>JAVDOI010000010.1:7211622-8631622 GCA_032191485.1 Leptoclinus maculatus
GAGAGAGCAGCAATGCCACAAGCCAACCTACTAAGAACTGAGTTTCTGTTTCTGTACCCTCATGGCCTACGTGACACATAGGAGATGTTCAGCAATCTTTGGCACACGGCTGAGCGATAGCATGCTTCTACTAGCTATATAGCTTTTGACATTCAAGTTGATACAGTTCGAGTTTCACAAACAGACAAACATGGTTGACCATTGTTTCCTGAATGATTCATCTTTGACAATGCAACCTAACAAGAAAGCAGAAGTTGTACCCAAAGGCCTCGTTTGTATAAATGGACTTCTCAATCATGGAGATAAAGGTTAATTTATTGCCGTATTCCTCTGGTTTGTCCAGGTATGCTCATCTTCGTTAACTGTGCCTGTGTGAAGTGGGGGACACTGGTCCAGGACATTTTCACTTTCACCAAACTCATGTCGCTCTGCCTCATCATCGTTGTAGGACTAATGAAAATAGCAACTGGTAAGATTACGTTGGAATAAAAATGCATCGGTGGAAACAAGATAAATATGTGCTTTACACTTTGATTTATCTTGATGTAGGAGAAACAAAGAGCTTTGACAGTCCGTTTGAAGGCTCCTCCACAGACCCCGGAGCCATTGCTTTGGCCCTCTACTCAGCTCTGTTCTCCTACTCCGGCTGGGATACACTCAACTTTGTCACTGAGGAGATTAAGAATCCAGAGAGGTAACACACGTACAAACACAAGCATACGAAGAGACACGTGGAAATGTACACACGTTTGAACCTTAGACTCGAAGTCTCTGACTAGGTTGAGTAGGGTAATACAGGGAATAATACTAAAAACTATTTGATAAATTAGAACTGAACGGTTTTTGATGTTACCCAGTCAGACATTTGTTTGCTTTATTTAAAGCTGGTACAATCAATATTTACAGTGGTTATAATATGTGAAAAGCATTGCTCGTAGTGATGATGATCTTGACTCTACAGTTACTCTTATCTCTACGGAGGATTTTTCACTTTAATATTTTGGCTTTCCTGCCCTCAACTGTATTGTTTAGTTTCAGTCTCGCTGCTCTCATCGTCCTTGTTTCCAGACACAGAAGGCAGCGAAAAAGCTCTAAAAAAAACAACTGTACACTTCCTGCCCAACACTAAACGTTAGACAGACAAATGTAGCAGCTAGCTGGTGAACTTAGAGGAGCATTTAGCATCTTAAGCGGTATTTCCCCTTTAAGAGTTGGTGGAGACCAAACACGGAGCTAATAGAGAGTAAATACTTGACTTTAAGTTGTCATTTGTTGCACAAACAGGACTAAATCAATGCTAATGTTGCTTGATAGCATGCTGGACGTGCAACTGTACTGTCAAATGTCAGTTTTGTGTTTACAGCCTTTTTCTGCTGCCTCCAAGTGGCCAAAATATTACTTATTGCAGGTCAACGCTGTCTTTTCAGATACTTTAACAAGACATTTTGTATAGAGCCAGATGTAATTCTCCAGTTTATTGGATGCTCATCCGTTTTTCATTTTTTAGGTGAATTTGAGCTGGGATCACATTGTAATCAATGGACATCCTAGCTACCTGTAAAATCTTTAACTGAACAAAGGAAAACGGGCTGCAGAGGTTGAAATTGCACCTTGAGTAAAACAATGTCTTTACATGAATCCTCTGTAATCTGTTTACTGCAGCTTTGCAGTGAGTCACAAAACGCTCCCTGTGTATTGTTGTTCTAGGAATCTTCCCCTAGCCATTGCCATTTCCATGCCCATCGTGACCATCATCTACCTGCTGACCAACGTGGCGTACTATGTGGTTTTGGATATGCCGTCTCTGCTGGCCAGTGACGCAGTTGCTGTGGTAAGATACAGACTGTCCCCTGAGAGAGAGATTATTCACTCTGCTGCTAAATATAGTCCTGAAATTGTTGACCCAGGAACGTTTTGCACTCTGACTTGAATGAACCATGTCAATCTGACCCCACAGACATTTGGAAATGCAGTCCTCGGGCCGTTCAAGTGGATCATCCCTATTTCAGTGGCCATGTCCTGCTACGGAGGACTCAATGCTTCTATCATTTCTGCCTCACGGTAATCAGGAAGTGCTGAACAGGCGCTGACTTTGGGCTCCCATCGTGACGAGTGTTTTGCCAGTAACTTTCCATCTTTGTTGATGATGCAGGTTGTTTTTTGTCGGCGCCAGAGAGGGCCACCTCCCCAACAGTCTGAGTCTGATTCACCTGCAGCGCTACACACCCATACCTGCACTGCTGTTCAATGTGAGAACCATTTATCTTATTATTCATATTCCTCTACTGCATACACGTACATGTCACTTCAAAGGACAAACAGACTGGAACATGAATATATTCATTTGTGCTCTGCAGGGGTTAATGGGTCTGATCTTCCTGTGTGTAGAGGACGTGTTCCAGCTCATCAACTACTTCAGCTTCAGTTACTGGCTCTACGTGGGTCTGTCTGTGGCCGGCCTCATCTACCTGCGCATCACTCAGCCAGACAGACACAGGCCTGTGAAGGTGCTGCTTTATTCATTGTTCAAATCATGCAGAATCAAATGAAATGAATATGGTGCATAGTGTATGTGTGTCTACTGTACATACACTATGCTACAGGTCCTGTGTAATAATATTTGGTGTGAAGTGATCATTTCTGTAATAATTTCATTTTGAACCCCATATTTATCACTTGTTTATACATCTGCAGTTACATTTGGATTCAAGACTAAAATTGTATCTGTTACATTGTCATGCAGTGAAATGCAGTGTGGCATACTCTTCAGGCTGTGCAAAAAGGAATAATAATTATAACAAGGGTTTAAACAAGAATAGAAAAAGAAAATATTTGCAGCATAAGTATTAAGACATTAACGTGTATATTCACCATCCTGAGTGCCTAAAGCTGTTTCTTTATCCTCTTCAGCTGACTTAGCTTGTTACAGTCCAAAACTAAATGAACAAAGAAATATGACTAAGTCACTGAGTAGAGAGTTTAGTGGGTCTGTCATGTTGTGCCTACTCTTATAAACACAATCTGATGCACTGACAGTTTCCATAGTTTACGTATTGGCTTTTATCTTCACTCTGCATGTAGATACTCAGATATCAGTTTACAATCTAACCCGAGCTGTGTCTTTTTCTCTCCACAGTTGTCTTTGTTCTTCCCCATCGTCTACTGTCTGTGTAGCCTGTTCTTAGTCATCGTTCCTCTGTACGGAGACACCATCAATTCTCTCATAGGAATTGGCATTGCACTGTCTGGGGTGCCCGTCTACTATGTGGCCATTTACCTGCCTGATGAGAGGAGGCCCAAATTCATAAGCAAGTTAAACGGTGAGCTCAAATGTCCAGAAGATGTCATATTTGTGCAGCAGAATGTGTGTCTTTGTTCGAGCCGTGTTCAAACATGTGAAGAGGAGGTGACAAAAAGAAAACATTTCCTGTACATGAGGCATGAGATTATTAATCACAAGCATACACCCTTCACCCAGTTTGTCAAACATGTGTCACATCATTTGATATCACTATACAGAATACAGCATTAATCATCTTGTATTATGAGTCGGCTGTTACTGACCTCTCCACTTCCACGTCTTCCTTCCTCTCACCTCTTTTCCTCATCCTCCAGACTTTGCCACCAGATCTGCCCAGATGCTGCTCTACTGCTGTCTGACTGAATTTGACACTGAGACAGAAGCACAAGTAGGCGGTAAAACGCAGTGAGCTGCAGACAATCCATCGCTCATTGGCCAGCTTTCTGCCCGGAGGCCTCCGTCTTGTCCATGTGTCAACGTTCATTCCTCTCACGAACGCAGAAAGGCAAGACCTTGCATGGACGGAGTGACGTGGCGCAGGCTCCCAACTCTTGTGAGGATTACTTCTCCCAGGTCAAGTTTAAAAAAGGCCTGAAAAGGAATGACTCACCACGAAGGAGCAGACTTGAGAAACTGCAAACTGTTGCTTTCTTTTCTACAGAGATCAAGGAATATCTTCTATGAGGATTTCATCAAACTATGGAATAAATATGTCCAGATATATTTTTAGAGTTTGTATGTGAATAACTGTGCAAATGTAAACACATATAAAATTGTCAATTCCAACCAATATTCTGGGATTGGTTCCTGAGCAGCTTAACTGTAAAACAGTTAAAGTTAAGTCCTTTGTTTAAGGGTTGTTAATCTCTCAATGTTATGTTTCATGAATACAACTTCAGAATAACAGTTTACTTCAGTCAAAAATGTATTTTGACCAATTTAATGAAGCTTTTCACCAAACAACAACACATTGACCTAAAGACCTTACACTGCATTATCTGACTGATCTTTGGTACGTGCTACGTTTGCACCACGTTATTTCAGAGCATGTTTATGGAAGAATAAACACTCCTGCAACTGTGTGATAGCTCACTCACAAACTCACTCATTCGGCATCAGCAGGCTTCAGCCTCTCCACAACGGGCGACCTCGACCAAAGAAATACTTAGTTGAAATTAATTGATTTAATCAACATATCTGTAAAACTGAGTTTCTCCAGAACAAAATCACACAAAAGCACCCTTTTTTGGGGGAAATAAGTCATTCAGCATTAAAAGAAATCCTAAAAAAACACAATCGACTAAAGAAATCTTTGTCGCCTGAGATGAAAATGACCAATTTGTTGAATAAATGACTAAGAGGGGGCAGGAAAGTAGCAAGAGGTGGAGCACGTCATGCTGTTGCGGTTTCTTGTCTTGCTTCTCGGTGGCACAGGTTGGACTGGAAGTGTAGGTCCCGACAACAAATGATGTCTAGTGTACCATTTATAAGATGCAGCATGGAGCGTTGACTTTGAAAATCTCTACTTGTTCTCTTATAAACTGTAAGGGGCCGTCCAGAGTTTTCAACATTTTCACGGTCGTACAAAGCGTACGACGGGGGGGTTGTCACTCATGTACGACTTTAAAGTTTCGTAAAATGTCGATATTTTTCGGTGAACGGAACTTGCATTTTTTAACGCCTAGCGAGAGGCATCTCGTGCAAACACTCTCTAATGCTGCGGATTGAGTCGAATCGAGTTTCTTTGCGACGTCCACGCCGTTTCCCAAAAATGTAACGGCCGCGCGAGAGCCTGTCAGACGCTGAAAGAGCTGCAACAAAGCGCTGCAGAACCGCCCGAGCCGGTGGGGGGGGGGGGTCTCCGAGCACCTTGCTTGTGCATGGAGGAGAGCGAGGCAAGGACGATAACAACAACAACAACATTGGGGGTAAATTGCACCAGTGCCCGGTGTGCAGGGAGCTGTTCCCGACTCGCTATCATCTTCTGAAACATCAGAAACTGACTCAGCACAAACTAAAAACAATTTTAAAGTGGTTTTAATAATAAATTGTTGGATACATATCTTCTATATACATATTATTGTGTTTGTGTCTATAGTTGGGATTCCTAAAATGTAGACCTCTGTCATGTAATGTGATAAAAATGTTGATATGTACTACTTTGGGGGGAGGGGGGGGGGGGTCTGGAAAAGTAGTACTCTTTGTACTACTGTGAAAATGTAGACATTTAGTTTGTATGTATAATGTATCTGTTTATATTTCTGTTTCTTCATCATATTGCCTTGTGAATAAACTGCATATGTTTTAATGCATCTTATTATTTAATTATTTTAAGTATCATTTTCTTTTCTTTTTTTACAGCTTTGCAATAAATATATATGTATTCTTAGTCAACCAGATTGGAAGACAAATTAAAAACGAGATGTCATGATGAAACCTTGCTGTCAAATTGACTGGTAGACCTCATACACACTCACGAGCCGGTGGAGCCTAAATACACGGGACTGAACTCAATCACATATCACACATATCACACTTTCATCTTATTATCGGGTTGCACTTTGTTTCCAACAGAAGCTCACAAAACGCTGTATTTTTGTTCTGATTCAATTAATTTATTGTAAAATCATCATCATTCATAAAATATTTCAACACTGTTCAGGAGCATCAGCTGTTCAAACATCCTGCAGTTTCATATCTTTTAGATTATTAACATATATCTGAATGAGGCCCATATGAATACAACAGAAAGATGAATTCACTGTTAGGAACCAGATTTCTCCGAAGCCTTATTATTCCACACATGAAGTGACATTAGGAGATCTCTGCCTAAAGTAAGGTGCAGTTGACGGTATCGAACCCGGGACAGATCCACTTATTGCTGAACTGTTTGTATCCCTCAGCACTGATCAGGTCACTTCCTGACCAGAGGAAAGCACACAGGTATTCATTATCATGGTTTCTTTTGGAGTAAAAACATTGACATAGTTTAATGAATGAACAATCTTCATGGTGTCAGATTCAATATTTACCGTCCATCAGGTTCTGGAGGCTGCAGTAGTTTGTGCTGTTATCAGCTGGATCTTTGGAGAACTCAGATACTGCCTCTCCCTGCACATCAGGAAGGAAACGGTATGTCAAAGAGGAACGTCAGTGACTGAAGCTGATTAACTTCTGAATGCTTTTGAACTTCATTTTCTTTTCAGTATAGCTTTAAAGTCAGAAGAATAACATCTCCCCTCACTGTGTCACATTCTTTTCTATTTCATGTGATTATTAAAGTCCATGCTGCAGCTGGTAACGTTCACAGAGCAGATGCTGCATCCTGTGACGAAGCAGAGATGGATAATGCTTTATGATGGTGTTTGGGTTGCATGAAACCTACAGGGCTAAAGGGTGAAATGCATGTTAGACAAGGTGCTTGTGAATTCAAAGCCTCATTTCTCACATGTTATCTTGGATATGGGGAGACCACAAGACTCACAAGACACTCATTAGTCATGTTTGGGTAGAGAAATAGAAAGCTTTCATGATCAACAGTATCTAAAGTTGATATTTTATTGATTCTTCTGATGTTTTGAACGATACATGAGCCTTTAAGTTATGCCAGTAATAAACATAACGCTCACTGCTCTGCTCTGCAGGTTGTTTGGCATCTCGTGGGAAGATGTCACTGGAAAGATCGTGAGCCAGATTAAAGCCTGGCAGATCGGGCAAAGCTGTCTCTATGCAGGAGAGACCTTCGATATCTCATGTCTGACTCATGTATTGTTGAAGTATAATACACACATTATTTTTGTGAAAATAATCCACATTTCCAGCATCGACTTGTGACCAAGTAAATAGAGACAGATAACGGTTTATGATGGTGTTTCAAGATGTCATCATATTTGCTCGAAGTTAAATTTCCAAACATTGCACCATTAGATCAAACCCTGTATGATGATTACATCTGGTATTCACTTGAATTAACCAATCTAGTCCTGTGGTCTTGAACAAAGCTGAAATTAAGTAGCTTTTAATTAAAGACACAGTTTAAGTTTTCTATGAGCTGCGTCCGTCTGTTTACTCATTCAGAAGATTAAAAAAATAAAATAAAAGCACTTACAGTAACTTTGCAAACGGTGGACTGCTCGAGAAGAAACTGGAGGTCGTCGACTTTTTTGGTTGCCGGAGACGTGTGCGTGGCTTTGATCAGGTAAGGAACTGTCGACACCAGCTGCAAAGCAAATTCAGTCAAGTCAAGGAAATGTCCAACACTGTGCATCGGGTACTTATCGTAGCATCCACTTACCGCCACTAGGGAGCACAATATGAAAGGATACATATATATTTGATTAGAATTTAGTTGTTACACCAGCTTCTACAGACACTGCTGCAAACAAGTGAATAAAGGCATTATGGCCTATTTAAAACAATGTAATTAAGGACAATGATCTCTATGAGGAAATTCTAACATCAATCAGCTGGCTTCCTGCATCTGATTCTCATTTAAATTATTGCTGGAAATGTGGATTATTTTCACAAAACATAATGTATGTATTACACTTTAACAATAAATGAGTTGACTGAGATGTTTCCAACCTCGTACGAGCACCTCTCTCCTGCATAGTGACAGCTTTGCCTGATCTGCCAGGCTTTAATCTGGCTCACGATCTTTCCAGTGACATCTTCGCACGAGATGCCAAACAACCTGCAGAGCAGAGCAGTGAGCGTTATGTTTATTACTGGCATAACTTAAAAGCTCATGTATCGTTCAAAACATCAGAAAAATCATTAAACATCAACTTTAGATACTGTTGATCATCAAAGCTTTCTATTTCTCTGCCCAAACATGACTAATGAGTGTCTTGTGAGTCTTGTGGTCTCCCCATATCCAAGATAACATGTGAGAAATGAGGCTTTGAATTCACAAGCACCTTGTCTAACATGCATTTCACCCTTTAGCCCTGTAGGTTTCATGCAACCCAAACACCATCATAAAGCATTATCCATCTCTGCTTCGTCACAGGATGCAGCATCTGCTCTGTGAACGTTACCAGCTGCAGCATGGACTTTAATAATCACATGAAATAGAAAAACAATACATAAAATTAACTTTAAATGAACGTTAAGATTGCCCAAAGGCACCCACAGAACACTCACACCACAGTTTGATTCTACACAGGCTAAGCAAATCTATAAATACTAAGAAATGAACATTACCATTTGACTTTGCACTGTGAGGTTCTGTCAGCCAGTGAGATGCTGAGTGTGGCCCCGAGGAGCAGAGCTGAAGCGACTAACAGGAATCTCAGGTCCATACTGAAGGCAGGTGGATCGGGGGCCTGAATCCAGCGTGTGGTCAAGTGTGTGGACGTCTTCTGAATGTGTCTCCTCGCTCTGCCCAGAGCGCTTAAAAGACCAGCGCACGGGTCATGTGAACTGGAAGAGAGGACAGCACAACATTGATTAACATGCACCACAGCATGGGAGAGAAAGAGAGTGGAGAAAACCGAAGATATGAATATTGCCGGGTTAACACAGGGAAAGTTATTTTCACAACAATTAGCCTATTTCATTATGTGTAACCATTTAAAATACGGCTGTAAAAACTATTTAGATCGATTTCACACCTTCTGCAGCCATTGCTTGCAATTGAGGATCGTTTGAACTCGCAGAGAAGTGGATCTTGATCACAATGAGTTCATTACATATCTCACATACCTCCAGTGTGCAGACAGTTTTAGTATTATTTGCACATGCAGGTTTTGAGATATTTGTCTATATATAAGGAATGGAAATTGAGTTTTGTTTGTGGTGCTCACAACATTGACAGATTACATCAAAACAGCATTTCAGCTGATAAATGCTTCGCCACGTTCACCAGCTTGACGCTAACTGTGTCTGCTGTTTGGTGCTGAGCAGGTGATGTGCAGTGTTTTCCTCCTTCTTCTTTTTTGCTGAAAACAGCAGTCTGCTGTGGCCAAGCACTACAACAGGGCAGTGAGAGTGAACCAAAACAGTGAGCTGAAAGAAGATTCAAAACCAAGTTTTTAGGGGCTTAAATCTTAAAGAAGCTTTGACAAAGACTTAAAACAACCGCCTCCCTAACAATGACCCAGATTCATATCAATTACATTGAACATAGTTGTGTAATCAGTGAGGAGCAGAGGACACAACCTCTCCCTTTCCATTTATGTTCATGCAAATAAACTCAATTTCCAGACTTTGCATGTTCTTGATAACATAACAGACTTCAGATGGACTGAGGAGCTGCAGTGTAATAAAACCTAGGAGGCTTCTGTGGAGTCTGATAGAATAATCGTTATGTGTGTTTAGGGCCTAAAACCTGCGAGCATGGAGTTTGAAAAAAGTCTATATTGGTCCCTAAGTGTGTAGAACATTGTTATTAATTCATCATCATCATCTTATGATAGAGTGCTGCAGCAATGAGTCATAGAACCCGGAAATGAGTCAGCATTTTTGCACTTCCAGTTCTCTTGTCTGGAAGATGATGGGTTTTTAATGAGTTTTTGGTATGATGCCTGAAATAAGGTCTGTGGTTAACACAAGTTTAAGAGATTGTAAAGTTTTGTTCTACGATAAAATGCGTCAGTAAATACCCCTCTTAGGAATGTTGAGGCTTTTACGTGTCTTTAAAAAAGCAGTTGCTAAAAAGGGGCTAAATGAGACAACTAAACGTCATAACACCAACGCTACCAGTGTAGTTCATTAGCATAACAATAGCTTTTTAGATCGCATTCAAAAAATCATAAAGGTTCATTTGTGAAGATTATCTTGCTGATCAAAGCATGTAAGTATAATAAACTTGTGTTTGCCACAGAGTTTATTTTCTGCAATAATCCAAGATCCAATGGAAAAATCCCATTCCTCTTCTCCTTGGTGATAGCAACAAGATCTAACAGCAGAACTGACACCACACTGGAGATTATTTGTTCTCACACTGATTACAATCATTGCTATTTTGAGACCATGAGATGGAATGCTAAGCACACACAGTGTTTGTCATGGAGCATGACACACCAACATGACTGTGCCCACAAGTGTATCTTCTTGACATGACGTGTGAAGAAAAGAAAATATCAAAAACTCTGTATTTGCTATTGGGTGGTTAAAACACAGTAGGCTTACAATGTGAGCAGGATGTGGATGAGGGGTTGTGTCAGAGGAGGGCCATCCCAAAGCTCTCATCTTCTGCCTGTTTCGCTCTCTACAGGCTGAAAGTGGAACTGCAGCAAAAATGGATCCAACTTAACATCCACTTGAAATTCCCTCTTAATTCATTACTTTTTTATAATTGCCATGTTGATAATTACATCCATGCAGTGGCGGCTGGTCAATAGAGGGCCATGGGGCCTGGCCCCACCTTGAGCCACACAAAAAAAAAAGAAAAAAGAAAAAAATTATAATAATAATAAATTATACAAATTGTCAATATTTGTGTTTTTGAACTATGGAATGTACCCAGTAATATGTGTAAAAGCCAGCACCAGCGCGAGCGCCACCCCGAGCACTACTCCTCCAAGACCCGTGTGAGAGGAGAACTTTGGTGGAGATTCTACAGTTAAAGAGCTGATTCCAGATCAGCCTGACCTCGCAATCAGACAGCAGACTAGCGGGAAAGGGAAGCAGTACATGCGAAGCTTCTGTACTATCTGTACACCAGACAGGTTTGGCTAGCTGGATGACGTCATGCTAATAACTTATTTAGCTTTTTAAAACAACGGGGGCAGATCCAGTACGGACAGTTAGGGAGTGAGGGATGAGGAGGTAAGGAAACATGAGAACACCGGGGCACACATGGAGAACTCTGTCAAGCTACATTATAGGCAAAGTGAACATCTGTTCTTCTACATAGTTGTCCTCAGTCTCATCTGCTTAACTTGGTCATGGAGGCATCAACATTTAATTGAGATGGTAAATTAACAGTGAAAACTCATCATAGCTTATATCTATATATATATATATATGTATGTATGTGTGTGTTTTATATTATACTGAATATTATTATATAATATATATATTATATTATACTGAATTCCCTGTGAGGGTGACTAAAATAAGATGTCCTGACGTGTTTATCAAAGTGTTATTTACTGCTTTTTTTCGTGTTGGAATAAATGTTAAATATTTAACTGCAAAGTAGTAATGCGTGTTTGATACCTTCATTTTTTTTGCATTAAATCATACTGGGATGTTTGCTGAAATTGATTGGATGACCCTACCTAGAAAATATTCCACCAGCCGCCACTGCATTCATGTAACTGTCTTTGTAGGCAAATAAATGTTGTCTGCTTTTAAATCTTAACATTATAATTTTTACTGACATTTACTAAATTCAAACCATGATCCAAGACAATCCACAAATAATAGTAAACATGAACAACTCTCATCACAAATATTGATTGAACTCTCCTAGGCCAGAGAAATAACATGTTGAAATGAATAACTGAGGTGGTGTTTCCCTTGAAGCAACACACACAAACACAGAGTTTTCTTTTCTTATCACACAATTTTGTTTCAGTGCAGATGACTGAAGCAGCCTATTTTACTCTGTTGCTGTCCGTGAGTCTTCCTCATTGTCTAACTTCTCATCTGTACATTTTTTTTTGTTTTTTAACTCCTTGAACCCCTTGACCGGTGACTTTTGTTAGCAGGCTTTGACCTGCAGTGCTTGTTTGACTACCGTGGTGTCACTGAGGTACATTTCCTGATCCTGAATCTAAACTATCTAACTATTTGGATTTTGATGAGTGAAAGTTGCACTGTCGATTGTACTGAAAAGCCTTCAGTACAATACATGTGACCTTCATTTGATTTGACATGGTTGATGATTTAGGCGTACCGGGCTGGAAGCCATTCATTCTTAAAGTCAATTATGTTCTGCTAATTATTGTCACTGCTGCCAGTTAAACAGGTTTTTTTGCTCACTAATGACAACCTAGTTTGCCATCTCTGTCAGAGACCAATTGTGCATAATGGCATGTTAAATGAAACGCGACAGTGCGTCATTTTCCGAGCATGTTTGTACATGAACACGAACATTGTTGTTGTGTGTTGTGTTCTGACACTGAATGTGAGCAGAAGTAGATCCAGAGTTATTGACACTCAAGAAATTAAAAGACAAAGTTCACATAACGCATGAATTTCTATGTATTTCTGGTCGGCTGCAAAGTATTAGGTTTACATTTGCAAAACAGTTGAATGTGTAAAATATTTAAAACATCTTGATTCAACTTCTGATTATCCATTTTCAAGTACCCCTCTTTAATGAATCAAAGCAAATGCAGTACATTTTACAACTAATCAGGCTTTACTCAATTTAATTTAGTCAACAACTAAACATCAACTAAGACTGACATTTTTGTGGTGGTACGCCTGCTTGAGGGGCATTCCCAAAAATGTAAATGAAACTAGAAACATATCACAAACCACTGAGGCGTCTCCTTATCCAGTGTTAAAGAGAACAATTATCTATTTGTTTCAAGCCAAGCCAAACATACAGACACTAGTGCGTTGAGGTTTCAGTCTTAGGTGATTTTCTTCACTGTCATTTAAAAGTGAGCTCAGGTAGGGAGTCCTGGATCAAGACTCTGGTGATTTTCTTCACTGTCATTACAAATTCCGCTCCAGGTACGAACTCCCGGATCAAGGCCGTGACCTTAAAGACACAAATGATTTTTTTAATTCATCATATCCAGGTCAGTGTCCACCGTTCAGTCAACAACTACAGTACGTTATCGGATTGTGCTCTACACAGATTATATCAGATAGCACTATCAATAATGACTCTTATTAATATTATAGAAATGAAAGACAGAATTGGACATGAATGTTTATTTGTGAAGACAGTAAACAAGGTTACAGTGAGTTACCCGTCTCAGGACTGGAGCTATTGTTGTTTCATTTAGCTCATGGTTGGACTTGACAGTTGACTCAAGGAAGGCCACAACTGGTCGTACAAAAGGAAATTCATTAAAATCACGTCAGACGTCAAGTTGAATCATATTGTGCGAGCCTTAAAATGCACTTACTGTTTGATTGAGTAAATAAAGGCAGGGATGAGTTAGTGGACTCGCTCACGATGACAATACCTACCGGCGCAGTAGCGGGAGTGAATGCTGCGGAAACATTAAAAGAAATTAGGCCCTATTTCAAATCTAGACAGTTGAACTACTCCCTACAAATTTTAGCTAAATAAATGTACTCACAGTATACACATTTAATCCAATAATTTCAACTACTCACTTGTTTGTGCAGCACATGAGGCCAAACACCCAGCAAAAAGAATCAGCAGCAGCATGTTGAAGCTTGATTCCAAAAAACGTGTAAAATCTGTTGTGGAAATAGTGTTCCCTGTACTGTTCCCCGGAGTATTTGGCTACTTTTGTTCTGTACCAGGAAGGGCAATCCTTATGCAAAGGGGTGTGGCAGAGACAACAGTGTGGCAGAGACAACAATAGCTCAGTTTCTCGACAAAGGGCTGGGCATCTCAATGAGGATAACGAAAACGCATACTGTTCAATGAAACCTGAGAAGGAAGTTCACCATCTGTAGAGCAAGCAAATTCTTCTAAGATTGTGATTTGCTTCAACAGCACGGTGTTTGTTTGTTTGTTACTGCTTCTTCCACAAAGCAAAATCATTTCAGACCCTGTGAATTATCCAAAGAAAAGGTTAAGAGTGGGATTTTTGCTATAAAATAAAGTTTTGATTTAACTTAAAACACCTTGTGGCAGCAAATTTTGATGTGCGCAAACAATAGCTCTACGGTTTTTCTGCTACTTTTTATTAAGATGTCTTTGAGTCAGTTATATTTTTAAGACAAAAAAAAAAAAAACTTCAAAAATTGTAAACAAATAACAAAGATCATGTTTCTCATTTTTAATTAAAGGAAAAAATGTATCAGTTGTTTAGAGTTTAGTCAAACTAAAGTCTGTTAATATACACATCGTGGGCACATCGAGCCTTTTTTGTGATAGTCAAGTCTTCCTTTAAAATAATGACAATGAATGTGAAATACAAACAACAATAACACTAAAACGAACAACAACGTACTTTTTTATGCATTCAAATACATTATGACACCACACATCCTGAACCTCTTTTTACAACTTTGAAACACATTACAGAATTAGACATCACATCTCATCATCTCATCTGTGCAACTAGAACTGACTATAAGTAACTGTGATCCTCTTTCTCTTGTTCTTTATTCACAACAGTAGAACAAGTTTGATAATAATCACGACGGGTTATTTAACCTGCTGCTGCTGCTTGCAGAGCTGGAAATTCTGGAGGTGGTGATAGGAGGGGAGGTCATGGTCAGATCCAAGCCCAGTTTCACAGTCTTCAGCACGGGGGAGTGAAGTGCAGAGGCCCTGGGGCTGCTGCTGGCTGAGGAAGCAGGAGACCTACAGTACAGAGAAACAACAGCAACATAAAGCTACAGAGGAAGAGCAAATTCTACATATGAATTCTTCTCAATCAGACTGTGGAGCATACCAGTATGTTTTCAGCTGACTGGTTATATTTTATTGACAAGAGCAGTATTCAATTATTTTCCTCTCGCACACTTTTATGATTAGTCCAATAACTCATCACCATCTGACAACACGCCCTGATTTATTTTCTCAAACCGTCACCTTCTCTTTGGAAGAGGTTTAATTTGCGAAGGAATGAAGTCTAACCTGAAACGGGCAGAGCTTGTGTTGGAGCTCCGATGGCTGGAAGGAGTGGAAGGTGCAGATGGAAGAGACAGATTGGCCTGAAGGAGAGAAACACACTCAAAGTAAAGACATTTGTTTTTTGCAACTCCATGAATCCCATAAATGACTCCATAAATGACAATAAAGCACAACTCAAAATATAAAAAAAATAATAAAAAATGCAGAGTCAATTGTTTTATACCTGCAGGAAGTATTTCTCGAACACTAATTTGAGGTCAGGGTTGTGCTCCATGGCCTCACTCAGCATGCTGTTGATACTCTTATTGAATACTTTCAACTCCCTCAGCTTAATGTCCTGCTCCTCAAAAGTCTCATTCTTGGTGTTTTTTCCTGAGCGGATCTCTTTAGTCAGCTTAGAGCACTATCAGACAGAGAGGACACACACACACAAAAAAAATGTATTATGGTGACAGCTAATACATGTTTGTGGTCAAAGATACCCATAATGTAAATACACACAACAATATTCCTTTATTCACTCCTAACTTCCAGTGTTAAGAAAAAGTGGGACAGGTATCAAACCTGCTTTGTGGCTCTGTCAGCCTTCTCCTGCTGGGAAGCGATTTCTTTGTTCAGTTTACTGATGAGTGACTGTTTGTGCTCTATTTTATCTTTCTCCACCTTCTCCTCCTGCAGCAAACTCTCCGAGGTAGTGATCATGTCCTGGAAACGGGGAGCGGCACAGACACACATATCATACAAAAGCAAGGCATCGGGGGCAGATTCAGAGCAAGACGACTTCCCTGGATGAGGTTATTCATGACCCAATACCCTTGCAGGAACAACACCAAAATAATAAGCTGAAACTGAAGAGGAGAGCACAGAGTGCTTTGACAAGGAAATGAAAAATACACAAAGAGTGTATATAGAAAGAAAACTGGAAATGCTGACAATGTGTCGTAAGATAGCCCATTAGAAATAAAATAAGAATGTTTAAAATACAAAACATAAAACTATTACTACTCAATGTATATTAAGTGCAGTATAACCTGATGAGGTATTATTCCGTGTTCAGGAACGGATTGTATTTATCTCAACCTGGCTATAAATAGAAATAACCTGTAAGTCCTGTTGGAGCTCTTCCCCTCGTCTTATCTTATACTTCAGCGTCTCGTCAGCTGTCCTCAACTGCTCTTCGAGCTTCAGTTTTTCCTGGTGCTCTGGACCTGAAACAAGAAACAGTCTAAATGACTTTGTGATCAGTGAGAGGTGCTCTATTGATTATATGGACAAAGAGGAAAATTACACATGAATCACTTCCTGCTGATGATCCCTGTTAAGAGAGTTGTTGCTGATTTTGTGTCATTCAGTCTACCTGTACGTACTGGATTCATCTACTTTGTTGAGCGATTTGCGAAATGTCGAGTTACTGTTGTCGAACAGCTGAATGGTGTTCTCCAGAGCTCTATTTTCCAGCTCCATCTTGCGGATTACAGCATCCAGGCCGTCTCCCTTCCGCTTGAGCTCCTCTTTCTCTAGTGCAGTCTGATGAAAAGCACACGGCAATGATGCAAAGTGCTGGTGTTCAGCTTCAACAGACTCTGTAATGTTAACGTGGTGGTGTGTTTAAAGACCTCTTACCTTTGTGATGTAGTACGCCTGTGATTTCTGCTCTTCCCCCTCGGGAGCTGCCATCGCAAGCGTCGCCAGCTCAAAGCGTTTCTTCATCGTGTCGATCTTGGACAGTTTCTCGTTCAGTTCGGCACTGACACAAAATCAATCGCTGAATAAAGTGATCGTTCTCAAAATCATGCAAGTATGACATGAAACTGAAATAGTGGGCTGGAGGAGAGTGGGATTTGTGGTCACACAGCTGTTTTTTTTTTTTACCTGAGTCTCTGTCTCTCCTGCTCACTGATCTTGTTCTGTTGGCTGAGCATCTCTTTGTAGACCTTCACCTCTTCCTCCCTGTCCTGTATGATTTTCTGCAGCTCCAGCTTCCTCTTCTCCAAGGACAGCACGCTGTCCGTCTTGTTGTACAGCAGATCGCTCTGACGCTTGACCTCAATCTTCAAGACGTAGTGCTCCACCATGTTGTCCTGATCAGGAGCAAGTGAAGTCAACACAGTGCATGGTTTTGTTCTGCGTGCAGATGGTGTTCAGTTTCAGATACATGACATAATGTCAGATATATTTTAGTGTAAAACCCTTAAAAACATCATTAGCGGACTGATGACCTCAGCATTTTGGTATCCGGTGTCTACAGATAGCGCTGACATCTGTGGTCGATTAGTGAGCAGCTTGCATTGACGTCCGAAAGGTGAAAGCTAGAACTGTAACTCACAACCATTGTGATTATTAAATCATCTACTAATTATTTTTCATTTCTCAGTTTTTCTTTAAAATGTCAATAAATAGTATGTGCTAAAGTTCACATTTTTCACTATTTTCCTGCAATCTACAGGCTAAACTGATTAATCGCAAACAATAATTGACAGATTAATTGATCATAAAAATAAGTTTTTCTATTTACAATTATATGAAAAAGAGAAAAATGACACTTCACACTTTCACAGTTGATTGACTGTAACCACTAACTGTCTGGTAGTTTTACAGCAATAAGAGGAATGAGCTTGAATCAAACCAACAGTGAAACGAACCACACACACAGTATGTCCACATGTCATGGTTTTATGGTATATATGCAGTGACAGCAGTTAGTTACCTGTCTGCTGAGCCTGAGTCTCTTCAGCTCCTTTTCATTGCTGTTTCGGAGAAGGATGAGCAACTCCACCTTGTCGGTCAGATCTTTCTTTTGAGCCTCTGACTTCTCCATCTCTTTCCTCAAATAGCGAATATCATCCTGTCAGAGACAAAGACATGTGTGAGAGGGGACTATTTCACTGGTTTGGTGTGTACAACATGCAGAACGGTGCGGTGAGGGGACAAACAATCAAACTGACCTCAGACTCCTTGACCGTGTTGGTAAGCATGTTGTCTGTGTCCTTCTTCTCCTCCAGGGCTTTCTGTAGCTCAGCAATCTTTATGTCGAGCGTTTGTTTTCCGTCTGTGTAAACGTCGTCTTGCAGCCGTGCCTGTTTTCTAGCCAGGCCGAAGATCTGCGAGTCCTACACGATGCAGGAGAATGAAAGGAAAGTCTGAGTAATACGTGTCACCATTGTAGAGTTTAGCACCAGACTAGGGAACGATGGGTAGTTTGATTGTAGAAAGTCACATTTGTGTGTGTTTTTTTGGTAAGCGTGCCTGTTCACTCATGATCATCTGCTGTCTTATTGAATCCTTCTCCAGCTTTCTGAGCTGGTTGTCCAGGCTGGTGATGCTGTATTTACTCCTTGAAATCAGTGCGATAGAATCCTTCTCTTTTGTCTTGAGAGCCTGCAAACACTCTTTACGGCGAAAAAGCTCCTCGCTGCAGTTACGCAGCTGGACATCCAAATCCTATAGCAAAGCACAGGAAAGACAGGGTTACACAGTGACAGAACAAATCTGTATCATTTTGAGCTCAGTGAAATTGGGGGTTCCCTAAATTCACATTTAGTTTCAGAGTTAGTTTAGTTAGTATTTCATGTGTTTGCATCTTTACAGAAAACACAACGGTCTCATATTTGATTGATGGTCAGTTATTGTTTTTAGGAGAACATTAGCTGTTAATCAAAACATCAGTTAAAAAAAAAAAGTTTTGTTTATTAATTGTTTGTGAAGTGTCTGCAGCTCACGTCACATAAAGCACTAAAAACATCCACCAATCACAGGGTATGGAGTCCTGTATATATAGCATGATAGGGGTTAGTGCAGCTTTCATGGCTTAACCAACAGAAGCTTGTGTTTTGATTGTGCCTAAAAGCCATCCGGAAAAAAAAACCAATGAGTGTTCTGAGATGCAAAATGGTCCTGAGATGAGGAACTAAAGAAATCTATTAATGCTTTAAACAACAGTTTTTTTCCAGCTGCCAACATAGCAAATTAGCAGTTTATGTTTCAGGATTGTCAGGCTGCTTACCTTGATTGTGTGTTCCTCATCCTTGAGGAGGTGGTCCATCTGGTCCGCTCTCTCCTCCTCACTCAGGGCTGTCTGAGTCACAACCTTCAGCTTCTCTTCCAGTGCAACATTGTAGGCCCAGGCCTTCTTGAGTCTACAACACACACACACACACATACAGACGGAGCTTGTGTACTAAAGCTAGAGTAATAATATAGCAACAGACATGTGTTGTAAGATTTCACTGACTTGTCATTGTTATCCTGGATGTCTTTCTTCATTCTGGATATTTGGGACGTCCCAGACTCCACATCGGAGTTTGATCTGTCCAGTCGGCCTTTGCAACTATCAAGCTTTAAGACACATGACAATCAATTCACTCATTCTTCAAAAAACAAAATTGAAGCATTCTTTGAGCGCACATTCAGCTATGCCCAAAACAAAAAAATATTTGTTAACGGGATTCAAAAGTTGACCTCATCCTTCAGCCTGCTGCAGTTATTCTCCTGCTCCTTCAAATCCTGCCGCAGCTTGACAGCCTGTCGGTTGGCCATGGTTATCTTCCTCTCAATGTCCTTGTTGTTGTTCCTCTGAGTATCCAACAAGTGCTTCCTCTCTGTGATGGTGCCATTCCTCTCCCTGATGTTCTGGTTGGCTTGGGCAAGTAGCTGGACGTATGAAGGAACAAGACGGGGATTACAAACACTTTTCACTTGACTGTCCAGTTCAACGTACGTTCATTCTGTTGGTTTATATGCTTTAGATCAGTCAGCATGCCATTCACCAACAGAAGTGCACGGTCACAGACTTTACCAGAGCACACTGCTGCATCTCAGCGTCTCGTTGCTTTATCTGCCTGATAGTGTTTTCCCATTGGTGAATGAGCTGCTGTGTCTCCAGGTGGGCCTGCTGCCAGTTTTCTGTAGTTTTATCCAAAGCAATCTGTTTGGAAAGCAGAACAAAGGTGTATTCTCATAGACAATGTGAAAGTCTTAAAGATTTTAAATGTACAGTGTTTTCTTACCTGTGCAGATACAGTCTCGGTCAATTCTTTGTCGAGTGCTTTGCGCTTTTCATTGGCCTCCAGTGTCTTCTTTTCTAGAGCCAGAGTGAGCGACTATATTCGAGAGATTACAAAGATCTTAGTTCAGGAAGTTGTAAACATCATTTTAGTTTACTGAAAACAGAATAGGTGCACAGCCTGTTGATACTTATTTCATACAGCCCTTTTCTCCTCACCTTGATCCTCTGCTCATCTTGCTGGGCGTACTTGATGATGGCCATTGTGTCCTCCTCTTTGCGTGCCGAGTCCTCTAAAAAGGCATCCATGGTCTGCTGGTCCCAGTTCATCTGGTTCCTGAACTCCTCTAGCTTCTGTTCGGCCTTGAAGATATGGTTCTGAAAGATTGAGTAGTATTTTAGCACCAAACAGATATACTTGTTTCTCTGTTAAAGTATATATGTTGTGGATGGTATAGACCTCGAGCATGTTCGTCCTTTCTTCTAAAGATCTATCATCATTCTCCATCTTAGCAGTCTCCTGTGCTAGGCGACCTTTCTCCCTTTCTGCGAGGGCGGTGAGGTGTTTTTCCAACTCTCCTTCCCTTTCCTTTGCCTTGCACAGAGCCTGTGTTCAGGACATTCAAAAAGAGAAATGAACAACACACCTATAACCCAATTACAAGAGGAGACACACATCTGTCTGACATTTAATAAATACACAACGCATTCTGATAAACCTACCTCAGTGTTATCCAGCTCTTGTTCAGCATTTTTATGAAATTCAGTCTTTAACTGATTTTGATCCTTGTTTTTCTCAAGTTGGTTTTCCAGTTGCACCAAGTCTGTCTCTTTTTTACGAATCTGTTGTTGAGAAAGTCATCATAATAAAAGCACAACATATAGGACATACGGTCTGCAGCATGTTTGTTCTTGTCAGCTGTCTTATATGGTTTGCCCATCACTACATGCAGTTACAAACATTTGACTTGTGACACGTGAACAGATCACATTTACCAAAAACACACGTTACAACTTGTGAATCCTAGGTATTAGAGCCACATGGCCTAAAGCTGATAATGTAATTATTACAATATGGTTGCAATGTAGAGCATTATATAAAAGGTACTAATGAAGCTCATGTGAACCATGTAGATTTTGATAGTGTGCCACATGACCTGGAATCTATACATTTGATTATTTAAAGTAGAAATAACAACTTCAGACAAAAGTTAAAATAGGCATCACAGTTCAATACTACTGAGAAACATGACTGCCAGAAACATAGAGAACATCCCCTAATAACTAAGCAAATATGCAGGCCTACATACACACATACAAACAGGTAAACATCTTGTAATACAGGAATTACAGAGACATTTTTGACACACTTTAAAATCTTATTTTCAGCGTTTCATGTTTACTTTATAAGAAGAAGAAAAAACACGTTTGTATGGCAACCTTTTCCCTCAGACTATAAAAAGTAAAAGCATAACTTATGAGTCATTGGGTCAGCAGATATCATTTCGGAACGATGACCAGACGGTTGAATTGACCTATGAATTGATGATCTTCTTTTTTAGCGTTTGACGGTAACGAAATGTACCAACTAACTAAGCTTGACCACGTTAGGTTAACAGAGCTGCAGCACTATCAGTAACTCGTTACACTCACCTCCTCTATCAGAGCCTGGTTTTCATTGTTAGATTCAGGGACAGCAAAGCCCTCGTCCCAGCCCGTATCTGTAATGTCCGACATGTTCCTGCACTGTTTGACTTAAAGACCCTACAGAGTAAGAACAATGTTCAATCAAAGTGATAACTGTTTCTGCTGCGATCGGTCGTTCGTTCCTCCAGTTTACTGTTACCACGCTGTCTGTTGACAGTGGCTCTTAGCAACCGCTTGAGCCTTAAAATGTTATCGCCACAAGGAGGCAGCGCGAGGCAATTAACACAGTGTCAAAAACGTTCAACGTGGAGGTTGTTGAGCTATAAAACACATACAATGATAAGAGTTAACTCACAACGTATCGTACAAAGATACAGTGTAAAGAGAGCCAAGTATGTCTATAAGAATACCTCAACTTCTGCATATCGTTTCTCCATAAAAGTATAATCACTTATGTATAATTTAAAATACCAAAACCAAACATTGTCAGGTGTCAGCTTACAATTCAGTTATACAGACTTCTCCGAGCTGAAGAAAATGACCTGCCAATCAAAAACCATGAGCTTTATGAAGTCATTAACAAAACATGATTGGTGTTGAAGTGAGAAGGTTCTCAGCTGGTGCTGGTATTCGAGCTCATATAACTCAAAGCATTCTTCTCATTTATTAGAGAAGGTATATATGCCCTAAATCAGAAGTATTATCTAACCAGGTGTTACTGAGAATTACCTCTAAATGACTTCCTTTACACAGAAATACAAAGGCCTGGGAGCTTTAAAGATACCAAATTGAAACATTTATTTTATCTTTATACATTTGTGTTTAAACAAACAGCATTATGCTTAAAAAATTACAATCAATGTTTTATACTGACTTGTCGCACAAATGTATCATAAAACAAAAACAGGAATGCACACAAGAGTATTAAAATTCAATATTTAAAGAACAACATCCCCTCGCGAACCCTCGTGTTTAGATAACAATTCAAAAGTGTGTCTATCTACCTGCTTTTGAGCGGAGCTCAACCACATCAATGGGCCAAGACGGTGACTCCTCTCTAGTTGGCTTGAGCGCACACAAAAAGCCCAATACTTAAGATAAAAGATCCAAACCACCACAAGTTGACCAACAAAGAGATATGCCTTTTTATATATATGTAAATACACACACACATATATAAAGTCTCTGTTGTGTAAAATATTTCAGTCCTGAGGGTTGAAAAGGCAACATAGTTCTCAGCTCAGTGCGGTCTTCTTGTCCTCCGTTCACTGCGCTCTCTGGTTTTTAGAAACCTCACATGGATGTTCCCATAGCGAGAGCTTAAACTGCCGTGCTTTTGGTCCCGATGTGTGGTCGTGCAAACTCCACAAAGTCATCAATAAGGACAGGCCATGCGCCTATTGAAAGAAGAAATAAAACAGATTCAATTAATTGACTCCACAATGTGTGAAGACATGATTATGGACTGATCTGATGATTTGATACTGTGAGATCATAATAGGCCCGTGTGTAGCAGGGTAGAGGCACCTGTTCTGATAGGCTGGGAAGAAACAATTACAGGTCACAGACACTTGCATCCACACAGTGATAAATGGGTTCACTTTTAGCCGACTGTCGCTACAAACCTTCCTCATCATAATTCGACATGTCATCTGTGATCATAGCGCTGAAGTCAAGTAAGAGGTTCCAAGTGTCCTTAGGAATTGATCTTTTGTGGTGCTCCTGCAAAAGATGTAGAGCCAAGTTGAAAAAAAGTCAATGAGAAGTAATAATGTTAGCATTTTTTTAAATTAATTCTGAGTGATCAACTTACAACTAAAAATTTGTTCCACAACTCCAGGAACTTGAATCTTCCAGCCAGTACTAAATTCCAATATGCAATTGCCATTTCTAAATCTGTAAGATAACCAGAAAAAGCTCAATATACACTAAATAAATAAACAGGGTAGAGGCATGATGATGATGAGACGTATGAAAAAAATGAGACGTATGAAAAGATCCTTACCCAAACCTTTCTGGCCCGGATTCTTTGCAAAATTAAATGTAAACTGGTAAAAGTCCTTAAATTTCCCTTGGTCCTTTAACTCTTGATCCATCTTTGGCAGCTGAGCTTTGAGCTTCTCTATGCTGTCACACCTGGGGGAACACAAAGCAGACTGTTTCTACAGTGAAATCATCATTGTTTGTTGTAAACCTAGCAATTCATGAGGTTCATGTGTATGTATAATGGTAACTTTGTCAAACCTACAATGAATCAATCAGTTTGTACTTGACACCTTCTAAAACAAAGCCTAGAAGATTTTATACTGATAATCATGTTTCTGCTGCACATTATATGTCTCCATATAATATTATATAAAGTATAGTAGCTCTGTGAGTTTGACGATGAAGTCCACTTTACATCAGAGGAGTTTCATGATTGTTTGTACCATCTGAAAATTCATTCTCACCCCTGTTCTGCCATGCCATCCATGAACTCCAGTTTTGAAAATTCACACTGTGTTGCTGCCCTGAACTTCCAGGCTATGAGGAGGACACTTATACTGGCTGGGTCCAGAGCCAGGTCGTCACAGAACTGCTGGATCCCATCAATGCCGATCTTGTTATCATCATGAGGATCTAAATGTTAGGGTGTGAAGAGTGCTTGATTCATTACTTTCCAGCAAACGATTAACAGTCACTATTATATAACATATGATGTATTCTTATACCGTCTATAATATCCTCTCTCTAGATATCTCGTACCTCTATATCTGTTGTACAGTTGATCAAGCCTCTTCTTGTCTAAGGCCCCCTTTAGATTTGAAACATAGAGCTCTGGATTTTGGAAAAACTTATCCGTGGCAACATCTAGCTTCCAGTCATTCTGTGACAGACAGGTCAGTGCAGTCTTCTCATTGGATTGTGTGAAAATCATGAACTGACGAACTTTATCCTTCTGTGAGGACTTCAGCTTGTTCTGCACAAAGACATACAAAACACTTGTTGTTGCAACACACGAATAGACTCACGTTAGTGCAAAGAACAGCAATAGCAAAAACAACCCTATTTATCAGTTGTCAAAAATGTTGTGTTAGACTGCAGTACTCAATCCAACATAATATTGGGCTAGCTGTTAGCTAAATAAACATGGAATCATTGATTATCACATTTAATAACAACAATAAGATAACCAGCAATAACATGTCCCCCTGACAGCAGAGACCGACTTGAAACGTGTTGAATGGCTGGCTAGCCTTCGATGGCTAGCATCTTTACATTTATGATAACATTGAACAACCAAGCTAGTCATAACATCGTCTCGACAACAATACATAGCTGATGCTGATGCAGTGTGTGTAACGTTGGCTAATTTTGATTGTCAGTTGGCTTAAAGGCTAGCAAGCTTAGCTAACGTTAGCTAACTAGGCAAGCTGGCTAGGCTCACCGTGAGCTAGTTAGCTAATGCTAATGTCGAGAGCAGCGTTTGTTTTCATTGTATAAAGGGAATGTGAGGTACTTAGCCCAGCTGCTTGACTATATGACTCACAACAAAGTGATAGTTTGTGTTTGCGACCACTGTTTACATCTGCATCAGAGGACCAGATTAAAAACTACCATTTCTTACCATGTTTGTCTTTGCCCGACTCCCTTTCCGCCCATCCAGCTGGCTAATGCGTGTAAAGTTTTAAGAAGCACGGGAAAAGTTCTTCCGGTTGAAGCAGCATATAGTAAAATAAAAGTACACAATTGGTCTCTCCTTGGTCATACCACATCCTAAAGTGATTTTAAATTTTTTTTTCTAGTCATTACATAATACATTTTACACACGTGTGATTAAGTGAAAAAACACTTTATCAAAGTTTGACGGATATGGGTAAAATTGTGCTTTTATTTAGGAGCAACATGTAGGAAGTGACTCTAGAATTCAAGAAAAATTGCTCTTTCCTCTATGTCCGACCTACCACACGTCTATCTGGATGTTTAGAACTGCTCTAAAAAGATTTCAGAACAAATGGAAATCGTACAGACACAGGTTTGTACCTTGGGTTGTACTGAACCTGTCCAGAAATGAGAAAACTTTGCGGCATGTGACAGAGCGCTCGAAAGACAAACTAGTCCCGGATGAGGAGGTTTCACAGAGCCTGCTGCAGCTCTTCAGAGTCCTGCTCAGGAGTCATGGGGCTGATCGTGGGCAGCTCCGAGCTCTTCAAACTCACTTTCTCGGGCAAGTAACAAGTGAAGAAGACCAGTGTGGAGGGCATTCAGTGTGTGGAGATGATGCCATATTACAGTCACTGGGATTCTGCCTTGACCGGAAACCTAGCTCTTTACCCTCTGCAGGAACTGGAGTGTTTGTCACCAAAGGATGTGTACCCAAAGGAGCTACAGTGGCCATGTACCCCGGCACAGTCTATCAAGCCTATGAGCCAATTCTCCTCCAGTCCATCAGAAACCCTTTTGTATTCAGGTGTATTGATGGTGTCTTGATTGATGGAAATGACAAAGGCATCTCCAAAATGGTGTTCAAGTCATGCAGTGGCAGGGACAGAATGGGGCCTTTCATGATGAGTGACACCAGCTGGCTGACATCCACACCACAAAACCCACTTGCTGTTGGTCAGTACGTGAACAACTGCTCCTACGAGACGCCTGCTAACGTGTGCTACCAGGAATACGACGTGCCGGACAATTTTCCCATCCGGCTCCGCCAGTATCTGCCTAATGTCAACTACAGCCATGAGGCACAGAGGCCTCTACGCTGTGTTGTCCTTGTGTCACTCAGAGACATTACCGCAGGCGAGGAACTCTTCTCCAACTACTACACCATTGTGCATTAGAGTCAAAGTACACACCACTGTTCTGTTTGGTGTCAGAACTTAAGAAAATGTACTTTTTCTTTTGTTCGATCTAAGTTATTATTACTGTTTGTCTTCCTAAAAGAAGAAATACAATTTTCAAAAACCTCTCTCTTTGTACACTAGCATTGTTCTGTAATAAAAGCGAAACATGTCTTGTATGGATTACTGTAATATGTAAGGCACAGTGTTGAAGGGTATTTCTGGAATATATAGAAACATCCAAGATGAATTGGGCCAGTGAAACAGACCACATAGGATGTGCATGTTACAGATGTGTACAGTGGTGACAGGGACAGGTCCACACTTCTTAACTGGGGTGACCCACGTTGGCCACTGACTCCTGCAGGGTAGGAATAGCATTGATCTGACCTGTTTTCAGTAAAGATATCTCTTGAATATCTAAGGCTGAACTATCAGCTCTTTGTCCACAATACAAGATGGGCAGACAGGGAGGAAAATATATAATTTAACTGTTAATTTAACTTCCTTAAAAAGTTGTCTTTTCTCTGTTTAAGCTACAAGGTCCTGCCTCTGATAGGGCAGATAGCAAATTGTAATGGGGAGGCACGTATGTGGCCAATCAGATTTCAGGGGTAGCCACTCCTTGGTCACGCCCCTGATTGGTGGAAGAGGAAGAGGTATTCAAGTCCTTTACTTACAGTTGAGGAACTTTGAACTTGTTATGAAACAGTCTCAATTTAATACTGTGTGAGCTCGAGGGGAAGAGCTCCACACCTGGCAGCAGCACCTCCTCCTCCGACCAGGAGCAGAGCTTTGCCTCGCGACTGGAGGCCCAGGACATACTGTTTTGCGAAGGGACAGTCAGTACCAGTATGGCACATGGAGACTGTCAGATCCTGCTGTCAATAAATAAAGGTTATATTAAAAGGATTATAGTGCTCGATAACACTACGCTTTTGTCCACAGGGAGCGCCAAAGTCAACACAAAATCAAAGGTCCTCGTAGCTTTAAGTAAATGTAGCAATACCCCATTACAAGTAAAGGGTCTGCATTAAAAACGTTACATAAGTAAAAATACAAGTTATCAGATAAATGCAATAAGGTGTCCAAAAATAAAACGATGCAGAATAGCCCTTTTTAGAGAGTAATTATTGAATTCATGAAAAATAGATTTCATATTATTTTATTATTTCTAATGTGTAAGAAGCATGCTGTGACAGAGGAAGAGCTAATACTACTGTAGTTAGTTAAATCTATACCGGTGCACGTAAAGGTGCTCATATGTTTTGTATGAAGTCTTTAACCTTCAAAATACCCATAACTGGAGGAGCATAAAGGAACTACTCAGGTAAAGTACCTCACAAGTGTGCCTGATTAAATGTACTTTGTTACTTTGCATCACTGCCTTGAAGACATATCGTTATAGGCACTCAGCAGACAAGGGTATACAACTGATGTTACTTTAGTGGGAGGGATCGAAGGTTCAGATTCGAGTTCAGTTCTAAAAAGGGTACACAGACTTTGATATCACAGGGAATTCCATGCACACTACTTGTTCAATCGGGGATTAACGTGAACTTCATCTACATCTGGGGGGAAAAACAGTATAATCTGCAGACACAGCCAGGGTTAAATGGGTTCTAACGCAGAAGAGGGTGCAGATCCTCAGGTATCATGAGTAATTCAGAGGCAGACCTTCAAACAAACAAAAAGTATGGGGTGAGAAGGGCAAGGGTAACACAGGGCAATAGAGACATAAACTGGTCATTTTAATTGGTTACTAAGGGAAACACAAGAAAAGCATAACTATGGTTATAGTCTAATGATCAGTGTAAAAATTATTGGTGGAAAGAAAACCGCAGAGAAAATGATATTTGATACATGTCAATTTGGAGTTAGTCAAGTCCAGCAGTGGAAGTTTACAACACTGAAAACGTGCCACATAAAGACTAGTGAGACAAGTTTGTCTGTCCAATCAAGTTTCTTGAGGATGTGCAACGTACCACGTCTCCCTCTGCTGCACCTCTTCCATTACACATGCCAGTTATAAATGAGAGGGACTCTTATTTTGAAAGAAAGAATGTATTAAGCAGTCCTCAATTGTGATAAGCAGCTGTCGTTCATAGTTAGCTCACTCACTGCAATCTAATATTCCACAAATTTGCCTAATTATTATAGAATATGTGAATATGTATGAATAAATAATGCAAAACATTGCATTCACTGCTGCGTCCCCCCCTCTAAACTTCTCAACATTTAAAAGTTTCATAATGATGAGAAAGTACATTTTCTCTTTCAATTTTAATTTCTCCTAATGTCACATTAATTGTATTTCATGAACTCCGTAATTGTATCCTTACTGCAATTGTATTTCATTAACACCCCTTGTATCGGACTCACACGAACCCTCTCTAAAAAAGATATTGCGCAAACATGTTATGACAAGTTTTGTCCTTTCAGGGACACTGTAGCAGCCCAAGCACTACTTATTACTGCAATATCCTTCCGCTAAGAAATGTAGTCTGGATTAGTTTTCACATTTTTATTGGTTATTGTAATATCCATTTGTTAAAATCAGATAGTGAATACAAGTTAGTGTGATCCAAACATTAAGTCAGTCGATTGAGACTATATTATCAACGAAACTGAGCATTTTCACTTCAACAGGGAAAATAGTCCGGCTGCATAAAAGCAGTTGGCATTGCCATCAGCGATCTTTCCAGTTGCATGCTGAAGTTTGGAACGGATCATGACTAGCGAGTCTGCTGATTACAACAGGTAACAATCGTACATTTGGTACATTAACAAAAATAAATAATAGTTTATGTTCATGGGCACTTAAGAGTGCCATGGTTGTGTGCACGATGCCGAATTATTTGTTATCTAGCTAACATTAGTTAGGCCCCAACCGCTGTGAGGGCGATTGGGTTGCTAACAGTGATGCTAGCCTTGTAACGTTAGCGACACAGAATTTACAAACGTTACTAGCCGTTTGGATTAGATTGCTTTTTCTTAACTCTATATGGAAGTTATTAAAACTGGGTTGTGTTTTTTTATATTTATTTACTTTGGTGTCGACGCCGGTGGTTGTTAGTCAGAGTAACCGTTGGGCCTAGCTACCACTCGGCCTAGTTGGGCACCAGAAACCACCGTTGACACCACAGGCCCAACTGTCCGACATATTGACTAACTCGTTTGATTCTCAAATGGACACGAATCCTCGTCATCCGTGGTCGTATGAGCAGGCCTCTAACCTTTAAATGTCCCATAATCGGTAATTTAGGGAGGAGCAGGTATTTGAGCCCTCGTGGGATTTGACACGTGCGTCCAGCAAAGCCCCGGACTCTGTAATGAGATGCATACATTGATGTATAAAGAGATTTTGGATACATCGTTGGTGGCGGGGCTCTGTTTATTCCCATGAAAGTAGCTTAGTGTCATAAAGCCCAAAAAAAAGTTCGGCATCCATGGCGCTGTAACGATTCCTTTAATGCCGTCTCCCAGCCCTCGGGCCACCCTCGGTCTCATACACGTGAACTAAGTAAGGACAATTAACAAAAATGCAGTTTATAACTTGAGACCGAAACATAAAAAAAAAATTCTATAACTTGCAGACTTTTTCAAATTCAAGTCAATATGGGAAACTGTACCCCGAAGTTGTAATTCCATATATATTCCTCTATATGAAATGTGTTTAAAACTCGTCGTTCCTCGTGGGGGTTAGATAAATCAGACCGGCATTACTTCATCCAGACTAGGCCGTCATCTCCTCACCCCTTTAGAGGGGGAGACTAGATGGCAACAGCCTGTGCAGAGGGAGTTGAAACATGTCTTCATACTTTTACTTTAAACTAGTTCAAATGAACAATGCTGTGCCAAAGAGTTGCAAACTAATTGCAAAATGCTGGTCTCTGATTTGTTCGCCTGCAATGTCGTTTAAAAAGAGACTGTGGGGTGGGCTTTATGGCTCAAAGCTTAAGACCAGATCAGTATTGCATCATCGCCCAGGCTGCAGCGCTCCCTTTCAGAGGAAAGAAACAGGAAAATGCTGCAAAGCTGTGCAGCGGGTCCACCGAGGCTTTAATGTTGAGATTTGAGACACATGGCTCTGTGAATATTCACTGTTTGTGGAAAATGGCCACATCATGCAGATAATTGCAGTGTTACTGATGGATAGCTAACGCGCTCTTAAGTTGAAGACTGCTGCAGTAACAGTTCTACAGTATATCAGCCTGTTGGGCGTGCTCAGTTTCAGGCAAGGACAGGTACATTTAACGGTTGTTTATAAAGAGATAAATCAACATAAACATGTAAAAATTACAAATCAAATTGTGGCGACGTCAACTTGTGGTGGTTCTACTCTGAAGAAATCTCTTTACATTTTTTGTGATGTTAATATGATTGTAAGTTGACTTAAAGTAAATTATCACCTGACTCTTTTCTTACAGTTCAAAAGACCATGAAGGGCCTGATGGAATGGAGCCTGATGGCGTCATCGAGGTAATAAACACGACAAAATTACATTAAATCATTTTTTCACTGCTGAAATGCGTATAAATATACCTTCAGCATGGAGTTGGTGTGCTTACACTCAGTATCTTTTTCCTTTTTCACTTCAGAGCAACTGGAATGAGATTACAGACAACTTTGATGATATGAACCTGAAGGAGACTCTTCTTAGGGGAATATATGCATATGGTTTTGAAAAACCATCTGCCATTCAACAAAGGGCCATCATACCTTGCATCAAAGGTACAGAAACGTATTTAACTGATAAGTGGATTGTTCATGTTTGAGTGAAGTGATGCTTTACCATCTTTCGGGACTTACTCAATAATGGGGATATCTTTTTGTCTTACTGATCACTCAATACTGTTGCGTTTTTATAAACTTTCTTGTTTACTGCAGGGAGGCGATCAAACTTGACATCTCGTCATGTTTGTTTTATAAAAACATAAACGCACAATTGTAAAAGTGAGTTAAAAGAAGTCTTCTCTTGCTGTAACTAATATTTGTGCCCTTGCCATCAGGCTATGATGTCATTGCCCAGGCCCAGTCGGGCACTGGCAAGACGGCCACGTTTGCCATCTCTATCTTGCAGCAGCTGGACATAGAGCTGAAGGAGACTCAGGCTCTGGTGCTGGCTCCCACCAGAGAGCTGGCTCAGCAGGTATGCTGTTTCTGAGGTCAGTGACCTCCACAGTATCTCAGACCTAGACAGCATATTGAGGACACTGATTCAATCAGGTACCCTTCTTTCAAAACTTCTCAAAATTCTAAAATTGTGACAGTATCCTCTTAGGATTGGTGTAGTCTCTGTCCATGGCTGCATTGGTCTAAGATCTGGCTTTGATTTGATTGTAGTTTGAAGTATTCACATGTTGCTGTGGAACACTGAGTGATATGATGGCATACCATCTTTCGGGACTGACTCTTCTATGGAGATTTTCTTGTATTTTACTGATCACTTTGAACGGTTGTTCCTCACACACTGTGGGAATGCCACGCTGTCTGTATCTCACTTTATCCTGACGTTGTGTTATGGCCCTGTCCCCACTCATTAGATCCAGAAGGTCATTCTGGCTCTGGGGGACTACCTGGGGTCAGCCTGCCACGCATGCATCGGAGGGACGGATCTCCGTAGTGAAATACAGAAGCTCCAGACTGAGGCCCCTCACATTGTGGTCGGCACACCAGGACGCGTGTTTGACATGCTCAACAGGGGACATTTGTGTAAGTGTGACTGGTCCTGGTCAACAGAACATCATTCTCAAACAGTCTTCATTTCACAAATAAAAGCTTGACTCTATGCCATGTTTCTGCGCAGCTGCAAAATGTATCAAGATGTTTGTCCTGGATGAAGCTGACGAGATGTTGAGCCGAGGTTTCAAAGACCAAATCTACGAGATCTTCCAGAAGCAGGGCACTAACATTCAAGTAAGTTTTTTGTGTTAAAGTAAAATGCTGACTGTCTGAAATGTTTAATGTGGAACCCTTCTGCATAAACCGAAGTCTGCTATAATTGTGTGACTCAGATTCTGGTTCATGCAATAATGCTAGCAGACTATTGCGTGGAAGGAGATTATTACTCACTGTACTGAAAATGAGATGTGGTCGAACCTCTTTCTTAATGTTCATTGGCCTCTGTCTCAAGGTGCAGTGCCACAATTAGGTCTTTGAATTTTGACTTTATGCTGCACCGTTTATTGACTCAGTCTAGTGTTTTGGCTCGTATGGTAACATGTTATGCGTTTTTAACAGGTGGTGCTGCTCTCTGCCACCATGCCAGCAGAGGTGTTGGAGGTGACCAAGAAGTTCATGCGAGAGCCCATTCGCATCTTGGTGAAGAAAGAAGAGCTTACCCTCGAGGGTATCAAGCAATTCTACATAAATGTGGAGCGAGAGGTGAGTTTACCCATAGCGACACTGTGGTCTAACGTTTCAGCAAGCTGCCTCTCTGTTAGGCATGTCCAATGTCCCTTCTCTTTAAAGCACCCTGCTGAAACTACAGGAGCCAAACCCTCACAGGTTTAGCTCATGTGGCCGTGTAAGCATGGGTACACCAGGGAAGGAAATTAATGGCACAGTATAGGAAATGAGGCTCAGGAGGACCTCTTTCCTAATGTCCAGTGTCCTTTGTCTCAATATCCTGTGTTACATGTTAGCTGCTTTTTATAGTGTAGATTTATATTGTTTGGGGACTTGTCAGCGGACTTGTCAGCTTAACCGTGTTCAGTTGAGTCAATGCATTACTGTTTTCTATGGACGTCTCCAGGAGTGGAAGCTGGACACCCTGTGTGATCTGTATGAGACGCTGACGATCACCCAGGCTGTCATCTTCCTCAACACCAGGAGGAAAGTGGACTGGTTGACCGAGAAGATGCACGCCAGAGACTTCACCGTCTCTGCTCTGGTACGATTTGTTCTCTAAACAGATCTTTTTGATCAATGCCATTTTGCTCTTTCAGTATTAATGCTGCACTTTTTTCTAACAAACATTCTCAATCTACAGCACGGTGATATGGAACAGAAGGAGCGTGATGTGATTATGAGGGAGTTCAGGTCGGGCTCAAGCAGAGTGTTGATCACCACTGATCTTCTGGTTAGTATGAGGTCTAATGTGGTGTGTGTGTGTGTGAAGTGGGGGGAGAAATGTCATTACAGTAAAGTTACAACCCAAATGTTTTTAATTGTGCGACAGTCCTAAAGTGACCAAGCAGTCAAAACTTTGGGCAGATTAGGGCTGGTACTCCACAATGGGTTTCTCTCCTGTAGAAATCTGTTACTTTGATACGAGCGACAAACTCATGCGGAACACTCCTATTACTGAAAACATTTTGGGAATGTTTTTACTCATTTTATTTTCCTCCTCAGGCTCGTGGGATTGATGTCCAGCAGGTTTCCTTGGTCATTAACTATGACCTTCCTACAAACCGAGAGAACTACATTCATAGGTAAGTGGCAACACGTCTGGCATCATCATGTACGTCTCCGTCTCCAGTGAGTTTAATGTGGCTCATCTTTGCTCTCTGCAGAATTGGCCGTGGTGGCCGCTTTGGCAGAAAAGGAGTTGCTATCAACTTCGTCACTGAGGAAGACAAGAGGACTCTTCGGGACATCGAGACGTTTTACAATACTACCGTGGAGGAGATGCCCATGAATGTGGCCGACCTGATTTGAGCCGTGAGGTTATTTTAAAACGCAGCGATAGCGATCGTCCACTTGCATTGTGCTTATTATATTCGAGGGGGAAAAAAAAACTTCTCAATGCTAAACCTTGGATCTGAGTTTAGGTGTATGTTTAAAAGCGAGGTGACTTCTACGGTGGTCCCACTCGGGCAGTTGTAGATTCTAACCTCGACGGGTGGCAGTTTGGCGCTACAAAGTCATGGGGTCTGAAAATGTAAAGGTTCTTATCAGGTATTTCTTTCCATGTTTAATTAAGATGTGTGTATTAGATGTTCTCCACCATTTAGTAATTTACTTGTGGACTAAAAGGTATAAGTGCTGTATAAAGTCTGCAAATTATGCTATACATGCTATACTAACGTGTGTATTGTGGGACTGCTTAATGGAGGCACGCATTATGTTTTACAGTAGATTCACTTGCTCTTTTGTTATCTTTTCGTGAATGTTCATTTAAATGTACGTTTTTTTTAATCCCTCCTCTTTGAGGATTCATAACCAGTTGACTGTTTTGCTGATGTGATTTTACCTTTATGAGAGTATATTGCTAATCCCCCCCCCCCCGGCTACTTTTGGGATTTCCTATTGTGGGTCTTAATAAACTGAAATTGCTGTGACTACACTTGCTTTGTTGTTCACTTAAATATGTAATGTGAGATGGAATCGCTTGTGTTTTTCAGTAAACGCTAATATTGCACCATCTAGCAGCTACGCTGTTAATGACATTGCCTGAAAAGACTAAAAATAATTACTCGTGTAGATGTCGTAACATTATATAACTTCCACTTTCAGAGTTAACAAACTTCTGATGATTACAAATTGGTCTTTGAACTTGAAGAAATTAGTTTACGTGTCACTTTAAAGAAATGACACTTTCACAATAGTTAAAATCTGAGAAAATGGCTAATAGACTGCATGGTTTTGTGCTTTTACAACATAGAATAAAATATTGTAGTTTTACTGGGTTTCAATTGGGACATTTTCTCCTGAGTATCAAAAAAAACAATTTTATGAGCTTTCAGAATTTGAAAAACAAACTTCACACCTGTGCTGTAGTGTAAGCCATATGCATTAGCACAATCCAAAAATGATTACAGGTGAATTGCTGGGAACGGTTATGGAAGACTTGTGACTAAGCACCACCTACTGGTGTAAACGCCACAATATTGAGTCATTTAAAATCTATTGGAGAACATTGACAGCAGTCAAATGAATAACTCATTTTACTGACTTGGGTCAAAGTTGTCATGAAAGTCAAATTGTATGATGGAGGGAAATCGGTTTAGTAGGTCATAAAAGTTAGTGTGTCAAATGACTTGAGAAAAATGGGATCGTTTTTTTAATGGCGTTTGTCAAATACTGACTTTTTCACACATTTTTATACTATCTACTACCTTCTACATACTCTATGAATTTTTTCAAGGAACTTTTTGACATACTGTGCTGACTTTATATTTCTCCAACTACTGACTTTTTTCATGACATTTTTCAATTTACTTTACGTTTTCATGATATTTTACAACACGGTACGATTTTTAAACATACACTGACTTTTTTCATGAGCCAAAACCTCACTTTTACTTTGTTAAATATTCAGGTTTGAGGTTTATTAATATTTTGGATTGACAGAGCACTGTAGTTGTTCAATAATAAAATTAATCCTCAAAAATACAACTTGCCAAATAATTGTGCACACAGTGTACTATCACTTTTTCAACACACTATACTATGATTTTAACTAGTTTTTTTCACAAAATTTGTTTACATGCTAAACTATTACCTTTTATGCCATTTTTCGACGTACTTTACTATGACAGTTTCATGAAATGTTTTGACTTTTTCTCCCGATTAATTTAACATACTATACTATGACTTGTTTCGTGACATTTTTCTACATACTGTATTGATTTTATTTCATGATTTAATTTTTTTTTAATTTTACTATACTATGACTCTTAAATAATATTTTTCAATTTCCTATGCTTTGACTTTTTTGACATTTTTCAAAATACTGTACTTTGACTTACTGATATTTTCAACATACTACATCATGACTTCAAATGACATTTCTCAACACATTACAATATGACTGTTTTCAGCATACTATACTATGACTACCATTTTTAATGAACATTTTTGACAAACTACACCATGACTTTTTACGTGACATTTTTCAACATATTGTCCTGTGACTTTTTTGAATTTACTATATTGTGACTTTTTCATGACTTTTGTCTACATACTGTATTAAGACTTTTTTATGATGATTTTGAACATACTTTCCTTTGACTTTTTACATGACAATTTGGAACATACAATGACTACATCTTTCGACATACTGTACTATGACTTTTAATTATATTTTTAACATACTACACTATGACTTCAAATGATATTTTCTAAACACGTTTTTTTCATCACACAATATTCTGACTTTTTTCATGACTTTTTTCGACATAGTATACTTTGTCTTTTTTATTCAGTTTTATGTGCAAACCGTTTTCTATCACTACATTTACTGTGTAAATTTCCATTGGCACACAGGAATGAAAGGTGTTTTTCTTCAAGTCTTGACTCATGACTCAAAGAGCATACATTTGGACACAAATTGCAAAAATACAGTGTCTGTTAATGATGAACAGATACAAGCAACATCTTTGTCTTGCCTCATGAGTGGCTGTATTGCTGTAATGCTCTCACAACTGTCTTTGCGATAGTGAAGTAGAAAGTGATGAAATGATGAGGTTTTTATGCTCGTTCAACTGATTTCTCTCTTTCTTTCGTATCTGCATGGAAAAAGACAGCGGCTGGTTAGTTTAGCTTAGCATAAAGACTGGACACAGAACTTCCTGTTTCCTGTCTTTGTGCTAAGCTACGCTAACCATCTGCTGGCTGTAGCCTCATATTTAGTGTAGTAGAGAGTAGTATCAATGTACTTATCTAGGCAGGCAAGCGAATATGTGTACAATAATGTAAAAACTAGTCTTTTTTAAGACCTATTTTCATATGAACGTTTGTGCCAAATACATTTTGTAAACATCGTATTCTGGGATCGGCTTTCTCTTTAAAGTTTTTTCTTAAAAAGCTATGTTATAGCTCACCCATGGGGCTCAGCTGGCACATTGATCAGCACTAGTCTTCACTTATATTTAGCATATCAACTTTGTTAACACAATTATTTTGCAAAGCCACCTCCTGGGGAGTGACTGAAGATGAGCTTCATTGTTCTGATGACGGCTCCTCGTGGGCCGGTTCTCAGTAATGATCACTTCCAGTGAATCTAAAAATAACAAACTAGTTCCTATCTCCAAGGGAAATTATACTAAACAGCTCACATATTGTACATGACATCAGATTTTATTCATTTAAATAAATTGCATATTTATCACCTGTCCATATCTTTAATACAAACAGTCAGTTACAGCCGTAGCAAACAGATGTAGGCAGCTGCTTGTGTTTTTAGGCCCGTTTAATCCTGTTGTGTGAATTCTTCTTTATGTGCTGCCTTGGAAACAGAGCAGCTGTTAGGAGAACAACTAATCCAGGCAACGTCACATTTCAGGAGGCGGCGCATCAATAAACATTTCGACAATTCATAGTAGGTCGAGGTGAGATGAGGGACACTGAGACACTTCGTGATATTTAAATGAAAAGGGAATTTACTGAGATGAGATTTGGTAAAAGTTTAATATTCTCAGAGATGAAACCTGGCTATTGCTGCAGCAGAAATTGGATATACAATACTTTAAGCTGGCATGAATATTACAAATGAACACAAAAGCTATTTGGAGACGTGTGAACATCTTAATACCTCTTGGTTTATGAACAGTCTGAAATGGTAGGTATTTCTCCCGACCTGATTTCATCATCATTTTCAGTCACACAACTAAAAAAATGACGACCAGTTTTGTTTTTCTCCTTTTATGACATGTATCTGTCGTCTGTTGAGCGCTGACAGAGAAGCAGCCTCAGTTATTATTGTTAGCAGTGTACCAGATGCCTCCGTGGATCACGCTGATGACTTTCTGGCCGATGCCAGAGGGGGGTATTCTTGGCTCTCCGTATCACATGTCAGGTGGGGAAAAAAAACAAAACAAAATCATAGTGAGCAGTATTCCAGCTCACACGCTCTGGCGAAGTCCATTCCTTCACTTATAAAGATGTGTTTGGATCGTAAACGGTGGAGCGCTTTCATGCAAGATGTTTGCACTTGCACTCTAATGAGGCTTTGTGTCGCACCTCGAACCCACCCTGCTGCTCAGCAAACGGCTGCTATGGAGAGGATGGGGAAAAACACATCGGTTTGTGCAGCAATCAGCATCTGACACATGTTTCAGAGCATTGCTTCACACTGTGGGTACACTGCATTGTGGTTCCATGACTCACCCAAAGTAAGGAAGCTGTTGTTGTGACATGCTGATTCACTGCTACTGTTGCCCATGGAGTTGTAAAGAAACAGTTAAAAGAGTTGAGCAGTCAAGCGTTCCAGTGTTTCCTAATAGATGTTAGATTATTGAGACTACTACTAAGACTAATATAACAATAATAATAATAAAACACTTTGACTTTCACGTAGGAGATTTTATTTCATAAAAAAAAAAAAAAAAGCCTTTTCACAAATCTAATTACAAAAAAAAGATCTTAGAACAAGAAAATGTTCAATTAAGAGCCATCGCGTTGTTGCTCATCATTACATCATTATTATTTTCAGCACACGAACTGTTCGTAAAAGTCTTCTCACTGACACATCTATTCTACTTCAATGTGAGGAATCTTGCACTTCATGACATGGAGACATTTTTAGATTTGACACATTACTGACTGACTGCTTATCATCATTATGCTTCTGGAACAAGCGGACATGTTTCTTCTGCATTTTACTTTTAAAGTAATGAAATTGATAAATGTCAGTGAGAGAGGTGTCCTTTTTTTTGAGTATTACAAAGTTTTGCAACCGAAATGTGTGTCACAGCAGTGGAAATAAAACCCAAGATCAGGCGGGAGCACTCTTATAACCAACTGGCTGAGATGGAAAACCAATTCAAATCTCATTTGTGAGAACAGGGGGTTTGGGGACTACATGTAAACAGCATCTTTTTTAGGAACTATTTGAACACATTCTGCCATCAATGCAAAGCCAGCCTTATTACATTTTTAAACCACCAAAACTAGCGTGTTGTTGATCTCACACTAGCAGTGACGAGCATGAACTTGGTCTCTTTGCCTTCTGGAAACACAGAACACACGCGCCAGTGTTTTGACATCGGTGTCCGACTGAAAGGACTGAGGTAATATTTGCAGCGACGGTCCTCCATTCATTTTGACCTATGCCACACTCTCCCTCCCTCCCTCTCTCTCTCTCTCTCTCTCACATACTGACCCACACACACGCAAACCTGACGTAATACTACAAAAAGGCTGCTTTGCAAGGGTAGGTGTTTAAATAGTATGGTTTACAAAGGAGAGACATTTTCACGGCTGTGCAGTACAGCCTCCCTATGAGTCCAGAAGTCTTCTGCTTCACCTGCGGGTGGGTCGCTGCCTTCCACAGGTCATAGATATCCTCCACGTGACCGTGTGAGGTCATCATCTGGTCGTAGATACACGTGTGGTAGGGCGCTTTGCCCTCACCTGAGAAATAGACGTGGTCCTGCGGAGACACGCCAACAGCGCTGGCGCAGATGCCCATGAACACATCGTCTATGTAAAGAGAGGCGTTCAGGGTCAGCGTGGCTTGGTAGATTTTGTCAGCTACGTCCCTGGAGACAACATACCCGGCCCCAGCAGTGTAGTCAGGGTACGACAACCACTGGTACATCTCAAAGGGCACATAGTACTTGCTGTCTTTGCTGCGGATTGGCGGTGCCCCTCTGTGCACTCGACCAACCCAAAGGTCTGTGACGCCTCTGCTGCTCATGTCCTGCAGGTAGCTCACCAGGTTGGGCATGTGGACGAAGACGTCGTCGTCAGCCGTCATGAGGAAGCGAGCGTGTGCGCAGCGGAAGTGCATCCAGTGGAACTGCAGGATCAGCTTCAGGGTCAGGTTGTGGAAGGAGTCTAAAAAGTCTTGTTGGATCAAATCGCCACTGAGACGGTCCTCGCGGAGGAGCTGCTCCTGAAAACAAACCCTGCTCCCCGTGCTACATGACGGCCCCACCTTCTTGGCCTGCAGTGTTCCTAAGGCGAACACCACCTTCACTGTCACTCCCAGGGCGTTTTGGATGTAGGTCTCATTGCCCCAGGTGGATCTGATGGCATTTCGCCTCTCAATGTTCTCCGGGGATGACTTGACAAAGAGGAGGAGGAGGACGTCTTTGTCGACACACTTATCCGAGTGGTCCAGCAGGTAGCGGAAGCTGCTGAAGCTCCTGGCCTGCTCACGTGGGATGGTGAGGCTCTTGTTGATGTAGGTGAAGCGGTTGACAAGGTAGCGGTAGGAGTAGGACTTGACGTGGCTGATGACGTTGTTGTCCAGCTGCTCCCAGCAAACCATCACCACTGACAGCACCAGGCAGGTGGTCATCAGCTGCACACACTGGCATTTTCGTATCCGGCGGAAATTCACAAACATTCTGGAATCTTCTCACCCGGTGGCGCCGGTCCCCGTCTGGTTGGTGATGGCGGTGCAGCGGCTGGTTGTGCTTGTGAGGGAGGAGGTGAGATGGTTGAGGTGGTGGAGGTTGAGCGTGTTGTTCCAGTGCCTCAGAGCAGCACTTGGTGGCTCTTCCATCCTAGGCTTTCCACATTCGGCAGGAGGCTTAGGCAGTGGTTGGAAGTCACTGGGTCTGCTGGGAAACGTCCTCCATCTCAACAGAATCACTCGCAGAGTCGCCCGACAGCTGGAGAGTCATCGTTCACCCGGGGAGCATCCTTAAGTGATGAGAAAAAAGAGGAAACTTACTGTGGTGACGAGTTCGATAAATACTTTGTTGAAACACACAAGTTTCTTTGCTTTCAAAAGGAGGAAGTAAAAATGTAAAAATACCAGGTTTTCTCAAAGTGTGCTTGGCCAATATCCTCCCTATTTGGAAGGAGTTTTTCTGTCCCAATATCTTGTTGGGTAATGATATAGCAAGCATTTACTATTTTATGATGTGCTGCATATATGTAAAGGCCGTGAATAGATTATCTGCCATCAATTTAAGCAATTAAACCTCAGGATGTCAATGAAAATAGAGATAAACATTTTAAAACAATACAAAGGACTTTAATTTATCGGTCACTCGGAGAATCATTGACACTCTATCAGCAGTAGCACAGCAGAAACTACGCTAAACAGAACTTGGTTACACCTGCTTGTGTTCAATCTATCGTTAGCTGAAAAGTCAAAAGTTAGCGGGTTGGGGTGAAAGGGACGGATCGACTGAATACAAACGCCAACACAGCAAATGTGCCAATGCAAGCCAGTCCATAATGGAGGGGTTTAAGGGGCAGACCCACTGAAATTGCTGAGAGTCATGGAAAGCATTGAACACAATAGAATAACTCAGCAGCACAATGCGGGACAAGAATAGTCTGCTTCCGGCTGGCCCTGGGCTAAAAGCGAGGGGGGGATCATGATGGTCCTGGGGCCTGGGACTCCCACTGCACCCCGAGAGCTTTTTAAACATCATTGGATGGCCTGTGCCTAATGGGGTCACTGGCTCAGAATGGCTCTCTTTTCTCTCTGCCTAATAATGAGAAACTCACGTCTGTTACATTCAAATATTTACTACATACCTTACTTTACAACCTATATTTAAGTTATAAATGCTTACAGCTGTCAGTGATTTGACAGAAGGTACTGTCCTTTTTACTGGCCAATATGGAAATAAGCCCACATCCCTGCTGGACTGTGACCTACCCATGTAACACATGAATATGGGAGTATAAGAGAGGATTTGTGGGCAAGACAACTGGTGTATATATATATATATATATATATATATATATATATATATATATAAGAGCAGGATATCTCATTTGTTAAAGAAGTAAGTATTGAATTGTCTGTTTAAGTCGCCCATAGAGACAGGGCTCATGTGAGGTGTCATCATCCAACAATGTGACTCAATTATTACGGCCTTTTTCCAGCAGAGGAGTGTTGGTCTGTACTACTACTAATTTTACTCTATTTTCAATGTTAACCCTTTTCCGTAGATGATCATAATTTTGCACAATGGTTACAAGTAGTTTCTTAGAATTCATTTTGTTTAGATTGTTGCCTGAAAGCGCTGCCACTACCCCGTCCTGTTCAAAGGCTGTTCTGCTGTCACTCGCTCTGCCTGAGCACTGTACTACACACTGTACTATACACTGTACTACACACTGTACTACACACAGCACAGATACAAGTGTTGATCCTCACCCCTCTGTCTCAGCTTAAGTCTAAAACAAGCGCCGTGAAAGCGAACCAACCCCCTAGCATATTTCCAAAGTCGCCGTTTGTATAAATAGATTTGAAACACAGTGGGAGAGGGAGGGAAAATCACACATCACTCAAGCTGATCACTACAACACTCACCGGCCAAAAAGAAGGTATGTGTGTGAATCCAAAAATCTCCTTTCCCACTGAGTCTTCTTCTCTGCTTGAAGTTTACTTTTCCTCAAGATGACAGGAGTTGAAATGGTTGTCAGACCAACTGCTCTTTAAACAGTCAAACCCTGTTTCTCTGATCCGTCCTCTGCCCTCTGTGAGTGGACTGTAATTTGTTAATGTGCCGGTTCTTCTCTATCCCCTCCCACCCTCCCTTTCCTCTGTCAGTGTGGGGGTGGTCTGCCGTCTGTGAGGGTGGTTGTAGAGAGAGAGGGGGGGGGGAGGACATGATGAGAGAAAGGCCGGCCCTCTGTGCCTCATATTTGTTCTGCTCGGCCTGAGTGATGTCAAGTTCTGTAATTTCAAAATAGTCCACAAACTAGAATAAGCCCCTGGTGGCTGTATGCCTCCACCAACCAGTCAAGTAGCAGTTTGTTTCTTCATAACTGTATCCTGTTGGACATTTGTGTGAACATATGAATTCTTGAGTAATGGCCGTGTTTTGTGAGGTCACGGTGACTCTTTGACCACCAAATTCTCATCAGTTCATCCTTAAGTCCAAGTGGACGTTTGTGCCACATGCAATGACGAAACTCCCTCCAGATTTTCCTGAGATATTGTGTTCACGAGAATAGGACGGACGGGTAGATAGACAGACAAACAGATGAACAGTAAACATGAACATCGTAGAGGCATAAAAAGTGTCTTCCTGCTCCTTGCAACACTGGTTTCTTTTCCTGTTCAAAGTCTTTTAAATCTCTTTATCAAACAAAATAAACACTGCATCTTTTGGATCCTAATGACTTCTCAACTAGCACCACCATGAGATTCACATTTAGTTTGGTACAGATATTCACTGTGTCCAGAGGATGAATCCTTATGACTTTCATCATCCTGAACTTTCTTCTAGCACCACCAGCAGCACAACGGTATTCACTTACCCAGTAAAATACTTCAACATATACCAGAGGAATTGGTTTAAAATGTGGTATTCATGGGTCCCAGGTGATGTATCCTGATGTTTATCGACATCTGCTGACTGTTCCATTCACCACTGTACTCCTGTGTGAACCATAATGTGATTAACTAAACCAAATAAGGCATTTGCATGCTCTAACATGGTTTAAGATTAGTCACGAAGAAGCTCTGTGTGTGAACATGTCATGGTGGTTCGTCTACACTTATTTCTTTTCTGTGCAGACAGACCTCTAGTCAAACCGTCAAATCATGATTTAAAGAGAGACTGGAGGAGAAAAAACAGGTTTACATGTATGTTATGAAATGCAATGAGGACAAACTGTCCTCTTCAGTCAAAGAAGCAGGAACTTCCTTCTTAAAATAATCGACTCAGTGGTCACGCCCCCCCCCCCCCCCCACCCCCCCCCCCCCCGGAATTTTACTGATGGGAGGGGGGGGGGGGGGGGGGGAGAGATGTTTTTTTACAAATAGAGTCAAGGACATCCGACCGTGTTTTACATGTCAGTCGGGACATTCCTAGATATTTTAGCAATTTTAAACCTGTCTCGCTGTCTTTTTTAGCTGAAATCATATCTGTATGAAATCAACCACGTGCAATCTGGATTTTCTTACCAACTACATTTCTTAAACAGGGGTGCAAACTCATCAGGGATGAAAAAGGTGACAAGGATCCGAACCCCCTCGGGGGGTCTGGGGCATGCTCCTCTGGGAATATATATTTTTAAATATTTAAATATATATATATATACATATATATATATGCTTCAATACATTATACAGCCAGATAGACCACGTGAATGTTAAGCCATCAAGATGATATCATCTAATCATTATTACATATGTACATTGTTTAAAGCTGTATTTGATGTTGTAGCTAGCTTGTTGATGGGAGCTAACTGCTTTAACGCTATAAGCTGCTGGGTAGTGTAGTTCATAGTGGTGGAAGAAGTGGTCAGATAGTTAGCTATAAGCAGCAGTACCACAGTGTAAAAATAGCCTATTACAAGTCCTGCATTCAGACGTTCTATGAGCAAGATAAAGACTACTATAAATTTATATTTTTTTAGAGATGAATTGCCATTTAACTGTAAACCAGCTTTTTACAGTTGCAGCTCTCTGTGGTGGAGGTCATTTTAAGAACCTGTGCTTATACACGTACTGTTGTAGGCTTTCCTAACCCTCAACATGTAAATAATAAAGTACAGGTACTTAAAAATGCGTGAGTAAACATGGGCTACATATTTATTTTCCACCACTGTTCATAATAAAGCATCATATTCAAATAAGTCATATAAATTGAATAATAAAAAATAGATCTGCCTCCAAAATGTGGTGCAGTAGAATTAGTAGAACTGATGGGAATACTCAAAAGTAAACAAATGTATTTTCTTGTCAGTTTGGAAAATCACGTCTTTTATTTTGAAAAATACAACCAGAAGTCGTAACGTTACATGTTGATGTCAACATTCTCCAGTATGGCTGACTGACTGAAAAAATGTAGTTTTGTCTTACAAAGCTAGGGGATAAAAGGCAGGAACTATTTCTTAAAAACATAATCTGTGCAGTTCTTGTGATAAATTCAACATTTCTTGTCATTTAATTCAAGGAAGAGGCTTTAAATTCTCAAGGAATACAAACCGGAAGTAGCGTTGTTGTTGCTGGCGAAACAAAAGTAGCTTGATGCTAACTGCAAACATACTAACTTAGCTAGCTACATATTATGCTCAAAATGTTCTCGTGTTGACGGTGACAAAGCAAATACTACACGCAGGCACACAACGTTCAACAGACACGCTTACTTGTAGGTTTAAAACGCCGGCCGGCTTTTGCAAACGCCGGCCGGCTTCTGCAAACGCCGGCCGGCTTCTGCAAATCGTTTTCAGCTATTGTTCCAATAAAATTCACTTAAAATATTGATAAAAATGGTCGTGTAATGTTTTCAGTTGATTTAATGGTGTTAAACTAAAGTTTAACCTTTCGTACCTTTCGAACTAAATATCGTTGTAATTATTAAAGTTAGCTTTGCCTTTACCGAGTCGTTAAAAGAGGTTATTGATACAGTTGGTTCCAGTATTTTATATATTATTAATAGTTCATTAGCAACAGGAACAACGTTCCATCAACTCTTAAAGATGCTGTGGTCCAAACTCTTTTAAATAACCTAATCTTGATCCCTCTGTTCTTAGCAATTTTAGACCCATTTCTAAACTTCTGTTTCTATCAAGTTTTAGAGAAAGTGGTTTCAACCCAGCTTTTAGCTTTTATGTCTTAATAACGTCTTCGAGAAGTTTCAATCAGGTTTTAGAGCTTCACATAGCACAGAAACCGGCCTCCTCAAGGTATCCAATGATCTCCCTTTAGCAGCCGACAGAGGGGAGAGCTCCATTATAATTATTTTAGACCTAAGTGCAGCCTTTGACACAATAGACCATTTTAATCAACCGTCTTCAGACCGGGTTGGCATCAAGGACGCTGCACTTAGTTGGTTTTATTCTTACCTTTTAGATAGAACCCACTCGGTCACCATAGGTAACCATCCTCTACATCTCACATTACCCCAAGGTTCAATTTTAGGTCCAACTTTATTTTCCATACACATGCTCCCACTTGGTCAAATCATCCAACGTCACAATGTCTCTTTTCATTGCTACGCAGACGACACACAGATATACCTTCCATTGAGACCTGATGACCCCAGAAGCCCAGCTGCTATTTGAGACTGTCTTAATGATATCAACTGTTGGATGGCACAAAAGTTTCTTCAACTCAAAATCATAAATCATAATATTTAGTCCCCCAAACCCTATCACTCCCATTAAAAGTGCCCATGGCCCCCTGTCCATTAACATAAAGTCCACTGCTAGAAACTTAGAAGTTTTTGATTCAGATTTAAGCTTCAAACCACAAATCACAAAAGTTGTCCAGTCCTGTTTTCTACAAATTAGAACCATCGCCAAAATCAAAAGTTTTAGAATTGATTTTAAGATTACTGATCACTTTTAAAGCACATATGGGTTTGGCCCCAACATATATAGAGGAAATGTTGACCCCCTACGAGCCAGCTCGCAGCCTAAGATCCTCAGGTGTGGCCCTTCTAAAGGTGACCGTGTCTTTGCCTTCAGGGCCCCTCGGCGTTGGAACGAGCTGCCTGAGGATCGCAGAATCACTAATCTCTTTTAAACACTTCTTAAAACACATTTTTACAGACTGGCTTTTATGTGATGTCGTCGCTTTTCTGTTTTATTTTTATTTATAGATTTTACAAATCTTTTTTATTTTCTTTATTTCATTTTCTTTATTTCTTAGTTTATTTTTATCGTATCGACTGTCTCACTGAGCTTTCTGTTATTGTTGTCTTGCATTTGCTGCTTTGTCTGTCAAAGCACTTTGTAAACTCTGTTTTTAAAGGTGCTATATAAATAAAGTTATTATTATTATTATTATAATTAATGTAACTGCCCAGAATTTTACCTGAGAGTTAGGCGACCGACTCGTGCGTTAGATGAATATCTAAAAATATACTGACTGACCTGATTAGAAGAAATGCTTGTCAGGAGGTCACAGTAGGAGACTACAGTACACGCCTGTCAGGTCCTGCTGAGCACATGACAATTGCATCATGGGATTTTTCAAGGAAAGTGCAAGAACAAAAGAGTGATGTTAAGCTTGTGTGCACACTACCTCACGCATACAGGAATAGTCATGCTTCCCGAACTTGCTTTCAGTTATTTTTGTTTTCTTTGCAGAACTGACGACAGGTTTGCATTTGTGTCAGTAAGATATTAGCATGATGTAATTAGAAAGAGTTAGTTGCTGTTATGATTCCGCCTCTCATTGACGGCCCTGAAATGAACCTTTCCTACCTCCAATGTACAGTAAGACATTCTAATGTTCAGCAAAGGATAGTGAGTCAAACTAACTGGGTATGTTCCAAAGTTAGTTCTTTTCAGTACGAAACGACTTCTTTGTGTCCTCCCAGACTGTTTCCTTGCTGACAGTGTGATAGTAAAACAAAGATAGATTTTAAAAGAGTAACTTTGGAAGATGTCTACTTAATTTGCTTCACTCAGACAGCTGACGCCTCATATTAGCTTTATTGGAGTTGTGTTAGGAAATGTTTAATTCGTGGCCTCCAACCAGTAGGAATGATTACAGCGACTGACAACGGTTTCAACGCACAGACAGTATTTGGAGGTATTTAATTAAGATAGACTAGATAGATAAAATGTGTCCTTTGATTTTAGATTGGTATGCACTCTTTCACAGACACCGTGTGTGCATCCATTGCTGGCTCGCTCACAGCTAGCTGCTGTACAGTACATTGGCTCCGGCGGTCATTTTAAAGCATTGGCTTCACTTTCCGTCTGGTGGCATGAATTTTCATTTCAAATATGATCTTTAAAATGTAGCATTCTGGTGTACTCTGAGAATAACATTAAGTGATAAGACCATATTTACTTTAAGCAAAAGAATAATTTATTATTCAGTTATTTATCACTATTTCAGCTCGAGTTCAGAACGAGGTCTCATTTTCAAAAGTTTTAGTCAAATAAAAACAAAGATAGCAGAGTAGCGAGAACCATCGCCTGCAAATAAAGTGATTAGTCTTCATTGAACCCTGTTACTGTATAGCTTAATATTAACTTATACTGTTACTGTACAGCTGTTAGAATAGTGGCCTATCTTCTATTTGCAATTAATATGCATTCAATCCAGTTCTATTATTTAAATTAAAATGATAATCTACTCTGGCTGTGGTCATTACAGTGAACAGTGTGTATAGTGTGATGAGAGGGCACGTGAGCCCTTGTTGCTGTAGTTCATCTCCTTGGAGCAGAGGCTGCATTCAGCATACCCTGCCTCATCAATGTATTTAATTAATTTACCTAGTTCATTTATACCATGATCCTTGCACTACTGTTCAGTTTGGTTAGTTTACCTAGTTAATTTAATACCATGATCCTTGCATTACTGTTCAGTTTGGTTAGTTTACCTAGTTGTTCATTTGATACCATTCTAATTCATTGTATATACTGTGCATTTTTATTTTTATTCTATTTTATCTTATTTTTTTATTCTATTTTCAATTCAATATCTGCTCTGCTATTTTATTGTACTGTATATATTGTGCATTTCCATACTTCATATTTTATTCTACTCTGTAACTTGCTGCTGCTACAAACAAATTTCCCCCTGGGGATAAATAAAGTTTATATCTATCTATCTATCTATCTAAACAGAATCACAAAGTTATAGCTATTTTATAATTTAATAATTTTTCTTAAATACACTACATGTATTTTAATTTCAAAAAATATTTGTCCCATTATCTTATTTTCTCATTGCACAGCTACTGTCTTCTTCAGTTGCTCTGCTTCCAGTGCAGCTTGTTTTAAGTAGAGCTTTTATCCAATCAGATTTCACCTCTGTGTCTCTCAGTAGAAGAGAGGCCCCAGGCCTTCAGACTCAAAAGTGCTTCTATGTGCCGTTTAAAATGAATGGGGACGTGTTCAACCAATCAGATCTTTAGTTTGACATGTTGGGCATATTCTTGAGTGTTAGCAGCCGCTACCCCCAGACCAGCCGGCCTACTCCACCGTCAACGTTACATGTCCAGGTGCTGCTTTGCTGCGAAGTCCAGGGTGTGCTGTGATTGGTCAGTGGGCGAGCACGTGACTAAAGTGAAACTTGCCAGCAGAGCTTAGTTGGAGTAGTACGAGTTCAAATTGAAAGATATGGAAGAAATTATAACATTTGTAGGGTTTTGCTTGGTGTAGTTTATTTATTTTTTGACCTAGCTTTGTTTTTGAACACTCAACGACTCAAGACTATCGTGAAACGAAACTTAACAGCAGAGGCTTGCAGCTCAGCCAATCAAATGGCCAGCCTGACAAGTTTCCTGACTCTTCCACACACCATGACACAGGGGGCTGAGACGAGGAAAGACATTGCAGAGCAGTACGTTTAACGTTTGGGTTGTGGAAAATAAAATCATGAGATGGTCTCCTATAGAGACGGATCAGCCGCGGCTAGTTGTTTAAGGAACGAAAAAGCCGGCCGGCGAAAAAGCCGGCCGGCGAAAAACGGGAGGGGGCTTCATGTTTCATCACGTTAAGTTTTTTCCTCCTAATTCGCGATAATGACGAACGTTAAAAGTCGAGAGTTCCGCATGTAGTTCCGCATGTAGTGGACGTTAACTTAACCCAGCAAGTCTGAACGGAACATAACGTAACTTAAACTGTAACGGAGGGAAATTTAACGGAGGGAAATGAAGACGGTGTAGACATCTTAACGCTGATTGGACAAGACTCGCCACGTCACATCAAAGATGTTTTATTGCGAAGATCACGACGTCACCTTTTCTCCTCATCTCACTCCAATCGGAGAAACACTGGCTGGCCAGTTGACAATACTGCTTTGAACGGCTCCAACAAATCAACAATAAATCACGACTCACGAGGCAATGAACCTCCTGCATGTTGATCCAGACACAACATGTCTGACTAAATGTAAAAGCAGAGTGTGTGCATGAGTCAGCAATGAGACTAATGAGCTACAAAAACAAACAAACAAACAGGGTGAAGTATTAACATCAGTGTATTTGTTCAAAGAGCTTTTATCGGGTCCTTGACTTAAACCTCAACAAGTAGCAGTCCAGGAGTTAGCCAACGTCGTCGTCCAAACCCAAACATTTCATTTTAGATTCTAGTGATCCTAAAGTTTCCAAACACATCAAATAAGTCAGGCTGAAATTAGTGTAGATATATATTTCACCTTGTGTAAACATATCATAGCTTCAACAAAGAGCTGAAACTTAAGACACTACTTTTAGTCGTTCGAACCTTTTGTTAAATCTTGTATCTTGAATACTTTGCATTAAATACTGAAGGGTAATACTATGAATACACTTGAGCTCAGAGATACAGAACAGGATTTTGCAAACGCAGAGTTTTTCTGCATTGGACTCTCATTTTAGCCCTGGTAAATATACTTCTTAAAAACCGGAATAGCATGCATTTCTGTACCAAATTTCCTGGCACCGATATTTAAAATGTATTTAAAGCATTTAACTCTAACTTCATGGCAATGCATCCAAAATATGTTGAGCTATTTAAGACATTTATCTGGAACAAAATGATGGACAAACCGACCAACAAGCCCTAAAGTCACGTTAACCACGTGGCTAAAAACTGTCCAGTGCATTTTGGACATCACACAGAATATACTGGTGTATACTTCCCTCGCGTAAAGACATGTACTTAACAACTTGGAAAGTAAAAACAAACACTTTGATATTATCAAAATAGATTTTATTCTAGACCTTCTGAAATCTGAGTGATATTACAACAGTCAGATCAGGAGGCTGCAGACTGCAACCATGTGAGTGAGAGAGAAAGAGAGCACAACATAGGTGAGGGCAGACAACACAACAAAAACAAAAAGGTATTTACATGTTCTGTGTGATAACACAATGACAATTAAATCCAGATTTGACTTTATTTTTTCATTTTTGTGTACATATAGCTACAAATAAGTCATCGTTACAAAAGTTTTGAGAAGTACAAAACCTTCAAGGGCTCTCTGACGTAGCAAAGATAGAATCGACGTTAGTACTTTCAGAAGGGACACAAAATAGCAAACACACTTGAATGCCGTGTAAAAACAAAACGTTATAAAACACCATTCCACTGTCAGAGACATCATTTGAAAGAGTCTTTGTGGTACGATCCAATCACTGATGACTGTATTAAGCAAACTTCAAAATAGTCTTTAGCTTCAGTACAAAATGTTTTCAAAACAAGTAACCAACGACGCGTGCATGTGTGTGTGTGTTAAGCCATTAGTCGTTATGGCTGCGGTGTGAGACCTGGAATGCCATAAAGTTGGCTTGGTTCAGCTTTGACGCACCCCGAGGAGGCAGACGGGACACTACTCACCCTTACTTACCCACTGCACACTTTCTGATTCACCTTTAAGAGCATTTTAATGGCTTGAATAAACAAACACTAAAGTGCAGGGGGAAAAAGAACACCCTTCAAAAGGGCTTTCTCCACCCTCTACCCTCTCAATAGGACTGTTTAATGGTATTTTATTAAGAAAAAAAACAAACATTCCTCATGGTCACGCCCCCCGGTGATGCACGATAACATCACGTACTGTATCTCAAGCATGAAGTAACTTTAATAGCCTCCATTAGCGTACGAGTGGAAAAGAGTCCCCTGTGATATCACAGATATAATATTATATTATATGCAGATACCATGTTACATCAAGTCATATGCTGCTATTGAACAAGCACAGACTTGCCTCAAGACGCCAACAACTACTAACAAAAGCGCCGTCTGTCCCTGCATAGGCTTAACGCAGCCTGTCTCCAGAGTGTGTGTGTGTACGTGTGTGTAAATGCTGGGCAACGACAAACTGAAGCAGTGACTGTAGTGTGTACTTGCAGGACATGAAAGCTGGGAGAGTAAGATGGGACGCTGGGGTGGCCCACGTAACAAGACTGAGTCAATGCCGTCCGTCAATCCAAAGAAGTAATCTTTAACAAGGTTTTTTTAAGCCGTCTGACCGCTGCAAACGACCGGTCAACATGACACATCGTGATAAGAACTCCAGCCAGGAAGTGATACTCGAGACGATGTCCTGATGTTTAATGACCAAGCAGGGGAAACAGGACACAATTAGCGCGGCCTAGTCTGATTATCATTCAACATTGGTTAGCAACGGAGCCATTAATTGAGGAAACAAGCACAATTACCACTTAATTGTTCATGTCAGATGGATGCGAGCAGTTATGGGCCTGTTTTCCCGTCTCTCTTTCTCTCTCTCGCCACAGATCCCAGAAAGCTAGATTCTCCCGTACCACGTTACCTCACTACGGACACAAACACACATCGGCCGTCTAGTCGCAAGCTTGAGACAGATCCAGGACGAGCTCAGTGACGGAGACCTGAAGCTGACTGCACATCAGAGTCGGTGTCCTTCTGCCCAGCAGACTGATCGAACATGAGATCGACACGGTGTTTAACAGTTACGGAGATTATCTTGAATTCTTTAGAGCTCTATATTAACCTGATGAATTGTGAACACCTGAAACACATTTCTGAGGAGAGTTGCAAAAACAAAAGGACAGTTCAGCCTTTGATTAACTGCTTTAAACTTTGTTAAAAAAAAAAAAAAAACGTCAATTATGACACTAACCTATTAGATAAAAAATAGTCGACAAAATTCTAAACCGTTTTCATCTTCTCGGCTCTACATCTGCATGTGTGAACCTTAAAGACTGCAGAGAAGTGGATGAATGGATCCCCCAATGATCGGCTTTGAACATTCATCGTAAAAAGGCAAACACATCTCCACCCCCCCGACCCCTCTTCTCTCCCACCCCACATGTACAGTAATAGAAAACCTGCAGGTATCAGTCAAATCCAAATTCAAAACAACAATGTCCACAGGACATCAAATGCTGACATATGCAATATGCACACACCAACAGAGAGCAAAGAATCTTTAGAATTCTGGTACAAAGGATAAAAAGACGAAAGCAAGAAGAATCCTACGGTTTTGGTTTGCATGTGATGGGTCCGACAAGGTAGTACTGTGTAATAACAGACGTGTTTCCTGCTGCAGGTCTGTGAGAGCAGCACCGTGTGTCCATACAGACCTGATGCATGTCTGACACATGTGTCTCGAAGGTGTGGTCCTTGTGTGTACATAATGGACTGTAATGGCGGGCCGTGGCGTCTGATGGGACTACAGCAGTGTGGCGGACAGGCAGGGACAGTCAGTCATTTTGGCTATGTACACATTCGTAGTCGGTCCATTGTTCCCCCCTCACGAGTGTCATTTCCTCAGGTCTAATACGCAAACCTGGAACAACAGGAAGGAGGACAGTCAGACACAATGCTGCAATAGTTACTGTAAAGCCACAGGAAAGAAGCTTCATTTTACAACAATGGCTTTATTAAGTTGTTAGAGATTTTAGCTCCTTTTACACAAAACTAAATGCATGTAGGTCACTTAATTTATCATAAAAAGTTGATCTTGTGTGTGTGCAAAGCTCCACTATCGGTGAACACAAAGGACATCGAAATCAGAGAGAGAGAAGAAAAACTAGACAGTAAAGACTCACACTGAGCTACAATGATTACGTTCCGTCACTGCATTATTAAAGAACAGTTGACGTCTGCATCACGATGCAACTTTGAGTTGAGAAATTTCCAGCTGTGTTCAAATGTTGGTCAATCAAGCCAGAGTTTTCCATAAGCGTGACGTGTCAGCCGGATGGCCGCACACAAAAACATTTCCAGCAGACTACTCCCTTCCCGTTTGCTTTTTGTTTCATAGGGAGTCGCTTCTCGACCTATCGATTTAAGGTACCTAGCCTCACATTGAGCCTAATTCATGAAGGCAAAAGCTAAACTGTCACTCACTGCTTGTTTGTGTGAGTAGAGACGACATTATATTGCATAATATATGAAAGAAAATCTTAACAAATTACCGCAGAACCAGGTTTGACCTCCGCATCAACTGATTCTTACCAGACGCATTTTATGGCGTCATCTTAAGCCGGGGCAGACCATTAACACACACTGCTGACCCACAAACTTCCTGGGGTCAGCAGCCTGGTGTAGAAGTTGTGCAAAGAGGCTGAAGTGTGTGGAAGTAGTGATTATGATGCGCGTGTGTGACGGAGCACACGGAGCAGAACAACTCACCGATCCATCCGACGCGCTGGCTCCTACTTTGTCCCCTGTGGCGTTCCAGCACACTTCGAAGATTCCTCCCGTCCCCCGGTAGCTGTGAACTAAAGCACCCGTCTGAAGAAACACACACACATACATTAGCATCCTATGTATTCATGCCACCAGAAATGATTACTTAAGTGCATGTGGTTAGAATTGGATTATCCCAGACCTGAGTGTTCCAGATGTGGACACACTTGTCAAAGGAGCCACTGGCGAGGTGTCTCCCATCGGGACTGAAGGCCACGCTGTAGACGGGCTCCTGGTGGCGGGTCAGTGTGTGGATACACACCCCACGCTCCACGTCCCACAGACGCACAGTGGAGTCAAATGATGCGCTGGAGAGATGGAACAGGACGAAGAGATATGAATCTGAACAGCTCACATTGTTTTTAACCGTATCGCCGTAATAATGCTTTGAATGTGTTTTGATGGAGTAGAGTTATTTTCTGAAGTAAAACTTGAACTATCTCAATAATAGATGTCTATAAAATATTTAAAAGTCTATCCTGCATTTATGGCTGGAGCACTGAGTTCCAGCCATAAATGCGTGCATGCATTCTGTGTATGGAGCCTCCATGCCCAGTGACGCAGACAAACACTGGTTTGTAAAGCGTCCTATCTGCGCAGGTTAATCGCCCAAACCGATCAATAGGTCGACCTCTAGAGCTAAGTGTTGCAAGAGTTGTGTTGCAATAAAATGACCCCGACAGATGTCAACTGGACAGGACAGCTCTCAATAAAAGGGAAACGTCTAATCACCTCCACTTTATGTATCTTGGAAGGCCAACATGACATGTTAAATGTGAGACACAGAGATACTTCTGTCTTTCAGTAATATACCGTGAAGGGCATGGTCAGTTTTGTCAATTCTGCTCAGGCACGTTAGGATTCTCGGGTTGTTTAGGTGGAAAGCCCACTCGGATCAGCTTGAGTCTGTGTTATTTCCTTGGGGTCAGTTGAGCCACGGTGGCATTCTTCACAGGTGCATCTGAAAAGCACTAAAGCTGGCAGTCGGCCAACAGCTAAAAACATCGCTGAGTGCAACTGAGACACCAGAACAGGCTCTGCTGATGTTCATAGTGTCAGAGTCCAAGTCAATACGGAATAATACGAGCAGCAGCATTGAGGTCAGTGTCAAATATTTTATTGATGAGGTTCTATCAAGGAATGGGAGTGCTACTGAAATCCGATGAGAGCAGTGAACTTTTAAGAGTTATCACAAATTCAGCAACACAGGTCGATCGAATGATCTTAATCTCCTGATATCTCCTCATAAGTATGAGAAAATCTATCAGTAATTAGAAAGAAACTGCTGACTTAACATAAGTTGGTATTTGTGTCATCTCTCCTCTATGAATACACAGCTACACTGTAGCACACGAGTGTTGCTCACGATGTTCAGGTGCTGCTTTGTGTGTCTTACCTGGCCAGCATGAGGTTGGCGCTGGGATTATTGGTCCCGGGGCCCGTGGGGCTCCACTTGATGGTGTAGATTTCTTTACTGTGGGCCTGGAGGTCATGGACACACAGGTCCTGCTTCATACTCCAGATCTACGCCAGAGAAGAAACCAGTTAGTATGGCTTTAATCACAATGTTCACATCAACACACTCAACGAGGAATTTGTCTGATTAAGGCCAATTCTTGGGCTCTTTTTTCGCCATAAAGGGACACGCACTACATCTGCATGTTAACTGGACCGACCTTCAGCGTCATGTCATCTGAGCAGGAGGCCAGCAAGCTGCCGGTGGGATCCCACTTGATGGCGTTCACCTCATTCTACAGCGAGGAGGAGAGAACGTTAGAAAACAACCGATGTACATGAGCAACGATAGAAATAATGCACTTAGTATATTGATAAGTTTATGACAATTCATCTAAAAGGCATCACAACAAGTGATGTCCTGGTTTGTCACAGTTGTGAGAATGATTTTCCTCCGAGGGTCCTTCTTAGTGTTAAGAATGAATACACCATAAGGGCTTTATTCACTTTAGTGAGTCAGTGGCAGAATCCATATTAGCTATCCTACAATGCTTTAAAAACAGTAGTGTCCTGTCTCACCGTGTGTCCCTGGAAGGTCTTGACAGGTCTGTCCTGACCCAGCTTACACACATGGATGCACATGTCTGTGCTGCAGGAGGCAAACGTGTTGTTGCTCTGCCAGTCTACGTCCAGAGCCGGTGCTGTTGGGAGGCAGAGACAGAGCTTAGAGCTGCTGCAGCAGCAAAGTATGTAGAGACGGAGGAGAAAAGATGGCATGAACATCGTGGTCTGACAATAGTGTTGGTATTGCCACATTGGACTTTAACAACACTTAAAAAGGGGCGGACATGTTTTCTGCAGATTCACTGTCACACTCCATCAAGACGATGTCAAGAATGCAGAGCTGTTGTGCAAAATGTGTAAAAACAAGTTGGGTTGAATGTGTCTCTCAACCATATCAGTCACAATGTGTAAGAAGACTTAAATAATATCCGTCTAAAACCAAAAAAAGCCTCTTGCATGAAAAGTCACATGGAACAATCCAGCTGACTCCCGTCACTCACCCGAGTGGAAAGGAAATTGTTGTTTTGCCTCTCCCGTGTGGGCGTCCCAAATAATTGTGGTCTGTGTGGAGGAGGAAATTTTCATTATTTATACTAAACCAGTAATGTTCATGTTATAAAAGCAATAAAAACATCACATAAAATATAGAAACGGTGCTCTTATTTAACACCAGTTGACCTGAATAATGTCAGGTGATATATCACACACACGCGCCTTTTTATGCCTCAAAGACTCAGAATGTATGCTGAAGGTGACGCTGTGCACGTCGTTGTACTTCTGTACACTAGATGGCAATGCTGAACACAAGACGTGAGCATGTCTTGTTTTTGGTGGAGATGATCCTCTGTCGCCTGTCAGTCTGTAACATTAGTAAGTGTATGCAGACCCTGACGTGCAGGTATACACTGAGGACAGTGCACAATACCTGCATAGAGCCGTCTACGGTCTGCATGCTTTCCCTCGGCATAGCTGATGGTAACAGATGAAGATTACTTTAACCTCTTTTAGTTTAGTTTTAGGTCAGTAATAGGCCGGACTCCGTCGTATCTAGACCTGGACCTACAACCGATAATTGTTAAATTTTGTCGTGATGCTACTCAGCCAATCAAATGTGTGTATTCCGATAAGCATCGCGGCTTTAGTGAGATCATAAAGACACTGGAGAGAGACGGGATGAGAGGCCGAATAGAATTACGTGAGTCACAGAAGTTATTTCACGTGGCATTCTCCAAAAAGAGAAATGTTAACAAGACCAGAGCCTTTATCTATTTTAGCCAATGGAAAGTGTCTCATATGTTCAGAGACCGTGGAGATTATTAAAAGAGGGAATGTGAAGCGTCACTACGAGACAAAGCACAACTCTAGTTGAGCAAACGTACCCACTCACATCTGAAACGAAGGCACAGATAGTAAACAACGTAAGAGTCCAATGTGATCGATCCACCAGATTCCCAACATTCATTCACTGCACAACAATGATCCCTGCAAACTATTCTCTCTCTGTTTAGAAGATGAATATACTATCGTGACTTCACACCTGAATGAACTGAATTTTAAGCTGCAGGACAATAAATTTTTCTAAAATGATCTACTTTATTTTAAGATAAACAATTTTCAAAAGCTTTCCGTCATGTATTTTGTTTTGCAGCTCTTATTTTACTTGAAATAAGAGATCATTTATTTATTATCAAGTATGTATTGTTCATAAGTCATCCAGTTCAATTAGAAAACTGACGATAAATATTGTTGAGATATTATTCAATTGAACTTTCTTTATTTGATTTGACAGTCGTTCATACAACTGTTAGTCTACCTCAATATGTATATATGGGACTAGATCAGAGCGCAAGTTAAACATTATTGTGATGTTCAGGACCTTTGCATAAAGTAATTATCTCAAACTGGAGCTCGTTGAGTTTTATTTGAATACCCGCTCTATACAATAGACTAGAGGTGGGAATCTCTACGCACTCGATTCTGATTCAGAGCTACAATGCGATTATAAAACGAGTATCGATTCATCTTGATGCATCAAAATAGTCCTACACATGATTTATTTCTGCTACTTTTAAAACACTGCATATTTGTAATAATATATAATTAAAAAAACAGATGAATTTACCTTCATAGTGTTACATTTCAAAGTACTGCGAATGAGCATTCAGCTCTCGTACAGAAACGACGCTTTCTGAAACACGTGGTGAAAGTGTACGTAGTGATAAAGTGCGCGGTTACGATCACACAAGATTCTGTGGATGTCACGTATCGCGTGTTACTTCTATCCGACCCGCTTCCCTCAGTGACTCCATGACTCTAGCTTTGGTTCGGTTGTAGAGTATCGATGCGTCCGTAAAAATGTTGAGATGAAGGTTGTATCTCGGTCCCAAAGTGTGCGACATAGCGCGGAAGCTCTGATTCTCAATGACTGAGTAGGGGCGCTCCAATGCGTTAGCTTTAAAGCCAGAGGGTGCCGGTCGGATTGAATCCATATTGGGCTGCTTTAGCTCACCAGAACTCGTGTGTTCCTCTGTTGCGTTCAGGGGCAGCGGTGTCACAGAATTGTTACACGTGATCATAACGAGAATTGAGTTTTAAATTTACGATTATTGAGTTTTCTGCATCGAGTCATACATCATCTTTCCCACCTCTACTATAGACGTTGTCATTTTTCGGAGGGTCAGGGGGTCTTTAGGGGGAGATAGTAGGTCAACAGGATTATTATATAATAGAAGTGGTATAGTTCTTCTGAAAGCTTGGAACCTGAAGACTCATTTGAGATACAGCTCTGCACTGTGTGTCTATCTGTAATAAATAGTGTTTTATTCAAATGTTGAAAGAGTATAAAGGCTTAGAAATGATAACCATTCCTGTGCACAATAATTTAATAAGTTGTTGCAGCAATTTTTGAGTTGATACCATTTAACTAATTTTACCACTCGAGAACTGGTAAAAAAAACTGCAAAAAAACAAACTAAGACACCAAGACCTTGAAGAACATCATAGAAAAATCCATCCTGTGATTTGGAATCAGAAACTTGACATTTGAAGATTTCTGCAAGAATTGCATTTTTTGGAGATTGGATCTCTATTACTTCTGTTCAGGAAACCATCAGGAAAGCCAAACATCCTCTGAGTTGAGTTTGCACAGCAATATAAAATAGATATTAGAGGGGGAACTACGACCTGTTTAACTTCCCAACACTAGCTCTAAGCAGCTTATTATATATTACTAAAACTACTTTTAATTATCTATTTTAAGTATTAAAACTAAATACAATCATTTACTTCCTAATCATTTGTATAGTGTGTTTTTATGCAAATAACCACTAGATGACAACAACAAAGTAAAAAGATAACATTTATAATTTTTAACAGTTTACACCGACTTCTTATCAAATGAAAAGACTTTGGGACGGTGCTGTCTAAAGCTTTGCTGTCAATTATTGTTCTTAGAAAGAAAATTGGAAATCCCCAAAAAACAGAATTAGCAGATCATACTTTAAAAAAAAAAAAACGGAATCGGTGCGCATCTATAAAAAACACCAACTAACAAACCCCTCCAATCAAACATATATCACATTTAAGAATCACCACTGTGTTACATCCCACCTCAACATAGTGTTCGAATACGTCACATTTGAAGGTACCTTTGAAGTTGCAGTGCTCACAACGTCAACGTTATTCTACTCTAAACAATAAAGCTGGAATCAGTGATCCTTACCTTGTCTACACCAGCACTGAGGATGAAGTTTCCTTTCTTATTCCACTTGAGAGCAAATATCGGACCTTTATGCTGACCCAAAGTACTGGCCAGGTTACCTGAAAATATCAGAAATGTAACACAGCTTAAAAAGTGAGCAGAAACATTTCATCATCCATGCGTCCTTGCAAACCTATGATCTTACCGTCTTTTGTCCATATTCTAGCAAAGCCATCATACGAGCCTGTTGCTAGCAACGTTCCCTCGCTCTGAAACAAGGAAAGCGTTGATTCTCATTAGTTTCAAGTCAGCTGCATCTTTCTCAGTTTTATACATTCTGGTTTGGGCAGAATTGGGCCTGGTTTTTACTGGTATATTCCACTTCAATAACGAGACACATGAAGGTGTAATTAGTGAATTACAGACAATATATTAGTGCAGATGTGCTGTAGAGAAGTGACTTGTACTACTCAGAAAATAAAGTTTGGAGCTGCGCAGCATAAAAAGCCCCCCCCCCCCCCATGGGAGTGACTCGCCCCCATATATGAGGAGGAAGGCATGCGAGCACGCACACACACTAGATTAGATTACTCTAAACTGCACTCAGTGGAACAGACACATATACTTCTGTTAAAATACACACACACGAACACACACACACACACACACTCACATTCCAGTCTAGTGAGGTGACGTCTTTGTTGCTGGGTACGTCCTGACCCCCTTCCCGTATGCAGTGCCTCAGAACCAGCTGAGTGGACCCGCCTGTACTGTTCTCAATCAGGTTCCAGATTCGTGCTGTTGAGTCCCCGGACCTGTCAAAATCAACACACGCACAAAACCACACACACCCACACACACACACACACCCACACACACACACACACACACACACACAATCAAAACATTAGACACGTATCATGGCTTTGACTCTTGAAATCAGTACTGAAAGTGATATAAAACTGACCATCGTTGCTCTTGAGTAGTGTTGGGGTTAGAATGCATTTTATGGAACCTGAACCCAGTATCAAATCCGAAATCTTTTTAAATCCCTATCAAACCTTTTCACATCATCTGTTGAGGAAAAAGGAGAAAGAAGTTTTACAAGCACAAAACTCATTAGCTTTAACGTGGCCCCTAACTGAACTTACAGGACTGGGCCTTTAGTTTTTGCATTTGTCTCCATGCTCTTTGAGGTGTGCTCGTGCTGTGAAGCAGGACGGCTGAATACGTTACTTATTCAGCAAGTTGAAGTCTCACAGGAGAAAGTTTAAGATGATGAACCATTCTTGTTCTTGATTTAGTTTTTTGTTTGGCAAAGTAAAACTAATTTTTCCTTTTGACAACGGCATCGATCCATGTGCTGTGAAGGTAATTGATGTTTTGGTTTATGGTAATTGCCATTTTTATAGTTGGAAGGGTGGCGATGGGGCAGTAAAGTTATCACACTAATTCTCACATCAATAACTTATTTCAGGATTTAATGATTTTAGTCTAGAAAGCACCTGCTGCATCTTAACAAACTAGATGTATATCGTATTTGAGAAGGCTGGTCCATAGAGCCAGAGGAGGATCAAAATATTTAAAAAGAAAGAGTCATTGATTGAAATAAAGCAGGAGTATTCAATTACAATTCAACGAGGTCCAGTTTGTCCTGAACATCACAATAATGTTTAAATTGCGCTCTGATTTAGTCCCATATATATATATATATATTGAGGTAGACTAACAGTTGTATTAATGTCTGTATGTCGTCAACAACTGACTGTCAAATCAAATTAAGAAAGTTCAGTTGAATAATATCTCAACAATATTTATTGTAAGTTTTCAAATTGAACCGGATGAATTATAAATACATACTCTAACTCTCGTTTCAAGTAAAATAAGGGCTGGATTAAAGAATAAGTTACATAACAGAAAGCTTTTGAAAAATATAGATGTTAAATTAAAGTAATTCATTTTAGAAAAAATGAATTGAACTGACTTGTCCTGCAGCTTTGAATTCAGTTCATTCAGGTGTGAAAAAAAAGCCACGATATTATATTCTTCTCATTTTCTAATAAGAGACATTTGTGTTCAGGGATCTGTGGTTATTGGAACCACTTGTTTCAGCTCTATTCCTCTCTGTTACCGTCATTGTTGGGCAGTGAATTAATGCGTTAGGATTCTGATCATATTGGGCTCTTAGGTTGTTTATTTTCTGTGCCTTCATTTTAGATGTGAGTGGGTACGTTTGATCAAAAGTTGTGTGCTTTGTCTCGTAGTGGCGCTTCACATTCCCTCTTTTAATAATCGTCACGGTCTCTGAACATATGAGACACACTGGGTTTGAACTGCCCGTGCAGAATGAACATTTAAGAGTCCGTCCACTCTTGGTTAAAGGTTCTGGTCTCTCTGTCAACATTTGTCTTTTTGGAGAACGACATGTGAAACAACTTCTCTGACTCACGTACTTCTCAGACTATTGAGGCTCTCGCCCCGTCTCTCCCCTGTGTGTCAATCTCACTCAAGCCGCGATGCTTATCAGAATACACACATTTGATTGGTTGAGTACCATCATGCTAGGGCTGCACAATTAATCGAATTTTAATCGCGATCACGATTATGGCTGCCACGATTAAACGAGCGTGATCGTCGGCGATATTAACATTTAAAATGCGTGCTCTGCTACATATCAAATCAAGCGCTTCCTCAACTAAGAGTCAGCCAACCACCAGGGGGAGAACGAGATGGGAGGTGTCATGCACGCACCCTGCAGCGGCACACCAGGTGTGTGTCTGTGTGACTCTCACAGAGGGGGCGTGTCTGCAGCACCAGGTCTGTGTGACTCTCACAGAGGGGGCGTGTCTGCAGCACCGGACTATGAATCACTCCTCCGTGGTGAAAGCGGTCACAGTCTTTTCCTTGTCGTATGTCTTTCTTTTTAAATAACGCCTACATAACGTAACGGTTTTGTCCACCACCCTTATCCGTCATTATACTTTACAGGGAAGACAAAATGATCCCAAACTTGTGACTTAAATGACCCGGGGGCTTCTGAAGCTCCTCCGCTCGCCGTGACTTTCACCGTTAAATGCTTTTAACCTGCTCCGTTCACGTGAACACATGCTTTATATCTGTTCACTGACACTTTGCATTGATTGATTGAGCAGTAAAACTGTATTACACACTATGATTACACTGTAAAAAAAAAAAAAGAAGAAAAAATACTCAATTGATCCGCGGATCGACCCGTGATCCGTTACACCACTAATCGTGATCAATAATCGCGATCTCAATATTGATCAAAATAATCGCGATTATGATTTTGGCCATAATCGTGCAGCCCTACATCATGCCATGTGTTTTACAACGCATTGCAATTAGTCGGTGTGTTTCCTGAACCGCTGAACGAGTGCCGTAAAGACTAGAAAAGCTGCGTGGGTCAAAATAGAAGCGCTCCGTCAAAATTGTACAATTCTCGATTATCTATCGGTTACAGTTCCAACACCGTCTGGATCCAGACCCGGACTGTAGTCTGTCTTTTAGTGACCCCTGAAATAAACCATTAGCAAATTCTCAGTATCATTATAGAGATGTCCTGCCAATATACCAATTTAATGTGTTTAAGTTTTTTAAATATATCCATTTAATGTGTTTAAGTTTTTTCATGCTCGTCTGTTATTGGTCAAAACAAAAAGACGCTCCAAGGGACTACCTCCTCACTCGGGTCGTTACCAATCAACAACCAGAATACAATATTGACATTGCGTTGGTCCAATGAGGACATTTCCACTTCTTATCGAGCAGTAGCTAGCACTCATGCTAGCCATTGCAACAGTTAGCTTGTTGTAGCAGCCCTGAAGGATTGTAACCTAACAGCAAGAATGGATTTGGACTGAGAGGTAAGGCAGCAGCAGGACGCCGCTGGCTTTGTCTCGTTCCCATCTGTCACGGCAAATTGGAAACAACACTTAATATCTGTATGTTTTATAATAGTCTTTTGTCTAGTGTGATATAACCCTGGCTCTTTTGTTATTGTCCCATTTGTATACTATCCACTGTATACGGACTCTATGTTCTTTTGTTTGATAAAAAAATAAATATAGATAGTCAACTAGTCAACTAGTCTGAAATAACATGAATCCATGGGTTGGTTTTCCTCCCAAATTTTGTGAGTCACCAGCCACCTGGATTTGACTTATTTTCCATCTGTGTGACTGCTCAGCAATGAAGAGTCTCCACTGAGCCATGTTGACAAACATACTGGGAGGTAAGCGTGGAGATGTAAACATATGACAGCATTGAAGGAGATTTGTTTGAATTGGGGACTTACAAAGTTGTGAACCCTTTGAACCCTCAAAATGAAAGGAGAATACAGTGAAAAGCAGTATTTGCAGTTTGGCCCGAACAGCTCAGAGGCACATAGTGTGAACACAACCCAACCCTACTCTTGAGGCCATTTGTCTGGTTTTGCTTAAGACAAACTTTGACATGTGGCACTTCAAATCCACTATTAAGCAACACAAATGTGGTACACAATTCATATGGAAAGGGAAAATAACTGAAAAAACAATGACTTGAGTCAACAAAGACTTGTTTAGTTGTAATAATTGACTTGTGAAAACAAGCTGACTCTCCTCACACACCTGTTTTTCATTAACAAGACAAAATTGCCCGATTAAGAAATGTTTTGAAAATTAGCTATCTGACCAATAAGAGATACAGATTTTGCTTTAACTCCCGGAGGTCCTTTTAGGTTAAACGAGTAAGCCTACTCCTGGACCAGAAGGACTACAGACCACTTGCTGCTGTGTGTGCAAATCATTATGGTTGAAGGCTGTCATTAAAACTGCTTTTGTACTAAATGTAAAGAAAATGCTAATAACTTGACTAACTTGTATTAAAGACACTAATGCATCACTCAACTTGACTGTGGCTGTAATAACGACATGTTTCCATGATATTCTAAACACTGCGTCACTGCGTGACCAGTGACAACCATGGGGAAGTGATGGATGATGTGGAGACACTGACCCGGAGGCGAGGAGGTCGTTCACTGGGTTCCAGGCACAGATGAAAACTTCGGATTCGTGTCCTCTCAGCACCATGGCTTTACTCTGGGGGATCTCCACGTCCATGTCCATCTCCATCATCTCCAAGTGGTGATCTATAGAAAGGAGTGAGAAACAAATACGTTAACCACATGACCGGATTCATCAGCTACCGTCCTATTGTTCGGAACATGAGGAGGATGCAGCAAAGGGTTATTAACAACATGTGATTAATCACCGTTTCTAGTAAAATAGCTTATTAACTTTGAAATGAATAGCCAGTGTTTTCCTACTTTTTTTTTTCCGGCTAAGTATATTAACAAAAAAACATTTTAATAAGGACAGTCTGACATCAACTGATTTCCTATGAACCAGACCAGTCCCACAGCAGTGCACACGTACGTCATCGACTGATATTGTTAATTCAAAGAGAATGGCAAAGGAACTGTTTCTAGGCTCAAGTAAACAGTGTTGTTTAGAGTGAAAACCAGCTGGAACACCCGACAGCTGCGGACTTTAAGAGCACGGTGTGCCTGTGGTTGAATGACTGAGAGTGTTTGCACCAAACTACAGCTTGTCCAAAAATAGGCACTGTGAAATAGTGATGGCGCCCATGTAAGACACTGTAGGTTAGTGAGCTAATGTTGGACTCGTCTTTAGCCCACAAGAACCTGAATCCATCCCTCAGTAACTCTGTAATTTGATTCTGAGGTCCGGTGTGTTATTGTGATAAGAATACGTCGGGAGAAGGAGGTGGTTTTGAGGGAAAACAACCAGACCACATTTTTCCATTTTACGCTAAAACAAACAAACAAATGTGTTCTGGGAAAAAGTGACTAAAAACATGGAGACAGTTCTACACAGGAAGGACAAAACCATGAGGAAACACATGAAACACACCAACGTAGCTTTGAGTAATACCAAGCAACCCACAGACATTTTACAAAAAAACAAATCCAATGTTGTACTGCAGCTGTCAAGAGAAAGGCAAATAGCGCACACGCACACACGGCGGTGGTAAGCTTTAACGCCATGCAATAAGAAGTGTCTTACAATTTGGCTGATAAAAATATCAACGTGACCATTTCCTTCTGTGTTGTTCTTTGACATCCCACCTTTTATTAACTGTCTGCAGCATAAAGTGAAATGTACATCCCTGACACACATTCAGGTGAGTGGAGACAAAAATACGCAGTGACAAATCAAAAACCAGATAAAGGGGTGAATGCCAAACAGCTTCCACTGCACCGTATAACCATGAATCAGATTATGTTGAAGCATTTAACGATGGAATAAAATCCTGCATAAGAACATAAAACATCTCTGGAACCATTTTTTCCCTGCCAAGCACAAGAAAACACATCGTTTGTTAAGGAGCTGATTTAGAGATCGTTTACAATCATGAGCTATCTTACTGGCTAAGGCGTGGGATCCGTTTTCCTCCCCGTTGGCAGCACCCTCTCCGTTCTTGGTGCTCCCCTGGGGCCCTGTGCCGCTGCCACTGCCTGCCGCCTGCTGCTGCTGCTGCTGCTGGGCCATCTTCTCCCTGTAGGCCTGCTGCCTGGTTTGGACTACATCTGGCATCACAGCATCGATCAGAGATAGCGACTCTATGGGCCGCCCGTCAAATAAGGTCCCATCCTACAGAGACAACAACATTTTTATATTCATTATCCTTCATATCATCCACCAATTCACTAAAACATAGAGTCCAAACAGACGAGCTGGAGTCAAGATAAAGCTGACAGTGCACCTCTCCTTGCCAGCGTGTTACACTAATAAGTAGTTGACGGTTTAAAGAGGGAGCCTGACCTCATTGATGCTGACTTCAGCCTCCACATACTGCAGGCCCTTCTGGATGATGGAGATGAGGGCAGCAGGGGGCACAAGGGCTCCATTGATGTTGGACTGGCTGATGTGGCTCTCTATGCCAAAGGTGAATGCTGAGTGGGAGAAACCTGCAGGACGCATGGATAATTTGGGAGGTAGGAAGGAGTGAAAGATTAATTACAAAAAGTCCAGAGAAGCATTAAACATTAGATTTGAAATATTTTTAAAAAGTGCAATTCCCAGCAAATACGACTGCATTCAGAGAGCGATTTACCTAAAAACTAAAATGCAAAACTTACCTGACTCTTGCAGGTATCTGTAAACCAGGAAATTGACTTCATCGCTGCTTATGCTCATTTTTAGTCCTGGTGATTAAACCATTGGGTCAGCATAGGATAGGAGCCTGTAAAAGCAAACCACAAAGCAGGGAGTCTTAATTAACATGTGGTGGTGTTACACAACATGGAACTCCTGAAGGAAGGTTTGAGTAGTATCTTCATCACTCAAATGCTGGGTAATGATAGTCAACAGTAAGATGATATGCAGGGGCACTGTGCCAAGAGTAAAAGAGAGCCGCCTCTCTCTCTCTCTCTCTCACACACACACCAGGGACGGTGTTACACTACGAACTAACTAGCTCACTAACAAACTGGCACACACCATGATAACTGAGAAGAGGACGAAGTTAAAACATCACCTTGCTTGACCTAGATCTTGCAAATTCCATACAGAGAAGCAGGCAAACGCAAGCTGTGATCTGCCATTTGATGCACGATGAGGTTTCATTCTTTCTTAGTTTTGTTGGCTACAGAAGCCTTCTGGCTCTAGGCAGGACACCAGTTTTCCATTCATTAACCTACAACTGGAAATAATTACCAGCTGCCTTCACGAGGCAGGCTGGGCATTTTGGACTAAAATGTCTGGAATAAATGGGTTTTAAACCTCAGCAATAGCAGATCTTACAGTGCTTGCGTCTGGGCTCCATATTTATTCATGCAGAACCCGCACTGTTGAAATGGGACTGTGGAAATAAACAAGGGGTCTGGACCGGGGACAGAACCTCCACTGTTTCCATCCTGCCAGCCCGCTGAAAAAGTCAACATGTCTCCTGCCGTTTCCCAGAGGCGGAGGTCCAAGACCAACTTAACCAAGAGGCATGGAATCTAGAAGAAGCCTACTAGCCATCGGGATTCAGAGAGTCCTGATGGCTAGTAGGCTCATGTTTCGTGTTTCTAACACCGAAGCACGACCACTAGAACTCAGCAAATAGCTTCACTTCTGTTAACCATAAAAACTAAAATCTTTCTACATAAAATATTGCATAACTCCAACACAATGTGGTTTTTCTGCTGCACCACTACTGTAGTCATGCTCTTACAGAGTGTTGTGTTTTTCCATAACATTTTGTTTAAGGGTCAGTGTAGTTATGGTGCACTACAAGCATGCTGACATGGCACTCTTGCATATCTGACACTAGCCTGTTTTGAAAGGGTTCCGGCAAACGCCATCACCATGGAAGTGATGCAGGACCAGTGAACGGGGTCAGAGCTCACTTACAGTAATAGGTCGACCAATCCATGTGGCTGACATAACTTCCTATATTTGATTGTTTTATGAACTTCAGCATTGATCAAGAGCACTAACACATCACTGCTTATCTCATTGTGCCTGTGCGAACTAGACACGCAAGTTACACATGCAAATGACATAACCTCCTCGCAACAAATAAGTCATCATCAGAATTGCTCAGTTGACTTTCAAGTATATGCTATAAAATGTGAAAGCTTAGCACACTTATAATTCAGAATCATAACTCCACAAAATGTGGGGCTATGAGTGGAGAGCTTTAAAGATATTTAAGTCATTGATGTTAGTCTCACATTACCAGAATCCCAGACTACATTTGAACAGTACCAACATAGTAGTGAGTCTCTTGTACAGACCACTGACTGAGAGAGATGGTTGGTACAATCTTGTTTAAGTGTCAAAACTCAAATTATTTATAAAATGTTGTACTAAATTAGTTAGAAAGTGTATTAACTTCAAGTTCACTTTTCCAGCAGCAAGATTCTCTTGTCCCTGATTTGCATTAGTGAACATTTTTAATGGTGGTTAACAGAGTATCAAGTGCACTTCAATATGTGATGTAGCATGCAGTTTATCACAGGAATTTTGAGATTAAAAACTTTTTAAAAATCATTTGGCAGCACTACAGAATCTTTTAAGTAATAAATCACTGTCCTGTTTGACTACAATGCCACACTTTGCTTCACTCACTCCCAAAATAATTTCACCTCAAAATGATAGCAGACCACCTCAGTGTCTGATGCTGAATTCCATAATAAAAACCCTCTAAAATGTAATGTACAAGCTTTGTTCCCTACAATCAAATAAAACAAGTTCTTTAAAAGCAGCTATGATATTCATAAACATGTTGTTTTTTTTAAACACTGCTGCACACTTCTAACCAACATATATTTGGTTCAGGTGCCATTGTTTCAGAATTGCAGCTTCCGTAGTTTTGCATCTAATGTTTTGAACAGTGTCCCATATGACGAATATTTCTAAATGATGCACAATGCAAACTACTGTTTGGGTCACAAGGCGTACCGAACATAAGACGCATACCAAACGGTTTGGGGCGAATACACATAGCGTTGCCTCACTACACCAAACCTTGATTACTGTGTATCAATTTAGCAGTGAAACCACCACACCAATAAAATGACTCAGACCAACATTATGGTCTCAAAACGACAATGAAATACCGCCAGTGGTGTACGGCCTTTATCAATCTGTTTCGGTCCGTCTTAATTCTTGTTGTGGTACGATATATTCTGACAGAGAGCTCACTCGCTTTTAACCGAAACCAAAACAATCACTTATCCTCAGCTTATTGCTGAAACAACAAGGAATTACATTTACAGGCAAGTGGACAGTTCTAGTGGTAACCGATTAGAACTAACTGCAACAGGTGTGCAAACAACTGGTTATTAAAGATATAGATGCAAAACAAAATAAACAAGTGTGGGGGAAAAACAAAACAAAGGTGTGACATTAAAGAGTGAGGTACCCTACCCATGTGATCGAGATGTCTTCAGATGTGCATCATAGCTCCGTTCTCCTCAGCAAGAACTCTCAGCCCCTGAGAGTAAAAAAACAAATTGAATGCTTCCAACTGATGAATTATACTAAAGAATCACGAGTGGGCATCACATCTGGATCCTAAAATGCAGATCTATGAAATCACCTGTAGTGAACATGTTGATTTTTTTTTTTACTTTTCAATATTGTGCAGCCACTATCTCCCACCATGTATGGTAGTTTAGTAAGCTGCCCCGACATTCCAACTAGTGCCTAAGTAACACTTTTGCTCACGTTAATGTATTTAAATCTTGGTTACACAGCGTAAGAAGCATACAGGCACATAAGACTGTGTTTCTCTATCGGTGATGTGACAAGTTATCTTAATTACAATTGACATTTTAGCGGCAATGTGTGGGTGAAAAAGGATGAGAGCAGAAAGTGTAAAGAACAAAGGGGTGTGTCACCAAACAATGAAAGAAACTGGGTCAGCAATATAAAAAGCCCAAAACAGCCTGTGGGTATTTGTGCTATGCATGGTGTAGCCATTACCTGAATGGTAGTTATTAAAGGGGACGTTTGCTGATGTATTGTACGGAGTAATTACAACTTGATAAAAGACATTTTAGATGCTTGCTCCCTACAATTGTAACCAACATCTTCACTTCTGGTACTGGATCACCAAATGGGGGCCAAGGGATGTAGTGTATTAGTCGCCATTTCTTTCATGGCTGTTGGGCCTGGTTCAGGGTCAGATTGATTTCGTGCAAGTTAAATGCATACAAGGTTAAATCTATGCTAATCTGCCGGTGGCTAAATTAGCAAAATAGCTACTTGAAATACACGACCCATCCCCCCCACACACACACACACACACACACACAGTTGCGAGTGAATGGGCTGAACAAACTACAGTGTGTACGTTACCCGACGTGCTGTGTGAGGCAGAATCCAATGACTTCAAATGTACTTTATTACTGTGACACAAGCCTGAATCAAATGTCCACCTTCTCCCATCAATGAAAAACTGAAATGTATTGCAGCACTGTCTCTGTAAAGTGCAGCAATCATTGACCTCGTTACTGTTGTAACTTACTGTAATGCTACGCTGACAATCGTCCGCATGTCACGGGTCACTAAGTGGATGTACTGAGAACTGAGAGCAGGCTTTATCGGCGCTAGCTCTCTAGGTAACCGTTAAATTAACACGATATACGTGCGTCTTCGCATTTACGTCGTTAACAACTGTAATTGCTTGTTAATTTACAACCAAATTAACCGCGGGGCCCCATTCGCACTGTCATGACCTCACGTTGCGGGACGTTAGCACGCGAGCTAACACGCGAGTTATCGTTAGTTTTGCATTGGTGGCGGTTGTAACGTTAACGGTCACCACACATGCCAATTTCGTTTATTTAATGAAGGGCACCAACAGTTAATAGATACCGTTGTTAAAGTAATGCAGCTAACGCGATATGGATTAGCGTTGTATTTTCTATTTTTTTTGTATTAAAAATGTACTCCAATAACATTAAATTAGCTTATTTAAAACAGCATTTCTGACGAGTACAGTGAGCCCATCTTGACATCGCTCTAAACCTGCTAGCACGCTAGCTAGGTTGCTAACACTAGCATGCTATGCTAATGACAGTGTTGCTATAATCTCGTACCTACTTGGATAAAAACCTTTCAATAGACGATATCTTCCACAGCTCTTGTGTTCAAGTCAGACCATGTTATCTCTTTAATCGATTGCAAGACAGTTTTTTTACGCACGTGTATAACTATCGATATGTTATAATATTTAAACTTAAGCCAGGCGGTAAAGACCCAGCAACGGCTTCAGACGTTAGACTCAGTGGAGTGACTCGTCATGCAAAAATGAGCTGCCTGTAACTACTGTTATTTCAAAGCGTCGCTTTCTAAAGCTCAGTGTAATGAGCTGACGACGACAATGTGTTCACCGTCTCCTCGATCAAATCCGGCATAGTATGATGGGTAATGTATGTAAGAATACTGGCTAATACATATATACGTCACAATAGCAGTATTTCTACCTGGCATTACTAGGATATAGTGCTATATAACGTTAGGTGACTAACCTAATTTCCAATAGCACCAAACAACACCTCGTGGTTTGCTGAAGTGAAAGTCGCCCTCAAACGTTGATTAAAATTAGCTCCTGGTCCGTTTGACAGGTTCACAGCAAAATGGAGCCACATTTCGTCGTTGAAACCGACCAATGAGATGGAATTGAAAAAAAAAAATCCCGAGGCCTCTGGAAGTTTGTCCCGCATCCAAGTACTAGTCATAACAACAGTGTTCTCGCCCATCCCCCACTACACCCCATTTCTGCTTGTCTGGTCATCACTAGCCATAGATTAATGACACCCCACCCCCTATCCTTTGCTCAGTCATTCAGACTGGGAAAGTCAACAACAAGCTTACATCATCATTGCAATCTGTGTTTTACACTGTTTTTTTTGTGTGTACATAATCCATAACCATATTAATATATCCAATGTTCCAAACGAAGATGATTGCCTGAAAATATTCATGCACCGATCATGTAAGATTTATGAAATATCAAGGATTTTCATGAGTAAAAAGTGTGTGCTGACCTTCAAAACTATGTATATCTTGTATCACAATTAGTGATAATGTAATTAGTGGCTGTCCCCATTTAAGTGGCTGCACTGCCCCAACATTTTCTTATGTGAGATGATGAAATAGCATGAAATGTTGAATTGGGGACCATTAAAGTAGTCGAACAACAGCAGCAAGTGTGCAGCATATTCAGTATATCTTTTTTTGCAGTGTTTTTTTTTTTCTTTCTTGTTACCAAAAACGTAAAATACTCTGCTGGGACCACAGATACCCTTACAACATCCCTTATTTATTTATCATATTCTGTGCATCCTCACAAACAAAGAACAACCATAACTTTAAAATAATGTGTGTAATTTTGTGAGGCAAATAATTCATCAATGCAAAAATGGCCTGGCATTAGCCAAGTTAACATTGAAAATATAGCTGAGGTACAGTATTTGCATTGCCATCACATGGTAAAAGTCTACCCTATCTGATTAACTGTGTTGTTGAGGGATGGATTATTTGTCAGACGCTCTGTACCACTGCAGTCCACTGACCTTTTGCCTCTGCTTCCTCAGCCTCTGAGCTGTTTGATCCTCCCACTTCATTGTACCAGTGCTCATCTGGCCCTTTGTCAACATCCTTCCAAACCTGTCTAAAATCTCGTGCAACACATTCACCAATATGAAAGGGTGATGGTATGTTACAATGCATTGTCTTACCTAGAGCAAAACTAGGAGGATTCTATTAGAGATTGTCTCAATGTAAAAAAACTAACAATAAACAGTGATTGGGGATGGACTGCATGATTCAGTTTCTGTGCTGTTTGTAATGTATATTGATTTCCCACATTCTGCCTCTTGCTTCTTTCTCCTCAAGTTAGTAGGAATATAAATATGTGCTCCATCACTCCCACTGTGTGAGGGTGTTTTGGCTGCCAGTTAAGAAATGTGAAGCAAATTCCTCCTCTCCAAAGCTTTACGCAACATATGATTCACTCTACTGCGAATATTGTGAATTGGCTGACCTCTTCTCTTTGACTGTAAATCCTACTCTTCTATTACTTAAAGTACATGCACATACTGTGCATTAATGTACAGTAAAAAAAACATGTAACAAATATACGTCAACATACATTTTTGAGATTTGACATCATGAGTTCTATTGTTGTCGAAATAATACATTAGTTCTCCATAATAAAACATTAGCACTGTTTCCCTCCATAAATGTGAGATAGAAGGAATACAGCAGTATGGTATCTGTGTGGGGGCGAGGAACTCATCTGCAGGACAATACCATGAGGTTGCTAGGGATGCGAGAACAGCGGCAACACTGATAAATATGTGCTGGACCTGTTGGCATTGTGTAATTGCTTGGATACTGCTACACAAGCTTTATCAACTGCCTTAGCAACAGCAGGGTTGCCTTTTTCTTTTTGTGTGTAAAGAAGACAGAAAATGAGCAGGAGATTAGTGGCTTCATCTAAGATAAGGATAAGTAGTCTTAGATTTGTATCTATTAAAGAAAAGGAAAGATATCACGCTATGAATAATAACTGGATATCACCAGCTCCAGAAAATAAGTATTAACTACGTGTGATCCCCTGTTGCAAGTAAAACATGCGCAGAATAGGAAAGCTGACAAGCTGATGATTTGTGTTTTCTTTATTTGCCATCTTTACAATTTCTTAGAATGAAAGCCTCCATCACAAAGAGAGAGTCCCAACCTTAAACGGTGTTATGTCTTTCAGCAGAGGGATGCACAGCAGGTGACACTCCACTCAATCACCACCAATCAGACAGACCATAACATATTAGTAACACTGCCTTGGGTGCAAGCTACATGTCATATGTTAAATAACAGCAATTTAAATATAGGACAAGACCGACTTGACCTAATAGCTGAGCCCACCTCGTCATTAACATGATGTATTGTACAGAGTGGCGGACAGGAAAAGAGGAAATGGGAGCAAGAGAGGGGAGTGCAGCTCAGCTTCACTGCCTGCTCAGCAAGTGCTATTTTTAGAGCCCGAGAAACAAAGAAGCAGAATCGCCTTTCATCCCCCCTGTGACTGCGTTGTTTCACCTCCAAATGTGGGACTCAAAGACGGTCTGCACCTCTTTGTAGCTATGTTTAGGCCAAACCTCAAATAAATATGAATACCTTTCCATCTACCCTTCAGTCTTTTCTCTCGTCCTGCTGTATTTGTGCACATGTTTTCTGGCTGTCTTACTGTATGAAGGACTGGTATTTTTTTTTTTTTACGGTTAAATTTAAGACCCGGGTATAATTAAAGGGAAAAGCATCTGAGCTAAGAGGGAGGGAAGAGCTCTGGAGTTCTTCAGGGAGATTGTTTTGTATTATACTGTACTCGCTTGGCTGGATGTAGCTCGGAGGAAGCGGTGAATGTAAAGAGGAAAGCAGTAAACACACCGCTAGCAGGATCTGATCTGATGCTGCTGCTATGTGGGACAGACTTTCCAAAGGGGGGGTTGAGCAAAGACTGCAGCCAAGATGGCTCATCCACTGTGGTCTGCAAGAGAAAATCCTCCAGCTGGTCAGACCAACACTGTCGTGGAAATCACTGCATAAGACATTTCACAGAGGTCTAGCATGCAAAGCAAAATCTCTTAATGTATTAAAATCTGAACTAAAAGAAAACAAGGTGCCCACTTGTTATATTCTACGCCACCATCCCAAGGTTTTTGAAAATTTTGTCCATAAAGGAGGCGCCTAGAAACTACTATCACTGGTCATTTTTCACTGAATCATAGGGAAATGGGTCTGATTAATTGACCTGAAAATCTAGTGCATTTGTGTGGCAACAATTAAAAAACAATGATGATGGTGTGACTATTCTTTGACCAAACATTAAGAGGAAACAATAGGTTATATTGTTGAAGAAAATCCTCATATGACTTGTTATGTTCAGCTTAGCACACTTGGTTTCATAAGAACATTCCTAGAAAGTGACAAATAATATCATTCCAATTGATTCCAAACATTTCCCGTACATGTATCATTTGTCCTGCCAGAATATCATCTTGACCCAGACGAGGACATGAGAGCATGACATAATGAGGAGACCAGATGTGCTGTGTTCGTGGTTCAATCGACGGGTTTGATTGGTGGAAAGTGACACGAGGGGCTGACTTTAGACTATAAGAGTAAGCTGTAAGAACTAATACTTTGGATTTGTTAAGAATTGCCATTGTGGGCATTAAACAGTCCCACTGGTTTGCAACTCCAATAACTACGTCTCTTCTCTTCATTTCAGCCACAACATAATGGTGGTGCTTTTGCCACAACAATATCTGCAAAAACAAACGGATATCATGTTCTCAGTCTTTAATGTGTCTTTAACTGCCTAATTGCTCTTTAGCAAGGTATTTCTCAACAACTACTAACATATCTCCAAACTTTTACACTTGTCATATTACCAAAAAGAAAGCATCACTCCAAAAACATCCCCAGCATTCCATGTGATCTGTTGCCGGTAAGCAAAGAGGACACCCCCTATCGTTGTCCAGTTTCCGAGGTTACAGAGACCCCTTGTGGCAAGACACGGCTATGTTTTCTTGTTCAGAGACTGAGGCTGTGGCCTCCAAAGTTGTCTGTGCATACTGTACATTTGTAATATGGAAAGGCAGAGGTGTTTGAAATTGCTGCTCCTGAAGTCCTCTGTGGATGTGCAGCAGCGCCTGCTACAAACAGTCGACGGGCACACAGTGCAGCCAATCAGAGCCAGTTGTTCAGAGGAACGGTGGAGATCCATTGTGCTGGACCAACTCATTTTAAGTCATGACGACATTGTACAGGGAACTCATATTACTAACACAGGTATGGCAGGCATTCTGTTCACTTAGGGAAAGACTTTAAATACGAGGTAGCCAGCTGCCGTCCCTGGGAGAGACCATGTTGGAGAGACCACTGCTGACAGTTGTAGCCCAAAGTCTGGATTATCATAACAACACCGAGACAAGCGGTAGGATCTCACTGATTGTAAGTATTATCGCCACTACTTCATGTCAGCTTACACAAATCACACTCAAAATCTGGGACTCACTGTACTTTGAATGTGCAAAGACAAGAGATAACTACAGGCACCGCAAATACCAATTGAGACTGTGTGCTGGAAATTGATCCAGCTCACGGCAGAGGTTAACCTGCAGCTGGGAATACAAATGGGTTTAAGTCTCATGCATATGAAATGGATTCACGAGGGCTCAGATTGAGCTGCGGTGAAAAGATTTCACTGCATACAGCCTCTATTTTTTACCAAGTTCCTCGATGAATCTTAACTGGATAATAATGATAGGAGAATGCTGTTTTTCACTTCTGTGTTTGTGGAACAACAAGACAGTAAACAACTGCAAAATACTCATAATTCAATTATGAACTGATGACTGGGTATTGACATTGTGTACAGCGATATGAACTGCATGTACAATATGCTTGAGACATGCAATTTATAATGCGTGGCACTGCTCACACTGTTTGCACCTCAGTGTTTACTGCTCCGCTCTGCCTCTGTGGGCTGCTGTGCTGTGTAGCATGTGACTTTTTTTAAAGGCGCCACACACTATAGGACACCTGACATGAAAGCAATAATCACTGGAAGGACAAGGCAAAAAATACATCTTGAGACATTCTTCGTCAAAGAGCGTGTTGATAGCAGGTCAGGCCCTGAATTCCACAGCGGTGTTAAGCACGCGCGGTGACAGTTAACACCTTCTGTACTGAAGGAAAATGTGCAGGATTAGCAGACTCAATCACGTAGACTTAGTCTCTATACGATGAACACACCTTCATTTCACATTTATAATGTACATGCAAATATGAGCTCAATTAAATTGAAAGATTATGAGACAATGGGCCCCTGGTTGGAGATATGTTAAAGGCCCCCCCCCCACCCGTCCTACATACAGGCAAGACACCCGGACTGAAAGAGTTGTTTTGTGTCTCTTTCAGTGACTTTCTGCAGGTGAAGCAGTATTCTCAGGCGCTGCTGTTGGTTGAAAAGCTACAGCTGAACTTCAGTAGTTAGTTTACACTGGAGATACAGAGAGGTTGTCTGCTGAAGGGCCCCCTGACCCATTCAGTGATCCAACCATGTATAAGATAACACCTGCTCTGTCGTTATGTGGTCGACCACATGCCATTTTGGTTTGTCACTCATTCAGTCACGTTCCTCTCTCACAATATGGGAGAGAGGCCGCTATAAGGAACATGAACCAAGGACACACCCATAAAGATTATACAGTGGGGTTGACTGATCCCATCTGCCTCTGGCTCAGGATATGTAGTTCATTAAACTGATAATAGGAAAATGTGAACAATAAGTTCCTGCTGGGGTAAGCAGTTTCACGCAAGTGCATTTCCTCGGACACAAAAGACTGTCTCCCTCCAGTGCTTCATGTGGTGACATTGCAGAGTCAGTAGCTTTTTAAATAAGCCATGATATGAAGAAGAATGCAAATGCATACAAAAAAAATATTCTTTTTCAAGTTGGTGGCTATCATTTAGAACCACTTCTGACTCCCTATGACTATGATATTATTTAAGTTTTAGCCATTTCACTTCAATGATTTCAGATTTCCAGGGGTCTCAAAAGCTTGAAGTATTTCTAAGTAACTGAAAAAAAATGATTGAATGACAAAACTGCAGAAAATAAGAAGTGTTTAATATGTTTCCCTCATTTCAATCTAACTTGGAAGGCCCTGCAAGGTCAGCCTCTAAAGTCATGAACCTGCCCGTCCCATATATCAGTGAGGACACTGTCCGTTCCACTGTGAGGCCAGCCGACACAGCTACAAATTCACTGCTTTAAAAAACCCTTTAAAAAATTGGTACACGGGAGTAAGGCGATCTATCCGAAAGTGTGTGTGTCGACGTTTAGCTGTAACCAATACAGATATGTGTGGAACTTGAGGCGCTCAAGTGGCAATGGTCAGCGTGCTTCTACTGAGTGGAGAAAGATTGAAAAGTCGTAAGACAGACCATAAAACCCATGTTAAGCGTGACCCCCTTGTTGCGGGGTATGCATGCAAAATCCTGTGAAATGTTTCTAGGAACATTTGTGGTTTCCTTCAGATTCCCTTTGTCACACTGGGGTTGTCTCTCGGCAACATTTCCCCATAGCAGCTGGAAATGTAATACAATGAGGAAATTACTCATCTTAGAGGAATTTGTTGGATTGTTTTCTAACTATTCTAGCTGCTTAAACTCTGAAAAGGTTGTTATCGCCCACAAAATGAAAACAATCTGCTTATTACATGTTAGAGGACTGGATGGTGGCTCCAGAATGTCCAACATGATCAAATCTGATCCCTTCTGTATTGATTATGCTGCATCTGAAGGGGAGTCAATAAACAATACAATGTCATTGTTGATTCCCACTTGTTTTTTTTGGTATTTCTTATTACATTTTGACGTCATGTGGGAGCACACTTTTAATATATGAGTAAATGACCATACATAACTAATAACGTCGCCCGGTAAATACATTTGTCCTGAATTGTGTTTTTGAGTAAATGCCTGGAATTCTCAAGAGTGGGTTTGCATCGACCCTTACCTTAACCCTTTGCCGACCCACAACAAATAACTTATAATGTCTCATTTGCCCATTCATTTGCATCTGAATCAAGCCGAATGTTATTTATGTGTGCAAAGCTGCATGTGAAACACTGAATTCTGTATTTTCTGCAAATGGCATAGACCAGCAGAGAGCAAGAGGAGGCACATGCAAGGTGTTGTTGTTGTGCCAAGAGACGACCCAATGACTTTGTGTTGACAGCAGAAGTGTTCAGGATACAACAGGTAGGTTTTTCATGAGCGCCTCATCAGCATTAACACCTTTCATCTGTGGCTATCTGTCATCTTGTTTACCCTTTGTAGCGTTTCTTTGTGTTCAAAATGAGATGTTTACCTGGTGGAGACCACTATATCAGAGGTGCTTCCTGTCCCCACACTGCATAATACTCAGATAAGCAGAAACTGCTCTCTGCAGGGTTATCAGGAGAGCCATATACTTTATAGTGCTTTTTGTACAAAACTGGACATATTTACAAAATAAGTGAGTTTGACAGCAACAATGCACCAAAGGTAAAAGTATGATTTGTCGTCTGACATATTTGCTTTGTAACTGGAGACTTGGAGATTGCTGTTGTGTTTATGATCCTGGTGGTGAAAGTTTAAACATGGCAACAAACTGGCTGTAATTCACAGGTCATTTCAGCAATCATTCCGTTCCACCGCAGCAAGCAAAGGAGGACGTGGATCATCAAGAAAGATGTTTTTTGTGGCGGGGGCTAAAAATACAGCAGGAGCAGGCCGAGGAAATGAAAGGTGGTAACAGGTTCATACCAATTCAGGCTTAAACAAATGACTTAAATTGCAAAGGAGAAAAAGAGTGCATCCATGGCCATGGGAGACACTCTTTGTAATATTTGTATTGTAGCTAGAAAAAAATATAAGGTCTTCTCATTTCCCTCATCATTAGGTCAATCTATCAGAAATTTCGTGACGCAGATTTATTGGACAAGAAGAAGACAGTGACAGCTCTAAAGCCGGGTGAAGATCGTGCCATTTTCCTGGGACTCGGGATGATCCTCTCTTCAGTCATGATGTACTTTGTCCTGGGGATCACGATATTACGCTCCTATGCCGACAGGTACAGGCCTGGTGTTTGAATAATATTTTTTACCCCCTATAAAGGAGTTAACCGATATTTCTGGAGGAAACATGTTTAATTCATCAGATGTGCTTGTTGACAAACTGCTTTCAGTGCTCTCTCAACCTGAAAATTGCAAAAATGAATACTCGATTTTCAGGAACAAATTATACCTCAAGCCGATTTCATACCATCAGATCCCCGAAATGTTTTCTGCTTTTTTTTTGCATTAAATTGGATCTTCATTTAAATGTCAACACAGCGTGTGGACAGAGGAGGGTTTGTGTGTTGTACTGAACTCCACGGTCACAGCAGACATGAACTGTTCCTACAACTGTGGGTCAGACTGCTGGAGAGTCTCCAGATACCCCTGTCTGCAGGTCTACGTGACAGTCAATAACACGGGCCGTGTCAGCCGTTTATCACACAATGAGGAGACCCAGGACACCAGCTCTGAAGTGAGTACAGCGCCTAAGGGACAATACTGAAAATTACTGAACCGTCTCAAATGTTGAAAGCGTCTGTCAGACGTTGGCCTGATTGTAGACTTACTCTGCTCCCGATTCAGAAAAATGTTAGTCGATAGGATTTTTCCTGGTCAAGCTGAAAGATGATACATGAAGGGTGATGTATTCAATGTTGTCATTTACAAGAAGCTCAGCAGCCATCCCCAAAACAAAACGTATGACAATCCTGTCCTTGCAGTGTGTCTACGTGCCCAGGTGCCAGAAGGACAGCGTGGCCATGCACGTCATGATCATGAACATCTCCGAGCGTCTGAAGGTGAACCAGCAGATCCCCTGTTACTACGACCCCAGTGAGCAGCAGGAGACCGTTCTCCTGACGAGGCTGTACGACCACAGCATCGTCTTCCACTCGCTGCTCTGGCCCTCCTGCATGCTCACAGGAGGGGCCCTCATTATCGTGATGGTGAAGCTCACTCAGTACCTCTCCAGACTGTGCGAAGAGATAGGGAAGATCAAGAGGTGAAATACGTGCAGCAGCAGTCGAAGCTTATGCTGGTTTGGTGATGGACATATCTGACATGGAATTTCTACCAAACAACCTTGCTGTGACCTCTTGCAAACTGTCCTCTTTGTCTGAGACATCAGGAAAAAGCTGGCTCTCTCTCCAGATCCAGGATGTGCCTGTTTATGAAAGTGAACTGAATGTTCCAAGGAGGAAACTGTTGGACATGTAACTGGTTGTTATACAGGGAAAACTATGACTGGATATGTGTGATGTTAAAGTATTGTAAAATGTTTTACGGGTACGTGTTTACAAGAGTTTGTTACATTTTGAATCTCAAATATGGTATATTATGAGCATGTGCTTGTATAGTGACAATACCAACCTGTCTGTCTAAAATGTTTTCTATATGCATTGCTAACGTTGAGGAACAACATTTCTATATTTTGATGATCACATGCGATTACAGGACAATAATTATATGTGTTGGTCTCTCATTATGAAATGTCTTTCATTAATGAACATAAGGTGTTCATAACCTGACATGATTTTTTTGTCTGCCGTGACTTTTTAAAAAACGTTCTGGATATTTAGCTCACCATACAACACTAAACACATAAACACACTTTAAAAATCTAGGTGATTGAGACATTATTACACAATGTAAACTTGCCTAAGTTTACCAAAAAAAGAAATTCTGATCTCGGATTCCAGTTCACTCTTCAACACAAACACTACTACATCCACCTACAGGTTATCTCATAAATAAACAGCAAAACAATAAAATAATAGAAGCAGTGACTAAGCGATATGGTCACACACTGTGGCCCTACAGCAGAAATAAAAGATCATCTTCCCAGGATGTGTTTGCACTAGAAACCACACAGAGAGCACATACTTCTTTCAAGGCTGCACAATCTTCTTACATTAGTTTGTTGACAGAAAAGGGTTCCAAAAGGTTTGTTATCTCCATCAAAACACACATAGGGCCTGCTGCTGATTGGTTGGTGGTAGCCATGATTTTTGGAGAATATTCCTTTCCTAGAATATATGACTATGTTTGGAAATGGATGAAGTAATCAAGTTCAGACCAATGGGCATTACGTTTTATGTTGCTTATCACGTCCAACTGAATTCCATTGAAATATTATGCAGTGGTAAAGAGAAGACACAATGTCCTAAGTTTAAGCAATAAAACTAAGTATGCAATAAAATGTATGAATCATACAACTACCAGTGATACTTTTACTCATCCGACACATGCTGGTTCTGACAGCATTGTTTTCATCTCTGCATATGACTGTCTCTGGCAACAGAGTTTATTCATCATGTACTATTTAGTTGCATTTCTTAAGAGGCATTTCATGTCCTATTTAAGTAAACAGTGAACAAGCGGTCTCCGCTCCCAGCCTCCTCTCATGACAAACCCGCTTTCTCCACCAGCTCACTCACTCTGTGTGGGAGGGCGGTCCGTGATGATGAGCTTGCTAGCAGCCTTCGAACAGGCTATCGTTAGCTATGTGGAGCTAGCGTGCTACCAAACTGTTCAGTTTATTTTCGGGACAGCACGATGAAGAACATCATGAAGCATTATAGACTTATTCCACTACAGCATATTGACACGATCACTGGGAGCTAGTGGCGTCTTATCTCCACTTACACCGGGTCTGTCCCGACCCCTCAGTGTCATTGTTTGGATGGACTAACGCTAGAGCTAGCACCGCTGCTTGAGACTTCCCGAGCGGGCACGGATGGGATTTACTCAGCTAGCAGCTGCTAATGGGTATACTGGCAGACTAGCTTCGCGGCTAACCGGTTGGCGTTAGCTATCTGACACAGGTAGTTAGCTTTGTGTTTGTTTCTGACGTGTTTTGTTGTGTGTTCGCTTTTACTGTTATCCTAAGCAGCTAACGTTACCCAGTTACCCACGCGACAAACTGTACGCCAGACTTAACAGTAGCTTGTGTATCAGTCGAGGTGTTCATATTGTAGCGTTAGATGACATTGATCTGCTTAGATAACTTGGCTAGCATGGTTTCCTAGCGAGCTAAGAAACAACACCTTATGTTGATCCACCGAGCAGCACAACACGAACTAGTCGAGGTGACAGTCAAGTCCAGGCTACAAGCTATAACTAACTAATGTGTGTGTAATGCTAATGCTTGTTAGCAAACATGTTTGTTTACATGGTGTTTGAAGTGCTTCCATTCGACATCACTGGCCATTTATCAGTTAATTTGCTGCCCTCTTTGAGTTAGCACGAGTTATTTTAACACGCATTCACTTAAGCGAAAGTTATTTTCATAGATTTGTATTTCTGTCTGATGTGATGACAAGTAATGTTGTCGGTAGGTTAAGCTAACGTTACTTGCTGACGCTATAATGATTTACGAAAGTGTGCAGTGACATCTTAAATTACTGCTAGTGACATCGTTACAGTTAGCCAGCTAAGTGGCTATAAATGTGTTGCTACCAGTCCGCTGTCAAACTGAACGAAAGTAACTCCACATAACGGCTTTGTGCAATATAGTCGGCTCACAAACACTTAACGAAGAAATATACAGTGGTGCTACAGGCATTCCCTGTTATGCTGTTACTGCATTTTATATATATTTTTTGGCAACCCATGATAAATTGGGGTACCCCCACAAGTGTATATTTAGCATATAGATATGCTGTCACTATGCAGCTCTAGCATTGCTTAAGTCAAATGTTTACCACAAGCGCTCTGCATTATTGTGCACAGGTCAGTGATTCTTATATAATCCCGTTTCCTTCTTTCTCACAGTTGGTTGACATTGCACATGTGATAATTAGTGGACTCTGAAAATAGCAGATTTGTTGGCACGACCATGCCTCCAAGGCCTTCCTCGGGAGAACTATGGGGGATGCACTTGATGCCCCCCAGCATCCTAGTAGACTGCCTTCTGCCAAATGGCATGATTCTCACGTTGGAGTGCCTCCGGGAGGCCACGCTGATTACAGTCAAGCATGAGCTTTTCAAAGAGGCCAGGAAGTACCCTCTTTACCATCTGCTGCAGGAGGAGAGCTCCTACATCTTTGTCAGTGTCACCCAGGAGGCAGAGCGGGAAGAGTTTTACGATGAGACCAGGAGGTTGTGCGATCTTCGGCTCTTCCAGGCCTTCCTCAAAGTCATTGAGCCAGTAGGCAACAGAGAAGAGAAAATTCTCAACAGAGAGATAGGTATGGTTCATGAATTTGTATGCAGTTGCATAACAATCCACTGTACTATACATTATTGTACTGTGTGTTGCCCTTGGCGTTGTCATTACCCACAGTCATGGGGAATTAACCTAATACTGTTTTACTGTTGTTCATGTCATGAAAAATGGAGAAAAAAAAGTTGTGTTCATCGAGCGCTTGTTCTTCCTTTCAGGTTTTGCCATTGGAATGCCTATATGTGAGTTTGATTTGGTGAAAGACTCGGAAGTGCAGGACTTCAGAAGGAACATTTTAAATGTTTGCAAAGAGGCTGTGGACCTCAGAGACACTAACGGACCCCACAGCAGAGCTTTGTACGTCTATCCTCCCAATGTAGAATCTTCTGCAGAACTTCCCCGGCACATCTATAACAAGCTAGATAAAGGTGGGACATTTTTCTTTGGGCTCAAAATGTATTATGCAAACATTTTACAGTTGTCTTGTTTGCTCCTCTGCATACATGAAATGATATCAATTAAACCGTTGTGCTCTTTCCCTCAGGTCAAATCATTGTGGTCATATGGGTTATTGTGTCACCCAGCAATGACAAACAGAAGTACACCCTTAAGATCAACCATGACTATGTGCCAGAGCAGGTGATTGCCGAAGCCATCCGTAAGAAGACACGTAGCATGCTGCTCTCCCAGGAGCAGTTAAAGATGTGTGTACAGGAGTATCAGGGAAAGTACATCCTCAAAGTCTGTGGCTGTGACGAGTACTTACTGGAGAAATATCCTCTGAGTCAGTACAAGGTAATCTAATTTAATCTTACATGTGCTGCGTCAGATGCTATTGTACTTAGTGGGGGAGAGATCCATTTCACATCAAATTATCATCCAACACAAATGTTCTTGACATTTATGACATGAAACGAAATGTATGAGAAAATGTGATGCCTGTAAAATGTGCTGATTTAAGAATAGAGACTGTATACATCTTGATATATAAGTACTGAATGAATGTCTCGGTTACTGCTGAGTTGTACTTGTAACATCCAGTAATTTACATGTTGTTAAACCTAGAAATTGTATGAAAGGGCTTCAAAATGTCAAACGGCATGAATCGCTTCAAAATGTCACAATCATGGCTGCTTCAAAATGTCACTTTCTGTGTCCTTGACAGTATGTGCGCAGCTGTATCATGTTGGGACGGATGCCCAACTTGATGCTAATGGCAAAAGACAGCCTGTATTCCCAGCTGCCCATTGACAACTTCACTATGCCGTCGTATGCAAGGCGAATATCCACAGCAACGCCCTACATGAATGGGGAAACAGCCACCAAGTCTCTCTGGACTATCAACGGGACGCTGAGGATCAGGATACTGTGCGCCACTTACGTCAATGTCAACATCAGAGACATTGACAAGGTACACCGGTGTGGCGCTATGACTGCTTCACCTTGTTTTATTTATAGCTTCTCTGCTTTGTTCTGGTTTGACACAAATACATTCCGACTGTAATCTCACGTCTCCACTACCTCGGAGGTTCTTAGAAGATGGAGCACAGTGTTCGTCGCTTCACGCGGTCAGACATACGGTGAACGATATCTTTACCGGTTGTTCTTGTGGCTGCTCCTAGATCTACGTCAGGACTGGGATATACCACGGTGGAGAGCAGCTGTGTGACAATGTCAACACCCAGCGCGTGCCCTGCTCAAACCCCAGGTAGTACGCAGTGAAGGCTGGCGATCTATACTCTGGGCTCTCACTGAGCTGTGTGACCGTAATGAGATTGATTATGCTAATGGCACCTTCCCTGTTTATTCCAGGTGGAACGAGTGGCTGAACTACGACATGTACATTCCAGACATCCCCCGCGCTGCCCGACTCTGCCTCTCCATCTGCTCTGTGAAAGGAAGGAAGGGAGCTAAAGAGGTTAGCTACTGTTAAAGTTAAACACCACTCGAGCAGCTACTTTCGCAAGAAATATGTCAAAAAAGCAAACTGGTGTATCTGCTTTCAGTGCAGCCAAACAAACTAGCAGTGTTGTAATAACAAAGTCAATCAGTAATTGTCCCTTCCATCATGCCAATGATGTGGTTGCTCCCTCTTGTTTCAATACTTTCTGCAATAGATTAAGCTGATTGGCCGTCTAAAAGTACCAAAAATGACAATGTCATGCTCCGTAGACGCAGTTTAGAGCGATAAATAAACCTTAGGGACAAATACATTGCGTTTCCTGTGTCTGAGCGCTTCACAATAAAAGCCACTGCAGTGAGTTTCACCAGCTGAACGCTTGTGAAGCAGCAGGAGTAGGAACTGTTTGGTTTGTATGAGCAGTAACTTAATACAGCTTTGACAGGGCAGTGGGAGAGTTAATGGTAAACAATGAGGCTGATATCAATACGTTAAAACAGTAACCCTAGATTACGTACAGACATCGTTTTCCTGTGAATCTCCCCGTGCAGGGTTAGGTCATTTGAGTCCAGCGCTGTAACGGTTGTCTCTGCCACTAACTATGAAAACAACTTTATATAAAGGTCATAACGGCACGTTAATGAATTGAATGGCTATTTAGAAAAACTGAAAGAAACAACAATTGCCAACCAAATAAGATCACGAAAACCTTAGAGCTTAGTACATTTTCAAATCTATTCTCGTTTGATTCCTATTTGTATTAAAGCAGTTATCACAGTCAGCTAATATAAGCATGGGGAGTAAACAGCTCCCGCCCGTCCGTTCCATAGCCTCGAGCGGTTGCCTCTCTAATCATTTTCATATGCATCATCTTTCTGGTATTTTCCTGCAGGAGCACTGTCCTCTCGCCTGGGGCAACATTAACCTGTTTGACTACACCCACACGCTAGTATCAGGGAAGATGGCGCTCAACCTATGGCCTGTCCCACACGGCCTGGAAGACCTGCTCAACCCTATCGGCGTCACAGGCTCTAACCCCAACAAGGTGAGTGTCTCATCTTTCTTTACACAGCGGTTTGATGGACAGATCTCAAATGTAAACAGACATTGCTCTCCTTTTAGAGGTTTGTTTGTGTCAGTTAAACTAGAGGATATTATTCAGCAAAACTCTATGTGCCAAAATATTAGAATTATAATGTCATTTAAGGTACACACAGGTTGTTAAAGAAGATTACTTTCAGTTACACGGACCAGCGTATTGAAACTCAAAGACGATAGAATAACATGGCATAAAACATAATCTTTTCAAAGCTTTTCAACTATGTATTATGCTCATGTCTAAGACTGACCCCTAAGCCTCGTGACCCAGTTTGAATCGAGCTGGTGACGACCTGTAGATTCATCAGAGCCGGATTTAAGCCGCTTCGGTTAAATCAACCAAGCCTCTTATCCCACCTAATTAGATACTCATTGACACAGGCACCTTTCTTTGATTGCAGTAAACACCTTTCCCTTTTCCACCACTTTCTAATGCTGCAGGAAACCCCTTGTCTGGAGCTGGAGTTTGACTATTTCAGTTGCCCTGTCAAGTACCCTGAAATGACCATCATTGAGGACCATGCAAACTGGAATATATCCAGAGAGCTTGGCTTTAATTACTGCCACACCGGTTTGGTAAGATAACGAGAATTCATTTTGTATGTTGTTTTGTTTAACTGCCATCTGATAATCCTTCTGAGCAGCCGCCACATTGTTGTTCACTCAACACCACAGACAGTAACGTCCTTTCAGTTCAGTTCTATGTGACACAATACGGCACTGGCATTGTTCAGTTTTCATTTACTCTGCTACATGTGTTATATGGTGTCTTAGAGTAACAGACTGGCGCGCGACAACCCTCTGACCGACACTGACAATGAGCAGCTACGACAGGTGTGTAACAGAGATGCGCTGTCTGAAATCACTGAGCAGGAAAAAGACTTTCTATGGAGACACAGGTAATGGGTGTGCACTTTTATGCCAATATATGGGGTTTCTGAGGAGTCACAGCCATTACGTTTTACATAAAAGTCATTGTACTAAGTTGTTCTCTCCCCAAACTATTTCAGACAAGACTGCGTCAACATGCCAGAGATCCTTCCCAAGATCCTCCTGGCTGTGAAATGGAACTCAAGAGATGAGATTGCTCAGGTAAGCTCAGGTTTCCACTGCTGACACACCTTTATTTTGAAGGACATGACTTGGGAAATGGGTGTGTGCCTGACTTGGTTATACTAATGCGCCTCAGCTGATATTTACACAGATAAAACACACTGTCTCATGTATTGTAAGGGTTGTTTAAAAATGCAAGAATGCTAAAAACATAATACTGTGTATCTATCTTTATTTTTTATTTTTTTCATTTCAGATGTATTGCCTCCTGAAGGACTGGCCTGCTATCAAGCCAGAGCAAGCCATGGAGTTGCTGGATTGCAACTTCCCTGATCCTATGATCAGAGAGTTTGCCGTAAAGTGCCTTGAGAAATACTTAACTGATGACAAACTCTCACAGTACCTTATTCAACTGGTTCAGGTGTGTGGTTCAGGTGATGCTTCAGTTTCATATACTGTAGTAGTGTGTTTAGGTAAATAACACGGTTTTTATGGTATTTTCTATGTTTTTTTGTGCCCAGGTTCTAAAGTATGAGCAGTACCTTGATAACCCACTGGCACGCTTCCTGCTGAAAAGGGCATTAACCAATCAGAGGATAGGACATTTTTTCTTCTGGCATTTGAAGTGAGTTAATTTAAAAAGGTCTTCTTTCAAGAATTTGTGGAGTCGTTTGTATGTGACTTGAAAGGTTAAACTGATGTTTGAATGCCGCTTACGGGGGAAAACGTTGCCAATTTTCAAGCAGCTTTCTATCGTTGCAATGCCACCGGATGGCGCGTTTCAAGCAATCGGCAGACACACGTTGGCAAATGAGCAGGCACCTCCGGGAGCCGGTAACACGAAGGAAAGCTGAACATTTGCACATACCACCCACATTGCAATGATACAAAGCTGGTTGAAAATCTGCAAAGCTTCCCTTTAAGTTGTCTGGTCGCCAATCGCACTAAATTCAAGAAAGTCATGTGAAAACAGCTGAGGCTGGACACATTTCCCATCAGCACACAGGCAAGCCTCTTAATGTTTTTTTTTCCTCTTGCCTACATTCGTGTAGGTCAGAGATGCACAACAAGACAGTGAGCCAGCGGTTTGGGCTGCTGTTGGAGTCGTACTGCCGGGCTTGTGGCATGTATCTGAAGCACCTGAGCAGACAGGTGGAGGCCATGGAGAAACTCATCAATCTCACTGACCTCCTCAAACAGGAGAAAAAAGACGAGGCACAGAAGGTAATCTGACAGCCGGCAGCTGTTAATTGTGATTCACTGAATCATTGAGTTTAATCTTACCAACATCTGGACCAATCAGGCCACAGTACAATACAGTAGAATGATAGCTTGGACATTTGCTTTTTCAGTTGCTTGCTGCTATAATAGCCATATATTAATAGAGAATATTCTTAAATACAAACTGGCATGAATTGTGATATGTTTAATAATAATGTCAAGCATACTGTAAGCATATATATATATATAAGCATACTGTAAGCATATATATATATAAGCATACTGTAAGCATATATATATATATATATATATATATATATATATATATATATAAGCATACTGTAAGCATATATATATATATAAGCATACTGTAAGCATATATATATATATGATTTGTTTATTTATTTTCTGTTTATTTCAGTTTGACTGTATTTTCCTGAACATTATTGACATTCAGCTGCTGTTATTGAAGGTCAACACTAGATGTTTCACAGTAAAAGCCTTTTTAAGGAAGTGAAAAGTGCCGCAATAGCAAATTATTGTTCCTTAATAGAATACGATGGAATTACTTTTAAAACGGTACATCAGGCAAAAATGTCTATCTCTTATAATTGCACTCAAATGAAGCAAATAATGGCCTTCACTTAAATACGCCACTATTTAAAAATGAACAGTATTCAAATATTTGTAGATATTATAGTAAACCGTCTGATTTGTACTAATTAAAAAATTGTTCGCTAGCTCACAAATAATGTTCAGTTTAATATTTAAGTGCTGGCTACAAGAAGGAGGTTGTGGCCACTAAATAAAGTGTCAATCATACTGGTGATGGTTTCTAAGCAAATGCATTGGTTAGCTAGCTAACTAGCAAATTGACTTAATATCTTAATGCAACATTATCAACCCAGTGATCGCCTTTATCAGAGATGAAACGACCAGCACCCAGCCACACGGCACAAGACGGGTGCTCGTAGAAGCTGCACTCGGCTCATTGTGAAGGTTCATCATCAAAACCAGCAGCGAGCAGACTGTACTCTCTAAAAACTACCGTTTGATTAACTCGTACGATGGTTCCTCTTCTTTAAGGTTCAAATGAAGTTTCTGGTGGAGCAGATGAGAAGGCCTGATTACATGGACGCCCTGCAGAACTTCACCTCTCCACTGAATCCGGCACACCAGCTGGGAAACATCCGGTACATCAGCGCTCTCATCTCACTCCCTCCTCTGGAAAAAATAGCATTTGAATATTACTTTCCTTTGCAGGTGTTGCTTTTGCCTTTTCCCCTCGAAGGCTTAAAATGTTATTATGCAACACAATGCCAGTGTTTTGTGTGTATATAGAGTATATTTAGGGACACGATGAACTCCATGCTCTTGGAAGCGCCGCCTCGTTTTACAGCAAACCCGGTCCGCATGACTCGCTTGGGATGAAATAATGTGTATATTGTTTTGACTCGGGAGCAAGGCCACATTTCCTCCTCAAACATATCCCTGTCTTCTGTTTCAGCCTGGAGGAATGCAGGATGATGTCATCAGCCAAGCGACCGCTATGGCTTAACTGGGAAAACCCAGATATGATGTCAGAGCTGCTCTTTCAGAACAACGAAATCATCTTCAAAAATGGAGATGGTGAGTTTTGTCTCTGTGTTTTTCCCTTGTGTCTCCCTTGTATCCTCTCTCTCTATTTGCCCACCCGTACTGTGTATCAGCACACACACACACACACACACACACACACACACACACACACACACACACACACACATACACAGACTTCAAAATGCTCTTGCTGAGCATGCAGCATAATTCAGTCTAAGCCTGTCGGGCATATCATGGCACACAAACACAACCCCATCCCTGTTCCTTACATCGAATTCTGAAAGAACAAGCTACATTATTGGAATCACGCTTAAGCGCAGCGGCTTGAGCATTTTGCTGCACCGTCTGTGGCAAAATTGACTTAGACAGCTCTGCTCCATAATGCATCGTGGACTTGATCAAAGAGCAGCACAGCAGCTAATATTCACCTTACTGTCACCCACCTCCTCCTGTCTCTCTGCCTCCGCAGATCTGAGGCAGGACATGCTGACGCTGCAGATCATTAGGATAATGGAGAACATCTGGCAGAACCAAGGCCTTGATCTCAGGTAGGCTCCTCACTTCACCACGACAGCAAGGATGCAGGTGCATATTAACAGGCGCTGGATGCTTTCATGTTCTGCACTCGTACCTGAATGCAGATTAGTGGCAACCCCTGCAAGCCACCACGAGTCATTTAATATGAAGTCCGTCACTGCTGCCCTAATTATTTCTGCCTCCCTTTAATGTTTCTTGTCCTTCCTCCCCCAGGATGCTGCCGTACGGTTGTCTGTCAATCGGTGACTGTGTGGGTTTGATTGAGGTGGTGAGGAACTCTCACACCATCATGCAGATCCAGTGTAAAGGAGGCCTGAAGGGGGCACTGCAGTTCAACAGCCACACACTGCATCAGTGGCTCAAGGATAAGAACAAGGGAGAGATGTGAGTGGCAAAAACGGGGATTTATACAGCTTTTCCTGATCATGTCGGGTGTCGACGGGGTGTTAGTGATAATATAAAGACTAATACTTCCATACAGCCACTGAATTGTTATTATTTTCCATTTGTTTGATTTCTCAGGTATGACCAGGCCATAGATCTGTTCACGCGGTCGTGTGCAGGCTACTGTGTAGCCACATTTATCCTGGGCATCGGGGACAGACACAACAGCAACATCATGGTCAAAGATGATGGACAGGTAAGGGTTGCATTATGATTCCTTTTCTCTGTGTATACATGCATACTTTTCCGTTTCTCTCTTTAAAAAAAAATGAACTAATTCATATTTACTTGTCACAGCTGTTCCACATAGACTTTGGCCATTTCCTCGACCACAAAAAGAAGAAGTTTGGCTACAAGAGAGAACGCGTTCCCTTTGTGCTCACACAGGACTTCTTGATCGTTATCAGCAAAGGAACTCAAGAGTGCACCAAAACAAGGGAGTTTGAAAGGTACCGGCAGCAAAAGTTTGTTTTCTCTGGATTTTGTAGAATATCACTCACTTGTCTTTTCTTCCATGCTCGCATTCCCTTGTTGTATTTTCCTTTTTCTGTCTCCTCCCTCAGGTTCCAGGAGATGTGTTACAAGGCGTACCTGGCAATCCGGCAGCATGCCAACCTCTTCATCAACCTCTTCTCCATGATGCTGGGCTCAGGGATGCCCGAGCTGCAGTCGTTTGACGACATCGCTTACATCAGAAAGACGCTGGCCTTGGACAAGACGGAGCAGGAGGCCCTGGACTACTTCATGAAGCAGATGAACGACGCTCACCACGGCGGCTGGACTACCAAGATGGACTGGATCTTCCACACAATCCGCCAGCATGCCATGAACTGAAATGATGACTAATACGAGAGAGGAGTAAAAAAGGACCGTGGCAACAACAGCACACTAAGAACCAAAAGAAGATTGAGAAGCGAGCGAGGTATTTTCCCCAAACACACTAAGGCCTGGTAATACTTCTGCCAGCGTGTGACTCTGAAACATTACCTGCCAGAGCACCACAACATAAGGCTGCTTAGAAGGGCCTATTTCAGGGACATAATGCCTAAATGCTCCTGTTTCTACAGGTTTCTGACTTTTCTCTCTCTCCCTGCACTATGAACTTCAGACGACGTCATATTTCATCAGTCTCCTTCATAGGAACTAAGCAAGTGTAATGGACCTCGACAACGTTTGCCTTCTTTTGTGTGAACAAACTATCTACTATACTACTAGATTTTTTTTTATTCGTTATTCCTTTCAGTACATCTACAACCATCAGCATTAAGAAAGCAACATCATGAAGTGGTGTACCATGAGCACAGACTGTTTTTCTAAAGGTGAACTCACTGCTTCTTTTCCACTACCTATTTTAAACTGATGAAGGCGGGGGAGATATCGGCGCACACAGCCAGGCTAGCTGAGACAGAAGGAAACGGGACAATGAGAGGCCTGGCGGGTGACCACAAAATCAAGATCACCCCTTACAATCATGAAAAACAACGGAGCTGATAGGGGACATGTTGTTACACTTAGATAGCATTTAACACTTACGCTAACTGAAATAGCAACTTATTTGTAGCCTACAGATGACGTGTCCTCGGTTTAGAAATAACGGCAGATAACTGACTTTTGTACAGCAGTGTATCCATAGACCTGTATGCATTCGGTGCACATATTCCTTTTTGAGTCTATTTTCTACTGAGCCAAAGTACTAGATGTGTAACCCCACTATTTAGCAGTCTTATTGTAAAAAAAAAAAAAAGAAGAAAAAAATAGTCACGGCTATTCCAAGTCTCTTGTCTGTACTCATAGCACTGATCTCTGCAGTATTTGTTTTTGTTTTGTCTCGTCTATCAGTATTATTTTGTGTCTGATGTCCACCCTGCGCAGTCGTAACACAGGCGGACCAGAAGAAAACCTTTCGGATGGTCGACCTGTTAAAGATGTTCTGAATTGGCTGATGAAAGGCAAGAAATGCAGTGGGGGGGGGGGTGTGGGATGTGCAGGGTTCCTTTTGTGTGCTGTGCTGTTACACTATGCAAGTTGTGATTCCTAATATGTACTGTAGACTGCAGAAAAAAAAAAAGGAAAAAGTTGATGTCAGAGTAGGACAAAGAGAGAGACATTCATCTTCCCCCGACATGCTCACACAGACAAGTGTGTCAGTGAACTTTGTACAGACATTACATGGAAGAGGACATAAAAAAAAAAAAAAAAATGCTGCACTGTAACAGAATCCTCTACTTCTTCCCAACAAAAAGAACTGTGAGAAACGCCTTTGGACCCTGCCTTTTTGCTTCTCCTTGCCAGGTTTATATCTGGAGCTTCAATCTAAGCCATCTGTATAATGTTTGATCAGTCGAGTTTTGCTCCTGTCTTCTTGTTCTCAGTCACACATTTGACAGGTCATTGAAGGACAGACTCTCTCTCCTCACTTTTGCCATATGGTCCCAGATCGTGACGTCCAGGTAAAGAAAAGTAACCGAAGTGAATTTTTTTGTCAACCTTCCAAGTGTCTTCTTCCCTCTTCTTTCCTGATGATTGTCACCCTTATGTGTGGAAGAATAGTCTTTGCAGGTTCGCTCGCTGCACACAGACACATACGTAAGAGGTCAGTAAATGTTCCAGCTTTTACCAAATGATACGCGACAGGCCGGTTTCCTGGACACTCGAGTCCGTCTGAAAGTCCACCTTTTGTTTTCTGTACATGGCTACGGACTTAGAAAACGCCCGGGAAACCGATCCGAGTGTGCTTCTGTACAGGCGACAGAGCAGTGGGCCGGACCCAAACGGAGAAAACTAGACCCCATGAACATTATTGAAGAACTCTCTAAATGATGCTATTTCCCTTTGTAATTGTTGTTTCTTCTTCTCACACTGCATTATGCATGAGGTCCTCGAATATCTACTTTTTCTTTTTTTTTTTTTTTTTTTGTTTGACCTGATGTTGTTTACTTGAATTTCATGTACAGAAATGACCTTGTTACTTGTGTGAGGTACAACAAAGTCACAATGAAGGTAACAGATACTGATAACTGCTACTACATGTGCAAATGCTTTCCTTGAATTACTACAGAGGTAATATATTTTTGTATTTTTAAATGTAAGCAAACTCGTATATGTAACTGCTAACCAAAAAAAAAAAAAAAAAAAAAAAAAAATGGAGGAATCATGCATAATGTGCACCATCCTCATACAAAACCCAGTAGACAGCTTCTAGTTGTTGAAATGATATGAATGACAAAGCAGAGGTGGATTGTTGAATGAAGGACAAGGACTTGATGCTGTTGTCGGTGTACGATCTTCACGCCAAGTGGAGATCTCTTGCCCTAAGTGGAAGTCTGTAAGCACAATAAGGAGGAAGACGCTACCCTGCATGTTTTTAAAAGACCCAGAACCCATATGTTAGTTATATATCCATCTGAGTATATATATCATAAAAACTCTTCAAATACTTGTTTTAGTTATCCTCATATGACAATGTCTGATTAAAAAGAAACCTGTATGCATTCATTTATTGTACTGTTGAATAAAAACATTTCTCCCTATCTAAATAGATGACCGGGCATTTTTTTATTACATTTGCTTGTTTTGCAAGCAAAATGTACGTAATTTACAAGGCATGTTTGCACTGTTGTGCTTCATGAAAAGGTTGACATTCATGTGGGATAAAGCTTCAGTAATATCCTTACATTTGTGCAAAACAAGGAAATCTTTTTCTTGAAAAAAGAAATGCACACAAAGACTCTTTACTGGTTCTACTGTATAAACTTTCAAGAATGGTCCTAAACTTTGACTTCTGAGTCAAATTGTTTTTTAGTAACATTCAACAAAGTCTCAAGTACGAACTAACCCTGCGTTCCAAATCGCATACTTTTTCTTTTAGTACATTCTGCAGCTGCCCTTACAAAGTATCTATGGCATTCAGTTTAGACGTACTATTTTATCATAACATTGCACCTTGAACTTTGACCCTCTAAAATGATGTCTTTCTTGGACTTTTGACACACTCGAGACCAAAATCGTGTTCTGATTTCTGTACTTGCACCGGTTCACTTTATACACAAGTCACATATTCACATTTTTTGGCACGTCTCAGCACAAGCACTGGATATGTCATGACGGAGACTGCATGCTGGATACCCGGAGGATTCCGTACAGCTTGCCCCGAGGGTATCTTGACGTCAGCCAGCCCACTGCAGCATCGCTGCACATCTCCGAGGAGAGATGGGCCAAGCACTGCGTCAGCTTCACAAGGCCCACCAGCAGAGCTCCTCCACCCAGCAACAGACCGGGCCACAGCAATGCAAACAGGGCTTTCTCGAAGGTGTACTTCCTGCTCAGGATGACGTCCCTGGGGTGCCTTGCCGGGTCAGTGACGCACGACGACGTGCTCCCCAGCTGACTGTCCAAGCTGCTTTTCACTTTCAGGACTTCCTCCTGAAGTTCTGTTCTGTCCATCTGACATTTGGGTACGTAGAAACACTGAGAAAGAAAGAATTATTCAAGTGTGATTTTTATCACGTGACCCTGCTTGTTACAGCCGGCGGCACTGATTGCAATCAGTGAGACGAGCTGCAAGTTTCTTTTTTGATTCAGTATTTTGTCAGTTGAAAAAAAAGAAAGAACAGCCCTTATAGCCTCCATGTGCTGCACTAGCACTGAACATTTTTTTTCTGAATGTAGCAGAAGTGCAGCATGAGAGCATCTCCTAATAATATCTGCTGGCTTATTCACCAGGGTGCAGGATTCAGAGTAGTTTTCCATCCTGTCATCTTGTTCAGTGCAGTTTTTTGCCTTCACTTCTCTCACAGGTGCTTTCTCAAGTCCCTGCTTAGATGTCTAATATGAAAACATGGATGACGGCGACTCCAGGGCAAGCAACATTTGATTTGATCTAATACAACGTTGTAGTACATAGACATAAAGTCTTAATGCTTAAAACCCTCTCCTCGAGGTCTTCGAGTAACCTGCAGGTGTTCCTCCCTCACAGTCGACAAGCCACACCTGATGTGAAGCAGATTCAAACCCGGGGCTCATAAAGCTGTACGTTATGACTCGAAAACCTGGAATTTACCGCCATTAATCCCTACCTCAGGAGCGAGGAGGACCGACTCCTCGTCTAAGTGGAGAAAAGCCCTCTGATTGGAGTCTGTGAGGTTAACCGTAGCCCTGAGGCAAGGCACAGTGCTCACACCTCTGCAGTCCACCCACTCCTCCAGGATGTCGGCCTGCAGCAGCACACAGCTGGCCTCCTCCTCCCAGTTACTGGAAAACAAGAGCAACAGTTTGGTCTTGTCCAAGCCAGAGCTTCCTTCGTAAATGTAATGATTTTCTATTTTCATTTTGATATTATTTTAAATTGAATATCTTCAGTCCATATAAACTAGTGACAATTGACAAACTATGAATATAATGACAATAACTGTCAGCCCTAATTGTATTGTTTAAAATCACATGCTATAAGTCACAGGACTGTCTATCATATAACACATCTTCTAGCATCAGCAGACAAACTAGAGTGCACCTGTTGACATAAGGTTTGACCACAGTGATGCCGACCACAAAGAACATGAGCACAGAGAAGGCCATCATGGCGAAGCCCAGCAGGACGGCTCTGTCCTCCCCGACACTCGACACCGGCATCTGTGTCCGAGCTCGATGCCCCCCACGCCCATCCACCCCGCTACTCCACTCCTGCTCCTGCGCTGTCGCTGTGTGAAGGAGCTCTCTGTGTCTCTCACACACACACACGCACACACACACACACACACACACACACACACACACACGGGATGTAATGATTTTATCCAAGAGTGATTCAAATAAGATTTCTGATTCGATGCCTCATCAAATTTCATGTTCGACGCATAAAATTATTTGGTTCATTTGATAAATGTTCTATTCTTTCACACGATTCCCTTCAGGGCTGAAAGTATCCCGAACAGATTTTGACTTTTTTAAAATAAAAAACATAGTTTGCACGAGTTCAAAGATTGAGATTTATTTGCAAGTTTAAACTTTGGGACAGAGTGGAAGCAGCTCCGGTGGCTAAAGATTTAAGTAGCATTTGTCTTTCAAACTCCATAACCACAGTTAATAACACAGACTTTCTGGAAATCTGAATGTGGAGGTTTGTTATAAAACTCCACCTAATGGTGTCACAACAGTGTTTTCTAAGACTTTCCGCCCGGTCGATGGTCCTCTCTTACCGTGTCTGCCGCCTGCGAGCACCCTGCAGGTTCGTGTTAATGGGGATGGTGAACGACCTCCGGGGAGAAGCTGTGTTCAAGAACATACCCACTCCTATCTCTGTCTCATCCACCTCCCAGTCCTGAATATGTGAATCCGCCTAACAAGCTCTTCTCTCTCTCTGAAAGTCAAAATGTCCTTCTGTTCTGTCAACCGCTGATCGTCTTGTGTCTCAGATGATGCACGGTGAGTGAGTGAACCAGATTACAGTTTATTCACTGGGAGGCTTCCTGTTGTTTACCAAGGCTCAAAGGTGAGTGCAACAACATGTTCCACCCTCGTGTGTGTTTCTATAGGAACCACCACAGGTACAGTAAGACAGGTAGGATGCTAATGGCCTCTCAGTGGGCCTGTGAGGCTCAGCTGCACGTAAGCAGTTTGTCACGGAAAAGCAGAATGAATCCCTTCTTGAATATTAACTTTCTACACCGAATGAAACAGCATGATGACAGTACATGTTCGTAGAAGATCAACCATCTTTACGGACATTTACACACACACACACACACACACACACCTACACACACACACCTACACGCACACACACACACACCTACACGCACATCAATACACGTGTACCTTACCAACAGTGCACTGTCGGGCTACTCTAACCAAGAGGGAACTTGTGTTTCTGGTCATTTTAAAAATACTAAAATGGGATATAAAATTTACTTTTATAGTCTTTAACCAGTATATTACTTCAAATGTGCTTTTTAATTTGTTTTAAAGAAATTGCCAAGAGGGGACTTCTTTGAGTGATGTCTACCTATCAAAGAGGGGACTTCACTATAGTGGAGCTGCATGCACCTATTATTTCACTTTAACCACAAAAACTGTTTCTTTAAAAAATGGATAGTTAAACTTTACACACACACACACACACCTACACGCACACACACGCACACACACACACACACACACACACACACACATTCACACACACACATACACAACAGATACTGACCCAAACATGCTTGTTCTGCAACATTTTATTATCCCGTTGGCCCGTCGAGCTGGAAGCCTCTCACATTGTTCCGACAGTGTGTGTCAAGAGTGCAAGTTGCTGAGCAAGTTTATATGTGTTATTCAAACAATCCAAACAACCTTGAATTATTCATGGTTTGCTGGAGAAACATATGGAGGTATTAACTTGGTGACAGTTCAGTTTAATATAACAAGCCCAAGGCTGGGAACACCACAGCAGCTTGAGAATAGAGCCAACTATTCAATAAAACAGACAGCAGCGCCATACCAAATGTATTCAGTGTTGAATTCAAAAGAGCATTATCTTTTGAGGGGAATAAGGCATCTTATTCTGGGAAATGTAATTGCAGTTTATCTGATATATTTTATACCCTGTATGTTTTTATTACTGCGTGTGAGGCATTGTGTTTGTGAACGGCAACGTTATTCATATCTACGGCCTACAGGAGGGCAGATAGGTCTGGCACACTTCTTCACTGGGCTGTGGGAGAATAAAGTGCTTTTGGTGAAACTGAAGAAAACAAGATTAAAAATGTATAAAGCTCAGTGTACTTTACCTCACCTGGTAACCCGAGACATTGCCTTGACCGAGAGGCTCTCGGCGTGGTGCTGCGCTGCGGACGTGACTCAAAGAGAATTTCCTCTTTAACATAAATGGCTAATGGAAACGGGCTACTGCAATAATCTCACTGGACTGTGTTGTTTGCTACTGCTGATTTGATGTATTCTGCCCTGTGTTTTCAGGTCTCAACCCTGCTGAAACTTCTTCTGCAAGAGAAGCCTCGTATGATCCCAGTTTTCCGTTTCTAAGAAGTTCGAACAATGACCTTCACAATTGTTGGGGCAAATTCCTCCGACTATTCGGAGCAGCAAGTTGGACTAATTGAACGCACAGGGTTTCCTGTCATCTGATAATGCCGCTCAACGACATTTGTGAACAACATGTGCAGCAAGAGGTTGGCGTATAAAAGGCAGCAAGTCATTGAGCACAATGGATTATCTCCGAAAGAGGAATCTAACTTTTCTTACTATTGGATTGATATTTATGCTGAACGGCATTGAGTACGGTAAGTTCATTATTACAGCTTTATGGACTTGAGTACATGAGATAATAGCCTCATTAGAGCAGAATCTGCCTGGCATTTTGGCTTCAAGCGCTCATCACAGAATATATTTATTCACTGTGTGAGTAAACAAGGCTTGTCATTTACACATCTCCCCTCCTTTTCCTCCACACTTGTCCTCCTCCGTGCCTTCTCTGGTGGTCTCAGCCGTCATTCTGCCTACAATATGGAGTTATCTGCAGATTTTGGAGGCCCCCCCTTACTTCCTGGGTCTGGGTTTGTCTGCCTTCAGTCTGAGCGGACTGCTCACAGGCCCACTTTTTGGGTTATGGTCAGATCGGAACCAAACTACAAAGTCCGTCATCCTTTTCTCCAATCTTTTTGAGATTGCCGGTGAGTAATCAAACCACAAGGCAAATCACATGGAGTCTGATTATAGAAGCCACTGGCACGACTGTGTGTTTCAACTCAAACTGTAGCTCGTACTTGGGCTCATTCATTATTCACTACGCTATACTTAAGAGACCTTCAATGTAAAGCACTATAAAGTGTCCATGTTTCATCTAAATGTTTCCTTTGTTTAGCCTGAATGTGCAATGCATGATGGTAGTTACCTTCAAGTCAGTGACCGTAAATTGTACACTACTTGACACAAAAGTAAAATGGATTCATCACCTGGGCACCATGGAATGTCTGTGCAACATTTCATGGCTATTCATCTGATATATTTCATGTTTTTTTTTTTTGCTGCTGGTATTTCAGTCACAACCTTTAAGTGAAGCGTTTGTTTCACACTGGAGACGCTTTTCTCAGCATGATTTTCATCTTTATTTGTCCTCAGGTAACTTCATGTATTTTATTGGATACTCAAAGTGGCTGTTGCTATCCAGTCGTCTTGTAACAGGTGACGCACACACACCGCTCACATGCACGCATGTCATGAAATAACAGCCAAAGCATGTACTGTATCAGCACGCTGTGAGGTGTCACAGAAAGATGCTGTTTCCTTCTCAGGTGTCGGCGCAGGAGCGGGCTCCTCCATCTTTGGTTTCCTGACTCGGAGCACGAAGCCAGAGGAGCGCGCTGGCGTCTTCGCAGCCATCATGGCCTGTCGACAAGCTGGCCTCCTTGTGGGTCAGTTTCCCCCCCCTTCATCTTACCGCAGAGAGAGAGGGGTCATGTCCCCTCCCTCCACCTCCTCTGTCTTCTGAGAAATATCAGACACGGGAGACGATGTGATGTCTTCTTTGATGTTCAGTTTCAACCGTGAGAGGGAGACATTCAATAAGATGGAGGCTACCGTCTCCACACATCCTCTGTTTTTTTACTCCTTCTCCTCTTTAAAGCTCTTCTTCCTGTCTCTCTCCAGGGCCGGCGTTCAACCTGTTCCTGCGGCTGTGTGATTTCAAACTGGGGCCCTTTGTTGTGAACAAATATACATCTCCTGGGGTAACAGCATCCAGATAATCAGTAATCTAAGGTTCTCTGAAAGCCTCATGAATACAGAAACAACCTTTAGAAATAGTCGCTGCACATTCTGCACTCCTCCTGGCTCACACGTCTTCTTTTATCTTCTTTGTAGAAGAATACAAAAATGCCTGCAGCAATACTCTGGCCCGTAACAACTGAAATCGATCTATTTCCACCTCACGAGTCTCTGAATAAAACACCTGTAGAACAGTTGCAGCTTAAATGAGATATAACAAAGCTCTTAAATTCCATTTTTCCACATAATGTGACGCTGCACGACTCTCTATATTTCACCGTGCCAGGTTACTTTGTCTTCCACACTCTCCTTCATATATCCAACGCTTTATCTCTCCTGAGAGTTTTCTTGGATTTTGATGTTGTGAAAAGACATAATATTTGAGGATGTGTTTAATCTTTTTCCTCCTTACTCTCAGATCTTCATGTGCGTGTTGTGGGTGCTGCTCCACTTTGTCGTCCTGGCTCTATACTGGGATGTACCACCCATCAGCTCAGAGGAGGGCACGGCGATGGTGGAGATGAAGGAAGAGGATGATGAGGAGGTGCTGCTGATGGGGTCCGAGGAGGAGCCGCTGCACACCTACAGAGCTGTCAACTCTGACCAATTGGAGACCTCCACCTCGTCTGGGACGCAGCCCTTCAGAGGCTTCAGCGCCAGCAGAGGTGAGCGAGCAGGTTTGACTGCCTGTTCCGAACAATGACTGTCATCTTTCCTCTGCCTTATTTGTGGGATTCAGGTAGGAAGAGGTGTCAGTGCCAATGCACATGTTTTGTATCAGCTCTATTGATTTCCTTGCATGCACACACACACACACACACACACACACACACACACACACACACACACACACACACACACACACACACACACACACACACACACACACACGCACACACTTTCCATTCTTCAGGTCTCTCTGAGGAGATCTGTGTGGCATGTCGGATCACATTCCCTGTATATTGATTGGACTTGTGTGTGTGTGTGTGTGGATTATGTTATGAGTGTGCATGTATATGTATGATGTCAGTTGTCCTATTGGATTAGTGTCATAGTAGGTTTACATGGGATGCAAGCAGATATTGTGTGCCGTTATTGATTAACTCTTTCTTTACGTTGTTTGTGTGTGTTGGTCCCTGTGTGTGTGTGTGTGTGTGTGTGTGTGTGTGTGTGTGTGTGTGTGTGTGTCTGTCAAACCTTCAAATCGATTCTCTCACTCTTTGAGGATGTGCCAAAGGGATGGACAGTAGCTTTCGTTTTTTGTATTGACCGGGTTGCTGTGGTTGACTTGTGGATGAAATGGAGACAGCATTGGTAATGTGGTCAACATTTTTCTTATCGATTCCTTTTTTAAATTTGAGCTTGTGAGCAAAAGTGGAGGATGTCTTGCAGCTTCTGCACATAGCAGTGTCTGTTTGCTTTTTCAGTGAATTCATTCATTCAAACATTTATTTAAGCCTCGAAAATCATTGAGGCTCCCATCAATGCAATGATGACAAAAAACACACACAATGAAACAAATCAAAAGAAAAGAGGACAATACTCTGTGAAACACTTACACACTGAGGTAAAGTGGTTTGAGATCGTCGTCTTGAATTGTCCGGGGGTAGTGAGAGTGTTTCAGATAATTTCATGTGTTTGGTGCACAAAAACTAAATGCAGATATTCTTGAAGCATAAGAAAGTTAGTCGAGCCAGTTATTGATCCTCCCCAACTTTTTTTTGTATAAGTGAAATATCTTTGAAAACAAAGTCAGCTCTTTCACTTGCTTGCATCAAGTCTTTGTATTTCTGGTTGGGGGCTATGCATCATGAACAACTGTGTGAATTTCTTTGCTTTGGGGGCAAATATTTAGCACTAAGAAACAGTATTTAACTAATTAATAATGGTCTACAGGAAGAGTTAAACATCTTGCGAAACAAGCTTGGTTGCTGAGAGTTAGATGTTACATTTCTCGGTCAGTTACAGACTAAACACACAAAACAAACAAGATATGCTGGCAGGCAGACTTTGTCACTTTTGGACAGAGCATTGCTGTTTCCCTGTTTACAGTCTTTATGCTAAGCTAACCAGTTGCTGGCTCTAGCTTTATATTCATCCTACAGAGTGGTATGTGGGTATTAACCTGACAGAGAGGGTCAAATGAAAAACGTTATCAAGTTGCATCATGGAAGTTGTTACGTGAGCTCGACTCACATATAAAGAACAAAAACACGTATATCTCTTCCTCTGCTGTGTTGGTACTGTAAAATCATTCTCTGCAAGAATGCAGAGCCCATTTAAACCCATATGATTAAAATCTATCAACTGATGTTGCATACTGTAATGCAGTAATTCACAAAAATAAAATCATATAGATAATTCTAAAAACATTGAACAGAGAGAACTGAACCATAGTAGATCACACACTGTAATATCAAGCCATTCCACCAGCCATCTGGCACGTACTTCCAAATTTAGCAGCAAGCCCAGCTCATTTTTACTCCTCTCCAAGTCCATAAGGGGTTTTTTTGTTCCAGGAAAAGCTGGTATCAAATGTTTGAATTCATTATAGATATATATATCTATATCTATATCTATATAGATATAGATATATATATCCTTGTGATCATGTGATCATGTTTCAGAAAAAAGCAGAATCCTCACTTATCTCTAGAAAAAGACAGTTTTTGGCAGCCAGGATTCATCACTGCCTGCCTCTTTCAGTCTTAAGATTACCTTCAGATTAATACGTTTTCTTAAACTTTATTTCGACCAAACTTGCCCGTTGGAACTTTCAATTCAATGGCACCACTTGAGCTTGTTATATGATTTTCTCCTCATTTTCTCTGGTTTTCAGTATCTCTCTCTCTCTCTCTCTCTCTCTCTCTCCCTCTCTTGTCTTTCACTCGGCAGAGCTCCTGAGAGAGGAGGTGGTTGTTCTCCTCACGGCTCAGTTCATCACTCTCTTCAATCAGACAGCGCTGGAGGTGAGAGCAGCTACCGTTGAGATCCATCAGCCTGGTTTTCCAAGCATTTCACACAGTGTCACACTATTTTACCCCGGGTCTCGTCCAAACTGCATCAATCTAAGCCTGGCTTGCAAAGACCTGCTGTTACTTTAAGAAAATAATCAAGTATCACTTAACACTCAGTATATAACTGATGTAGGGAGTGCACAAAATCAGTCTCGTGTCCCAGACCTGAAACATGAAGAGGTCTTTTTCCCATTGTCATTAAAATGTGGCCACTGAATAGTCATGTTGTGCTGACCTGGACAATCACTTCAATATCAAAACAGAATCATTCTTTTGATCTGGAGTGAATGGAGCCTTTGAAGGAGTTAAAAGGCGCATGTTTCAGCTCCTCTACCTCTGACTGAATCACTTTCTCTAACTGACTGACCTCACGTACATCTTTCTTAAAATCCCTCAGACCATGGTGACTCCTTTGACGCAGCGCCTCTTCAGCTTTGGCGAGCTGAGCAACAGCCTGATGTACAGCCTGTGCGGGGTGGAGGTCATCCTGGGCTTCTTCTTTGTGCGCTGGCTGAGCAGGAAGGTGGCGGACCGCGTCGTTCTGGCCGTGGGCCTGGTCATCTGCTGCATCGCCTGTATCTGGTGCCTCGTCTTCCTCTGCAACCCCCGAGGTGCTAACCTGTCCGGGAAAAACGTACAAACACAAATGCAAAGGCCTAAAAAAGTCCTAAAAAAGCGTCGTGGTCTGTGCCAAATCCTTTCTGTGAGACTGGTGTTGGCGTAGTGTGCGTATTGGGTTTCACACTGGCTGAATTGAATGTGCCCTGTAAATGATATCATTCAGGAGATGATACAGGCAAACTGGATCCTGTATGTTCATGTTGGCCCGCGTCTGTTGCAGTTCGTCACGTTTATCGCTCTGATTACAAGTGACAGGTGCTGGAGCTGGGGAGTGCCTGAGTACATATTAAAAGGATTACAGTAATCTAATTAGACAAAAATGCTATTTGTTAGAGCGTATCCTACTTTAGTTTGCTATTTGTTACAGTTACAGTTAAAACCAAACAAAGACATTAAACCTTAAAGGCAGATACCGGATGAGAAATACGTTTTTTTCTTGGACCACGGAGAAAAACCTTTTGATTGGTGAAATTTCATTTTGATTATTTGATTACAGAAAGGAACATCCAACAGTGGAGTGGGCACATATTCACACAAACATGTGCATGTTGCAAAGCAGCAGAGAACAAATATCTAGTGGCTGCCAGCTTGGCAGTGGTTTAGCTTGCAGATAGAGCCATCTCTGGTGGTGCCAACCCATTTGTGGAAGGAACTTAAAAACCGAGAGAAGGGATGGATAACTAAAGTATGATCTGACGCAGGCATTGAGTCCTTACCACCATGCGTCAGAAAGAAAATGAATAGCTAAGAGATCTACTAATATATATTTCTTTAATGTATGTGAGAGGTGGAGTTAGATTACAGTCAGTAAATGTAATTGTTTCATGATATGTTCCATATAATATGAGGGCAAACTACTATAATTCAATGGGCCTAATACCAGGGTATTATCTCTCCGATCCTGCCAGGTGGATATGGATGGGAGCTGTCGAGCTTCATCATCGGAGTGTTTCTGCAGCTGCTGGGGCTTCCCTTCGTGGCCGTGTCTCAGGTGTCTCTCTTCTCCAAAGTCACAGCAGAGAAAACACAAGGTTGGCTTGCTTTACGGCTGTTTGCACGATTCAACATATTCAAACAACAGATTGCTGCTCAGCATATGCGATGCAAAGAAACAGTAGTACATGCTTTTTTTTTTTTTACTTGCCATATTTCAATGTTTGAAATAAATAACTTTGTCGTTATTTTGTGACGCCTCACCAACAGGATTCAGCCAAGGTGTCAGACGCTCAGTTGGGGGCTTGGCCACCATCTTGGGTCCTTTGTGGGCTGGAGGACTGACCAACAATTTGTACATAATGCTGGGCATGATGCTAGCTCTTCTCATATTGATCACAGTAAGTAGAGCACAGCTCATTAATAGCGTCAAACTGATAATGAAACGATTCTCATGTTTGCAATAGTTGAAGCCACCAGCTGGTTAGCTTAGCTTAGCGTTAAGCTGTCTTGTGTTCTTTAAGAAATTCCTATACAACCACCTAAGCATCCTTCACCTTTTTTTTTAAAGCATCTGAAAACTTGGATTTAAATCTTACAAGCAACAGTGAGAAATGTGCTTAATGGCTTTCTTGAAGAGAGTATTTGAGAAGATCAATAATGAACAAAATCCACCTAAAGCTCACTATTTGTTTCTAAATGTCAGCTGCTATCTAAGCTGTAGCTTCTTATTTAAAATCCATCTACCAGCACCTCTAAAGCTGGAGAATTAACATGTTATATTTAGTTTAATCCATACAAATACCAACGTGTAAACAATATTTTAGTTCCACAGGGAGGTATAGAGCTACTCTCAATGAGCTGGAATTGACATAGTTAATGCTTTAACACAGTGCTTCTTCTTTCCTACCCCACTCGGTACATGATGTGTCTTCTCTATTAGAATCCATCCAACGCTTTTTTCACTGACCCAAACAGAAAAAAAAACAGTGGCTACTTGCCAGTAAAATCCTTATCTCAGCATGTCTTTCTCTAAAGCCATATCACACCGTTCCTTTTCTCAGGTTATGACAGCGCTGTCCTACGACCGCCTGACGGAGCCCAGGGCCGTGCAGAGCGCCCAGAGCTCTGACAGCGGAGGATAGAGCTGCAGTCTGTGTGGAGAACCCGAGAGGCTGAAGAGAAGACAGAGGGAGTGCCTTTCACTTCTGAGAGAATCATTACAAGTTTACTGCAGAGGAAACTGTATGAGTGTGGGTGGAATAAAAAATGTCAAAACCCATACTGTACCTCAGAACCTGCCAGAGAGGTGATCACACAGGTAAAAAACACTTTGTACAACCTCTCAGCAATCAGATGTTATTAGAATCCATCTTCAATGCACATCAGACTATTCATTATCCTTTACACAAGGGGGCACCATTGCTCCCATATTGAATATTCAGAGGCGTAATTGAAGATGAAAGCCATTATTTTTAAACTGAACTATTTATATTCCCAGGTGTTGATGAAAAGATAAGAGAGCAGCTTTTTTTTTTTTTCTCCATGTGACCCACGCACCAAATTTTTCATTTCTTGTCCCGAGTCTTTCTTCCTCTAAAAAAGAAATGAAACAGTTGACACAATGGGTGCAGAAGTGGAGTTGTCAACATCTTAGCAGCTCCATGTCAGTGTAGCTGATAGAAGAAGAGGGTCAAATAAAGTGAAGCTTTAGAGAATTCTTCATGTTTATTTGGAGTTTTGGAGTGAAGCAGCATTTCTAGTGTTCATACAGAGCCTTGGATGTGACTAAAGCGGATAGATATCATCTGAAAATGTTCCTGTATATCTAATGTGCAAATGAGGAGCTCATGAATTAAAACCAAATAGGACAAATACTTGTTAATTAGCCGGCTCTATCGTTTCACTTTGGGGGGATTTAAAGTTTAATTGCCTGTATTCATAATTCAAAACATGACAAGGTGTGACTTGTGTATCGTCAGCTGTTCTTGCCTATATTCTCCTCTAGGATGTGCTGCATGCTACACATGAGAGGAGAACGCTGTAAGCAACATCAAGGCATTGTAGATTCCCTTTGTACCAACGTATATATGGTTTTGGCCAATCTTCTATGTTTTTGCATAATTGCAGATAAGGCTCAGTAACCTTTTCCAGTTTTCACTCAGCATGTGATATTTGGCTTTGCAGAGGCTTTTTTTCGCCTGAAATGGAAATTTTAATCTTTGGGACTCAAGGATATAATATATATAAGTACTTTCATGCTCTCATCAGCGTATTCAGGTACTTGACATTTTAAGGGAGATAACAGGGTGCAAAAAAAAAATCTGGTCGAGCCTGAATTTACTCTGTTTGAACAAGCTCGCTTTTTCAGCCTGATCATTTCTGTCTTTGTGTTCTTCAAGAATCTCCTTTGCAACAACCTAAATAGCCAACAACCATTTTAAAGCCCCTGAAAACGTGCATTCAAATCTATAGTTCTCCTCTACAACACTATATATTCACGACTAAATAAGAATCAGTGTCTTGTTGCAGAAAGATGTTAAAGCTATGACAAAGCATGACTATGTAATAACAAATGAACAATTGAATTCATGATCAATAAAAAAAAAACGCATCCTTTCTCATTTCTATACACTGCTGCTACAGTGTTACTTGGTCTGGTATGACCCACAGTGAGTGGTGAATAATGTTTGCCAGCTGTTAGTTAGCAAACTTGGATTTATATTGCTGCTGTGTAAATAACATTATTAAAGCTGGCTGCTGACTTTATGACTATTGCTTGTATCACAACATTTCAGCATGTAAACCAGCAAAAAGAGCTCAGAGAACAATTGAATAAAGAAATCTTTGATGTGAAATACACAAAAGCGTTCAACTTTTGGCAGAAAATGGTGCGTTTATGTAGGACCCCACTCGCTAATAGTAAAAAGCTAATAAATATGTTTTAGGGCTCTTAAAGAGATTGCATTAACGCTTTGTTATATAATTCATAAAAAAAGTTTTTTCTGCGTGGTACCAGACAAACCACTTCTCCTCTACATCGTGATGATTCTGCTTTCATACACAAGATCTGTGCAGTCAACTATGCTTCGACTCAGCTTCTGTAACAGCCTATAGAGGCGGCACACAACCCCCCCCAAGGACATAAATAGAAGAGTCAGAGGGCCTTGGGCTTTCATGTTAAATATACCAACGGTAGGCACAGACGCACAAGTTATGAAATTTTAAAGATACACAGAACAACCATTTCATGCAGGAGCCAACAATTATTTCTCAGAAGCATGGACGGAAGTTTGTCAGTATGAAGATGAAGTTTTGTGAGGGGGGGGGGGGTAATTGGAAAGTGTAAACCCTAGTTACTAAGTTACTAGTAGTGGTTGTACTACCTGACTTTAAATGGCTCAGTCTGCCTTCTATACTAACTGTCTCCATGCCATGTCGAGGAAGAGCAACTCAGCTATGTGAAGTTATTCTATCTACTCAGTAGAGTATAACATTCCTTAATAGCTTTAGCAGTTATTCAGTGTTGAGTGTTTTTTTTTTTTAGTATGCTTCCTGCTGTACAATGAACTGAACTGTGAACACTAAAGAACATTTTTGTCCCGTTATATCCAAGTCTGCTCGTCGAACCGTTGTTAGGTACAGAATACACCAGGCCTGTTTATCTCTCTGCATATTGTTGCCCCACAGCAACACAAAGTATTTTTGTCCCAAACACCCGCCCGCTTATACTTTGAATTTACACATGTGCGACATCTTTCTGATAAATCAAAACAAGGAGCTGGGTTCTGGGTGAGAACAGCTTTTCAGGAAACAGAGCCAATGTGGCACGAAAAAGGAAACATAAGTTTGACTATTTTTATGCATTTAAATCGAGATAACTCGTTGGAATAAAAGTGCAAGCGTGAGCATGAATCTCTCAAGCAGCATAGTCGATGCTGCTAGACCGCTTATTGGGACAGTACCATGCTCAATGACAGTCAGTGTTAATTCTATTTATTAATACTCACTGGCAATAATGGACACACGTACATTTTATGGTGTAAACGGGCAAAAAGGGACCTGACGTATTAGGTTTCACCAGGCTAAAAACCAACACACAGAAACTACACATTCTTGTTTCTTACAGAGTGACTTATTCCTCTAACCAAGAATGATCTATGTTGGCCATTTACGATAGCACAAACATCTTAGACAACATGTTACCATACAAATATACTATATTTCTTATTTTCCGAGGCAGCGTGCTGAAAATGTGATCTGTTTCATCACCGAAAGCAACTGCTTCCTGAGGTAATGAGGACAGCTGTTCATGAAATATTTGGCAAAAATGTATAAAAATGTACAACTTTTCGACAGAAATTAAAATGTTCTTGTTTTTAAACCCATATGACATATTGTTGAACCGAAGGAGAAACATATCTGTGATGGGGATGAGAATGATAGTTGACTGTTCACATAAAATAGGGATATTTTTTCTCCCCAAAAAACCCAATTTGTGCAGTAGATGACTAGTAAAATGTGTCCACTTTTCATCAAAGGGAACTTTACCCAAGCCTGTTTTCACTTCTTTTGCATTGCTTTGCAATGAAAGCAGATTGACGCTGTCGTCTAACAAAGATAACGGTAATTGGTCATAAAGAGGAAAACAGCATTTGACTGGAGCCAGTGTGTAACAATTATGTTAGCGGCAGAGAGGGGCTCTGCTCTTCCTGATGGCATTACTGTAGCCGGACTGAGGACGCTTGTTAATGGGTCGTAGATGATAGATGAGTTATCATCTACTGAAGAGATGAAATCAGGCCAGCAATATTCAGTCCATGATTCACTTTTTGTTCTTCTCCCTGCTGCACATCCAGTCTTTGTGCAGAAAGATTTATCCCTACAAATCATCAAGATATCTAATTTTACAGGAATATTTTTACTCAGGATGTCATTTTGTTTCTGTGGTGGAGGATGCAATGAATGCAATTCATTAAAAAAAAAAATCCTTTACATAGATGTCAGCGTGTTGGTCTCCTGCCAGCGGAGTTAAAGATTTACTGTTTCACCGTTTTTGTTGCTGACTTCAGAACCTGACTTCTGAATGTCATTGACAAGGTGTGGCTCAAGTCCAATACTGTGTGTGTGCAGACACACAAAGGGAGGGGTAATGTGACAATAATGTAACAATTTATTTTCATTCAATTCACAGTATTAAGTGTGTGAGCTGGCATAACGCCGTGAGTTTGAATGTACCCCTTATAGCGATATATCGAGATGGGCGACTAATGAGCTGACAGGGGAGTGGGAAAAAGAGAAAGAGAGGGTCAGCGTGCACGAGGCTCGGTATCGATGAATCACAATTCTTCCATGTCCCCTTCCTCATAAGCTGCTTAAGATTCAAAAAAGCCGGCTGTCTGGCTGGAAGGCAAATGATTTGATTTATTACATGTGACGGCGGTGCTCGGGGGGTTTGCACATGTATACAGTCACTCAGGTAGCTCCCCTCTGCATTTCTTATAGCTCCCATCACTGTGTGTTTGTATTCCGCACGCCTGGCATCGCCTCAGATACATTGAATCAATTGCCTCCACCCACACCGACCATCCGCCCCCATACTCATATGAGAGCCACGGTGAAATGAATGCCTTAGGGACGCACACGAGCGCTGTGTTTAAAGGCAGCCTCGCTCATTGATTGCAGCCCATTGTAATGGCAATGGAAATATATTCAGATAATTATCAGGCTCATTCAGGTATGTGGTTTGCTGGTGAACCTGGTGTTGCTTTGCGAAGGGAGAGAGGTTTTTCTTTTTTTTTTTCCTTCCTGCAGCAGCAGCACCAAAGAGCCTCAGAGCAGACAGTAAATTTGCTCATCAACTGGTTTCGTTCCAGTGAGAGGTAAAATTATCCAATATTTCACGGTCTGGCCCTTTGAAGGTGGCGTTACTCAGCAAAGCTCAATGCGCAATGGAGCCAAAATGCAATAGTGTTCAAACAGACGCCTCATTTTCACGGGTGGATTCTAGGCCTGTCCAAACCGCTGCATGGGAGAAATGATGAGAAAATAAGAAACTCTTCTCGTTCTCGGTTGTATATACGATCGACTGCAGTAAACAAATCAAGTAAACAATCGACCCCCACGTTTCAGTTCACCCTCCTTCATCCTCCCGTGACGGTGGAAAAAGCGCGGTCATGCTTGTTGTCTGACAGCAATATACGGTCAAGGTTTATGTGCGTTTGGACATGTGGGAGCGCATTGATCCCATTAACAGCATGTGAGAAGAATATTATAAAATGATGAGAACTTCATAGGAGGTCATGTGAGGATCAATATTAAATCCTATCTCATTTATAATCCTGCTGAGCAGAGAGGCTCCGCGGGGTTTAGCTAAGAACGCATTCGACAATTTAGTTTAATGCTTATATGAATAAATGTAATGACACACAAGTGCTTTGAGATGAAATGTTTTTCTGTCTGTTTGCAGGCACTTTAGTGCTGCTTTGTTGTCAACAAATGCACTATAAATACACTGATGGATGATGGAGAGGCTTGACCAACAAAGGCTCACACACATACACACAAACATGATCAGGGAAAGTATTGACATATCAAATTAAAATCAACTCGTCAAATGTTTGTTACATCTCCTGGCAGATTGATATTGTGTTCTCGGTTATTTTTAAGGAGATTTGGCTGCTCTTATCTGCAATCTCCGCCCTGTTAGACACAGCGTCTTCAGATCAAGGATTAAGTTTCTCATTATACATATCACTTAGAGGATTAACCCGTTCGCACACACTCTCATCTCCCCGAGTTATGAATCTGAACGCTGATGGGTGTAAAATTCAATGAGGGGGTTTCATGAGATTGATTTTGAAACAAATTCCAGCTGCAAAAAAAAAGCTCAAAATCTTTTTCACCCGCTCTGCCAAAATCTGGGAATGTAACCTCTGATTTCGTAACACTCTCGAGCCAATTAAGCTGTGAGATTTGTTTGAAGTCGCAGATTGAAAGGAGAGTTTGCCGTTTTTTCGGGCCCAAACAGTGAAGGGAGACCACAGGGGTCCAGGTTCCCAGAGCCTGCATGTATAATCCAGTCTAACATGCATGCAAATCTCATCTGTGCCCGCACACAATGGTCTGTCTGTGTGAAGGAGGGAAGGCAGGGGAAGCAGAGGGAGAGAGAGAGAGAGAGGGGAAAGGCTGTAAGTGTGTGTCCACTGTGCCAAAGCATATGCCATGATAGGTCTTAGGAGACGGAGCGCAGACACACTACGGTTCACAGACTAGTAAGAATCTTTTATCGGGGTTGATATTTAAACATCCATAATTAATCCAATATCTGTGGCGCTCTCCAAGGAGAAGAAAGAAACCCACAGCATCGCCCATGGAAAAGAGAACATTCTAAATTCCTGGCACTGCACTGAGTTCTTCTTCTCTGCGGTGTAAAAACAAAAGTCGGCAACCAAGATCTCGGGGGAAATTAAAAATCTTTGTCTTATCCAGCCAATTAAATGATATACACCTTTTCGTACATGGCTGGAGCTGGCCCCCGGAATCTATTTATGACAGTTTTGTAGTTACCACTTCTACTACTCACCGCAGAGAGCTTCACTTCACCCCGAAGGATGAAGGCTGGAAATCAGAGGTATGGGGTGGGGGGTGATTTTTTTTTTTTCCCAGAGGCAGAGACACAGAGAACTTACTTTCCATCTGTCTCTATCATATAGATTTATAGGATTAAGCCAAATGCTGTTTTAGTCCTGAGCAGAGGCTCAACTCTTTCATGTGAAACATTGGATTAGATAGTCTGAGATCCTTTGTGTGTTGTCTCCAGTCTCCCAATGACTCTTTTCTCTGGCGTCTTATTATTTAAAGAGAGGGTGTTTCTAAATGCACGCCGCGCCTTGAACTTTATTACATTTCGATAACTTTATACATGTGTGTGCGTCTCTATTCTCCCGAGCTCGCACCTCTGGTCCATTGGGACCCCACTGGGCAGACCATAGCTCGGTGGGGGGCCTTCACTCCAATTTGCCATCGTTTGTCACCATTTGTTCGTCGCGACAAACAAAATGTTGGCCCTCGGTCCCCCTCCCATTTGGCCACAGTCACAAATGGCGTCAGCTGCTCTCTTCTTCTCATGGCTCTATTTATCCCTTTCTTCATACTGAATAACTCAGCCCTGCATGCTAGCCGGGGCGGACATTTGTTTAAAATAGTTTGCCCATCATTTCATCTGACATGAATATTGTAGCATGTTGCTGTTGCATTATTGATGCAGTGTTTGTCTTGGTGTATGATATGTTAATTAAAAGATAAACTGGGGCTTTGGCTGTATTTCTTTATCCGAGGAGTCAGCGAGCTTCTAGACTTCTTTTCTTTGACCCTGTCGTCTTGTCTGTTGTCGATGCAGTCAGATGTCTCTTCCAGCCTCCAGTTTCACTGTGTACTTAAATATCTCTATTACAGGCCCTTAGATTGCAAGCTAATTGCATAATGCACTTTAAACCCAGTTTATGATGAACTTTAGCTGCTGCTGGACAGACTTCCATGAGGTCAGCTGAGCGCTGACGAATGAGGTCAAGATGTTTCAGACAGATACAGCAGGCATGGCAACCTTCTCCGTGGTCAGATAGTTGAAGCTGATTTCCAGCCTCATATCGCTCTCTCTTGCATCTTAGCTGGTGTAGCAGAGAAACTAAAACATGTTAAATTGCTGCCCGGCTCCATAAAAACACAGGAAGGGCTGGCAGTTAAAGAGCTTTCTGAGGCTTCCTGGGAGAGTAAAGCCTCTCTTTGGATTTTTTTGCAAATGGACAGGCAATAAACTTTAGGTGACTTTACGGTGTTAACAGCAAGGAGTCAATCCAGTCGGGGATTTGGTTTCTTCTTTGTTCCTCCTCCGCTCCTCTCTCTGTTTTATAAGGTTTTAGCTGCAAGTTGTGAGGTGAACCCACAGATGACCGTACCATTACGCTGAGTGGCTAGCTGTTTCTCTGGTCAATGAGGCCACAGTGACAAGTTGGCAAAGATTTAGACAAGAGGCTCCTTGGCACAGAGGCCCGGGCTGCTTCCTTTCAGCCCCAATGAGGGACTAAGAACAGATGTCTGGTTTGAAGCCACAGTTTTTCATGAGCTGTAATTTTTGTCTTGTTTGAAGTGAGCCCCGAGGCATATCTCATTTTCAGCCCCGTGTACCAAATCTTATGCATACCTTTATTCACATCTTGAAGACTCTCATTACGTGAAATGAAGAGTGTCAGATATGAGGGAAGCTATTAAGGAAGAGCAGCGAGCCCAGTGGTCTGTCGTAATTGGAGACACTAGTGCTGAGATGAGCTTTATATTACCAACGGCAGTAAATACTGACCTTGCTGTTTTCATGTTTGTGGCCCTGAGGGCGTTTTTAGTCTCCGGTTGTGATTCATAGAAAAGTAATGGTGAAACATAAATTCAGAAAACAAATATGTTGGCTTTTGCCCACAAAGAACGAAAATATATGTTGAACATTAAAAGGATTTATACAGAAAAAACGTAACATGCTTAAAGAATAAGTCTGATGCTTTTCTATGTTTTTTTATTGTCAACAAATCCCACAAAAACTAACAGGGAATTCATCCTAACAAGTATTATGTGTGTAGCCAAAGCCTGATATATCTTATTCCTCTGTGTCATAGACCTCCCTTGTTATTAAAAACCATTAAACTATTAAATTATGATGAACATGGATATTGTAGTTTATTTATATCTTGCAGCTGTAAATACTCACTGCAGCACCAAATGTGTGTTAATCCACTGCTGACGATAATCCTAATGCTCTATTTACTCCTGTTTAAGTAACATTTGCAAAAAAATTACAGTATTGTGCTGTTTAAGGAACATTTCTTAACCTTTCATAACAAAACAGGGTCAGTATATTCCCTCAGAAACTGCTTGTCGGACGATATCTTCGGAAACCTCCCCCCCCCCCCCCCCACACCTTTCTGACGACAGATTTACTGTATTTGTGTTGCACTGGTCTGTCCACAGAAAGGTGAGAAATAGAGAAACCGTTGCTCCTTTCTCACCTCCACACAGCTGACCAAACACGGCGTGAATGTCGGATTATCAATTCTGACGTGTGTGTGTGTGGGGGGGGTGGGGCTCCAAACAAAGCTATTCAACAATCATACAAGCAGCTTAAAAGTCTACAGCCATGGTGGCATCTCTGTGAGGCTGTACGCACAATGCTACTTTGAGCTCAATGCTAACATCAGCATGCAAACACCACACAATGACAAAGCTAACATGCTGATGTTAAAGAAGGTGTCATGTTTACCATCTTAGTTTAGCATGTAGGCGTGCTAGCATTTGTTAATTAGCTCTAAACGCAAAAGTACAGCTGAAGCTGAGAGGAATGCCGTTAGCTTTACAGGTGTAACCTCCCTGGGTACGTACACCTCGGTCTGGGTTGGGAAGGAACACACCCATGAACACAACAAGTGAATTCAGTTAACTAGTTTGCCTATCAATAGCAAAACAATCACATTTACATGGATATGAAAAATATAAACTGGGCACTTTAATTAAATCAATCTGCTCGAGGCGGGACATCATTGTTATTCCGCCTCGCTGTTCTGTATGAAATGTACGGAGGTGGAAGGTCGTCACAGAGCCGAGCAAAGTGTGAAAGAGGACAGCCGGCACGGCAGCACGACGACGCAGTTGTGTTAAACGCCACGCCTCTTTTGAAATCACACACTGTGGTGGAATAATAAGTAATAATGTTGATCATTTTATTTGTATAGCACTTTTCAAGCTGGGAGCACAAAGTGCTTTCCATAGACAGCAGAGCCTTTTAAGTAATGAGTACAATTTTAAAAAGGATTCTAAAGGAAATTGGTAACCAGTTTGCCGCCATTGATTGGTTCAGTGGGAAAAATCAAAGCCGCCATAAAGGCGGATCTTCTTTACAGCAGTTTGCAGAATCTCTGTGTGAAAGAGTCTACTGTGTTCTGACCATAGGGAGACTATAAGGAGTCTGATGAGTCAGAGTACACTCTCTAACTATATTCTATGTTCAAGCTGGTACCAGTCCAGGTGACTGGCACAATCCTACCAAAGAGCAGATAGTTCATCCGTCTGTTTCGGTGGCAGTGTGTATAGATACGGGTTCCTGGACATCAAGCTGGGAGGCTGACCATCTACAGGAACCATTGGATCTTCTTCACTGGATCCCCTCACAAGATGAAAGACCTGACCTGCATTTATAGTCTCTGTTCTGCTTTTCGTCATATTTCATGTTCTCCTATGTTGTACAACATGATGACAACATCAAAGTAACGGCTTACTGAATGCAAATTAATAACAGATTGAAAATGGTTTGTTACTATCTAGTTAATATTCTGAATTCATATTAGCATTATCTTGTTAGTTGAGCTTAGACACTATTAGAGCAAGTAATAAAACACATATCTTACACATAAACCTCAGTCTCTTGGGGAAGCAAAGTATATTGTATTATTTTGTAGAAACACAGTAATTATAACAAATACTCTCAGAAACTACATTTTGTAGTTCACTATTTCTCATGAAATGCTAGAAATGTTAGCTTAAAACTTCAGTAGTTCAATTGTTTACAACATTATTGATTTCTATTTTAACCCATTTTGTTTAGATTAAACAGGTTTTTAGTCATAAGCTAAAATATTGGACAAATGGAAATTCTGACCTGATGATGTCACTCGATAAAAAGTGAAGGAATCACCAAAGTTATTCAAATTCATCCTTGAGGAACATAGATATGTGAACAAAAATCCATAGAAATACAAAACAGTGGATCATTGAAGTCACGGACTAAAGCGTTGTTTTCGGTCTTTTCATTGGATTTGTGTAAAATAACAAATATACTTCACTACACTAAATATACTTCACTACACTAAATATACTTCACTACACTAAATATACTTCACTACACTTCCTTTATAATATATTATGACATATTTGTTAATGCATTCTGTAGTACAGGTATCATTTATCTCTCTTTGAGCGATCGTTTTTATTTAAGAGTCCTCCACTTTGATTACTGAATTATTGATTTAAAGGAATGCAATACAGCCTCATCAGTATATTCATTTTAGTTGACAGGAGCAAGCTGATAGTCTCGTCACTCCTCAGTTGTTTAATTTTCAAGGTTTGATTTTATTGGAATTGAAATGCTTTCCAACAGGGTCCTGTGGTTGAAGGTGTGACTTTCTACACCTCAATGTATGTTATAAATCTATCTGATGTAAGTCAATATAATATTACTTAACTCAAAGTACGTTTTTTGTTTCAACCAAAACCCTTTTGAGGTTTGTAAAAATTGCTGGTGATACCATAGATGTGTTGGTGTCGATATTAAAAGGTGTTTTTTAGGAGTGCAATCAGTGCCTATCATATAAAAACACTTCTAAGTTGAATTAACTGAGGTATTCTAGCCTTCATAACCATCCACCACTCTAATCAAATCACTTTCATCAAGAGCTCATCGAGTTGTTGCAAACTATGTTAATGTGTTAAAATGAGCAGATGATCCACCAGTGTGGTTGCAATCAGCACAGACTTTCATTACTGTATGTTAGAAAATAATAGGAAGGCACAGCAGAGGAAAAACAAGGCGATTATGAGTCAGCACCAGTGAAAGAAATCTCCCTCCTAATTAAATCAAGTGTGCCCTTCACTTTGATAAACTTGCATATTTTTGTTTTGATCGTGCGGTGGCTGCTGGTAACGTTCATGGGATATGTTAGAAAAATGAAGTGCAGACTTTAAGCTCCCTAAATGAGATTAAATTCAGGTCCTCAAATGAAAATCACTCAAGAAAAAGGTGCGTGTTTCATGCAGACAGGAGGTCGACCCATCTTAGTCCTTTAACTGGCAGCTGCAGCTTTAAGACAGAATTCAAATAGAAGCTTAACATATTTCAAAAAGGCTTGAAAACAAGTTCCTCAATCTTGTTTTTACATTTTACGCTTCTAAGAAGGATGCATTCGATTGGTACTGTTCTAGGTATAATGCGTCACATAGGATTAAAGGATATTATCAGTTATAACTTATTAGCCATTAATAAGAAGAAGTTGGGTTGCCAGGTTGTGAAAAAAATCCCTCTGGAAGGTGTTTAGCCTTTCTTACGCAGTTAGCTAATGTTAGCTTTTTACTTCTAGCGATTGCATTCACGCTTCAAAAATCGTAGTAGTGGTGTTTGTTTGTGCAAGTTTATCTTGCTGAACAAAACATGTAAGTATCAGAAACGTGTGTTTGCCACAGAACTTATTTTCTGCAATATTTTAAAATCCAATGGAATCCTTTGCCGTTTTGTACGTCATCCATGCAGCACTCTATTGGACTGTGGTACCCAAATGTTTATGGGAGTCAGGTTGTTGGGCAGCTGAAGCTAAGTTGTTATAGTCGGTACCCATTAACTGTAGGGTAGTTGGTGAAGACATTGAATTCTAGATTATTCCTAAAGTATGTTTATGAGACACATCTTCAATCATAAAATAAAAGATTTAAATGACACTGACTCTGCTTCCACCTTCCCTGGTATGGGTCAAGCTCCCAAACCACTGGATCCTCCATTTTTCCTAATGCAACACAATAGCACCTGTTGACCCTCCCTGTCTGGTAAACATGTGAAGTCTCTAAGCCTAATGTGGGATAACCCTGGTGACTACCACGACATCAGCAGGGTGAAGTTCTCAGACTTCACAAAGCTCCTTCAGAGCCACAGAAAGACATTTTACACTCCCCATGACCGCTAAATTAACTTTGTGATTTAAAAAAAATTGGATTTCCCCTTTAAGATGATTTACAAGGATACACATAACAGGTATAGAGGTCAAATGTTGATGATCTTTATGATTATTTACTCAGCTTCAAAACAGCTTTACCTTGTATATTCTTTCTCGTTACCCTAACACACATCTGCACACACACATATTGTCGCTCTTCTTTCAGTCGCTGTTTCTCAGCATGATTGTTTACACCAGAAACAGCAGGAAAGTCTCTTCTTCTTCTTCAGTCCTCCTGAAATCAGATTACAGGGAGTCTGAATTCCTGCCAGCCCTTTGATGACCAGGACAAGATGAAGACATGAAAACTCATGAGAGAGCATGCAGTATCTTTTCTTGGAAGCTTACAGAAGAGGTTTTTTTTTTTAAACTACACTGAGTCTAACTTCATATAGAAAGATGTCTGTGTTCTTGCCAAGAGAACCAACATCAAGAGAACTGACCATCACTCATACATTTAGTACAGTAGAAAGGATGAACAGCAAGCTTACTGAAGAGAAGCATCTGTCAGTGTAACATTAGCAACATACTGATTGTAAATAATTCATCTTAAACGGTTAAATTAGTTTGATTATATTCGCCAAGGGGATATTTAACAGGCTTTCTGGCATGTTGCTAAATTGAATTTCCTTTTGTAGCAGGAAAATAGATTATTAATCGTGAACATGTCATGCATTATAATTTTAAAAACATGAAGCAGTCTCAGACAGCTGATTGGATTAGCCGTTTGACCTCACTTAAGATGTCAGCAGCTGTGTGACGGGTGTGTGCGCAAAGTGAAGATGAAACCTAAAAGGCGAATTCTTTTATGCTTTTATAAATATACTTGAGGCAATATTCTTAGTTATTCTTGACCCTACAGTGTATGCCGTGGTGAATTTTTTGTTTGGTAATATATTATGTTGATTTGGCCTAAAGTGACACATAACGCCACATACTACATGATCATGCCAGACAGACGTCTGCAAAGTAATGAACTGTGACTCAAATGCAATGATTGTAATTATCATGATCATTCTGTGTGACATGTGAGAGCATCTGTGTGTGACAACAACACGAACACTGCGTATAACACAAGAAAAAGGCATGATGTGAGAAAGCAGACTGACTGATTCAAAACATGTCCACAGATTTGTGTTCGGGGTACAAACGTGCAGCCTCCCTGTGCAACATAACAAGACACATTTATCGTATTTAACAGTTTCTACTTCGCCCTCTGGCTGTATAGTTTATATTTTTTTGTGGAAATTTACATTTTCATTAGCATAGGGAAAAGCCCATTTACACGTTTTAGTAATGGCAGCTTTCAAGTTTGTTGAGTTCGTTCATTTGTCTGCAAGCCGCTGAATCCGTCTGGCTGAGATCATGAAATCATATTTTCCTGCTCAACACTCAAAAAACAAAACGTGCAAATGGCGCTGCAGAACAATCTGTGTGTATTATGAAAGGCACAGTGCAATGTCCGATCTTGAGTTTAACATTCACATTTGTAAATAATACATGACTGATCATGAACATTGAAGATTTCCCCTGGTGCTGCTACAACACATGCACAACATGTTGTAAAGCAAAGTCCTGAAGTCGCTCTTCTTCGAGCTGAATCTCCCATTTTCTCTCGACTTTTCATTATCCTTACAAATCTCCCAGTGTGCTAACAAGCCGCTACGCTCAGTGAGTGAACAGACGGAGCTCAGGGGGGAGAAGAGGATCAGAGAGACTTGGAGCTCTTGGGTTGGTGTGCTTAGAGATTCACTTTTTTCCCCCTCCACATACAGCTGGGGCTCAATTAGTGTCCATTTTTACTAATTAAGTACACTCTGCCTGAATCAGTGGTGCAAAAACTAACGTTGTTTTTGAAACCACATGCTGTATCCGGCGCGCTGCCCCTGAGGCAGGCTGGAGGCCCTACTGTACATTGCTCATCCTCTTCCTCTTTTTCTCTCTCTTCATGTGCTCAGAGATGAAGAGAGGAAATTAAACACTCCCAGTGGTTATCAGTAAGTCCTTTTTCCTAGTCTTGTATACACAAAATCGTACATGCAAGAAGAGCATGTTTTTTAACAAATTAGGGAAAAGCCACAGTGTCGATGTTTAATTTGACACCTTATGCGATCCCGTCCTTCTTAAACTGGAGCCCTTGATGTTGAGCGTCTATTTCTGGACGATATCCGTCACTGTAGCACCGTGCTAATGCCCGGCTACAGGCATGCTAGTGGAGTTTTGTGCATATTTCCCTAACAATGTGAAGCAGAGTAAGCTTGGCACAGCAGATAAATCCTAAAGGACTTGAAGAAGAGACCCAGTCACAGGCATTTACAGTGTGAAAATACCCTCACTAGTGTCTGAAGTTAACACTTTGTAGTATGATATGTGTTAAATTGCTACCACAGAGAGAAATTGGGTCCGAGACTGTCAATCTCTACACACCATCTGCGTATGGTATTAATTTCCCAGACAAGACGACGGTCCTTCGGCAGAAGGGTCAGACTTCTCCAAAATGATCTGTCAACCCCTTCATCCCCTGTCGCACTCTTATCAATGCTGCACACTTCCCTCTCCACTGTTGCCATGGCTACGGTTTGGCAGGGATGAGCTGTATCAAAAGCGCTCTTGAGTTTAGCGAAGACTCCTCTCCACACTTACCTCTGTTATGTTGCTCTAATCCCTTCCTTTTGATCTTTTTTTGATGGAGACATTAAACCTGGAGGAATCCAGGGTGTACCTTTACGAAACCTCATGCCACTGTTTGACTGGATGAAATGCTGATTCTCCGCGGACTGGTGCTCTGGTCCGGCTGGGCTGCTGCTCTCTTCCAGCTAACAGATACCACCTCATTATCTGCAGTCCACAGATAGAGAACCTCGAGCAGTCGAGAGCTTTCTTCTACTCCGCTCTTTGAAGCTAAAGCAAAAACAATGAACTGCAATATTTCAGCTTGACGAACCCTTTAAAAAGCAACACCCTTTGTGCCGAATTAGGACTTTGAAATACTTTGTAAGCATTTGACATCACGAGTCAAACGAGGCTACGAGTCTGAAGCCGTGCTAGCAGCTCCGTGAGGCTGATAGACGATGATGATGGAAACATGCTAATGTTCAGCAGGCTCAGTGTGTCTGAAATCACTGCCTGTTTAGCGTTCTACAGTGTGCAACGTGTGTCTGAGTGTGTAAATGTTTCCACTATAATGTGCCCAAAAAATTCCAGAGTGGAATGAAAAAGTAGCGTCCATGGCATGTACACTACTATACTAACAAAGCCACGACGCAGAGCTCTGTAGTTTACAGATACTACATCATCTCTCCAGTGACACTATGTAAAGTAATAATGACATGAAGCTCCGTACAAAACTTTATGGCAATCCACCAAATGGTTGCTGATATTTTTTTGTTTGGACCCAAACGGAGCCATAACGGTTACATGGCTAACGCGGTGATGCGCCAACTAATCCTATGTTTTTGTTTCATCATTTTCCCCTTCTGTCCCCTTCTCTCCTCCAACAACTCCTGTTCCGCTACTTCAAACACAAATGGAAGAAAAACGTATTCTTGTCATCAGCCAGTTCCCAGTGCTATTATGAAATAACTAAATCATTATAAAACAATTTAGAAATACTTGTACTTTACTTGAGTATACTTTAACATGTAGTTAACATACTATGACCCTTGCGATTGTCGTCGCAGTAAAATATCTGATCACTTCTTTCACCACTGACTAAAATTGATTGCAGTCCATCGATATGAAGCCCGCGGTCTCTCCATGTGCCTCAGACTCTAAAGTAGTGATGAGAAGATGGGTATGACTACGTCCTGCAAATATTTCCTCACTCTCACTCCTTTCCTCCATCCTCAGCCCTGTGGCCCTCTGTGAGAAACATCAATATCACTGACAGATGGTTAAAACGCAGCGAGAGTGAGAAGAAAACAACAAAAAAAACCAGCTACATACAGTAGGACTATTTGTGCTATGTGTGCATCCTCATCTAGTCATCTTGATTTAAAGCCAAATCATTTCCATTTCTGCACGTGTCAATGCTAAATGAAGCTTTGATTCCTGAATATTCATCCGCTGCACACTCGACTGGCTGATATAAACTCTAGCAACACATTAGAGTCAGTGCCATCTTAACAAATTCACTTTCACCTGTCATATTAACTCTAACGACTGACAATGAATGCATGGGGAGTGCATGATGCAACGCAACACGTGCACAAACGAACACACACACACACACACACACACGCTGCAGACACGCAGCTAAACCTTAATTAGGGGATTGGATTTTGAACGTATCATCATGCACAGACATGTTTTGTGTGCAGCGGGTATGAAAAGTTGACGGTGTGACGTGTTGTGAATATGCTGGAGTTTATATGGGCTGCATGATGAATAGCTGGTGTCAGATGTTACCATGGGGATGATTACTTGAAAGCAGCCACAGCACTATAAGCATTTGGGATTTCTAGCCAACCCATCAAATGCTTGGCAGGCCATTTATTTCGAATATACAGGTAGTTTCAGGCGATAACAATCTGTGTGTGTTTTGTGTGTGTCTCATGTCTCTGTGATATAGACAAAAAGAGATCACGCTGCATTTCAGTCAAACACTCTCCTCCCATTTAATTACAAACCTGCGGTGACACACATCACTGTCGACATCGGCGGCGTTGACCCTGTTAACAGGACGAGACAGCAGCGACGAGCCGGCTCGTCGCTGCTCTCAGCTCGGACGGGGAGGAAGTGCTTTTGTTCCTTGTCTCTCCTCATCTTTCCAGTGAACTGTAAAGCCTTCCACATGTAGAGGAGAGTCCCTGAAGCCAGCCAGCCAGCCTTCTCACTCGCAGCCTTGTTGCTAACACGCTCCACAGGCCACAACAAAGGGGGCTCTGAAAACAAACCTCTCAAAACTTTGACTGGTAGCCCGGCGGTGCGATCCGCCCCGATGCTCCACACAGATACTTTACAGATTTAGAAAAGATAGGAGTTAAGCTCAGAATCCACCGATCCCCTTTGGTCTTCTTTTCTTTTCTTTGCCCAATTTGGGACATCTGCTCTGAGACCACGGCATCACCCTCCCCCCCCCCCCCCCCACACACTATGTTTACTCAAAAGCCTAAAGTCTGTCTCCTCTAGATCTTCTCTATCCGTGGCCTTACCCCTCCCCTGGTGGGGATTTGTCATTCAAACTGGGTTGAGGGGTTCCAAACCCCTCTATCTCATCAGCAAACATCCAAATGCATAATCTGTTCATTCTTTTCGAACCCATTCACATGCATGCTAATGATCTCTGTTGGCCCCTCTTTCAAAGCTCACTGCGTTGGTGCTTTGAAACACACCCTGGCACTCAGACGTGGTCCTTCAGATGCTGCGTCGGGCTCTATTTTGTTATATGTTTTACAGTGTACAATGGAGAATGTCACAGTGTTTCTTTTTCACCTCGTGGCTACATGACAGTATGCAGTCATGGCCTTCGAGCAGAACACACACAGAGCTCAGCGATGCAATGTCACCTCTTCACTCTGTCAGAGTCACGGTGAAGAGCAGTTTGAGGTTTTATGACATAAAGCTTATTCATTTTCTTGGAGAGTGTTAGATGAAAAGAATGATACCACATGTCAGGGAGGGTGAATATGTAGCCAGAGCCAGCAGCCAATTAGCTTATCTTAGCACAAAGAGACACAGGGGGAAACAGCTAGCCTGGCCCAATCCAACAGCAACAAAATCCATCTGCTCACTGATTTACACGTTAGTTTAATCTGTACAAAAACCAGGAGAGGAATGTACATTTACTCATGTACCTAAGTACAGTTTTGAGGTACTTATACTTTATTTAAGTAATTCTATTTCATTTGACTTTCTGTTTCAGAGGGAAATACTGTTCTTTCTACTTGATTTATAATTTAAATGACTTGTTACTTTGCAGATCCAGATTATTTATTAAAAAATATAATCAACAAATACATTCTGATACATTCGTATGGGTTAAACTACCGGAATTTCTTTAATTTTTTATAATCTATATATATTATCTTAGTTCCCTAAGGAGGTTATGTTTTCGGTTCAGTCAGTTTGTCGGCAGGATTACAGAAAGAACTACTGCCCCGATTTTCATGAAACTTGATGAAAGGGTGTAGCATGGGCCACGGAAGAATCTGTTATAGAGCGGATCCGAATCATGGGGCGGAGATGCACATTATTTTTCCACTAATGACAACAGCTTTTATTTGTGGAGGTCTGCTCTCTCCGTGTGCACTTTGACTTGATGTCAATGGGATTTTGAATGAGGTTTTGTTACTTCAGGATCAGTACCTGGAAGTTCCGGGGTTTCACTTCGGCTCTGTATTTCTCCAAGAAGTTACAGGTCCCAGCCAAGAAATAGTCTGGCACATAAAAACAACCAATTGCCATTTTTACAGAAGAGTTTGCTTTTGTTCGAAATAGTAAAAACGATGAAAGTCAGGCTGTTTCACCCCTTTTTCCAGTCTTTGTTACGCTAACAGCACCTTCTCTGATGCACGGTATCCTGTCCTTCAAACCCAACAGGGTACTGACACCCTGTTAATCATTGTCCGGGGCTTCAGAGGCCATTTATTGGAGCACACACTGCAGAGAGCCACACACACACGAGGTGGTATAGGGAAGCCTCTCTGAGCACAAAGTGCACTGTCATGCTAATCATCAGTCCCTGCAACACTGAGGGCTTTCATGAGGAAAGTGCTGGGAGGTAAAGGCGAGGCATTATTTACCACCGCAGACCTGTGTTTGTATGTGTGCGTGTATGTGTGTGTGTGTAAGGGTGTTCCTGTGTTGCAGCTTAATTAAATGTGAACAAATCATTTGAGGGTAAAATTGAGTATCTCTGTAATGAGATGTTTTGGAGCTCCCCATTTATACTTTCCATTAGACACGATGCTGCTGTAAAGATTACAGATGCATTTAGTGTCAGCTGCGTTGCTGAAATGCTCAGATATAATACTTGAAGACCAGGGTTAGGGAGTAACGGATTATCTTTAACAAGATTACAATAATCTGGTTATAACAAATGGTAAATGTAATCCGTTAATTTGGATTAAAACAGAAGAATAACTCATAAACTTGTGGCTTTTTTTTTTCTGAATTATAGATTTACTGAAAAATCATGGAAAAACTGGGAAATGATACACCGTTTTCTGAAGGGTTAATTAGTGTCTGTGAATAAAAAAAAATGAATCAGCGTCTTCAGTGGGTTTAAGTGAGCAAAATATATCATGCATGAGCACAGTTTTTAGTTGTCAGGGTGAAGCTTAACTGCAATAGTAAATGTTTTATGCCATGAAGAGAGCTGAAAGTGAGAGCAGAGGTTGAGATTCATGGAGATTCTAGGTCTCTGATTCTGCTACATATTATCAATGATATCAATATCGATCAATAAAATCTGCCTCTTTGGGATTTATGCACACAAATCTTTAGAGACGTTAGAGTTAACCTCAAATATGGATGAACTCAAAACACTTCACCGTCAATGTCAAATCAAAGCTGATTTGAGTAGAAATAGATCATAAAAAGTTTTCCCTTCACTGTCACACGATGCACCATATCACAGCATCACTGCAGCTATATGTTGTCTGTGTTTCCTTCATTTGCCGCCTTTCAACCATCACTTTCTGCTGTGCAGTATCTCATAATATTCAATTAAAATACAGCACATTTTACATAAAAATGATTGCTGAAAAGACTTTGATTTCCATTTGTGCTTGCAAGTGCAGAGATGCAGAAATTCCTCCACAGCGAGTGTGGAGAAGAGCCGGTACCGAGTCGTTAAAAAAGCCTGATTTTTTTTGTGTTTCTCCCCACAGTTACGGCTTACTGCTGCATGCGCTTCGCCACAAAGAGGGTAGTTTTCCATTGATGAGCCGGCACAGGCAGCTTCAGCACCAGCAGCAGCAAATCACTACTCTGTTAAAAGGCCCTGATGCGTAGCAAACTCTCATGCCAAGCCTCCTCGCTCCAAATCTGCCTGCTTGCAGACCCCCCGTAATTGGAGGCATTAAACTTGCTTTGGACAGGATGGCAAATGAGTGCTTTGAGCTTGGAAGAGAACTGACTGGTGCATTCAGAAGGCAAGTAGATGCAGCTAAATCTGACAAATCACTGCCAATCCAGCAGATCTGTGTGTGAGTGGTGTGTGTGTGTGTGTGCAAGTGTGTATAGTTATGCATTTGGTGCCTATGTGTCTGTTGTGCGTGTGTGTGTGTGTCTTGTCTTGGCTGGTATTCGTGCGTGATTATGTACATCCAGTATAACGGCCGAGCCGCTGTTAATCTCTCAGTAATCGTGGGGATCACTTTGGGGATGTAGGGATTTGACGTTGAACCGCAGATTGCCAGGTCACTGACGAGCAACCAGCAGCCGTGAAATAAAAACCGCCTGTCATTCTGCCATCACTTCCTCCGTTTTTCCCCCCTCCACCAAGCACACTCATTAAAACCTCTGTGAAGGACTGTCGCAGCTGATTTACCATCATTTAATGGCCTGTAATACAATAATGAGATATTTTTCCTTTAGGTTTGCTGCCATTTTGCTTCATTTTGAAGATGCAGCAGTGAAAAGAAAAAACATTCCATCCAGCTCGGCTGAGATGGAGGGCTGCAAGTGTTTTCTCTAGTGAGAAGCGAGCCACTGCAGCCTGCGAAGCTGGAGACGCTTCAAAATGTTTAATGGTAAACAGGATGCAAAATCTCACTTTTGACATTGTGTCAGATCTCAGATGCAATGGGAAATAACAAGCGACACGTGTGTGGTCTTTACAGGCTCCTCTTGTGTTTTAGAGCTTCATTAAAAGCTGAGCCCACCACAAAACAGACTAATGGTCAAGAAATTTCTACACGAAAGACATTTATCTGTTGTCTACCTTCAAAGCTTTGACACAAATGATAAAAAGCTTTGTGAGTCGCCCAGTCGCTCAGCGTCTGCATACGGTATACTGCACATTTCGATCTGTGTGCCTCACGAGACCTTCGTGTTGACCGTATGTGTGCACATCTTGTGAGAGCAGCAGAGATGATTAGAGAACATGGAGAGAACACAACATCGCCAGTCCTCCCTTTGCAGCTGCTGAGCAGCGAGTCACAAATTGGTAAGTGGGAACTGCCGGAGCCCCCCGACAGAAGACTCTCTTTTTCAGTCAATAAAAACACAAGGTGACAGCTTCTCTCATCTGCACTGGAATGGAAAGAGAACCGGTTTGTGTCCTGGCTGACGGATTAAAGCCAAACAACACTGACATTTGGTGTGAAGCCAGATTAACTTTGCCTCCTTGAAGCCTCTCCAGCAGCAACAGAGACTGAAATCCCCAGAATAGTCCTGTGGTCTCGCTAATTGGCGAGCTGCGTGGACCAGCCTTTGATTAATCTTAAATCTTAATGAGTCCATCCAAAGCTGCTGTGATATTCCGACTGAGGAGGTAAAACACACTTGCTATTCCGTCTTTTCATCCCTCGGTCGGATAACACAAGACCCGGAACTTAGCCCGGTGAACCCGCCAATAAATCAAAGAGAATACCAGAGATCCGTTTAATAATTTATTTGCATATGATTATCGTAAAAATACTGAAAGAGAAATGCTTATTTTTGTTCTAGTTTTCTTGAGTTTTTTTTTTTTTTCTTTTTACAATCTAATACACCTTTAATTGCACAGGAAAAAGTCTGCACTAACAGACACACATTTTCTTCTTTCTTTGTGACATATAGTTTCAGATATGTAATGACCATTTAAACTGCACTTTCTCCAGTTGTTTGCTCCTTCACAATAAACAAACAAGCATATAAACGAGGGTCATAGAGAGGCCAGAATCAGGTCAGATGGTTGTAAATACTGAGCTGACTGGTCTAATAGAAATATAGTATTATATACAGGCAGTTGTTTTAGATAGGAACTGCGCTGACAGCTGGCGTGCTGAAGATAACACATGTCAGAAGAAATAAACCAATGAGTGATTTGCTCTACATTAGTGTTTGTAGGTCAGGTCAATATTAAGGTCACGAAGTTATCGCCTGGATATTGACCTTTTTAATTCCCACTGATCTGCAACACATTCGCCAAAGTAAAATATACAACACAGCACTACCACAGGCGCTTTTCATATATAATTATTCTGATCTGAGCAGAACATTTCACTTCTTAATTTTCACTCATTCATGTCTGTCTGGTTTGTTAATGTGTGTGAAAAAACAAGCATTGTAATAAAAAAGTTAAGCCCCGGTGCTTATAAAAAAAAAAAAAAAAAAACACCTCTTTGCAATTATACATAATAACTTAGCATTCAGAACAATGCGTATATGAATCAAATAAGATTAGGAAAACATGGACGTTAAAGTCCATACAGCAAAAATGCCACCAAAGCAACAGTTAACGTGGAACTTATTTGTACTTTTCTCATGAAGAAGTTTCCACTTTGGCATGCACATGACGTGTTCCGCACAGTGTCAGTTACGCCTCTCCTCGGAGAAGAGAGACGGTGTGAAGACTCGGATGCTTTGTACAGATTTGTAACACGTATATCTCCCAGTACATGTGGAAGACAGTATTTAAGAGGAAGCAGATGAAAAGTGGGGTTTTTTTCCCAATAAAAACAAAGCAAAATAAAAGAACAGGTTGGGTTTAAAAAAAAAAAAAAAAAAAGGGTTGATTGTATTGAAGGTCTACAGATGTCGAGCTGTCTTAAGAGTTAGATTTAAGCAAATGTTTGCTTTATCTTGGCACTGTTGTAATCATCTAGACACTGAATCCTATCCTCTGTGTGAGCTCTCCGGTCCTCAGTCTGAGGGGGAAGAGAAGAAAAGACTGATTCCCAACCAGCAGAAAACACATGCAGACATGCAAACACAACCTGAGAGGGGGCAATAGGAAGTTTGGCTTTATGTCAATAGTCACAAATCCACAAGTGTCAAGTAATGAACACACACACACTGCAATGGACAGTTCTCTTTAAACGGACATTAAATCTCCAGTCGGAAAGAAAATCTCCAAAAACGGTCCTCCTTCTCTCTCGGTAGCCGGAGCTTTCTTCTTTTCTTTTCTTCTTTTGTTATTTTACATCATGCTCTTCATGTCAGAGTTTCTAGGTAGTTTTTTACTCGTTTTTTGTATCCTCCAGTTTGCAGCAGCTCACACTCTGATGGGGAGAGTTTGGCTCATCTGTTGCCGAACGATTTCCTGACTGCTTTCCGGACTCTTCCTGTTGTGTCCCGGCAGCGTCCCTCCGAGCCGCAGCAGGTCCCTGCCAACACAAAGCCGCACAGGTCAGCAGCAGGTTCACAGCCTTTAAACAAAAGATACGGCCCATTATTACTCCGCTAAGTGCTCTCATTGAAGGTGGATAAAGGTATAATCCATCTTAGTGTCGGCTAAATTCTGCATCGTATATATCTAGATACAGTATATGTACACCTCATGGTTATAAACAATACAAATACAGCATCATGAGGATATGCTCAAATCTGCTGATCTAGAGCTTCATCTGCCATAAACAAAGTCCAGCTCAAATGCCCTGCCAAATCTACTCATCAGTTTTAATAAAAAATGCAACATATTTCTTAGCTATCTGGAAAAAAAAAGTGCAGCAGTCTCCGTGTGTCCTTTGTTGCTCGGCCAGTGTCCTTGTTTTTGAGGCCCTCGACGCTGAAGATACTCTACAGATAGCGCTGCGTCTCATATCCTCTCTCTCCCTCCGTTATCTGCCCCGACATCATTGAAGCAGCCAATGGCAGGTGAGCAGGAGCGTGTGCGTTGAGACGCACACACTCAAACACGGGAAACGCTCTCTAAATCATGCTCTGACAACATGATCCTTTCTCTCTCCTCCTCTTCCTCCCGCTCCTCCGTCTATCTCCCTTGCTGTTGCATACAGATGAGGCCATAAATTAATCATTGGCATGTCATCTGCACACAGCGACACGGAGCTTAACATGCACACGCGCACACACACACACACACAAACACACAAACACAAACATACACACACATATCGCCCTCCTCTGATGCATTAAAAAGCTCATTAGCAACCTAATTAAACACATTCCTCTCTTTTAGCTTCTCCTCAATCTCCCTTATTACTCACACTTCATCACCTCCTGCTTTTCCACATCAGCAGCTCTGGCTGTTGTCTGTCCTATCACCTACATTCCAGCATCCAGCCAAGTATAGGGGGAATTAAACCGAGGTCAGCCATTACATTTCCACACACAATTAGCTTCACTGAGCCCAAATCCTGGCATAGGAATCGCCCTTGGGGCTTTGTGTTAGAGTGAAACTGTGAGCCAAGGAGCTGGCACAAAACCTGGATACTGTATGTATGAATTCTGCCTTTTGTGGCTGTCGGAAAAAAGGGAAACTATAGTATAGTCAAGAGCCACAGAGTTGAGGACGTGCGCTTGATTCATTATACATCACTCCAGAGCTGAGGATCCAGCATCTAAACCAGCACTAATCATATAATCGACTGGATGCCAGGCGAACAAAATTCAGAACAAACGCGTCAGTAAAAATGGCTGGAACTTTTGAAGCCACTGCGCTGAAAAACAAACTTGAAAAACAACTTGTCACCGCGAGGATGGCTACCTATGAATAAGTCAACATCTAAACTTCCAAGGGAACCGTCAGAGAAAAAGAGGCAGACGTCTGTCTGACAGTGAAAGCCTTCAGCTCAAAGAAATATCCTCCCAAATCAACCGAAAGCATAAAACAAAGCAAACCACAACAAGCATGAACCTTGGTGTGCCTCTCTTTAGGCCAGCCATATATTTCTTTTTTTTACTGTGACATCTTATTCCAACAACCCAGAGGCAGAGCACCGCTCGTCTCTGCACCGGGAGAAGCCTTCGCCCTGCACTTCACAGCCGTCATATACAATACAGGGGACAATTTCACACAAGGTGAAAGAGAGAGAATTGCATCACCCCGTTTTGTGTTTGCACTCTTCAGCTGTTATTGTGGAAAAACCTCAAAAGCACAAAGTGCCTATATGGAAAACCGAGCAGAATATTGCATACATTTTCAACAAAAGGTCCGCTAGAGTAGCTTCCAAGTCAGCCAACAGCACAACAAACAACATTACAGACTTTATGATGGAAGTTCCTGTAAATATATTAGCAACTATTTCTACTATGAGTGTCTGCATTTACTGTAAACTCTGGTTGACTGGTCAGAAGTTGCAAGTTCATGAATATCCATGTGGTATAACCCCCTACACATAGCCTGGAAACACATAGCGAGACTTTTTTTCTGCAGCTATTTAGAAAGTAAATTCAGCAAGTTCATCTGAAAGGTCGCTAAATCTCACAGCAAACTTGCCAATCTTGCAACAGTGAAAGTGCTTTGCTCTCCCTAAACAGAGCGAGGGAGAGATATAACACATTTTGAAAAACACTTTCCAGCCGTCTTGAAACTTTGAAGACTATGCTAAGTGATCTTTACTGAAGAAGAAGGGTGAAAGCTACTATGTGGCGGACTCACCCTGAGTAGGTGCTGGTCACCACCTTGAGGCTGGCGGCGTTGCGGAGCAGCTTGTCCAGGGTGCTGACGATGCGGGAGAACTTAGGCCTCAGGTTTCTCTCCTTCATCCAGCACTCGAGCATCAGCTGGTGCAGCACCATGGGACAGTCCATGGGCGGGGGCAGCCGGTAGTCTTGTTCCACTGCCGTCATCACCTGAGGGACAGGAAGCAATTCTTAAAAGTCTCCTGGAAGCTGTACTTAGGCACAGCGGTGCTTTGAGCTAAATGCTAAACAAGCTCTCAGTAACAATGTTAACACACTGATGTTTACTGTGTTCATCATCTTCATTCATCCTGTTAGCATGCTAACGTTTACAGCTGAGGTTGCAGGGAATGTCGTAAGTTTTGCAGGTATGTGGTGATATAACACGGTTATTGGACAAATTGTATTGTTGACCTTATGATGGCGCTAGAGTAAAGTTAAGGAATCATCAACGTTAGGACCACGAATATCTGTAGCTAATCTCACGGCAATCCATCCAACAGTTGTCAAGATATATTTCACTCCAAACCAGAAAGTTCAACCGCATTATGGCGCTAAAGGAAAAGTCAGGGGATCACCAAAGTTATTACAATTCATCCATTGGGGACCATGAACATCAGTATAACATTTTACCACACGATTTCACAATCTATCCAATAATTTGAAAGACTCACAATGCTGTAAAGTGCAAAATATCGACCCAGAATATAGTCAATTTCATGTGGTGCTTTTACAACAAAGTGGTAACATTTGGCTCTGACTCATTTATTGTACGCTCACTCTGTTTGGCCCTTGTGTGGTGGAAGAATAAACCCCAGTTACTGTATTATGTCCTACGTGAGACAGTTTCTCGGCTCATGCTGTCACACATTCCAATTTTCTTTTCAGCATCTTCATACAACTCTAAAAACAAGTATTCTCAAAGTTGTCACTTCAAAACTGGCATGATTGATAGGAGAGACAATAAGCGGAGGATAAAAACGTTCACTCATTGATTTGATTTCGCCTAGCAACCACAGTTTCCTCCATAAGCTCAGTATGGGTTTTAACCCCCCCACAACAATAAAAAAAATGCCATTTGGGAACAATAAAACATTTCTGCTGCACCCCTCTTCTCCTGCTGCTTGTCCTTTGATTTTTATGTCGTGCTTCTAGCTGGCGAGTCCTTCTGTTTATATCTCGCATTTGTTGACTCTGTTGCTTATTGAGCGATGACTGTGGCACAAAGGCTATTGGGAACAATAGAGAGCCGCCACTTTGATGCTTTCATTACTGCATGTGGGTTTTGTTATGAAAGTTATACATGCATTACTGGCATTTTTCATTCCACCTCTCGTTTTTTTTTTTGGTTGCTTTATTGCTATCAACATTACAACTGTCTTTTTGAAGCACAATACAGAGCAGACATTCCCCAGAGAATAAAGTGGAGGTGTACACATGCTTCAGTACTTTGTTCAGGGAGGAGAAACCAAGAGATTTCTCTTTCTTTCCTGAGAGCTCACTGCTGTAGTTACGATGTCTGTGCAGTGTAGATAGCCTACAGGTAACAACGCCCGTTCTCCTTTGTGTATGTGAGGGAGGCTTTGCAGTATGGATTTGTAGAGGGTGGGCAGGCTAGGGCTGTAAATAAGGTGGTAACAAAACTAGAACACAGACACACGGCAGCACCAGCAACTGCAACGAGGAGATAAAAGGCTGCAGAACAGGCCCAGGTCCAAAATGTCACGCTGGAAATCATAGCTGCAACAGCTCAGAGAAACTCTCAGCCTGGCCCTCAACTTAAACATAAAACTTCCCCGAGTGAACATTTGGTCTATAGGTATACGTTTGTAACATGAGACTCACATCCTGGTTGCTCATGTCCCAGTATGGCCTCTCTCCGTAGGACACCACCTCCCACATGACGATGCCGTAACTCCACACATCACTGGCAGAGGTGAACTTCCTGAAGGCGATGGCCTCTGGTGCCGTCCACCGGATGGGAATCTTCCCTCCCTGCTCACACACACACACACACACACACACACACACACAAGGGGGTATCAACACATTGAGAGACACTGCAGTCTTAAAACAACACACACACACATACAGAAGCTAATGCATATTTACAGACGTTCTCGCACGCTCACGCAAATATTGGCACACATGAACAGTCACACATGCGTCCATATGCATATGTGAAACAAGTGAAGTGGATCAAATTAACAAGCTCAATTAAACATGCGGAGAGTGTACAAACGCAGGGTTTAGCAAACATAATACTGACCAGGGAGCTTGTGTAAGTGGGGTCAGCGGAAGTGTCGTCCAGAAAGCGCGAGAGGCCAAAGTCGGAGACCTTGCAGACCAAGTTGCTGTTGACCAGGATATTCCGGGCGGCGAGGTCTCGGTGAACATAGTTCATGTCTGACAGGTACTTCATCCCCGCGGCGATGCCACGCAGCATCCCAACCAGCTGTGTCATCGTGAATCGCCCGTCGTTCAGCTGCAAAAACACAGCCGGAGACGGATGGAGGGGACGGGGACGGGGGGGGGGTGAGAGCAGGAGAGGCGGTTAATGAACAAGCCGGAAAGCGAAAGGAATGAAAAATGAGAACGAGAAACAAGGATGTGTTGAAATGCGGAGAAACAGACGATAGGGAAGAGCATGGGAGATAAGGAGGAGGGAGAAAGCACCAGAGAGAGCCAATCAGTCACCGAGGGCACATAAACATGACATCTGTCATAATGCTTCACGGCTGCTCCTGACAGTCAGTGACGGCTGACCTTTTCACGCATGCTGTCCAATTAGCTGATTAACTAGACTCTTTACTGTCGTACTAAACACATTAAGGCTCTATATTGACTCCACACAGAAACAGAAAGGGGAAGCTGCGACGCTGAAATCAGAAACAGACAGACAACTGCAGGTATTTTGTTCAATTCTGCAACTGACTGACAAACTAGTTACAGGTACAGGCAGTTCACGGGTGTTAACACAAAAGCTTTGTTTGCATTTTTCTCGCTTTGCGAACATTAACGCGACATCGTCTCGTCGCCTGAATTAGAATGGCGTGTTGCTCAAAGCTTATTTTCCACGTTTGAAAGTCCCTGATTTGCAGAATTCTGCCCTTTAATGTTGAAATTAAAGAAGCATGAAACAAATCTGAGATTAGGGCTTTCAGGGTTTAATTTTCAATTCTCCACGCGTGTGTGAGGCGTGACATAGTGGGATCAACTCCAGATCCTAATACATCAGCCAACCTCCGACCTGCGACGGCTCACGGAAACCTGAAGTGTGTGAATTGAAACTAATCATTTCAATGTCAATACACAATTATCTGATATAAAAAAAAAAAAAATGGATGGATGAAGCTGAAACTACGCTGTGAGCTTTTTTCCTTTCATGACCTGAATATGCAATGTAAGTAGAAAAAGAAAAACAATTTCCGACATAATCAATCCCTCCTTTGACTCCACGATGAGAAAAGCACAGAACACAAGACATGACATGAGAAAACGATAAACATTCTGCTTTGTAGTCGGCACACTCCGATGAAGTCTGACAGCAAAACAAGCCAGAATGGATGGATGTATAAACAGCCATGATTCATAGCAGGCCTTCAAAGCCATGGTGGTGTGTACATATGTCTGTCTGTGTGTGGGTGTTATTGCTTTATATCCGTAATGTCTCTACATGTGCATATGTCGTGCTTGTGTCTGTGTGTGTGTGTGTGTGTGTGTGAGTGTGTCCATGTCTCCGGGGAGCAGCAGAACGAAGTCTCGTGTGCGTCACACACATGGACAGTTTTGTAATGTGCGAGTTAACTCTATAGTCTCCATGTCTGAGAGGGAGAACTCAGAGTTCCAGGCAGCGTGAAAGTGGCGGGAGAGCGGGGGTGAGGACAGCACAGCCCGCCGAGTTTATTGTGTTATCTGTAGGACAGCTGACTGAGAGGAGTGGGTGAGAAGGAGGGAAGAGGCTCAGGCTGGACTCTCAGATGTGAGGCTGCCTCTAATGATTGTTTTCATTATCGATGAATCAGCTTCAAATAATAGATTAATTGTCTGGTCTATAAAATGTCACGAAATAGAGTGGTGTCCATTACAATGTCCAAGAGCCCAAGGGGATTCCAACTAAAAATAATTGCCAGGTTATCCGATAATTGATTCATCTCTTAAGTCACTTTTCAAGAAAAAAAGAGAAACATTTGCTTCAGTGAGGATTTACTGTTGGAGTAAACAAGCCAGTTTTAAATGCCACTTTGGGCTCTTGGAACTTGTGATTCACTTTTTTGACATTTCATGAACACAATAATTGATAACTGATTATCTAAAGAAATATGTTTGCAGCTTTTTCAAATTGCTTGCTGTGTCTGAGCAACAACACACAACAGCCAATCTACACATATTGGAAGTTGGTAGCAGCAAAAGCAATTTAGCTTGATGCATTACTTAAAAAATGAATTGATTACAAACATTGTTGTCAATTACTTTTATTTCAATTGACTAAATGTTTGGGCTCGGTACCCATTCTCAATACAAAATGTGTCTGTAAACAGTAGTAACTATCGATATTCAGCATTTAAGTCTCATTCATTTATTCTCTAAACATATATCAACTAATTTAAGACATTTTGCCAATTTTACACTGCATTTTCTTCAGGCAAAGTTATTGTAATGTGTTAAATCACATTATATTATAACATTTGAGAAGTTATAAATATTAATTTGAAGTTATATATATTTAAGGATTGTACTGGAAAAACATATTTATATTCCATCAATAAAGCACCCAAGATATATATTAAGAAAAGTAGGGCTGAAACTAACAATTATTTTCATTATCAAATAATAGTAACGATAATTTCCCAGTTAATCAATCGATTGATAATTGACTTTGACGAAGATTTTCCAAAGCCCAAGAAATCATCTTTTTTTTCAAACTTGTTTTGGACAAAACTGTTTTATTCTCAGTGAGATAAAACTAAGAAGCTGAGGGGTTTTATTTGTGTGCAATTAATCGATGAACCCTCGGCCTATTGAATGACGTGAATGAGGTGAATATTACAATTTTAAAATGGTTGTCGGTGTTCTGTTAGCCCGAGGCCTCGATGATAGAAGTGGGTATTTTAATATTAGCTGAAATGTGTCTGTAGCATTAAGTATCAACAACTGTGAAGAATCAATTTCTGCTTGTACTTAAATCATACATTCAGAGATTTAAATCATTATTTTGTAAATTTTGGTATCATATTTAGGTAAAGTTCCTTTAATCATAAAACTCTTGTATAGACAGTACTACTAAGATGTTAAACAGACCAAGGCCAGGTTTGCCTTTTCGTCTCCAGGAAATAAGTACAATACACAAGGTCTTCAGCCAGCATTGAACCGCAGATGAATGGTTATACGGCATTAAGCGCACTAACGTTCAGAAATATATCAAACAAGCTGGTCAATGTCAAGGCTTATCTTTATCACTGATTCATCATCTACGCAAACAAGCAGCTGTACATCAATTAAAGATAAACTGCTTTTAAGACCAGCAGTGTGGCATCGATCGAGCAGAAGCATTAAGTAGCCTCCTCCAGCCCAACAGTTACAGTAAGTAGACTTCTTCACAGCCCAGGCGTGCAGGATAACACATTTTATACAATGCAAATTACATGTAATTGCCCCCACGCAGCTGCAAATGTACTGTTTGACACCTCATTTCTTATCCTGCCTTTGTTCAGTGTTTTGTGTAGGTGGCGGTAGGCCTGAACGGAAAACTCTGATCAGTAATGTATTCTGTAGTCGTACAAGGACTCTCTAATGCGCTGAAGCAACCCCGATCCAAAGGTCTGCTTTGCGACAGTTTTCCACCAGGAGTTTTGTGCGTCGGAAAGCCTGTCAGCATCAGTCAGTCACGTCAAGCTGAGACACTATGTCTGTCTCCAGGCGTTATATTGCACATTTAATCTCTATCACTCAGCAAGTGAGTGCCTCGGGGTGTTTCACAGAGAGTAAAACATTCCGATAACCCAGAGGTGTCGTGAACGACTGTCTGTGTGTGTGTGTTCCTCTCAGCTTTGATACAAACGGAAAGTAATCTTCTCTGTCAGAGGTGTCGCGGCGTGTCGCACCTCCCGCCCCAAACTTACCCGAAGGAAGGAATCGAGGGCTCCGTTCTCCATGAATTCCGTGATGATGAGGACGGGGCAGCTCCGCGTCAGGACGCCCTCCATCCGGATCACGTTAGGGTGGTCAAACTGACCCATGATCGAGGCCTCGGCGAGGAAGTCCCGCCTCTGGCGCTCGGTGTAGCCGGCTTTCAGCGTCTTAATCGCCACGACCATCTCCCTGCGACCGGACTGCTTGAGACGTCCGCGGCAAACCTCGCCAAACTCACCTTGATTGAGAGGAACAAGGTGGGGGGGTAAGGGGAGGAAGGGGGTGAGGGCGATGGGGGAGAGGGGTTTGAGTGAGCAGAGGAAAGAAGAGGAGGGGAGTGGAAGGAAAGAGGAAGTTGGGGAAAATGCAGGGAGAAGGAAAGTTACTGGTCGGATTCGGGAGTGAAGGAGCTGATTTGAAAGAGTTGAGGGTCGGCTTCAACTGTGGGAGAGGATTAGAAAAGAGAAGAAGAAAGGACGGGAGGTCAAGGGTCAAAGATGTTGGGGAGAGAGGGAGTGACCCGTATCGATCGAGTGTGCAACCTGGGAGCGGTGAGGGGAGACAGAGGACGGGCGAGGAACTTGCATTTGGTGCCTTTGACCGAGTGTTTACAAGGGAGAGAGAGAAAGAGAAAGAGAGAAGGGAGGAAGGTTGAATGAGCAGGAGCAGACTGTCATTTGAGGTGAAGTTAGGACACAACATGCCGCTGAAGAGAGCAAAAAAAAAAAAAACAGACTGGAGGGGAAAGAGCTTCAGAGAAGATTTTTTTTTACTTCAATCCTTCCCACCAGCAGCTCTCATGCACACTCGGTGAATCGTAAGACTTTTCTCCCAAAGAGGACTCTCTTACAGAACAGACCTCGAGGCTTGATGGCACACTCCTGCTCAAATGAAAGATTAATGAACCGGAGTCCTTCTCCGTCCTCTCGTAGAAAAAGAACAGCGTTGTTTACCTGCACCGATGACTTCTTCTATTTTCACGCAGGATATGTCTATCTCTTTGGCAAACTCGTGGACGGCGTCGTTGGGGTCCTCGTAGGTGAAAGGGTCGATGTACACTTTGACCCCTGGAGAAACTGGAAGGAAGAAGTCACAGAGAAGTCAGACTCTAGTCACACCTGCCTTGGTAATATAAACTGTTGAACATCAAATTGATGTTCAATTGGAATGGTTTCATTAAATGAATGGGACATTTTGGGAAATTGTTTGTTTTTCTGCTGAGAGTAAGATTGGTCTTTAAATTTGACATAGTGGTCAAAGATGGAATTAAAATTCTCGGCTTTGTCAAGTGATGTCATTTGGCCCAAAAAGACTTTCCCCCATAGACTTACATTGGGAAAGAGATGACTGTAAATCAGTGGATAATTATACATTTTTAAGAAAATCAACTTCCCAAGGAGGAACACGTGAAATCACACATGAATCCCTTCCTCAAATCATTAATATTAATTTTATCCTCGAAAGACAAACTTATTTTTGCTTCATGCGCAACTGAGCAACTTTCATCAGAATGAACGTTTAAGTTTGCCTTGACAAATGGTGTATTATTATTAAACATAGCCTTGTTTTCATCTGTTATTCTGGGCCAAATGCCCTAGACGTTTTTTTGGCTTATTCTCGAAAATACTATACCCATACTCAAAGGGGCCTTACTCTCTAACTACAAGGTCTATTTGAAAATGTTCAATGGATTTATAACACTGAGGAGGGTTTGCTCATATAAATTGTGTACATATTGTGTATATGTTACTGGTTAATAGCTGATGAAGATGGAACACAGCTCCACTTTGAAAAATGTCAAATTCGTATGGTGAAAAAGCATAAGCTAAATATTAAATGAGGCTCAGTGAAGCCTATAAACCACACACAATCATAGAAAACGACAGCAGTAGTCACCCACAAAAGAATTGGAGTGAATAGAGTGAAGTAGGCCAGAGTTAGAGACATAAACGTTACGAGAGGTCACGAGAGGTCACGAGAGGTCGCCATGTGAGAAACAGCCTCTCCAGCTGTTCCATTGTACTTTTATAAGCTAAATAACTATATATTTAACTTCCTTTATCCTTGTACATGCACAATCTATCACATACAGCAGTTAGAAATCATTTTGGAGAGCTAGAACCGTCTCCAAAGCGTCTCGGGACCGCCGACCTACGGGAGAATTGCGCCATAGTGGTTGTGTGTATTGGGCCAGTGTAGAGCCCCTGATTGGTCGATTTCTTCATATGAAACGTCTATGCACGTGTCTGGATGTGGCCAATTGACTGGCGTCAACGGAATTTTCAGGAAGTCTTTAGTTTTCCGAAAAATGCCGATCTAAGCCGGCGGACCCGTGCGTAAACGCCCGAAGCTGCCTCGCTGGAATGTGGTCCCCCGAGCTCATTTGACCCCCCCCTTCCTTTTTTCACAACTTTATTAGACTGTAAACAGATGACAAAAGGCGAAACAGGAGTCTAAAAGGAGTTTGAGGACATCGTTTTATGATTTGGCTTTCTTCGGTACCAGTCGGCACCAGTCGGTACCAGTATCCCCCCCGTCGGGGGGCTCTCAGTTTAGAAAGGTTAAAATGCAATAAAACCACATATCTTGTAAAGTTCACATATAAGAACGAGTATCGTGACAAACATCAGACAGACAACATGGTCAATGGTTCCCTGACTCAATCAGGTGACTGGATAATTGATTGAATCATCTGGTTAACTGTACTGGCATGACCAACAGACCACAGACGAGACAGTTCTCAAGCTCAACACATAAACTCACTGTATTGCTGCAATTTCTCAGTGTACTCCAGCTCTGAGCCGCTGCGCTGCTTCCTGTAAACAAGCAGCACATAAACAAGGTCACGTTCACGCAATCAGTCTTCACCCTTTCCACGTACAGGGAAACTAATATCTAACTCAACCAGCAGATTTAAAACCACAGACTGCTTCAGCTTGTTTTTTTTTTTCTAGAGCTCCTTTTTGAAGCTAAAGGATTACAAAACCTTTGAAAGCATGTTAAAATGTAATGAGTCGCTTTGTTCACAGTCTAACTAAACAAAATGAAACATGTAGTTCAGGCTGTAAGTAATCAAAATCAAACACTTACTTAAGGCAGACAACAGCTATAACCACCAAGGCAACAATGACCACCAGACCTGCCGAGGCCGAGCCGATGATGAGAGGCAGCTGGTCCTGCACCGACTTTTGAGGGTTACCTGGAGCAAATACCACACACAGACACAAATGAGTAATTAACAGCAGAAACACTATTCGAGAGATTAAAGGGTGGCCTGTACTGAAAGTATAATGGCTACCAATTAAGGCAGCCATAAAACTACTAAGCTTGAACCCTTATTAAGAAATCTGTAGCAGCAGATCATCAAGAACAGATTGGAAAGGATGGAGGGAGGTTGTCCGTACTGTGGAGGCTGGTGCTCAAGTCCATGGGGTTGCTGTAGCGTCCGTACCCGGCAACAGTGCGAGCTCTGACCTGCACCACGTAGGGCGTGGCGGCCCTCAGCCCCTCCACCTTGGCTGAGCTGTGCTGGGATGTTACAGTGTGGGACATCGCCTGGCCCTGAAGTAGAACAAAGGACCAGTTACAGCCAATCAATCTTTTTTGGTTCTCAGTTAGCATTATGAAGCAATAACTTTTGAAAGAAGGACACAATGTTCAATCTTACAAATTAAAAGTTGAATTCATGAGAAATAAAATGCCAAAAGAGGTTTTGCTGCTACATCTGGTATGACCCATAGCTTCTGGTAACTAGAAGCATTTTATATGGACTTCAAAGTCTTCAAACAATGGACTAATTACTGAAACTGGCCTCGCTGGAACCAACGCAGACCCTTGCATTCTTTTAAAACAGTGCTGTTTTCAGTGTTAACGCCCTGTAATGGTCATACATCTACACGGCTTTACTAGGGAATTGAATCAAACCAATGTTGCAGCATTTACATCACCAGTTTCCTAGTCTGACCAGCACAATCTCCAACAATAGACATTTTTTAACTCCCCCCCCCTCCCAACCAATCCCCCTGCACACAATTCAATAATCCATTTTTCAGCATCCATAAAAATGCTTCTCTCTGCACAGGGCTGGAAAAGCAGATTTTCAGAGTCAATAAGGAGAGCATTGTGACCTACATGGAGGCTAAAAAGTCGGGAGCTTACCCTCTCATAGTATTTAATCTCGTAGTCGAGGATGACCCCGTTGGGTTTCTCAGGGGGCAGCCATGACAGGCTGAGAGTGTCAGAGGTGGAGCGCATCAGATGGACGGTGGGCACTGCTGAAGGTGCTGCGGTTTGACATCAGAGAGGAGACAGTTTACATTAATAGACTTCACTTTCTGGAGGGGGATTGCCATTTTAAGTTGCCACGATTTTCTCTTTCGAAGTCACAAACCATCACGGTAAGATAATTATTATTCGAAATACATCAACCTTAACGGTTTAAGAAAAACGGTACACGTGTCACCTTCACTGTTGGGCAGATTTGTGAGGCCTGAAAGTGACTCAATTGATAGTCATTGTCCTGGGTCCATAAACTGCAGTAAGGTGGATTAAGTGCAGGTTAACTGGAAGAGTAATTACAGTCTCTGAAAGGTGCTGAGCAGTTTGGTTGATGATGACGCTGCAAATATTAAGTAGAGATGTTTGAAAGGTGACATTGTCAGTGATGTAACGTTAAGACGCCTTGGTTGACAGAGTGCTGGAAGCTGACAGTGGAGATATAAAGTATAGCCCACTTAACATTGTATCCGCCTTTTCTGTAACTCCCTCAGCAAAGCAGAGCTCCACCTGAGAGTTTCTCCATCTGTCGCTCTCACTGAGCATGTTCAACAATGTTTATTGGTGGTGTTACTACTGCTCTGGATACTAAAAGCTCATTAGACACTCATTGACATTGACTTAACTTAGGATCCACTCACAGGCCTGTTTCCTCGTGATGTTAAGTGGTATTGATCGGAGGGGCTCTATGAATTAACTTGGTTTGTGGACACATCCGATGTCATTGACAGATCTTCTTCTACTAACCGGCTTGGTTGGTGGTGATGTTGACTGTGGAGTAGCTGGGTGAGGTGGGGTTTTTCCCAGAGACCCCGTTGACGGCCTGCACCTCGAAGCTGTAGCGGGTGTGAGCCTGCAGATTCCTCACCACCACCTTCTTCTGCCTCAGCCCCAGCCTGCGGGGAGCGATGTCCACGTTGTCGTCGCAGCGCGTGCAGGGGCTCCGGTCCCGCAGGCATTTCTTACACACCACGTTATAGACGAGGTCGCTCCTCCCGCCCGTGTCCTCGGGTTCCTCCCACTCCAAGGACAGCGAGGTCTCGTTCACGCTGGATATAACGTTGCGAGGCGCCGAGGGGATTGCTGCAGAAACACACACACACACACACACACACACACACACACACACACACGTAGATGTTTGAGAAGGTGGGCAGGCAGAATGGAAAAAACACACAACTGAGGCTTTAGTCATGTTCCCTATGCAGTGCTTACATTATACTCCCTCAATGGTGAGAGAAACGTTTTAATATCTCTGTAAGAAGGCAACAAAAAAGGAAGTAGTGCATGTACAGAAATAGGAAAAGAGAGTAATCCTATTCCTCTTCAAAAAAAATCCTTTTGCACAAATACATGTGTTGCTTTACATGCCCCCCCCCAAACAAATCTGAAGCAAAAGGCAATGGGAACATGTAAAAACATAACAACTGGGCAACGTCCTGGTGCAAATGAATAAATCAACATATTCAGAGACAGGAGGATAAATACAACTTGCCATGCACGAGCAGAACAGCAGCGTTCATCACTAAGTAATGTTGCTTTATGAAAAGCACGATCCTACACAGCTCTACACTGTAACTCCGCTTCCATGCATAACCCCTCTCTGTGCTTGGCTAATCCACTCTTGATAGAAATTCATGTCTTTGTATCAGTACAACCCAAGGCCACCACGGTTCAATAAGAAGTGCCTGCATCTTGAGCGAAGAGTGTTTAAAACCTGGATAAAGTATGATAACCGCAGTGGGAGGCAACAAAGATCGGTTCATGCTTTTCATCCTTTTGCAGTGAGAGAAGAGCAGGGCTCTCCCTCTAAGCTTCCAGCAGCAGAAAGTCGAACCTGTCTCAAAGCAGAGAGAGAGAGAGGGGGGGGAGAGATGGGGAGGCTCTCAGTTCCATCGGCTCTCGTCGGTCCAAGAGTGCCTGTCGTCCGAGTTCAGCTCCTCGGGCCGGCTTGCCCTGAGCGGCGTTTCCCTCGGCCTGTCCTCTCTAATTAGGCACACACAGTTCAGAGCGGAGGCTTTTTCTAATTGGACACCCGTCTAAAACACACGCTGAGTCCAAGCTGCCGGCTGCATTGACTGGCTGAGCCTCTCTTGCGCAATACACCGCTTCCAACACAAAGCACAGGCTGCTTGGCACAAGCTCTGACAGCCCGCGGGGACAGAACTGTCAGGACTGTGCGTTTGTGTGTGTTTGCGTGTTTAGTCCGAGGTGGCGCTTGAGTGCCTGCCCGCCTGTCTTGTGCGCGCTGTGCTGGTCAATGTCAGAGTCCACAGTGTTCCTGTGACGAGAATCTGGGGAAGACAGTTGAGGGGGCCCTGTGTGTCATTTAACGCGGCGAAAGGCCCCTGGGGGGTGATTTTTTACGGTTCAAGGCAGCACACGCCGCTCTCCATGCCTGTCCATGCAGAACAAGCATGGACGCTGCGGTCAGCACCGGACCGGACTAGTTGCCACCAAACGGACAATTTCAGGTTTGAAACTTGTAACGACTCCTGAGGGAAATGTCCGTCTCTTTAACTACTAATCACTCCACTATGTGCACCCGTTAGTCGCTCAGTTTTTCTGTCTCGTCTGTAAAGTTTTTAGAGCTTTGTTTTACTGAAAACAAAGAGGTTCATCACGCCAAGCGATTACAATGTCACACTGTTTTCACATTGTCATTTGATGTTGTTATTATAAAGACATCTATTATAGCCGCTTTAAAATGATTATTTTTAAGAAGTACACAATAGTATTTTATTATATCTTTTTTTCTATTTGTTAGTTGCTTTCTGGAGCTTGGCCCGGATAATTTCACTACTCGTAGTGTTTATGAGTGCGTATGTGACAAATAAATAGATATGTCATCAGATTTTTTTAGCAAAAAAAAAACACAATTCTTTTGATTTTTAAACACAATGATAGATGCACCCTGACCCTGATAGTTCACCGAACGCTATTTCTACTCTCCTGACTTTTCTCAGCATAAGAACAGTTGAGGATGTGCATCGGAGGATGACTTACTGGTGCAGCCAGAGTCGGGAGGGTCGCTGTCAGCGCGGTAGAAACCACTCTGGCAGGGACAAATACTGGCTCCTCGGGCACTGGTGCGACTGTTGGACGGACAGGGAGAACAGGATCCCTCCCCAAATTTGGATTTGAAGGTCCCAGAGATGCAAGCTGGAATGGGGCGGAAGAGAAAACAAAAAGGACAATAAGAACAGAACAAAACAAAAGCAATCTGTGCTTGTCACTTATCTAAAAGAAAAGCGGCTGTCACATCTGTCACAGAACAAACACTGTTCCTGTGAAGTACCTGCAAAGCTCAATATTTATGCAGGAAATGCTGATAGGTACGTGAGAGAGGTGGAGAATGCTTAAGCATGAGGTCTTATCTGTTCATTTGCACGTGCTCTTTTTATTTTCACTCTCTCTACCAGGTGACATTAATCTCCCCAAAAAGAGAGTCGGGATGACAGCCAAGTTTCGTGTTGAAGAGGAGGAAGAGGACGATGGAGATGAAGATAGACTGCTGACAGGAGATTGCTGTTGTCAGACAAACAGGGATGGAGGATGCTTCTGAGAAAAAGGGATACACCCTAAACCCATCAATCAGTGTCTGTCTTCAAGCCCTCCAAAACACACGGATGAATACAAACAAGGCCTCCAATCCGGTAAATCAATTCAAATGAAGGGACCAGAATCCGACCTGACGTAAATTAGCTGAGGAGAGTTATCAGAAAAATATACAAAATGCGGTAATCTTAGACGATGTGTCCAAGCGATTCATTTGAATTCCAAAGTGTCACGCTGAAGGTTTGGCTGATATCGAGTCTTAAGGATAAACCAGCGTAAGCCCACACTAAAGAAGGATTCAGATAAAGGGGATTAGCAGCAAAAGGTCTGGATATATCAGCCCCCCCATGAGCCCCACGTTTTACTGTTTGCCACATTCCTAACTGGTGGAGTAAAAGTGCGGTCTCTGGCAAACATCTGTCCTGTCAGCGTGAGGGCTCATAAAACTCAGCCAGTGAGAAAGAGTGTGATTAAGTAGTTCGCCTAAGTGGTCTTTCAGTTTGAACTGGAGTTCCACCCTAATCCCCAACAATGGCACTTTTAGGAAAATCAGCGCAGCTAATGGCCCCCGCATTGTAGCTCTAAAACCGTGCAATAAAAAGCCAAAAAAGATAAGATGAAAATGTGCTATTTTTTTTCTTCTTCTCATAATTCACAGAGACCTTTAGGCTCTACACTATACAATCTGATTTATTTTCCCTATATTACACAGTGCATCATCATTTTCTTTTATTTGTTTGTTTTCCTCGCCTCTTTTTCGAGAGGGTGCTGAATCACCCCGCTGTCTTACTTCAATCCATTAACCTCTTTGGAGGGCACGATGATTCTCCAGTTTTCGATACACTAATGTTTTCCTCTCCCTCTCTATTGTCTCTCCTCTCCTTTCCTCCTCGTCTTCGCCTTTCCCCTCCATCTCATGCGGCGTTAGGCGGCGAGCGCGGCGGCCCAGACCGAGGTAAGAAATGAAATGTCTGAGTGATTAATGTTAGCGTGGCAGTGTTGGCTCACGTTGGTCTGAATGGTGTTAATGAGTGTGGCCGCCTGTAGATTAACTAACGGGGGGGGGGGGGGGCCGTGGAGGAAATTACACTTCCTCATCGCAACCGCTGGCTGAAGCTCTGGAGAGCTTTTCATCAGGCATTGAAGGCAAGCTTTTAACCTTGAGCCGCCAAATGGCAACGAATGAGCTCTCGGGCGCATGTTAGACACTATTTCTCACACCCAGGTGTGAGGAGGCTTCGCTTGTCTGTCTTTGACTTCCTGCAGCCTCCCTCCCTTTTCATTCTTCTCCTTTTGGCTGCTGTTACTATCCCATCTTTGGCAATTCACACCTTTTAACTCACGCTGTTCTCCCTTTCTCTGTAAATATCTCTTTTTCTCTGGACTTCGGACGCCTTTCTCTATTATCTGCTTTTTCCCTTGCACAAATCTACGGGCTCTCTATTTTGTGCCTTCCTGCTATCTTTTTTTTCCCTCCCGTCCTGCTCTTGCAATATTTGTATGCTGCTCCTCTCTGCAACACCTCATTAATTCATACTCTCCTCCACCCTCCTTCACCCCCTTTCAGGAGCCGCACAATAAATGCAGAGAAGAGGGCACAGACTGAGGTGACTTGCTCTGAGCATATAAAGGAGGTTTGGTTAAATAAAAGTCCAAATGCATTGTGAAGCACACATACCCTGGCACTGAGTGCTGTCTGCAGAAGGTTCAAAGCCAGCGACGCAGGTGCACGAGCCCACGGGAACCATCCACTCGCCGTCCCCGTTGCAGTACAGCTTCAGAGGGACGGACACCTCCATGGCGTTGGTCACACAGGCCCCGGGAGCGATCACTAAAGAGGTGGCTTCTGCCCCTGTGGCGGTCTCAGGGAAGACAGCGAAATTGGCAATAGTTGTGGAGCACTTCTTAAAGAAAACCCTGACTGAGATGAGAGACATGCAGGCGCCCAAGTCCTGGAACGCCAGGTAGAAGCCAGCCTTGGAGAGGGGGCCAAAGCTGCGCACCTTGGTGTTGATCCTGCCCGCCTCCAGCAGAGAGAAACTCTCATCTGGGGCAATAGTATCCACCTTCACATAGGGGCTCTCCCTCCACAGAGGGTTGGTTTCTGTAGCGGTGTCCCCCTCTGACTCATAGTAAAACAGATTAAAGGTCTCTTTGCAGGAGCCGGGGATGTTGGGGATGCTGGCACAGTCACGGACAGAGAACTTGAGCTCCACGTAGACACGCAGCACGCCCTTGCGGGGGATGAAGTCCGTCCTGAGCCAGTTGTTCTGGTTAGGCTGTCGGACATTACACACCTGGTAGGTTCTGATTGGGCTCATGGAGTCGTCGTAGCCGCTAACCTCCTCCCACTGTGGAAACAACAGAGAGACACCACTGTGACAGAGGAAGCGATGACAGCAGGGACTCTGGAAAAACGTAATACTGTAAACAATGTGGACGACTGATAGAGACAAAGCAGAGGAGAGAAGGTTTAAGAAGAGAATTAGACTAAATTGTATTGATTATCCAATGCTTTGTATTAATGCAGTGGCAGTACTATATCTCATTCAGCAACTACTGAGCTACGAGCAGAAACTCGTTTATCCAATATGTTGTTAATTAAAATTGAGTAATGTTGAACGCGATGCATCCTAATGCAAACCATCCGAGCGTAGAGGGCATCCGAAACAGCAAAGTGACGTCTGCTATCAACAGAACGTAAAAAATGCAACACATGCACACCAACACAGACATTCCCAGTGTGGTTGTGCACATGTGACCTGTGAGGAATAATTTGCAGCTAAAAGGCATCTAATTACATGAATCATTCAGAAAATTCCAATCATTATGGACTATTAATAGAAAATATTTTCCCATTAAAACGCATTTCATGCATTATGCCCGTTTGACTAACAGTCATGATGCCGGAGGTTTGTTAAAATAGGGATGTTTTGCAGCGAAGATCGTCACAAATGTGTTGGTTAGACCTTTATCAAAGTCTACACACACACACACACACACACACACACACACACAGACCTATATAATAGGAAGCAGCGCTCATAGCTATTACTGCTGCAGTGCAATCGAAACAGTCTCAAGAGGAGATTTGGTTTCTATATCATATAAATGTATTATCTGTGCTGCGAGAGATGAGAGCATAAAACTGTGCACTTTAAATGGAAACTTTCCCCACACATCTATAATGCAAACAGTGAGTTATTTATTAAAATGGTCATCTAAATGCAATGCTGTCAGTGTGATTGCACTCCTGAGCACTTATGATTACGCAGAATATATATATTTACGCATAACACCTGAGAGCAGTTATTTGCTTCTGTTGTGGTTAGACTGATGTCTTTTTACATCATGCAGCCTCAAAAATAATCACTTGAAGACTAATGATTCAGTATAGAAGATATTTAAATCCTATCAATGTATAGCTTTACATGTTGTTAGAACTGGTCGTTGTATAGGGTAACTAACATCACAGGCCATAGGCCATGATAAATGGCGTCATTGGTCAATTGATCAATTTAGTCTATTAGGAAATAACCTTGTGAGAAGTCAATCTTTTTAGATTTTTTTTTCCTAATTCCCTCCTGGACAGAATGCTTCGTTTCCATAACAAATGAGCTTCACAGAAATTGATTATTTCAACTGGAGGAAAATAATGCATAACTCATCTCACGTCTCTGAGCTCCCGTGCAATTTATTCCCAAACGATGAGCCCAAGAGTCAGCATTAGGCGTCGTAAATCACCAGCAACACGTTGATGCACTACCTGACAAATATGATAATTGCCGCCCCCCGAACGTATGGGCTTGTCAGGCGGGAGGAGAGGGGCTGCCTCGCCAGTCGTGACATATGACTTCATGGATGCTGGGACATTCAGAGCCGGCCCTTGTAGGGAAAAGGAAGGAGGAGGGCTGCCGAAGATCGTTTCCATGGAAACCCACCATTTCCATTGACTGACTTTGCGCTCACGTAGCGAAGACAAATTACACTGGCTGGGAGTGGGGGAGGTCTGTCGGGCTGTTAGCCCTGGGGTCAAATTCATGTTGTTTTATTTTCTCACCATTCCTACAGGGGGTATCAGATGAAAACTTTAATTTCTGCCTGTAATGCGCTCTTGGGTCCATATTATAAAAGACACAGACACATGCTTTCAATTATCAAGCTCTCTATCCGGAGACGTTCAAGGTATATAGAGGCTACCTAATACCACTTTCACACTGTGGGGATTTGCTCTGTGTATCTGCGTGTCCGTCTTTTTTGTTGTTGCTGTTGAGTACAATATTCCTTAATCGAGCTTTTTACATTTTCTAAATACAGAAAATCTTTTATTTCTTCTACTCAATGTGTTTCTCATTTGCGTTTTTAGCATCCAGGAAAGCAAACAATACACTGCAAAAACAAAGATATAAAACAGTAGGAGGTGTGCTGTTCAAGGCAGACTGGGCTCTATTAACAAGCAAATGGAACAAATGTTGTTAAATGAAGGGAGGAAAAAAAACACACACAAAACAAACACACTAACTCACCCCGCTCTCTGGGAACGTGGTCCATGCCAGCTCTGTAGTTGCCCACCGACTGTCCATAAGGGTTTCTGCAAATTAAGAGTAGGAGGAAGGTTGACAAAACCTGAATTATATGGTGTGAGGAGGGGGGGGGGGGACAACATTGTTGCACAGCATTAAGGAGCACACACACACACACACTCACACACACTCTGCTTGACAAAGGACTCAGGTAAAACTTCCTCTGCCTCTCTTTCATGACTTCCACCCACTTGCACTCAGTTTTTGAAAGCACTGTGACAATCAAGGCATATCTGTGACGACGCCTAATTAAGGCTTTCTCTCTTTGTGTGTTTGGCACCCCGCAAATGTACTCCTTTCAATATTCATTTGTGGAATTAAGAACAAAGCCTCCTCCGAGATGCCTTGGGATGGGACATATTCCATTAAACTAGCACCGGCTCAGAGAGGTCACGAGCATATAGGGCAAATGAATAGATTCCATTTGGGGGGTGGGGGGGGGTTCACACCCCCCCCCAAAACAACACCTGACGGTGCTGTATCATGACACCTCTGAACTGAGACGGAGTTATCAAAGTGATGTGGGCAGCTGTTTGTCTAGCTCTTTACGACTTTGCGAGGAGGTGAGAGCCGGGCAGACAGTCGGGAGGCAGAGAATAAACAGCAGGATCAATGAGCATTGTAGTCGGACTGTCAATCAGTCGTCACCTGATTGGTGCTCCGGGCGAGTTCATTACACCTCAGAAGCGACGCGACCTCCTTCTCTAGGCTCTCAAACATACAGCTCGACTCCCATTGTTCTGTTGCTGTTAAGCACATAATTACCGAAACGATTATGCGTTCTTCACGGAGACTCAATGACACGACGCCTGCTGTGCACCATTTGCTCACAAGTCGTTGATAGCGGTTTGCTGAAGGAGGGGTGCGAGAGGGCAAACAAATAGCACGACCGGTGTAGAACAACGGCAGCACTCTTCCCCCCCAAAGACGCGTGTGCTTTGTTCTGGCACCACGACGTCGGTAGATGTTTTTGCTTTAAAGGCAGTTACAGTACGGTGTTGTCCTTGTCTTTGTGTGTCAATAACAGAAGTGTGATTGAGTGGATGGATCACTGGTCCATCTGTAGCAGCTATAGAGATATGCGCAGTGTTTACAGTCTGTTCATTAAGAGAGACCACAATGGCTTTTCTTCTTCTTAAGAGGACGAGAGATAATGAATAGTGATCTGTGCACCAAACAGGATAGATTACATCTGTGTTCAACTAGTGCATCAGGTGGTCACATTCACACTGCAGCAGCAGACAAGAGCAAAAGACACTTCTTAGTTCTTACTTTCTATGCAAATGACCTTCGCTCTGTGTGTAAACGGCGACTACATTTGACCAATGGTTTTTGATGTGCAGTAATAAACTACACATGCAATGCTCTGGTTTTGTGCCCCTTTAAAGTAGTGTTAAGTTTGACAGATTACAGTCCTGCTAGGCTACTGAAAAAATAATCAGTAATACTATATTATAAGGGTACATGCTTTAAAGAGCAGTTTAACATTTTTGGGAAATTGCTTTCTTGCACAGTCTGCTAAATATGAAGCTACCACAAGGAGCTGGTAGCTTATAGAAGGATCGATTTAGTTACATGTGGACAGAGCTAGGCTAACTTTTCCCCCTGCTTCCAGTCTTTGTGCTCAGCTCAGTTAGCCAGCTGCTGGCTCTAGCTTCTTATTCAGCAGACAGACATAAGAGTTGGATCAATCTTCTCACGCAACGCTCAACATGAAAGCAAATAAGCATTTTCCCTAAAATGTTGAAGTTGTCCTTTAAGTAATACATGATTCATGAAGACTTAAAGCATAAATTAATGCAGGTTGTATCACGAATTCCTGTTTATCAAGTCTACGAGTCTATGTAATTGGTTAATTATTAATGCATTGTCTATTACCGTCGTGCAGCACAATGTTAATGTTTGCATACGATTACCAGTTTTGATTTAAACATCTTCATAGTTCTGTGAGAACAGGTTCAGTTCTGTTTCCACGCTGATCAAATGTGTGGCTCTGAGAGCTGCTTCTTCTATGTAACTGGGTTCCAGCTAATTTGGTGGCATATAAATCTGAACATTTGAATTAACGACCATTAAGTGATGATGCATTAAGAATTAGCTAATCACATGAACCCGCAGTCACTTGATGATTTCCTAATGGTGGTTCAAGCATGTGATTTATAACCAGAACACTTTTATGTGCAGAAAGCAGTGTTTTAGGGAGGGAAACATTTGAATACACATTTAAAGTAGTGCTTCAATGTGAAAAGAATTACATTCAAAAGGGTAATAAGTGGCTGCCTTCATCTTTGTTGGAAATGGAGATCACGTTTACCCATTTATGCACAAAGAAAATGTACATTCACTGACAGAACTTTATATACAAAAGAAAGCCCTGTTACTCATTTATAAAAGCCTTCTCGGTCTTCTGTACTTGTGTGCGTGAGGACATAAAAACTATTAGTTGTGACGCCCGAATATACGGTAGCGAACAAGGTTGTTTTGCTGATTAGCAAGACTTGAACCAGAGAGGAGGAACTAATCAGTGAAGTCAGCGGCTGTTATCTTTTTGCTTTGCTACGCTCGGCCCTCTCTGTGTGCACACAGCTGACTGAACGCTCTCTCTGACTACATGCTGCTGATCCAGCCCGTCTCTTGGGTGTCTGATCCGGTGCGTCGCTCCCCTTCCCTCTTCTCTCTCCCGGGTTGCCCAGAGGCAACAGAGACAGAATCGCTCAGCCTGATCCGACCACAGGCCTTTAAAACAGGCTTCACCTCACACACACAAATGCACTTGAAGGGGCAGCAAGTTGACCATCCAACAACTGTAAACAACTGTTCAAGCCCCTGTGAAAGCCGGATATCACCAAGATACTGAATCCCTGGGCAGCTTGAGAGGTCATCTTCTATCCGAACATGACCTTTGACCTCCCAGAGGAGCAAGAGAGGACCAAAGTTCTCTCCTTAGATTTGAAAGAATCATGAAACATCTGAGCCCATGGCCCATGTGTTGCTCACTATGAATCAGGCTTTCGTTCGTCCAACAACTCTATTCACCAAAGTGTGTTATCGTCAACTCACTAAATCCTAGAAACCGGTTAGATTGAAAAAGATCCCATTTGTTCCACAGTTCTCCTCCTCCCTGTTCAATTTACAATGCCTTTGAGATCGCCTCGCTGCCATAACTCAAATCTAGAAATCTCCCCCATCTCCCGTAAAACTACAGCAGCGGTGGAGTCATTCTGCCCCCGGGGTAAGAAAACAATGCTGCAGTGGGAACTTTAGGGCATCACCCCCCCGTGGCATTTACCTTCTTTTTTTTTTTTTCTTTTCTTTTCGTTTTTTTTTTTGATTGCCTGCCGGAGCCAAAAAACGCCACACAACTGCATTCCCAGGGCGCTTTGGGAGCTCACACATGCTAATGTTTTATTCACTTTGTGAGAGCGGGTGCATCATGAAAGGGAGGCCTCGCCTTGTACTACACTGACACTCACTGTCAAACAAGCCAACATATGAAATATTAACATCGTCGTCAGTGATCGGAGGAGGATGATCAAATAAATGCATGGCTGTGAATAGGTGTCGAACAAATCGTGAGTTTAAGCTCTTAATAGTTTGACTTCTGGGCTCGTTCTAAGCAACGGTTCATTTGAGTGCATGTTTCCTCTCTATAGAATCACAATGACAACAGTTGAGTGCGTTTGCTCAGTGTGACGCTTGATGAGCACTTTCTGAACAAGTCAAGCTGACCTAATTCAATCTCTCCTCGGGGCTGCTTGCACCTGCTTTTACAGGTCAACAAATAATTGTCCTTGTTGATATTCTGATGTATGGAAAGCAGGAGAATGTGAATGAAGCTCTCTTATCAATGTGAAAATAGCTTAGTGCTTTTCCCACAATCACAACCCCGATGCTTTCTGATTGGTCGTCTATCTAGTTTATGAGCTCTAAAATAAGAGTACTGTAAACGCAGACTATAAATGAGGGCGATACAACATAAAAGTGTCACACAGTTGCTGAGGCTTTTACTGCAGTCTGTTGGTGTGAATTGGAGAGATAAGTCATCACTGTAGCTTTTGTACATAAGCACGCACTTCAAGTTGCAGTCCAGCTTTGCATTATCCATGCGCAAACACTTGCCAATGGGAGAAAAAACAACCAAATTCCAGATTCAATCCATGTGTAGAAATCCACTGAGTAAGCAGCTAAATAAACGACATGCAACTCACTGAAAAAAACATCCTCCCCCCCCCCTCATTTAAACCCATCCGGTGATCTGCCCTTCATGTTTATCCTCAGAGGACAAGTATTAGTTAACCCCTGAGCTTTGAGTAACAGTTAGCGGTCCGGTTTGGGGAAACGGGGGCTGATCATCACGCCGTGAGAGCCCACTGGGACTTTGGAGGGCTGCTGCCGCCGCTGCATTGATTTACTTGCTGACACCAGAATTGATGAGGGATCAGGCTTGGCCGTGGTCCAGGAGAGGCAGATTGGACAGGGAGGGGAAAGAGGGAGGCCAGGCAGAGAAATGTAGCTACAGCTCAGAGAGGAGTCGCTGGGTGGGTTGAGTTAGCAGCAGCGGTTGGCGAGGGTGTGGGCTTCTCCCTGGAGCAGCACTCCCTCGGTGATGGAGAGAGCTTCGGGGGCTGCAGCATACTTGTTAAGCCATTGACCTTTAATTCACACTTGTCATCTAATGTGTTTCACATGTGTGTCCCTGAGGTGCTTCCGGGGGCCGGGGATTGATCCGCTCTGGTCTGCGTGTTTTAAGCGTCCAACAGCACTGATTGGTGGGTGAACCCCAACCAAGCAGGTTTAGAACCTTTAACATGCATCATATGAGGAGTGTGTTTCTATTTTACAGTGACAGCAAGAGGGACGCCCCTCTGCACTGTCTGTGCCTCTCTGGTGCTGTGTAGGGCAGGTGGGCATCCTCACTCAGCTTGTGGGTGTGACAACAACAGGGACAATAGCAACAGGGCAGCTCTTCAGCCGCAATGGGAACACTGGGATGTCGGCACACACACACACTGAGGGAACGGGACGTGCTGATACATGTGTAGATTGGATTACAATCACAGAGCAAATTGATACTCAGCGGAATTGCCCATTTAACAGAGCGGGTAGGCATTATATTAACAGCTTTAATTATCCAAAACATGAACGGAGTCTTGCTTACAGATCTAATTTCAGCTACGCTGTATACAGAAACAGCACAAATGACTGATCTAGTGTTTAAACTGGACATTAATCAAATTATCAGATACAATACACACTGTAGATTATTGCTCCTATGAGCCTACATGTTTTGTGTTAATATTTTTTCTCAGTGACAATGAGGTGTTTTGTTGCCAAATTCGAATATGCATTTAAAACAGTCCATTGTTCATTCACGAGACTAAAGTAGTCATACAAATATCAAACCACATACCTTCTACGGCCAGCACCACGGGCACAATGAGGCTGCACAGCCACAGCAAGTAATCCATTGTCATAAAACAGGCTTTTGCAACATGAATAGAGGTGTGTAGACTGGACCCTTCGGATGGATGGAGACTCACAGCTCTGCAGCCGAGCTTTTTGTTCCTCTCCCAATTCTCATGTCTTCACTTGCGATGAGGGCTCGCACCGCCCCATTCTACCCCCCCCAAAAAAAATAATAAACGAAAAAAGAAACAGGCGCTTCTTTATTTTGCATGCAATCAGGTCTCGATATTCCGCGATGCTGCGGGGAGCGCTACACTGCGCCCTTTCCCTGTCTCTTTCTCTTCATCGGACTTTACTGACACCGAACCTCTGCACCGGGGCGCATCTCTCTCTGTTGCAGCCCGGCCGAGCGGAGGGTGAGACCCGCCTACGAAGTCGTGTCTGTCCGAGGGAGGAATCTGTACAGTCCACTTTGGCCAACTCCGTGTAGCTGTTGCTCCTCCGTGAGGGATGTGCGTCGGAATGGCAACACTGGGACAGAGACACAGAGGGTGGGGGGGTGGTGGGTGGGGGCTGGGGGGGCTCGGGCTTCCGTCAAAGCACACACGATGAATATCAAGCTTCCGGTCAAGGTTTTCCAAAATAATAGCACCCGACGTGCTACGTATGCGCCTACTTTGTTTATTCATTCAAGACACAACATGCTTCACTTTGACGATGTGATGTTAAATGTGTCAAAACAGCCGCAGATATGTAATTTGTTTTGGTTGTTGTTGTTCATCTTCTGTTGTTGTTCATACAATTAGCATATTAATGTTGTTTTTTCTGTTCATGTATATATCTGTGTCATTATTAATTCAGGACATGCAATGGGGACATTTGTTATTCCTTATCATTTTGTATTTGCTATGTTTGGTGTGAAGGCTACTTAATATTTATTCATGATACATTAGTATTCTCTGCACTGTATATCTGTCTAACCTTAGTGGTAGGATGTTCCAGTTTTTCTAGAATTTCTAATTCGTTATAGGCTACCATGCATCTGTTCTTGTACAGCTGCTGCTGCTGCTGCTGCTGTGACATTCACACATTCATTTTCCTGCATTAGAGGCTTAACTATTTGAAAGGCTGTAGGCTAAAGCCTATTCGACCATCCATAGAGCGCCTCCTCACAATTAAATTACGCAGTCTGTGGTCACAATGTTTCTTCTTACACCGCAAATCAATATGAATTAAAGTGTAATTCGAAGGTGAGTCACGCAGGTACCCGCAGATCATTGTGTCACTGGACACAATGATCTCATCCTAACCAGTGATGTCATAGCAGCTGTTTTAAATCACCTGCCACTGCTCTGACGTCACTGAGTGAGGTGATGTGCTCCGTTGCTGATTTATTCTTTTAAATGATTTGCACCGAAAACCACCTTTTTTACGCTTTTATTGTGAAGTCAAATAAGCTACACTTCCGGGTTTATTCTTGAATATGTCTGTACTGCTTGACGGTGCTGGCGGGGGGCGCGGAGGATGAGGAGGTGGAGGCTGGTTGGTTGGCCGACTGAAGCGGCCACCAGCCCGCAGTGTTTGTCCGTCCTGGCAGCAGGTAACAGCGGCCTGGACGGTCTGCTCACCGCCGCTAAATAGCGTTCAATTGCGGCTTCAGAGGGACTGTGGTCGTAGATGAGCTTCGGTAACAACGGACAGACAGCGCCTCCCGCGGGTTATTGAGCGGCTTTAGAGGATGATAGCCCACTGCATAACACACTGTGATCCGATGAGACACTGGGTGGATTTAACAAAGATATTACTTTGTCTAATAATCAACAGAATCACTTGATATCTTCAATTTTTTTTGCATTATTTGATCAATTTCACAATAAAAGTCTACATGTGGACCAATAACAATTACACTGAAAACAGCACAGACAAGCATCATAGTTTACAGTAGGTTTCTGTTGCTGGGGTTACAAAAAGAAGATACAGTTTAGTTTAGCTTTCATCAAAATGATACCTCCGGTGCAAAGCGGTGGAAAGGCTGCCTGCCCTCATTAGTGTATGTCATACTCTGACCTTTTACAGTCTTGGAGTTTCTCCTTTTAGGTCCCTTTCCACCACACCCACCCGGTCTTTTGTCCCTTGGCGGGTTCCAGCAGAGAGAGAGAGAGAGACAGAGAGATATAGAGAGTGCTGGTTGTTAGAAGCCCAGCTAGCTCTCAGCTCAGGGACAAGGCTCCCCTTCACACTGCTAATTCATCCCCCCCCCCCCTCCCCCACTGCTGCACCCCGACACAGGAACACACACATACAAAGTTTCGCCCCAAAACTCCCTCTGTGCTACAAGCTCAAGACTCCCCCATTTAATCCCCCTCTCTCAAAAAACTTCACCCCCCACGCACACATCCAAGCAGCTCCCCAATCACCTCCACCCCCTAAGTTTCTTTTGTCCCGCAGGCTTTGTGCACTAATTAACTACAGTTCAGTTCCCAGCAGGCTTGGGTCAGCCTCCACTACTGAAACCAGTGATGGACGGCTCTCTTTAACCGGCTATATTCAAACTAAAGGCTCACAAAAAAGACTGACAGTGTCCTTCATGGCAGCAGTGGTGCAGTCATCGTGAACGGGTCATGTAAATGACATGTGACAGGGCTGCTGCTGCTGCTGTGTGGCTCTTATTTGTTAAACATCCCTCATAGCTTGCTTGTTTGTGAGCGTCTTTAAGAGGCTCCTAAGAGACCAAGGGAGTGTTTTGGACAGAATTTACAAATCAGCTTGACAACAGTCCTTGAATTCTCTCAGTGTTTTAAAACACACACAAACAGAGAATAATTACTAATGGATTAAAAAACACACATCCAATATACCTGCCTGTTATCTTCCCATTTCCACTAATACCTTCCATTGTCTTTGCTGTCTTTATGTGGAGAAAAGAAATGTTCAGATTGTTTCGCTTAGACTGAAAAGGGAGCCACTCTGTCTTTGCCTTCAGTTTCCTCCGTACAGGTGTTGTTCCAGCGTAGCCTTTGACCTCCTCAGACACGATGAGCTGGCAAGTTAAATCTCAAACTCTACAGTTGCTGACTGGACCGGGATTGTGTGTGCTTCAGTTGTTGCCACGACAGGTGGAATAAAGAATCTGCTGCTCTGGAGAGTCTTCCCGTCCTGCTGCAGATGAGAAATCTGTTCTCAGGGCTCAGGGGGAAAAAAATCATGTTTTACAGAGCATGCAAGAGGAGACGTGAGGAGCCAAGTATGAGGTGGAGGGAAATGAAAACGAGCTATGTGGGACAGCAGTGTTAAGCTGACAAGAGGGGATGACAGAACATCTCCACAAAGCCAGACTGTCTCCTGCAAACTTCTCGTGAATTATGGAGTCTGTCCAGTTCACCGCACTGTGTGTGTGTGTGTGTGTGTGTGTAGAATAAACACACATGTGCACACAGAACGTTGATTTATGTTAGACACACGCATGCATCCATCTTCCGATGATTTTTATGTCAATCTAATCAGTTTATTACTGATGTTTTTTGGCTCATGCTCTAAAAATAAATAATGATTTATAGAGTTCACATTCTTCCTAGAAGCATAAATTACAATAATATCCTAGAAGCAGGGAACAAATGGCTTTTGTAAGATAGTGACAGGAATCTTTTCAATACATTTTTAATTCCATCAATCAAACAATATCAATGAATTCTGGGTTTTTTTGTAATGTGAAATAGCAAATAGACAACTACACAACCTCCATGTCCCGGTGAACCTTGACCTTTTTGTAAGAGTGTTTCAACAGTTGGCGAAGAATGAATCTGAACATCAATTAAACGTTAGAAATTAGTTATGCTTGCAGCAAGACAATTAAATATGACCTACAATTTCAAGGAACATTTGGCATTTTGTAATATACAATTTACTTATTTGCTTTCTTGCCAAGAGTTAGATGAGAAGATTAATATCACTATACGAAATATGAAGCTACAGCCAGCAGCCTGTTAGTAGGTTAGCAGGAATTCAAAGCACGAGGCCAAGAAATAGTCATAATCCCCCGTAAAAATACCAATTGTCATTTTTACACTTTGCTTTTTGTGCAAACATACAAGATATGACGAATCCATAATGTAGCTTTGGAGACATTTTTCTTTGCACAGAGCCAGGTGAGCTGTTCTCAGTCTTTGAGCTAAGCTAAGCTAACCGGCTGCTGGTTTTAGCTTCATATTCATTACTGTGCTATCAATATTCTCGTCTAACTCTCAGCAAGAAAACCAACAAGCACATTTCCCAAAATGCCACACTTTTCCATATACATCAAAGCGTCTGTATGTGTGACACAATATTAGCAAAAGCTGCTACAAAATCTGGCCATCAAATCTGACTCAATTAACTCTTATTTACAACAACAAAGACAGGTAATCTTTTCTTTAGCTGCTGATGTGAGAAAACCAGAAAATAATCTTTCAACAAACACTGGGACACAAAGTTAATGGGGGACAACACTGCCGGATAATGAGGAAAAAAACAATCAGGAGAAGACTTCGCCCGAAGAATTCCCCCCATAATTCTGCATACATTTGAATATCTGTCATTGTCTGTCTGGGGCTCCTTGTTTTGCTAACAAGGCCAAAATGAAGAGCTCTCCGTCCTCGTGAGCACTGCTGAAGCACGACATGAAACAGTGCAGGAGTGGCGCTTTGCTTCATTGATTGGAGACGTAATGATACATGATTATGTTCAGACAAGGGAGCTGGCTGTTAAGCTGGTGCTTAAAAAAGGCGCGAGCACTGCTCACGGCTTTTCACTCAAACTGCTGTCAAACGTGTGGTTCTGTGCGGCCCTGATTGATTGAATATGAATCGGTGTTGGTTTGGAGAGCCGGTCTTGTTTGTCTCCCTGAAAACAGCCCGTGAGGCGACTCGTCTTACGAAGCTGTCAGTGTCAGCCACGGCTCCAGGCTTCGGGGGGTGTAGAGCATCCGCCAAAACTTCCTCTGACTCCCTAACTTCACAGCTAATCAGTGGAAAGCTGTCACTTATCTTACGGGGGTCTGCATAATGCGGGACTTCATCTCAGGTAATCTTAGATGAGATGAGTGGAAGCTTGCTTGGGGAAATAATGAGTGTTCATCCCGCAGAGTGAGGCAATACACAGCGAAAACTAATTAAGAACAATTCCATTTTAGTGGGCACAGACAGTTTCAGCAGAAGTCTTTTTTCTTTCAGAATTATTCACAGGAGGCGTTATTGATGATTCGCCACATTCTGCAATTTTCCCACCATTCTCCTCCTCCATTATTCATCCACCTCTACTTTTTAATCTCCTGTGAGCTGACTCAGAACTCCACTTCCATTTGCAGACTGTTCCTCCTCTATGCTCATGTCTGTAGCATTGATTAAATGGACCCCAGTGGGCTGGGGATTACATCGGGCTCTATTTGAAATGGCATTTCTACAGTGTTTTTCCATTACTGAGCATACTATTGGAATTTAGATGAACTGGGTCTGGGTAGGCTTTGTTGATTTCTGAGTTTATTCGTCTGGGTCACATGGGGTCCATTTGTTGCAATTTAGCAATTACTGGCTTTTGGTGTGTTTTCTGTTTTTCTGTGCTCACATCCCTCACCAGCCTACAGCGCAGCCAACTGGTGTCCCACAGGAAGGCAGAGGAGAGGACGAGGGAATAGCGGAGGCAGAAAATGAATGCAGACATTTGTTTTTCAATCAGCTGAGATGGAACAGGGACACGATCAAACGGGACTGAGACGAATGAGATAACGGAGGACAGAGTGAGTGAGAGACAAGCACGCCCGTTTGTTTCTGCTGCTGCGTCTTGTCTTGTAAACATATTTGTGGCTTTAACTATGAGCTCAACGCTGGTTGTTAATAAATGGCTACCCCCTCGAAGCTTTAAGTGGAGAAACCGTTTCACTCTTTGCAGCCGCAGCGGGTCAGAGTGAAGCGCCCTGCGATCGTTAAATGTGTGGTTGAGCACTCTGTTTACTCACCGAATGCAAATGTGTTCACGCGTTCCATCGTGTACTTCGTTTTCTAGTCTTGTTTGCAACTCAGAGTGCAATGCATACAGATGTGGAGAAGATGTGACGTCCAGAGCTTTTTTCTACATCCATTATTAACACACGCCGACGTTCAGTAACTACTAAACCTGAAGGCTTTTGACCTCTTCGTCATACTGTGAGATTCCTCAAACAAGTGGCCGCTGCTGCGCTGTCCAACAGCTTCTCCACTTCTCTTCCACAGGTGACGTAATTGGTGTCAGGCTGATTTGCTTCTAACACTTTCTCATTTGGGAGTAAGAAAAACTGCGCTCCGGTGTGTCCCAAAAGCTTGATTTGGCGGTCAAGGTTCTCCACTTTAACAAAGGATTTCCTCACCCTGCACAACCTGCTCTAATGATTTGAGTCCGGCAGAAGCATTCTCCCCTTCAGGTTCTACTCACAGAAATGATCACGCAGGCTGAGCAGATTGCTGCAGGTTGGACGCTCGTGTGTTCCCCATGAGGCTAAATACAAGCAGTACAACAACCAATTACCCCCAAAATATGATGTAGACCTATTTTAAGATTTCATAATTGTGCCCATACTTTTTGTATTGGTCAACACAGGGTACTTATCCTCAGTGATAGTATTGACGTGAGTATTCAAGGGGACAGTGTGCAGGATTTAGTGACATCTAGCGGTGTGGTTGCAGATTGCAACCAACTGAATACCACTCCGCTCACTCCTCTCTTTCCAACACGGCTCGGAGGAGGCCCTCCTTACCGTAAATAAAACGACTTTAGAAGCAATGGAAGTCAATCGGCGGCTGGCGTTACCGCGCTTTTGCACTCTGCGGCTCACGTTGCTGCAGTTTCACAAGCTTGTGTTGGAGAACTATGGTGGCCCTTAAGTAACGTAACAACATGAGCCAGAGTTTGTCCTTTCTGGGCTGCTGTAGAACTGGTGGCTGGTACTTTTGTAGTACCACATTAACATATATGTATTATTACTGCTTTAAATACTGCTGGTTAGTTGAATCCTTTCCAATTCATCACTGTCAGAAACTCATCACCTTTTGCCACTAAATTCCATTAATGTAGAGTGTTTTACTTAATATACTTTCCACCTCCATTTAAGAAAACATCTTTCAGTCCAGGACTATATAAAATAGACCCAAAATGCTGTTTGTTTGTTTTTACAACACGTTCTTTTGTTCTGTTATTGCCTTTCACAACACAAACCAGAGAGACGATTCAGTTCTAACTTCCACACACTTGTATTAGTTGTGTTTGCCGCTGTATATTAAGGCTTCTTCTTCCCCCAACAGTAGGAGCTGGGCATCAAACAGACTCTACTTTCACCTGGATACTCACTGAGCATGACCTCATGAGCCTCAGCTTGGAGAAAAAAAGCAGAGGAGTCAATCTGTGGTTCGAAGGCTCTATAAAATCTTTTCATAATGAGGTCAGGGTGATGCCGTGTGCCCTGTGTGTGTGTGTGTGTGTGTGTGTGTGTGTGTTTGTTTGTGTGTGTGTTTGAGTCAACCGCCTTGAGAACGGTTTATTTCATGTTTGAGCGGATTAGCAGGACCAAACCCCCCTTGGAGGATTGCAGGCTGCTACAACTTGCATGTAGCAGAAATGACTCCACTGCCAAGTTTAAAAGGTGATGATGAAGAGCGCTTGTGACTGTGTGCCCCCTCCAAGCCCTCCTCTCCTCCTCATCCTTGCGACAGGTGGTGACACAGAGCGAGGAGAACGAGAAGCCTAAACCAACTGAAATTTGGGTTTGTGGATTTCATCTGGCATGAGGACGGTGGATATATTACATCACGATGCAACCGACTGTATATGTTTTAGATACAGTCCTGGTGTTTTCAGTGAAGGCTCAGTCACTCATGGAACACAAGCGCCTCCTAGTGTCAGACAGGTGAAGTGCAATATCTAAACTCCACACGCCATACTTCTTCTAAGCAGGTTTTAAGAATGGCCATTCAGACAGGGGAAACAATTACAATTCAATGACAGATAGGTGTACTCAAAAAAGCGAGTTTGCATAGTAAATGCACCTGATTCTTTGGATGTGCTCTTAACGTAAACCCACAATACAATGCACATAATGCAATACATGAAATGGATGATGAAACAGTTAGAGGGAAATCTTTCGCTTTCTTTTTGTTCATTTGTGGAGGTAAGGTCACAGCTTGATTGTTTTATTAAAATGTATCAACAAACATACAACATGCATACATACAAATATCTTTCATAGTTCCAAACAGGGTTGAAGCCATTTAAGACATAAAGGTCATGAATTTTTGATACACAAATATTTGAATATTAGTAGAAAATACTAAATAACTAAAAACAAATGAATGAAGTGTTAAAGGAATAGTTCAACATTAACTCTCATTACTGCATGGTATATAGCTACAGCAAGCAGACAGTTAGCTTAGCTTAGCTTGATGAAAAGACCAGATGGTTGACAGAGTGTTAAAATGTTTGAATTTGTTTATGTTCTGTAAAAAGTCAGCCACAAGGTCAAAAGTCAGCCTCCAGTGCCTTGTCCCATGAGAAGTGGTCTTGTAAAGCAAGCTGTCACGTTATTGTGATGGCTGTAGGACATTAAGGAGGAAGTAAGTGCACCGAACCCTGCAATGTTGGGAGAAGAGACTAAAAGGTTATCCTTTCTTATAAGCAAGTAAGGTAATAAAACAATAAAGTGGAGAAAGCTATAAAGACGTTTGTGTACGAATTTCACCGAATTAAACTGTTAAATCACAAAAATGCTGAGTCGAGCAATCAGCAGGCGTATAACCAGCCACGTCTTCTTAAAGGCTAAAGTCCTTCATTCTAAACAAAAGAGTGATGGACTTGTACTCCACTCTTCCACCCGGATGGTTCACTTGATTTGCTTCCTTTCTGTTTGTATACATCCTCAGTTCTTGAGTATTTCCCACGTATTGGTTATTTATTATCATTTATTTCTGAAGAATGTCCTTTAGTGCCTATCCTTTAACATTGTTTGAAGTGAGCCAATATCACTGGCACTGCAGGCTACGAACTCTTCTGTAAACTTTGGCTAAATCTAAAAAAAGCCTCGACCCAAGTTTGGAGAGGCAAGTAGTGCGGCAGAGTGTCACCGCTGCCCTTTCCCTTAAAGTCAGTAGCAGTGACAGGAAGTCTAACAACCTCTGCAAAAGAGGGGATAAACATAATTATGGATTAGACCTTTTTGAGCTGTAGAGGAGAACAGATACTGAACTCAACTGCACCACCAGTTGGCTGCGCTTGCAAAGAACTTAGCTACAGTAAATACCTAAATACTAACGCGTGGCTCTGAGGGTACGTTAGGTCGTCCTGAAATCTTCCTGTTCATTGACATGCACTGCTTTCCTGTTTCTGCTGCCTCGTTGACATCTTTCTGCTTGATGAACCAACCAGGAAAGCCTGTGATGAGTTTATAGTGTTGCACAGTGTCAGACTAGCAAGTCTGTCAGCAAAATATATAACTAATACCTTGAAATACATGTTCTTTCTTTTGGGTTGAAATCTTGTATTAGTACGTTTTTTTCAGAAACCAAGACAGACGTGTTGTTTTTAGCTTGATTATAATAAGGAGTAATGTTTGTGATATGGGTTCAAATGATGTGAAGTCAAGTCAATTTTAGTTATATATCCCAATATCATGAATCACAAATTTGCCTTGTGGGAGCTTTACAATCTGTACAGCATAGGATTGCTTCAGATAAAGAAACAAATCCCTAAAACGAACCCCTTTATTAACAGAAAAAAACGGAAGAAACATTACAAATAAAATTACAATAAAGACAGCGACAAAATGCTACATGGAATGTGACATACATGAAAAAGATGGATCCAGGAGGACGTCAAGTAGCTTCCAGGTGAGAAGCTTTTTTTTTTACCAACTCCACTTCAAACCCACCGATCAGAGCAGTTGATGTAGTATAAAGAGCAGCGTAGTATAAAGAGCAAAGAGGTGGATGGGTCAGACAAACACAGGACGTTTGCAGTGGGGAATGTTTGTTTGTGTCCCATGCGAAACTAAAAGTAAACATAGACATTTTGTCACGTCGGCCGTTTGTCGGTGGTCGTCGTTCAAGTTAATGTCGACCATGCTCTTTTCCTAAAGCTAACTAAGAGGTTTTGTTGCCTAAACCTATCTTTACTGTGAAGACAGAAGTTTATTTTGAAAAGACACTGTAACGAACGTTTATTGACAAGCCAGTCCCTGGCACGTTCAAAACCGGACACTGGAAGGGTAACTAGAGCGTCATAACTTGAAGTTTAGGACCACTGACCAAGCGTCGGTATTTGAGGAGTCCGGAGTGAGAATGTGTTGGTCTGTGGTCGTGACCGCACACTCTGCCTGTTCTTCTTCTTTGGGTGAAAGTGGAAAAACCCTTACCGCTGCCTCAAGCCCCCTGCTTCGTAAGAGTCATCAACAGCACATCTCAATTCTCACATGTACACATTTCCTGATGTTCTTCTCTGCAGAAAACAAAAGCCTTAGACGGAGAGAAAGAAAAGAGAAGCGTATTAAGTGACAACACTTTAACATTGCTGACAGTCATCCAGACACTGTCGCTCTGCAGACATGCTTCTTCTCTGCACTGTGTTGTACAAAGCAGAACTAGTGATTGTTTTCATTGTCAATGAATCTATTCATTATGTTTTAAATTGCTGGTTTATTCTCTAAAGGCTGTCAGACATCTTCAACTCTTGCAGAATGCTGCTGCCAGAGTTCTAAGAGCACCAAGAGAGAGCTGAGCACATCTCTGCTCTTCAATCTTTACACTGGCTTCCAGTTAACTTAAAGAACAGAGCCAGCGTCTAATGAACCCGCTGCCAATAGACACCTCATTAAAAGATGTCAGTGACTTGTTTTTCTTTGTTGAAGAGAACGGACCCTGTGAGTTGATAGTGTTTCCAAGGTCAGAGTTCAAAGTCTTAATATGACAAGGATGCAATTATCATATCGGGAAATGGCACACGACTACTTAATCCTATTATGAAAATCAGTGGCTCCATTAAAGCATGGACGTATTATAGATTGGTGGATTAATTGGGTTTTTCCTTTAAAGCAAGCTTTAAAGGTTCCCATGAATATGCACAAGAAGAACAGTGGAGAAAGCCTGCAGGAGCTGTTCATTGCACATGACCGACGTTGCCCTCTTTGTTCATTTTACACAGCGTTCACAGTTTTAAGACTCTGCATTAAGTTAATTAAACCTGCAAGTTACGAGGGAGCGTGTTTCCATTAGATTATAACAAAGAACAGACGTAGACATATACTGAGTGCAGACTGGGAGATGAGTCCATTGTGCTTTAGGCGCCCAAGAAAAGCTGTAAACAATTTAAATAAATCCTCCTGATATCGGCTTTTATTTGACGCTGCAAACAAAACGGTGCTGGCATGGGGGGGAATGCCACACGGTGAGCCTCAGTCAGCCACCGTGGGCTCCTCCGAGACCCTGCCACCTCTCATGTGACGGTTTGCCTTCATGCTCTTCAGGATCACGCTGCTGTCGCGCACCACAAAACAATCCTACAAATCAAAAATCTGCTTGTTTTCACTTTGTTTTTGCAATTCTTTAACCACGTTTTGAACGGGTTTCTGGGTAGTGGAAGGTGTGTGACAGAAATATTTATGAGCAGGAAACCTTCTCCAGGCTGCACATGTGTTTCCTGGACAGGGCCAACACTTCACTTGATGTAGATGAAGACCTGTTTCCTGACCTGACGAGAGGCAGGCACCTTTTTTGTGTGTTTCCACATTCCTAATGTTTCAAAAAGGAAAAGTAGACGTAGAAGAAGAACCCCCCCCCCCCCATCCCCCTCTCCCATACATTTTTTAAAGTCTGTGTTAAAAAAAACACTCACTTTCTTGTGTTGCAGAATTCTTTTTTCTTCTTCTTCTCTAAACTTCTGGAGGGTATTGATTGAACCCCAGATAGGGATAGACTGCTTTAGTGATATATATATATATCGGTGCAGAGAGTTTTGATTTCATTTAGCCAGGATTTTAATTATCCGAGTGAGATTTTGGCCCCGACCCCAAAACAATGGAGGCAAATGGAATTTGGTTTTTCACAGCATTGAAAAATGAGTCCCTCTACATTGGAAAGAGTAACAGGAATACAACTGCTGGAAAGACAAATAAAACCATCAACCAAACTATCTGCGTGGTTAGATACCACCCGAGGGAAGTGAAACATTTTTTTTTGTAATATGGGCAAACCTACCTTTACCTTTTTTGTGTCACAGTGTGACTTTTGCTTTTTCAAGTCACAGTTCTGGAAATAGACCACCATTTAATAAACTCTTTAAGCTCTTTAAACTCTTTTAGCTTTTGGAGGAAACTGCAACAATCACACACTTCAATGGACAAACCGGGTACAAACTACAAGGAACCTCGTGTCTCTTAATAAGACATGAGCTCCCCTGAAAACACGATTTGTGAAATTGTAGGGGGTCTCTAAAATATTGACAATGTGCTATTTTTGTCATTTCTATCCTCATCATCATGGATCATGAGTAAAAATGAGGCTATTATTGATGTATGATTCATGCATGAGGGGGATTAATCACTAATTCACTTCCGGCATGCAATGCTATTTTTTGCCATCACCATCAAAGTGTGGGGACGCAATATCAGAAACTTCTCTCACTTTAATTCAAAGTTCCGAACAAAACAAACTTTCTTAGTCCCACTCAGTCTGTGCGCTGAAGTGCACCATTATCAATTTCTCTGTTTTGTAGTCAGCAGCATGGGAATGTGAAAATGAAAGGGCAGCGGCGACCCAGAAAGCCACGGCAGAGTTTGCTTCACTGTGGACAAATACTGTACACTCACCATGATGTTGAGGGGGTCTCGTCACAATCCATTGCTTCTGTCTCACAGAAGCCCAATAATAATGCTAAACGGAGACACCAATGAGAACATGTCAATGTCCTCCCAGGGGAGGTATTGGAGCTCCTGCGGTTGGTATTAAAAGCTGTGATTGAGTTAGACCACACTGCAGAGGGAGGCAGAGGAATGGGAGGTGGGGCACAAGACACAGTGGTAGAGGCGTGTGCAGCCGACCAAAACTGAGAAGTTTCTGGCCTCTGACAAAAGCTCTGTCAGTTGATGATTTATTGCACACAGATTTAGGCTCATCTGTTAGCCGAGGATTCTTCAGCAAGTCAAATATTTCCTCGGCTCTACTCCGTACACATGCATACATATATGGAGGATTTTCTTACTAATTGGGTTTTTGCTGAAGGAAAAATACTCTTATAATAAAAACATTTTTCTTCCTAATTTTCCAAACACGACAGTAAGACAACGTACTGAATGACATGAATCACTTGAAATCGAAGCAACTGATTGGGATATCTATACCCCCCATTTCCATTCTCTGGAAACGAGTGATTGCAGATGTGAGGAAAAAAGACGTGATGAGACTGTGCTAATCATGCGGTGCAGCTTAGATTAGGTTGGATCTAATTATGTACTGGACGGTTACTACGGCAGTCTTATTTTATCACCACTTCAGCAGAAGGAGCAAATGAGGTTGCCAAGGGGATGCAGGGTTGCTTGATTTCATTTCTGGTCACTATTTGCAGCATATCTACCAACTTTGCTAATTGTTGTCAGTTCAGTAAGGCCATGTTCAGACGGACAGTAACCCCGCATAAAGAAACACAGCACTCTGATTCATTTGAATTGAGCCAGTCCATCAGCCCAGCGAGGTTTCCAAAAAAAAGTTAGACCTGGCTCAACTACAACGAGACGTCCACCTGCAAGGCGTTGTATTGGCCAATCAAATATCCAACATGCAAGCATACATTTCTGTGTAACATGAACACCGTATTTCACAGTTGTTTCGACAAAAGATCAAAAAAGCGGCTGCTGCAGCTCTTCCTCAACTACTCATTGTCCAGTTGATTGAGCCTTGTCATTACAGTTGTATTTGACTGAAATATAGAATGCATATTATATGCACGTATATATGTCCAGGCAGGTATTTGGCTCTCTGAGCAGAAACGAAAGTTGCTCTCCATCTGTGTGTGTGTGTTGTAATCCGAGTTTCTCTGTACTTTGTTCGCATGTGAGTCTCTCTGTTGAGCCCCACTGATAGCTGGGCTCCATGGTGGAGTAGGATAATCGAGGGCTAGTGATGCTGAGGTTCAGATAAGGCATAATGCCCCTGGAGTCCAGACACTGGTGGTGGTGGTGATGATGAGAGTTGCTGCAATCCGGTGATGAATGAGGTGCATGACTGGAGGGGTCTGGAGTGGAGGTGGGTCGCATCTGATTGTGCTGCAATGAGAACTGACAGCAGCAGAGAGGAGAACATTTTTCAAGTTTGACAGCACCGATGTGATTGGCTAAAGAGTAAAGTAAATGCCCACAATCAGCTGATGAGAGAGAGAGACTGAGACATTATGAATGAAAAGCAGAGTAAAGAGAGTCTTCCTGACTGAGCTTCTGCTAGGCTTCATCACTGAGGGGTATATGAATGTCTGTACCTGATTTCATACCAGTCCTTCTAATAATTGTTGAAAGATTTCACTCAAAATGACAAATCATAGTGGTACTAGATGAAAGGTGAAAAGAGTCATCCTCTGGGAACTATGAATGTTCAGGGGATCTCCAAAGTGAGCAGGATTCATCATCTGGACACCATGAATACCAAATCGAATAGCAAAACATCCGACATGTTATTGAAAACAAAAAATGTCAACCTGCTGGTGGTAGAAGTAGTCAGAGGGATTCATACTCTGAGAAACATGTATGTCGTATCCATTAGGCCTCAGAAACCAAACTGTGTGATGCATAACAAACCAAAAGCTTTTAAGTTGCGGTTGATGCCCCACTGTGTAGAAATTAAATACTGTGCACATGAATATGTTATTTTGTATTTGATGCAGGTTTTATACTTCAGGTGTGTTGCATCCACACTTATTGTCCCCATTTGCTGCCTTTTCTCTGAATGAAAAGAACAATTTAAATGTCTACAATTTCTGAACATTCATGATTCATGTTATTTCATATGTGTTCAACAAGACCTCTGTGTGTTATTTTAAATTCTTATTTCATTGTGGATTTGGGAGTGTGTTTTTTTTTTTTTTTTACTGGACAGATTTATATGTTTCTATACTGTTCGCCTCCTCTCCACAGGTTCTAGGATCAAAGCAATCTCAACCTTCATTTACACATTGCTGCCATACGCAGTCACTCAATCTAAAAAGTAATAGAATGGAGGATTACAAGGTAAAGCCTATGTCGGTTCATATATGAAAGTGTGTGTGTGTGTGTGTGTGTGTGTGTGTGTGTGTGTGTGTGTGTGTGTGTGTGTGTGTGTGTGTGTGTGTGTGTGTTTGTGGGTGTGAAAGAATGAGAGAAAAAAAGGTTAAAGAAGTTGAATTTGACGAAAGAGAGAGATGGAAGGCAGTTGAGGCTGTAAACAAGATGATCTGTTGATGAAAAGAGAAAGAGAGAGAGAGGGGGAGAGAAAGAGAGAGAGAGAGAGAGAGAGAGAGAGGGGGAGAGAAAGAGAGAGAGAGAGAGAGAGAGAGAGAGAGAGAGGTGGGGTGGACGCCAGTGCTCAAATACGGGAAATCGAGGCAGCTGTGACGCACTGAAGCGCCAAAGCAGTCAAGACAAAGTGCCAGAGAAACTAAGTCCAGGATGCAGAGAGATATGATGATCACACATTGTCTCACCTTTCTTCAAATCGTATTCATCTCAAGCCCTCAAGGAGCCCACAAACTGCAGGTGAGGGGTTTTTTTTTCTGTTCACGACATTAAGTTATATTTATAACTCTGTTGCATGTTGAATTGATAAACAAATCCAGTGTGGGAGTCCAAACAGTCGTCTCTCTGGAGTCTGTTTTCTGCTGCATATGAATTCCAATACAAGACAACATTGTGAGTTGACTACGTGTTTTGTGGGAGGACAAGAGATCATACAGGATATTTGAGAAGTTTTAGAAAGCTTTTTTTTTTCAAGTATAATTGCATGTGTATGGCTATGAGAACCTGACAAGTGTCAAACATCTTCGGAGGAGACACTACATGAAAAAACATTGTTTTTCGTGCACTGATCAATTTTGAGATTTTGGGGCGATTTTATTTTAGTCGTTTTCTCAAAATTAGGTTTTTCTCATCTTCTCAGCCAGAAATATCCGCTTAAGCAATTCCACACCTCTCACTATCGAGTTTCATTCCTATTATTATTCTGAAGGTTCTTACAGAGGGGTTTGTTCATATATCATTCATATCCTGATTTATATTGTATTCCTAATATTGTAGGCTGCTGACAGTATTTTCTCCTTTCGGCAAAATAAAACGTGAATTTTCAACCTGGCTTTATTCAATGTTTAGATTTCTGACCCATTAATAAGATAATGACTTCATGTATATTTAAACATGCAAAACACTTCTGAAAACGTATTAAAATCCAAAAATAATTTCTTTCCCCGGTTGAGACTTGCCTGGGGAAGTTTTATGGTTGAACCTTTTAGTTAAACCTGTAGTGTCTTTAAACATTGCTGCCCTGGTGATCATTTATTCAATTTATTCATGAACAGTTTTTGTCTGAATGTTGCTTCCACTTATGAACATCGTGTCTCTGTTCCTCCGCTTGCTGCTATAGACGAGGGCTCGGTAACAACAGTGTGTGAATTGGTCGGTTCAATTTAGGATATCACTTACGTTCCAGTAATTTAGAGTTGCACTTCCATTAGGTTAAAGTGGCACAAGACACAGATTCTTAAAAGTTTGTAACTTCCCCTTTTCTCCTCTTTGTATTAGGTTTAGAATCTAAGGAACCTTCCTGCCCGTCGTCAACATGCCAGAGTTTAACTGCTCCTTCGCTGCTCTTTTCACAATTGGTGCCGAAGTTTTCAACGACGTGGGCTGCCCCGAGGCTGCTTTGGTGTGCGGGATGAATATCTCCTGGATGTTGACTAAGGCTACTGCACAAGATCTGGATGACATGTGCTTGAGCGAGAAGGACTACCTGGCCATGCACCTGGGGCCTCCGAGGTCCCCTGTGTTCCTTCCCGTCTGTGTCACCTACCTGACCATCTTCATGGTGGGTGTATTGGGCAATTCTCTGACCTGCACGGTCATTTTGCGCCACAGGGTGATGCAGACACCCACCAACTACTACCTGCTGAGCCTGTCGGCGTCTGACCTGCTGGTGCTGCTGCTGGGCATGCCATTAGAGCTCTACGAGATGTGGCAGAACTACCCCTTCCTGCTCGGGGAGGGGGGTTGCTACTTCAAAACCTTCCTGTTTGAGACCGTCTGCTTCGCCTCCATCCTCAATGTCACAGCGCTCAGCGTGGAGCGCTACGTGGCGGTGTTGCACCCCCTCAAAGTCAAACACATGACCACACGTGCTCATGTCAAGAGGGTCATCTTCATGCTGTGGGTGCTGTCCATGCTGTGCGCTGTGCCAAACACCAGTCTGCACGGGATTGTGACGCTGCCTCCAAAGTTTGGACGACAGTTTCCCCGATCTACTATCTGCCGTTTGTATATATTTATTATTTAAGATTTTATTTAAGAGTCTATATACAGCAATGTTAGCTTTGTGCTTTGCTAGCACTAAACACAAACTACAGCGGAGGCTGAATGGGAAAATAGCTTTGCAAGTAATTGTTCATTAAAAAAAGGACCCTATTGGACAAAAGTTGGGCTGATGATAGTGCTAGATGAAAAAAGTCAGAGGACCTTTAAGGTCATTACTTATATCCCGCGGGGGAGATGAATATCTGCACAAAATGTCAAATCAGTCGATTCCATAGTTGTTCCATAGTTGAAAACCGCAAAAGTCAGGAGATCAGGTCACTAAGGAACATTATTTGCGACCCATTCATGTTCGTAGCACATTTTATGTTAAAAGGGCATACATCAAATACATGTTGAGATATTTCACTGGTAAAGTCAATTATTCAACCTGCTGGTCATTAGGATATCTGTATCTGAACTTCATGATAATATTCAAAATAATTTCTTATTTAAAAACAAAAATATCACTGATGGCGCAACAGGAAAAATCATGGTCTCACCAAAGCCAGCAGGATTAACCTCTGACGGATATTTGCCATCCCTAGAGCCATGCTGCTTAGCGTAAGCTTAACTGGGATAAGATGTTGTCCAGTAGTATATGAAGCTATGATGCCCGTGGTACACCTGGGATCATGATCTGATCTATTTTATTCATCTCCATCCTTTAGATGTGATTAAACCCACCTGGATCTACAACCTGATTATCCTGATTTCTACGTTGACCTTCTTCCTGCTCCCCATGCTGATAATTAGCATTCTCTACCTGCTCATTGGCTTGGGGCTGAGAAGGGAGAGGATGCTGACAGTAGTGGACACCAGCTTTGGACCGGAAACTTTCTCCAGGTCCCACAAGCAAAAACTGAGGAAACGCAACCTGCAAGTCACCAAAATGCTGTGTGGGTGTTATTTCAGACATGTTAAGGAGCAGAAAACTGAATTGAAATTGACTGTGTGGGAGTGTGTGTGTGTGTGTGTGTGTGTGTGTGTGTGTGTGTGTGTGTGTGTGTGTGTGTGTGTGTGTGTGTGTGTGTGTGTGTGAGTGTGAGTGTGTGTGTGTGTGTGTGTGTGTGTGTGTGTGTTTCTGCCTGCCTGTCGTCTATCTATCTGTCCAGTTGACTTTCACCTAAACTGTCCTTCTGGCCTGTCCAGGTGTGCTGGTGGCTGTGTTCGGCCTTTGCTGGGCTCCCTTCCATGCGGACCGTTTGATGTGGAGCTACATCGACCCCTCGTCCGAGCAGCACCTCCAGGTCTTCGAGCACGTCCACATCGTCTCCGGAGTCTGCTTCTACCTGAGCTCTGCCATAAACCCCATCCTCTACAACCTCATGTCCACAAAGTTCAGAGAAATGTTCAGTCGCGTTACTTGTTATTCTAAAGGCTGGCCAGCGCGCTCCAGCTCAAAGATCAACCAACGCAGCACCTTAAGCGAGGAAGTGCCCAATAGTACGAAATCTACTTAGTCCAAGAACATTATACACAACGATGGATGACAAATTAAAGGAAAAAATGACAAGAGAAATGCATGTAATACAGGGAACAAGGGGGGTTTAATGAGCCTGAAAATGGTGTGAATTGTATCTTATGGCCTACACAGTTGCCAGATCTCATTCGAAGTAGCTACCACAGTCATCATCACCCCAATTGAGGGAATTTCTTTTGGAAGAATGTAGTTAATCCCTCCTCCATTGGTATATTTCCCTTGCACGGCAGCTGCATTCTCCCGATGTCACAATATCACTCGAGAATCGCTGGCAGCTACGGGCTTGGATGTTTTCTCTCTTCTCCTGACTACGTTCGGTGATTGACTGTAAGAAACTATCTGGCCAATCAAGTTATCTGTACATATATTATCTTCATATGGGAAAGGTCCCTAAATGGAAGGATATAACTCTTTAAGTGGAAGGCGATGTCACAACGAAGGTGAACAGATGTTACCCCAAAATCGATAGAACCATGTGACAAAAGGCAAAGAAAATAAGCATCATTGCTGCACAGTCCTCCTACTGGATCTGGAAGTCCTCCAGACTGCAGAAATATCTACAGTAACTCAAATCCCATTCATAGAGAGAACCAATAAGACTGAGTGAAAAATGATGACATGGAGCTACATTGACCTTTCTGACGTCAATGTTTAGATGAACAATGAAATGATCATTTAAATGATACAACAGCAATTTGTATGCATGACAAATACATCCCGTCGACTGTCTCAAAGGTGAATCCTTTCTATCAGTGTGTTTGTGTACGGCGGCACAGCGGTTAACACTGACGCCTCGCAGCAAGATTGTTCTGGGTTTGAATTATTTCTGTGTGGAGTTTGCATGCCCTCCCTGAACGCCTGAATGTGTATAGCTAATGGGTGCAGGATCGTGAATGTATTTATCGTGGGTGACTGTTGATGAGCGTAACATTTCCAGGAGGACCCGTTAACACGCTTTCACAGGAAAGAATGAATGCACAATGGCTTCTGTTTAAAAGGAAGAACATTTGTCTCGGAATGAGTCAGGGGTGAAAATGGAGTCAATTAAGTGAAGCAGGGAAATAAACATTGTTTATGGAATTTATAACAATTGGCAAAGCTGATAAGTCGGGTGCTTTACAAGTATTTCCATACATATTTCTTTGATCACTGTTTTTTTGCACTTACCTAAAATGTACAATATTACTAATTCTACTTTTTTTTCTTCTTCAGGTTGTGAGATTTTTGAATTCATCTACCACACTACACAGTTGTGTGTGTGTGTGTGTGTGTGTGTGTGTGTGTGTGTGTGTGTGTGTGTGTGTGTGTGTGTGTGTGTGTGTGTGTGTGTGTGTGTGTGTGTGTATTTTCTCATGTAGCAGATGGGACTTTAAACTGCATTTTGTTGTGGAGAACAAAAAAATGAACCTTGAAATGTTGTTTGAAGCTTAATTAAATAAATTATCCCTTTAGAAATGGTTACTGCCGGGTTGAAAAGGTCACCGGCATTTATTGCTCTCCAAAGTGTTATTGTTGTTTCATGTGTTGAATTAATTGCTTTAACATTTAGCAAATTGTATTGAAAACAGTACCTGTATGTAGGAATCATCAACTCTTTTTTATCAATGTGCAGTACCTAATGCAGTATTCTATTTAATGAAAGCATGCAGGTTCTTCTTAGCGTGTACCCTTTGAAATAGAATATATACGATTAAAACGACCTGCTTTTGAACGCCAGTGCTGCTGGTCAGATGTGTTTACAAGTGTGTGTTTATAATGAGTCTTGTTTTCATGTTCAGGCTCCTATAGAGCAACCAGCTCCAGGACTTCTGTGTAAACATCATGGTTAAAGTGCCGCCCAACAAGACAACCTATTTATAAGTACAACGTCTGCCAAGGGGCCACGAGAACCTTTCCACTCGTCTGTCTTATCTCAACTCTAGGTGACACACAATACACGGGAAAAAAAACAACTTCTACCAATGAAGATGATAATTACCGGGTAGAGAGGAAAGATGATGTCACTGGATTCATAATATGGGAAAAAAAAAGATGAAATGATGATTGACACAAAGCAGGAGGAGGACAGAACACAAAGATGAGCTAACAGATGGATAATGACAAATCACGTTGTAATGACGAAGTGTTGTCAGTGTGCCACACCAACGCTAATGATCGGCAATCTGCCCACAACCTTCATCACCATAACAGAATACACTGTTTACCCAACGGCTGCGCAAATAGACCCATTTTAAGAGGCCACGTCACAAGTATCGTCTAATGGTATTCATTCAAGCACGCGGCGGTTATTGTTATGAAGCAGACAGTACAATTTAACTTTGAAGAATTCTGTGAGCAGAGCGTTGGTCGCTGTGAAATTAAAGCACATATCAACCCGAATGAGAAATATGATGTGCTTCATTTTGACTTTCACTTACAGATTGACATGTTGAAAACCATGAAGTGAAAGTAGAGCGTTGCAAATTGAATTTAGATTCTTAATACACACAGTTAATGCAACAGTAAACGTATAGACCACCTCTATCAAAGGGACAGTTCACTCCAATATCAAAAATACATATTTTCCCCTTACCTGTAGTGCTGTTTATCATTCTAGATTGTTTTGGTTTGAGTTGCCTATTTTTGGAGATATCGGCGGTATAAGTCTGCCTTTTCTAGAATATCATGGAACTGTATGGCACTCGGCTTGTGGTGCTGAAAGCGCCAAAAAAATGCATTTGAAGAGCTCAGCAGCAGTTTTTTTTGCCCAAAAAGCATGACAAGGTTACAAGGTTACTACACAAGGGGTTTTATTTGTCATTGTGTGACATGGTTGCACAATTTAGATTGTACTCCCAATTTGCTACATAGGAAAAAATGATATTGTATATGGGGGGTGGAGGATGAATTAAGGAGTCTCACAGCCAGAGGAAATAAGCTGTTTTGAAGTCTGGTGGTTCGGCAGCTGATATTTCTGTATCTCTTTCCAGTCGGCAGCAGAGCGAACAGCAGGGCACCTCTTCTCACCAATATCACTGATGCTCAGTAGATGGGTGCCAATGATGTTCTGGGCGGTTTTTAATCACCTGCTGTAGAGCCCTCCTGTCCTCTGCCGTACTCATCCCATGAGATTGTGTTGAAGGCTGAGCTGAAATCAACAAACAACAAACTGTTGTTATTTTCCACATGAGTGAGGGCTGAGTGGAGAGCAGTGGAGACGGCATCCTCTGTGGATCTGTCGTCTCTGTATCCAAACTGGTGAGGGTCCAGGCTGGCTGCGATGTTGTTTTTGATGTGCTGGAGAATATGTATTTTTGATTTTGGGGTGAACTGTCCCTTTAAAACAGCAGATGATAGGGGATGGAAGCGAGCTACAGCACCCTTACAATTTTCTTAATACACCATAATGATAATTTGAGAAAATTCCAAGAACAAGAAGTAATATAGAATCACAAAAGCATTTCAGAGACAAGAAGGATATAGAGACGGAGGACATGATGTGCTGCAGAGAAGGTGATGTGAGGTGTTTCATAATGAGATGAGTTCCAGTGAGGATTGGGATCTGACACTAATAGTCTGACTGGAGCTTGAAATGTCATTCTAACAAGAATAGTGGTCGATAAAAAAGACAGAGAAGAAGTGAGACTGACATGTTCTTCACCCGTGTTAAGCAGGAACCAGAGCGCGGGGGGGGGGGCTCAGCGGTGACTTGATCAGCAGCCACATACACCAGCACCAAGTTTAGAATCAGAACCAGTGGCAGCCTGTGGAGGGAGTGTTGTATGGGGTCAAGCATACAAAACATATGAAATATAAGGTATACATTTGGTTGTACGCGTGCCATAATATGCAACAGCCATCAACTAAACTTAAAGCAGCACGTATCAATATTTTAGCCATGCTAGCATCATGGCTGTAGGTATGACTTTAGTCCGGTGTTAAATATCTCAACAACTATTTGAGGGATTGCCATGGAATTTTGTGAAGATATTCAACATTCTCAGGCGATGTCTCCTTACTAGCTTTGGTTATCCTCTATTTTCAGCTTGTTCCACTTCCCCCAAGTGACTCAAAAAATGAATTCATACTGTGTTAAAGATTTGGGCACAATTAAAATGGGTTTACGAGATTACGGATATCATTGCACAAAATCATTGTGTGTGTGTGTGTGTGTGTGTGTGTGTGTGTGTGTGTGTGTGTGTGTGTCATCTCACAGTCCAAAGACATCTAAGTTAGGTTAATTAACTCAGCATAGGGTGTTCCATGTTCTCGTGCATAGTGCATGCCATCTCCTCCGCGTCCGGTGATCCTGAACAGAATGGGTGATGGACAATGAATGGATGGACAATTACTATGGGAAGAAAAAGCCTGAATACTAACACATAACCACAGATTCTGGGGCAAAAGTGATGCTGTGCAGAATGGATTTTCTCATAAAGAACCCTGACCAGTGAATGATGATGTTAAAGAACGCCATTTTTTCTGCCTCCTTCCTGGACATTGCTTGTACAGACCAGTATTGGAGCGTCAAGGCTGAGTCACAACATTAGTCAGCTGGCTACCTGGTGCAATAAGCTCTCATACATAATACCTACAAGACTACAGTGAACGTCAGTGTAAGCAATAAGTAATTTGGAGACTATAAATATTGGGAGATAAAACGGAAAAGGAAACAGCACGTTGATTAAACTCTGGCAGCGCTTCACTGTTTTCATTTTCTCCTTGTTATACCAATCTTACTGGGTGAGATTAGCTTTCCACTCAAGACATACGCAAGCTATTTCACAAAAAGACAGGTAAAGCTCAGGGCACAGGAGTTCTGATGTGATTGCGTTCTACTTGTGTTACCTACAAGTGTGATTGAGCTGAAATGACTCATACACCCGCAAAGTCAAGGGGGAGAGGTAACCCAGGAGAGCGGGAGAAAGTCACGACTCACATAATCCAATATCTCATTGTTTAACATATATATATCCACGCTAGCGGCAGGGTCCCAGGGACGACAATGTCCCACTTTGGTCAAGACTTATATATTTCAACAGCTATTAGGTCATTTGCTATCACATTTTGTACAGACACTCATGGTCCCCAGAGGATGAATCCTTTGTTGATCCCTTGACTTTTCCTCTTTGCGTGCGTGGATGGATTGCTATGAAATGTTGTATTTGGCAACTTTTTAGTGATCCTTTTACTGCACTATTAGCGCAATTGTCGATTGTAACATTTTAAATGATGTCCAATACTTGCGTTTATGACTAAATACCTGCACAAATAAAGACACCAATCAGCCTCAGCTTTGTGCTAATAAGCTAATTCTAGCATGATAAAATGCTAAACTGATTTGGTGAACATGGTAATAAACTATACCTGTAATAATCTGTATGTTAGCACACATGTTTTTGTGAGTGTGCTACTGAAGTGATATGATCCAAAGTCCAGAGACATAACTTGAAGAAGCTCCAGGCTGAACAGGCCACATGATTGGTAACATTACACAGCTGGGATAATAGCAGTTCATCAGGAAGAAAAGATAATTGTTTACTATTAACAGATAATATGTGATGATTAAATCTTGACAGAGACTTTGGCGCTTGGACTCTACAGGTAGATTTGTAATCGAGGGGCGCCTGCCCTGAGCAGCAGCAAGTTAAACCCCCCGTGGAGTCCAGACACAGGTGGTGGTGGTGGTGGTGGCTGATGAGGCTGATAGAATGATGAGTTGATGAAGCCGATGGATCTGCGAAGATTTGGCGGAGATGGGGAGGTGGAGGGGCGCGTAACAGCTGATGATAGCCTAACGGTGTAGTTGTTTCCTTGTGCTTATTGAATAAAGTAGACCAGCTGATCTAAACAGCTGTTATCATGACTGACCTCCAACAATGACAGCAAGGTATTAATGCGTGAGGAGCGAATGGCAGATGTATGAGAAATAAGCTACAAGCCTAAGCATACAAGACTATATTCTTCATTACTGAACTTACGCTAGAGCTTCATGTGTGTAATGTCATATTGGGAAACCTTGAGATTTGGCTGCACATTTTTCACAAGACAAATATGAGCTGCAATAACAATGCCAGCAGCTTGAACCTCAGTGTACAAAGAGTAGCGAGTGTGTTCTTACAAAGCTATGACTTCAAGTAGTTTTCTGTCACTCTGCTATGATATATTTAATAAAGCAGCACAGCCAGTGGTCCCCCCCAACAAAAGAGCTTGAAGATCCTCTTTGAGTCACTGCTGATGTAATGTTCTCTGTTAAAGTGAAATATTGGTATTCCAGCGGGCTTATTGTTTCAGCGCTGGATAAAAAAAAACAGTTAAAAGAAATACATTGCACATCTGTTTACAGTTGTGGCAGAAGAACATCTAATACGGACGTCCTTGTCGGCTCATATGTCCACAGTGTTCTCTATTATGAGCAAGAATGTATTGTTGGACATTGCTATTGTTATTTATTGTTATTGATAGACTGCTAAAACATGATTTGTATTCTATATACTCAAGGGCTCATATCATAGAGGTTTCACATTATAATTTGTGCAACTGTGTTAGTGCATTGTTACCTGAAGGGGCTTGTTTTTATCCACTACATGGGGTACAGTTAATTATGTGGGCAGAAGTGTTTTTCTGGGCTTAATTACATCTGTGCTCAGTAAACACGTTTCTACAACACAACTGTGATGTAACCCAGCCCCTGCAAATACAAACATGTAACACTATACACATCTTTCTTTTTTTTGTTTTTTGTTGCTTTCCTTAGTTGACAGCTCGTCTGCGTAGATGTGATTAAATTATTTTGAACGCCACTGAACTATTTCAATAGCTGGTAGATAACAATATTCAAAGTGTGGCTAAGCTATGCTTGATTATGAATTAAATGTTAATGTAATCAGTTCAAAGTGATTGTGGGTGGATGCATTCTTTTGAGTGGAGAATAATCAAACAAGTCTGGTAAGAAGGCAAAATATGTTGTATTTACAGCTGGAGAACAGTTAGTGAATAAAGACACTGTGACATGAGAGAACAGAAAAGGGTTTGGTATGAAAACATGGCTTCAAACAAAGAAGATTCCAACCAGGGATCCTCGAAAAGAACATCAAACAAGGCATCTTTTGTGTAAAAAACGACTTCAATTAAAACAGTAATATAAAAGTAACATAAAACAATTAGGCACCACAGATCATGTTAAACAGTTCAGCTCCGTCAGCACAGTTGCTGGTTGTTTGTGCTGTACAAACGCTCGCTGAGGTAAAGATGGAAGAGATTCAGGCCATCAGCATAGTATTCCCATCCTTCCAAACATTTTTATGCTTCAAAGCTTTTTGGGACAGTATTTTCTCTCAAATCCGGCGACGTCAAACTTCCGGAGGCAGCCTTTGTAGTTCATGTAGCGGATCTTTCCGAAAACGTCTCTCTCTCCCCAACCCCGGTCATGGATGCCACAAATAGACCACATACAACCTGCAGGAGGGACACACAGTGGGGAGGGCATGAATGTGTGAGAGACAAGTATATTCAATGAATCAGCGTCAAACTGAGAATTTATTCTATTGTCCTCACCGACAAAGCCGTTGGGGTCCTGGCCATCCAGCTCGTAGCGATCGTTTAGGTACAGAGCGATGGAAAGGGCCTCCTCCGGTGAGGACGTCCACTCTAGAATCTTTTTGGCCCAGTACATCCTCAAGAAACCATGCATCTTCCCCTCAGTGACCATCTGGTACTGATGGAGAAAACATGACATAAACAACAGTCAGAAACTACTTGTTTACAGTAACACGGACTGATGTGAATGAGAAGGTACCTGAGCACCGTTCCAGAGTTTGTCGTGCGTCTTTGATTTCTCCAGCTGCTCACGCGTGTAGACATACGGCCTCTTGTCTTTGGCATGATCTTTCAAGGTCTTCTGAGCCCACTCATACGCACCTGAGCAACACAAACACACACACACATAATACATTTAAAACAGAAAATATAATTGACAACTTCAGGAGCTGAATCATTTACAAGCGATCAATTTAGAAATGTAAACTGACCCTCCACGCTGTCATATTTCTTGTTGTAGAAGCAGAAGTTGTCCGTCAGCTCTCTGCGCACAACCAGCTCCTCGATGAAGGAGGCGACAGAATGACCTGCAGAATTCCCACTGCGCTGAACTTGCATCGCCACCCGCTGGGCTGACAGGTGGCCTGATGAGGAGTATGAAGGAGAGATGGGTGAAGAGGGTGATTAAAAGAGGCAGACGCAGCGGGACCGAATGAAAGGCAATGGTACAAGAGTTGGTACGAGTACGTATTTAAAGCTAACGTACACTGTGATCTGAGGAGCACCAATATTGATCCTTGTGGGACACCCTTCAAGACATGCATTAAAATCACACCCACAATCCTTCTCATGGTACTACTGACCAAAGCGGATCCAGGGGGACAGCTGGCTGAGGGCAGCAGCGTTTGGGTCGTTGCGTTTGGTGTCAAACAGTTTGAGGCGTACATCAATGAAGGACTCCAACATGGCCAACCCTCCCTTGGTGCCCGGCTGTGCCCACTCCGTCTCTCCTATTGCTCGGTCAACCTGCAGGGAGGTCAGGGTGTTGCCCCAGTCTACTGGCTGTAAGGTGAAGGTGGGAGAAAACAATCAGCAGCGGTCACAGCTGACAGCGATGAGCTCCAATACACACTCTGGTTTTGTAGAACTGCAAACTTCAAAAGAGGTGAAGCTGTGATCCTTTCACCGTGCCTATGCTACAGGAGGCTCGGAAGTGAATTGCATATCAATCGCAGCGCTGCGGTAAAAGCACACAGCTTTAATATCTAGAGCTGGGAAGTAAATTTAAACTGTGACTGCTTATATTCACTCATCAATAAATGATGTGCAGAGGAGAAGCTTTATTGCAGCAATCCGACTTCAAAACTCCCCATCAATGAGCTCACCGACAGCAACTATTGATTCTTGAAAAACACTTCCAAAGCAATGAATACTTTTATGGAAAGACAAATTATTATCCCGTTGTCTTAACCGATCCAAAAGTCCAGAATGTGAGATAAAAACATAAATAGCATATTAACTTTTATTCAGGACAACTTGAATAATGCCCGCCACTGTTACTGCAGCACTTACTTTGGCCGTCCTTGTAGCGGTGTGGGAGTGTTTCTCTACCAGAGGAAACTCTGTGAGGAACTCTGGCAACAGCTTTGTGATTTTCCCTCTGATCGTCCTGGCGGCATACTCCAGCTTAGGGGATGCGACCCAGCAGGGGACAATATTGTGGGCATCAACCTGTAAAAAAGGGGAAATTAGGTTCTTTCACTCATATAACAGATAATGAAGAAACACCGACAGCACTCACAGGGCTCAAATAAAGTCAATACACATCAAATGATTTTAAATATGTATTTAATTGTGAACAAACGTGACAAGAAATAAGGCAAGGAAATAATCAGAGAAAGACAGGCGAGAAATCAAACAAAAATATCTAACGTCAGCATAAAATCCAGAATGCAGAGCATCAACACTCTCTCCCTCTCTTGAGTGTTTACCTGTATGAGGGGAATGTCCTTTGGAAGAGTCTTTTTAACATCCTCCAACCACTGCAGTGGCTCTCTGAGGGGGGAGAAGTCTGTCACCACGGCCCCCAGGCCGCGGTCAGAAACAAAGCCAGGGAGGGTGTCCCCGGCTGAACCGTGCAGCAAGTGGAACTGGATGTCCAAGGCTTTGCACTCCTGTTTGGTTTGAGCAGAACAATTAAGTTTAATAGACCTGGTTGTGGGTAAAAGTGCCAAATAATTGGATCTCATGTGTGGAATATATTTGACTTGTGTGCCTTTTAAATGCCCCCTAAACCATCACCCATACTATCTGTAACTACAGCTAAACTGTCACTTTTACATTGATTGATGTTATTTATAACTCACTTCACTATAGCTGCAAATATTGATTATTTTCCATTATTGATGATTCTCTGAAACATATTTTACTCAACCCATTACTGTCCAAAATGCCTATCACAATTAATGAAAGCTATGTCTCCAAATTGATGGTTTTGGCCCACCATATGATTTAATAAAAAAAATGAAAGCAGCAAATTGTCAGATTTGAGAAGCGTGAACAAGATTGTTTGGCATTTTTACTTTACTTTCCACTTTAACAATTAATACAGCATACAAGTTGTAGGTGTTTAATTGGCTGTCAATAAAATACTATAGATCTAACAAATAAAATAACAAAAATGACAAACGTCCATATCAAATTACCCGATTGTGTTTCTGGAAGTTGCCAGATTCTAATCATCTTAAAACCCCATGTCTTCACTTTATAATTGAATTAACTTTAAAAAAAAAGTAGGCACGGCATTTTTGTAGAGCCTGCAAGTGGTTGGTGGTATTGCTTAATCTGGTTGATGTACTAACAGAACAAATGCATTATATTGTATGATTTTTCTGTCAAGCAAGTGAATTTAAACAGAGTGACTATGGCTGTACTCAGTGCATTGAAAAAAACACATGAAGTCAATACCTTTGCAACTTCTTCCAGACCTTTCAGCATAAAGCTGTAATGTCTCAGAGTGGACAGTTCTGATTTTGGGACAACCAGGCAGACACAGACATGCAGAGGAAGGTTCTCCTTCAAAGCAAGCTGCTGGGCATGGACCAGCGCCCAATTATCTACAACATGGAGGGAAGCGCACACACAAAACATGTTATACAAGCCAGTAAAAGTCTGTTGTTGCATTACGGTTTGTTGTTTTAAAGTGTTCACCTTGCACTCGGTGGTCTCTTAACATCCAGTACAGGACACCCTCGGAGTCCTGCTTTATCTGGGTTGTGTCAGATATAAGGCGGAGGCGCTTTTTGTTAAATTTCACCTCCTTGTTCTCTGTCCTGTGCTGCTTCACGAGGTCCTCCAGCCAGCCTCCAGCTCTCTTGTTCTTCTCCTCCTTCATGGGAGCCAACTTCTGCTGCTTGGCACTGGGCTGTTTAGCAGCAGCGGATGTGGACTTGCGTTTTTTGCCTGACATGATGATCTGACTGGTGAGTGACTTGATCAGGGGGGAGAGTACCGACGTAGGTCTCTGATCACTGTGGACAACAAGCCTCAAGAATCTCCTTGGTTCAGACGAGAAAGGTGTGCTGCAGGTAAACCACAGTAACAACATGGTGTTAAGACTGGAGATAACACGCGCCCGTTAGCAAAACACAACAGACAACCAAAAATAAACGAAAACAAGCTCATGCTGGGAGACAGAATAAATCAAGAAACACTATACACATATTAAATAACAGATGACGGCCAGCAACACCACAACGACGCTAGGCTAGAGAAGCGTATCATTCAAACGGTGCGACGAAGATAACGTACCTCCTCCAAACGCAGAGCAACATGCAACGAATACAACGTGAAGTACGTCTGGCAGGGCTATTTAAAAGATAGCTAACAGAGGGCTAGCAGTCAAGTTTACACAACGAGGTACATGAGGTTTTGTAACACACTGTTTTTGTTGTATTTTACTACATTTCCCACAATGCAGATGGAATGTCTCTACAGCGCATGCGCGGCGCCGTTTGCGTTCGGGGTGGGAGTTGTGTGTGTCTGTTGTAGCGTAACGTTAGCCTTAAAAGGGACGAACAGTTAGCACGGCTGCCAACCGGTCTTGTATGTTTGTCGCGGTTTAAAGTATGAACAAGGGGGATGTTACAGCAGCCCGGAGGAGACGACCAGTGGTTCCCGACAAAGTCGACATGTCATTAGGTGAGGTCCTCGGTAGCAAACAGAAAACGTTACTAGAGTAACGTTACTACAATTAGCTGACGTTAACGGTAGCTACTGACGAGTGGGAGGCACGTCCATGTCTGGAGGTTTGTCAGTTGGTAGCTAAGCTAAATATATCTCATGTGAGCACTTTGTTTATCATTGCTTGTGTGATTTAAATTTAACAGATGACATCATTCGGCTGAACAAAAAAGAGCAACAGTTACAAAGGAGACAGGCCCCAGTGAACCGTCGACCAGTCAAGAAGACCCAAGGAAAGGGAGCATCGAGAACTGTTGGACCCGTCCAGAGAGGTGTGTGTGTGCGCGCTTAACGCTTTCTGTCGTCAAATTCTGTCAAAACAACTAGCTTATGTACATGTGTAACTAATGTCCCTGATATTATCTTTACCAGGAGGTGGCGTGCCCCGGGGAGGAGCTCCTAAATTAAGAAACAGAAGAGTCCCCCCCCCACCTGGACGACGACGGGGTCAAGGGGTCATCACAGGCCTCGCAGCCAGGAGGCCCGCGGCTCTGCTCAAACGGGTCGGCACGATCAACAGAGCAGCTGTTAGCCAGGTAATGGAGGATGGACTGTAGTGCACACTAAACGTATAGGGACATGTTACTCCTAGTAGACTCAGATGTTTGTCTGAAACTTGCTTGGTGATTGGTGCAACAGTAAAACACAGTGCAGTAGTATGACAATTTAAAATATGGTAAACAAATAAGAGTAGGATAAAACGGGTATATTATAAAGTGTAACGTGTGTATTAAAAGAGAAAAGAAGTGTAGTGGTATCGATGTTTATCCCTTGTGAAGTTGGCGTACAGCCTTTTCCTGCTGTAATGACTGGTATAAAACATATTACATCTTTAATTTATAAAAAGGAAAGTTAAAAGAAAGAAGAGGCAACAGACATTAGTATCGAGCTACATCACACTTGATTTCAGGCAGTAATTCATAGATTCAGCATAGTGTAATTTTTCTTAAATCCGGTTTTATTTCTGACTCGAACATATTAAAAGAACTTGTGGAAAAGGATATTTCAGATTTTAACTAATTCTCTGCCATACAATTCTGATTGTCTTCTTACGCCTATGTTCCACAGTGCCGTGAACAAACGGTGTCGGCTCTGGCTGTCTATTTTTAGAAGCGGTGCAGCTTTTCAATCGTTTTGCCTTTGGTTATATATCTGTACTTCACCGCACTTCCCCTTTTCAGAAAACAAGACAGAAAACAAAGCCATTCATTCAACGCACCGAAGCCCCGTACAGGAAGCAAGAGGTACCGAGGCGGCCGTACAGGCAGCCAGATCCTCCGAGAGGTCAGAATGCAACACCGGTCAGGAGACCATTTCAGCTGCGCCGGCGGTGAGAACACCTTTTATTCAAAACTTGTGTTCAGTCATAAGGTGTGCTTGTGCTAAGGTGTAGTTCTCTCTGAAAACACGGAGGATTGTGGTGTAAGACCCCAAAGTCGGCGTTTCTGCAGCTATGTCATCACACACACAACACTCAGTGTAAAGAGGTGTAATCTAGAACGTAGTTTCATTTCAAATGGGTGTAGAGGAATGAAGACTCGTCATTTCTTCCTCCTGCAGACCACTGCCGCCTGACCAGCAGACTCGGAGGGAAGCACGCCAGGCAACATTTCTTTTTCACAGAGGACTCAAGGTACATGATGGGTTACTACGTGTGACATCAAGAGTTAAATGTAATGTATTTACTGATTATCTGGGCATATTTTTAAGAGCTAAATCTATCTCCAGATAAATGTAAGTATACCACTTTGTTTATTCCTCTTGTCCATTGCTCCGTATCACAGGTCCAGGCCCAGGTATCACAGGCCCAGGTGCAAAAGACAAATCCTCACAGTTCTCCAGTCAGAACTCAGCAGTGAGTATCTTTAGAGGTCACAGTCTAATTTTGCTCAAGTTGTTAAAATGCTTAATTGCCTTTTTATTATTCAGTGACATGTGGGAAGAAGAGGAAATCGCACTAATTATCATTTGGAGTGGAAAGAAAGACTATTGTTTGCCATGTCATAGTCCGTGTGATGCAAAACAACTGTCCTGTTTATCCACCAGGTGGCGCACATCGACAGCCAGCAGTGGAATGCTGACTGTTTCAATTGACAACCCCACAGCCATGACTCAGCCGGAGTAAAGACCACAATCCCTGCACAATCTTTACACATTTAGGAAATAATTTCTTCAAGAACAGTTATTATTTATTCATATTTAATAATGTAGATATGGTCGTGCATTGTATTACACGCACAAGGACATTTGTAAATATGCATGTTGGTTATGACTTCCACACAAGAAACCACCAGATACAAGTGACCGACTGTGTGACTCGTCCGTAGGCCTCCCTCTGCTTGGACCCTGCACCCCCCAGCAGCCATCCCTGCTCCGGTGAAGATGGAAGTAGTGGAGAAGAAAATACCAAAAGGAGTGCCTCTGCAGTTTGACATCAACAGTGTTGGGAAACCGGTGAGATCATGCTACTTTTATTTCTGTACGCTTCAATAGACGGGCAGGGGACCCTTTCTTTTCTTGAGTGTTGGCTCACCACATCGTCTCAATAAGATTGCTCAATAGAGTGTTTTAACGACTCTCTGGTGTTCTTCTCTTTCTACAGCAAACATCAATCACCCTGAATGAGAGATTCCGCATCCTAAAAGATCAGCGCACCACCACCGCACAAAGCAGCAAAGGCAGCCGATTTGTCACCGTTGGTTAGCCGGCGATAAAGACCGCGATGAGTATTACTCAGAAGGCTGTTAGTCCGGCTCAGACCCACACGGTGAACCCCACCTCTCTGGTGGCTGGGGTGACCCTCTGGGAACAGTGGGACACGAGTACAACTGAGAAGTGTGTCAATGGAAGACTTTGTTGTGAGTCCCCATTCATTTTCCATGTTATTGTACTCTACTGTTTGTATCGTGGAGGTCCTATACTGGGAAGGAGGGAGCTTTTTTTTTTTTAAATCCCCCTTTGGACTTGGAACTGTTGACGCATCATGAAGACTGCTTGGGAGTATTTCTTTTCAGAGAGGACTGCTATGCATTGGTTAGAGTGGCACGTATGTTCTAAAACTTCTTTAGAATTGTTTTGTAATTCTTCAATAAATGAGTTTCTCTTAAAAGATTCGGTAAACTCTAAAGCTTCAGTTTTTAGCACACCGAAAAGCTCCACCTTCTCCCGTAGTCCAACAGTGCCCTCTGGCTGTCAAACATAAACCAACCACCTGCCTCTTTGAGAAGTAACTTAAAAGTATCCAGAAAGTTCACCAACACATTCTCTGCATCTGTAGTGTACCCTGGTGGCTTTATGAACAGATAGAGGATCTGATGCTTTATTTAGGGCTTCAGGTAGTTTACCAGTGAACGGTTAAATGCTCTTAAAACAAAAATATTTTATAATATATTGTAATGGAACTGACACATCTTGGAATCTGAATATTGCTTTTATTTAAATACATTAAAATTTGCAATGTAACAAAACTATTGGCATATGAAATTCAAACACCATTTAATGAACAAAACATGGCTCACTTCATTTGTCTGCGACTAGTGTCAGTAACACCAGGTTATTTTTCTCTCTGCTCCGCATCATTTCGCCCCATTTACACTGTTCACAGACTATCTCACAATAAGAGTGCTGAATAAAAATGAGGTAAGAAAGTGGTTTGAAGATTACAGATCATGCAGAACATGCTGAACAGCAACAAAATAGTTTGTGAAGGAGGAAGTAACAAAAGAAATACACGTGTGCATTTAAAAATAATCAATTTACACAGCTTTGCATCTTTGGTTACAAAGTAGGTTGAATGATTTCACAGCTTTCCCCCCCGATCCCCCTCAGGACAAACATTGGGAGAAAGAAAATGGAGGGGGGTGATGGCAATACTAATTCACTTTTAGATAAAACCAACAATTTAATCTTCATCAAATAAATTCTGCGGGCTCACATTAAGATTTGATGTCAAGGCTCTTAATACTTTATATTATACAAAAAAAAATAAACGTACATTCATACTGGATCTTAACTTGAGCTATGAATTGGCAATTGCAGCGCATAATTTGAGTTAGTGTTAAACATTTGTCAGATTTCTTTCTTTTTTTGCCTACGATGTTAAACTAAGCGTTGCCCCCGGGACGAATGGAGAATCTGTTGAAACACTAGCAGAGGAACCAAGCCACCGGGCTACTGTTAGACAGGTGTTGTGAACTTGTTCATTTATGAGAATAGCAGCCCTGTAATAAATAAAACACTCAACAGTAGAACTCAAAATGCAAGAGTTGGACTTGATGTGAAAGTAACGGCAGCGGTGTGGCGCTCCGAAGAACAGACTCTCTCTCTCTCCCGCTTCTTACTTTACGACATGAAACAGCAAGGCTAAAAAAATACCCCTTCACCCACTCAATTATCTCATTTAAAAAAATAGTCGCTCTTTTTGACAATCGCTCCGGTCCGTCCCTTATGCGAGCTGAAGCCCCTCCCTTTCCAACACACCCACGGCTTGAGCAGGTCTCAGGTCAGGTCGTGAACCGGTCCGGCTCGGTGCTTGGTCCAAGAAAAGACATTCCTGTCCACGAGCTTGGACCCAGCAGTCAACCGCTGCGGGAACATCGCCAAGATGAAAACAAACACCGCGACCTTCCCTGATACTCTGTCTCTACACACACTTTCTCTCTCTCTCTCGATGATTGCATTAACACTGGAAAGGCCCACAGTACAGATGCATACACACTTACATTCCAACACCAATTCACAGTCACACTTGCTAACTCACCCTCACACACACACACACACACAAGCACTGTACTTTGTGGTCAAGCTGGTGGCTAAGAAGACAAAGTTCTTTTTTTTCTTCTTTTTAATTTCACATAGACTATTTGTAATAAGTTGTAGAGAAGATGCTCATATTTTTTTTTCCTGCCCTTTGCGAAGCAGGGCAGATGCACTTCAAGCAGAGGTGACGTTGGGTTGCATTTGTTGTTGGCTGGGATCGAGCTGAGTCTGGAGCTGCTGGGGTTTGGGCTGCTGCTGCTGCTGCTGGAGCTGGGGTTGTGACTGCGGCTGAGGTTGAAGCTGAGGCTGGGCCTGTTGCTGAGGCTGAAGTTGAAGCGGAGGCTGGGCCTGTTGCTGAAGTTGAAGCGGAGGCTGGGCCTGTTGCTGAGGCTGAAGTTGAAGCGGAGGCTGGGCCTGCTGCTGAGGCTGAAGTTGAAGCGGAGGCTGGGCCTGCTGCTGAGGCTGGCTGAGTCCTTGCTGTGGGGGCGTGTTGCCGGAGCTGGTGGCCGACTGAGCGGGCAGCTGAGACAGCTGCTCGCTGTTGGCGAGAGATTTCAACACAGCGTTCTCCCTCTCCAGCACAGAGTTCCTCTCAAACAGCTCCTTGATCTGCTCCTTTAAGACCTCCACCTCCTCACGCACCGCGTACATCAGATGGCTTTTCACCAGGTCCTGCAAGAGACGGGAAATGTGCAACAACATTAAAAAAAAGACCCGACCAGAGGCACGCGGAGGACGATTTATCATGTTCTAGACAAGGACATCAGAGGGAAGCTCAAGGCTACATGTGTGCATTCGAGTATATTAAAGACTCCATGAATCTAAAAAAAAACATGACAATAAGTCAAGACAGACATGAGAGCTGGATGTCGGTATAGCCAAAGATATAAAGAGGAAAGGTGAACACAAATGACTTGAATTCAGCAACCATAGTACAGTACACATGAATAGATTATCTGATGTCTCTTCCCATGTAGCTGAAGCGAGAGAACAATATACTGTGTATGATCCGTCGTGAATGGATTACTTACCATTGCCTGTTCAATTTTATTATCAATGGCAGCAACATTGGTTCCCGAGGCCCTGTTAAAAAAAACAAAAGTCATGTTAGAATCAATCTCAGTTCAGGATTCAAAACCTCCGAGGGAGAGAGTGAGGGAGATTTCTTGTCACAAAATGAATGACACTGGTGCTTAATTAATCCAACCATCTGCTATCAGATCTCCACAGGAATCCAGGACAGGTGATATAAAATGACGCCCACCTCTCATGAACATACCATATACATTATAACTATCTAGATCAGGTCACTGAGTTTACAGGAGAATTTGAAGAACGAAAAAAACAAAAAAAAACAGCTTGGCTGCAGGCAACACAGCACATCCAAGCTCGCGCAAATCTTGCGTCATTTTGTGGAACAGACATATTCAGTGAAGGTGTGCTAATTAGCGCCCACATTCTCGCACCTCCTATGACTGTATAGCTATGATGACCCCATTTTTTTTGGGGGGGGGGGGGGGGGGGGGGCGACTCATTCAAATCGATCATAAGTTAGCTGTAGTGCGCGCGGCAGCGGGCCGGTGTCTCCCGGTGTTACCTGCAGCGGGTCCGACAGGAGAGCAGCGGCTCGCGGGTCGCGTGCCGGCTCGGGTCCCCGGGGCAGCACGGTAGTTTGTAAGAAAACGTGCACGGCATGGCGCTGGCTGCTGCGGACGCTACATCGGTAGCGGCAGGGGTGGAAATAGGCGGCACCGGAGGGCGGTTTAGTGGAGAAGCTTTGACCACATTTAGAAAAGTGAAACATGAAGCGACGGGTGGAGGGGTCAGGAGGCGGGGAGTCTCCTCTCCACCCACTTCAGTCACATAACAGTCACTGTGCCCTCCTGACTGCTAGAGTGTGTATGGAGGCCTACTAGTGCCAACCATTAATACATTTAATTTAGTTAAAGTGGTTATGAAACTGTCTCAATGTAGTACTGACGCCTTTATACCATCTCCATAAGTAAACGAGACCAGCAGAGAGATGATTTGATATTTCTATAGTTTTTATAGCTCGTCCTCTGTTTCATAGGGTCGGATTCCTGGTAAATTCAGATTGAATCATGCAGGTTCACCAGAAACTCCAGAGTTTGGCCTCGCTGCTCTGCCGGTCTCACGCTGAGAGCAAACACCGACACCACGCTGCTGGAGGACCAGGACCAGGACTGCCCGTAGCAGACTGACCCTGCTGCAGCAAAAGGTTTTCTAAAGGAAACATTACCAACTTTCATCAAAGGCTACCGCCAAAGTCAACAGTAACGTTAATGAATCCATTCAGAGATGGTTAAATGAACAGTTAAGTTCTTAATTGAACTAAATTCTTGAGAAAAAACACAAACTATAATGGAATATAAAAAACTAATATTAATTAAATGTAGGCTTTTCGCCTCGAGCACGGCAAAATAATGTTCAGCCAATATTAATTCATAACAGCTTATATCCGGTTAAGCGACAAGAAACTGAAGTGCAGAAAAGATTCCACGAAGATGTGGAATGTTCTAGGTAACCGTGTCACCATTAAACAGTTCCTCCACCAGAGGGAACCGAAAAGCTTGTCTTTTCTAACTCTACCATGACTCGGTGAATATATCTAAGCTCTTCAAAAAGTTATCTAATCTAAATAAAAATGTTTGATAAAAAATAAAAATGTATCAGTGTGGTATTTTGATATTTTAGCTCCAATATTGATCGGCCTATTGATTTATTGGCCTCAAAGAATCCTGGACCGGTCGGACTCTAATAAAGAATCCTAAAGGAAGGTTTACGTCTGCAACAAAGCGTGATATCACCATAAATACCACCACACGCCAGGAAGATGCCTGCAAGTAGACACCAGGTTGACTAGACTCCCCCTGAGGACACAATGTTCTGTTCCTCCAGACCATCCATTGTGTGAGTGTGTGTGTGTGTGTGTGTGTGAGAGAGAGGCCAGAGGAAGCTCTCGCTAGATTGCTATCAGACGGCTGTGCCAGGGAAGGAATGTTCCCTATACCTCTGCTGCTATAGGAAACACTGTCACTCACAGCCTCTTTGGGTGACAGTGCACTGCTCCCTTTGATCCCTGTCACATATGACAATGTCTAAAACATGAGCGACATGCAAGTACATCATACAATGAACAAAGCAGACATCTGTTAAATAAGATACACATGGTGTCACTCGGCCTAGAAGCACACCCGTCACTTTAAGAAATAAATTACAAACGAGCACATTTCAGCAGTCAGTACTACTCACTCGTTAGTATCTCTTTATCTCCCTCATAGACCACATTATGTGACCCCCCCCCCCACCACTGGCTACATAACCAAATGTTGCTAAAAGAAAATGTGTGTATAGTTTAGATGAGGCCCTCCTAGAGGAATCTCTCAGTGTGTAAAGTACAGACCCTGAATGGACTCTCTGGACTACACCCATGTTGCTTCATCAGTGGCTTCAGACGACACACGTTACCATTAACAAAATCACTCTGTAGCAGTACAGCACAGTTACTATTCACTTATGGCCCCTTCTTAGCCAATAATTATTCGTTATAATAAAGTAAATTGAATTATTGTCGCGGTCTTTTGTGTGCAAGTGTGCATACTGTGAGTGAATGAAGAACAGCTTATCAGGAATTACAACAGTTTGTGTCGTACCAGTGATCCACATTCAGCGGCGACTGTCTGGGTTACGTGATTTGAGTTAACGCTCGCTGGAAAGACGATGTAAACCAGAACAGAGAGGGGACAGAATGAAATAATTAAGAATGAGTGCGGTTGTTTCTGCAGACAGAGGAGGAACAAAAAGGGCAGACGCTCTCTGGAGTATCGGGACAAACAAACAAACCAAAAGTTGCGATTTTGTGGAAATAATAACCTCTGGGGAGGGAAATTTGATATAGAATAGATTATTGTGATGATTATTAATTAACTTATTGTCTGGTCTTTATCACAAATGTGGGGGAAAATGAGCATAACAATCTCCCAGAGTGGAATTTGATGCATTCAAATTGCTTATACAGTCCAACAGAAACACTAAAACCCAAAGATATTATGTTCGCTACGACAAACAACGAATTACCGAGATTGTGGCACATAATTTTCTGCCAGTCGACTAATCATTTCAGCTCTTTAGTCGTCTCAGCTCGACAGTGATGCTTTGTTGTTGCACCTAATGACCGAATGACCTCACTGCCATTAAAGCAGGGGGTATGAAGCATTTCTCCAGCTGGCTTCAGTGGAGGCAACATTGAGCTGGATGAGATCAAACCAGGAAAACTCAAAACACCCGAGTGCACCGTCAGTGGGACATGTGACAGGCCAGTGATGGGTTTGTAACTATGGAGACTGGAAAACATCAACATAGGCAATAATACTTGTCAACGTGTGAGGTAGATTTGGACAGTGAAGTAGTTCTGCTTCCTGGATTCAAAGTGGGTAAAGTTCGATACGTCCCGATGCCTAGTTACATTGACGCGAGCAGGAATAACAAGAGTCAAAACCATATTAGGACACCGTCTGGTGCTCAAAGTAGAACTTCCTCCAACAACTGGCACCGGGGGAAGATTCTTGGAAACCACAACATGAGTGAGTGCTTGGTTAAAGCACCAAATCCTCACACACACACACACACACACACAATCCTGTTTAAGCTTCTCTATCTCATGTCAAAGCCAAGAACTTGTTGCAGTGCCCTACTTAAAAAAACAAAACCTGTTTGGATGCACGGTAAAGCCTCCTCTGTGTTTCCAGCGTTACAAAGCAAGCAACATGTAACTCCTGAGGGCTGGGCTGAAATGAAACCGAACGCTAATGAGGGTTTGATCTTTACGCTGCCACTGATTATGTAACCAACGCCTCTGTGAGCTTCACCTGCTCCATTAACATGACTGATGTTTATAGGCTCCGGGTAGAGTTCGGTGCACCCCCCCTCCCTAACAATGTTAGCCGTAAAATAGGAATGTCAATAAAAAAACAATCCATTAGCGGAAGAATAGTTTACACTCATTTGGAGCACGGGCAGGTGGAGCAGCAGATAACTCATGTGAACACTGAACAGTTGTCATTCCTCGCCTCTGGCAGACATGCTGGCTCATTCAAGAGCAGTAGGTTTCCTTCAGCGACAACAAAGCAGAGTCAAGGTTTACTCAACCTGAGACATGACGAGACAAGTTCAGAGCTGAAGAGGCGGGGCCTGATCGTGTTCCCAAGGACAACAGGTGCACAAGTCAATCTTAACTAAACATTTTTGTTGCTTAAATTGTGGTCTTTATTAATCTAGACCTTATTGTTCTCTCTGAGCTGTGGGTTTGTAATGTAACTGCGCGGGGCCAGCTGACAGTGAAATCAACACCAAAAGTATACAGGGTCTTTTTTTTTACACTCATAAAAGATTTGAATAAATTTACTGACAACTTCTCCTATTTCTGGCACATTAGATCACAAAGCTGTGCATGTAGCGGGGCATTGGCACTCAGCCAAGAATAAATGAGGAAGAGCGAGAGCATCAACCAAGCGAGCGTCAAAACTGTTGAAGGAGAACAGAACTCTGGTGTAAAAACAGAGCGAGCTGTAGATGGGACAGGCCGTCTCATGGAGGCTTTCATTTTAAAGTTTACACTTTTACCACCCAAGATATCAAGACAAGAGCAACTGTATAATGATGCACATGATAAGATTTAAAGAGATTGTGGTGGGGAACCTGGTATGATGGAAAATATAATAAGCAAACTAAATTCAGAAATAAGTTTGATTTTTTAACTATGATAGTCAACTAGAATGATTATTGTTCATGTAGGCAAAACTAATTAATTTTTACATTCATTTCAACTAGATATTTCTTTAGATCCCAAACTGAATCCCATTTGAACATTTGGAGTCGAGTAATATTTTAAACAAGGCAGTCTACAGCCATGCTAGGCTAACACCAGCATGCTAACAGTGTGACGTTTAACAGCCATAAAGTTTACCATGTTAACCATCTTAGCTTAGCATGTTAGCATGCCAACACTTGCTAATTAACTCTAAACACAGCGTACAGCTGAGGATGGTGGGAATGTCCTTAGCGTTAAAACAGTGTTGGAGAAAACTGAAAGTTTTAGCTGGACTCCTAAATATCAGAACAGTTCACAATTGTTGCCGATTGAACAATTAAAAACTTGTATGTGCTGTACGGTTTTCTAAGATTGATGAGGAGGAAAGAAACAAAAAAGGGACAGAACAGGATGACGTGCTACGAGAAAAAAGGTCCTCTGCCAGCAACGTGTGCCAAGTGAGCCACAAGGATGCCCAATGCCCATATGGGGGGGGGGGGGGGAGCACAGTCTTCTGCAGTGCATCTTGCATAGTTCTACTGTGCAGTTGGTGAGGCTTAAAAGCCTCATCTCTACTATGCATTTAAAAACATTTCCCTGTAAACAAACAAGTAAAAAAAAGGATCTGTATAGGGAAATTTAAGGTCAGTGTCTTCTTTTGCCAAAATATAAAAATGTTTGGCCTTCACAATCTCCTCTATGACTTCATCTGGTTGCCTCGGACATGGTCCCAAATAAAGCAGCGATAGAGTTACAGCCTCACAGCTGTACGACTCTGCCAGCCAGTCAAGTAGCATCACTTCATCGTGTTACCTTATCAGACTTTCGTGTCACATTGTCAGAGTTAGCAGCATATGAATTCTTGAGTTATGGCCAAGAACGCGCTTTGTGAGGTCACAGTGACCGTGACCTTTTACCACCAAAATGTAATCAGGTCATCCTCGAGTCCGGTTCTAGGACCTTTGTGCCAAATTTGAGGAAATTCCCTTCAGGTGTTCCTGAGAAGAAGAATTGTACGAACGGATGGACCAACAACCCAAACAAATAATGCGCCAGCGGCACAATCAAATAGGGTCAACACCAAAGGCCATTGACAAGATCTACCAAACAGTGTGACACAGAGACCGGGTTATCTTTGCTCTCATGGAGACAAAAGCAGCCTTTGGCAGAACAGCGAATCCACAACAGCAACACTCAAAATAAAAAGGAGGAAAGCTCGGGGCTCGTAACAATCCAATCTTAATATTTTGCCTTCTGTTGAAAGTAGATATCACTTTAAATTGGGCAAATGGAGGAAGCAAAAGTAAAACAGACATCGAGTCTTCAAGTAATAACACTACACACAACATCTTATTTTGGATATTGCCATCACAATGATGATTTACTTGTTTTTGCGCCTATAAAGATAAATAAATGCAGTTGAGGCAGCAAATGGATGGTGCGTGCGTGTGCGTGTGTGTGTGTTAGTTCCTCGGTGGCTGGTGATGGTGTGTCAGCTCTGTATTTCTCTAAAAACAGTTTCATTTCCTGTCACTCAGATATGGTTTCATGTGCTTCCCTTTTCATTTTTGTAGAAGGCATCATGCTCTCTCTCACTGCGACATTGTTGTGTGTGTGTGTATGAGTCATTTGACAGAAACAGTGGAGAGTGTTGCACTACAAACCAGGCTGTTATTGAGGTCCTGTGTTACAGTTAGCATGCGCACACACACACACACACACACACTCTTCAGCCTCACTCCTCCACTTAAAAGCAACAAGTTGAGGATGTTCAAATGATTCATTTCTAACAACAGTGCGAGAGCTGAGATCTTGGCTCGTCGAGACTGTTAATCATTCTGCAAGCAACATGATCAGTCAGCTGATCAGACCCGTTGTAAACAAGCAGCTTTTTCCAGATTAACTGGGAAGTGATAACATTACCGAGTGCCTGTTCAGAAATATCTAGACGGCAGCTCTACTTCCTGCTTCAACTTTGATCATTTCATCTGTAGCTTAAGAGCCTCGAGTTTTACATCACAGGAAGGATATTTGGGGTATTTTTTGGGGTACTTCCAAATAACCTTTGATTAGATAATTGTGTTTAGAGCTGATCAATTCTGGTGCTGTTTATTTATTATACCCACAATGATACTGAGTTTTTGTGGCCAACATTGATTTGAGTGTTTATAATATCTAATAACATCAGCGGCCAATATAATTAACATACACAAAACAAACAAGTCTTAATACTCAACCCAATTTGTAAGTTCTGTATTGCTAATTTTTTGTCACATATTGGCCAACACATACACACATGGCTGCAATTTTGGCCAATAAAGAGGATCCCGACTCCGTTTAACCGCCTGGTTTGTCTCCGCACCCCACAATCTCAGCAACTAGCTGGTACGTAAGACAATAGAGCCAGTGGCCAAACTTGTGGAACACCCAGGCAGTGAACAAACCAGAATGTTTAAGTGGCACAGACAATACTGTTACAGTCAAAGAAAGCACCAGAGGCAGTCTTTGGGAGAGAAATCGCAGAGAGACGGAGATGTTGTCGGGAAGTCTATTGGCCAATCCTGCTCTTGCTTCCAGGCTCTGTTTCCAAACTCAATCCATGCACGTGGAGAAAGCAAAGCTCACTTCTACTGAACACCGCACACATGTTGTTGCACTATTGCAGGCCTGTCCAGTCCAATCCAGTATAGTACTGTACCTATCACTGTGGGCCTTTGAGTCCCTTAATCTGCTGCCAGACTGGAAGGCCTGGTAGAAAGCCTTGGAGGGGTTCCTGTGTCAACCACATTCAGGGAAAGAGAGAAAAGACAGAGATAGGGACGAGTTGAAACATTGAAAGCAGACTAAAGTCCTAGAAATGTTTCCTTATGTAACTTCACTTCACCCCCCCCCCCCCCATGGCTCTTTCAAAAACACATATGTGACATTAGAACAGAGTAAAGCAAAGGGGCTGAGGAGAGGGAGTCCTGACCTCAATGCAGGAATGCGTGTTCAAAGGTGGGACAGCTTCTTTAACTTTAAGGGCCTCCCTCAGGCCATTTCCCTACAGTAGGCTGGCCATCACTCACGCTAAGGTAAACTGAACACACTGTTTAAAAAAAAACAGCCATTACCTCTGGTTTTCAGCTAGAAAAATGTAAATCCTTCTTCGTTGTTAACTGTGTTGAGAATTTACCGGTCATTAGTTACGGGTACACTTTGTTTTATGCCAGGGGATGTATATTCCGGGAAGGGAAAGGAAATCTCCCCTCTGACCCCTACACACACACACACGCATTTAATCTACTCCAGGCTTGTGCCTTTCAAAACTAACTGCTTCTCTCCCACATTCACACGAATGTAAACGCACACTGCCATGAGCATATGCACACATACGCAACTACGCACACAGAGGAGCAAGCCCGCGCAGGCAGAGTTACACACATGTAGAATGAGGAGTTGTTTTACAGCATGTGTGTGAATGTTACATGCGGCCAAGTCTCTTTTCCTAGAAATCTCTGGCACGGACTCCCTTTGTCACATTACCTCATGACTAAACACTCTCACAAAACTCCCCCTATGCCTCTGCTTAATTTTACTTTGCGGGCAACGGCCCGAGAGAAACCTCACACACACACACACACACACACACACACACACACACACACACACACACACACACACACACACACACACACACACACACACACACACACACACACACACACACACACACACACACACACACACACACACACACACACCCGCAGATATACAAGTCTTCTTTTTTTGTTTTTTCAGAGCTACAACGTAGAGGACTGTGCCAGCCAGCCATCGTCTGAAACCATCGAGGTCAGACGACTTGGTGTCCAGCAACCTCTTCATGAAACGAGGTTAAGAACCGGAGGAGTCATCATTCCTTGTTTTCAATTAGCAAACACTCGGCTCTCAATGGCTCTCTTTGTAACTCGGAAATCTAACATGTCAATATCCATTTATGAAAGCCCCTCTTTGTAAACCAACTGTGTAGAGCAGTGGTGAAAGTGCCGTCTCCCCCATAAACCCAGAGTATGGTGCGTGTGTGTGTGTGTGTGTGTGTGTGTGTGTGAGAGAGAGAAGGACAGAAAGGGGGAGTGACCTACCACACATGTACACATACTGTATGTGCAAAAGTCCTCTTAAACCTCTGTCTCAAAGCACATAAGCAAACCAAAAACGATGGCTGCACATGCTCAGGCTTTGCCCGATACTGCCCGAAAGCAAATGTATGATCTGGCAGCAGACTAAAATAACCTTTTGAGTGCATTCTTGCTGGTTGATGTCACACATCTAGCTGGAGCACGTCACATGGTTTCTCCCTTCAATGTGGCTTGCACTGCGAGCCAGTGGGCGCATCAAAAGGTTAAGTTTCACAGTGCTGAACCTCTTAATAACCTTGCCAACTCATTGAGCACGAGAAAACCAACAGAAGCCTTGAGTGAGGAGGAGGAAGGGGGAGGGGGGGAGGGGGGGAGGCAAAAGAGTGAGTGGAAAGTACACAGAAAACAAAAAAGTGTTATCATAGAGTTTTTTTTTGCTTCTGCGTCAAGGTGTTGCAGAGGCGTGATGCGTCGGCCAAGAGCTGCGATTGGTCGATTAGGGACCGCTTATGACATCGCCTGTGTTTCCAGTGCAAACCCTCCTATGAAGCTCTATTCAACAAATAATTGCTTGAGTGTGGTGTGTAATGGTGTTGGGGGCACAGGAAAGAGGGCTGACAAAGTGGGGGTGGCAGTAGACACACAGCTAGAGTAACCGATAGTCAAGGGGGGTGCAAAGAGGGGAGGTTAGAGAGTCGTGTTGAAATCTCTCACCGCCATCGGGTTCTCTGCGCCGTCCGTCCATCTGCCACCGAGGAAAAGTAGGCCAAAACTATTTAGATTCCAGCTGCCCCTATGGGAGTTTCTTTCAGCAGGTTTTTGGGTTGTAGACGAGGGAGACGGAGCACAGGGAGGACTTGGAGCCATTGTGTGATTACAGCATGGCCGCCAGAGGATATTGGGAGCTGGGATGCTAACATCCCACTAGCACAGGTTAGTGACAGGACACCCAGGAACGTCATTCCTGCAGGTGCCTAGTTCAACTTTTTGATTCTAGGCTGCAGTTCCCCCCCCAAAAAGTCCCTTCTCCCACGGCACTTCTAATAACTATCAGCGTGGAAACTGGTCAAACATAAGCTGCCTTATCGTGTGCTGAATGCAGGCAGGCAACAAGCAAGCATTGTTTCACCATCGAAGGATTTATATTTATATACCAGGATTTTGGTTTCCACTGAAAATCGAACAAAAGTTAAGCAGCCAACTTCCCATTTCTTGTTGGTGAAAAACCAGAAGTACAAAACGGCTGAAAAGTGAGTCTCTGTAAACCCTCAAGTTACTGAAGTACCACTTTCCAAAAACAAGATAACGAGCATTTTCTCAGCTGAGCTTATCTGCAGCACAGTACAGCACATCCTCAGCTAGGCCACTGAAACCTTGGACTGAGTCGGTGACGTTCTTCTGCTGGTCAGAACAATGGAGGGCCTCCATACCTGGGGTGGGGGTGGTGGAGGTGATGGCTGAAGCAAAGCCTACAGACTACAACCAAAGTAATACACCTTTCTTTTTGAAAATAGCTCTACGGCTGAGAGAAGGCAGAGGGGGGGGGGGGATCACAAGGATGAACGACTTGACTTGTGTAAACAGAAATATGAAACAAACAGTCCGTTCATGGCCGTATCAGAAGATTCATTATTACACTATTGCTAAAGACACTCCGGAGGGGAGGGGCGCTGCTGAATGTAAACACCTTTGAGTGCACAGTTACAGGTAGCGCTCCTTTACGGATACTGTGCAGTATCAGAATCAGAATCAGCTTTATTGGCCATGTATGCGTACGCATACATGGAATTTGACTCCGGTTATTACAGCATGAACGATGGCAGCCAGCTTCAGAACTCGGATTACCGTCGGGCTTACTTCTACCTCTGTGAGGCACTCCGGATTAAACGTGCCCACAAAATGTCACATAATATGACCGGAGAGAGCCCCAGTGCGGAAGTGGGGAGCGAGCTAAGGAATATGAAATGAATAGAAGGTGGAGGGCAGTGTGAGGGACTCTGACTGAAAACAGGATACAGCCGTAAACCAGAGGTCACACAGGGGAGGGAAAGACCAAGTGGCACATGTTGTCTCTCTGTGTCACACACACACACTCGAAAAATGAGGACGCTGTTAATGTCCACGGTGAATTTCTTCAAAAGTATTGCCTCAATTCCCCCCCCCCCCCGACATGGATACTTGTGCACACGCACACACACTAAGTCAACCCATCCCCTTTCACAGACACACCCCTCATCCACCCACACAGTCTCTCAATTCATGCTCCACTACGTCCCTCCCCTCCCCTACATCCAATTTTACATAAGCTACCATTACGCAAGGACAATAAACCGTGCCTCCCCCCAGCATGCGTTCAACAACGCACGGACTACAGAAGAAACGCATTTACCCCACGAAATAAAAGCAACTCCTCTGTGAGTGCAATAAAAGACATTATGACAGTCCTTTCAGTTGTTGAAGCCATCTGGGAAACATTAAGCTGAGGGAACAACAATCTGTAGTCTATATCTCCACTGTTTTGCTTTAATTACTTGCAGTAAAAAATTTGCGCCTTACAAATGGCCAATAAGTTTTCCAGGTTGCGCAAGCCGGGGAAAGTCGACAACATGCGGTCAAAACTGAGTGTGTGTGTACAATAGCTTTCTGTGTTGTGCAGATTATAGATATTAGCTACTGAAGTAGTCCATTTGAGGAGAAGATAGAAGTGTTTTGTTGTGTGGTTGGTAGGGCAGTAAGAGACTAAATTCAAAAAAAAAAGTGCACGGGACATGTAGAAATTAGGCACGAGACAAAAAAAAAAAAAAAAAAAAAAGCTGGAGGGGATGTAGCAAGCATAGTTAAAATGCCTGGTGAAGTGAGGCACAACCACTCTGCAGCTTCCTCCACCTCTTTGAACATACCACAGTTGCTGGTGCAAATTCACGTCATTCAGCACTTCATCTGCAGTCAAACAACTGTCACGCCGCGTCTGTCAGTCAATCGGCGGGGTGGTAGGTACAAAGCACCTGATTGCAGCACTGATGCTGCACCGGTGGTGCAAAACAAACTCGGAATGAATGCTTCACAGCTCTTGAATTGGGAGTGTGCATGTGGATTTAACCACGTTGAAAAAGGGCCCTAAACAGAACACACAGTGCTTAAAGCTCACATTGTATTGCAAAAGAAAAGAGCCAACAAGCACAGTTGGTTTGACACACCCCACTGTCATGTCTCTTATCTGCGGAATAGGGGCACAGTGGAAAGACTACTGCTCACTGTCTGATAGGGCTTAGCTGTCGTAAGAGGCTCCCGCTCTTATCAGCCTGGGAGCTGGCTCCTCTCACCAGCAACACATAGGTACTCCAAAAACACACTGAAGTCTGCGGCGTTCTCACAAACCTGAATAATGGTTTCAATGGCACGATAACGATTCAGAGACGGAGTATTCAATGCACTTTTAGGGAAGTTCGCATTTATCGAACACTTTAAAAACACTTTTTTTTTTTAATTGTCCATCCATGTGAAGAAAAAACAATTCGTGCCAGTGTTCTGCAATCTGAATATCTAGTCTGGTCTTCACTCGGGTATACCTTTAACACTGTAAAAAAAAAAAAAACAGAGATTTAAGGCACTGTATCATTTCCGCTCATGTGTGCCATTGACTAAAAGTGAAACTAAGCGCTAAAAATCAGGAATTAAGAGAGAGTGAGATTACTTCAGGAAAGGAAGTAAATGCCATGAACTATAATAAGATTGCCACATGTACACAAATGTAGTCATATTTTGCCGCTTACTATCTTGACATAACTTAATTATCCCTAAGGAATAACACCACATTTCAATCTTAACCCCGATGTGTAATATTTGCATGAATATTCTGTGTGACATACACTTCCACATATAAAGATTAAATGTACATAACTCCGCTTAGAAAACTAAGAAACTGCATGTAGCAAGTGGCCAGAAGTAGCTCGAGGCTAATAGAAAGCTCAGCTAACTCTCTCTCTGCACGGTGGCAACTAGCAACACATCTTGGCTGTTTGCAGCCAAGGCCACCGTCCTGGAGGGTGATAGCTGAAGAGGGAGGAAAAAGGGAGGTTGGAGAGATATCAAATCTGCAACAAAAGGCTTCCACAAACAAAACACAAGTTCACAGCAAATCCCAATACTACAGGAGTCGTGTGAACGTTTAACAAGTTGTTGCGTGTGCAGTGGAAGCCATGGATGTTCACCTCGAGTATGCTACACTCCACTTACTTCTTTAGGCCCTAATGAGAAAGAACATTAAGTTTCCTTCCTGTGCCACTTTTCTCTTCCTACTACACACTCCCCTCCCTCCACACCTCTCTGAAACAAAAGGGGGAAAACCTGTTGATGACCAACTACCTACTTGTGATCACTACACATGCCTGCTTTGACAAGTGCCCTGAAATTAAGACTCACAGTATCTGAATGTTGATTGTTCAACTTGTGTGTATTACGGATAACGTTGCACAGGCATGGTGATGATGCTCAACAGGCAGGATACTTTTCACACACTTTATATTAAGATCGAGAGAATGTTACCTGTCCACATCCCCGTCGAAAGGTATGTGGATTCCAAACAGGCTGTTGACAGTCGGAGTGGCGAGCTGCAGGCTCTCGGGCATGAAGGCCTTCATCGGTTCCTTCCCAGAGACAAAAGGAGAATGTGCGTTGAAGAGACCCTCCGACTTCCCTCCACCACCCTCCATATGTCCAAATCCAGTCACCGGGAGGCCTTGCATCCCCAAAGCCATTAGAGTCCTGCTGTGGGGTATCTGACCTGGAGGCAAACTGGAAGTTGTCACATTTGGCAAGGCTGCACTGGAGGCACTGGGCACAGCGGTGGGCACACCGGAGCTCACTGCAATGGCAGGCACGTTTTGTACACCGGAGGATGTGGGGTGGAGGCCGTGGGGCTGAGGCTGTCCAGCGGTTATATACTGACTCGCAGCCTGCTGCTGCATTGTGGATCCACCGACCAGCACGGAGCCTCCGACAGCCCCCATTCCTCCAGTCTGCTGCTGCAAGAGGCCTGGAGCCGGCTGTCCAGTAGGTACAGATCCACCTCCTGCAACATCTCCGACCTGACTTGGCACAGAAGAGCCTCCAGAGGCCGGAGGCAAGTGCGAAGGTTGTCCTTGTCCCACAGGCTGTGGTCCTGCAGAGAGGCTGGACACTGGGAGGGACTGGCCAGTGGAAAGCCCTGGCTGCATGGAAGTGGGCTGCTGCTGATAGTACTCCATATGGTTTTGTGGCAGTCCAGAAGATTGGCTGGTCAGGTGGTGGCCCATAGGAGGCTGCTGTTGCTGCTGCTGCGGAGGGTAAGCAACAGGCTGAGCTGAAAGAGGCATGACGGGGGACTTCTGTATGTGGACAACCGATTGAGGCAGGCCGTTTTGTCCGACGGGCAAGGCGCTCTGGGGAGCAGAAGGCTGGATACCTCCCACTGGGTTGCTGCTGGAGAAAGCACTCTGTGTGGCCGACCCACTAACGCCCTGTGGCCAGGCACCATAGTTTTGATGGTGGATTTGTGGCTGCTGCTGCGGAGTCTCCACCGAATGCATGCGGGGTGAAGAGAGAGAAGCATCCGCCACAGAGCCCAAGCCCTGACCTGAGTGTGTCACCACAGAGCCTCCCGTATGCCCGAGCCCACTGTCTCTGTCTGCAGCCGGGTCCAGTGTCGTCGCACTGGCGTGCCTAATGCCGTCTACAGTCCTGGTCACAGCAGAGCCATCAGAGTCCTTCTCATAAAACTCCGTACAAGTCCACCTGCCTCTTCGAAAGGGTTCTCCAGTACCATGATCGAGTTTAATGACCCTGAAGCGCGAGGTGCAGCTCACCGTGGAGGTGACGGGTGGAGCTGCTGCTGCAGGTTGGGATGTGTTTACCGACACACCGGCTGGCCCAGCGCCGGCTGCTGGAGCAGGCTGTTGCTGCATTGCCCCGGGCCGAGCGCCGATCCCCGGCGGCGGCTGCTGTCCACCTGGAGTTGAGCCCGACACTCCCACCTTCCGGAACTCCCCTGTGAGATTGCCCGACAGCGCGGGCAACTGCCCGGCTTGAGGTATGTGCGACGGCGCCATAACACTGATCGCCTCTGGCTCCCCGACATTATTCAGGGCTTCTTCGGATGAACTTCTGCCACACGCGGGCTCGTACTCGGCCCGCGACATGTCGTAGATCTCTGACGACACATCTTCAGCCCGGGACTCGTCCGGGTCCTCCAGACTCTCCGTGTCGTCGGCGGCACCGATAGCCGCCACCTGGGCCTGAGTCACACTAGTGATCTGGAAACAGCTCTTCTTCTTGGCCGGCATTTTCGACATATTGACAGCCTGATTTCCAAGTCCAGTATGGCTATGTTTATCCCCCGTCAGAAAGTGAAGAGCCGGATGCCGCTTCTATGGGCTTAGATCATATTAAACAGCAAACTTCCGTCTATTTTACTCAGCCTGGTGAACGATAACTGTAATCAATATGAATCTACGCCATCCCTCTTCCTCTCTCGGTCTCCTGTTGCGTTTCATGAGCCCATAACGCAACACGTCGTGTCGTCCTGTCCAGCAATGCGGCTTTAAACACCAATACCAGCCGCCTGTAGGGCGATAGATCCAGAGCTTTCTGTCGGTCCCAGATCGGCCTACGGATGTCCCGGTTGTGCGGTTGTCAAACGGCCGTTGTCGCAGTGTGTTGCCCAGCTGCAGGACCTACTTTAGGCTGAGGAGGGCCCGCAGCCCTCCACTCTCTGAGCTAGCTAGCGAGTGAAGCCAACTGGCTGCTGCACACTCCCCCTACGTCGGAACAAGTATGTGAGACATCTTGCCGAGAGGAGTCTTTTTGTATCCACTCACCTCACCGGCTTAAAGTCATTCGGTGGCGACACTTACTTTGAAGCAAACGGTCGATCGAGAGAGGAAAACGCTCTTAAATTCCAGCTTTTAAAACAAATGAGAATCTAAACAGCGCCCACAGTTACCTCCCTCTCTCAGTCACTCTTGACAAGATGGCTATGTTGTATGCAGCCGCGCTGCATGGTGGGTAGTTAGCGTGCGCAAGGATGTTAACGTACGAGCCGATTGAGAATTCCCCCTCGTGCTGCGTTCATGTCACCGTCGGACAAAAGGATGTCTGCGATGAGCGCACAGGTAATCGTGAATTAATTTGGGAAAGTGAACATGCAATGGACTCTCTTCAGCTGAATGTGCCTTTTGTGGGACCATGGGGCAAAAATATCTGGTGGTGGTGTCGAAACTAGTAGTTGATTAATTGGCGATTAATTGAGCAATTCTGTTAATTGACTCATTTTTTAAAGCAAAATGCCTTATATTCTCTGGTTCCAGCTACTCTATTGTAATTATTTTCTCAGTTCTATTTTACTGTCAATTAAATACAAAACAATGAATAGCAAATTTAAGACGTCACCTTGGGTTCTGGGGAATTGTTACTATAATCTCACTCTTGCATCTCCGTTTCTGTGTCTTTTTATGGTGGAATGCTACCTGACAGCAGATTTGCAGTGTGGTGATTTTATTAAAATAATTAATTTGGAAATAAGCACCATAGAAGCTGATAAAATTAAGTTTTTAAAATTAGATTTGATTCAGGGACCCTCTTAATAAAGTCAGGACCCTAAGATCCAGTTACATAGCAAGTCCCCTTGAGGCCTTTATCAAGTCTGTTCATTTTGTCCTTGATTGATCATATTTGAGAACAACTTCTTAATTAAATAGCACAGCCAGATAATAGTCATGGCAACTAGTGATTGAAATAGTCATGGAGTTTATCTTTATCAAGTATGCTCATCCTGTGTGAATAATTGACGTGATATCTTGTTTCCAAAGTTATTCCTTTGAACATCAAATGTCAGACTTTATTGGAATGCAATTGAATGCATCAGCTCTCTCTCTCTCTCTCTCTCTCTCTCTCTCTCTCTCTCTCTCTCTCTCTCTTTAGGTATTTGTATTTGCTGCAGTAGCTGATATTATCAGAATTCTCCTACAGTAGCATTGCATGATCACATGATCCTATTGTTCTTGTTTTGTGAGGGTGCTTTATTAGAAATTCCTTGTGTGCACTTTTATAGAGTCATGGAAAGGATCATACAAATATTACAACTAAAAGGGTATACTACTCAACAATCCCATAGCCTTTTTTACCTAGAGGGTGTTTAATTACTATTGTAGCGAGCAAGGAACGTTGGTTTAGTTCTCCAGTTTTTATAGATTAAATTTGGTTCATACGAAGCTATTATTCATAATACAGCATTCACATGACCTTAACACAGCTAACCTCTTTTCTAAATTAATTTAAATAACATAGCTGCGGTATTATAACAGACAGCATAATGAGCATGCAGTAACCCCTAGTAGTGATCACCACTACTACGTGTTCTTTAAAAAATCAATTTAAGCGTTTCAAATAAATCAGTGTGTTCTGCAGGAATTGACTAGAGGTTGAATAACCAAGCTGGGGTTGAAAGAATAGTATGCATCATGCATGACTAAGTCATAGCTGCATTGCATCTGCATTTGGTGAGGTGAAGAAGTGAATGTTTTTTTTAGCTAACAAGGTCAACAGAAATACATGTTAATAAATACTTGGGGCTACAGTGTGACAAACTTGAGAAATTATGTGAGTAGATTTGCATACAGTTTAAAGTGCTGCATAAATCAATCACCTAGGATGGTTTCAGTTTGACAAAACAAAGAATTTCTAAAAGTCCTCAAAGGTTACTACCAGTTTTAAGACATGTTTCTCAGCTCTGCCAGTCAGTATTCAAACCATAGAGAACAATGCCTCTGGTGGCCAATAAGAGAATGTTTCACTTTGGAAGAGGGACGTGTGACTTTTTCCTTTTTTGGTTATCTTCAATGAACCTTGAACTCTCCACCATCTAAGAGGCTTGTATCCCTTAATGCTTAATGTGTTATGCCAATAAGTATTTGCCTGCATATTAATAGCAAGTGCAAATTCAAACAGTGCACTAGTCTGTTGTTGACAGCATGATCAAAAAGTACCATAATGTATGCTTATTGGAAATAACACCATTCATTTTGCACATGAATACAACTCGTCATATAATCTTACCACATGTTAAACTGCCTTTGAATATTTTACTTTGAGTCATATTGATTACATGTTTATAACGCAGTTATTTGCATTGAGTTTTTATTGAAATTGCAGGTTTTACGCCCTGGGAAATCTTGAACGTTTAAATAATGTACCACATATAAAAAAAAATAGTTTTTTCAATAATCAGTTCCTTAATTTTTTCATTAAGGGATTATTTGTCTCTCAATTTGATTCTTTTAACATATACTTACTTGCCCTACTTATATCATAAAGCTGGCTGATAACAGTGCTTCCGGTATTATTGAGCCATTTCTTACAAATAAATAGTATCGGTTCAAATTAATTAAAATTTTGTTTTCAAATCATCAGATAAAAGGTAAGTGACTCTTTGTTAACCATGTTCAGGCATCAGCTCTTCCAAAATAATGTTTTCAGTCCGTGATAATGTAACTCTGGATTTAAAAACTGGCCACGGTGCCTGGTTTGATCCCTGGGTTTGTCAAGATAAAGAATGGGCTGAGAGATTGTTTTTGAGCAGGACACTAAACTTCTCCAACACTCCACTGCAGCACAAGATGAATTTGAATATAGAATAGCACTTTTACTTTATTTAACCCCGGTGTTTGGTTTATATTGATTTTTGTTTCCTACTGGTTCGCCCTTGGGGCCCAACTAAGCTAAGGGCTGTAAAAATTAAATAATGATATACCAATTACAAAATATACCTTTTATCCATCAAATATTATTTTTGTTTTCTTCTGACCTTTATTAAAACCCAATATCTAAATAGTTTTAAGCAGTAACCCTTTGCCACAATTGCACATGTGATGAAGGTGATTAGGCATAAATGAGCATAACGCATTGTTATTACACCAATCAAGATCATTTTCATGCTTTGTATGTTATATGGCTATGCATTAACAAATCTATATTTATTTTGTTTGTAATCCACATGTTGATACTGATGTATGTTTGGGACAATTAGACCTAAAACAGAACTAAGTTACTGTTTGTAAGCGATTCTGATACAATTAGGAAAAGTCAATGTTAATATTGTGTAGCTGGTCTCCAGGATAACATTTTTAGTGACACAGTGAGTGACGTTAAATGTTTCTCAAATACTCATGAATAACTCAGATTTTGCAGGAATTTGTGGCTTATTAGTAGTCATCAGTAAGGAACCTCCAACCAGACTCTCACCATTTAAAAAAATAAATTTTAAGCAGTGACGTTAGGCTATATTATGAAAGTGAGAAGAACATTTGGGAATCCATCATGCATACAGATAAGAGCATTGTGTCTATGCGCACTGACGGTGACTGCTATCCTTAGCTACACAATGACGTGACGGTCTGTCTTTGTCATTGTTCCTTCACAACATGAAGATACCTTCAATGAATGAAAGAGTGGGTGACTAAACGATTCAATCAGTAAATCCTCATCTGCCTCCATGTGTACCCCGGCATTGCCTCAGACAGTTGACTCTTGGCTGAGCTGATAAGTCCCTCTTTATTCCGCCGCCTGCTGCCAGAAAAGCGCCGGGGATCTCATTGTGCGGAGTGATCTGAGACGGACTACACCCAGCCGCTGCATCACTACCCTGGCTTTCTTTGCTGCCCTAGCCTTGGCGTTGGTCAACGTCGAAGTGTGGGTTTAGATTGGAGACTCTAAATTCGTCTGTAGGTCTTCTTCCGATTTAGGTGCGTCCTGTTCGGCAACCATACGTCCGAAGCTTTTAGGGATTTTTTTATATATAGCATCAATTTCTTGAATATGTCTTGGCAAAGCTACGTGGAGAACCTGATGGCCGATGGCAGCTGTCAGGATTGCGCCATTGTTGGATATACGGACGCCAAATATGTTTGGGCAGCACATGCCGGTGGTACATTCAACAATATCACGGTAAGAGGTCAGAATTAGGGTTAAGAGAGAGTGGACGTGTGGTTTCGTTTGACGGTGTTGTTTATGCATTAACCCACACAGGCGCTCGCCACACTGAGCCGCGTTAAAACCGTTACCTCGCAGGGTATAAATGAGCTAACGGTACCGTGCTAGCTCAGTGTTAGCTAGTCTATCGGTGGCCTGTGGCCGTTATGTCCTCCTTAAGGAAACGTTGCGGGATTAGACCTCGTGTTGGTCAGATAAGACGAGCACGTACTTAAACACCCCTGAAGCAAATCGTTGTCGTTAAAAGACACTTATTAAAAATGTCAAGACGCTGTCGTATTATTCCTAACGGGGATGTTAAAGCCAGCGAGGAGACGGTGTCTGACTTAAAGCGGGGCATGCTTTGTGTGATTAGCTCACGTTAAGCTGCTGCTCTACCTGTGGTTACCTCTGGCGGACGATTGGTCAGCCGACGATAAGGCTCTCTAATTATTAACGCGAGTAATCTAACCTACATGTATATCTTTTTTGATGGAAATTACAATGTTTTTTTGTTTTGTATTATTCATTGAGAGGGATGCACGAGAGCTAGACCATCATGCATAAGACGTCATTTAACTTCCGCTCCTCACTGCAGGGATGGGAGGTGGTCGGTCCCAGAGATTGTGATGGTTTTTAAATTGATTATAAACCTCGTCTCTTAGTATCATGCTGGTAGCACGCTTGGTTTTATACCTAGTTCTGGTGCCAGGATAGCAGGTTTACTCTATTGTTCTGCAGATTGTTGTCTCCATTTATCCCTCGTTCTATAGAAAATAGTGGTTATTTAATTGACTTGTTTGAACATATTCAGTCTGTAACTAATTACTGATCTGAATATGACCAACAGGAGCAGCACATCCTAACGTTTAAGAAGCTGGATCCAGCAATTGTTGCTTGATTAATCAAAATTGTGGCTGGTTGATTGACTAATCTCTTCTTACATTTTAACGATATACATAGATTATTTCAAATGTGGAAGCACTTTGTGGATGTAACACAAAGCGGGTGTTCCTGGTAGACGATGTCAAAAAGAGAGTAAATCAATTTCCCAAAAAGTCAAGGCACAATGTCCATCCATGACAGTTAATTGTCACGGTATAAAAGTTAGAAGGTTCTTTTATCATGGCTGCATCGTTTGTCTATATATTATTATCGTGTAGCCACTATCATTTTTATTTTACCGCAACATAGTAAGGCCTTCTGACTTATTGGGGAATTCATGTTCTTTCTAGTGGGAACACGTTTATTTATGTACTTATTAATATTGTTTCTTTTATACTCACAGGAATTATGCTAGTCGTCTAACTGGAAGCATGTTAAATCTGTCTGAGGATCTGAATGACATTGTGCCAATCCTGTGGTTTTGTGGGTTTTTCAGTCTCAAGAAATAGATACCCTTATCGGCAAGGACAGGGAGAGCTTTTACACCAGCGGTCTCACTCTGGGCTCAAAGAAGTGTTCAGTCCTCAGAGACAGCATCCATGATGACGGGGATTGGACAATGGACATCAGGACAAAGAGCGGAGGAGGAGAACCTACATACAATGTCTCTTTGGGAAGAGCTGGAAAAGGTAAAAGTGTAGTTTCAAAACGGTTAACCTCGTCATCACAAAGCGGTGTCTTCACGAGTTAAGATACTGTGTTGTATAAACATAACAGGGGTATGAGAGCTACGGTGTATGAGTTATTTGACTTAAGGAAGTCTAGTCTCACAATCAAGGGTCTGTTTTATTAGATTTACAACATAAGATAATTTATTCTCCTGGCCAAACATTTGCTGCTCCCAACTTCTTAAATATGAGAATTCAATTATTTTTAGTTTTTGTACAGTTGGTCCGAAAAATCATGCAACCGCATTGGTAAATTATGATGGCATTTGTCACTATTTATTATTAACATTATATTGACTAAATTATTCCTGCAGATGTGATTTTCACATCGATCACATACACATCTGTGCGAATATATCTGTGGTTGGAAACTTTTTACATATCCCCCAAACCAATGCTGCACCATCTAACAAAATGTCTTCTTAGCAATATCCACTGGCTCATTAGTGTTGCATTACATCTGACTTGCTGTTTAACAACAGAGGTCAGCAGAAGCTGTCCTGACCAATCGATGATCTTCCTACAGTTCATAAATGTTACATTAAAAAGAATGAAGCTACAATGGTGACTAGTGATATGTGGGTGTTTTTATTTTGCCACACCCACCGGCCCCATTAGTCAACTACACTAACCGCCAACTTTATGCATTATAGTAGCACAATATTCAGGACTACGGTCTGAGACAGGTGTGTGTGTGTGTGTGTGTGCATGCCTCACACACAGAGGATGAGAAGGTGGACTATTGCACGCAATGTTTTTGTAAGTTATTATTAACTTACTTGAAATGCTGCTTTTATCACTTTTTGACCCGCCTGCCTGAACCTGGGATACTTAAGCTCGCCCGCGGGCACTAAAGGTGATAGGTGTTGGAACATTTTTGGACACAGACTTCTCATCATTTGGCAGTCTGAGATGTACAGACAAATACACGGGATCAATTGGTAAATTTACCTGGTAGTGAAATCACCTATTGTTGTTGGGTAGCAAAGACAACCTGCAGGCCATTTGCCCTGTATGGTGAACATTATCTCTGGACTACACATTTAATGATACTTGGAATGCCCTTTCTTACCCTTTTTTAACTTTCCTTAACTGTGCCTTTTCTATCTCTTCTCTTTCAGTTTTGGTTCTTGTAATGGGCAAAGAAGGGGTCCATGGAGGCGGATTGAATAAGAAGGCTTTCTCGATGGCAAAATACTTGAGGGAATCAGGGTTTTAATGTTTTCAAGCTCACGTAGATGAAATTGAGAGACAAAAAGAAGAGAAAAGAAATATTGCTGTTAAGATTTCTCCTGCAAGCAGTCAAATGTCTTGGAAACTTTTAATAGCAATGAAGAGTGGTAAGATACTGTGTCACCTTTGTTTCCCCCTTCGTCCTGTAGGGGGGAGAAGTTGTTCATTTCTCTTTTTTTCCTTGTGTGCTCCTGTATTGGTTTTAGTCATGGGGAAAGGAGGCGGTCCATGGTGGAAATCTTAACAACAAAGCACATACAATGGCTGACTACCCGAGGAGGTCTGGATATTAAGCAACCTCTCCACCCATCCATCAACTTAGCAGCTCACTCCCACCCACCGCATTGTGTTGGCACTACTTCCAGGATAAGATGGCATACAATGTTACTTCCCCTTCCCAGTCTACTTTTATATACAGCCTTTTGTTTGCTTAACTCCTTCCACACTTTTTTTTCTTTGATTTACTAAGCTTCCACACTTAAACATTGTACTTCTCATGTTTTTGGCACTGCATTAATGGCATGTTCATTGAAATGTTTATTAACCAAAAGTGTGCAAAAAATGATTGCAAAAGTGTAAAATAAATTTTACTCTCACTTTGTATAACTTTCATTTAGCAACTGGCTAATATTCCAAGGGGAAGTACACATGTAATAGTGGTGATAGTTTGCAAAGTTTTGCTTTTTGAGCATTACTAAAAGATGCCAGTGTCTTTTTTTTTTTTTTTTTTCATCAGCATGTGGGAATTTAAAAGTTGCATGCATACCCTCTTAGCAAACAGATCCCAGGCATATCTCCGTCTCTAGCCCTGCGTAATATTCCAGCCAAAACCATCTTCTCTTCTGCCTCCATCTTCAAGTCTCCGAGCCTCTATTAAAGACATGACAATTTCCTCTGACAAAGTCCTGTATGTGTGTACCAGTTGGCCACCCTCAAGCACAATGGCTTTTACCCTCCATCACATGCTTTCGCTATTGTACCTGAATGTGGTCTTAAAAGTTAATGATGTGGTGTTGGGCTGTTGTTTTGAGTGTAGTGCAAGGTCAGCATTGCTGAGGTCTCAAGATATTGTCGTGATACTTCACCACATCCTGGAGTCTCAGTGGACACCTATGTGACAGCTCGGTCATTTGTCAGTCAGCTTCTGCTATTTGTAAATTTTTCTGTGAATCACTACACACCTGTTATTTTCCCCTCCCCTTTGGACCAATTGTCAGTATAAAAGGATTATCCGAATTACTTCAGCTTATTCTGATGGATGATTGTTGGCATTACCCGTTGACTGTAAACCATTAAGACAACTTCAATTGACTGTAAAACATTTAACTGCTTCCTTAGACTTCAACACTACTTAAACCCTTCATCACTAATTGACTTGTTGCTAACTTTATGTCCATTAACCAATGAAACAGCAATGTCATTTGACTACAGTGTGAATGCATTTTGACTGTAAACCGAGGCTGTTGGGCTCCAACACTTTGGATTTTTTTGCCTTGTGCTTTAGTCATCAAAGGTGTATTCACAAATTGTCATAGTACGGTACTTAGAAGTATATTTAAAAGATAAAAAATGATGCTGTGTACACTAAACATATTGAAAATGGTGTTGGTTGGAATAAGAACATTTGTAAGTTGTCTTGTGAAATTTTTCTGAGAATAACTGTATTCTGTGCCATAAAAATCGATCTGATCTGTTGCTACTACGAGTTGGATTTTTAACTGCTGTCCCAGCAAGAAGTAACTTTTAATGGCACTTTCCTACGGGATATTTTGGCATCAGTAATCTCCAGACTTTGTGGAATATGTACAGAATTAAACAACAGAAAAAAAAGGTTTGCAATATTTTGTCTTTTGTTTTTTAGTTGGAAAGTCCTTCTGCCACAAAATCTATTTCAAATGCCATGAATTGATGAGACATCTTGTTTACAGACGGATCAAATAAAAGTTATTCCAACCAGAGTTAAAGCCAATATGTCCCGTCTGTTACCTTGTGAGTATAAACTTGTATGTTAACTGTTTCAAGAGATTTAAAGTCCATTTTAATTCAGGTATTAAGTTCTAACTTATTGTATTAATGATTCACTAGATTAGCAACAATGCATACCACTTTTGGAAAGCTTGGCGAAAAAGGGACTCTGCCTTCTCAAGTAGTGTCAGATATTTCAATTAGTTGTGAACATCACTTTTTTTTTATAAAGGTGAAAGTTGTCTGTAACTCTTAGATTCAGAATGAATGAGGAGAAACAAACATTTTACTATCTAATAATACAATTTAGAGACTTAACTTCTCGATCAGACCAAAGGAAAGATGACACGTTGATATGACGAAAGAAATAAACCATTGGCATTCATCAATATACCCGTGTACTCAATTTAACCCTGTAAAACCCATGTTCATCATTTTAGGTGCATTTTCCCCAAAGTCAAACTCACATATTTCGTGTCCTTGGAAACTTGAGATGCACACTAGAATTTTAAATAAAGTTGTGTAGATCTGTTTGGCTGCACAGCATGAGTTTGTGACAACTGGCCCAACAGTGGCTTGTTAAGGGTTTAAACCCATATATGACACAAATTTGCTATCCACAGTGTAGCAAGTCCATTTAGGCCTGAAAAAGACAGCCATAGACACCCTGACTTTGTAAGCGCCTATATGCTTTATTATTTTTGAGGACATTTCTCTGTTGTTGTGAGTTGTCTATGTGAAAAACTCTACAGGCTCAGGGAAAGCCAAACAGATATAGGCTTAAGCAGATTCAAAGATGACAAAAGGCCTGAAAACAAATATAATTAAGCCTAAAAGCCTTGTTAAGACTGCCAAATAACCCTGAAGAACAATAAAATGAAGAACAATCAAATGTTTGTCTTTGTCACGTGTTTTTGGCATGACAAAGACAAATGTCTTCTACTTTTTTTTACAATTTGTAGTCCACTTCCAAAGGAAAGTTCAGGGCCACAAACTTACGCCCCAATCTTACTTGTTTGATTGGCAACACCTGCTGTGGTCAGGTGTTAGATTAGTTGTAATCAGGACCAGACCTTGAGTGCTCAGGCTTTAACAGGCCTGAGTAGTGGAGAGTTCAGCATTTGAAGCAAGCAGCTGAGGTAAACTGCCCATGTGCAGTGCTTTTTGGTTGTCCCAATGGCGTATAGAGAGAGCAGAGGCAGTAAGATTTTACTATGTTTAACACTTTTAGTTGGTGCCAGTTCATTTTGCCACTGTGCTCGACTTACAAACCTTAAGGCATTGGATAAATTAAGAGGAAACTTGACTCTTCACAAAAGTCACTCTAAAGGGATTGATGTGCGCCATGGAAGACTGTTAATAGGGCAAAATTCTCTGCAAGGTGATAAACTGAGAGGAACCAAGGCCACAGAGGACTTCCTGGATGTTGATGCAGATTATCAAGAGGACATGGGTATGTAATGGTGAAATTCTTATTACAATCCCTACAAAAGTTGTTAATCATGATGTTTAACATAGTTTTTGACACAAGTCCTGTGCATGTATTATACCCCTGTTTGACTTTTAGGCTTGTAGTTTAATCTGTGTTGTTAGGACAGTTAAATAATGTCAGTCTACCTGTTTGAGTTTTAAAAAAGCCCTATTCTCAATAGGTTGGGGTGAGCCCATGCAACTTAAAGGCTGGGGAGATGGTTTTTCAAGGCCAAATTCAAAGCCAGAGAGTGCAGCAGTAGATCGTCTCCTTAAAATGGATCCAAGGGTTGAATGTACGGCAAACTCCATGAAGCTCCGAGTCCAGTATGCTGATTCTACCCCTGGATCACTGTTCTTTGTGGACAGGGGTAAGTTTACTCTATTGTTGGGTAATACTTTTACAGCTCTATCATTTATACTGTACACAATACTTGTAAGTATTTGCAGAGCAATTTCATGCATTAAAAAATAAATTCCGTTTCATTAATTGCTCAGGAAGTAACCTGTCTCCTCTGCCGCTGTCCAAGTTGCCACCAAGCTGTGGTTACACAATCGGGTCTACACTGAGAGATTTGGTCTTGGTTGCACCTTATGATGGTTGCTTTGTTGCTCTTGAGGTGGGATACTTTTATTCTAAGAGTATTGCACAGTTGAACCATGTACACTTGGAACATCTTGCTTTCTGGATTTAGGAGGATTGCTACGTTCTTCCATTGCGTTGGTTGGGGTTACCAGTGAAGATGTCGTGCCCTTTGATGAGGCAGTCTTCACCTAACGCTCCGATGGTCGACTGCTATGCTCAGGGCATGGTTGTGAAAACGGGATGGATTGTATCCATTGATAAAATGAATGTAAAATGTAAGTGTATGCCTTTTTCCTGAATTTTGTTTTAAGATAATTTAATGAAATTTCTGCCCTACCGTGACCAGATGTCGGTTTACCTTTTTTTTTTTTTTTTTGGAAAGCTTATTTGTCTGTAATGTATTACTTTACAGTGATTGGTAACTGGGAGCCACTGATGAAGGCTTCACCCAGATGTGGGTTCAGTGTAGTTGAACATCCGGAGGGTATGGTCATCTCTGTTCGCTATGCACCCTGCCTGGAGAAAAAGGTATGGTACAAATTTTCTTTTGATGCTAAAATTCCCCATTTAAAAAGTTTTAGTATAAACCATTTACCTTTTGTGTTCCAGGAGGGAATGTACACCCTTGAATTGGCTGGAGAAGGAGAAACTAAAATTTCCTGTCCATCACGGTCACCAGCTCAAACTGAACACACAAGGCCCACCGATGGTCCAAGACTGCAAGCTGAACCCTCTGGGAATTTGTCACCTACCCCACTTGCTCCAAAGAACCAAGAGCCACCGCAGCCTGAAGCCCCTTGGGGCCAAGTACAGCAGCCCTTCTACCCCGTCTACCCTCTGCCAAAGCCTGAAAACCCAACTGCTGCTCCAAGGCCTCCACAGCCTGAAGCCCCTAAGGGCCAAGTCCAGCATCCCTTCTACCCCTTCTACCCTCTGCCAAAGCCTGAAAACCCAACTGCTGCTCCAAGGCCTCCACAGCCTGAAGACCCTAAGGGCCATGTCCAGCATCCCTTCTACCCCTTCTACCCTCTGCCAAAGCCTGAAAACCCAACTGCTGTGCCAAGGCCTCCACAGCCTGAAGCCCCTAAGGGCCAAGTCCAGCATCCCTTCTACCCCTTCTACCCTCTGCCAAAGCCTGAAAACCCAACTGCTGCTCCAAGGCCTCCACAGCCTGAAGACCCTAAGGGCCAAGTCCAGCATCCCTTCTACCCCTTCTACCCTCTGCCAAAGCCTGAAAACCCAACTGCTGCTCCAAGGCCTCCACAGCCCGAAGCCCCTAAGGGCCAAGTCCAGCATCCCTTCTTCCCCTTCTACCCTCTGCCAGTGCCTGAAACCCCAACTGCTGCTCCAGGGCCTCTACAGCCTGAAGCCCCTAAGGGTCAAGTCCAGCATCCCTTCTACCCCTACTACCCTCTGCCAAAGCCTGAAAACCCAACTGCTGCTCCAAGGCCTCCACAGCCTGAAGCCCCTAAGGGTCAAGTCCAGCATCCCTTCTACCCCTACTACCCTCTGCCAAAGCCTGAAAACTCAACTGCTGCTCCAAGGCCTCCACAGCCTGAAGACCCTAAGGGCCAAGTCCAGCATCCCTTCTATCCCTTCTACCCCTTCTACCCTCTGCCAAAGCCTGAAAACCCAACTGCTGCTCCAAGGCCACCACAGCCTGATGCCCCTAAGGGCCACGTCCAGTATCCCCTCTACCCCTTCTACCCTCTGCCAAAGCCTGAAAACCCAACTGCTGCTCCAAGGCCTCCACAGCCTGAAGCCCCTAAGGTCCAAGTCCAGCAGCCCTTCTACCCCTTCTACCCCTTCTACCCTCTGCCAAAGCCTGAAAACCCAACTGCTGCTCCAAGGCCTCCACAGCCTGAAGCCCCTGAGGGCCAAGTCCAGCATCCCTTCTACCCCTTCTACCCTCTGCCAGTGCCCGAAAACCCAACTGCTGCTCCATGGCCCCCACAGCCTGAAGCCCCCGAGGGCCAAGTTCAGCAGCCCTTCAACCCCACCCCATTCTACACTTCACCAAAGCCTGGCGGCGTAGTCCCACAAGCCCCTCCACCTGTTAACTGCCCTCAGTTTTGCCCATCTGGATTTGATAATTGCTGTCCACAAATTTCATTTCATCACCATTTCCATCAAATTATTCCTTTTGGACTTGGCAGTCAAGATGCACCTTCACTCTATCCAGGACCACCATACCTCCCTTCAGGTGCATATTCTGGCCTTGGCAATAGCTTGGGTTCTGCTTCTTTACCTCAAGAACCAATGACAACGCAAGCTTCCATAACTTCCGCCTCTACATTCATTTCATCTCCGTCCCTTCAATCTGGGAATGAAAAGAGGCCACATCTTTCGCCACCAGATGGCAACCTTGCGCCACTACCAGATAATCCTAGCAAGCCTACAAATCCTGAATGGCCAATTTACCCTTATGAGGTTCCATATTCTCTATCTCCTAATTGGCCATATCTACAACAAAACGTGGAGCTGCAGAATTTCCCACACATCCTATCACCAGCTTCCTACAATGTGCCCTCTAAGCCACAGGCTCCAGATAGTAAACCAGAAAATCCAGTGCTGAAATATGAGTCGTATAATGTCCAGCCCCCAAAGCAGCAAAATGTCCAACTATTAGGTTTGGACATGAATAATCCATCTGGGTCTTACTTCGCCCAATATCAACAGCAGCGTATAGAGAATAAGCAAATGCTTCAAGATGCTCAAGCACAAACTTATGACAAGCCGACGGCCCCAAGCATGTCTCAACTGCAGCTATTATTGAGTGGCTCAAATAAATCCACCAATCATGGAGCAACTGTGCCCTCCTATTCTGAACCAAAGAGTTATGTACTGCTACAGCATGGCCCACCAGGTAGGGAGCCTAACGGTTACAATGACTCACCGCTGCCTTTTAGTGACCTGGTTCATGATGCAAACTTATTTGCACAAAATCTTGCAAGGCAACATGGTCATAAACCTCAACGTTTTAAGACCCTGCAGGAAAAACCCCTACAACCCAAATTGCTGGGTAAAGGAATGTCCAATCCCTTACCCATCAACTACATGCCAAGGCCTGGTGATATAATAGGTTAATCATTGGTTATCGCTTTGATGACTCATTTCAGGCCTTTGCCCCAGGACCCTTAATTCCTTGTATCATTCAAAGATTCCTGGAGGCCCATGATGCCTCTAATTTCAACCAAAGGATTCTATTTCATGTTCCAGGAAATGCATTTCAATGAAAGGACTCTGCAGCTGACCACCAAGCTAATGGTATGTTAAAAAAAAAAAACTAATCTGTCTCTTGCAGTACTGAACCAACCATTTCAGTGAGCAAGTGGAACTGGGAAGCAGAAATGTTTCATTGTCAAAGTGAATAAATGATTGAAACAACTATGCAAGTGTTTTATTTTCCAGTTTTGTCTAAGGGTGGTTTTTTTGGTAAGAATGTAGGTGTAAAGGCATGGGCGTTTGAGTGTTTTTGTCAAAAGTTGTAAGCTTACCCTTGGTAGTTGTTGGAATCTACTTTTGATTTAGACTCGAAAGGTGCATTGCCCTTGTTGAACAAATTTTTCTTGCTTATTTTGGCTTGCCATGAACTGTTGCAGCCTGAACATTGACCCATTCATGCAAATACACTGACTAGAATTTCCCCATTCATCAACGGTGTCCTTAGTAAGTACTCTAAAATCCTTTGGTGCTTGTTCCTCAAGAGATGTTTAGCTTCTATTCATACACTCGGTTTGGTAAAACATTACCTGATTAATTTGACCCTAAAGATCTCATTACAAAACTGTAATTTGCGTTAATGTGAGTATAGTGTTTAAATGTTCCATTCATGAAACATCTGTGAACTGACACTCAAAACTGCCAGACCTTTTGGGTGTTAAATAATTTAAACATTTAATGTTAGACTGCTGAATGGGACAAATTAAGTAACAATTAATACATTTTTTTTTTTTTTATATAAAGGAAAGCTGTATTTGTGGAGAAACGCATTACAAAGTTTCCAGATATTGAAGGAAAAATACAATTTAGAAAAGTGTGATGTCTTCAGATATCTACAGTTACGGCAGTACTTTTCAAAAGAAATTAAGAGACATGAGGTAACTATGGAACCCAATGAAATGATACAATTAATAGTACGGGCATACATTGGCAGCTCTAAATCAGTAATTTCAAAACTTTACCAGGGAATTACAAAGGGCAGAGGAACTACCACAACATGTATCAAGGAGAGATGGGAGAAAGAACTAGAAGATAAAAATACCCATTCAGCAATGGGAGAATATGTCTGAAACCGCGTTCTCTACTTCCTGTTCTATGTATTGGCGTGAATTTGGCTGGAAGAACCTTGTTCGCTTCTCTATTACCCCTAAAATGAAGACTTACTTAACCACAATAAACCATACATGCTGGAGAAATTGTGGGGAGGGTTGTGCAAACCATATCTTCTGGTGCTGCCCCAACATAAAAACATTCTGGCAAAGCATTTGGAGAATTATGCAGCATATTCTTGGCCAGCAGATCCTATTCACATGCAAGTCACTGTATTTGGGTGATCTACCAGAAGGAATAACAGGAAATGACAGATACCTCCTGAAAAAATTAACGGTAGCAGCAAAAATAGCAATTACTCGTAAGTGGCTACAAACCGACCCGCTCTCAGTAGAAAATTGGATTGAAATCATTAAAGAAATTCACGATATGGAAAGGCTGACTTTCCTTCTGAGATTAAGAAAAGACACACATAGCAAGATGGACAAAATGGACAAAATATTTGTCAGAACAAGAAACTTGACTGGTGACTTGCCCTCCCTAACCTCACACAGCTTTTTTGACTCTGTTCAGTGTTGATGCTGATTATCTTTTAAGAAGACAGGTACTCTCTTCAAACAGGATGCTACTTCATCTGTGCAAATCTAGATCCTAGCATAAATAATGCTGTGTATAGAACCCTTCAAATGTATATTTTTGATATCTGATGTTGGGCTGAAATCATGGTTGACAACGTTGTTGGCGTGTTGCATGGTTTTGATGTATTTTGTTTTTGTTTTCTCTTATTTATCTATGTTTAATTTTATTTTTCTTCCTGGTCTTTCTTTGCCAGGTGCATGATTTACTATTATTATTCCTTTACTTGTTTTTATTTGTTTTTCTTTGCTACAAAAAAAACCCTGAATAAAATATTTAAGTATAAAAAAAGGCCTTGGATAACTATCCTTCATTGACTGCAACTTTTCAAAGTACTTTAGAAGTATTTAATCACATATTTAAAGAATGAACGATGAAAGTAAGAACACAAAAAGCTTTGACTTGAGAGATTTATTCATCAGAATCTAAAACAAAATCTTTTATATCCATTTTACAGAAAGTTCAAGAGTTCTGCCAAGCATAATGCTAGTGTGATTGACAATTTCAAATGAGGGGGATTAGTGTTTGTAGGAAGTACATTGGTGTTACATCTACCTACAGGACATGGTCATTTATCAATTACGCTCACAATTGAATCTAGTGCTAGTGTAGTTGAAGCACGGATAGAGTCTCTTTGAGACTTTAAGAGTCAAAGAATCTGATCCTTCCTGGGCACACTGGCACAAGAGCAATGGGGTCTGTTTGAGTCATAAGGGTGTCAGCCACCGAAGAGGTGGGTGCAGCAGGTACATCTCTTTTCACCACAAAAACAGGGACCTCAGCACTGGCTGAAGAATCTGAGGCTGATCCAGCGTCGACAGCTGGAGCAGGATCGGTAGCAGCTGGATCGGTAGCAGCTGGATCGGTAGCAGCTGGATCGGCAGCAGCTGGATCGGCAGCAGCTGGATCGGTAGCAGCTGGATCGGCAGCAGCTGGATCGGCAGCAGCTGGATCGGCAGCAGCTGCACCAACCACGGCAGGGGCTACAGGTACCACTTCAGCTGACTCTGATGATTCTGCCGACAAAAAGCCGCTTAGCTGAGGGTCATGGAGAGCTGTCAGTTTGTGGTGCTTCAGACCATGCTTGGGTGACAGGCTGCCTCTGTGTATGTGGACCATTGATGGTGTGGCAGGATCTGCAACTGCAGTGCTGTTGGCATCTGCTACAGTGCTGTTGGCATCTACAACGGGGATCTGAAAGAGTGTGCATCAGCAGAGGCTTAGGAAAAATTATCTATATAATTGTAGAACAGTAATTTGGGATTTATTTTTGGCCAAGTTAAAATACGGTATTTTACCAGAGTTGAAAACATCTTGCAGTCCACTGTGTGATCAGTGCTCAAACCTTTGGCAGAACAAATACCACGCGCCTGGTGGAGAAAAGACAAAAACATGAGTTTAACTCAATTTATTTTCAAATTTGAACTGTTTTCAGGTGTGCTTTGGTGACAAGATTTATTATATTCCTATATTCTTTGAAGCTCATCAGCAGGGCTAAAAATATATATATATAAAAAAAAATAAAACAGTGGAAAACTAAACTGGTGCTTTGTGTACTTACAGCCATGGCGTCATGCAGGGGCACGCAGGCATCATCAGTGCAATTAGCCTCAACTACTACATATTCTGCGAAATAGATTCGCCCACCAGACACAACCTGAAACAAGGTATTGAAAAGTATTAATCTACTGACAGACAGAATATAAAACATGCAGGTCCAATACATTTTTTTTGGGGAGGGGAAGGGGGTTGGGCTCACCTGTGATGACATCCTTCCAACCTCCATAACAGCATACGTTACATCAACAGTCCTGTTGTTGACGGTTGCCAAAGAGGAGTGGACAAAGTCCAGAGCTGTGGTGTCATTTAGGAGAAGGAGGGTAGCACAGCCCAAGCACAAGTCCTCTGTTGATTCTATATGTCATCAAAGAAAGACACATGCAGGTTTTTGTGTGTAGGGTGACACTTGTGTGGAATCTTCTGAATGTATGTAGGCGTCATATGGTTGAGTGTGATCACAATGTTTTACCATCGGTTTTACACTTGAACGCTGTGACAGTCAGCGCTCCGCCAAACTTCTTCAGCACCACATCACAGTCTCCTTCTATTGCCTGATTAGAGACAAAGAATCAGTCCAAATAGCAGAACAGTCAATCTGGACATTTACTATTACTATTTTATATCGTTATATAAAATCATCAGTATCTTGACACTTGGTTGAATTTATGTAGCTGTGTATTAGAGCGTCTGTTTACTACTGGTATATAGTCTCACCGTCAATATTTTTGGCCTGACTGTGCAGTTGGCAAGAGGTGTGGGATCCAACACATGACAGTCTGTCTCCAGCAGGTCAACTTCCAGCACATACGTGTTGTCTCCATCAGGCTAAGGGGAGATAAAACAATACATTTTTTATACTATTCTTTTCAAATCTAACGCATCTGACAGTCATTTAACAGAATTCTGCTATATGTTGTGCAATTGCCACATAAACAGAGGCCCTGTGGGTGAAATGACCGGCTGTCATATTTGCATGAATGAAGATGCATATGTAATTTCAGAGCATAGTTGAAATGTTGATGATTTTTAATCTTTTCTGTTTTCATGCAGAGGCCCCCACACACAAACAGTTTAGGAAAACACTTAGATGGATTGTGTCTTAATTGGGTTGGTGACATAAAATATGTACACTTTAAAACATGCAATGATTAAGAGAATGTATAACAAAACAAAACAAAATGTACTACTTTATATATAATGTACCACTTTATCTAAATAATGCAGTTCAATAAAGTTTTAAGCTTGGCATATTTTTACAGGATGTGTTTTTCCTATTTTTTATTATTCAGTGTTCATGCAAAGTTGCACTTTCATATCACAGTTCACAGTTTAACCTTTCAAATGATGTGTTCCTATTTTTTGGCCATGAGGAAATAAATGTGATTATTTTGTTATGTACTGCATCCCATGTTCCTGCCTGTTGAAAGACAGGAGAAGAGAAAGGTTAACTACTTGTTTAAATGTTTTTTTTGCCTACAACTACACTCTAAACTCTACACCTGACTTACCTTAGTATAGATCTTGATGTCTTCGATCCTGTTCAGGACATACTTGTAGCCATGAGTGTGCTGGGCATTGAGGTAATCCTGAGCCACCAGAGCAGCCTCCTCTGCTTCAGAGGAGTCGCACTGCGGTCGTACCACATTGATCTGAGCCCACACCCCCGCCAGTAGTCCCAGAATCAAAGTGATGCCCAGGAATTTCATTTCTGTAAGAGATGCACAGGCAGAAGTATCAGAGCAGTTAAGCAGTTGAGGGTAAGGAGGGGACGCTGGGCTCATGTAGCCAGGGGTGTATATATCCTGTACTTTAAACAGGAAAACCGAGCCAAGTCAAACACCATGATCATCCCTCCTGACTCCATGTCACTTGTGAGTCGTGCTCTGTTTTAGGATTGCTGCCAAAACAAATGTAAGTTGAAAGAGTTTAAATCAATAATGATTTTCTGTGTTTTATGCCGAGACATCTAGAAACATCCCACGCTATCTGTGATTTCCAGTTTATAGCTGTGACCAGATCTGACATGAATGTTTCTTGAGTTAAATACTATAGAAAATATGTGAAGAGTTCATGTTCAAACACCTGTATTGTGTAACCAGCAGGAACTCAGAGTGACTTGCTCAATGATCTTCAGCAAAGAGGATATTTGCCAACAGAAGGGGCATAGTTGAGGACAGGGACTCTCATTGCTGCCGCCCACTTATTTGCTCTGTATTTGACCATTTGCACAATACACAAGTGTCTCTCCGGGTCAGAACCAACAGAGATACCGATGAAAGAATTACAAGTAAAAAGACCCACTTTGACGTTTGTGTATTGTTAGGGATTTATTTTTCTATTTTTCACAATATTTGAGATGTATGACTTTTACGGAATATATGAAGTTCCATCCCACTGCAAAAGGGTCAATATTGAGACACCGTACATGCATGTGTAATTTTAATTTTAATGACAGTTATCCCCCATATATCCTGGTTATTAGTGCTGTAATTCAAAATGATAACAAGCTGTCAAACAAAACCGGTCTTCCTCCAAAGTTCAATCAGGTCTTTTTTGCTAGTTAAACGTGAAAGACCATATGATAGTTGTTCTAAATAAATACAAGCTGTGCATCTGCTTGCTTCACCGAACACTGAGCAGATACCTATTGTTTTGGTTACTGGTAAGAAAGCACCACTTCAAATGAAATGGAAACCACAAATTGGATACTTTTTATGGGTATGGTTTTTGTACGTAGGACATAATTTGACTCGGCAGGCACTGCTAAATAATAAAGCCAAACGAGCACAAATTGCTTTCAATAACATAGCTAAATGCTGGCATTGTCGCTCCATCTGACAACACTTTCTCACTCAAGTCTGATTGGTCGGCCCAAGAGTGACGCATTCCATTACGCGACTCAATGTGCAATGTATTGTATACACGATGCTAACTGCGCTGCAGGTTGAGAGGATCAAACAGCTAAACATCGTCTCTTGAATTTAAAGTACATTATTCTCCAGGCAGTAGACATGGTGGACGTTAATGAGAGCATAGTTCACCCCACTCCGACGTTTCAATGAGGCAGTAACGGTAAGCTAGCAGCTCCCCATTTGTTACCCACAGTGGTGGTGCCAGTGAACGTAGCTATGTTAGCTAGTGTAGCAAGGCTGTTTGCGTGGAAACACGTGTGAAGATAAGAACGTACCAGACTGGTACAAACTGTGAGTCTGGAGCAATTCAAATAATCATGTTTGTTAGGTAACCTGTGTGGGGACATGTGTTGCAAAACATTTACAACCTTTGAGAATGCATTGATAATCTTCAGTTCTCTCAGCTCCTGGATTTTACTAAAACATGTGAAAATACTTACTAAGTCATCTCTGTACACGTGACTGTTATTAAAGCTGCAAGCGAAGCTCCCACGTTTCTATTTGCTTTGGTGAAAGAAGTGTTCAGGTCCTTAACTCAAGTAAAAGTAACGTTACTTGCTTTGCAGCAGAATGGTTCATGTCAGTGTTGTATTATATATCGTACATAGTATTACTGATGTGTTAACATGCAAGCAGCCGATTAAAGGGAACTGATTGTACAGCAATCAAGTAATTGTACTAAGTTACATTCCACCACTGCTTAGTTAACTACAAAGTTCAGAAAAATCTCAGAATCTGCTTACCAGGCAAACCATGTGTAACTTTATTTAAAAGTGAGATGAAACTATGTGGGAGCCTTGTCTATAGTAACACATCCATTCTGTATTGCAGCAGTTGTTCAGGTTGTCAATACTCTACCGAAGAAGCCGCCAGAAGGGGAAGCAAATACAAGGACCGACGTTGGAGACAATGGACCATGGCCTGGACAAAATAGCATTCTGTTTCAGCTCTGCTGCACACGAGCTGTCGGGCTTAGATCTGCCTTTCCAGCGGCTGAAAAGATACCCACAACGCTCTCATGTGACCCTCCATCGTCCACTCTAACAAACCTTTTCCAGATGCATCGGACACAGAGCCACCGAGGCAAAGCAAAATACCTCAAGAAAAGAAAGGGATTCCTGTCTTCGGTCAAGGGAGTTTCTCATCTCTCCAGGCGAGCCAAGAGACGCATGTGTTGTAAATTGCAGCTTTGGATGTGGAGAAAGCGGAGGGACAAATTTCGTTTTGGGTTATTAAGAGCAAAGAAAAGACCTTGTGGAATCAGCTCTGGCCCCTGCGACAGTGTAAAGACACAAACACAGAAAAATGAAAGCAAAGTCCCAATGTACCACACACCAAACCTAGAAGAATCAGTCAGAGCATCCGTTCTTGTGTCACCTCTCGGATGTGATACTGGAGATTCAGACTCGCTCGGAGGACAGATTTCCCCGCTGAGGCTTTATGACTCTGTCAGTCTGTCAGAAACGTTGATCGCTTCCGATTCCTTGCACAACCTGGTTATGGACACAAATGTTTCTGCGGGTGACGACAGTCAAATCGTGCCCACAGCATCGGTGCCGTCTCAGGAAATTGAAACTTATGCACAACTCAGTGGAATTACAGACTCTTTACAACTTTCTCACACTGTCAGACCCCCGTTGAGTACAGACAGCGATGCGTGTGTGTTAACGGCACATTTTAAAGAAGCAAAGACATTGGTACCAGTTCAAAGGCTCGAGGTCGACGGCCCATCAGGACAATTCACTACTGTCCCTCCAGGTCAGGACCAGACTACAAACAGAGACACCGATGAGAGAATCATCAGGAAAAAGACTTGTCAAACTGATATCAGCACACTGAGAAAAGAAATCCACGGTATATATATTTTCACTTTTATAATTTTTGGTTTTAAATTTCTGTTTTTCACAGCTTTTTGAGATAAAAATGTTTCTATGCCTTTTATAGAATTTCTTGAGGACTTCTACAGACTATATGGATGCTTCATCCCATTACATAAGAGAGACGTGTTGAGACATCTGGAGAGGAAGCTCAACACTGATTTCAGCGACAGGTACATTTTGTCAAACATCTTACTGTCTCGAATCACTTTGCGTGATGAAAGCCTCTTATGGGTTATTACCAGCCACAGCAGCATGTGTCGGGTATTGTTTGTGTGTCATCGTGGCAAAAGATGGTCCTGGAGACGCCTACTGTAGCGGGAACTACCACAGGTTTGGGTAGAAAGGGTAGAGAGTGGGGAATCTGTCATGATTTTATCCCTGGACCAATTATATTTTATTTTTCTGTCTGTGCAGGAAAAATGTCATCTTCTCAGAAGTTATCAAATACCGAACTGCCATTGTTCAGAAGCCTGTTCCCTCCTTCCAGGTGGTCTACAAGAAACACACACTGACACTGGATGACTTGTCAACACTGGCAGATCAGAACTGGCTCAACGACCAGGTCATCATCTAACACGCCAAGACTTTAGTCTCTCTCACGCTTTGATTGGAAAGATGAACACGATGAAGAAAAGCCTGATTGTTTATCCTGAATGTGACTTGTGTTTCTGCCTCAGGTTATGAACATGTATGGGGAATTAATTCTGGAAGCTGCCCAACACAAGGTAATCTTCTACGTAGATAGCATGTTTTTCTCTCATTATAATTGGAACACTAGATGAGTGACGTTTTTACCTGCCAGTGTTATTGCTAGTAATTAAAGGAATGGTTTGACATTTTCATCACATTTTGGAAAATACGTATATTTGCTTTCTTACCACCTCTGAGTAGTATGAAACATTTTTCACAGAGACAGTGAGTGTAAGATTGTAATTTATTTAATCTCCTTGTTGTCCCACCGTAGGTCCATTTTCTCAACAGCTTCTTCCACCGGCAGCTCATGACTAAAGGATATGATGGCGTTAAGAGATGGACAAAGCAGGTTCGGACTAAGTTAGAAGTGGTGTAATGATTCTGTGATTCTAAAGTCAAAATACTATGAGAATAGATTTACATATTTTGTGACATACTATACTATGATGTTTTATGACGCATGCTATGACATTTTGATGATTTTTGTCATGGCATACTATACTGTGACTTTTTTATGACATACTATAGAAATTACTTTTTTACACTTTTACCTTTTTATTACTTATTCATGTTATATTATGCTATAACATTTAATGGCATTTAAATGATACTATAACTTTTTTTTTTCTGACCTTTTTCTGTCATACTCTATTACTTTTGATATGACATACTTTGATGTGACTTTTTTTGTTATACCATACTATGACATTTTATATCAAATACTTTACTCTTAAACACATTTTCTTTTACTTTTTAAGACATACTATAGTATGACGTTTTAAAGGCATTCATATAGCATGCTATGAGATTTCATATGACATACTATACAATGACATTTTCATGAAATGCCATGTGATGACTTTTTACGACATGTTTACAATGACTTTTTTATATTCTTATGACATACTTAGTGTGTTTTTCTGATGACACCTTTGAGTGGCTTTAACCCTGTCGACCTTGCACAGGTGGATTTGTTTTCAAAGAGTTTGCTCTTGGTGCCCATCCACCTGGAGGTTCACTGGTGTCTGGTGACAGCTGACATCGACAAAAAGAAGATCTGCCTTTACGACTCTCAAGGAAACGCACTCCAGAAAGTTGCAAGGGTAATGCTATGTTTGTTTACAATCTACATAAACATTTCAGCGTGTTGAAATCTGCTTTACATAGTAAAACTGTTTTTAATGCTTTTCTTATGATAGAACATCCTGAAATACTTGATGACCGAAGCAAAGGAGAAGAAGCATACACATTTTGAAAGCGGTTGGGGAGTGTCCTATGATGAGGTATTGTCTTTAGGTCTCATAGGCTGTCATGGTAGACAACAACATGGAGTGGCACAAGGAATACAACGTGGCTGATGGTGATGTGTTGTCTCCCCCTGTTGCCCTCTACAGATCATCCCACAGCAGACCAATGAAAATGACTGTGGAGTATTTGTCTTGGAGGTACCAGCATGCTTTTCAATCTTCAGTTATGGTGTCTTGATTGTTTGAACTCATTACGTACTAACTGCATGTTCTATGTTCTTTACAGTACTGTAGATGCCTTGCTCTGGCAAAACCACTGCAGTTTTCACAACGGGACATACCAAAAATACGCAAGAGGATCTACAGAGAGCTCTGTGACTGTAAACTCCATGAGCAGGCCTGACGGCTGTCTTTCAGTAGTGTGTGTATGTATTGCTGATAATGTGTTGCTGTTTCTGATTATGGTAGGAAGTCAGAGCAGAAGCTCTTCAACAGCCTTCCAGCACTGCGAGTGCCACGGCTGACCCTGTAGTAGTGTCTTATATCGGGTGCGCTGGTCATGCTAAATCTTTGTATGATAACTGTATTTATATGATCAGGAATGTTATTAAAGAAAACTATCATGTTCCTCTTAGACTTTGAGAGTTTACACATCTACAGTGCACCAACAGAGCCTTCCCGAATGGACTGCCTCTCCAAGTGGATCTCATCTGTCGGGGTCCTTGTCTACGTGTGTTGCTTACTTTCTGATATCTGCTCACCTTATTTGCACATTTTCTTAGTCTAGTTTTGCTTCGTTGGATATTTGTTTGCATCATAGTTTACCTGTAAGCACCAGATGAATAAATAGAGGCCATTTCTTATTTTGTCAGTAAAGAAAGTTAAGTTCGTCCCACTGGAATCGTTGTACATATGATCGTTGTTTGCAGAACGGAATTATAATTATGAAGTTGTTAATGAAACCGGACAGTTTGCAAACATTTCAAGAATTTTATTTGATGTTTTCAGTTACAGATCAAGTTTTGTATGGACTGCATACAGAATGGCCTTCATCATTTATATGAGGGTGAATGGATATTTGTAAATACACATCTTCCTAGCTATAGACAGGTATTTTAATCATACACAGTAGATTATAACTGTATGTGAGGGAGTCCCTGAACAGTTATAAAACATACACGGATCAGAAAGCAGTGCCTCAGATGAAAAGGAAATTTAATGTACAAGAAAGACATTCATTTTGTAGTTTTCAGAAGGAACCAGAAAACAATGTATAATTACTGTAATAAATATGGTGCAATATTAATGTTAACTCATTACATGATTTTTTTTAAATACCTCTACCTAGACCAAGTTTAGTGCAATTCATCATATACACATTCAGGGGCCTAAATGTTGACGTGGAATCCCCACTCAATTTCTGGTTCATCGTTGAGACGAATCACACGGTAGGACACCAGCTGGAGGAGGTTCTGCCACAGGCCCAAGAGGAGGTACAGATGGAGATCGCTCACGTCCATTTAGCAGTGTATCCCTGTGTAATCTCAGAACTGTTCACGTAGTTGAAGAAGCCTCCGTTCATCGGGTCCGAGGCACATTCATACACATCGTTCTCACAACTGCAGGGAGACATGGGACAGAAGGGTTGTAGAACAAGAAGAAAAGAAAATGCACCATGTAAAACATAACTGCAGAGTTGGGGCTAGCTTTGGCACCGAACGGTCCCAAACAAGCTGTTATCTGCCACAAGGGACACTGTGGTTATTAAGGCCTAGTGGTGGTCGACTATTCTTAAAGCTATGAAGAAAGACACAGTCGTGGGAAATTTAAACACAACAAGAATGTGTTGAAAATGACAGCATGAAATCCAATTGGGAAATTAAAACCTGCAGTTATTATTTTGGGGATTATTAAAGTCTTGGCGGGAGCAGAAACAAGCTCAAAAGACACCTTTTAAATATGTCTTTTTAAACATACTATACTATGACTTTTTCGATGAACTATACTATGACTTTTTTTGGAACTTTTTCGACATGACCTTTTTGACACAGTATACTATACTGTGACTTTTTCATGACTTTTCGACATTCTATATTATAACTGTTTTCGACATGCTATGCTATGACTTTTTTCGACAAAATATGACTTGATTATGACTTTTTTCAACACACTATACAATTACTTTTTGGGAATTATTTCGACATGACAGCTATTCTATTCATATCCAGTAGATGATAACTGTATGTGAGTGTGTCCCTGAACAGTTAAAAACATACACTGATAAGAAAGCAGTACTCCAGATAAAAGTGGAAAATAAAGGCACAAGACAAAGTCTCTAATGTGGTTTTCACTATGAGAACCATATCAAATGTATGAATATATATACTGTATGGATTCATTCATATTCATTAGCAAACACATCTGTTCCCAACGGACACATTTCTACAACTGGCCTCGTCAGTATACTAGATATAATAAAATACGGTTTCACACATAATGTATATTTACTGCAATTGTCCCCCTTCTCTTCTTGTGAACTCTTTAGTTTTTTATAGAGCTGGGATCAAAAAAATAACTTTAATGGGTTTAACTTAATTTGAGAGAAAGATAAAGCTGAATTCACCAATAGATGTTTTGGCTCTGTCCTCCCTTTAGTATGAAGCTTCACAGACCGGCTGATGTTCTGTGTGCAGGTTCTTGATCACACATTACATGATTTTTGGGAACTGAATTTGTTGAAATGTATTCCATTCTGACTCTCTACCTTGACCAAGTTTAGTCCAATTTGATAATAATAATAGAGAGCCAAGGGCCTAATCGTAGAATGCCCAGTCAATTTCTGGATCATCGTCGAGGCGTAACACAAGGTAGGACACCACTTGGAAGAAGTACTGCCACAGGCCCAAGAAGAGGTACAGGCAGAATTCATTGACGTCCATTTGACAGTGTATTCCTGAGTAATTCAGATCACACACGCATTCAAAACTGTTCACGTAGTTGAGACAGAAGCCTGCGTTCATACACGGGTCCGAGGCACATTCATCCACATCCTTCTCACACCTGCAAGGAAACATAGGACAGAAGGGGTTGTACAACACAAACAAGAAGATGCAGCATGCAAAAACACTCTAGAAAGTTAGGGCCATCCCAAACAAACTGACTGAGCTTTTTTCTGCCATAATGGGCCACTGTGGTTAAGCCATGGCTGTGGTGGAGCATTCAAACAGTTGTGAAGGAGAAAAAGGTGTGGTGAAACATAAAATAATCCTTAATCCTGCAGTAATATATTTTCTGGCCACTTTGGGACGGCAAACACATCTATTTAAATTTGTTAGCAAGCAGTGGCTTATGTGCACAAATCATTTATTTAAGGTCATGCTTCTGGCCAACTGGTGAATGAAAGCAGCATATTAACTCTATTATTTAGCTCTGTTTTTGGTCTACACCAACTCCTGTGGGAAATATCTGGCTCCTTAGCTGCTAAATGTTTCACCGTGTTCATCAGTTAGCTGCTAACTTTGTCTGTCTGTAGTTTGGTGCTGAACAGCATACAGTGAGTTTTTACAGCTCCCTGCTACATCTAAAAACAACACTGATAAGAGCAGTGAGAGTGAAGGAAAACAGTTAAGTTGGAGGCGGTAAAGTCAAAACAATGAGCTGAATGACACTAAAAACTCTCTGTTGAACTGAGGGGAACTACAGAGTTGGGTAATCATTTTCTGTTGGTTTGTCAATTCAAGCAGTAGTAGCCATTCAATCCAATGATAATATCAAAACATTGACGATAGCAGCTTTAAGGTTGTGACAAGCTTTTCTGGCTCATGACCCTGATTTTAGTTCCCATGATTCTCATGTCAACAGGTATTTACAAATTGATTTGATGTCAATTATGCTATATTTAAAACCTATAAAACTATTCCAATTCATTTTTTCAAACGTCAAGTCTGGGTGGCTTTGTCTGGGTTAGTGACTCCATGTGGGGCCATTAGGTTCTGACCCCCAGGGTTGAGAAACCTTGAGGTCAGCAAAGACGATTAAATATAATTATACATGTCCTACCACTGTCCCATGAAACCAGACAGGCAGTAACAGCTGTCGTCTGCTTCTGAGCAATTTCCTCCATTAAAGCAGCGGTAGTTCCATCTTGTACCCGTGCATGTAGATACAGGCAACTGAGGAAGTCTTAACAAAATAAAAGAACACAGAAAGAAATGTCAATGGCCTCCAGCTTGGCACTGGTGGATTCAACATTTACTGGGTTAAGTGAAACAATGGAAATGTGTTTATTTTCAATATTTCATGGAAAAGCACTCACGGATTGGTCTCAATGTACCATGGGATTTCAGGAATGTTCTCCCTGTAAGAGACCATTTTGTAAATCAGTACAACTCAGAGCTCATATACCGATTACAAGTGTATGCTCCTGTAAGCTTTACGTCACGGAGATATTGACAAATGTGGAAGAACTCACTCGCAGTATTCTCCCGTCAGATTCTGAGGGCAGAGACAAGTGTAGCCATTGAAACCTTTGAGGCACGAGGCGCCTTGGCTGCAATTGCTGTTTTCACACATATCAACTTCCACCTCACACTGTTCACCACTGTACCCCAGCTCACACACACACATGAATCCCCCGTGTAGGTTGATACAGTTGCCATAGATGCAGGGGCTGGAGATGCAGGTGTCTGTTGGGTCTTGACACAGTGGCCCCGTCCACTCAGAGGGACATGTGCAGTGGTGCAGGTCAAACAAGTCCTCACACACACCCTCGTTATTACAAGGGTTTGGTGCACACACACTGGCTCCCCAGCAGCCGTATCGTGGGTCAGCGTTGTAGTTTATCCTCGCAAACTGCTCCTCCTGAGGTCTGGGGAGGTTCAACTCTGTGTTCAAGTAGAAAGGGAGGGGAAGGCCTCCAATCTCCACCGCGCCCAGACAGCCGGTTAGGTTCACTCCGGTGTCCATGCTCAGTCCTCCCAGGAAAATGTCTGCTCCCTCCCTAAGAAAATCCAGGTTCCCCGCAGCTGTTTTGGACATGCTTAGCTCCTTCTTGCCTCCATCCACAGCCAAGATCCACCTGGAAGTCGGGAGTGTCTGGTCCTCCATGCTGAGCTCCACAGTGTGCCACTCTCCATCACTGTTTGGACCCTTGCTTGGAACTGTCACCTTGTAGAAATCCTTGCCAGCCCCAGACTGGAGCTCCATGACCAAATGAGCATTCAGGAGGGAGACAGTGAGGTAGTCGGTGTCTTTCTGTGCATGCATTAAGGTGGCAGTGGACTGTCTTGTGCGGAAGCTGAGGGAGACGCTGCTGAGGCTGCGCTTAATCTTCCCATTGCTTTGGTAGTGCAAAATACTGCTTTCAACCCCAAATGTCACATGAGACAAACCTGAAGGAGAGAAATGGAAGAGACTTAATGAGCTGAAATGAAATTGTACTATTACATGTAGTTTTTACACAACAGACAAAACAAGCTTCAGGTACACTGCATATTATGTCATCAGCTGGGTCATTGGTGGCAATGTGACATTGAGGAAACCACAAAAAAAAGAGAAAAAAGGGCTTCCAAAATATGTCACACAAAAGAGAAAAAGAGGAGAAGTGAAAAGGGGCTGCTGAATGCAGAAAAGTGAGAAAACTTAATATATGCTAAATATGTGTGGAAATACAGGCACTTATGAAAAACGTCTTTGACTGGCAGCTTCTCTGGATCAACAGCTCCTTTTCTCTTTGTGAACATGTGACATCCCCAGGAAGACTTGCCATCATCAACATCCACAGGCATGTGGTCTTAATCTGACCAGGGATTACAACGTGTTAGAGGAATCCTGTGTAGGATCCCTGCCTCGAAGCTGTTCTCTTCTGTAATCAGTCACACTGTGATTAATCAGAGCCTGCACCAGTGAGACTGTGGAGAGTCCCTCCAGTGGATACAAAACCAATATCAGAAATGGGCTAGTATTATGAAAGGCATACACATTTATTATGGATCCTCTTTCTTGGCAATGTTTTTTTACGTGTAAGGGTCGCTGTACACATAATATTATTTAAAGCATATTCCTCAGCCATTCTTGGACAGTCTCTGAGACTTTTTTACCCAGTGTACTTTTAAGACAATGTTCTTTCTAAGACAGGAATAGTGCAACAACAGGTCCTCATCTCAGGACACTTACACTCGAAGCCCTGAGAGAGGGGTTGACAAACAGCCGTGGCAGGGCAGGGAGACAGCTCACACCATTTCACCTCCTCGCAGCGCTGCCCTGCAGTGTTGGGGGGGCAGTTACAGGTGAAATCGTCCCACATGGAGTAACACACTGCCCCATTGAGACAGGGGTTGACCTTATGGAGAGAAAACATTCCAAATAAATCAAGACTAGCCTCTTATCAGTGTCCTCAGTCATTATGAGTGCAGATAAGGAATGAAAATGTGTCACAAGCTTATTAAAGAATTGAACTCACATCACAGGCATTGTCACTGCTGCATCCTTGTGCAACGTTGACGAGTTGCTCCAGGCTGTAAGATTCCACTGGAGTTGTGATGGGATAGAACTGCAGTCGCTTGCTGTTGATCCTCAGATCCTGGACACATCCCTTAAAGTAGCCACCAAACGAGGCAGAGGCCCTCGAGTCTGGTAGCCCCCCAACGAAAACCAGATCCCCAGGATGGGTCTGGATGGGCCGAATGGGTGTAGAGCCCCAGCTCTGGGCTGACTGGAACAACATGGCTGCCATTCCTTCCAGCTTCACAGTCACCAGATGGAAATGGCCGTCACTGACCGCGCCCAGACCAACGAGGGTCTCAAAGTTGTTGACCTGAACTTTAACCCTTCCCTCTTCCAGCCACAGGCGGAGGTACTGGCTTGTGCTGTTGGCCAGTATGAGGAGCAGGCCGCTGGATTGTCGGGTGCGAATGAACATGGATATAGTCACAGTATCATTTGGGTCATCGTCCAATGAGAAGACAGCATAACTCTCCAGGTCTTTTTTTCCAAACCTTGTTGTTATATACTCTGCATGGGCACAGGGAAGAGAGAGAAAAAGCCATGAAAGTCAAACTTAAACAAAACCTGTTGAAAAGCACTAAAACAAATAGTATGCCATTTTGGAAAATATGCTCATTCACTTTCTTAACAAGATTAAAATAGGAGGATTGACACCACTCTCATGTCTGTCCATTAAATAGGAAGCTGCATCCAGCAGCCGGTTAGCTTAGCTTAGCACCAGTCTCCACCTGACAACTGCTAAGAGAAGACAACAGTCCAGCACATAATCCCTATGAAATGGCAAATTGTTAGTTTTAACCTTTGTTTCTCGAACAGTCAAAACAAATTAGAAACACCGTGTTAATAGAAATACCCCCCCCCCCCCTGTTGCAAGTTTGTTAATGCAGGAGCTGATGGGAAGCAAACAGGGACCAGGGTTTCCTTTAACAACAGAATGTCAATGAAAAGGTCTATACCAGGGGTCGCGTGTAGATCCGTAGAGGTTTTTTTTTGGGGGGGAGGGGGGGGGGGGTCAACTGGCCAGCCAGCGTTTCTCCGATTGGAGTGAGATGAGGAGAAAAGGTGACGTGGTGATCTTCGCAATAAAACATCTTTGATGTGACGTGTCGAGTCTTGTCCAATCAGCGTTAAGATGTCTACACCGTCTTCATTTCCCTCCGTTACAGTTTAAGTTACGTTATGTTCCGTTACCGTTCAGACTTGCTGGGTTAAGTTAACGTCCACTACATGCGGAACTACATGCGGAACTCTCGACTTTTAACGTTCGTCATTATCGCGAATTAGGAGGAAAAAACGTAACGTGATGAAACATGAAGCACCCCCCTCCGTGTTCCGGTTCACTTCCCCCGTTTTCCGCTTCCAGCGCAAGCACACACACGCGAAGAGGGGACGCGGGCAAAAGCACACACACGCGAAGAGGGGACGCGGGCGCAAGCACACACACGCGAAGAGGGGACGCGCGCGCAAGCACACACACGCGAAGAGGGGACGCGGGCGCAAGCACACACACGCGAAGAGGGGACGCGGGTGCAAGCACACACACGCGAAGAGGGGACGCGGGCGCAAGCACACACACGCGAAGAGGGGACGCGGGCGCAAGCACACACACGCGAAGAGGGGACGCGGGCGCAAGCACACACACGCGAAGAGGGGACGCGGGCAAAAGCACACACACGCGAAGAGGGGACGCGGGCGCAAGCACACACACGCGAAGAGGGGACGCGGGCGCAAGCACACACACGCGAAGAGGGGACGCGGGCAAAAGCACACACACGCGAAGAGGGGACGCGGGCAAAAGCACACACACGCGAAGAGGGGACGCGGGCAAAAGCACACACACGCGAAGAGGGGACGCGGGCAAAAGCACACACACGCAAAAAGGTCAAAAACTCAAAGTAGAATGAAAGGCCCAGATACTGATGAGATGATGAGGTCAAAGAGCTTCAGGGCAGGGCTGAGATGTGAGTGGAGCTGGGCCTGGATTGGATAAAGGTGGAGGTCTAAACAGACGTGAGTACAGCTTCCCGCTGTCACAGTGTTTTAAATACATTGATGAGGCAGGGTATGCTACATGCAGCCTCTACTCCAAGGAGATAAAGTACAGCAACAAGGGCTCACGTGACCTCTCATCACACTGTACACACTGTTCACTGTAATGACCACAAATTCATTCACTGCCCAACAACGTGCTTACGAATGTTCCCTGAAAGTTGCTTGGATTTTGGGTGAACATAAAAAGCCATTCACTGATGGAGAGGTTGTCGAGGAGTGCATGAGTGCAGTAGCTGGACTTTACTTGAGGGGAAACAAAAAGAAGAGTTATGTGAAAAAATCAAGCAAATACCTGTCAGCAGCCTCAGCCACAAGGCTCATCTTTCTAAAATCAAGCACTTTCTTTTAAGATGTAAGTTTTTCAAAAGTTCTTTTTTGTGTATTTTATTTTTAGATGGAGCCCTTATTTTACTTGAAATGAGAGAAGAACATTTATTTATGTATTTCTATGTATTATTTATGATCCATCCAGTTAAATTTGAAAACTGAGAATAATAATTGTTAAAATATAATTGATGTGTACTTTCTTTATTTGATTTGACAGTTGTTGACGACACAGAGACGTTGTTACTACTAAGCTTCTTGAATATATATATATATATGGCACTAAGTGGCGCGAGTTAGATATCATTGTAATGTTCCGGACCTTTGCCCGAGGAGATTTTCTCAATCTGGACCTTTTGGAATTTTAATTGAAGACCCCTGGTCTATACTATCTAAGCTAGCCTGCTGCTGGTTGTAGCATCCTCGCAATGGACAGACATTAGAGTTGTATTGATCTTCTCATCTATCTCTCTGCCAGACAGCTAATAACTGTAAATTCCTGCAGTTATCAATGTCATGGACCATAATCCTTCATCAACTTAATGAGAGCTTGTTTTGACAGACAGGTGAGGTTCTAGTCTATTTCCAGCTTTGCTTTGACAATGAATAATGCTCTCTGTTCATTGAAAAGAAGAAGCCTCTGAGAAAACCAACCAACAAAAATCCTTCTGCATTGCATGATCCACATGACTCCCTAATTTGTCAACGTGAAGGCATGCCAGGTGAGCTCCTGAAACCACGTTTTTTTAATCCTCAGACCAGTAGTGCTATTTCTACTGACTCTGTAAGCTCCTTTAAAGTCAGACTAATTTTATTATCCTGCTGGGAAGCTTTCTAGCTATATTGAGGTATCTCCACTGACGTTGAACTTAACTTGACCTATACCTGTTTTTACAGCATGTCTTCCAGTAATAATATCTGGAAATTTGCCATTTGAATGCTGCAATTAAAGGAAAAAACACTTCACACGCATTTCAAAGTCAGTCCAAACATTTCTAGAACTCATTTAAAACATATGAGACCTACACATCAAACACAAACACATCATAAATCAGTTTCATCATCCTTGAAGACTCTTGTCGGTCATAGCTCTACTATTTCATAAATGAAACATGTCTTAGAGGTGCCAAAAGTGGTGATGCCTCCTCAGAGCATAAAAACAAAGTTAAGCCCTCATTTTGAGTGGTAACTTAAGTTAACTCTGGTTTTCTCAAAGGAAAGAAGCAAAGACAAAGAAAAGATTTTGAGTACTAAACCTCCTGGTTGCATTAATCTTGTTTCAACGAATTTGAAATTACTTGCAGCGAAGATAGTGTGAGTGAACATCTTACCATCTGCACAGTTGTTTCCCTCATATGGCCTGTGGCACTCACACATGTAGTTCCTCCAGCCCTGGCTGACACAGCGCCCTCGGTTCTGACACGGGCTGTCATCGCACTTGTCTTTGTCGCTGCATCCCACAGTGATGTTTTCCTGGACGTCTGAATCTTCTGATACTATAGCAGGCAACACCAGATGCGAGTCCACAAACACATCTCTGAAGCAGCCCAGAAAAGAAGGCGGGTAGTCGGCTTCATCTGCTACTCTGCCCGAACCCCAGTTCCCACCGACTGCTCCTATGAAGAGGCTTTGACGAACTGTTCCTGGCTCGGGCAGAGCAGAGGCTTGCTCAAGCAGCTGGACTTTAGCGCCGGAGTCTCTGGTGCAGCTTCCTTCAGTGCAGAGCAGCCTGATGAGGCTGACCACGCCACCCAGAGATGCTTCAACCGTGTGCCACTTGTTGTTGGACAAGTACTCTGGCAGCTCCTGAACCAGCGTGCTGGAGCCTTGACCTCTCAGACTGCGGAGGGAAAGATGCCCATCCATCAGCTCAATGCTGAGGAGCAGGTCGTCCACTCTGCGCTGCAAGAGGGTGCCGACCGGTCCTGCTGTCCTGAAGCTGAATGTCACATTAAGAGGAACCTCTTGGTCTAGAAGCTGAGTCTCTATGTACATGAAGCCTCGGGACTCAAATGAGAAGACGGTGGGGGCCTGGCATTGAGGGCCCATGAAGCCAGCAAGGCAGATGCATGTGTGCTGATCATTGACAAGTAAGGGGGAGCATATTCCTCCATTCTCACATTGGTTGTCATCACACCCTGAAAGTGCAGTTGTGCAGTTCTCTCCTCCATATAGGCGCCCATTTTGGCGTTGTTGGGAGCAAAGGCATCTGAAACCTCCACTGTGGCTCTCACATAGACCCCCATTTTGGCATGGCTGCTGTTCACATCCGTTGATGTCCTCATCGGAGAAAGTGCCTGAAGAGACAAATACAATCAATATTAGCTTCTTAACAAAAATGTAACTGAATGCAATTTTTCAACATGTGTCAGTAAGTGCAGCACTCAATCACAAGCAGTGTATCCAAGCATTACCTGCATAAAGCAAACACAACATCCACACTTGCGCACTGAATCTCAACATTGTCCTCAACAAGTCCTCCAAATGAATAGATGTTTGGCGATATCCTAATGTCAGCTAAAGACAGGAGGGGAGCTCTTGTCTGTTCAGCTCCATCTTCAGCTCTTCTCCTCCGCCATGCATGTGCTCACTGAAATGCTTGGAGCGGTGCAAGCCAGATAGGACGGATTAGGCTAATGGACTTACAATGTCTTATACAATAAATGTGTTTGCAATGCGTGAGGTTCATCCGGGGAGGCTAATTCGAGCAACTCCAAAAAGAGATGATTAACCTTACCTGAGCAGAGACAACACCTGTAACTTTATTACAAATTCAGTCTTCTGTAGAAGGAAATATGCCCACAATTGATCTAAAACATGGACGTAAACTTAAAATACACGTGTGCACATGGATGCACTTGTATTACGGAGCGTGTCCTCAGATATTTGGCTGCAGCAGTTGGTTGGACCGAGGGCCAGTCTTTCAAAGAAGTACATTTGTGGATCTAATCTGGGAAGTATCTCTATCATTAAAAAGTCACTGACATCACTAATCATTTATTTGAAGAGCCCTAAGAGCATTCTATCGGCTCAATGGTAATACCTACGGTTCTTTTAGTGTTACTTGTTTTGCAGTTGCTCTTGCTCTAGTTTTATAATGGCACCGACTGTATGTAATGGCCAAGGATTTGTTTATTTTTTTAAGTATGTGTAAATATAGCCCTTGTATTTTCACATATATTTAAATCAATACACTCGTATCATAAACCTTAAGTTAAGTGTAAGAGCAGTGGTTGAATAAGTAATCAAATATTTTACTTCAATAAAAGTAGCAATACTACAATTTAAAAGTACTGTGTTACAAGTTTTACTCCTGCAATCAAAATCTTACTTAATTAGAAGTAGGTAAGGGCTATCAACAAAATATACTTAAGGTTTAGGAGTAAAATAACTCGCTATGGGCTCTTTCAGTGAAACATAATTATATAAAATACTACTAGATTATCAGTAGTGATGTGGTAACATGTAAGCAACATACAAATGTTGTAACCGGATGCAGTGGAGGTAATGGAACTAATTTGATATGATGTTGGGTGGTTTCAATTTCTGTATAACAATGGAATGTATTTCACATGGTCATATTTTTAAAACATTAGTTTGCAGTAACTTGTGTAAAATTAGCTGTCAGACAAATGCAGTGGAGTGAAATATACTCCATTTTCCTTTAGTGGGGTAAAAGTATGAAGTCACAACACTTTAAAATACTAATATTATAGGTTATGTACAAGTAGGACTACCTCAGGATTGTACTCAAGTGCAATAGTTGAGTAAGCCTTTATGTGTTTAGTTGCTTTGCAGGTACAGAGGTCTGTACTGAGCTCCAGAACTGGTTGGTAATAGCCAGAGCCGTATAATGAAAATATAAAGTATTAATCATACGGCTTTGGTTATAGCTAATAGAAGAACGCTATTAGCTTTCAGACTACATTTCCCATGATACCCTCGTCTAATGAACCCTCTCGTGAACCTTATGATACTGCTCGACAACACGTCCTCCTCATTTAATTCGTGTTTGACTTTTCATGCTTTACATACACAATTAAATAACAACCGTATCTCAACGTTTGATTCTCGCGCTCTCTCTTTATTTTGGACGTATGGTTATGCCTGTAGACAAGAGCGTTAGAGGACAAAAACCGAACGAGCCAATGGGCGGACGGTTTGTTACGTTGTCCGATATTTTTTCCAGGATGGAAGGTGGGGCGTTACACTTCTGAGGGAACTGTTATTCCTCCGTGTATTTTCCACATTTCTTGTCAACAGGAGCGTGCAGGTCTTCGTAAAAGCGGCTCATATTCTTACGGTAAGGTTTTGTTTTAAACGCCCCGATAAAAGGGTTAGACGTCAATTTCCGGGAAGCAGCCAGGGTCGTTTGTCAACACTCTCCTCGGGAGGGGGCCCGTCCGTCAGACTGTAACATCAACGTAAGGGGTCCTTGAGGTGGAGACACAATATGCATCAATAACGTTAAACGTCTTGGCCGTTAAGAATTCAGTGAGGTTACTGAATAGATTAATGTCATGTCTCCGTCGGGCCTGTATTGTGAGAAACACACAGTGCTGATAACAAGTAGCTATTCGTTATGCTTTATTTTAATAAATGGGAGAAATGTACCTCGACCGACCGTTCGCAATAATTCCCAGTCGTGCCTCTTTCATGCACATTTTTTTAACTTCTCGCCACAGTGTCCCCTTGATGTCCGCTTCATGCTGTTAATACTATTGTTGTGTTGTTAAAGTCAGCTACATGTACATGCTAAGCCACTTGTGTACCCTCTTGTAGGTCACTATCTTATCTATTCTGATCAAACCCCTGTCGTCGAGAGGATTAGCACTGATGCCTGTTCAATCTCAGCATTGTATTCCTCTGGTTTTTCAGGTGTGATTGATGGTCCCCCAACAGACCCAACAATGAAAAAAAAGCCTTGTAATCCGCTGCGTCCCAAACGCAGCAGGCAGGTCAGTGCCAGCAATGAATCTGCCACAGAGCCGGGCACCGGGCTTGGCTCCAGAGCCCAACCAAACTCTGAAACTGTCCCAGAATCAGCCTCACAAATCAGGAACCTGGCTATGACGCAGCACAGTCACAAGCTCCTCGAGTTCATGAATGAGGACCGGACCAGACAGAGGTTCTGTGATGTGTCGGTGTCTGTGGGTGGGAGGCTCTACAGTGCCCACAAAGTGGTGCTGGCCCATGGGAGCAGCTACTTCCACGCTGAGCTGTCCAAGAACCCTGCTACAGCGCATGTGACTCTGGACCACGTGGAGGACTCTGTTTTTCAGCACCTGCTCGGCTTCTTGTACACCTCCGAGTGCGCTGTTGCAGAGACGGACCTTCCAGCTCTAACTGAAGCGGCCCAGTTCCTGGACATGATGGATATACTAAAGCTGCTGTGTGAAGAAGGGGACAACAACCCAGTACGTGTGATCCAGGCACAGGACGATATAAGAGGGTCGCCCGAGGTGGAAATTACCTCCAGTGACTCGCCAGCAGGTGACACAGATATCCGGAGCCCATGTTATGGTCCGTGCACCACTGAAAACTCCCTGCAGATCCACGTGGCTGAGAGTCACCCTGATGCACATCAGGAAACCTCAACTGAGAACGAGAAGACGGCAGCTCAGAGAACTGCCACCACGCGGAGATCGGCTCGCAGGAGGAGAACACCCACCAAATATCAGAGAGACAATGTGGAGCACACTGTTTTCAACACGGTATCACCAAGAGAGCAAGATGGAGAAGGAACGGAAGAAGCAGGAAAGATGACTGTGGAAAACCAATTGCCCAAACTGGACGCGAACGAGACATCCAAACCAGCTCAGGGGGAGGATGTAGTGGACGAGGAGGAAGAGGACAGAGACATGGATGAAGACGGGGTTGCCCAGAGGAAAGTTGTTGAGGTTTTCGCTGTAGACAAGAGCGCAGGTCTGCAGGTTTTAGATTTAGAGAGGGCAGAGCAGCAGGCTGGTGGAGAGGTGAAGGTGCATGTGCCAGCAGCAGGCAGCTCTACCCAGAGTCCAGTGTACCCTGAGGGTCTGGCTCCAGTCATCATCCAAACCTCCAGCAAGAAGATTCTCAAGTGCCCCAAATGTGACAAGACCTTTGACCGTGCAGGTGGGAAATATGGAATAAGGTGTTGTCATTAATGTTTTCTACAGCAGGCACCACTATTAACACAGCTACTATGAGATGAGTAGTTTTATTACTAGTAGTACTCAGTCAGCTAACCATGCCAGACAGACTGAGATGTTTAACCACAGAATCGTCTCCATTAAGTATCTCGTTCTACTTACTGTTTGGTCTATAAAATGTCTGAAAAAAAATTATTACGACTGATACCATCTATCATGTTACGCACCTTTCCTGCATTTCATAGGGAAGTACGAGAGTCATACCCGAGTGCACACAGGAGAGAAACCCTTTCAGTGCGACGTCTGTCTTCAGCGCTACTCCACCAAGTCTAACCTGACCGTACACAAGAAGAAGCACGCCAGCGACGCTCCCTTCCAGAAGAAGGAGCACAAATGCCCCTTCTGCAACAAACTCCATGCCAGCAAGAAAACCCTGGCCAAGCATGTCAGGAGGTGAGAACAATCTTTTACCTCTGGTCCACAAAGTTAGCTCTCTAGAATCACGTTGTTAGCATGGCTAAACATCTAATCTACAGTTGTATACCCTGACATAGGTGTGTTAATCTTATATCTAAGTTTACATACATTTTGTAGAGCTAACTCTCCACTAGATCTCCATGATGATGATGTGTGTGTGTGTGCGCTGCAGTCATGTTATATAATGCGATGATATGTGATATCTTCACTCTCCTGCCAGGTTCCATCCAGACCACATCCAAGAGTTTCTTACCAAGAGGAAGAGGAAGAGTGAAGGCTGGAAATGTGCTGTAAGGATTTGTTTCACTCATATTATTGTCTGATTATGCAAGCTAAGTAGATGATGCATGACGATAGATAAGTTTAAGTTTCTCTGTTTCATTTTAACATTGTGTAACGTTTGAACCTTCTGAACCAGATTTGTCTGAAGACCTTCACGCGCAGGCCTCATCTGCAGGAGCACATGATCCTGCACACCCAGGACCGGCCTTTTAAATGCTCCTTCTGCGACGAGTACTTCAAGTCTAGGTTTGCCAGGCTAAAGCACCAAGAAAAGTACCACTTAGGTGAGATATTTATGGTGGAAGATGCCAAAGATGAAGATAAACCTTCACTCTTGGTAAAGGAAAAGCTTTTAAACAAAGTCTTAAGCGTGGTTTATACTCGCCACAGTGAAGCCGGTGCAAGGTGCGCACGTGCGCCAGGAAATGACATGATTAAGGCCTAAACGTCGTGCGCCGCGCTAGTTACAAATAGTTCACTGATAAAAGCACTATAAACAAAACAGAGGATTTTACAAAGACGGTAAATTTGTTTTTAAATGTTTTAATGCTTTAAAAACCGGAGGTCTTGAGTGTATATGTTACCAGCCGAATCAAATTGTTTGTAGAATATTCAACCTTTTTGTTTCTTTATAATCCATTTAATACCTGACTTCTGTTTTTACAGTACTTGTATAAAGGAAATAAATAACCTGTGAATGTTAGACATGAGTTTACAGTTAACTACAATGCCTGCTTGCCATTGTGGGGGTTGGTTTTTGGCGGTAACACTCGCACTTGCTCCCTCACAGTCCTTTTTGTTTGTCTGCCCTCTGGTGTTTAGAAGAATACTGCAACAAACGGAGCCTTTGTGCATGCTCGTTGCTTGTGTTACATTTCACCACTTAACACTAGAGTTTGTACTCTCTCATTTTTCAGGTCCCTTTCCCTGTGAGATTTGTGGTCGACAGTTTAATGACACCGGCAACAGAAAGAGGCACATTGAGTGCACGCATGGAGGCAAAAGAAAGTGGACCTGCTTTGTTTGTGGTAAATCCGTAAGGGAACGGTACGTCTCTGTCCCTGAACTTCCCACACATACCTTTTCTTTCCTCTTATTTTGATATGCTGAAGTGCAATAACTAATGTGTAACCCTGTGCTGCTTCGTTGAGAGATGTGTTCTTCTTCTTGTAGAACAACTTTGAGAGAGCACTTGAGGATCCACAGTGGGGAGAAGCCTCACCTCTGTAGTATCTGTGGCCAAAGTTTCCGTCATGGCAGCTCTTACAGGTCGGTCCGCTGAGATTTGAAGAATGTGATTGTGAAAGTTTCAAGTTCTCAGTTTCTTTATTTTTTTTAAAGTTTCCTATAATGAGCAAAGTGTTCCCTGGACAGGCTCCACCTCAGAGTCCACCATGACGACAAGCGCTATGAGTGTGACGAATGCGGTAAAACCTTCATACGGCATGATCACCTGACCAAACATCAGAAAATACACTCCGGTAAGACAAAACAGCTGTTGGATTTTCATGCATCTTCTTTTGGACAAAGCCGACACTGTCACATAAGACTGTGGCGGTGTCTGCTTTGTCTCATCCACACATTTCATTTGGTTTCTTGTCACAGTACAGTGGGAAATAATGTAAACCTTTCACTGTCTCCAGTCAGTAATTACTTTAACTTAACATATTATTACAGGTGAGAAAGCACACCAATGTGAAGAATGTGGCAAGTGCTTCCGGCGCCATGATCATCTGACGGTCCACTACAAGAGCATTCATTTGGGAGAGAAAGTTTGGCAGAAGTATGTTTTCTCATAAATCAGTCACACTTCTTCTTCTTTTTTTTTTGTTAGCTCTCATTTAATGAGGACTTTGTTCACAGGTATAAAACCGCTGTGCATCAGTGTGAGGTTTGCAAGAAAGAATTTAAAGGAAAGTCCAGTCTGGAAATGCACTTCAGGACCCACTCAGGTAAGGAAACAAATAAGTCAGTGCATATATTTGTCACGTGTGAGAGAACAGAAAAGTGTCAGTTAGATGCTTTAGGGGCAACCCGTTATCTCAATGGTCCGTCCACTAAGCCCCGCCCCACTTAGGTACTGTTGTTCTATTCTACCACGGCACATATGCAGTTTAGAATGATAATAGTGGCAGATTTACTACTCAAAATCATTTCTAGCTGATAACATAATATCCTGATATAATACTAAGGCTGAAGGTGCATGAAAGTCAGCATTCTTACCAGTTGATGGGCCATTTACTGCAGGATAGTAGCTAATTAACGTTGAAGTAGCATATCACGTAACATGGTTATATGTTTAAGTCTGAGAATATGACCACAAATACTTATATAGCCGGCCAAATATCTTGTAAAACGGTTTGATTGTTACTAGCAAAATATTATTTACACACAGAAATTTTGCTTTAACCGGTACCCTATTTATGGCAGTCTTATTCTCAGATGTATTGTAATGTAACTAATATCATGTTCTATAGAGCTTTGTTTTTGATAAAGTGGGGGGAAAAAAAAGTTGATTAAATGTAAAAAACTACTTTATTTCCTTACATTTCGTTGTTAAACAGACGCACATTATAGTCGCAGTACAAGACGACGTTCAGACACATGTTCAGTAACGCTAGCTTGCGATATAAAAATATATGAAAACATCCAAAGGCAGGGAATGGAAGAGGAATAATTACCTCATCAGATATTAATGTTGACAATGATTGATCATTGAATGTTTTGTTTACTTTAGTGATTTTTTTCTTTTCTTGCTGTGATGGCAAAGAAATCATCACACGTTCATTTTGAAAAGGCGCAATAACTGATGGTGTTATTTTGAACTTCCGTGTTTATAGGACTGGCTCCCGCTTTGCTGCGGTCCAGCCAAAGACAAACATCTGTTTTCCTCCTCTTAGTTTTGGCAGCGCCTCTCCTGGTTCACTATAGTGCTGATTACTGTACAGCGCCACCACATCGTTAAAATGACGTAATTTAAAAATTATAGAAATACACACAGGTGCAATAGAAATGGCGATGGAAACATACCTCTTTGATGTTCTCTTGTGTTCATGTGACAGGTGAGAAACCCCACCGGTGTCCGGAGTGCAACCAGACCTTTCGGATCAAGAAGACCTTGACAAAGCACATGGTGATTCACTCAGACGCTCGTCCTTTTAACTGCCCCCACTGCAGTGCCACCTTTAAAAGAAAAGACAAGCTCAAGTACCACGTTGACCACGTGCACAGCACCCGTTTCACTGAGCAGCCCCATGGCACACTCGGTGAGGACAAACTAGTCTCCATTCCTTTTGAGGAGCCCTCGAAGGTATACTGCGCTGAACCTAAGTCAGCCCTCCAGAGCAGCCCTTCTCCTTCGAATGTCTGCGTGCCCATCACTTTAGTTCCTGTCCAGATGGCAGGCGGAGCGCAGGCTGACCCCAACGCTCACAGGGCCTCTTCCCTCTCCTCCCAAACTCACAGCGTTGTGAGCATGCAGGCTCAAGGACAGCAGCAGAACTCTAGCTACCAGGCGGCTACAGACCTGGCGTTCTTAGAAAAGTACACCCTCACCCCTCAGCCCGCCAACATTGTCCACCCCGTGAGGCCCGATCAGATGCTGGACCCCCGAGAGCAGTCCTACCTGGGCACGCTGTTGGGACTGGATTCAGCTTCCTCTGTGCAGAACATCTCTAACTCTGATCTCACACACTGACGCTGCTCAGCAAAACCTGGGAAGGCACCGTCCAGCAAAGTGATTCAAAAATAAGAACAGAAGCTACAATATTCACCATTTAAATATACTCACACTTGTATCAAATGAAAATTTCTGTTTTCCGATAGCTGATGTTGGATCATCTCTGGTTCAAAGTGAGTTATGGTTGCACAGAATGACTTGGGTTTTATGTGTATTTTTAAAAAGACAAAGCTATATGATTATTAAGGAGGAAAAGTAATTGATGTGAATTTGGATAAATCATTGGAGTAATTTATCCAGTAAAAATAGCAATGTATTATGTAACTTCTTGATTTTGTTTCTAGTAACTTATGATAAACCGTCGCTATTTTTAATAAATGAATTTGGTTCACCAAATAAATGAATAAATATCCATAGATAATACAAAATAATCGCTAGTTGCAGCCTTGTAATGCTGATTAAACTTTAACTGTGGCCTTAACATGTATTGTAATTTAGGTTATGTCTGTACAACATGTCACTCAAAGGTTTTGGGTTTGTAATTGTGCGATGCAAGGAAATGTTTTACACACATGCAGTGTACAATGATCAGAGGTCGATGTACTTACGTATGTGTGCAAGAACCTTGATTTAAATATTTGATTTAAAAAATGAAATGACTTGTTAATTGAAGTGGAACAAGATGGATTTGTTCACAATGAATTGTTGGATAGTTGAATTCCAAACAGTTAATCTTCACATTCTTAAAGAGTGGCAATGCTCTTCTCAAACTTTCTATCATGATCAATAAAATCTGATTTGAAAATATTGATATTTGTGAGTCCTTAGGCCTGTGACAGACTGGCAGGATGTACCCCACCGAGAAGAGTCTCGTGACCCTGAACAGGAGAAAGTGGATATGGATGAAAGTTGGATGAATTTGAAGTGATTTAGACTCAAAAACTTTACACGATCTAGAAAGAGTAGTGTTGAAATTCAAGACTTTATTGAGACCTTGTTTTTGCAGCTTTAAGCATGCAAAGAAATTGCTCCTACATTATGTGGCCATTCACAGATCAATATGAAATGATAACACATTTCTCTCTCGAACGTTTCCATTCTGTTTTCAGCAAATCCAGAGGTAGCAGAATCTTCCCCTTGAAGATACAGCCTTAACAAGTATTCTGGTGAAAAGATTTTACAAACAAAAACAATATTGTAAAATATATAAATGCATAATCATGAATGAATAAACAGTAGTAGTCTTTAATGCGAGACAATATCAGCGTAAACGCAGCGTTACTGAACACTCACCAAGTTTCGTTCCCAATCGGCACAACCTGCAAACAATCACACAGTGAATGTGGAGCAGCTCATTGACTCTCATTGGGAGGTGAAGTCTCTCAGATATGTGTATTGTTAACATATCAATATCGATTATCGTCAACACCAGTTTATTGTGACACCCCTGAGTACAATCATAGACGCATCCATGAGTACAATGAGAAATCAGTGAAGTACTGTAAAGGAATAATCTTAAAGTGATACTTACATTCGGAAAAGGAAATGTTTCCATTTCTGCACAGGCCCACAGAATAGTGATCGTTAAACTGGTGAGGCTTTTTCACACATTCCAATTTCACCGTCTCACCATCTCTTATGTATTTAACTCCATCATCTATGAATTCATGATATCGATCAGTGTCCACTGAACAGAACAAGGTGGCTGCACAAAAGAAACAACAAAAAATGGTTAAATGTTTTCCTCCAGTCAACTTCTTTGACAGACCTTTAGAGGTGATTTATTTTTAAATACTTTTTACCTTTGCAGGTGGGTACTTTTGACCAGGTGCCATCGCTGTAACACTTCACTGTCTCTGGACCCACTAGTTTGTAAAAACTAGCGCATTGGTACCGCACAAACATTTCACTCTTTTCCACAAAATCGCCATTTGGAACTACGGGGTGTGTTCCACAATTGTTGACTGAAATAGAAATAATTAAAGTTAATGGAGGTTTCTGGAAACAAATATATTTTAAGCTGTCAAAGCAAACTTATTTTTGAAATTCCGTCACACATGATTTCCCCAACGTTTCACTGAGTAAAATCAATCACATATACATGCAATACATTCACTTTCATGGATCACAAACTGATGTAGTTTAAAGGTCCAATAAGTAAGATCTGGCCAGAATTTTAGTTGAAAAACATTCAGAAAATGAGCTGCTTTGTCTCCCAAAGACGTCATGTGTTGTGTTGCAGAGATATCTACTGAAACGAGCACGCTAACCCGTCTTGTAATACCACTAGTTCCTCTAGAAGCAATAGTGAGTCACTGTAGCGTTCAGTCTGCCGTCAGTCCAACAAGAGAGGACGAAGAAGTAGAACTGATGACTGTGCATTTATATTATGGACCCAGTAATAGAGACGATTGACAAAAGGTTCAGTAGTGTATCGTCTCTATTTTTCTTACCACTTGGGGGCAGCAGAAGAACACTGACATATTATCACCTATTATCAGTTGTCTATTTACACATACAGCAGACACAACATTAGCAATAATTTAGAGATGTTTAGTAAAGTTTCTGGGGTTTTTTTTGTAGGTAATGCACCAAGAAATACAGCATTGTGTGAACAAAGGCAATCAAGACGAAAACTGTAAACAGTTAATTTCATTGTTTGATAACAGTTAAATAACTAATAATAATGATTAAGTTTAATAAACTATATATTCACCATTTATTAATTATATTTATTACAAAGTGTTACCCCAAGTGTTACTGCACACTGGGCCTTCAGTCCAGTTTCCAGCGATGCAATAGACAGATTTCTTGATGTTACACCAAGTGAATACATAAACCAAGTTTGATAAATGTGATTTAAAAAGAGCATTGAATCCAAATTATTTACCCTTTGTGTATAAAGGTCTACCGTCTCTCTCATTCCAGCCAGAGGTGGTAGACGTTCCTGATAAAAGGTAAGACACACCAGTTATTATCACTCTGGGATGTTCTTTAGCATCCTTTTCTTTCTGATTCAGAGTAACGGCCAAAAACAGCTGTTGTTTTATTGAGCACTACAGACTGTGAGCCTGGCATGGTCTCAAAGCTTACTATAGCAAAACATTCTCGGACAAGAAACAGTGGCTAGATGTTAAAATATTCTTATTTTCGAACAGTATGATTCACTTTTACAAGAGTAAAGGATTTACGGATGAGGAATAACCCATGAGTATGGAAAGCACTTTCTAATGCAAGTTTGGCGGTAGTTGCTGGAGTTTAAACTTTTCCAAACCGAAGTATCAGGACAGAACAGCTATCGCTATTCACAACTTTGATGGGATAGCATTTCAAATCCCATGAAGTGGATGTTCAAGTCCTGAACAAGTATTTTTCTAATGTAACCTCACAAAATATTATATTATTAATGACACCCCCCCCGCCCCCAATATTGAGTATCAGTCTTACTACATTCCTATGCACATTATTTCAGCATGTGGAGAACGCCTGCTTTGAGATCAGATAATTATCTATTTTGCATTCAAGAAAAAGTATTTTTAGCACTTCATATCTCAGCTTATTGCCCACTTACTGCACACTGGGCCTTCAGTCCAGTTTCCAGTGATGCAATAGACAGATTTATTGGTGTCTCCTCCCTCAGTGTATCCATCTTCACATTCATACTGCACTTCTGTATCTGCAGCAAAGACGTCCTGGTATCTCTGAAGAATGATGACGGCATGGGGGATTTGAGGGGGCTCTCCACAGGCATGGATATTTTCTGAAAAAAAAAAAAGAGGCAAAGGATGAGTGATTACTTGGATTGGTGGAGCTGGTGAGAATTCAAACGTAATAATTAGTTGTATTGGTTTTACAGCTTGTTGGTGTAAAATATCTGACACTTACTCTCACAGACCGGCACAGAGGACCATTTTCCATTGATACATGTGGTTGTGACATTATGGTCTTTGGCGTCATATCCTTCATTACATGTTATCCTGATTTTGTGTCCATCATGATACCAACCACGTTGGTGTACTCTGTATTTTGCGTTGGGTATATCTGGTGCAATGCAGGCTTTTTCATCTGAGGGGGATAAAAGAAACAAACATGTTACCACGGTGGCTGTCTTTAACATCTTTTCCTTTTGATTTATTATCAACATATATCTTAAAAAATTCACAAAAGCAAAGCAGGCAGTACGCAGAATGTACACGCTAAACAAAGAGTCAGATACAACAGGTTAGACAAAGAAACAGGCTACACTACACTAGGCTACTACTAAAAACACTGGAGAGCTAGTTTAGTGCAGGAACTAAGACAGTCTGGCAAATGAGTGGTGAGCAGCTGGGGTATAAATACTGGGAAGTCTGAACTAATGACACACAGGTGAGGAACAAAACAGGCAGAAAAATAGACAAAGGCAGGGGGAAAAAAGCACATTAAGAAGCATCAGTAAGTGAATACAAAATTAAAACAGGAAGTGAAATTAACAACAGTTCATACGAGTCGTCTCATGAAGTATTTATACATTGTATGAATATAAAAAAGTTTTTCAAGGAGTGTTGAAAAAGACATAAAACATTAAAGGTGACATACAGTTTATGGTGAAAAACAAGTCTGAAGGCTTTCTGCGTCTCAAACACTTACCTATACATTGTGGTTCTGGAGACCATGTGCCATTTAAACACGTGCTTGCTGCCCACCAACCCTTCACTGTAGGTTTGCGTCCATCATTGCAGGTATAGGTCAGCGGTGTTTCATCAGAATAAGTCTCTTGCTTTGGAGAAAAGAAACCACCATTCAGCCTGGGAGCACTGCACGACGGTGTTGCATGTTGTGCTAAAATACAATAATAAGCAAAATTATTCTACAGTGATGTTTATTTTCAACAAATATCAATGGTTCTTTGTGAAAGTATTCAATATTCTCACCATGAAGTGCTCCAGGAAACCAAACCAGAAGACCAAATCCAAGATATCGGATGTACATTTTTGTCAAGAATGAAATCATCCCACGACAAAGTAGAGCTAATATAGCCGAGTCCAGATCAGACCAGTTAATTATTGTTGGGGGCATGTCCCCAAAATGTTTGTGCAGTAAACACTCAGGCATCATGCTGTTGCTCTGGAGCCAAAAGTAAAAAAGGGCAAAAGGCAGAAATGCTTCATGCACACGTGTAAAGAAAAGAAGAAAAATGAACTCAATTATTTATTCATCCAGTTCTTCACAACAGAATATCTAAAAATACATATCTAATGTTACATGATTCAATCAGATCATTTCTAAAATTAGAGAGCTGTTTAGAGCAAATACTTTGCTTTGGTGAAATCTTTGAAGGTTTATTACATTTTGTATACACTTCATATGTAGATTGAATAATCTCATGTAGTAGGAGTGAGTTACCTCCATCTGCTCCTGTTGGGTTTAGATTGAGACAGATAACTCTCCAAATTATTGGACAAATTAAATGATGGTAGCAAATGAAAAGTCAGGGGATCACCAAAGTTATTACAATTCATCAACAGAAAGGTACAGTCTGTACCAAGTTTCATGGAAATGCATCCAAGAGTTGTTGAATATATTTCAAAGTAGTGGACCGACCCACAGTGACTGCACAACCATGGGGTGAAAATAAAATAAAAAGAACCAGCCTATACATTGTGGTATATGAGACCCTTTACCATTTAAACACGTGCTTGCTGCCCACCAACCCTTCACTGTAGGTTTGCGTCCATCATTGCAGGTATAGGTCAGCGGTGTTTCATCAGAATAAGTCTCTTGCTTTGGGAGCCTGGGAGCACTGCACGACGGTGTTGCATGTTGTGTTAAAATATAATAAGCAAAATTATTCTACAATGATATTTATTTTCAACAAATATCAATGGTTCTTTGTGAAAGTATTCAATATTCTCACCATGAAGTGCTCCAGGAAACCAAATCAGAAGACCAAATCCAAGATATCGGATGTACATTTTTGTCAAGAATGAAATCATCCCACGACAAAGTAGAGCTAATATAGCCGAGTCCAGATCAGACCAGCAAATACTTTGCTTTGGTGAAATCTTTGAAGGTTTATTACATTTTGTAAACACTTCATATGTAGATTGAATAATCTCATGTAGTAGGAGTGAGTTACCTCCATCTGCTCCTGTTGGGTTTAGATTGAGACAGATAACTCTCTTATTGTTCTGACAGAACTTATTAATATTATCTTGAGATGACAAGAACATTTATAATGTTACAATCAGTCCTCATTTTATGAGATGTCAACTTTGTTTACTCTGTGCTAAGTGCTATTTAGCACATGTTAGCATGCTAACATGCTAAAGTAAGATGGTGAACTTGGTAAACATTATACCTGCTGAGCATTTTATCATTATGTTTATGATGCCATTGTGAATATGTTAGCATGCTGATGTTAGCATGTAGCTCAAAGCTCTCTGTGTGTTAATGCTAATGTCAGAGACATGGCTGTAGACTCCTCTTGTTTATCTTGTTTATCTATCCATATATGTGTTTCCATATCAGCAGGTCATGATTAAATTGAATCGGTAAACTTATGATTCTGTCAATGAACAATCATGAATTGTGCTTCTAAATCATTGTTGGTTAGGCAGCCACAGATCTACCTGTAGCATTTCAAAGATATATGGCAGACAAGCTATGAATGTGTTTGAATAGTTGTGTTTTCTGTTTTGAAAATGTATTTAGTTATGAAACCACCATGAAGCATTGAAACAGACAATGGACATAGTAGTCTGTCGGTCCATGTGTCTGCATATATCAATACAAGAAGAGCTAATACGTACTGATATATCCAATGGGTCAAGTAAATAATGCAAAGATCTCCGTTAAGATTTCTATAGTGAACATTTTATTCAGACTACTGTAGACCAAAGAAATGAAATGTGTATCCAAAGTATAGGTCTGGTTGTTAGTGCATTAAGAGTTACAATCATAAAGATACAAGAGAATGTAAAAGGTTTAAAGAAGTCAAATACTAATGGGACTGATGACATGTTTTTGGGCGTGGTTGTTTTCTGGTGGAGACTATTTCAGGGAAGGTAGTCGGTCCAGCAATGATTCCTCTGCTGTGCTTTACGGGCAACGTCGCTGGTTACAACACAGACAATGAGCAATAATGAAACAAGTTAATTAATTCACACAAAACTGCTATGTATAATACATGTTAATATAGAGTGCTCCAATATTAAACACACAAAACACTTACATAATTATGGTAATACTGCTCACAACCTAAAAACAAAACAAAACAGCAGTGAATATTCCAGTTGTTACTCAAAGAAACTTTGTTTTTGAAGTCTGATTCACTAAAGACATTCTTGCCATTTTCCTCTCCCAGTCTGTTCATTCACTTGTTTTCTAACTCTCCTGTCATTTCAGACCCTGCCACTCCTTCAGGAAACAGGGTATTATTTCAGAGTGAAAGATCTTTCTTGTTGAAGCTATAATAACTTCATCAGGTGTGCTTGTGAGTATTTTCATTACCAGGATGGCGTTTGTTGGATTGACTCAAAATAAACTACAGTGCCCATGTTCAATCTAATGAAGTAACATGTTCCCCAATGCAAGAGTGTGGCTCACTGACGTGTTTTTAATAGACTTTGGACAACAATTGAGCTCTATGGCACAGAAAAATAAGAGGAATAAGGCTTTAGCTACACAGGCAAACACTTTTTTTTTCTTCTTGGAACAAAAGTGATTTATGTATTGTGATGTAGTTAATATTCAAATGCTGCATGTTATCTGGCAAATAAACTGCTGAAATTAAGAGCATTGTGGCAAATTAAACTGTAAAGAGCATACTTGTATACTTACACTGGGTATGAACCGTTTCTCCATTGATGCAATTAACACGGCTGGAGTAATTCTTCCAATTACATGGAATGAACTTCTCCTCTCCTTCCTTCATATATACAACTCCAGATAGTTTTAAATTATTATTCTTCCACACCGGATCAGCAGGATCCAGGATACAGAACGTTGCTACAAAAAATTAACAGAAAAAAACTTAAAACTGTAATCTTTTGGGATACATGGTTGATAGACTTGGTTAATAGCAAATGTTGGTATTGCCTTGTTTATACCTTTGCAGATGGGTAGTTGTGACCAGCTGCCATTGTTGTAACACTTCACGATGTCTGATCCGACTTGTGTGTAATAGGCGTTACATTGGTATTTCAAAAGCTCATCATTCTGCTCCACAACATCCCCGTCTGGAACATGTGGGTATGCTCCACAGTGTTCGACTGCAATTTAATAAAGAGGTTATTTAACATTGCTATAATATCTTAATGAAATACTGATCACAACAGCACAACTTATTGTAATACAATGATTTATTTGAATGAATGAATGACTTCATTTTGTTTAACTAAAACCTTGCCGACTAGCTTTTTTAACTGACTTAATTCTTGTTTTTTCCTATGTGTAGTTCCCCTGCACCGTGGTGTTTGTCACTACATGATGTCACCAGCTGCACCCCAACCAAACATCAGTGCAGTGATGAAGACATGATCCCTGACTGGCTTCCCACCAACAAACACTAATCGTTATATACCAATTATAGTTGTTGCTTAAGCCAGATACCAGACAGATTCATTTTGAATAGTCAGTAGCGATACATTCAGGTTTTATTACATGAACTGGTCAGCAAGGTTTGCAGAAGTTACACCAAGTGAATACATAAACCAAGTTTGATAAATGTGATTTAAAAAGAGCATTGAATCCAAATTATTTACCCTTTGTGTATAAAGGTCTACCGTCTCTCTCATTCCAGCCAGAGGTGGTAGACGTTCCTGATAAAAGGTAAGACACACCAGTTATTATCACTCTGGGATGTTCTTTAGCATCCTTTTCTTTCTGATTCAGAGTACCGGCCAAAAACAGCTGTTGTTTTATTGAGCACTACAGACTGTGAGCCTGGCATGGTCTCAAAGCTTACTATAGCAAAACATTCTCGGACAAGAAACAGTGGCTAGATGTTAAAATATCCTTATTTTCGAACAGTATGATTCACTTTTACAAGAGTAAAGGATTTACGGATGAGGAATAACCCATGAGTATGGAAAACACTTTCTAATGCAAGTTTGGCGGTAGTTGCTGGAGTTTAAACTTTTCCAAACCGAAGTATCAGGACAGAACAGATATCGCTATTCACAACTTTGATGGGATAGCATTTCAAATCCCATGAAGTGGATGTTCAAGTCCTGAACAAGTATTTTTCTAATGTAACCTCACAAAATTATATATTATTAATGACACCCCCCCCGCCCCCAATTATTTAGATATTGAGTATCAGTCTTACTACATTCCTATGCACATTATTTCAGCATGTGGAGAAGGCCTGCTTTGAGATCAGATAATTATCTATTTTGCATTCAAGAAAAAGTATTTTTAGCACTTCATATCTCAGCTTATTGCCCACTTACTGCACACTGGGCCTTCAGTCCAGTTTCCAGTGATGCAATAGACAGATTTCTTGTTGTCTCCTCCCTCAGTGTATTCATCTTCACATTCATACTGCACTTCTCTATCTGCAGCAAAGACGTCCTGGTATCCCTGAAGAATGATGACGGCATGGGGGACTTGAGGGGGCTCTCCACAGGCATGGATATTTTCTGAAAAAAAAAGAAGAGGCAAAGGATGAGTGATTACTTGGATTGGTGGAGCTGGTGAGAATTCAAACGTAATAATTAATTGTATTGGTTTTACAGCTTGTTGGTGTAAAATATCTGACACTTACTCTCACAGACCGGCACAGAGGACCATTTTCCATTGATACATGTGGTTGTGACATTATGGTCTTTGGCGTCATATCCTTCATTACATGTTATCCTGATTTTGTGTCCATCATGATACCAACCACGTTGGTGTACTCTGTATTTTGCGTTGGGTATATCTGGTGCAATGCAGGCTTTTTCATCTGAGGGATAAAAGAAACAAACATGTTACCACGGTGGCTGTCTTTAACATCTTTTCCTTTTGATTTATTATCAACATATATCTTAAAAAATTCACAAAAGCAAAGCAGGCAGTACGCAGAATGTACACGCTAAACAAAGAGTCAGATACAACAGGTTAGACAAAGAAACAGGCTACACTACACTAGGCTACTACTAAAAACGCTGGAGAGCTAGTTTAGTGCAGGAACTAAGACAGTCTGGCAAATGAGTGGTGAGCAGCTGGGGTATAAATACTGGGAAGTCTGAACTAATGACACACAGGTGAGGAACAAAACAGGCAGAAAAATAGACAAAGGCAGGGGGAAAAAAGCACATTAAGAAGCATCAGTAAGTGAATACAAAATTAAAACAGGAAGTGAAATTAACAACAGTTCATACGAGTCGTCTCATGAAGTATTTATACATTGTATGAATATAAAAAAGTTTTCCAAGGAGTGTTGAAAAAGACATAAAACATTAAAGGTGACATACAGTTTATGGTGAAAAACAAGTCTGAAGGCTTTCTGCGTCTCAAACACTTACCTATACATTGTGGTTCTGGAGACCATGTGCCATTTAAACACGTGCTTGCTGCCCACCAACCCTTCACTGTAGGTTTGCGTCCATCATTGCAGGTATAGGTCAGCGGTGTTTTATCAGAATAAGTCTCTTGCTTTGGAGAAAAGAAACCACCATTCAGCCTGGGAGCACTGCACGACGGTGTTGCATGTTGTGCTAAAATACAATAATAAGCAAAATGATTCTACAGTGATGTTTATTTTCAACAAATATCAATCGTTCTTTGTGAAAGTATTCAATATTCTCACCATGAAGTGCTCCAGGAAACCAAATCAGAAGACCAAATCCAAGATATCGGATGTACATTTTTGTCAAGAATGAAATCATCCCACGACAAAGTAGAGCTAATATAGCCGAGTCCAGATCAGACCAGTTAATTATTGTTGGGGGCATGTGCTGTTGCTCTGGAGCCAAAAGTAAAATAGGGCAAAAGGCAGAAATGCTTCATGCACACGTGTAAAGAAAAGAAGAAAAATGAACTAAATTATTTATTCATCCAGTTCTTCACAACAGAATATCTAAAAATACATATCTAATGTTACATGATTCAATCAGATCATTTCTAAAATTAGAGAGCTGTTTAGAGCAAATACTTTGCTTTGGTGAAATCTTTGAAGGTTTATTACATTTTGTATGCACTTCATATGTAGATTGAATAATCTCATGTAGTAGGAGTGAGTTACCTCCATCTGCTCCTGTTGGGTTTAGATTGAGACAGATAACTCTCTTATTGTTCTGACAGAACTTATTAATATTATCTTGAGATAACAAGAACATTTGATCATGTTACAATCAGTCCTCATTTTATGAGAAGTCAACTTTGTTTACTCTGTGCTAAGTGCTATTTAGCACATGTTAGCATGCTAACATGCTAAACTAAGATGGTGAACTTGGTAAACATTATACCTGCTGAGCATTTTATCATTATGTTTATGATGCCATTGTGAATATGTTAGCATGCTGATGTTAGCATGTAGCTCAAAGCTCTCTGTGTGTTAATGCTAATGTCAGAGACATGGCTGTAGACTCCTTTTGTTTATCTTGTTTATCTATCCATATATGTGTTTCCATATCAGCAGGTCATGATTAAATTGAATCGGTAAACTTATGATTCTGTCAATGAACAATCATGAATTGTGCTTCTAAATCATTGTTGGTTAGGCAGCCACAGATCTACCTGTAGCATTTCAAAGATATATGGCAGACAAGCTATGAATGTGTTTGAATAGTTGTGTTTTCTGTTGAAAATGTATTTAGTTATGAAACCACCATGAAGCATTGAAACAGACAATGGACATAGTAGTCTGTCGGTCCATGTGTCTGCATATATCAATACAAGAAGAGCTAATACGTACTGATATATCCAATGGGTCAAGTAAATAATGCAAAGATCTCCATTAAGATTTCTACAGTTAACATTTCATTCAGACTACTGTAGACCAAATAAACTTAATTTGTATCCAAAGTATAGGTCCAAAGAAGTAAAATACTAATGGGACTGATGACATGTTTTTGGGCGTGGTTGTTTTCTGGTGGAGACTATTTCAGGGAAGGTAGTCGGTCCAGCAGTGATTCCTCTGCTGTGCTTTACGGGCAAAGTCCCTGGTTACAACACAGACAATAAGCAATAATGAAAAAAGTTGATTAATTCACGCAAAACCACTATGTATAATAAATGTTAATATAGAGTGCTCCAATATTAAACACACAAAACACTTACATGACTTGTGTGTAATAGGCGTTACATTGGTATTTCGAAAACACTGGACTCTTCTCACAACATCCCCGTTTGGAACATGTGGGTATGCTCCACAGTCTTCGACTGAAATTTAATAAAGAGGTTATTTAACATCGTTATAATATCTTAATGAAATACTGATCACAACAGCACAACTTAATGTAATACAATGATTTATTTGAATGAATGAATGACTTCATTTTGTTTAACTAAAACCTTTCCGACTAGCTTTTTAAATTGACTTAATTCTTGTTTTTTCCTATGTGTAGTTCCCCTGCACCGTGGTGTTTGTCACTACATGATGTCACCAGCTGCACCCCAACCAAACATCAGTGCAGTGATGAAGACATGATCCCTGACTGGCTTCCCACCAACAAACACTAATCGTTATATACCAATTATAGTTGTTGCTCAAGCCAGATACCAGACAGATTCATTTTGAATGGTCAGTAGCGATACATTCAATATATATTTATTACAGTAACTGGACAACAAGGTTCGCAAAAGTTACACCAAGTGAATACATAAAACGAGTTAGATAAATGTTATTTAAAAAGCAATGAATGAATCCAAATTATTTACCCTCTGTGTATAGAGGTTTGTCTCTCATTCCAGTCATTCTGATTAGAAAGTTAACATTGTTAACATCCTGACCAAGGATGAAACTGTATGGTGCACTGAGGTTTTAGTTTCAACTCTAATATTGTATATGTTATACATGTAACATTCCAGTAAAATGTTGCAGCATTCGGCAGTGTTTCTTTCATGTTTGTTTACACAGATTTGCACCCACGAGAGTGATTGATTTGTTTAGAGTCCAGATTTCAAAATGATTTCCCGGACGGCTGTGATCAGAGTTCAGTGTTATGAAATACCAAAAAAAACAAGTCAGGCCAAAGCTCTGCAGTAAAAGAGGTTAAGTTCTGTCAAAAAAACAACATTGGATTATTAAACAAAAACAGATGAGGAACCATAATCAATATTATGTATTAACATAACTTCTATTGATATTGATGAATATGATGTGAACAGCTCCATGTCAGTGTGTGATTGCCATCTGCTGGATCTCTTCGTGTGCTCTGCATCGCTTCGTCCAGTCGAAATCACACTGAACATGTCAGAGCAGCGTGACGTCTGCTACAACTCTCGAGGCTTTCTATCAGAGGGGAGACAAGGACATGCAATGTCTTAGGAAACACTTGCATAAATAAGAATATTACATGTATTTTTCCAAATTGAGATATATATAAAATGTCAAATTGTTTTACATTTGTTGTAATTGGTTTGTATTTATTTGTGGGTTGAACAATGCATCTGTGAACAAAATTACAAAAAAATGATTACACGTTTGTAGGTCATGAAACACATTTGTTTTAGAAACCTAAAATATGCTGCTTTTTTAAATTATTTACACTGTTAAAAAAAGATAGACTAAAAAGTATTCTGAATAGTCTTAGTTATATTTTGTTATCTTATGTGTCCTTTAAAAATAACTGAAGTGCAATACACCAGGTAGGTATGATTTTTGTCAAGACATTTTCGAAAGGCAAAGAAAAGTGTGCATTTCTAAACATCTATATTTCTAGCACTATATTGCCTCTAAAAGGTTTAAGGTCACCTATTGTATTGATGTTTTTCCTTCTTTTCCTTCAATAATTACTATTTTAACAGTGACGAAAATATTAAAATTCTGACACCAAATGTGTAACTTACATTTTAAATAGTTTTTGCCTCAAAAGAATAATAATTAAACAAGAAAATTGAGCTCTCTGCAATTCTATCTTTGTGAGGGACAGTCTTTAACTTGAGAGCAGCTATCGCTTCATAGAAACACATGTGAGCACGATTCCCGATCAGGCCGCACGTTTTGATTTATTTTTTGCGCAGGTGTTGGCAACGCTGTGAGAGGAGAAGTGCGTAAAACTTTTGTACGTAAGAAGGAGAATGAGAAGAAGAAGGCAGCAGGATTAGAGTCAGTGTGCTGTGCACGAGGCTTTACAGCAGGGGTATTCAATTAAAGTTCAACGAGGTCCAGTTAGAGAGAATTTCCTCATGCAAAGGTCCGGAACATCACAATAATGTCTAACTTGCGCTGTGATTTAGTCCCATATATATTGATGATTTGAATTAGCCAACAGTTGTATTAACGTCTGTATCAACAACTGACTGTCAGATTTCAAATTGAACTGGATGAATTATAAATAATACATACTCTAATAATAAATAAATGATCTTCTCTTGCTTCAAGTAATATAAGGGCTGGATTAAAGAATAAATTACATAACGGAAAGCTTTTGAAAAATGTGCATCTTAAAATAAAGTACTTCATTTTCGAAAAAATGATTTCACTGAATTGCCTTGCAGCTTACATTTCAGTTCATTCAGGTGTGAAGTGATATCAACCAAAAAAACACATATTCTGGTCATCTTCTAATAAGATCAATTTGTGTGCAGGGACTTTGTCTGTGGTTATTGAAACCACTTGTTTCAGCTCTATTCTGTCTCTGTTAACGTCATTGTTGGGAAGTGACTTAACGTGTTAGGATTCTGATCATATTGGGCTCTTAGATTGTTTATTATCTGTGACTTAATTTCAGATTCCCTCTCCTCACAAACTCACAGCGTTGTGAGCATGCAGGCTCAAGGACAGCAGCAGAACTCTACCAGGCGGCTACAGACCTGGCGTTCTTAGAAAAGTACACCCTCAGCCCGCCCAACATTGTCCACCCTGTGAGGCCCGATCAGATGCTGGACCCCCGAGAGCAGTCCTACCTGGGCACGCTGTTGGGACTGCATTCAGCTTCCTCTGTGCAGAACATCTCTAACTCTGATCTCACACACTGACGCTGCTCAGCAAAACCTGGGAAGGCACCGTCCAGCAAAGTGATTCAAAAATAAGAACAGAAGCTACAATATTCACCACTAAAATATACTCACACTTCAATACAGAGGACAATTGTGCAAAATGATTACATTTAAGACAAGCATGGGATAACCTCTTTGATGTTCAGCCTGATCTCAGGAAATTCACACCTCACTGTCACCAAAATAAATATATTCATGTGGCATGTAGAAAAAGAAGAAAACTGGGTGGATTTAAAAAGGTGTCTTTCTGTTGTAATTGAAGTAAAACGATGACAAATATCACCGTAACTCTATAAAATGGAAGAAACAGGGGTGGGAACATTTTTGTACCAAAAATATGAGACGAAAACAAAAATCTGAAACGTTATGAATGTCAAGGCTGCCTCTTTCTTCAGTGTATACAACTCAAAATTCTGTTTTACGATAGCTGATGTTTGATTATCTCTGGTTCAAAGTGAGCTATGGGTCAGTTGATTGGCGGAAAAGTAATTGATGTCAATTTGGATAAATCATTGGAGTAATTTATCCAGTAAAAATAGCAATGTATTATGTAACTTCTTGATTTTGTTTCTAGTAACTTATGATAAACCGTCTGTATTTTTAATAAATGAATTTGGTTCACCAAATAAATGAATAAATATCCATAGATAATACAAAATATTCGCTAGTTGCAGCCTTGTAATGCTGATTAAACTTTAACTGTGGCCTTAACATGTATTGTAATTTAGGTTCTGTCTGTACAACATGTCACTCAAAGGTTTTGGGTTTGTAATTGTGCGATGCAAGGAAATGTTTTACACACATGCAGTGTACAATGATCAGAGGTCGATGTACTTATGTATGTGTGCAAGAACTTTATTTTAAATACAGAAGTTAAATCCGTGAAATTTTGATTTAAAAAATGAAATGACTTGTTAATTGAAGTGGAACAAGATGGATTTGTTCACAATGAATTGTTTGATAGTTGAATTCCAAACAGTTAATCTTCACATTCTTAAAGAGTGGCAACGCTCCTCTCAAACTTTCAAATCCTCTCATGATCAATAAAATCTGATTTGAAAATATTGATATTTGTGAGTCCTTAGGCCTGTGACAGACTGGCAGGATGTACCCCACCGAGAAGAGTCTCGTGACCCTGAACAGGAGAAAGTGGATATGGATGAAAGTTGGATGAATTTGAAGTGATTTAGACTCAAAAACTTTACACGATCTAGAAAGAGTAGTGTTGAAATTCAAGACTTTATTGAGACCTTGTTTTTGCAGCTTTAAGCATGCAAAGAAATTGCTCCTACATTATGTGGCCATTCACAGATCAATATGAAATGATAACACATTTCTCTCTCGAACGTTTCCATTCTGTTTTCAGCAAATCCAGAGGTAGCAGAATCTTCCCCTTGATGATACAGCCTTAACAAGTATTCTGGTGAAAAGATTTTACAAACAAAAACAATATTGTAAAATATATAAATGCATAATCATGAATGAATAAACAGTAGTAGTGCTTAATGCGAGACAATATCAGCGTAAACACAGCGTTACTGAACACTCACCAAGTTTCGTTCCCACTCGGCACAACCTGCAAACAATCACACAGTGAATGTGGAGCAGCTCATTGACTCTCATTGGGAGGTGAAGTCTCTCTGATATGTGTATTGTTAACATATCAATATCGATTATCGTCAACACCAGTTTATTGTGACACCCCTGAGTACAATCATGGACGCATCCATGAGTACAATGAGAAATCAGTGAAGTACTGTAAAGGAATAATCTTAAAGTGATACTTACATTTGGAAAAGGAAATGTTTCCATTTCTGCACAGGCCCACAGAATAGTGATCGTTAAACTGGTGAGACTTTTTCACACATTCCAATTTCACCGTCTCACCATCTCCTATGTATTTAACTCCATCATCTATGAATTCATGATATCGATCAGTGTCCACTGAACAGAACAAGGTGGCTGCACAAAAGAAACAACAAAAAATGGTTAAATGTTTTCCTCCAGTCAACTTCTTTGACAGACCTTTAGAGGTGATTTCATTTTAAATACTTTTTACCTTTGCAGGTGGGTACTTTTGACCAGGTGCCATCGCTGTAACACTTCACTGTCTCTGGACCCACTAGTTTGTAAAAACTAGCGCATTGGTACCGCACAAACATTTCACTCTTTTCCACAAAATCGCCATTTGGAACTACGGGGTGTGTTCCACAATTTTTGACTGAAATAGAAATAATTAAAGTTAATGGAGGTTTCTGGAAACAAATATATTTTAAGCTGTCAAAGCAAACTTATTTTTAAAATTCCATCACACATCATGATTTCCCCAACGTTTCACTGAGTAAAATTTGAAGATAGTAAGGTTGTACTCGCAAGAGAAGATTGAATTATCCTTTACATTTATGTTATATTCTTTATTCATATCTCATACAAATGAAAACCTACCTCGCCCCTCAGGCTGTGTCCCACTACCAGCAGATGTGTCATGTCCTCCAGAACCACCATGTCCAGTACTCGGTCCACTGCCTAAAATACAGTAGTACATACAGTGGGTACGGAAAGTATTCAGACCCCTTTACATTTTTCACTCTTTGTTTCATTGCAGCCATTTGCTAAAATCAAAAAAGTTAATTTTATTTCTCATTAATGTACACGCAGCACCCCATCTTGACAGAAAAAAACAGAAATGTAGAAAGTTTTGCAAATGTATTAAAAAAGAAAAACTGAAATATCACATGCCAGGTGATGTAGTGTGCCCCCCATCTGTTCCCCCCACTGCAGAACCAACAGGTCCAGTACCAGGTCTGGTTGCTCTGCCTGGGAGGAAAAACAATCACATATACATGCAATACATTCACTTTCATGGATCACAAACTGATGTAGTTTAAAGGTCCAATAAGTAAGATCCGGCCAGAATTTTAGTTGACAAAAATTCAGAAAATGAGCTGCTGGCTTCCTGTCCGACAAAGAATTGACTTTAAAATCCTGCTGTTGGTTTATAAAGCACTGAATGGTCTCGGGCCAAAATACATTTCTGATCTGCTGTTACCTTATGATAACAGTTTAATAATGATAATGATTAAATTTAATAAACTATATATTCACCATTAATTAATTCTGTTTATTACAAAGTGTTACCCCACTTACTGCACACTGGGCCTTCAGTCCAGTTTCCAGTGATGCAATAGACAGATTTCTTGGTGTCTCCTCCCTCAGTGTATTCATCTTCACATTCATACTGCACTTCTCTATCTGCAGCAAAGACGTCCTGGTATCCCTGAAGAATGATGACGGCATGGGGGACTTGAGGGGGCTCTCCACAGGCATGGATATTTTCTGAAAAAAAAAGAAGAGGCAAAGGATGAGTGATTACTTGGATTGGTGGAGCTGGTGAGAATTCAAACGTAATAATTAATTGTATTGGTTTTACAGCTTGTTGGTGTAAAATATCTGACAGACTTACTCTCACAGACCGGCACAGAGGACCATTTTCCATTGATACATGTGGTTGTGACATTATGGTCTTTGGCGTCATATCCTTCATTACATGTTATCCTGATTTTGTGTACATCATGATACCAACCACGTTGGTGTACTCTGTATTTTGCGTTGGGTATATCTGGTGCAATGCAGGCTTTTTCATCTGAGGGGGATAAAAGAAACAAACATGTTACCACGGTGGCTGTTTTTAACATCTTTTACTTTTGACAACAAATATCTTAAAATACTTAGAAAGGGATTGCTCCACTGCCTTTAATCTGAATGAAAAATCTGAATTTTCAATAATTTTTCATTCTTGGAAATAAATATTGAACACTATCATTCAGATATGTAACAGTTTTTACTCTACAGTGTCTTAAAGCTACAGATAGAGGACTTCATTATTTTGAAGTATTTATACATTGTATGAATATAATAAAGCAGGGGTCGCCAATAGGCGTACCGCGGTCCGGATCCGGACCCAGACGCTGTCCTATCCAGACCCAGACGTATAATTGATGGATAATTGAGAAATATACATTTTGGCGGAGCGCTTCTGTTTTAACCTGCGCAGCTTTTCTGGCCTTTACGGCACTCATTCAGCAGTTCAGGAAACACACCGACCAATTACATACATTGTAAATAATCTCACGTGACACTACTCAGCCAATCGAATGTTTATTCCAAAATGCATCGTGAGTCGAGTGAGATCACGCAGACAGGCGGGAGACGGAGCGAGAGCAGTGAGAGAAGTGAGTAAGTCGGAGAAGCAAGTTAACATGGCGTGCTCTAAAAAGAGAAAGGTGGACCTCGAAAACAGAGCTTTAACAAAGAATGGACGGACTCGTATTTGTTTATTCTTCCTGCTGGCGCTACTAAACCACTCTGTCTCATATGCTCAGATACCGTGGCCATTATTCAAAGCGCCAATGTGAAACGAGACCAAACATACCAACTCCAATCCGAACTGAGGGCACAGAAAATAAACGATTTAAGAGCCCAATATGAACGTTCCCCCAGAATATTAACCATACCTGCAAACTTGTCGCTTTTCGGCGAAATTCGCCGTTTTGAATCAAAAATATGTCATCCACGTGAATCATGTAGATCCGTAGAGTCGTTTTTTTGGGGGGGGGGGGGGGGGTCAACTGGCCAGCCAGCGTTTCTCCGATTGGAGTGAGACGAGGAGAAAAGGTGACGTGGTGATCTTCGCAATAAAACATCTTTGATGTGACGTGTCGAGTCTTGTCCAATCAGCGTTAAGATGTCTACACCGTCTTCATTTCCCTCCGTTACAGTTTAAGTTACGTTATGTTCCGTTACCGTTCAGACTTGCTGGGTTAAGTTAACGTCCACTACATGCGGAACTACATGCGGAACTCTCGACTTTTAACGTTCGTCATTATCGCGAATTAGGAGGAAAAAACGTAGGAGGAAAAAACGTAACGTGACCGTGTTCCGGTTCAGTTCCCCCGTTTTCCACGTTTCTTTGGCCGGATTTTTTTTTTTTTTTTAATTAACAACAAGCCGCGGCTGATCCGTCTCTATAGGAGACCATCTCATGATTTCATTTTCACAATCCAAACGTTAAACGTACTGCTCTGCAATGTCTTTTCTCGTCTCAGCCCCCTGTGTCATGGTGTGTGGAAGAGTCAGGAAACTTGTCAGGCTGGCCATATTTGATTGGCTGAGCTGCAAGCCTCTGCTGTTAAGTTTCGTTTCACGATAGTCTTGAGTCGTTGAGTGTTCAAAAACAAAGCTAGGTCAAAAAATAAATAAACTACACCAAGCAAAACCCTACAAATGTTATAATTTCTTCCATATCTTTCAATTTGAACTCGTACTACTCCAACTAAGCTCTGCTGGCAAGTTTCACTTTAGTCACGTGCTCGCCCACTGACCAATCACAGCACACCCTGGACTTCGCAGCAAAGCAAAAAGGGGACGCGGGCGCAACCACACACACGCGAAGAGGGGACGCGGGCAAAAGCACACGCACGCGAAAAGGGGACGCCCCTCACAAGTCATAGCACAACATGGCAGGAGTCTCTCTAAAAAAAACTGGCCAGCCAGCGTTTCTCCGATTAGAGTGAGATGAGGAGAAAAGGTGACGTGGTGATCTTCGCAATAAACCATCTTTGATGTGATGTGTCGAGTCTTGTCCAATCAGCGTTAAGATGTCTACACCGTTTTTAACTCAAAGTAGAATGAAAGGCCCAGATACTGATGAGATGATGAGGTCAAAGAGCTTCAAGGCAGGGCTGAGATGTGAGTGGAGCTGGGCCTGGATTGGATAAAGGTGGAGGTCTAAACAGACGTGAGTACAGCTTCCCGCTGTCACAGTGTTTTAAATACATTGATGAGGCAGGGTATGCTGAATGCAGCCTCTGCTCCAAGGAGATAAAGTACAGCAACAAGGGCTCACGTGCCCTCTCATCACACTGTACACACTGTTCACTGTAATGACCACAGCCAGAGTAGATTATCATTTTAATTTAAATAATAGAACTGGATTGAATGCATATTAATTGCAAATAGAAGATAGGCCACTATTCTAACAGCGGTACAGTGACAGTATAAGTTCATATTAAGCTATACAGTAACAGGGTTCAATGAAGACTAATCACTTTATTTGCAGGCGATGGTTCTCGCTACTCTGCTACCTTTGTTTTTATTTGACTAAAACTTTTGAAAATGAGACCTTGTTCTAAATGGATTTTGTCTAAATAAAGGTTGTTAATAATAATAATATTGATTTAAAAAAAAAAAGAAGAAGCTAACTAGCTCTTCAACTCGAGCTGAAATAGCGATAAATAACTGAATAATAAATTATTCTTTTGCTTAAAGTAAATATGGTCTTATCACTTAATGTTATTCTCAGAGTACACCAGAATGCTACATTTTAAAGATCATATTTGAAATGAAAATTCATGCCACCAGCACCCCCCCCCCCCCCCCCCCCCCACCGGGACAATGCTTTGGACTTGTCACCTTTTTCACCCCTTATGAGTTTGCAGGCATGTTTAACAAATTAATTCACTGCCCAACAACGTGCTTACGAATGTTCCCTAAAAGTTGCTTGGATTTTGGGTGAACATAAAAAGCCATTCACTGATGGAGAGGTTGTCGAGGAGTGCATGAGTGCAGTAGCTGGAACTTTACTTGAGGGGAAACAAAAAGAAGAGTTATGTGAAAAAATCAAGCAAATACCTGTCAGCAGCCTCAGCCACAAGGCTCATCTTTCTAAAATCAAGCACTTTCTTTTAAGATGTAAGTTTTTCAAAAGTTCTTTTTTGTGTATTTTATTTTTAGATGGAGCCCTTATTTTACTTGAAATGAGAGAAGAACATTTATTTATGTATTTCTATGTATTATTTATGATCCATCCAGTTAAATTTGAAAACTGAGAATAATAATTGTTAAAATATAATTGATGTGTACTTTCTTTATTTGATTTGACAGTTGTTGACGACACAGAGACGTTGTTACTACTAAGCTTCTTGAATATATATATATATATGGCACTAAGTGGCGCGAGTTAGATATCATTGTAATGTTCCGGACCTTTGCCCGAGGAGATTTTCTCAATCTGGACCTTTTGGAATTTTAATTGAAGACCCCTGTAATAAAGTTTTCCAAGGAGTATTGCAAAAATACATAAAATATCAAGGGTGACATACAGTTTATGCTGAAAAACAAGAACAAAGGCTTTCTGCATCTCAACACTTACCTATACATTGTGGTTCTGGAGACCATGTACCATTTTGACATGTGCTTGTCGCCCACCAGCCCTCCACTGCTGGTTTACGTCCGTTATCGCAGGCATAAGTGAGTTTCATGTCATGAATGTAAGAGTCTTGTTCAGGGACCAAATAACCACCATTCAGTCTGGGAGCACGACAAGCCTGATCTGACGTTTGCACTAAAATACAACGACAAACAAAAGCATTAAACATTTACCAAATTAAGATGATTTTAAGTGACATAATTTAATGTTCTTACCATGCAGCACTCCTTGAAACCAAAGCAGGAGAACAAATCCAAGATGTCTTCTCACACACATTTTGTCAGGAATTAAATCACCAAGAAAAAGCAGAGCGAAGAGCCCAGTTTAGATACGGACCAGTTAATAATTGTTGAGGGCATTTCCCCAAAAAGTTAAGAAACAGTAAACATTACGCTGAGTTACTGTCCCAATGCTGTACACACAAAAGTAAAAACAGGCTTTGTGTACTCTAGTCAGATCAGTCACATTTCGATAAAGTGTCTTACTCAAATGAGGTTCCTTAAAAATGTAGAAATAAACAGATCAATATCATGTACAGCTGTTGCTTCATTTGCTCTCTTTGTTTTTAATCAGTTGTACATAATGGACATATCTGAGAGGAGGGTTGATCATATTCTACAAAACACTGCTCCTGTTATTTTACCTTTGTTCATTTGTTTAACGCAGAAAGATTCATTTGTTTTCTCAGACAATGTTTTAAAAAAATGTGTTTAAATGAGTGTTTACAGTCCAGATTCCAATGACACAGGCCACTTCTGTGATCAGAGGTCAGTAGTAACTTAACAAACTTAAAAAACAGAATAAAGCAAACAAACGCACACCACTTTCCATGTTAGCTTTTAGTCACTTATTACTTACCATGAACAGTTTGTCTTTGAGTTCCAGCCTTAACTCTGATGATCGTCTGCTGGATCCTCATGTGCTCTGCATCGTGTCATTCAGTCCTAAAACTAGACACTTTTCATAGAAGACATTTTTACATGTCAAAGTAAGAAAAGCTAATTTGGCACAGATATTCATAACAACTCCAAATCATTGCTGAGATAATACAAAGAAATACCATTTTATTTCTTTATATTATCTAATGAGATTAAAAGTCTCTTCTTTCACCTGTGACGGAGCAGCATATCAAATATAATTGTTCTGAAGTAAAATCCTCTTAAATTATTGCCTTTGAATTTTACTTTAATTGAATCAAAGACTGGTGATTAGAAGATAAGTGGATTTTTTACTAGTCTTTTTAAGAACGCAAATTAATATGAGTAAAAACATCTAGTGAACAGTCAACATTTAGTGAATCAGCTTTTGGATAGTGAGTATTCACCCAGTTCTTTTTTTTTTGGCATGAAGCAAACAAACAACTAATTTCACATAGCAGATTTCCAAACAGTTATTGAACAAATCCTTTATTTTTCCTATATGTGATGATTCAACTAATGTTTCAACCTTGTGGCTTTCATTTTCTTGCTCTGACAACTGCGAAAATCAGCTTACAGATATATACTATAACACTGTATCTGACAAAAGAAATCTGTCATTCTGTTGAGATGTGTTGGGCAGGTTAATATGAGTTCATAGAGATACTTACATTTGGTAAAACTCATTCGTTCATTAGTGCACCGGCCCACATAATAACGATCCCTCCACCACCTGATTTTGACCAGTGCCCTCCATCATACATACATTGTATTGAGTGCTCTACATTTCTTCACCAAGTACATACATGCGCAATATCTGATGGTGCAAATACATTTTATGGCAAACCTTGTGTGACTAGTTCAGTCCCACTCTCATTTGAGCCAGAGCTAGCAGAAGATCCTATAAGACACAGAGCAGAAAAATGGAATGGCACTGAATGGTTTAGGGCCAAAATACATCTCTGATCTGCTGCTACCTTATGAACCATCCCGACCCCTTAGGTCGTCTGGGACCGGTCTACTTTCTGTTTCCAGAGTCAGAACTAAACATGGAGAAGCAGCGTTCAGTGTTTCTGCTCCAAGTATCTGGAACAAAGTCCCAGAAAGCTGCAGGTCTGCTGAGACCCTCAGCTCCTTTAAATCAAGACTGAAGACTTTTCTGTTTGCTGCTGCCTTTAATTGAACCAGATTCAAGGATATTAATCAATCTCCTGCATTTTACTACTGTATTTTATTTCTTACACTGCTTTTTTGTGTTTTAATGACTGTTTTTAATGTTTCAATGAATGTTCTTAATTGTTTTTAAATCTCTTTTTCTTTTGCCTTATGTTTTGATGCTTTTAATGGTTTTATGTGAAGCACTTTGAATTACCTTGTTGTTGAAATGTGCTGTACAAATAAACTTGCCTTGACCATTCAGCTGAATTATTCTAAGTGTCTCTAAGTTCAATAAAATACTAAAAGACATTTGAGAGCTTTCTTATCACGTTTATTTCTCACAGGGAAATTAATAAGATTCATTTCTACTGTTCACACACTTTCACATTGTTTATTATATTTATTTAACATTTTGTAAATTTGGCCCATTCATAGTTGATAGCGAGTCAATGGAGGCGTCTCTCAACTGCCGATGGATTGGCACTGGTGCCGATTAGCTCGGCAGCTTCATCTCAATGATATATTGGAGAGAGCGAGAGAGATTATTGACAGTGGCAGTTAGTTAGACTCTGACCTACTAAACCAAATCAATATTATTTAGTTGAGCCATCATTGGTTTGAATCACACACAGCTCTAGCTTACTCATTACCTAGGTAGCTGTTAACAAACAGAAGCATCACCAGACATGAAGTGGGCGCTGCACAAACTCTCGGGCCTGGATCCATAATCTCATTAGTTATTATCTCAATATCATACATTTTTCAGGTAGCTGGTTATAAACCAAATTATTGGACAAATTAAATGATGGTAGCAAATGAAAAGTCAGGGGATCACCAAAGTTATTACAATTCATCAACAGAATGGTACAGTCTGTACCAAGTTTCATGGAAATGCATCCAAGAGTTGTTGAATATATTTCAAAGTAGTGGACCGACCCACAGTGACTGTACAACCATGGGGTGAAAATAAAATAAAAAGAACCAGCCTATACATTGTGGTATATGAGACCCTTTACCATTTAAACACGTGCTTGCTGCCCACCAACCCTTCACTGTAGGTTTGCATCCATCATTGCAGGTATAGGTCAGCGGTGTTTCATCAGAATAAGTCTCTTGCTTTGGGAGCCTGGGAGCACTGCACGACGGTGTTGCATGTTGTGTTAAAATATAATAAGCAAAATTATTCTACAGTGATATTTATTTTCAACAAATATCAATGGTTCTTTGTGAAAGTATTCAATATTCTCACCAAGAAGTGCTCCAGGAAACCAAATCAGAAGACCAAATCCAAGATATCGGATGTACATTTTTGTCAAGAATGAAATCATCCCACAACAAAGTAGAGCTAATATAGCCGAGTCCAGATCAGACCAGCAAATACTTTGCTTTGGTGAAATCTTTGAAGGTTTATTACATTTTGTATACACTTCATATGTAGATTGAATAATCTCATGTAGTAGGAGTGAGTTACCTCCATCTGCTCCTGTTGGGTTTAGATTGAGACAGATAACTCTCTTATTGTTCTGACAGAACTTATTAATATTATCTTGAGATAACAAGAACATTTATAATGTTACAATCACTCCTCATTTTATGAGAAGTCAACTTTGTTTACTCTGTGCTAAGTGCTATTTAGCACATGTTAGCATGCTAACATGCTAAACTAAGATGGTGAACTTGGTAAACATTATACCTGCTGAGCATTTTATCATTATGTTTATGATGCCATTGTGAATATGTTAGCATGCTGATGTTAGCATGTAGCTCAAAGCCCTCTGTGTGTTAATGCTAATGTCAGAGACATGGCTGTAGACTCCTCTTGTTTATCTTGTTTATCTATCCATATATGTGTTTCCATATCAGCAGGTCATGATTAAATTGAATCGGTAAACTTATGATTCTGTCAATGAACAATCATGAATTGTGCTTCTAAATCATTGTTGGTTAGGCAGCCACAGATCTACCTGTAGCATTTCAAAGATATATGGCAGACAAGCTATGAATGTGTTTGAATAGTTGTGTTTTCTGTTTTGAAAATGTATTTAGTTATGAAACCACCATGAAGCATTGAAACAGACAATGGACATAGTAGTCTGTCGGTCCATGTGTCTGCATATATCAATACAAGAAGAGCTAATACGTACTGATATATCCAATGGGTCAAGTAAATAATGCAAAGATCTCCGTTAAGATTTCTATAGTGAACATTTTATTCAGACTACTGTAGACCAAAGAAATTAAATGTGTATCCAAAGTATAGGTCTGGTTGTTAGTGCATTAAGAGTTACAATCATAAAGATACAAGAGAATGTAAAAGGTTTAAAAGAAGTCAAATACTAATGGGACTGATGACATGTATTTGGGCGTGGTTGTTTTCTGGTGGAGACTATTTCAGGGAAGGTAGTCGGTCCAGCAATGATTCCTCTGCTGTGCTTTACACGCAACGTCCCTGGTTACAACACAGACAATAAGCAATAATGAAACAAGTTAATTAATTCACACAAAACTGCTATGTATAATACATGTTAATATAGGGTGCTCCAATATTAAACACACAAAACACTTACATAATAATGGTAATACTGACAACCTAAAAAAAAAAGAAAAACAGTAGTGAATATTTCAGTAGTTACTCAAAGAAACTTTGTTTTTGAAGTCTGATTCACTAAAGACATTCTTGCCATTTTCCTCTCCCAGTCTGTTCATTCACTTGTTTTCTAACTCTCCTGTCATTTCAGACCCTGCCACTCCTTCAGGAAACAGGGTATTATTTCAGAGTGAAAGATCTTTCTTGTTGAAGCTATAATAACTTCATCAGGTGTGCTTGTGAGTATTTTCATTACCAGGATGGCGTTTGTTGGATTGACTCAAAATAAACTACAGTGCCCATGTTCAATCTAATGAAGTAACATATTCCCCAATGCAAGAGTGTGGCTCACTGACGTGTTTTTAATAGACTTTGGACAACAATTGAGCTCTATGGCACAGAAGAATAAGAGGAATAAGGCTTTAGCTACACAGGCAAACACTTTTTTTCTTCTTCTTGGAACAAAAGTGATTTATGTATTGTGATGTAGTTAATATTCAAATGCTGCATGTTATCTGGCAAATAAACTGCTGAAATTAAGAGCATTGTGGCAAATTAAACTGTAAAGAGCATACTTGTATACTTACACTGGGTATGAACCGTTTCTCCATTGATGCAATTAACACGGCTGAAGTAATACCGCCAAGTACATGAAATGAACTTCTCCTCTCCTTCCTTCATATATACAACTCCAGATAGTTTTACATTATTATTCTTCCACACCGGATCAGCAGGATCCAGGATACAGAACGTTGCTACAAAAAATTAACAGAAAAAAACTTAAAACTGTCATCTTTTGGGATACATGGTTGATAGACTTGGTTAATAGCAAATGTTGGTATTGCCTTGTTTATACCTTTGCAGATGGGTAGTTGTGACCAGCTGCCATTGTTGTAACACTTCACGATGTCTGATCCGACTTGTGTGTAATAGGCGTTACATTGGTATTTCAAAAGCTCATCATTCTGCTCCACAACATCCCCGTTTGGAACATGTGGGTATACATGTGGGTACACTCCACAGTGTTCGACTGAAATTTAATAAAGAGGTTATTTAACATTGTTATAATATCTTAATGAAATACTGATCACAACAGCACAACTTATTGTAATACAATGATTTATTTGAATGAATGAATTACTTAATTTTGTTTAACTAAAACCTTGCCGACTAGCTTTTTTAACTGACTTAATTCTTGTTTTTCCTATGTGTAGTTCCCCTGCACCGTGGTGTTTGTCACTACATGATGTCACCAGCTGCACCCCAACCAAACATCAGTGCAGTGATGAAGACATGATCCCTGACTGGCTTCCCACCAACAAACACTAATCGTTATATACCAATTATAGTTGTTGCTTAAGCCAGATACCAGACAGATTTCTTTTGAATAGTCAGTAGCGATACATTCAGGTTTTATTACATGAACTGGTCAGCAAGGTTTGCAAAAGTTACACCAAGTGAATACATAAACCAAGTTTGATAAATGTGATTTAAAAAGAGCATTGAATCCAAATTATTTACCCTTTGTGTATAAAGGTCTACCGTCTCTCTCATTCCAGCCAGAGGTGGTAGACGTTCCTGATAAAAGGTAAGACACACCAGTTATTATCACTCTGGGATGTTCTTTAGCATCCTTTTCTTTCTGATTCAGAGTACCGGCCAAACAAGTTTACCATGATCCTTTTTTTTGTTTTTCAATCAATGATATACATGTCAATAACATACCCCCACCTTCAGGTTGTGTCCCACTGTCAGTTGAACCTCCACCATGTCCAGTACCAGGTCTGCTGGCTAAGTGGGAATAAGAAAAGACATTTGATATACTACATATACTGTATATAGTGAGAATAGATAGATGGATTACTCATTCAGATCTACTTTGTCAATAACCTTCCTTCACCTTCAGGTTGTGTCCCACTGTCAGTTGAACCTCCACCATGTCCACTACCAGGTATGCTTGCTAAGTGGGAATAAGAAAAGACATTTGATTTACTACATATACTGTATATAGTGAGAATAGATAGATGGATTACTCATTCAGATCTACTTTGTCAATAACCTTCCTTCACCTTCAGGTTGTGTCCCACTGTCAGCAGATGTAGTTTGTTTTCCATCTGTTCCCACCTCTGCAGAGACACCCAGTCCAGCACCCCGTTCAGTACCTTTGTCTAAGTGGAAAAACATTATTATTATACAAACAGTATACTGTAGAGAGATATATGATAATATGGACATACCGCAAATTCTTAAATTCACCAGCAGAACGATCCAAATCATTATTTGAAAGTTTACCAAGACACAGACCTTTATTCTTAATTTTCCCGCTTGTTCAAGTATGTTGAACATTGAGTATTTAGATTTCTTCCTGTTTTCATGTGAAGTGAATCTAAACATTGCCTCGTAATTTGGGAGTGGCGTATCCTAGAATACATCATAGATTTTCCACAGATTCTTGGGGGTAAAGAGGACAGAATTACTGTATTTGATCAAGAAAAAAGAAAATAGCTGTTGTTTTATTGAGCACTACAGACTGTGAGCCTGGTATGGTCTCAAAGCTTACTATAGCAAAGTATGGAAAACACTTTCTAATGCAAGTTTGGCAGTAGTTGCTGGAGTTTAAACTTTTCCAAACCGAATAAGTATCAGGACAGAACAGATATCGCTATTCACAACTTTGATGTGGTAGCAGTTCGGCTCCCATGAAGTGGATGTTCAAGTCCTCACAAAATATATAATTTATGACATCCCCCCCCTCCAAATGATTTAGATATTGAGTATCAGTCTTACTACATTCCTATGCACATTATTTCAGCATGTGGAGAAGGCCTGCTTTGAGATCAGATAATTATCTATTTTGCATTCAAGAAAAAGTATTTTTAGCACTTCATATCTCAGCTTATTGCCCACTTACTGCACACTGGGCCTTCAGTCCAGTTTCCAGTGATGCAATAGACAGATTTATTGGTGTCTCCTCCCTCAGTGTATTCATATCTCATACAAATGAAAACCTACCTCGCCCCTCAGGCTGTGTCCCACTACCAGCAGATGTGTCATGTCCTCCAGAACCACCATGTCCAGTACTCGGTCCACTGCCTAAAATACAGTAGTACATACAGTGGGTACGGAAAGTATTCAGACCCCTTTACATTTTTCACTCTTTGTTTCATTGCAGCCATTTGCTAAAATCAAAAAAGTTAATTTTATTTCTCATTAATGTACACGCAGCACCCCATCTTGACAGAAAAAAACAGAAATGTAGAAATTCTTGCAAATTTATTAAAAAAGAAAAACTGAAATATCACATGCCAGGTGATGTAGTGTGCCCCCCATCTGTTCCCCCCACTGCAGAACCAACAGGTCCAGTACCAGGTCTGGTTGCTCTGCCTGGGAGGAAAAACAATCACATATACATGCAATACATTCACTTTCATGGATCACAAACTGATGTAGTTTAAAGGTCCAATAAGTAAGATCCGGCCAGAATTTTAGTTGACAAAAATTCAGAAAATGAGCTGCTGGCTTCCTGTCCGACAAAGAATTGACTTTAAAATCTTGCTGTTGGTTTATAAAGCACTGAATGGTCTCGGGCCAAAATACATTTCTGATCTGCTGCTACCTTATGATAACAGTTTAATAATGATAATGATTCAATTTAATAAACTATATATTCACCATTAATTAATTCTGTTTATTACAAAGTGTTACCCCACTTACTGCACACTGGGCCTTCAGTCCAGTTTCCAGTGATGCAATAGACAGATTTCTTGGTGTCTCCTCCCTCAGTGTATTCATCTTCACATTCATAATGCACTTCTCTATCTGCAGCAAAGACGTCCTGGTATCCCTGAAGAATGATGACGGCATGGGGGACTTGAGGGGGCTCTCCACAGGCATGGATATTTTCTGAAAAAAAAAGAAGAGGCAAAGGATGAGTGATTACTTGGATTGGTGGAGCTGGTGAGAATTCAAACGTAATAATTAATTGTATTGGTTTTACAGCTTGTTGGTGTAAAATATCTGACAGACTTACTCTCACAGACCGGCACAGAGGACCATTTTCCATTGATACATGTGGTTGTGGCATTACGGTCTTTGTGGTCATATCCTTCATTACATGTTATCCTAATTTTGTGCCCATCATGATACCAACCACTTTGGTTTTCTTTATATTTTGCGTTGGGTATATCTGGTGCAATGCAGGCTTTTTCATCTGAGGGATAAAAGAAACAAACATGTTACCACGGTGGCTGTCTTTAACATCTTTTACTTTTGATTTATTACAGCAACAAATATCTTAAAAAAACTTTGTTAAAAAGAATGCTCCACTGCCTTTAATCTGAATGAAAAATCTGAATTTTCAAAAATGTTTAATTCTTGGATATAGATATTGAACACTATTATTCGGAAATGTAAAACATAGTTTATACTCTACAGTGTCTTAAAGCTACAGATAGAGGACTTCATTCTTTTGAAGTATTTATACATAAAGTTGCCAAGGATAATATAATATATAATATTAAAGCTGACATACAGTTTATGCTGAAAAACAAGAACAAAGGCTTTCTGCATCTCAACACTTACCTATACATTGTGGTTCTGGAGACCATGCGCCATTTTGACATGTGCTTGTCGCCCACCAGCCCTCCACTGCTGGTTTACGTCCGTTATCGCAGGCATAAGTGAGTTTTATGTCATGAATGTAAGAGTCTTGTTCAGGGACCAAATAACCATCATTCAGTCTGGGAGCACGACAAGCCTGAGTTGCACTTTGTGCTGAAACAGTGATAAGTAAGAGAGCGCTGCAGTGAAATGCTTAAAAAGATAAGTAAATAAAGTGACAAGCGATATAATTGAATGTTCTTACCATGAAGCAATCCTGGAAAACAAGCCAGAAGAACAAATCCAAGATATCTTACGGACATTTTGTTTGGAATTAAAATACTGCACGACCAAGCAGAGCGAAGAGCCCAGTTGAAATGAAAACCAGTTAATAATTGTTGTGGGTATTTCCCCAAAAACTCTCTGACATCACGCTGTTGCTCTTAAATCAACACATCGATAAAACGCAGCAAGCATGAACATTACAAACACTTACTGCATATTGAAATCAGAGATACGTGTGAGATATAAAGTGTAGAACAACACGTGGCCTCTTCTTAAAATATTCAAGTAAAATAAATATCGTCTATTCTTTTTTCATTTTTCATGTTTCTCATATTATGACTAATATTAAAATGAGGAAGTTCCTCATTATAATGTGATAGTAAGTCATGAGTTATGACATAAACAAGTACAAGTAATATTTATAAGACAGAACCTCATTATAATGAGTTTCTCTTAATCATAATAAAGTATGATTAGCAGTCATAATGATCATGATATCATCTCCATATTGTGAACACCTTAATCTGATTAAAAAGTTAACATTGTTAACATCCTGAGCACCAAAGAAACTGTATGGTGCCCTAAGGTTTTAGTTTAAATTATAATATTGTATATGTTATACATGTAACATTCCAGTAAATGTTGCAGCATTCGGCAGTGTTTCTTTCATGTTTGTTTACACAGACTTGCACCCACGAGAGTGATTGATTTGTTTAGAGTCCAGATTTCAAAATCATTTCCCGGATGGCTGTGATCAGAGTTCAGTGTTATGAAATACCAAAAAAAACAAGTCAGGCCAAAGCTCTGCAGTAAAAGAGGTTAACTTCTGTCAAAAGAACAACATTGGATTATTAAACAAAAACAGATGAGGAACCATAATCAATATTATGTATTAACATAACTTCTATTGATATTGATGAATATGATGTGAACAGCTCCATGTCAGTGTGTGATTGCCATCTGCTGGATCTCTTCGTGTGCTCTGCATCGCTTCGTCCAGTCGAAATCACACTGAACATGTCAGAGCAGCGTGACGTCTGCTACAACTCTCGAGGCTTTCTATCAGAGGGGAGACAAGGACATGCAATGTCTTAGGAAACACTTCCATATTTTCTAAGTTGGGATATATATGAAATGTAAAATTGTTTTACATTTGTTGTAATTGGTTTGTATTCATTTGTGGGTTGAACAATGCATCTGTGAACAAAATTACTCACAAATTATTATACATGTTTGTAGGTCATGAAACACATTTGTTTTAGAAACCTAAAATATGCTGCTTTTAAAAATTATTTACACTGTTAAAAAGAAAAGAAATATAGACTAAAAACTATTCGGAATAGTCTTAGTTATATTTTGTTATCTTATGTGTCCTTTAAAAATAACTGAAGTGCAATACACCAAGTAGGTATGATTTTTTTGTCAAGAAATTTTCAAAAGGCAAAAAAAAGTGCATTTCTAAAAATCTATATTTCTAGCACTATCATACCTGCAAACTCATAAGGGGTGAAGAACATTGTCCGGGAGTGGGGGGGGGGTGCTGGTGGCATGAATTTTCTGGTGTACTCTGAGAATAACATTAAGTGATAAGACCATATTTACTTTAAGCAAAAGAATAATTTATTATTCAGTTATTTATCACTATTTCAGCTCGAGTTGAAGAGCTAGTTAGCTTCTTCTTTTTTTTTTTTAAATCAATATTATTATTATTAACAACCTTTATTTAGACAAAATCCATTTAGAACAAGGTCTCATTTTCAAAAGTTGTAGTCAAATAAAAACAAAGATAGCAGAGTAGCGAGAACCTTCGCCTGCAAATAAAGTGATTAGTCTTCATTGAACCCTGTTACTGTATAGCTTAATATTAACTTATACTGTTACTGTACCGCTGTTAGAATAGTGGCCTATCTTCTATTTGCAATTAATATGCATTCAATCCAGTTCTATTATTTAAATTAAAATGATAATCTACTCTGGCTGTGGTCATTACAGTGAACAGTGTGTACAGTGTGATGAGAGGGCACGTGAGCCCTTGTTGCTGTACTTTATCTCCTTGGAGCAGAGGCTGCATTCAGCATACCCTGCCTCATCAATGTATTTAAAACACTGTGACAGCGGGAAGCTGTACTCACGTCTGTTTAGACCTCCACCTTTATCCAATCCAGGCCCAGCTCCACTCACATCTCAGCCCTGCCCTGAAGCTCTTTGACCTCATCATCTCATCAGTATCTGGGCCTTTCATTCTACTTTGAGTTAAAAACAGCAACCAGATCCGCCGGTGTTCTGGTTTAATGTTAACGAGTGGCCGCGTGAACTGAACCGATTTTCCGCCATCGTCCGACGGTCGCGCGCGTTCTCGGACGCAGGCCGGAGTCCCCGATGCGCCGGAGGTGGCGAGGGCCCGTTCATCGCTGCTCGCAGCTTTAATAGTCTTATTATTGTCATTTGATGACAATTGCTCATATACTGTAAGCCTAATTTTCACGTGTGTGTGCGTGCGCCCGCGTCCCCTCTTCGCGTGTGTGTGCTTTTGCCCGCGTCCCCTTTTCGCGCGTGTGTGCTTTTGCCCGCGTCCCCTCTTCGCGTGTGTGTGCTTTTGCCCGCTTCCCCTTTTCGCGTGTGTGTGCTTGCGCCCGCGTCCCCTCTTCGCGTGTGTGTGCTTTAGCCCGCGTCCCCTTTTCGCGTGTGTGCTTGCGCCCGCGTCCCCTCTTCGCGTGTGTGTGCTTGCGCCCGCGTCCCCTCTTTGCGTGTGTGTGCTTTTGCCTGCGTCCCCTTTTCGCGTGTGTGTGCTTTTGCCCGCGTCCCCTCTTCGCGTGTGTGTGCTTTTGCCCGCGTCCCCTCTTCGCGTGTGTGTGCTTTAGCCCGCGTCCCCTCTTCGCGTGTGTGTGCTTGCGCCCGCGTCCCCTCTTCGCGTGTGTGTGCTTTTGCCCGCGTCCCCTCTTCGCGTGTGTGTGCTTGCGCCCGCGTCCCCTCTTCGCGTGTGTGTGCTTGCGCCCGCGTCCCCTCTTCGCGTGTGTGTGCTTTTGCCCGCGTCCCCTTTTCGCGTGTGTGTGCTTTTGCCCGGGTCCCCTCTTCGCGTGTGTGTGCTTTTGCCCGCTTCCCCTTTTCGCGTGTGTGTGTGCTTGCGCCCGCGTCCCCTCTTCGCGTGTGTGTGCTTTTGCCCGCGTCCCCTTTTCGCGTGTGTGCTTGCGCCCGCGTCCCCTCTTCGCGTGTGTGTGCTTGCACCCGCGTCCCCTCTTCGCGTGTGTGTGCTTGCGCCCGCGTCCCCTCTTCGCGCGTGTGTGCTTTTGCCCGCGTCCCCTTTTCGCGTGTGTGTGCTTGCGCCCGCGTCCCCTCTTCGCGTGTGTGTGCTTTTGCCCGCGTCCCCTTTTCGCGTGTTATCAGCCGCTACCCCCAGACCAGCCGGCCTACTCCACCGTCAACGTTACACGTCCAGGTGCTGCTTTGCCGCGAAGTCCAGGGTGTGCTGTGATTGGTCAGTGGGCGAGCACGTGACTAAAGCGAAATTTGCCAGCAGAGCTTAGTTGGAGTAGTACGAGTTCAAATTGAAAGATATGGAAGAAATTATAACATTTGTAGGGTTTTGCTTGGTGTAGTTTATTTATTTTTTGACCTAGCTTTGTTTTTGAACACTCAACGACTCAAGACTATCGTCAAACGAAACTTAACAGCAGAGGCTTGCAGCTCAGCCAATCAAATATGGCCAGCCTGACAAGTTTCCTGACTCTTCCACACACCATGACACAGGGGGCTGAGACGAGAAAAGACATTGCAGAGCAGTACGTTTAGGTTGTGAAAATGAAATCATGAGATGGTCTCCTATAGAGACGGATCAGCCGCGGCTTGTTGTTAATTAAAAAAAAAAAAAGCCGGCTGCCGGAAACGCTGGAAGCGGAAAACTGAACACGTTTTTTCCTTCTAATTCGCGATAATGACGAACGTTAAAAGTCGAGAGTTCCGCATGTAGTTCCGCATGTAGTGGACGTTAACTTAACCCAGCAAGTCTGAATGGTAACGTAACATACGGTAACGGAACATAACGTAACTTAAACTGTAACGGAGGGAAATGAAGACGGTGTAGACATCTTAACGCTGATTGGACAAGACTCGACACGTCACATCAAAGATGTTTTATTGCGAAGATCACCACGTCACCTTTTCTCCTCATCTCACTCCAATCGGAGAAACGCTGGCTGGCCAATAATCATCTTTACACCAGTCACTCAGGGGTCGAATCCCCAACACTACGCATTTAGTGTCCCAGTAAAGCCCTTCTAAAGAGGCCAAGAGTCTGAATGTCTCACTGTAACCAAAGATGGTTTCAGAAAGGTCGAATTATATATTACAGTAATATTTAAAGTTATATTAGTTGATATCCATTTGTCTATTGATTTCTCTCTACACTTTGTCAATGATGACAATTACATTAATTTGTCTGGTTTAGCTCAATAAAACATGAATTATGAGAAACATCTTTCAATGTATTATGTTCCTGTTAATTTGAGCAAATTCGCTCCATATTACTTCTATTTCAGGTTTCTGCCCATTTCAGCCTTGGAAGCAGCTGCTTAATCGCCTACTGTGTGGACTGAGCAGTGCTGATAAGCACTCATTACTCTGCATTCGAGCAACCTCCCCTACAGACTTCATCTGTCACTACAGCTGGAGAATAATGCATAACTGCAGTTTTAATACTAAAGCCTGTAGCCAGGCTACCCAGTCAGGATTTTGCCAACTGACATTAAAACAGTTAAACAGTCTTTCGGCTGTGTGTTGATACCTCTAGCTATGCGATGCCAGTGTGGGACCACCAGCTGACGTCGCTGCCTGCCTGGCAGCGGGAAGCAGCAGATGAAGGGAAGGCCGAGGGCCACCAGTTGGTCCTCTTCCCCCGGGGGCCATGATGGGAACAACGTGCCGCAAGTAAGATCGATATCAATCAACTCATATTCATTATTCAGAAAGCAACTGTTGTTCACCAACAAGTTCACAATAGTAACTTAAAAGGTGAAGACATGTAAATGTTGAGTTTAGAGCTCGTTTCAGCTGCCGACAAGTGGCTGAAACAATCACTTATTCTTGATTTATTTCAGCAAACTGCATAAATGGAACACTAGAGGCCTTAGAACTAGATTGACAGTTTCACAATATTACATCATATTTTAGGGAGCCAGCTGATGTTGCTCTCTAGTGGTGCTAATTTACAGAACAGACCTACAGAAAGCAAGTGATACGAAAAAAATGGGATTTGTTTGGAGCCCCTGGAGGTCTAGGGCCCAGGCATAGTTGCCTGCTTTCCCGTCCCCTTAGGAAGGGACTCTTCTCCGTCAGGTCGCCTTTACATACATTCATTCTTTTACTACCAAATAAAAATACTGGGAAAAATATGAATACAATGAGCACTAATCATCTACAATAGGCAGTGTATTTGTTTCTCTGGAAGCTTTATTGTCAATTTAACGTGACGACTTAAAGCAATACTTTCCATAGTTTTTCTCCTCTAGCACAACACCAACAAAGAAGAAAAAGAAGACTTTAACATGGTCATTGCATGACCAAGAGATGTGCTCATTCGTCAAAAAAAAAACTGAGCCAGGATCTGACTGGACTGCTTGAGTGAGCTCATCTCACTGAGCCAGAGCTAGTATCAACAATCACTTACCTGCATCCTTCTCTTTGGATCCGACAGGTTCCATCATATCATATATGTACATTCAGACCACAAACACCCAAAAGAAAAGAAAAGTCTCAGTGGCCAGTTTGTTTGTACCAAGAGTCATTTTCACGTTTCTTTCAATCTTAACAGTTCTGAGCTAATTCAAAATTCAATTTAATTCAAAAGCCTTTCCTCTTTACCATTAACAATGAAAACCACCTCTCCCTTCGACCCCATTATGTTGCTTAACACCGCATTTAAATTGTTTCCACAGTATATTGCCTTTTTAATATAAAACATATTTTGGTGTTTTTTGGTACTACATGAAAACATTAGAAAACATTTACAACAAAAACACAAACATCCCCTCAATCCCCTCTGCAGTGTCCAGAGCAACATATCCAGCGCATTGCATTAGGAGTCCTCCAGGACGTGTTGGAGGAAGTCCACTGGATTATGTGTTCTCCTTCTCCTGTAGAAGTGGGGATTATGTTGGAATATGGGATGGCACCTGCAATGAAAGGGGCTACGTCTGCAAGAGGTGGACCGAGGACAGTTGGAGGAGGGGGGGGTCGAAGAATTCATTTGTAGGATTTTCGGAGAGATTGACACTCTGATCTGGGCTCAGAACCTGAGGTGAGCTTTGTGTTTCACCATGTATCTGAAAAATGAGAAAGACAAGGACGATTGATTGGTGAGTTTGTGCAATGCCATCAACTTTAATGAACATAATTTAAATAATAAGGTGGAGTAGAGTGAAAGAAACTGATGGGTAAACATGCTAAAAAATAATAAAGACAGACCTGTCCAGGGTTTCCCAAAAGCGCAGGAAGACGGGTCGGTCCAGATGACGCCTGTGGCGGCTCAGCTCCAGGACGGTCACATCCCACTTCTGCACGTTGGGGTCTATCTTCGCCTCATCATACTTCAAATGAAAGGCTCGGACTGGAGGGGAAACATGCACGCACACATTTATATGGACGCATCTGGTTTGAGGGCAGAAATAAACGAGTCATATTCAGTGTGCTGGCACCTCGCGTATAAACCGTGTGCTGTCGGCATTTACCTCAAATAAATATTGTGCTGCTTATCTTTTGCTAGCTGGACGCACATACGGGGCCAACATTCTACTTTCACAATTGCATGCGTTAAAGATTTATATAAAATTCTGTTTTTCCAGTTGATTACAGGGCAAGAAATCATAGATTGCAAGTTTGTTGACTTCTACTCATAACAGCAGATAATGCCAGCTTTCAAATCCGGCCTGTGAAGGTTGAACAAAAGGTTTTATTTGTTTACTTTCTTCCAAAGCTGTTGATTTCAAACTTATTTTCACAATTAATCGATTAGATATTTAGTTCAAGGTGACATTCTTAAATGTCTTGTTTTGTCTGAACAATCTAAAACCAAAACATATTCAGTTTCTAATCATATAAAACAGAAAATCCTCAAGTTGGAGGTGCTGGAACGAGCATGTTTTGCGTGAAAAATTCAGCTACTCAAACAATTATCAAAATAGTTGCAGATTTGAACAGTGATTGCATTCTGATCAGATCCACGCACATTTAGAAAACTTAAGTGGAAAAACCCTGAAAATATAAAAACAGGTGTTTTATTTGAGCTTTGTCTGAGGCAACCAAACACTGCGTAGTACAGACTCTGTATTTTCTATGTGACCATTCATCACTCAAGTTATAGATCATTTAAATATTGCAGCCACTCTGTCAACATAAGCAACCACAAGCTGATGCCTCGTTATGTTTGTTACATAGTTCAGTGTAGTAACAGTGTAGTGAAAGAACTTTTCAGTCCACATTACTTACTTTTGGCAAAAATGTCGACAGGAGATCCATCCGGCAACAGCCACGGCCAGCCTTTGAACTGCCAGGCAGGACCCTGCACAAATACAGCCACCACTCGATCCCTGCAGGAAGACACATTCATTGGTTGTTGTTGAGACATTTTGAGCCCTTTTTCTACCGCAGGAACTCTCCCCGGGGACCAGGAACCTTTTGAGGAACTCATTGCATTTTGACCGCAGTGACCAATGAAAAAAATGTTTTCAGATTTTTTTCCAGAGACAGGAGTAGCTCCTCAACCATAGGGCTACTCTGCATATATATGATGTCATTTGTCAGTTTCTTTCTTTCAGGGGGGAGGGGGAGGGAGGGGTCCAGGCAAAGGAAATGCTCACCAGTCCTGTGGAGCCAGTTTCAGCGGCTGATCAATGATACGGTAAGGCACAGTGACACTCAGCGTTGTGCCTCCAGGCTGGACCTGGTCTTTGCGCCTCTGAAGCAGAACTTCATTATCGCGCTGGATGCCCTGCTTCTTCTTCTCTTCTGGCGTGACGAACCTGGTATCGTACAAACAAGATTTATAAAAACTACTTCATCTTATTTTGTGTTGGAACTGTTACAAAAATAATGTTTATTTCCTTGAACTTTGACTGTTGCTTATTGAAGTCATGAATATTTGATGTTATAAAGAAACAAAGAAAGATATGAAAGTTGTCCAGGCTTTTTTTTAAAGCTCTGTGTGTGTAATGCAATGCTGGAGGCCTAAGTATCTCTCATTCAACTATAATAAGGAGAGAAGACTTACTTCAGGTCCTGAAGGAGGTCCTTAGCATTGAGCATCGTGATGAGTGAGGTGGTGGCAGCGGGGATGATGACGATGGGTGTCCGGGACCCTGTAGAGAGACGCGTGATAGAAAAACAGGTAGTGTTGTAAAGACAATCAATGAAAATGCATTTATACGACAAGAGAAACCCAGAACCATGAAAAAAATGAGACAAAGATTTGTAAATGAATGCTACATTACATAATGTCCAGAAACTGTATAATTGCCACAAAATCTAACTGAGTGAAAGCAACTTACCTTTCTTCTGATTCGGTGGAGGTCTGGCTTGTGAAACTGGAGGAAATAGAAAAATGTGAAAAGTGAATGTACACATAAACACATCTGTAGACTCCCTTACATTTGACTGAGAGGTAAATAAAGATACAAACGATCCTCGATGAAACTGCTTTGCTGTTCTACAGGTACAGGTCTGGTGCTCCTGTTATGATCAGTATTAGGGGCTCAGGTAGCGACACTAGAAAGGTATTGCAATACCCTGCCCTTAAAATGTTATTCCATTACTTTTCCTTTTCCCAGTATTTGTATAATTTGAAGATATCGTATCAAGTTGAGCTCCTCTATTGACTATTATTATCTATTCACTACTGTAGGGCAACTATGTCACAGTCAACGAGTCGAATCATTTACTACAAACAAGACTGATGCTGCTTTGTTGCGCTCTCACATAATCTCCAGCATCCCGGGCTCCTATTTGAAACAGTCATGGGATTCTTCTCTCCAAACAAAAGGTCTCTTTCACAGACAGTTTCATGCAGAAAACGTGTACATATTTCTATGCCATGTTCATGTGTGGCAAATGTCAAAATCACAGAGACTGACCTAGAAGTTTTATGCTTAAATTGGTTGTAATTTTTCTCTGAGGGTGAGCAAAAGTGGAAGCTCTGCTTGGTCAAAGCCAAACGTCGAGTAACAGTATGAAACCGTGTGACAGAAAAAAAAATTTCTACGTTTTCTTTTCTTTCTTGAACAACGTTAAATGACCTTTTGATCGTGTACCTTTAGACCTGCCAAGCCTGAACAAATACTGTGGAAACCACTTCGGTGGCCTAGATACGGGAGATGCTAACCACCGTTGCCCACACAATGAACAGAATTTGCATCCATAAGTGTTTCCCACTGTATTTTATGACTGTGGTTGGTGGACCTCGGACCCTTTAGTGGCCTCACACCACAAAGCATGTGGTTCGTGTTTAAAGGCTGGTCTGATGGGCACTGAGAGGCCGGGAGAGAGGCCTAGAGAAGCGGCGAGGTCCGGGTTTCCAAAAAATAAAAATAAAAATAAAAGCATAAAAATTGGCCCAAGATTGAACAAAATAAACAAGAATATATATATATATTCATTGCCATATCACACAGCCGCACTTGGCAGCAGGGCTTCGAGCTTAACGACGTCCCGTCATTCCCGGGCCGAAAAAAAAAAAATAGGATCGGGGAGGATGAAGCTTAAATTTGGGATGAACTTGGGACGAGAGTTGAAAGAAAGATGTTCTGCTACAGTGAACGGCGGTGAAAAGTTAGGTGAGAGCCCTTCTTGCCACACATCCTTATTTTCTTATTTTTAGCAACTACACAGTTCCTAAAAATTCTTCTCACTTCACATTTGGATTATGCAACCTTTAAAAAAAACCATTGTGTTAGGGGTCATCCAAAGTTATCAACATTTTCACAGTAGTACAAAGAGTACTACTTTTCCATATGTTGAATTTAGCACCAACCTGGACGAGGGACAGGCTGCAGCGCAGGAGTCTGGGCCTTCCGAGCAGATGCTCCTTCCTGGAAAACATCCAAAAAGTCATATTAATAAATGTACTACGTCTTCAACCAACTACTAAAAAACACAACTCGGTAAGACGGGGACACATGAGGGAGTATAAGTTGAACAGTTTAAAGGCTCGGACACAACACCATTTGTGAACGTCTGTGGTAGGGAAGGAAAACATCCAATTGGATAATCACAGGGAACTATTCAACCATTTATCGAAGGAGTTTGGGCATTTAAAAAATGTAGAATAAGAAAAAAGTTGCATTATGGGGAAATAGGAGAAGTTTCATTTAATAGCTGTGACAAATAGTTTAGCATTTAACCTTCTTAAATTACCCGCATGATTAATCAATTACCAGATTTGCTGGTGACTGTTTCAGCACAAGTTGATTTGACTCACTCTTTCTCCACGACAGGAAAGACACACAAAGCTGTCGCTCAGCTGTTGTGCCACTGCAGTAAGACCAGCGTGGCTGTCCAGCCCAGTGAATCATTTCTAACACCACAAGCTGACACCATCAATGACAAGCAGCCCAGTTGACATTTTCAAATGATGTGGCCTCGATTCAATTTACAGGTTAACGTGTGTCTGGAAATGCGCCCGGTGAGGGCCGGGCTAGCACCAGGGAGACGTTCCCGCCGAGCGGCCGTGGCTGAGCTGGGTCATGATATTGCTGAACAATCTAAAATGCGAAGCCTCAAACTGTTAAGACATGTAAGAGACCCGAGTGTAGCTCCTGTTATCGCACTCAATACATTATTCAAACCATGTTTCCTTCGTACAAATAATGAACAGTGTGTGGATATTTCATTTAGAATCTCAATCATCAGTAATTTAAATTCATATGAAAAAGCTAGTAGTAGTACTAGTAGTAGTATTAGTAGCAGCAGCAGCAGCAGCAGCAGCTAGCATTCCCATCCTGTCAACTGAAGCCAGGAAAGTTCATTCCTGCCAACCAAAGCAACACAGATGTCAAAACTGAGCATCGAGAAAGCAAATGCTCTTAGCCAAAGTCGGGGATTAGAGGATAACATCTGCACATTGTCAGCATTTTACAATAATATAATAAAAAAAATACTATTAGTGGGCTCCGAGGTCTGTTGAAATTCAAATTGATCTGCTCTCCTCCCACTAGCTGCAGGGCAGTCCATCAGCACCACTGCAGGATCCCTGTCAATTACAGATACACTGCTCGTCTGCAGCCCTTGTACTTCCTGTCCAGTTTAAGTACACTTGCACCAAGAGATCCTCTCCTCCACATCGCAGCTTTACAATACAGATTGCAATGTTATCCATATATTGGCCGCGTAAAGAATATTGTTTTCCAGCCAATACCAGTATGTCTGTTGAGAGAGATGCTTTCAAATTTGAGTGTGAACACAACTTAACCCTTTTCCCTTAGTCTAAACGTCATCTTATGTAGCGATTACATTTAAGCAGGATACATTTCAATGGTGGGCAGAGTGCATCTGAAGGGATCATGACCGCCAATGAGCAGACATGCAAAAAAAACAAGCACCCCTCCTCCCTTGTCGTCCTCTGAGGAAAAAAAAAAAAAATAGCTTGGGGTAGAATTAAAATGGCAGGGCCGATCACCATGGCTGAATGAGCGCAGCAGACACATTGCTGTAATTATTTGTTTTCCCCAACTATCATCTAACACGAGAGACTGACAAGAAACACATTAAAGACTGCAACTAAAGAGGCTTCTGATGTTTCACTGTCCGAGAAGAACGCTGTCACCGGACGTTTCACATCTTTCAATCACATTATGCAATTCGCAAACCTTGAAGTGTCGACATGTCTCCTCTTACTTCACAGCAAGGCAAATTATAGATAATGCTTTATTCCTCTTTCTGGACAGTGGGCGTGAATACAAATAGGTCAGCAGCCCCCTCCCCCTCCCCCCTTTTAACGGAGCAGACAGCAACAGCAACGGCGTGAAGTGGTGGGAGAGCGTACTGCCACCAAGCCTGGAACTGCCTTTTCAGAGCGAAACACACAACTCACAGCGCTACCTCCTCTTCATCTTCCTCCTCCCCCGCTGCTTTCACCCCCTCTAGCCCTATCGCAGACAACACAGCGAACGCACAGAGCCGAGTGCGAGGGGCGGCTGTATGGGGAGGGTGAGAAGAGGAAATCGGAAACAAAAAAAAGGAGAGAGGGGCACATGGGGGGGGGGGGGGGGGGGACGTTAACATGACAGCCTGTGAATGGAAGAGGAAGAGTGAGAGGAAAAAAAGGATCAGCACAGAAACGGAAGAAATGCTGAACGAACGGAGAGATGTAAGGCTTGTGCATCATCCAGAGATGATCCCCGTCTGTCCACTGCTGCTTTGTTAGACACAATACGACAAGCGAGGACAGTGAACGGACCCACGGCTGCAGCTAACCCACCGACCCTCTACTCCTTTTGGCCAGAGGCAGCAGCAGCACCGTTAGCATCAAGCCTCTCGGGACAATGCGCCAAGACTGAGACTGCAACACGGGAGCTCTGACACATGTTCTGCCCATGCACACACACACACACACACACAGACACACACACTGGTGCATGCATGTGGTAGATAGCTACGAGTTGTGACTAACGGCCACATGTGGGTTGGGCTAAAAAGGAAGAAGATTTGTCAGACGTCGTAGAGGAAATAAATGATACGAGTCGTCCAGCCAAAGCGGTTTGTGATTTGGCTAAGGACACGATGGACGCAGTGACCAAGAGAGCCATCACCGTGTGAGGATTGTAATTCATCACATTTACAGATGATGGATGCCAAAAAGAGAAGAGTACTTTGATTAAAATGGGTGAGTTTAAAATGCAAACGCACATCAACACAACACCGACAAAATTAGTCATACTGCTAAACCAAAGAACAGTTTATAAATGCAGTATATATATATACATTAGTTCCTGTATTGTACAGGATGTGAAGGGTGTGCCTAGATTAAGGGATACAGATGCTTCAGTTTCCGTTCATGTATTCAAAAGTTATTTTAGCTCTTTTACATACAAGCTCTCACAAACCACTCTTTGTCTTGTTGGGGTACTTTAAAAGGGAGTGTGTAATTCAGGGAAAAAAACAGAGATCACACTCCACTTCAGGATGCTAGCAGCAGGCCAGAACAGGTTGTTTTTTCTACAACAATTCATCATCTGGATGCTGTTCAAGTGCAGAATGTTGAGTTGAGAAAGCAGAACACATTCTGTTTATTCTTGTCCTGAAAACAACATAAGCTAAAGAGAAGATGATGTCCAGTGATCAGTAGTCATGAAGATGTGAAAGTAACGTTGAGAATAGTCTGCAGTTTATGTGTGTCGTACATTAGCCTGCTGTGCCAACACTGAATACTAAAACTGTGTGCACCGTTAATCAGTGTTCCTGCTTCAGAGTGTGTAAGAAGTTTGTTATTTGTACAGATAGTATTTTAGCATTATGATAGAGAGTGTTGTTCGAAAATGAGTCAAAGCAGGAATGAAAATGTATTTTGTGTCCATATTTGAGCTTAATTAAGTGTATTAAATTTGCTCTGTAAAATGTTTACTATAAGAAACTATTATACTGCATGAAACAAATTTCATATGGAAACTAAGGGGAAAGGGCAATACTCCAGAACCCCAACTTCATAATATAATCACTTACTTTCACTCTCTTTACTGATCTTGATACAAGAGGAGATGTTTAAACTAAAGAGGATGATAAATGTATCATCTTAACCTGAACCAACAATAACAGATTTGCATACCACTCTGAGGTAGCAGAATCAATCTGTACATATATTTTATGATCTCTAAAGTTTATACATGAATCTTGTTAGCAAACAGCTTTGTATTTACACATCAGCAATTACAGAGAAACATTATAATTCAGTTACGCCTGATGAATGAAAGCCCAAATATCGCCTCCTTTTAGCTCTGGAATTGGACTTCACCAACTCCTGAGGAAAATATCTGGGTGCTAAACGCTTTACTATGTTCACCAACTGGTCGCTAACTTGGTCTGTTGTTAGGAGCTGGGCAGCTAGCGTTCAGTTTAGTTGTTTTTAAAACTAAAAAGCAGCAGCCTGATGAGAGCGGTGAGAATGAGAGCTGAGCGCCGTAAAACCCGAAATATTGATAAATCACCCCATAGATTTGACGGCAACTACACAGTCGGGTCATAATTCTCTGTGTTCGTCGCATAGGACAACACCTTTCACATAAAGCAGCTTAAATGTGACATGTATCATCTTGTTGCTCAAATATGTCCCTTCTTCTTGTCTTCCAGGCAATCACAAGACATGCAACAATAGAGAGGACTCACACCTGACAGCTGGCTTGTCGGACAACAATACTGTCTGCGATTGTCAACTGATTTACATACATGGAAATGAGTGATCATAATTGGGGTCAAGTTCCTTCAGGGGTCAAGGACTGGTGAGCTAACGATTGACATTACAAGCGTGACAACTGTCTGAGTGAATCAGTCCTGCTGAGACCATGCAGTGGAGACGACGCCACTGCTGTGCACACACAGCTAAGTTTATCTCTCTCCTCTCACTGTTGGGTCTTCTGGTCTTTCTGGTCCACCAGGTGTGGCTGCCAAAGCTCACAGGTATGCCATGGTGGAGAGGCCATCCTGTGGTGTACGGAGGTGGTGAACTTCATCCAACCACACCCAAATGGAACCTGAGCGCACCACATTCAGCGTGGAGGTTCGTCATTGTTCCTCAGCAGAATCCCAAGTCTGATGCTAACATCAGCTCCCCTGAGAAGGAGGGCGTCTCTTCTCCTCAAGGAGACCCAAGTTTTGAAAACACTCTGGCAGCCAACACTAGCCAAAGTGTAGAGGGAGATCTTCGTAGCACTATAACCCACGGGCCTTTCCCTTATGTCATCAATGAGCCAGACAAATGTGCAGACAGCAGACCTGCACCATTTCTGGTGTTGCTGATATCCACTGAGGCTCGGCAGGTGGAGGCAAGAAATGCCATACGGCAGACATGGGGGAACGAGAGCGTGGCTCCTGCTCTGGGATTCATCCGGCTGTTTCTGCTGGGGAAAAACGAGGGAGAGCTGGGACTTTTACAGCAAAGGATGCTGGAAGCAGAAAGCCGGAGGTATCATGATATCATTCAGCAGGACTTTCTGGATTCCTACAAAAACCTGACCATAAAGACATTGATGGGAATGAACTGGGTGGCAATTCACTGCCCACAAGCCGGCTATGTCATGAAGACGGACAGCGATATGTTCGTCAACACAGAGTACCTCATTTACAAGCTGCTCAGGCCAGAAGTGAAGCTAAAGAAGAACTACTTCACAGGCAATAACATGAGAGGCTTTGCACCCAACCGAAACAAAGACAGCAAGTGGTACATGCCACCTGAGCTGTACCCAGGTGAGAAGTATCCCACCTTCTGCTCTGGGACTGGTTATGTCTTCTCTGGAGACCTGGCGAGGAAAATCTATCGTGCATCACTAAGGATCCGCCAACTGCATCTGGAGGATGTGTATGTGGGAATATGCCTGGCTGAGCTCCAGATCGAGCCGACTCCTCCACCCAACGAGTTCCTGTTCAACCACTGGCGGGTGTCTTATTCCAGCTGCAAGTACAGCCATCTGATAACGTCACATGGATTTCATCCCAATGAAATCCTTAAATACTGGCATCATCTCCAGAGTAACAAACACAATGCCTGCATGAACACGTTGAGAGCAGGCAGGACTCACTCAAACAGGATGACCAGAGAGAGACCAGCTACATAACTTGTCATTAAACTCTCCTTGTTGTTACATACAAATAATGAATTATATCTCAGCCTGTTCTGTTCTTACCTTGACACCAAGGGATTAATCCAAAAGTTATTTGGGAACACAATAAAACTTCTGCATATATGTTGTGTAAAATCTGATGACGTGCGTTACGATTATTGTCAAATATTTTGTACAAAACAGATGAAAAATGTTTATATGTCCGAGTCAAACCACTGGAGAGTTTATGTACACCATAATATTTTACAATCGAATACGCTGTGTTTCACTGTGGTGCAAAGGGTTCTTTTTTGTAATAATGTAAGATTTGCTGTATGCTGCCTTACAGATACAGGCTACTCTAAAACTAGAGTGGACAGGGTACAGTGCCAATAAATGTTTCCACATGTGTATCAAATAGTCAATGAAGTCATTTCAAAAGCCATGAAAACATGAACTATGCTACTAGATATTGAGATTATTGAGAAATAAATGTGGGATCAGCCTTTTTTTTGTACAATATATATTTCTGGAAATTGCATTTTAAAAAGTACATTTGAGAACTTAATGAAGCACAAAAGTTCCCCTTATTACTTGAATGAGATACTGTCTCATGACAACTCCATTTCAAGGAGCTACAGCTAACAGTAGAGGAAGACTCACCTAAAGATGAGTTTACAGATTATAAAAAGAAAACAATATTGGTGTTTTCACAGAATATTTATACAATGAGATTTTTGATAAATAACGATCTGTAATATCAATATACTGACTAAGTGGGTAAAGGCTAATAAAAGAAAGGCCGCAGGGTCGGAAACTAACGCTAGCCCGAGGCGAGCGTCTTCATTTCCGTTACAGTTTAAGTTCCGTTATGTTGAGATGTGGTGGAGCTGGGCCTGGATTGGCTAAAGGTGGAGGTCTAAACAGACGTGAGTACAGCTTCCTGCTGTCAGTGTTTTAAATACATTGATGAGGCAGGGTATGCTGAATGCAGCCTCTGCTCCAAGGAGATAAAGTACAGCAACAAGGGCTCACGTGCCCTCTCATCACACTGCCAGACACTGTTCACTGTAATGACCACAGCCAGAGTAGATTATCATTTTAATTTAAATAATAGAACTGGATTGAATGCATATTAATTGCAAATAGAAGATAGGCCACAATTCTAACAGCTGTACAGTAACAGTATAAGTTAATATGAAGCCATACAGTAACAGGGTTCAATGAAGACTAATCACTTTATTTGCAGGCGATGGTTCTCGCTACTCTGCTATCTTTGTTTTTATTTGACTAAAACTTTTGAAAATGAGACCTCGTTCTAAATGGATTTTGTCTCAATAAAGGTTGTTAATAATAATAATAATAATATTGATTAAAAAAGAAAAGAAAAAACAAGCTAACTAGCCAGCTCTTCAACTCGAGCTGAAATAGTGATAAATAACTGAATAATAAATTATTCTTTTGCTTAAAGTGAATCTGATCTTATCACTTAATGTTATTCTCAGAGTACACCAGAATGCTACATTTTAAAGATCATATTTAAAATGAAAATTCGATTAGCAGATCTCAATAATTATAAATGGAACATTTACTGGATGTGTGCAAAGTGAAATTCACATGGCGAGTCGCTCTGGATTCATCTTCTTACAACACGAGCACACAGCCAGGTTTTGTTCTTACCGTCACTGACTTCAGGGTCATGCCGTGGTAGGTGCCCATGGTATCGATCTTGAAACCCTCCGTTTCTAAGAAAATAACACAGGCTAAGTTGTAGATTACTGGCAGAACAAAACAGTCATTTCAAAAGTGTAATAAAATATAATGCCTTAATATTCTATAACCAATTTGTGTACTAATGTTTCATCGTATGTCATTTCATGCATTTTCTGAAAAGTAGAATCCCCGTTACAAATGTAACCAACGGTGCACAGAGGATAATCACGATGTTATATGACTGAATGCTTTGCAAATGGGGGAAAAGAGCTGAGAGTATAAACAAGTGACAGGGAGTAAAAGCTCCGTGATTTTTATGGGGAAACTGTACCAAATAGACGTTCTTTTTAAGTCTGTAGAATTCGATGTGTTGGCCTAGACATCTCTTCAGCACGACAATATTTTTCAACAACATTTCGATTAATTGTGCAGCCCTGGTTGAACGCCGAGTCACACAGGCCTTAGATGGCAGGTTTTTAACAGTAGATAGGCCTGTTGAATCAGCGGCGCAGTGTCCTGACATCTTTAAGTGGTCAGTGGATCATCAGTGGCAACTGAAACACACTCAACTATGCTTATTCTTCTACATAATTGGTACAGGTATTAAGGAGCCTGAGGAATTAAATCAAGAACTAAATGTGTCTTTGAGCCTTCTTATTTGCAGTTTCCCCACATCTGAAAAACCATGACGATTAGGCCAATTAGATCAAGATTAGATCAAGATTAAAACTCAAGAATGAAACTCACCCTCTTTTCCTTTGAATCGCTCCTGATCGTATCTGTTGTAGGCAGCTGGGACAGGCTGCTTGTTCCTTAGGGACGGGTCCTGGAAACAACATGGAACACAAACAATTCATTACTTTACATACCCGTCACAACACGGTTTACTCAAAACCGTAGTAGTTATTTATAGACTTGCTGCTTGTAGTTATTGTTAAATAACTACATACAACCTTCCAGTTGATGTCAAGCTTGATATATTTGAGAAAAGGAATGTGTGAGGAAAAGTAGCAATTGACTGGTTTATCCAAGTTATGCCCTTTTAGAATACAGCTATTAGTACACACACATTTACATTAAACCTCCTGGAAAAATGTTGAAGAAACTGAAATAAATAAATAAATAAATATGAATTTCTGTTCTCACCACTTGAGTAGTGTTCTGTGCTGGTCTCTGCTCTGGTGCTCGCCCTTCTTCTCTAGCTTTCACTGACTGAAGGATGGCGAAGATGTTCTTGGAGAAGTTCTGCGGAGGAGCGATACAGATACGGTACGATGAGTTCAACACGCTCGCACAACATTATCATCATTTGGTGAACAACACTGAGGTTTGAGGGTCCCAACCTAAAGGCTTGGATGTAAACCGATACACCACATGAAACTGCCCTTCGTTAGAATTGTTTAAAACACACCTGCATAGTAATTACTATGTGCTTTATTATTACATAAGAAAATGAAATACACCGTAACGCATCATCTACCGATATATTAGAGTGTGAGAAACGGCCAAATTAACAGAATGAAAGGCCAAAACGGAGTAACAAAACAACATAAATTTAGCCATCTTGGTGCAGACATTCGATGTGGAAAGTGATGTATAGGCTGCCAGAGTAATTGCTCCAAGCATACAGCCACTCAACACTATAATGGTTTGAGATGAGCATGTCAAAGTGAAAAACTTTGTTTTAGAGTAAATATAAACTGGGTGAAAATCATTCTATTGCTGTCATCTAGTGGTTGAAATGTTCACCTCGCTACACAATTTATGTATTTACACAGTTGGGCTCTCTTGAAGTATTTCCCACACTCATGGCCATTGGCCATGGTAAAATAGGACAGCTGCTTTAGAACTCAGGTATGTCCAGTAAGGTGGTCTTGAGTTAAGATCCAAAATGTTTGACACAAGTTCACATAACAATATGCATTTCTGGTACACGTCTACATCAGTATGAACCTTCTCAAAAGAGAGATGTGCCTTGGCTGAAGGCATTGATGCATGGTTAAATACCTTTTAATGTACATGACTTCCGATGTCGAGTCTGACAGTAAAGCCTCCCACTAAACAGACCTTTGACTAGGGATGCACAATGTTGGATATGCTGATATTTTCAGTTTGGCCGATACCGTCGATGCACATAATGGAAAAAGTAGGTTTTTTAATAGATAAATAAAAATCAACAGATATTTGGACAACTGGACAAAAACAAAAAAACGTCTAAAATTCAAAATGTTATACTTTTACTTTGTTATTGTCACCTATCGTGGTTATTTGCATAAAAACACAACTCAACTGATTAGGAAATAAAGAACTGAATTATTATTTAAATATCTGCTTGGATTAAACATATTTTGGCAGCATTAGTCTTAACACAGAGTTTACTCGCCCCAGGCAAGCGTTGTATGTCGAGCCCTGTTATACGAGAGGAAATGTTCATTTCTGGCCAATATTTCACTTTAAAACATTTTTCTGCCGATACGCATGACGTGCCGATATAGTGCATCCCTTCCTTAGAACCAAAAGTCATGCAACACTACAAAGCATTGCTACACCCCTGTTGTTGGTTTTTGGGAGAACAACAAAGTTAAGCACTTTCATCACACAAAGGGTCAGTGAAACAATGCTTTCCTGATCAGACTTTATTCATTAAATCTCATTTGCAACCCGTGTAATAACCCTGTCAGGACCGAAATCAAGGTCCAATATTGAGCCAATGTGCAGGTAAGAATACAAGAAAATCCCTAAATTCACACGGTAATCCGACACAGATGTATTTGAAGGAACAGTCTGACATTTTAGGAATTGCAATGTATCGCTGCCAAGAGAGAGAAAACTGTGTTTGCATAGAAATATCACTGTGATTGGATATAATTATCTCTGACCTTTCCAGTGCTCTGGAGAATGGTCGTCCTGGTCCTCCAAACTCTCTCTCTGCTGACAATATCTCTGGTGACATCCATCTCAGCGTCCACAAAGCTCCTCTGCTTCAGGGTTATGTCATCATCCAGATCCGTTTTGATGGTGGAACGTTTCTTGGCCATAATCTTGGCTTTGATGGCCGCGATTTTCTCCACTGACATGGCCTCAGACAGGGATCTGGGGGAGAAGAGAAGTTAGGATCGTTTGAACAGCTCGCTGCTTCAAGCAGATGGTCTGTGGGTGTCATTGTGTAGTAATGCATGACATCCAGCAATCGGATTAATATTGATCAGTTATTACAGACACTGTGGTATGTTGAATATATCTCAAACTAATCAACATTGGAGAGATTATTGCCTCATACAGAAAGCACATTATGTATAAATGCAGTCTATTATACCTGATCTGGTCAGTCTGCACGATGCCCTCTTTGTGACCCTCCAGACGGGCAGCCAGGCGCTCCTTATCCAGACGCACTCGTTCCTCATCCTTAAAAGCAGTGTACACACCATTAGCAAAGTGCTGAATAAAACAACATGTGACCATTGCCAGGTTGGCCACAACAATTATGTTTTTTTTCACTGCAACTAAATGCATTTCAATAAATACAAAACATAAACCCAGATCATTTCCTTTTTCCACCGATATACTGACTAAATGGACAATTAAATGTTTCAATAAGCAAAGAAGTGAGTATAATGTTAAAGCAACTTTTAGCGGAAGATATTTGACGTCAGTTTACCTCAATCCTGGGTTTTTTGGCTTCAGCAGATACCTCATCAGCTGCTCTTTTCACTAAAAAAAAATAAGCAGGACGGTGATATTAATTCACAGCACAAAGTCCATTTGGTTGTGTAACAACTTTTCTGCCCCGACTACAATCTACGACCTCCCTACCTCCAACCCCGTTAATAGAAAACATCTGTGAAAATATGACCCACCTAGGGTTAACAGATAAAGGATAGCAGAAGATACAATTTATTAAGTTGTAGTCCAGATTTCAATACCAACGATACATCTAAACAATTATTACTGCAGGTGAAAATAGCTCTTTAAACTTCATGCAAACAAACATGACGTGAGCTTACCTTGCGTTGGCCTTTGCAAACCTATTTCTATAGGTGCACTTCTGTCAATACTTGTCGATGTAGCTGTGAAAAGACATTAGAAACTGCATTAATAAGTTACCAATTAGACCAACTACAGCGAGGCTCCTCCTCATAGGGCTTAATGTTTTCGTCAATCAACACAAATAAGAAATCATGACAGAGTATTAATGTGTTGAAGGACATACAAAGAAAATCTTGACATCCTGCACAAGTGTAACTTACAACTCTCGCCATTGAGGTATGACAGCAAGCCTTTTCGATCAGGTCGTCTGACAACAGGGATGTTCTCAGTCTATCAACAACATAAAAGCATGTCACCCAAAAACACTTTCAGGGCATTTGTGGGAAGAAAAAAAAAATGCTTCATGAGACAGAAAAGGAGGCTGAAATAATAGATTGTCCTCAAATAATAATGGCACTGAGGTAGTTACACGAGTCACTTACTGCAGCTCTTCGCACATACGATGGATGTGGAAGATGCACATTGTTGAGCAAGAACAAGATAGAGTCCAAAGTATAGTACTCTTTGGGTTGTCCCTCTTTACCAGTACTGAGGGTAGAAACACAAGCAAAGAAAACTTAAAAAAAACACTCAAACCTCAACGTTATTTCATCGAGTATATGACTAAAATGAACACAGACTGCTTCAGGTTGCACATTTGAGTTAATCTAAAGTGCACAAGTCTGTAATACGAAGTAAATATAACGCAAGTTGAGTTACATGCTCAAAGTAACGAAACACTGGATCTGAACTCAACTTAATGCAGAACTATTAATAGTTAGTTACACGGTTGACTAACGTAATCTACTGACTGACGTTAATCCTTCTGCAACCTCATTCACAGCGTTACATGACCAATGTTAGCTTTTCAACACGGTAAACAAAGCTGCTTTTATTCACGACTGATACCATGAACTACAGTCTGTCTGCTGGTCCACTGGTCCCCTGACTTAACGGGAACACAACTCAAGGACTGGTAACGAGTAGTTAGCATCACATCACAGTACGCGTAGCTAGCAGCACATCTCTCATGAACACATTTAAGTTTTTAAATATTTACAAATTGTAATGTATATATGCTAGGAAATATGCCTCGTGGATTAGGACACAATACATACGTATCACACCAAAGTATTTAAAGAGCGCTTAAAAAGTTTTAAGTACAACCGCGAGGAGCCGAGTTAGGTTAGCATCTTAGCATCTAGCTAGCGAGCCTTCCGTCGTTACCAGCACCGCAAGGCACTGCTGAGCTTCAGCAGCGGGCCTTCAGACGCGATTCAGAGATAGTTTGGCGCTGACATACCCCCAGATTATGTAGTTGGTCTTCACATTTTTCGGCCAGGAGAACTCTCCAAATATAACTTCATCTCCTTTAGCGACGATTTCTTTTTTCTGGATGTTATACTGACGGAGAACACTCAGCACATCCGCCATCTTCACTTGTCTTGATGTAGTGTGTTTGCAAGGCCCCCAGTTATCAACACCATGTGGCCTCGCAAGATGCCTGATCTGTTTACAACTTTTTAGACCGCTTGTCAAAGCTGTCAGGAGACACATTTTTTCTCCATGTTTGCCAGGTCGAAAAAAATATCCGACGTTGATAAATGTAACTCTTGATATTAATTATATGCTTTGTTGACACTGGCAAACACACTACTGGTAGAGTCCCAGTGCCTGGCTCAAGGATACTTCCACAGTATGGACACTATCGGTCACAGCCGGTGTTATAACCAACCACAAAAAAAGGAAGACAGAAAAACAACAGTATTTGAAGAGCAGCTAATTGTTTATTAGGGGTTTACATTGCCACTACATTCAGGTACTTGCATGTTAAGCACAATGGATGCAACAGAAGTTAATCATGGTGGTGAAACATTTGTGATCTACCATACTTCATAATAATTATCTCTTGTGCCAGACTTTCAACTACAATCGTTGTATTCAAATAATAACGATCAAATAATACAAATATTTTAGCTCTATAGCATTTTGACCTTTGGCCAAACAGTGGACATTGTCTCATCATTGAAACTGACAGTATCGGTATGTGTGGACAAACATTATTCACAGTAACATGGTCAGGAATGTATTCCTCTTTATTAACAGTCAATTGCACCAGAATTAATGAGTGAATGTTGTCAGCAATTACAGCAATTAGTGTCGACTAAAACAAGAAGCACCGCTGTGGTTGTTTGCTTGGATTTCTCCAAAATGAATTAGTCCCTAACTGCAAACAGGGTTTATTCAGTCTTTGAAGAAATGTAAAGCATTGTACTATAAATCTCCATAGTTACATGTTTTACAAAAGTACATTCATTTTATTTTATTCCCGAGAAGGTAGCAGTTATCTCTTAGTTTTTGCATAACGAACATTATTACATAAAAACGAGGGAAATATCACTGTGCTAGCGGATTCGGTCTCGGTAAACAGTTGTTAAATAACATGGTCCTCCCTGGAGAGAACAATACAGTGAAATCAAAATGTTGATGCATAGAATTCAGACTAAAATATGTCTTTCTCAAAATTACAGTAAATGGACTTAAAGACCCGAACATTGGCATTATTGTCTCACAAAGGAACATTTAAATAATCCCTTTCCAAAAGGTATAATCACATTTAAGAGCACCAAGGATATTCTTTTATAGGATACATTCGACAAGGGCAGAACAGACAACTCAGTTTTAAAATAAAGTCGAAAATGAAATGTAAATACAACCAAAAACTGTACCAGAGAATATTTGGCTGTAGAAGAAGGCAGTTTGTTTGCCGAAGGGCTGGAGAGCAGTACAATGAGTTTCTGCAGGCAACAGTGAAGCATGGTGGAGGTTCCTTGCAAGTTTGGGGCTGCATTTCTGCAAATGGAGTTGGATTTTGGTCAGGATTAATGGTGTCCTCAATGCTGAGAAATACAGGCAGATACTTATCCATCATGCAATACCATCAGGGAGGCGTATGATTGGCACAAAAATGCATTCTGCAGCAGGACAACGACCCCAAACATACAGCCAACGTCATTAAGTACTATCTTCAGCGTAAAGAAGAACAAGAAGTCCTGGAAGTGATGGTATGGCCCCCGCAGAGCCCTGATCTCAACATCATCGAGTCTCTCTGGGATTACATGAAGAAGAAGACAGAAGGATTTGAGGAAGCCTACATCCACATGAGAGTGCAAGTGTACCTAAAAGATATTGATTTGATTTAGATGTCTCTTCTGTTCATTCACTGCATGAAAAGAGTTTAACAAAACATCCAGCAGGTGGTGGTATACACTCAAACGGAAATTAAGGAGCTTTTATTGCACAATTTGGAGTTGTTAAAGCGTGATATCTTATTGTGAAGGACAGAACTACGTTCCCGGATGGGTTGATAGAATTAATGGTAATTTTGGCGAACCTGTAACAAGCGAATATCCCCGAAAACCCAGCAGCACCCAGTGTTTACAACGAGGATAGAAGTTTAATTCACCGGCGTTAGCGTCCTTTTAACGACTCTGGTAAAGGCAAAGCTAACTTTAATAATTACAACGATATTTAGTTCGAAAGGTACGAAGTTAAACTTTAGTTTAACACCATTAAATCAACTGAAAACATTACACGATCATTTTTATGATTTTTATGCACAGTTCAAAGTTAACAGTCAGTTAGCCAGCTGGCTTAACAGTTAGTATCTTGAAATGGTTTGCCTAAATCGAATTACAAGATTCTTAGCTTTCTAAAGAGATGTCGCATTAGTACCTACCTTTTACATAGCAGTTGTGTATATGACACAGATGTACACTAAACACTCCAACGGCCGCGGGCAGGCCGTCGGAGTGGTAACAGGTTTTAAGGTGAAGGCTATAAATATAAACGGCAAGCATATTCCCTCTCTCTGGCAAAGAAACTATATATAAATATCAGAATCAGAAATACTTTATGTTTAATATTTGTATAGTATTCTAAAATGGAAAAAAAATGGAAACAATCTGTATGACAATATAAATGTATATCTTAGTGCAGTCGAGCACTTTACAAGTAAATATTTGTTTGGGTAGTCGCATGGAACCATTTGTACCGAATGTCTTCCATGATGAACACAAAACAACGTTACATGTGGTTAGAAAGGGGAAGCGGGTTAAGTCAGCGGCACAATCCAAATGTGCCCCCTGAGGCCTTAAGCCCTGAACTCTCAGTGACTAAACTGACGCCACCTGGTAAATGGAGTGTGAGAGGCTGCAGGGGCTTGAAATGCTATAAATACAAAAGGGACAGCAATTTGCTGCAACCTACATTCCTCTAATGTCCCAAATTTAGATCAGGAAAAAAATGTCAGGGGGACTCACCCCTGAAACACCCTAGTAAGCTAAGTTTTAGGACTTACGTGTTTCTCAAAACCTGCTTAGGGCCATGGGTGTAACTAGTAAAACGAATGGTGGCTGAATTCCATTTAGCTGCTTTAGTTTCAATTAAAAAATCAGCACAAGTTGAAATGATAAAAGAAAAGCATTTAGAATCACTGTTGGTTTTCTTATTCTTTTTACCACAAGACATTGCTTTTTAATGGACGACTGACAGAATGTTGAAACTCTTTTTCGTTAACAGACTTACTGGAGCTTATTTTAGCCATGTGTTTTCAAACAAACCACAATTTAAATCACAAACGCTATAACTTGTTTTCTGCAAATTCTGAACCCAATAGCTCAAAGGTATTATTATGTATGTATGGACGTTTTCCCAGTCACCACTGGGTGGCAGTAGCACATCAATTGTAAGGACACAGGATACATTTTTAATGAAAACACAGGTAGTTTTTTTGCTCACTTTATTAAAAAAGTTGCACAATTTGTATGAATTTACTAAAAATTAAAGCTTACATTGACTCATGATGCATACAGGGCAAATTCATTCAAATTTAAATATTGTTTAAGTGCAAAATCACAAAATACACAACGGTCTTGCAGTCATGTGCATTTCACTTGTATAAAACCAGAAATATTTACATTCTACACTTTGTCTGTCTTAGCAAAGAGCCCCAAAATGTTAAAACACAGTCTAACATTTGGTGCACGAGGTGGCACCGCCTGCAGTGTGTTATGTCAATCGCACTGGCACTGCTTTCAGTCTTCTCAGACATTGTGTTGTTGAGGTAACGTTTTAAGGGGAGGGGAAGTGCCTGCACAGTTTCTCTCAAAAGCAGTTCCTGAGCCTGTGTCCACTTAACACCATCAACATGCATGGCGTCAGTCCTTGTGCAAGAGATACAGCTCACACTGCAGGCTGATTGGTTTTGAATCATGCTGCATTAGATCTCCGGTGCTCCTTATCTTCAAGGCCTTTCTGTGCTTCGGAAGGCCCCTCTGCTTAGCAGCTGCAGCAAGCAGGACTTTGTATTGCTCGGACTGAGTGAAGCGTGGGAAGGAGCAGTTCTCCATTAGGCTGAAGATTTTCCTCTGTGCCACAACAAAACATGATGGACTTGGTTGCTGAAGACTCTGTCTGATGATCTCTCTTGTGTAGAAATCTAAGTTTACCTGCAAAGGTGAAAAACACAGTTAAAATAACTGAATATGCTGTTTCAATGTTGAAATGTATTGTGCAGTACAAGATTGCACAGCGTGTGCAGCCACCTGCATCATTACTATGGTCGGAAAGTAACTATGTTGATGTGGTTTACAGTAAATGATTACGGTCAGCTTGTTTTGAACCTTTTCTAGAAAATTGCAATTCTTGTCACTTTTACAATATACACACTGAATATTTATACGTAAATTAAATTGTGTTTTCCTTATGCTTTGCGTATATATTTGGGTCTGAGCATATTTTGCTGCTGGTTATTATTCAGTTTGAGTTACCTCTCTGGGAGACTCAGGACCGATGAACTCTTCATAAATACTTGCTACTCTCCGTGTAAGCTCCTCCGGACGGTCAGAGGTTTTGAACTCTTGACAGGCGAGCCAGAAGTCCAGATTTTCCTCACAAAACTCTGATTTCAGAAAGTCCCAAAATGCTATTCGTCCACCTTATACACAAGGGAACATAATGTCATTATAAAGAGAACAGAAACCAACCGTGGTATTAGTTTTCTGTTGCTTGAAAGCGAATGAAAATTACATTTCTGGGAAATGAGTGTCTCAAGAGATTCTCCCAGTAGGCATGTTTCATTTGTTTCCTGTCTGCAGACGGAGGAAAAGTAAGGTTTTTGTGAACATTTTTAATGAAACAATATTATATATGCAGTATGATTTAAAACAACACCTTTTTATTTTCCTCCATAGTAATGGACTCTGGATGAAGTTATGTATTCTGGATTTCCATGCGTTATGTCTACAAGAGAGGATAACAGTATTGAGAAAGTCTGACTTCCCCAATAGCCTTTAAAATAAGCCTGATTGCAAATGATACACACTGTACTTACATTCTCTTTGTGTCCCGGAGGTCCAGAGATGTCTTAGTGAGCCCGTTCATTGTTGAATTTGAGTTGCACTTTCTCCTCTCTGAATGACTATTTGACAGTATATGTCTCAGTATGCATGAATCCTCAGAAGAATTTTCTTTAGATTCAAGTGAGATTTCCAACCTCACCACTGGTTCCCGACTGCCTCTTCTTACTGATTTGTCAAAACTAGAGTTTCTCCCTGAACTACAGGCTCTCTTTGTCTTGCTATCTTTAACCTCTGTTGACATACTGCCTGATTGTTACGAAATTAGAAGAGTACTTTCAGTGCGTCAAACCTTGCACTCTTCCTTAAAGTTTAATTATAGAACAGAAGTATGCTGCATGACAACCCCCGTCACATTCTCCACAGTTAAATGCATGACATAGTTTCTACTTAATTTAGCTCACCTTTCAAGTCTCTGCTATTTTTAGTCAGAGGTCAAGTGGTCACGAGTTACTTTAAGCCGTTTTGCTTTTTTCAATGCAGTTCCTTTTGTGTATCTTTCTTCTTTCGCGGCTCCTGGATTACCTCCCCTCCATTATCACTGCTGCTTCTTCATTGTTTTGACTTTTTTATTTTTTTTTATTTAAGCTTCTCTAAAATGCTGTCAATTCATGACGTTATATTAAAACATCTTTCTTTTTCCTTGAAGATTTTGTCAGTTTTGCAAAAAATGTAATGACTGTAATGTAATGATATGCTGTAACCCTCCAACATCGCAACTCCAGTGTCACATGCGCATGTGACACGCCCCATAGCTTAAGACCATGTCCCAGCCGTCATTTAATAGGCCTTGGGTTTTAACCTTGAATTCGCAGTTTTGGCTTTCACCACTAATCGTTTTTAGGCGGCCAAAATATTACAATAAACTTTCATGAAGTGAAAAAACACTGTCAAAGGGTTAAAGTTGTAAGACAAAAACACTGTCAAAGGGTTAAAGTTGTAAGACAAAAACACGGGTAACTTCCAGACCGGACAACGCCCTGGTAGTGACCTGTCAATCACAAGGTAATCCCGCCCTAAATCATACCCTGCTTTGTTGTCTATTTTACTATAAATGGGTTGATAATTTACGAAACAAACGTGCTGTATTGAAGAAGATTTGAAACTGGTGATTGAGACCATAAACTCTTGTTTACAATGTTTACTGAGGTAATAAATCAAGAGAGAAGTATGATAATTTCCTCATAGACTTTTATACAATATGACTTCTTCGTGCAATGAGAGGAGTCACCTCCTGCTGGCTATTAGAAATAATGCAAGTTTCAGGCACTTCAGCATTCACTCCGGCTTCACTTTTCAGAACCTGAGGTTGCTGCCTGTAAATTATAGATATCATCAGTGCACACTCTATTTGAGAGGCAGTGCAATTACTTCGGGGCAAAAAAAAAAATTATTCAGTTACTGTCTGAGAAGTACCTCTTTAAAATTTAAAGAGCAGCACTTAAGCAGAAAACCAAAAATTGGCTGAGAGCAACTGCAACACAGACAGAAAAATGGAAGATGATTAATGATTTTTACAAAATGGAGACGATAACTTGTAGGATTAAAAATTAATTAGGAAACTTTATACACTAAGATTTGGAGATCACATTGCACATTAGGGTGGCGGATGAGATGGGAGTGGGAATGGAGGTGGGCAATAATAGAAATATATTTAGATTTCTTTGAATCCTTTGGGAAGGATTGAATAATAACTATCAAGAGCTAAATGCTCAAAGCGGCGTTGAGGCGTATGTTAGCAATGACAATGCTAACATACTGATGCTATAGGCAAAGTTGACCTTGTTCACCACCTTAGTTTAGCGTGTTATCACGCTAATTAGTACTTATCACAAAGTACAGCTGAGACTGATGGGACTGTCAATACTTTTGAGGGTATTTGGATACAAAAAAAAAAGTTTAGAAAATTCCTCATGAGGGTGGCATGAATGTTTGTACCAGATTTCATGGGAAATCATTTAGTGGTATTTATTTCAATCTTGACCAAAGTGGTTAAACGAAAGACCAACATTGCTATCCCAACAGCCTGGAAGACCAACATCGTTATCCCAACAGCTACATCAAGTTCAAAATACCCAAAAAAAAAACTGCAGCTTTAACTGTTAAGCAACAATAACCACAGCCTCTGTGTCAGAATCTGAAAGTAACAATAACTTCCTCTTTTTTTTCTGGCTCCAATTTCACCTGTCACTGTGTTAGGACACATTTATCCAGCCATCAAGTGTAGGGATTGTTCTTTTATTTCACAATCAGTGAATGAATGTGTACTTGCACTGTTGAACAGAACGTCACCGTGAAAGAGAAACTACAAAAAACACCCAAACAAAAAAAACGGTTTAGATGACATTGAACTTGAACCTGCCACTTGCACAAGGACTTGATGCATGTGGATTGCAGGACCAGACTGGGCTGTGTCGAACAGGAAGTAGCTGTGGGAGCGAAGACCTGCTTCATACATACATCCAAAAGTGACCTGTAAAGTTATTATAATCTGTACTTTGAATGTGAGTAAAATAAATCCACTGAATGGTGTTATGTGGTGCCGAATACAGTTGGTGTGATAACACTTATGTCGACAGCAGTGAGCCTGTTCCAACACAATCAACAGAGAAATCATGCAAACATAGACCCACATTTAATCAAGTTGGATCTGATAGATCAACATCAGTAGCAGCTAGAACAGATCAGTAACAACCTCCCCTATCCAGTCAGCAACTCACGACCTCTTGGCTGTGGAAGGCTCTGTCTGCACCCCTACGTTGTGCTGATTCTGTGAATTCATTCCAAAATCAGCTCAAGACATAGGCCTACCTGTTTAGACTGGCGTTTGTTTAAACTCATGTCCTAGGCCTGCGTTTAAGCCATGTTTTAATTGTGTACTTTCTGTTTTTTGTGTCTTTTTAAATGTACATTTCTGACCCTTATATGGTCACTTTGTGTTATTTATGCTCGTAATTCCACTCCTGTTAAGCACTTTGTGACTAATGTCTGTGAGAAGCGCTTTATAAATAAATCTTACTTACTTACCTCAGAATTGAGGCCTATGTTGTAATGTATGATGTGTGAAATATTACTCGAATACTCACTTTAAAGTTACCACTAAAGCACTTGCGACCCCACGTCACTGAATCTAATAACTATGAGATAATAAATCCTAATTAATAGCTACTCAAAAATATATACGACTCATCTCATAATATCATAATCATGACATATTATATACTCAAGATTATTAGAAATGATCTCATGATTCTGTTCTTAATCATGAATCATAATAAGGACTCAAACTTTGTTCTCCCACTGTATTACATAACTCACTAAATGAAGCAAAACATTTATCATAATTTTAGCTGCTGCTCTTAAATCAATAAAACAATATATACATTGTGAAAAGCAATTGAATTAAGTAAACATTTTTTTCTCAAAACAAGAAAATATGATGTTCCAAAAGGAAAATGTACATATTTTACTTGATACCTCTTACAGACACCATAAGTTGTCTTTCTATCCCCTGAAAACCCTGCTTATATACTTATCCTGGTTTAAAAACACATGTCTTTGTTTCAATAGAATATCTCCAAAAAGTGAAACTCTATTGGAAACATGTTAAATGACCCTCCTAATCATTTGACTTTAAAACTTTTAGAATGAGACTATATGGCCATATTTTTAAGCACACGTGATTTATTATCAAATCATTGCTAAGGAAGTTGTGTAAACACAGGCAGAGCAGAGCAGCAAAACTAGTGATCTAGTTGTGCTTACGAGTGGGTGTTACACCATGTCCTACATTAAACCAGTTCAATCACACCTATTTAGGCCACAGGGGACCAGAATATGCAACAAAACTGTTACTGTTTGATACATGAATGAAACTCAGAGTGGGTCAACAGGATCTTTGATCATCACCATCATCACTTTAACTAACAAATGATTCAGTAGGTTTGCAGCATATTCAACTGTGTGCTTCTTAGTTAAGTTATATAACCACTCTATACTGTAGATATAAACATAGAGCCTTGATTTGCATGATATGCATTGAGCATTGTGGTCATGGTGGTATACTTCTAATCACATAGTAGTTTAATACAACTCCAGCAGACAGAATCAAGTTGGAAAACATTTTTACAAAAAATTATTTGCAATTCACAGGGTGGTGATTATCGGGTGGATCTATATCGTTGGGTTTAACATTTTAAAATGAATGTTAACATGCATGGTGAAGTAGTTTTTCCCTGTGTGCTTTAGCTTTCTTTCACAGTATGAACACCTGCAGGTCGTGCGGACTGGAGACTCTTTGTGTGTGTGTGTGTGTGTGTGTTCTGGCTGTTTCCACATCTTCCAACTGATGCATGCTGGGATAGATGGGATAGATTTAAGACCAAAGAGGGACACTACGCTGCCTGAAGGCAAAAACAGAGAGGATGAGGAGGAGTTTCTTCCCTCAGGCTATCCATGTACTGAACCACTGACGTTCACATCTGAAACTCACTAAATATAATTTATAACTCATGAACATAATCCACCCACCTGCCATTCATTATTGTATGTACCGGTTATGAGGTTTATATTTTCGGAGACTCATACTCTTTCCATTGTTGTTATTTTCTTCAATTTTTTTTACTATTTGTTAATTGCTTCTAGGCACAAACAAATTTCACTGAATATTGTACTGTGTTTATATGTCACAAATAAACCTTAATTGATTGATTTTATAGGGAAATATCTCCTATTCTACGGGTCGTCATCAAGTTTGGCACAGATGTTAATGTCCCCCACAAGATGAATTATAAAAACTTTGGTGATCCATTAACTTTTCATTTAGCGCCACCATCCGGTCAAACTTTTTATTTGTCTAATAAGCCTACTCTGGTTTTTAAAATCTAATCAAATAAGATGAAGTACCCACAAAACGTATTATATTACCATCAGCCTCAGCTGTACCTGGTGTTTACTGCTAATTAGCTAAAGTTAGCACGCTAAACTGAGAGGGTGACCGTAGTCGTCGTCAGTGTGAGCATGTTAGCATGTTAGCATGTTAGCATGCTGGTGAAGGATAGTTCAGCAAGCTACAGCCTCACAGAGAAGCTAACGTGGCTGTAGACTGTTAGTCTAGATGTCTTCAAATCCTAAAAATGATTCTGTTTTAATTTGACATGTTTGACTGAAGTAGATTTTCATCAAAGCTGAACATTTCCCACCTTCCACTAAAATAGACCTGAGACAAAGCGTCCTTTGTTGAACTGGTTGAGCAACATCACACAGTAATCCAGTGACCTCCTGCACACCGCCCATGTGGTTGCAAAAGGATGACTTCTGTCTCATGACACACATGGCAGCTAAACCGACAGTCTCACTGACTGAGTGGTATCTTTAGTGGATATCCTGAAAGTTTTACATACGTAGCGATTTGTAGATTTGTGTCATACAGTGCGTGACAACTCAAATATCCTGTCTCTCAGATGGGACCTCATATTCTTGGTCTTCTATAGCTTCTCACAGTCATATCTACTGTTGGATCATGTTGTTACTAATAAACAGAGCATTGCAAATGAGGAAAGGATGACTGGTCAGGCAGTGATTCATCTGTGTCAGTTTAACGCCTCAGCTGCATCGGAGTGAAAAAACACCAACGACCTCTGTGAGAAATAAAAAGGATGTTCTCATCCTGCTGAAAGCCCTTTTGGCAAAACCACAAAATGACCGCTTTTACACTGACAATTTGCTGTCTATTGCTCTCTAAAAGCATGAAATAGCTTCAGAGGCATTATTACTTGTCTATGTTCATCCGCCTCACTGTGTATGCTTGCACAAATGCAAGAATGTGTGACATTAAAAGAGGATGTGGCTGAGCATTTGGGTCTTAACACTTCTCCCTTATTTCTGTAACCTTTAACAGAGTGATACTTGATAGGTTTCCACTCATGAACTTCCCTTTTGTTTTTTTTGTAATATAATCCAGTTTCAGTTTTAAAACTAAGAACAATTCATGAGGATGAGGTCTGATTTCTATACCCATAAATGAAAGACTGAATGTTAAAACAAAGGCATGAATGAACTGCAGAATGAGCTTGGAAGACATTCAAAAGCAACAATGGACAATGACGCATCTGGCTACGTAGGTGGAAGCATTATGCAACAAGCTTTCTCAATGAGGTCCTAATTAACCCTTCAAATTGTGAAAATGTGAGAGAAATGGTGTACAACACTAAAGTTAACTGAATGGTATTTCACTCATTGTAAACTTACCGTGTGATGAGAAGCAGAGACAATCTGATGCAAAATAATGCAATAATAGTGTAAGACAATTTAAATTTAAATGATTTTTCCAAAAGGGGAAAAAGGGGGGAAACTGTATGTTAAGGGTTAAAGGAATGATTCGAAATTTTGAGAAATTTCTTCACTTTCTTGCTGAGAAAACTCAAGAAAACAAAAAAGCATTTTTCCCAAAATGTCAAACTATTCCTTAACGTTTGGAATCTAAATACACACTGTTTAGTATTGCAGAGAACATGAGGAATAATTCTGGTGTGCTGCTGAAGACTCAGTACATATTCTAACAATGAGTAAGTATATGAACGAATGACATCTGAATGACTTGGTGACTAAGTTGCTTCGCGGATTCTGAAGGAGATGTGTATCTAAAGCTTCATGGGAACCTGACCTTGTTTGTGTCTGTGTGTTTATGTGAGAAGAACAGACTTTAGTCAATGTGGCACTGCAGGTTTAAAGTCATTTGTTTTGTGTAGATTTAAAAGCAAATATATAGTTTATTATCCAATATGTACAAATTCACCTCAATATTCCCATTCACATAACGTTCTCACAAACTGTGGAATACATATAGCTTATTACTAATTATTATAATTGTAACATATCAGTCATTTCAGTGTGTGACAGTATTGTTGTCAGAATGTAAATTCTTTTTTTAATTCACAACACTGTGCATAAAATTACACATCTTGATAGCATACTTTTCTATTGCTTTAGTGAGATAACAATAAACTGAAGATGGTGTGCAATCTTTAGCTCGAGCACTTGTATCTTGGGTGGAGGGTGTTGTTTGCACCGCATGCACTTCCTGGCATCTCGTACAGAAAGTCCCTTCCATTTTCACTACATAATTGCGGCAACTCTGGGAAGTCCTTCGCTTTACAGCGGTTATCACTTCTGAAAATATATACGACAGAAACCATTTTTTGGCCTCTATCCGTCCCTTTTCACTATACCAGCTGGTTGTGAACAAACCGTCTTCAGCTTTTTTTACAACAAAGTTGACTTCTCCTTTCTAACACAGTCAAATGAGGCCGTGGCCAACCCCGACGCATGTCATCTCCGCCTCAGAAGGAAGGCATGATAGCCAAGACAAGCAAACACACAGCTTCTCTCAGGTAGCCCCGCATTAGGCTCAGCTTCACAGTACAGCTTCTACAAACATAATGTCTGTGGTATCCGTTTTCTTTACATCTTAACCGATTCCGATGTGGAGTCCAGTAGAGCCTGATAGATGTCAGACCTGAGGAAACGTGGGTAGGAGTCCCTCTCCATTAGCCCGTAGACAATCCTCTGGGCATCGTCGAAGCACACGGCGGTGGGCGTCTTCATGTTCCGCCTGATCACCTCTCTGGTCTTGTGATCAATGTTGATCTGGAAGCAGAGGAATAATAATGAGGACAATTAAAAAGCAGCAACAGGGGTGTTACGTATTGCGAAAATAAAGTAAATCTCTCTGCAATATCAAAACCTCTGTGCTTACTTCTCTCGGAGCCTCAGCTTGAATATAGCGTTTGAAGATCTTTTTGGCCCTGGAGGACATCCTGAAGGAAGACTTGATCTTCTTATAGTCCTCACACACCAGCCAAAACTCAATGTTTTCATCACTGAACTCTGACTTCAAGAAAGCCTGGAATATCTTAATGCCGTCTAAACAGAAAATTAAAAGTGAGTTAGTCAGCAATGAGGAAGAATACTGACTGTGAAACCTGACAACGGGACTGTACGTAACTTACATTTGGATGATAGAAGGCTCTCTAGTGAGTGTGACCACTGGGACATCTCCTCATAACAAAGCCTGCAAAACAGTGGTGCGCTGTCACTCACATGAGCAAAAAGTATGCCAACATTTCAGATCTTTATTTCCCAGTAGAGAAATTTCCTTTACCCCTTCCACTTACCCCTCAGTGTTAGCGGCTTGAGACGATCTACGCTGCAGCCGAGACTTCAGGTTTCCTGCCCTGGTTAACCAAACACAAATCAACCAGGCTTATTTCACTGGCGTGTTGTTCTTCTACGACAATGCTTATCAGCAATGACACAAAAAAAAAGTAGATAATTGTGATAAAATATTTACCTCTTCTTGTTATCAGTGTCCATGTTGAGGTGCTGCAGCTCCCGTGGTGCTGATGTATCTAGACTTGGCATGGCAACAATGCGTTGTACGTGTATGACTGTGTGTTGGGCTGCTCTTCGAGAGATGTGAGATGTGTGACGGTGTCTGTTAGATGAGTCCACTGGTGTCAACTTATATATATCTACAGCAGAAGTCTGAAATGAGGTTGTTGAGTATCGTCACAACGTCATGCTGAACTAACCACAGAAAAAGAGGAAGTTGGGGGTGACGCAAACCTGCACAGAATGCAACTATAGCCTGTGTGTAGTGTACTTAGACCTGCATCGTGTTTATTTTAAAGTCTGGGCATGCAAATGGGGCAGTGGAAAATTCAGCAGCAGATAGGCAAATCTGCTTTAGTCTCTGTTCCAGTCTGCCTCGAGAACCAGTGCCACGCTTTCAGGCTTTGGAAACAATCTTCCCTTTACAAATGAAAAGTGATAAACAATAAAATGCATGCTCGCTACAGCCTTACTCGGCCTGGTATTACCACTAGCGTTTGGTTGGTAGATAGTCAAACTATTCCTTTAACCAGTTCACTTTGTTAACTTAGAGAGTTGAACCAAAAATCTAAAATACATGTTTTTCTACTTCCCTGTAGTGCTATTTATCAATCTGGATTGTTTTAGTGTGTGAGACACAGTTTTGAGACAGACCCTGTCTAGTAATATATTTAATATCCATGTTTGTTGCTCCAGTTATACCTCAGCATCTGAGTTTCTAAATGTAATGTATTACTTCAACATGCAGTTCTTACTAGCGTGTATTTTGGGTTTTGTCTCTGACAGAAACATAGCTTCAGGCATTTAGTGCTACTCTGCAGCAAAGTTCACTCTTGCTCTGGGTCAATTAGAACTTTCTATATTTGCTAATGACTTATTACAGTTGGCTATAGCTTCTTGTTATCACTAGATATTTGAGAGTGGAGGCATAAAGGAAATGTGGGGGGAAACAGAAGGGGGATGGCATGAAACACAAGTCGCCCACCGGAACCAAAACAGAGACACTGTGTTTAACGTGTCATGTAACTAAGCCGCCGCAGTGTTTCCATTTTAGACAAGACTGAAACTTGTAGAAACCAAAAGTATAATGCCATATCTATGCCATATAGGTACAGTAAAATAAGACATCTTTGGCTCAGGAAATATTTTTGATCTGAAATCGAAGGTCTAGATCTAACTAGTTTGTAAACATCATTGAATAAAATATCCTCAATCCTTCCTCAGTGTTGTGAGCCGTGTCACTGAAGAATGTTTTATTCACTTCCTGTTATGTTGACAGGAAGTTTGTCAAAACAAAAGCTTTCACCTGTCATCTGGACATTCCTATGGCTTTTTAAAGTCTTTAAAAGAGAACATGATCTGACCTTTTTCCAGTTCCTTCCCTTTCTTCTATAGTTCAGTATCAATGATGTAAGCATGAGAATGTTTTTGGACTGCTGCTTATTTATGACAACCTTATTGCCTTATTATTAAAAACTTCCAGTCTGGTTTTACAGCTCGTCACAGAACTCAGCTTGTCCTTAATTATCTGCTTTCATCACATGACATTTGAGAGCTTCAGCTGTAATCACAAAGCCGCTCCCATTTCTAACACTAGCACCCGCTTTCAGGGGTTTAAGAAATACACCGTGGCAGTCAGCAGTGGACACCACTTTCGTCATAGAATTTTTCCCATAACCTTATACATCCTGTAAGTTCCTGATCCTCATATGTGATGCAGAATACTTGAACTCCCACATTTGTAGCTAACAAATATACCCAGTCATGTCGATGCTGTATATAAAAGCATCCTTGTGTGTTCATCCCTGAAAAAAAAACCTGGAGACTTTCCTTACATCTCATCTAGATTCATTTAGTGTAACTAATTCACTTGAGTATTTTTCACTAAATTTGACAAAATCAGATTACTCAAACTCTTGCTTCCCTTCAGTGATCACCATCACCGTACTTTTGTAGGAAATCATTTTTTATAAGATATCATACGAACTGTTTGGGGACCACCAACGTCTTTAGAGTTCATAGAGTGCATGATGCTCACAGTGAATATCAACAGCATCTTAAGTGCGTCTACACAAGCTGATTTTTATACTGTTGTGAAACAATTGAAAACCATGGCAACGCATGTCAACGAGTAAAATAATGTATACCTATTTTGCAAGAAATATAGATTTTGAGTAAATGATGAATGATAAAAAGAAATGGAATGGCCCTTTAAGAAGGGATTCTTGAATATATCATTTTTTAAATTAACATGACCTCTGAATCAACATTTCTTAGTAAAGCTTGGTAAAGTATACAAGCTGCAAGTTTGACATAAAATGTACCTCAAAACATATCAAGTCAAGTTTTAAAGTAAACTTAATGGGTTGCTTTTGAACCACAAGTAAGTACTGTTTAGTCACATTGTCTATGTTCATGTTAGTTTGCCTGACAGGAAGTGTTTTGTGTTCGAAGGCAGCTGTTAAAGGCTTGTGGTGACGTAAACTGTTATCTCAGACATTTTCTTTATCGGTTGCAGCACTGCGAGTTTCCTCCATTAACTGCTGTCACTCTGAGAATTATAACTTTGCTCAGTTGCTATCATTTGTACGTCTTCTTCACTTCCTGTAATATCTACTGTAGTTTTGCTGGGCTACACATTGCTTCATATTAACGAGTGCAGATTAAACATGTGGTTTTGTCAAACGCGCACTTTTTACAGTATGAACTTAACCCTTCTCCCACAAACAGGTGAGTGCAACAAGAGTTGTTTAAACTAGAGGAAGCTGCGGTGAGCTGTCTGCGCAACTCAAAGTGGGTTGTACGACAAAACCTCTGAGAATAAATCCTTTGCACATTCAATGCCACCAACACAAGCAGAACAAAATGTTCGTCTAACGCCCTGCAGTCACATGGAGAAACCACGATGTGCCTACTTCCACTTTCCAAACACAAAAAAAACTAATCAGACAATGAACACGTTAAGATTGGACATGCAAAAGGGAACAATGTCACTGTAGAATTGTAATGCATCATGTCCTTTAAATTTAAGTCCTATATGCTGAGATTACTTTCTTTTGTGGATCTGAACATCATGTCTCAGTGTGGAAATCCTGCTTTGTTATGCTCTTTTGTATTTGCATGCTTTTTACATAGAAGAGTTTTACATAGAAAATGACATAAGATTGTAAAATCCACCATGTCCTCGCTGGACATGACAAGGCAAAACCCAAAGTGATAAAATAGCTACTGTCTAATACTCTCCATGACACAACCTACACTAATCTTCCTTTGAGGGGGAGATTAACATAAATGACAATGAGCTCAGTTAGAGAGGAGTTTTTCCATCACATCAGATTCAAAGTTGTGGTTTGAATCCTCTAAGATACTTTTTCATGTTGAATGAACTCCAACTGAATTGCCCCCAAAAAGTGCCCTCCCATCCACGCCCCTGTGTCTGGCAAATTTGAGACATAGATGATTTACATAGTTCCTCTTCACAATGTACAAACTCCGTCTAACGCAACTGAGATGTTGCGGAAATACACCAAACAGAGAGTGAGAGAGGAAGCGTTTTTTTTTCTTTTTTGTTGTTGTTGTTGTGTCTTCTTGTTTACTGAATGAGGCTGCTTGAAGGACTCTGTTGCCATCTGGTGTATGTTTTGACCAATGGCCGGATTACAGTACACAGACAGGTTTGGTTCTGTGACAACAACAACGAAGGGTGATTTGCATCATTCAAAAAGACCACACCGAAAGGTCAATCAACTATTTAGTTTTTAAGATATATCCAATCTAGAACAAGAAAACACAAAATCGAGACAAATGTTTAACAATAAACTCACATATTTATTTGCATGTGAAAGTTGAATTTCTCAGAGCACATTAGGGTTCATATTTGCATAATCAATTAAGTGTTAATAATACTTACAATAAAGGGAATCGTTTTATTATTAACCTCATGGGGTGGAGGAGAGAAAATAGATAATAGAAGAAATACGTGCACAGTCTCTTTCAAGATTTTTTTTTTCTTTTCCTTTTCACCACGACATAATTAAAGAGATGACGTATAATACAAGCCACAAAACCGTCTACTGAAACACACAGATTGAGAAAAGCTATTTCTGCTACACTTGGAATCTTGATTGTATGGCGAAAGAAACTGTTATCTACACTGAAATGTTGGCGAAAAAGATTTTGCGAGCCTACGTCTGAGAGGCTGTCCTTTTTAAAACAGTCACCTTGAATCAGTTCTCCTCAGGAGTCCCTGATAGATGTCAGATTTTAGGAAGCGCGGGTAGGAATCCCTGGCCATCAGACTGTAGATGAGCTTCTGTGCCGAATCAAACGAAGTCAGGGAAGGCTGGGAGATGTTCTTTGTTATGTTTTCTCTGGAACCACAATCTATGTTGATCTGGAATCAAACAATGTTGCCCAGAGGGCGTCTCAGCAACTATTTTCATCATCATTCACTCTAATGTTCTGCGGGGGAAAAACAACTTGTGTGCACTTAAAGTAACTTTCTGAAGTTTTACCACAGTAACATACAGAAATACACGACCTTATAACAGTCACTATATCACTATAGGCCTGCTCAATTGAGATTATAATCAATGACCATCTTTTTTTAAATTTGAATTCCTAAAAAAAATAAATTCAGAGTTGTTTACCTGTCTGGGCGCTTCTGTTTGGACAAACTCTGAGTAGATCCTGTTGGCAGAGGAGATCATCTCTGGCGTAGTCTTGATTTTTTTATACTCCTCACAGGCGAGCCAAAACTGTATGTTCTCCTCGCTGTACTCGGACTTCAGGAACTCCCGGAAAGCTATCTGTCCGGCTGGAAATCACAGACGACAGTAAGCGTGTAGCAATACATACAATCAAATACATGCGCAATCAAAGGAGACTCTCACCTTTACAACTGAGGACTTTGTCCACAGACTCACTCCAAGTCTCAACATCCTCCAGTGGATCCTTGGGAAAGCAACACAATCTACCCTTGAAAAGAGCATCGAGATCTATCACTAGCTCAGTTATCTGTGAACTCCACAGCACATACCAACTGCAAACCACACTGGCAGGTCAAGTCATTTATAGTACGTTATGTTCGAAGATGACTGTCAGTGCATTTAAGCATCTGACAGCAACCTCACATCACTATAAGCCCCATCAGAAATAAAAGCACAATGCAAAGTGAGACTTACAGTGAGTGAAAACCTCCTTGGTATTTTCCACATGGCTGCTGTAAGGTGTTGCCTGCTGAAAATTGTAAAGGCCCAATAATCAAATGTGCAGTAACTCACTTTATCGCCATCTCCTCGTCCTCTACAAAGGGAGACAAAGATAAGATCCTGCCAGACTGAAGATGGGGTTGTGATTCTTTGGAAACGAGGGAGTCAAGTGACTGAACAAATCTAAATGACCCCCACCCAACATGAATGGAATATATGGAAATCTGTATGCAAAGTGTTGTTGGGAGAGACATGGCATCCTTCCGTGTCTGTCGCACCTCGAGGAGGAGAGAGCTCAGCTGGGATTTAAGTTGACCGCACCTGTTGTCCATGAACAGTCATCATTAACGTGGATGTGACAATATGAGGGTGGCAGCTAGTTTGTATATAAACTTAATTGGATTAAGATCATTTAAAACAAATTAATTATAGATTACAGAATATGTTTCATCCATCAGTAACAACTATATTTTTTTACGAGTATAATCAGGAATATGGTGACATAATTGCCTGCTGTGGTGGAGTACGACATGTCAGAACAAGATTTAACTAAAGCAATGACCAATGGTCAGGAAGCTCCGGGGAAAGATCCTGACCATAAACAAATTGCCATAAACAAATTCACGACTAAGGAAAACTCTCATCATCCTCCCATTTGCATATCTGCAGTGTTACTTATTCATCAAGGGCGCAAAAGCGCACTGATTTATCAATGTGCCTCATAGCTCAGTTGATGCAGGTAATCACCAGCCCTTGAAACGGAAAAGGTTTTGATTTGGACCGAGGTTTTGCATGTTCATAGACTCGTCAAGCTCTTCAAATCTGCACTGGCTTTGGAATACAGAAAAGTCACGATGTGTGATAAAATGTTGAGGGTTATTACAATTCATCCTGAGGGGAACATGAATGTCAGTTACACATTTCATAGCAATCCATCCGGTAGTTGTCAAGACGTTTCACTGAAAATCATTAAATGTTAACCTCATGGCTGTGCTCGAGGAAAAGTCAGGGGATCACCAAAGTCATGTACAAAATGTACCCCATCTAGCTGATGATATTTCTCAGGTTACATTCAAACTTTGACCTGCTGGTAGCAGTCAGACGATCACCACGGTCATTGGGATTCATCCTCTGGGGCTCATGAACATCTGTACAAAATGTCATGCCTATCCATTCAATGGTTGTCAAGACATCACAAAAAACAAAAAAAAATGCAAACCTACTGGACAGAAAAAGTCAGGGGATCCCCAAAGTCAGTGGGATTCATCCTCTGAGGAACATGAATGTACGTGCAAACGTTCAGGGCAATCCACGCAGCAGTTGTAGAGATATTTCAGTCTGAACCACAGTGGTGGATCGACCAACCGACCGACAGACCAACTGACTGACAAGAGGAACATTGCCAGAGAAGTGCCGCTAACATGACTAACAACACCAGGTAAAGAAGTTAATACATGTCTCCCTCCACGTATTCTCAGTAGAGTGATTAACTACTGCTGCAACATGAGTCAGCACTTGTGTTCACAATGTCTTTTGTGTACGTTTAAACTTCCATCAATGGATGTTTGATTTAGACTTTTTAGTATTTACTAAAGTACTTTACTAAGATAAAGCAGAATGTTTAAAAGAGCAGAGACATTCTGTGTGATTACATATTCGTGGGATTTGAGATAGATCAACACAAGAGAGATATTTCTGACTTGCCACTTCCCAGCCTCAGAGAATATCATTACTCAAGAGTTGTATGTGGAGGACTGTCCTCCGCTCTTTTGGGTCTGTTTGGTGTATGTGAACAGTGAATCCTACTACATATATCTTCAAAAGTATATCCAGTGCATTCGAACCTGTCCTGACCTTCCTGACCGCTGGTGGGGATGTGATGGACCCAAACAAACCAAGGATGTAAATCCCAACAGGTGATGGAAAACACCCAGGCTGCCCCTATTTGCATGTGTGTAGACGCTCCAAGTAGAGGAATTTGTTTTTCAAAAAAGGAACCGCCAGGAAAGATATGAGGACTTTAATGGTGAGTGTCTTCTTTGAGCGCTCACTGTAGAGTATCCATGTCTTTGAACTGAAAATTCATTCTGAGCAGTCAGTGTTACCATCCAAGGACATAAGGGACTTCCCATGGCTCATTTTGTAAAAGAACACTGATTTGTTTTCATTCAACATCTAAAATGAAATTTGCTGAGTTTCACTAGTGATAAAGCAATTCACTTGGTACCAAGTTGCAATATTTTCACCGCACACAGGGTGGCACTCCAGTCATCTCCAGGCCCCCTATCTCTATTTTACAATTGCATTAAGTGTCCACCTCTCTCTGTAATTGACTGATGAACAGGGGTTTGACCTTTCCCCTGCAGGGTTGGGGTTTGGTGAAGGGTATTTATTTTTTTGGGGGAGTTTTTCCTGTTCCGATGTGAGGGTTCCGGGACAAGATGATGTCATGTGTACATATTGTAAAGCCCTCTGAGGCAAAATTTGTAATTTGTGAATTTGGGCTATACAAAAATAAATTGAATTGAATTGAATAAATGTAAAAACTGTTTGAATTAGCTTTCAAACCTCCGAAAGTAAATCAGTTAGCATGCCTTTCATTTATTTAGAAAGTGTCTCATCTCTCCCTCTCTCGACTAGTATCGTGAAAACAGTGAGCAGCAGGGATCCCGAAGAGACCTTCTTTTCTTTCTTTCTTTTTTACATGTCTCACCCTTTCAGCAGTACATTTCTCCCAATTTCTGATGACCCTTGAATAATATATGAAGCCAGATTAACCATAGAACAACTCTACTCGACATCAGTGAAAAGACTCAGTGAAACATGTTTTTGTTCGTTTTGTTTTCAGCATGCTTTATCAGCCCAATGCAGATGACACACTAGTTTTTGTCACAGAATTGGTTTGAAGGATAATTACCCTTCAGCCTGCAAAGATTCTTAAGAGAAACCTAGTTCCTATTCATTGAAAAACATCCTGCCACTTTTAGCAACGAGGTAACAAGTCCATCAGGCCTTCAACTGTTTCTTGTTCTCCCACATAAACACTTAACACTTTATTTTAAGTACGGTGTTTAGAATGGAAGGAACAAAGTTTCACCTCGAGCCTTTCATAAACTGAGTGTGGCCCTTTGCTTGCAGTTGCACTCATATTTTATTTAGGTCGGTCAATATCTTTGCCGGCCAAGAGCATCAACGGCAAACAGATTTGTAAGGGGAAAATTTCTCAACTCAATATCTGAGACTGGGAGTCAGCAAATCTGTTACTACATTTGGCTCACGTGGAGTTAGATAAAAGCTTCTGAGATGAGACAAAATTGTTCTTAAAAATGGGAACCTGTGGTATAAAGGTTTGCCAGAAAAATGATTTGAGATCAGTGGTTTATTTGTTATTTCTTTTTTTTTCACTTCAAAAAAGCCCATGGGTGCAAAACTACTGACAGATTATGGCAAAGATTGAAGGATTCTTTTAAAAGAAACCAATTTGTTTGAGCAAACCTCATGACAAACCTTTTTGTTTTAAACTTCTCTTAGACTGGTATTCATCTTGTTTTACAAGCTTCATATCTCCAGGCAAACTGCTTTATACTCTTTTGTTTCCCTTCAGCGTCCCTACAATACATCTTTACTTTGTGGGTGATTTCAGAGGCTTTTAGCGCAGACTGAGTCACACATTTAAATACCAATGGGAAAGAAACAAGAAATCTGCCAGCAGAATTCTGAGCGGGCAACTAATCTTAAAATGTGATGAATTTGGCAGGCCAGCTGAGCTCCTACCTTTGTTAGCACATCATCACGTTTTCCCTCTCGTCTCTGACTATTCGTGCGAGAGGGCAGCAGGAACTGCAGAACACGCATGCCGCTGTCTACATGGGTGTTTAATTAATCTGAACTGTGAGGTTGTCAACGTCGTTCTATTTCTGTATTTTGGGCTGAGATGGACTTCTCTCTAAAGGCTATATTAGAAACCCTGACATCTGTATTAATGAGATAAACCAGCACTGTGTGTGTATATATGTGTGTACACAGCTTGAATCTGTGCACATGTATGTACATACTCAAGAGTTTGGGGGTCAGTGGGATCACTGACAGTTTCCAATTAATCTATATTTGTCTTTGTAAGAAGTATAGCTTGTACATATACAGTAACATGAATAATTACTGTCATAAGGTCTATTAATTCATCAGCAATTTGGGATAGGGAGCTACGTACACATGATCCCAATTTTCCCATTAGTGTAATATGCAAACATGATGTCTCCATTTGTCACGTTTAGATGTGACCATTCATCCACTAATTAATGACACTAAAGGCCTCATTAAAACAGCTTCTTAAGTGTTTATTTGAGTTTAGTATGTACATTTTACAACAGCGAGGCAACACATATGAGCATAGTAATACATAAATTATGTTAGATGACAGCAAACTGAAAAACAGCAATTATAATTATTATAATGTCATATTAGTATTCAAATAAGATATATGCATTTTCCGATACATTTGGATTCAGAAACAGAAATGAGAGATATATATCCATTATTAAAAAGTTTCTGTGCTTTGCAGTCACCGTGGCTGCAGGCTTGCTCTGCAAGTTAGCATGGAGGGGGTTGGACAACGCGAGGGATAAAATCACGAGCCCATTTTAATGAGATATGGTCAAATTAGCTTGTATGCCATATCAACTGTATTAAGGTTGTATAAGGTGCTATTGCTGGACTGAAAGACAAAACAATTGAAGTGTAATGAGTCTGAAGTCAGGAGAGTGGCCTCAGTGTGGCTGCCTGTACGGCTGGATGGATACTGTCAGTAGCATGGAGGCACTTTAGCTGAGATTCTGTCCCTAACCTTCCCATTGACATTTGAGTTTTGCAAGATTTGAGGAAATCTTAAAATCATCAATAACGGTTCAATCCACAAGCAGTGCATTGCCTCAGGGAAGGAGATTAGATTGTTCCACATGTGCAAAGTGAATACTCTCTTATGGCCACAGAGAATACTCAGTTCTGATTGGCCAGAGGGTCTCCATTGTGTTCAGATAACCACACTGCTCTGACGTAGTGGCCTCATAACATTTCTAAACGTACTCTTTTGGCCGAAAAGGCTAATGGTGTCAGCCGTTATCCAGCTGTGTAGTATAGTACTTAAAGTTTGATATCTTGGGAAATACGTTTATACACTGTCTGGCCAAGATTAGAAGAAGAAGATGACGAGAAGATACATCTGTGTGGTAGGAGAGAGGTATCAAGCTTCTCAATTTACACTCTGCATGAAAGCAAATAAGCGTATTCCCCAAAATCTAGAACTATTTCTTTAAATTGTTAATCATTGGCAAGCTGCCATGGTATTATGGAAGTGGTTATAAAAAACGTGCACACTGCAGAAGCAAACCTGTGGATTATAAGCCTCCGAACCACACATTGCATTTCAACAGCCGTGCTGCTAATCACAGGATTACCTCCTATACAAAAATCTGAGTGAGTCTGCAATGTTAGCCTACCACTACCAGGCCGAAGGTTCAGTTGTGGCCTCGCCCCTGTCGTTGAATACACAGGAGCGTGACCGTCTGCGGAACATGGTGGCCCCCGGGCCTTTCCTCCTGGTGAGACGCAGATACATGTCAGAGAGGAGGAACCTGGGGTAGGAGTCTTTTTTCATCAGGCTGTAGACTTTCAGCTGGGCTGCTTCGAAACAGCTCTTTGTGGGCTGTGCTATGATCTTCTGAATGGCTGTCTTGGTGTTGTAGTCAATGTTGATCTGAGTAAAATAGAAATTGGAACATAATGAAAAACCATGCAGAATAATGACGTGTCATATCAACTACATACAGGAAATCTATACTAAAGCAATGCCGTATTTAACGATATGTCTATGTCTGAATGCCTGATTTAGGGTTTTGTGCCAGGATTTGAATAAAGTTTATAACAACACAATAACAGAACACGGGTTAAATAAAGGCATAGACTGCATATAAGAAGCTGACGTAGTCCTCGTGACTTCACCCATTGTTTTGTGGGCTGTGGATTTGAAGCCATCCATATTGGATTTTGGCCATCCCCATCTTGATTTTTTTGCCACCAGTGAAGTGAAGTGACCATATTTGGACTGGACCCCCTAGTGGCCAGTAGAGAGAACGCAAGTTTAAGGCACTTTCACGTTGGCTTCACTTTTCAGAACCGGAGGTTGTGGCCTGCGTAAAGGGCCTGGTTGATTTGGTGAGAAAACATCTAATGGTGACAAGAAAAAAGGGGGGAAGCCCCAAGGTTCAAGGTGAGAGCAGTGTAAAGAAGAGCGACTTGGAACAGTGGAGAAAATCAACATCTGCATGACATAGGATCAAATATGAAGTATGGTATTTCATTCATTTGCAACTGTCAAGATGCTTTTAAATACTTCTTCTCTTAAGAAATCAGTTCTCCCCAACCCGCTTAAGAGGATCTTTTTCCACGAGGACACGAGCATCTACTTGTCATTCTTGGATTTCATCGTTCTTTTCTAATCATGTGAGCCAAAGCTAAATTCTGCGTTATTAATGACCCTGCTCTTTTTGGTGATAGATAACACCGAGACTTGATAAGGACAGATTCACTGTTTGGTTGGCACTGAGCTAATTTGAGTTTAAAGCTCACACGGGCAATTACTGACACACACCAGCTCCCTGGATGTCATCACAGATATGAATGTTAATTATCTGGTGCCTGCTTTTGTGAATGAGTTGTTTGTTTAAAAACACTGGTTAGGACAATGGGAGTTATGGGAGTTATTGGCTGTGAATTGTCTTTAAACTGGGAGTTTTTCTTTAAAAGACTAACAGCAGTGAAGCTTCTTACACAGCGATACAAATAATCACCGCTAACACGGCTCTCAAAATATTCATGTGTATCAAACTGCAACTCTCCCACCATCAATATTGAACATACATTTACATCTCTCTGCAAATCACTGGAGCTGGTACACGCTTTCATATTAGTGCAGCATGTTCCATTTTTACACAGACATTCATCTTAGACGGAAAGTGTGTGGGTGATGCTCTCTCCACTTCTGCAGAGGAATGTCAAAACCTCAAACCAGACACCAAACTTTTAACGGTCAGATCTGCTGCAGGCCACGAAAGCATATCAGATGGGGGTCGGATTGTCCTTTGCAAAGGCAATGGAAACCTTTGAATCTGCAACTGTCTCGCACAGAAATAACCCGGCCTTGTTTGCAGTGGTGCATGCACCATATGCATGACCTCAGCGGGCTGCTGCTCCTAACCATTGTTCATAAAGGTCAACGTGCTGCAGGCCCATGACTCTGCAGTGCTTAAGATTTCGCCCACTGTTCCTTTTATACAATGACATAATATTTCAAACCTCCAACAGTTGTTGGAGCTTTTGCAGCTCCACTGTATAGCCTAGTATGCAGCATTACATCTGTGCAATGTATGATAAATAAACATGCCACGCCATACCTCTTTAGGGGCCTCTGAATCAATAAAAATCGTATAAATATATTTGGCTTTGGACAGCAGCTTCGTGTCTGAATCAATGGTCTTGTATTCTTCACAGGCCAACCAGAACTCAATGTTTTCCTCACTGAACTCTGTCCTGAGGAACTGAGAGAAGCTTTCCACCCCATCTGATGAAGAGAAACAGAGACAAAGACGCACTATAGTTGGTTACTATAGTGACACAATACAAAGATGAACTGCTGCTCAAAACAGAATCACTATCTGAGCCTGTTGGGTAAACAAAGTTCACATTTGATTGTGGCAGGATGTATCAAGGAGGCATAGACTCTCCGTAACTTCTCCTTAATGGCATTACTGTACAAATAATTAAATTAATTAATAACTTAAATATACTTATTACAGTATTATTGTCTTCATAATACAGTATTGACTATATAAACATTATGAGCACATGCAGTGGTTTACACTGTTTCAATGTCGCACTAAAGTGCAACTTTTGTGCTTATGAGGAAGTTGCACAGTTTCTGTATTACAATCTCTGCTAAAGACATTAAAAGATGTAGTGAAACTCTCACTGCTCTCTCCATTAACTATGTATTGCCTCTAGCACATCAAATGGAGTAAATTGTTTGACAGAAAAAGAAACAGTTTTGGACGGCACGATTCGCCTCAACGTTCTTGGGAGGTTTTGGGCATTAATCTGACCTGAGTGCTGCAGCAATTCTTCAAAGGAGTCGCTCCATTGCAAAGCTGCTTCTGGTGAGATGCTGCAAAATAAATAAATAATAATATTCAGAGCTAAGGTCAGCTCTTCCCTAACGATGCTACAAGAAATGTTTTGGATTCTCGTGACACGTTTAGTTCCTGTGAGTGTGCAATGAGTCATGGAGGGTGCTGGAAACCCAAGTCAGAAATGAAGAATACTTGTCAAACACAACTTTGCACGTATATATGAAATGAATAGATTTTTGCCTTACTTGGTGGGTGTCGTATTTGTCTTTTTATTGGGACTGACGTTTTCATGAGAGCCTGACTTGGTGAGAAAAAGGCTTAGTCGGCTCTTCCTCTCCTTGTCTTTCTGTCTGCCAACAGAGAGGAAAATACATCAAGTTCCACAAACTGTCTGTACGTGCAACTGGGGGCATTGTTCACCAAATCAGCAACTTATAAGAGAATTACGCCTCATGGACACATTTCTAAAGTGGCTTACAAGACAAGCCATAAATTACACAACATCTTTGTGGAACAAAACAAATTGCAAGACAAAAAGGCAGCAGAGACAGCTTTTAAAAATCCAACAGCCTTACATGATGTCAGCTTTCAAATGAACTCGATAGAAACATCACATAGCTGTTACACACAATTTTGCTGGAGTAAAATAAGACTTTTATACAGAAAGAAGCTGTTGCTTAATCTCTTCTCATGATAAAGATGGCACTATTCACTCATTTCTGACATGAACAGCAACATTTACTAAAGCACACCATCAAATGACACATAGTCACATAACATTTAAAAACAACTGAGTTTCACACACCAACCTGCTACTATCGTCCTTCATCTTTGGTGGCTGCAAGTATTCTGGACCAAGCATTTTGAAATATGCTTCCTCCTTTGGGGCCATGTAGTTGAATTGAGGAAATAGAAATTGAAGCGCCTCCATGCTGTTTTGTCTGTATCTGGTGTGCGAACCGGCAGGCCACAAATAGCTTTTTGAATTTTTTTTCAACCCATCACTCGATGAACCACCTCGCCTTTTATAAACCACGCTCGCTTCACATTTGATTTCCCATACCTTCTTGCTCTACTTCCTGTAATGGTGTAACCACTTATTGCTAACAGCTCCATCAGTGATACAGAAACCCCCCTGGGTTCAACATCCTGTCAACTGTTTACTTAGAAAAGTGAAAAAGACAGCTGGCAATGCTCATTCATGATTTTTTGGGTTTGTTTGTTTGTTTTTGCTTGAGGTTATATCTCACAATTGTATGATAGCAAATTATACTGAAGCAATTATCACCTAATAACCCAGGTAACATAAAACCAACTTGTGTTGTCAGACTTTTTTGTAGATTCTGTTTATTCTCTCTTGTTGTTGCTGTTGATAAATGTATTCTTTAAGAGTGAGATCTTGGGCATTATAAGAGATTATTACTCGTATTTTACAATTCCACTTGCACCACCAGCAAGGATAGACACTGCAGAGATGGAAAGAATTAAATGTAATGAATAATAAAATGTGTCTCTGTCTTGGCCCAGCTCTTTCCACAACAGCCAAGCCTTAAATGGAGAAAGACAAACTCACTGTGACATAGAAGCAACAGGGAATAGGTGTGTTCTGGGGCAGATGGAGACAAATGTGATGTCTGTGTTAGAGAGAGACTGAAACTGTCTTTAAAGATAACATGCTAGACGGCCTTGACAATGTTTCTTTAGTTCTGACAACAAATTAATAAAAAAAAAACAGCAGGTCTACCGCAGTGAACCAGTCATAGTTTATCTTAATTAAGTCCCACTCAACTCAAAGAAGTGTGTTTTACATCTTGTTACATCACATGTATGTTTGACCTTCACTGCAGAGTTTGACACCAGAAGGCTGTTTTTCTCCATGCTCACCTTAAATCTGAGTTTAGTGTGTACTTATGGGTTACACAAGTGTAATGCGGAAACTCGAAGCCTCCAGTGCACATTCAAGATCATGACACCATGAATCTGTATTTTATTGCTGTATTTGTAATTGTGGACCGAAACATCCATCTGTGTAACATAATGTCCATAATGTATCATGTATATTCACATGCATACTGTGATATTGGCCTGTATCCTTGTCATATGTTATTCACATCACTGAGGCAGGGTATTTGTGCTCTTTTGGCCACCTCAACCTTTTTTTGACACACAGGTAAAGCAAAGTTCAATCTGTAAAGCAACTACTTCACAATTGTTGTCATAGGAAACAGGATGCTCTGTCAGAGGGTGAAAGAAAGGCCAAGGGACTAGGAACATGGAGTCTAGGTTTCATTGTACAAAAATATGCGCAATTCAGCTAAATGTATATATGCACGAACCAAACTCATCAATGGGAGGATTTGTTTGCAGACCAAACATCTATGCCAAATTGTCGTTACGTTAGGCTATAAACAAACTGCACCACGGTTGCACGACTTCAACGTCACCACCACTAGCTTCCAACTTATGATTTCATTTTACGAGAATACCCCTAAAGCCTTTCCTCCTCGTGCGACCTGATCCAGACAAATCTATAAATTGGAAAGCTTGAGTTGGAATAGTTTGGAAGAGCACAAAACACAACACTAGTGGTTAGATGAGTTTCCGTGTTCGGCATGATAACAATTCATTAACCAGACAATCTCTGAAGTCTCATTTAACTACTTGTTAGCAACCACCTTTTTAAAGTCATGAGGAAACCCTCAAAGTTCTCGAGTTGGATACACTGAAATATTTTTTGTCGTAAAAACCAAATGTGAAAATCTCTTAAAGGTGCAATATTACAACACAATATTAACCCCATGTTTACTGAGACCGTAGTGGAGCGTCATCATTTGACATGCTGGGCATTCCAGTACGTAAGTAAGGGCTCCTTGCAAAGCCTTAGTATGTGACTAATTGGGAATAAGAACATGTTGATCATTGTGGTCGCCTAAACATGTCTTGTTCAGTGTTCGGTTGTCCTTAGCTCCACCCTTTAGTGTTACTTCTGGTCCCAAAAAAACAAGATGGCGATGACTCGAGGCATCAAAAACGTAGTCCAAAAACCAACGGATGACATCACGGTGACTATGTCCACTTCGCCCATGGTGGTGCAAACTCCAATTCATAAACTAGGTAGAAAAGAGAAATAGAGAGGTTTGGATGAAAATTGTGGAAATTTCACACACTCACAGCACTCACAGCGCTAGCAGCTAGCTACAGCTAGCGACCTAGCAAGTGAAAATGATCTTATGTTAATACATTTGTGTAACTGCAGGCTGAATCAAAGCTTTTCTCCATCCAAACAACACCCATTGATTAAAAGAGACACATTCCCAAAAAAATATACTGCAAAGGCATGTGTACAGATACAACCCAGTGAGCCGATAAACTGAAACTGCAGTATCCTTTTCCCTTCAGGTAAACAGAGGACTGCTGAATCACTGAAACCAAATTAAATAGCAGTCATTAGCTTCGCTGTATGTATTTGCCTCTTGTCAACATACCAGATGAGAGAACCAACAAAATCAATACACACACAGAGCAAAGGAGGTTCTCCCGCCAGCTGGGCCAAAAGATTAGGATTGTGTTGTTTCATCATTTTGAAATAATATTCCCATTTTACGGTTTTAATTATTTAACTACCAACACCAAGTCTCGTATTCGGTTCTCCGTGCAATGTGATTACACATTGTTAGCAAAGACGGAAGGAAAAACAGAGACTGTGCTTCTGCATTTATTGCCAGAGAAGAGGTTTGTCTAAAAGCAATTTAGCTCAGGGATAAACAGTTTGTCTGAAGTGTCACTGAACTAAGCATTAAATATTGTACAAACACAGTTACACTAATAGGAAATCACATGATATATTGGTTAACTGAAAACGTGCACCCAGCATTGCAGACTGTCCTTATTCTGTTCCTGTATTATGGCATCACTAAACACAATTGTACATCTGTAGGTAGCGATAATGTGCAAATATATCTTTACGAGTGTGTTTTGGATGTCGCTTGGTGAAAGGGGAAGTGATGGAGTTGAAACTGCTGACACGGGTGAAGGAGGAAGGAGGAGTGTTGTTACTTCCTGTCTGAAAACATCTGCTCACAGAGGTCTAGTCTGCCTGGCATGTCTGTACATTCAGAAAACACATTAAACTCACACAGAAAGATATACAATTGAAAACGTTAACAGACTCCACTGAACCAGCAAGATACTCACAAACACAAAACACAAACAAACATTTCTTCAAAATGTATCATTTGCAATATTCCATTTGTGTTCATGCATTCAAAGGGAAAGTAAACAATATGCCTCAGTGGGATTGCTTTCATCTGAATTTGGGACACCGCATATGTGATCAAGAGAAAGGCATGTGGGTGCTGAGCGGAGAGGCTGGGCATCGATGAGGCCTTGAACCTTCCCGAGAGAGAACAATATGTCAAACCAGGAAGGACAGATGAGGAACTTCTTCTATTTCTGTTCATCAATTGCCACATTCGACATTCTATTTAATGACATGGGTTTTGTGCTTCTGTCCCATTTTTGATGTCAAAACGGTGTTATCCACTCATTCATTCATTGAATGATTAAAAAAGGAAAAACGTTTTATCTGCTCAAATGGAGCTTGGAAATGAAAATTCACCATTCACTCATGCATGATTTTAGATTGTTTTCCGCAAATATGGGCAGAAGTGTGGTGTCATGGACCAAACAGACATGTCAAAAATGGTATTATGTTTAGGTATTAGGATGAATATGATCTAGGGAGGGGTGTGGTTTAGGGACTGCAACCCACTATACTAGGAATTATTTTCACATTGGACAATTCTGCACCACATGATTTATGTCTAGCGTCAATGTTCAGTGCCAATGACTAGTGTGCTCTTTACGGTAGATGGGCGTGTATTACACCTGACTTTCAAGAAGGCGACTAGTTTGGGCCATCACAGAACCGAAATCTCTCAGTGCGTTACAATACCCATATACGACTATTTAGTATGCCAGAAAAGTATTCTGTATGTCCCAAAACATAGCATATCAAATACAGTTTGCCAAAAAATGGGATGCCCTACTGCATCCGGTTGCATTTTGCTTCATGCAAGCCATCATGCTTTCCAAGCAACATTTACTCAAGTAATGTTCTTAAGAACATTTTAAGCTACTTGTAATATACTTGAATATTTATTACTCCACTGAATTTTGGAGAAAATAGAAATGAACTAATACATTATGATGTCTAACTACCCAGCAGTATATAACGTACTATACTGTATATGGCTCTGAAAATGGGCTATTCTCCATAACCAGTACTTTTACGTTTGTTACTTTCAGTATATTTTGATGCCAACACTTATGTACTTTTGATTGAGTATGATTTTGAATGCAGGGCTTTTACTTGTAACAGAGTATTTAGACACTGTATTATGGCTACTTATAATTAAGTGAAATATCTGAATACTTCTTTATGGACCCCATACAAATCTGTATATTGACTCCTTATACTGCTGTGTGTCTGTGTCGAGCTGACCATGAGTTGGCATGCAGTCATTAGAGTGAAAAAAAAATGTGTAAATTAAATTAAATTCTCTCCCACACCTAACCAAGATGTATTTCAATATTGATTAAGTGAAACTCAGCTTACTTACTATGATGGCGCAGAAGAACAACATTTGCCCACCTCTCAATACCCAGCAGTGGTGCGTTCCAGCTTCAGCCTTGCAGTTTTATAGATAATGATTCGTACTGGGTGGTTGGGTTGCTTGTGCAGTGAATGAAAAACAAAAAGTAACATAATAAATGTAACCTCGAGGGCATTGCTGGGCTCATCTTGTCTTAAACATGAGCCCAATTATTTGGAGACATACAGTAAGCAGTCCATGTGAGGCCTGGGGTTTCACATGGACCCTCTTGAAGCTCTCCTTCGCTCATTTCGCAACCCACATAATAATAATAATAATAATAAACTTTATTTATACAGCTCTTTTCTTAACAAGGTAGAAAAAGAGCAGATAGAAAAACTAAAACAACAAAAGAATAAAAGACAAACAACAGAGGGATCATTAAAACAAAAGGACGATAAAAATAAAGTTAAAATACATAAAACGTCCAGGAGGGACGATGAAATCCAACAACACATCAAATATTCATAAATGCTTTGCAATAAAAACAAAAGATGCTACAGATGTAGTCTGTCTGATTTCAATAGGCAGAGTTGTCTACAGTCTGAGGGCTCTGACTGCAAAGGCCCGGTCAGCCTGCATCCATCGATATATGGGAACATCCAGGCACACAGGGGGTCAATAATTCCTTGATATATTTTGGAGCAAGGTCATTTAAAAGGTGCTACATTTGGCATTCAGAGCACTAATGCAGCAGCAAACGGCGTGGAGTAAAGGCTCTCCCTCTGTGTGTAGTAATCAGAGCTTCTCCTTGCTTTGTTGACACTGCAGGGCCGCTCCTCTGCACTGCGATCATCACGCGGCGGCTACAGCTGATGACGACGCCGCACCGACCCCCCTGTTTCACACTGTTAGTTCTGTCAACACTGTTTATGTTGTTTGCACTGTTAGCGCTGTTAGCACTGTTAGCTACGAGCCACTGGCTCTGTCGGAGTGATCGATTGCGTCGAAAAGCAGCATTCAGATCTAGAAGCAATAGAGCTGATCAGTCACCTCAGTCTGCTGATAAAAGTAAGTCATTGGAATTGGATGTTTATGAATTAAATAAATGATATGATCATAAATGATATGACAATCATATATCTATAGGGGTGGACTATCTGCTGACGCAGTCCAGTGTCTTAGTTTATGTACTGAAAGGTGACAAACTAATTAGTAAGTTATTTTGTAGACCCCCTGACACAGACTCCACTTTGAGAATCACTGGCCCAGTCAATGTGGCTCTTACATAAAATCCACATCAAAATATGTTATAACCTGTGATACATATTAATTCACCTAATGGTATTTTTCTCCACTTCCAATATTACAAGCTGTGTATCGATCCCTCCAAAGCTTTTATTTTCACAAAAATAAGCCTGACCGTACCAAAATGAATTTAATAAGATGTGGAAACAATAATCACATTATGTGATAGCATTAGTTGGATTCTTATCTGTTCGGTTAAATGAATATGCAGCGTGCTGGCTTGAAGGCTTAAATCTGCACACTGCATATGTAAAATGGCTTTCACAGCTTTGCGATCAGGCACGGGATCTCCCTCATTAGACTTTACAAGAACGTCGAGAGCTTCCAGGAAATGAGCTCCACTTTTAGCTGATGTGTCTGAGAAACAGACAAGCAGACACGGCTGCACATCGGTGACATCATTTCCCTGCGAGCGAGTCACGCAGGTGCTCCCTCCACAGATGAAAGGCTGAGCCACTTTTCAGTGTAAATTGTCAGCTCACAGCATGAAGTGAATGGGGAATGTACTGGCAAGCACAACAATGTTTGCTCTGGTCTACTGTGAAATGGCTGTGATATGGGAAATGACTCAACACTCAGTATGTGTGGATTCTCTTGTACTGAGCAACAACATCCAATTCAGGAACTTACACTGTAGTATTTCTCTCAATTATTGTATGAATATTGTAAACAAATTTGATTGAACCTACGTCGTGGGCTTGAAAAGTAAAGCAGCTAAACCATGGCATTTATATTTACATTTAAGCTACTTATTTTTTTACAAGAAACATTTAAAATTCAAGTTCTGTTAAAATCAAAAAATGGAAAACAGGAAAATCAAAAATAGAAAACATGTTAAGACCAGCTTATTTTATGATCGTGTCAGATAAGCCAACTGATTGTAAAGTAATATTAACTTGTTCTAGACTAACCGCCAGAGAAAATAAAATATATGGATAACACAGAGTACATTTGAGGGGCTCTAAATTTGAATTATTATCTCCAATCAGTTTACCTATTTAGACCTTGATACTGTATTAAAATGAGACAATATAAAAAATGAAGAGGTCAAGATTTGTAATTTACAGACTTCTGAAACCTGCCAAAAGTAGACACTGCCAACGTAGGGAAACACTGTCTTATGTGGTTAAAAGATTTGGTTTTGGCGTGATGGTCAGAAAAAAAAGTAATTTGATCATCTTGGACTTCAGGGAATTGTCCAGTCTGACCTTTTTTTATGACATTTTATTGCCCAAACGATAAATTGATTAACCAAGAAAATGAACGACAAATTTACCAATAATGAACATAATTAACCAAATTACTTGCAGCTCTAAATTGAACACTAACGTGGATGTGTGCGCTCCATCAGTGGTCATCTATTTCTAATGAACAACGTTGCCCACTGACCAACCCTAATGAACACAGCCCAGCAAGTATTTGTTTACATATTAGCCTTGAATAAGATGCTTTTGACAGATCGAAATGGACTCAATGCCGCCACCTCCTGACGAGGTGAAGCTTCGTAATGCAACCAAAAGGCTGAACTTCATCCAGACAAATGTAACACGAAGTTGCACGTTCTTATGAGTAATCCAGTTGTCATGGGTTTGCCACAGCGGAACTTGAACAGATATTTTCCTCAGTGGCAAGAATGGGAGGAGACTCTAAACAGGTTGATGCATTTTGTATGTCTGTTCACAGTTACACATACAAGATGTACTGTCTGGACTTACTCCGTGAGCCAGGAGCTTATTCAGACCCTGTTTTTCTGCCTGCAGTTGCAAAATGCTAACTCCATCCTGATTACCATACCCGCTGCTGAAAAGATCGTTTTTCACATTACATTTTTTCTCTTTTGCAAGCGTGGTGTTTCAAATCAAAATGGACCACCCCCGCCTCCTCTCGTGAACAAATTGGCTCTGCTACTGCATCTTACTTCCATTTCAAATGAGAATCAAATGCAAGTCAGATTCCACCACTCTGCCATCCCATGAATAATGCATCTGTTTCTGCACACACTTTTCACATTTATGTTTCATTGTGATTGTAAGTTTAGGTTCTTATCCAATTTGAGATTATTCCCTTTCCTTATTAAAATATTCCTTTCAGAAGACGTAAGATGCATTCCTGCGGACCAGACACAAGAATCTCTGCTGGGATGGAGCCGAGTGAAGGTGATTGTGCCAAGACGAGGTCTGCAACGCAAGGTGTTTTTTTTTGTTTTGTTTTGTTGCAATGCCCTGTTCCCTTGTGCAGACACCCTGAGTGATGTGGTTGTAAAGAGGCCTGGACAGAGTTCTTTATCATAGGTCTATGAGACTTTCAGAGTCTCTCCAGTAATCAGGTCCACATGCCAATAGTGATGGATTCTACTCTGCAGCTACTCTGCCCCACACAACGCACACATACAAATCAGAATTTACATGCCAAGTCTTACTTGATCAATAAACATTTACTCCTGAGGAGAGACTGCATCTGCGAGCCTGTCTTGGTAATCAAATCAAGCGCTCTGTTGATGATGAGATCATGCATCAACGGGATGACCTCTCAGTAAATATTTTCCGTCAATGCACATAAACAAAATCACATTTTCTCACATCAGCATGTGTTGTTTTTAATTCTAGTCCAGACTCTTACAAGGAAAAGACCGCTATTACTGTCGGACACCAAGCAAAGGCAGGTAGACACATCGCCACGGCGGCCAAAATTATAAAGATGCTAATGACATTGCTGTAAAAATACCAGAGATCATTTTAATCAATTAGCTGAAAGCATTTGCCTGGCTGATGAAGACAGAGAGGAGAGCAACAAATCGCCTTGCTCCTGAGGTTGCATGAGGAGGAAGTCGCCCTATTTCAGCCGTGACAGATGTTGGAGCACGCCTGGATGCTGCCGGACTGCTAAAACTTTGCAGACAGACGCTTGATATTTCACATTCGACCTCGGTGTCTCTTCATTGCAAGAAATGTAATAGAAGTTTGACTGCCGGACTGAGAGAACAGAGTCATACTGTGAAACAGATTGGAGTTTGAATTGTGAAGAACCTTTCTGCAGGAACAGCAGTTTGTGAAACTGTCTCATTTTATATTTGGGCAATATTAGTTTTTTATATGAAAACATAACAATAGTAATAATTGAAACACTAAGGTGAACGGATTACAGCCAGAAATGATGTTCTGGAAATGGACTTGATTGGTTTTCTAACATTATCATTTTATGAATGAATACTAATGTGTGTCAATTTAGCCTCCACAAATAGAAAAAAACGTTAGCCTTATTTTTCTTTTATAATCCCCCTCAGAATTCTGAATGCTCTTGCTTCTTCTCACTGAATCTGTTTGACTAGAGCTGCTATCTCATCCGTGCAGCCAGGGGAAAGTAGATAGTGTATCATGCGTAAAAAGCGAGATCTTTTTGATTCACTTTGTCCCCTCTGCAGGGAGGTCAGAGGTCAGAGTCAGCTATAGGCCAGTAGTCCTGGAGCTGGTGGGGATTCAGTGTCACGCTCAAGGACGTTGTGGTCAGAGTGTCTCTTGCCGAGTCCTCCGGTGTTAAGGTCTGTGACCCTGCCTCAGTGTGCCATACCTGCTGCCCAAAAGTCACCTCGAGAACACCTTTAGCTTAAATGTTCCCTCGCAATATGCAGCATTAACTTATTGTTTTTTCATTGATTTGAATAGAGTTTGGTAACTTGTATTTCAGAAAAGATTGTAATAGCTCTACAGAGTGTCTGTGTCATAATGTCAATAAACTTCAAAGGTAATGTTCGGCGCACATTCCCATAGCAGTGTTGTGTCCGCTGTTGATGTTCGAGTCCTAACTGAACAATATTGCTGTGCAGCAGAAAGCTCCCATGTGACTCTTTATCTGTTCTTCACCATGGGGGAGACAATTAGTCACATTCATCCCACTAAATGCTATTGTATCTGTAATTACAGAGGGTACATTCTCATATTTTCATTTAGACTATTTATGGTAAAATCATAAAACGCTGCCACAGTGCCACCTGCTTTCTATCCTTCATCTCTCCCCCTTTCTCTCTCTGAATTATTTTGAAGGTTGAAATGTTGCATGGCTCATCATTGAGGTTGCTCTCCCTCCCTTTCCTTCCCATTTCCTCTCTGTCTGTCATCCCAATAGCTTACAATCTCTAAAAGTTCAGTTCTCCCGCTCTCACATTGTAAAAGGCAAGTCTAATTAGAGTGAATCATTTGGCTGATGGTCTGTGAAACACACTGCGGCAATGATCAGTGTACTATAAACAGACTGTTATCTGTGAAATCCCTCTGCCTGTGAGCGTACGAGGATGGAGGCGTGATTAATATGCAAAGAAACCAGGTCACAGATAAAACTAACCAATGGTCAAACTGGAAACTCCTACGGGGAACACTGTGGTCTCTGCGTTTGATTCTGAGCAGCGTGTTTTGTCTGAACATGAGAAATGTCTCAGTTTGGGGGTGAAGCACATTGTTGTGGTGCAGGGATGACATATGTTTGTAGGCCAACCCTGGAAAATGGCAGTTTCCCTCGAAAAAAAGCCAATGGGATTTTTCCATTGGATTTTTGGATTATTAAATAAGCTCTGAAGCAAACAAATGTTTATGGCTTACAAGTTTTGCTCAGCAAGATAATCTTCCTAAATTAACGTTTTTAGCAACCGCATAAAAGCCTCAATATTCCAACTCACAAGAGCGGTATTTACTGACGTATTCTATATCGTAGAAAAAAAAATCTCTTCAGCTTGTGTTAACCACAAACCTTATTTCAGGCATCTAACCAAAAACCCATCAAAAACACAAGGAGTAATGCTGCTTTCACATGGAATCAGGCAAACGCAATATTACGTCAGTGGATGACAGCAGGACGGTCAAATTAGTTGAGGGCGGCAGAGTACCGGCAGCGCTTATGTTACTGCCTTCCAAACCTTTTTGCCGTCCTCTGCCACAGAATGTATACAGATGTTACATAGCTCGCTCAAGTTTGCATCAGAAAATTAGGAGAAAGCTGACTTTTGTAGCTACATACATTACTCGAATAATTACATAAAATAGTAGGCAAAAAAAACGCATTTATTTAATATACTTTATTCCATCACCAAAGCTAGTTTTTCCTTACTGTCATTCTTACAGATTGTTTGTTTATGTTTCCTGTGCCATCCAGAAGGTGTTTTCCGTCTGCCGTCTGCCTCTTACTATGTGAAGGCAGCATTAGAATTACGAGTGGAAAGTCTGCTGTTGTAATTACTGTAAACTGCACACTGGTATATGTACCGTAGAGCGGACAGCTTGACAGCTTGACAGGTGAAGCAACAGTAACAAAAGGGGGGGTGGGGCTGAGTGAATGGCCTGTTGTTCACTGTCGAGATGATGACAGCAACATCATTACAGGCCATCTCTCCTGCTCTGCTCTGAACCGATACCGTAGTAAACTTTCATACTTAGTAGAGGCGAACACTTAAAGCTCTTTGATTCGTTAGCTGTGTTTAAATTGAGTTTGTAAACCTTAATGTCCAACCTGTAGAGACACCTTAGATTGTACCAGGAAGCTCAATCCTCTTACAGCAGCTAATAACAGCAAAACCTTATTATGTTATAGAATGCATCATAATGTTTACAGCACAGTTTTCAGCATCGCCAGCCCACTATCCACTACTTAATCTTATTAATTATTCTGAATAGCTTGTGCTCTAGTTAACACAATTCATTTGGGTCTCATTAAAGTGTTTATAATGAATAAAAAAAGCAACTTAATGTACTGTTGTAGTGAGCTGTGATGGTTAAGAACATCATTAGAATCACCAGCGATCAAAGTGTAGGCTGATCCTGGCCGATTACCATGAATGTGCACGAGGCAGGTTTTGAAGTTTGAAGTTTTGAAAACCTCATGAAGCAAACTGTGGCTTGTTTACAGTGTGCTTCTTATTGTAATTATATCCAACATAAAGTTAATACCAGCACACAATATGTAGTTTCATATTAGTGTAATTAGACAATAGGTTAGTGAAGATAAGACGGTGAACGTGGGTTCACAGTTATGGACTCAACCCCTCACTATATCATACTGACCCTGTGAGTGCGTATGTCATTACTCTTAATGAAATGTGTAAATTACCATGGCTACCATGTGTACATATCAGCAGCCTTGTCAAGTATTAATACATGAAATACCAAATTTGCATTATGGGAATCAAATGGTCACTGACCTGACACTAATTACAGTTAGTTATGATTCCATTTAATTTATTTAAATTACTAAGTTCCAGAAATACGACACAGGATATGCAATCCTGTCATATATACATTACAAGTGCTCACTGCTAAATCAAAGAGCGGTCGTCAAAGTTCAACAGATAATGATGTGAGTCATTTTCTGTGTGTGTACTATCCACCGCCTCTAAACTTCACAGGACTCACTCTGCCATTCTGTACAACTTGATGTAATATAAAGTGCACCTGCATTATGGTGACGTACCGCATGGTTCTAGAACACTGCTAATGTTTTCATGGCTGCAGCAGAGGAATCAGGTGGGATACAGACTGTTAGCAGCTACAGTAGCCTCGTGGTTAGAGAATGAGGCTTATATATATGGGAGTGTGATGATTTGGATGTCTGTATCGGCTGAGGACGCGAGTGCGGAAAGCAACTGAAAAAGAATCTTGTGCTCCTTGTGTTAAAATGAAAGCGCCCTTGAGCGCGGCACTTTTCATCCAACCAATCCGCAGCAGTGTCGGACTTCAGTAGCAGACCATGCAATCGGTAATATATTGGACACTTTAAACATCGGAAAAGGCCGAGATACAAAACATAAGAATGCTTATAAAGAGACGCAAAAATACAGTTGAATTAGCTGCAATTTACTGAATGATTATCAAATCCATCCCACCTGTTTCACATGTCTCACAGGTGCTCGAGGTGTTTCCTCCCACAGACCAGTGACATGCAGGTTAGATGAATTGGCGCCGGAGACTCTAAATGGCCTATAAATGTTAATGTACATGTTTTTCTATGTGTAGGCTACTGCATGTGTGAGACATGTGACTTGTCGAGGGGTGTGACAGGAAAAAGCTCAATGCATGCTGGGACAGGCTCCAGCAGCCCCTCATGCAAACATGCACAGTCTAACAAAGAGTAGAATATTGGGTGAATTTGAATTCCCAGCATGTAGCACACTTGGTCAACTTTTCTCTGGGAGTAGAAGAGTGAACAAGAGTCGGTCAAAGAGGTAGCACATCAAAGAGAGACTGTATAACTCCCTCTGACAAATGGAATGTTGAATTCAAGCCAATGTAAATAGTCTTGCTGTAATGTCAAAAATGATCGTGTATAATCTCTCTAGTGGTGTCAATCTTTTCACAATGTACCAATTTAAATGTGGCTGTATGGTGCTTTGTAACTGGAAAACAACAGGGTACCCGGTGATTCACAGCCAATACACATAGGAGGCTAAAGGACACTGTTGTACTATTCACACCCACACACTCACTTAAAACTATCTACTATCTTTACAACGTGTCTTCGCAATGACAAAGGTCACGAATGCAGAATAAATCCATATTCTTCCTGTATTCATGTGTGTGCTCCTCAGTGTCTGCGCTAGAACAAAATATCCAAGGGTCGCACGAGACTTATAGCAGGGGGGCACGTTGGACGAAGGTTTTGTTTTAACATTGGGGGGGGGGGGACACTATATATGTTAAGGAAGGCAGGTCACAATTCAAAATATAAGAATATAATGGAATAAAAATAAGGCTCTTTACATTCTCTACTCCTTTCAAGTATTTATTCTCATATTCTCCTTGTCCTTGCAAACATCCTTCCAATAGCAAAATATATACAATGTACACTTTTTGATGATTCGTCCTTGAGCAACTGATCAGAACAGAGCTTTTAACATCATAGAATTCATAGTCGTACACATTTCAGTACTTTTTCTTTTCTTTCAGTTCTTCGTTAGTCCTCAAAGGCAAACCAAGTGACAAAGTTTGTTTCACAGTTCAGACACGGTCTATCAGCTGAAGTGGTTGTGTTGAGTTGTAATCTGCTTTCAAGTCTTTGGTCACTTGTTACTGAACAGCTTCCTCCAAGCAAATTGAGACAACTTGGACATTGGATGGAAAGGTGATAATGCCTTTCACTTTCTGTTTTTCAGATTACATTTTGAATTTAAGAAGCATTCATGCAAATCATCACCATATCCATGCATTTCAAATTGTACCCTTGATGTATCAACACAGCATCTTCCCTGTGGTGGAAGGAGTGGTGTTTTGCCCTAATTAACCCACTTAGATTGTATCCAAGGCCAAGATTAAACAAAAACCTTTCATTCTGTGCCCGCAGTCAGCCTCATTTGTCTTCAGGACACAATCTTCTCTGTTTTAAGTCAAGGGTAAAAGAAAAACACTGTGTGGTTTACCAATTGAATAACTCAGAGTGTGGCCAACTGAGGCAGAACACGGGGCAGAAGCAACGTCAGAGCTCGCTTATGAATCTAATCAACGACTCGTGCATCAGTCCGCCAGTTTCTTTCTTTTCTTTTTGTTTCTTTTGTCTGTCTGAGTGAGGAGAGTGAAGGGGGGGGATTCATCATATGATGTGATATACTTTCACAAAAAAACCAACAGGAAATTAGATAGGTGAGGCATTCTTCTCCACTTCAAAAAGTCCATCTTTGGTATTCATGCGAGTCCACGAGGGACCTGTCGAGGTACCTCCCTCCTAATATTCAGGGGGATTAACTCTGGGTGTGATAGAGGACACCCTTCATTTCACACATTCCTGTTATAAGAACTAATTAACAGGCAGGAAAAACATTCAGCCTCGAATATTCACTCTACTTAATTCAAACGACTTGCAGAGACCACTCGTTCTGGAAATGTCAGTTTGTGGCAAATGCATTTTTTTTTGGCAAAGTGAATTAGTCAGGCACTTGAGTAATGAATAAGTAATTCAGGTATTTGCTATCCAAAGAAGGAATAGATCAGTTGCATAGATATTCAAAATGCAGCCGCATAACTCACTGACAGAAGAACGGAGAGCAATCGTTAGATCAGCTTTAAACCTTTAATCTAAACGTGATGTCTTTTTTTTCAGCCAGGACTCTCTGACAACTGATAAACAAGACACGTTTTTGCATGCAGTCGGTAATGTTTGCTCGGCCGCTCGACTCAGTCGGAGTGATTCAACAATTAAGTTTGCACCCTACACCGAAGTCTATCGTTAGAGCTTGTCAGCTTTTGACCGCACTCTAAAGCAATCTGCATATCTATTTAAGCTTTCAACAAACTGTAATGAAGTTGTCCAGACTTCTACCACACATGGCTGTTTTAGATTCTACTGAGAGAAAACAAGGAGGGACTAATACTCTGGAAGTTAACTCAGTCAGCCTCTGAGTCTAAACAACAACCCATATGAAGTTATTAAACCTTACAGTGTGTTGTTTCCTCTGCAGAGATACGTTTGTGTTCCAACCACCTCTAAAGTTTATTATTATCAGATCAGTTTTTATTATATTTATGTGAAAACATGATGCTGTTTTAATAGGAAGACATTACAAAAGGACTGTCATATAGGAAATGATAGAAACAGATGTGTAGGTGCAGTAAATATACAGTATCTGCAATGTTATGGATGCAACTTCAAAATAATTAGTGCTAAGCCTTATTTTATAAAAAAAATACAAATATATAGTGTCATACTTTTTCATCCAAGTTCCTTTAAGGTCAAATCTGTAATAGCTTTATTAATCCAGAGATTTATTAGACCGAAGATATAATCCATCAATCAGAACGTTTTTAATTGAGCTTTTCTTATACAAGGCCGGTCATTATTTGACAGAGAAAATGTATGATGTGTTATAGAACAGCTAAAAATAGTTTGATTAATTACAGTATAGGACTATTATACTACATATTATTGGAGTTACTACAAAACAGTATTTTGAATTACAATGAATGCTAATGAGTTAGGCATCATTTTCTATTCAAGGCAACCTCCTCTGTGTTGTAAACTCAGGTTTGCCATATCATCTCGTTTTAAGAGTTATGGAGATTTTATTTGCAAATCGTTGCATACATCCAGCAGTTAATGAGCAACATTAGCTTTTATTTGGATTTGTTTTTCTGGTCCAACATCCACTCTATTTTAAGCTCTGTTTTGGACTCTACAAGCTCTTGAAGAAACTATTTGGCTCTGTAGCTGCTAAATGCTTCGCTATGTTCACCAGCTTGTTGCTAACAGTGTAACTGCTGTTTGGTACTGAGCAGGTAGAGTAGAGTTGGTTTTAGGGGCTAAAAAGAGCTCCTTGCCGCGACCAAAACAACACTATAAGAGCTGTCAGAGTGGAACCAAAACAGTAAAAATTGCGGGCCGGGCAGCTAAACATTGAGCTGAAACTCTCTTTAAATCTCTGTAAAGCCGAGGGTAGCTGCAGATTTGGGTAGTAATTCTCCGTAGCTTCATCTACGAGCGACTCTGGTCACATTGTTTTCACATTGTCATTCGATACTTGTCACATGATGTTTTGGTCACTTGGGGGCAGCATAACATGCGTTAAAACACAACATTGACATATAATGTTGGTAAGGCGAACCTGACAACAAACCAATCACACAGCTTGGTTTTCGTCTGGCTCTTTATCAGCTGAATGTCGTTTGGTTTTTGGATGTTAGGCGAAGAGTCGTTTTGTTTTGTTGAAAACAGCTGCCTGATATGCCTGGAAACTACACTGATGAGAACGGTCAGAGTGAACCAAACGGTAAAGCTGGTGGCTGTTAAACAAAGAGCTGAACGTCACTACGTTTTGTAGAGCTGACGAGAACCGCAGATGTGGGTTATAATTCACTCTGGGTTTGTCACTACATGCATCCGCTTTTTAAATTACACATAGGGATATGATCCACTGTTAATATGGAAATATTGGTTGGTGCAACTTGAAATGCAACTGACCAAAAATAGGTAAAGAAATGAATGTACATCTAACAGTAACAAGTTGTATTGTATTTGTGTGCTCGTGTGTTTTTGAATAAAGTAAAGAGAAGCATCCAAGGTCTAGTCAGAGATTGTGTTGTCCTTAATCTGAAGGTTAGAAACGTGACATCTTTATGCTTCTAAGAAGAATAAAAGTAAACATGTTCACTGTATTAAATCTTGAGCAAAATAAGTTCAAATAGCAACTAATATTAAAAACTACAGATGTAAAATTCATACTTCCTCTGTGAAAACTGTTTGAAGGGCTAAATTTGGAATTATGCCCCGCTTGTTTTTTTGTCCTTTGTTCATCATGAGGGAAAAGTTGAAACAAAAGTGTTTTCTATGCTTGTTGCTTGCAGCAACCAAATTGTTGCTGTAGTCTTTTTGATCTAGGAAGGAGTGCGCGTCCTAGAAAGGATCTCCATTGGGAGCATCGTGAGTGCCTCGCCCCGGAATGTGATACCAGGACGAGAAAAACACGCTGTAGATGAGTGACGGCTGCCTAAAGGTGAGAGGCTCAAAGGTTGTCTGTTGAAACCCTCAGACTGGATGGGTTAATGTGGGCAGGCTAAGTGAAGGAGTTACACTCTTCCTACCCTCAACCCATCAAGAACACAACCCGTCACTGCTAAAAAAAAAAAAGAAAAAAAAAAAATCCCATTTCATATTACAAGGCTCGTGAGCCGTGTCACTGCTGTACTCCATGGCAGCGTGTTCTTGCCAGTCAAGTGATGAAGCCTTTGAGCTGTTTTGGAGAAGTTAAGTGATGCAACCGTCTATCTCATATGCTGAAATGTGGCAAGTCATGTAGATGAAGCACACATATTCTCTCAGATGTTGGCGCTGGGGTGCGAGGTTCTCTGCTGACATTGTTGTTTCAACAACACAGGATAAAAGGCTGCGAATGTGTCTTTCACTGACCGACCGGCGTCGACGACACCGGCGCCTCTCATTCCAGTCTGACGGGCCTCAGACAGATGAGAGAGGGAAACATTTGCACACCTGTCACTCGCTCAGTCATAAAGCGTGAGCTTGCTGTTGAGCGTCAAAAGGAGGGCGCAGCATCCGAAAGCTCTGAAAAATAAGTTTATGAGATGAAGCGGAAGACATTTGGGATTCAGGGGCAGAGTCAGGGCTTGTGTGCGTGTTACCGGAAGAAGTCTACAGGTGCGCCACACAAATATAAATATGACTTCTACAGTGCATAGCACGCACAATTCCAACCAGCACATGCAACATATATCATGTAAAGAACTGGATTTCAAATATGGATTTTGATCAAAGCAACCTCCCTTTTAAAGCAAGTTACAAATAAACGAATGGCTACCAAGAAGCCAGAAGTTGCAGAGCTAATTGATATGCCACACCTGCAGTTGTTTGTGCCACCAACCTCACTGATCAAGCATAAAAATGAAATGATCAAACTACAAAGCTAGGAATTGAAACGAACATAACCGTAGCCCATCACTTACCCTCCGTTGGTTAAGATGTACTTATTTAAGCTTCACCTCCCTACGACGGCCATGACAGACGTTCACTGGAAATCAGAAATATATTGAAACTTTAATGGAAAATTCTGTGTCAGGTGGGTAGTTTCCCTGATGTATGAAAAACATGTTTTTTTTTCTCTTCTAATTTGCATTAAATTCAATGTCATTGTCATTTCCTTCAAGTTAAATATGACTTCCACCAAGGAGCTCCATATCTATCTTGTAAAACAAGCCTTTATATTCACAGGATTTAGATATTCTCTAGCAGCATGATGTCGCTATGGGTATTTCTATGAATATCTTCTTTAAATGTATTTTCTTTAAATTCTAAACTTTTGTGCAGCCTTGGCAGAGGTAAGCACTCTCTTGGTCGGTGGTTCCATGACTATTTTATACATATGTAAAAAATTCTTTCTTTTACTTTTTCTCAAACTTGGTGGAGAGAGAGAAAAACCCACAAGTCTGACTCCACTGACAGTTTCACAACTTGTTTGAGCCAGATCAAACATATATGATCACATATATGATGTTGGGACCGCGCAGTACCACAGTGAATATGCTATCAGACAATGATGGCTAACCCATCGTTTTAGTTTTGTTGGTCGTCTGAGACTGAGTTGAGGGCTGAGCGGTATCAGCATTTCTTTCTTTGAGCTCTGTTGGCCATGTCAAGTTTTTCCATCGCTTGCTCAGATGTGTCTGAGCTCCTGAATAACTGAGCGGGTTGTTACATCATTAGTTGTGTCGTAACTGTAGTGTTTGAATACAGAGATTTTATTGTGCATTGCATTTTTAGTTAATTTTAATGTTGTCGAAATTATATGATGAATCTTGCAGGACCATTGGTCATGTCCTCAAGGCACCCCAGGGGCGCCGTGTACTCACTTTAGGAGCCAATGCTCTAGTTAACCTTGATGTAAACATTCTCAACAGCCATTGAAATAAATGTAACAAATATCAAAGAATCAGCCAGCCTCTTGAGTCTGTAATTGTACAGTATACTATACTACAGGACATCAGATGGCCACAAATAAAACTCTCTTTTATTGCCTGTGCCTTTCATCTCTTCACATTAAAGAAATTGTCCTTTTTAGGGAGAAAAGCCCAGAATACAGCCTCAGAACTCAATACACAAACTCCCTTATCTGACTCTGCTTGCAACAAGCCTGCATATACGTTTATTGAATGAAAAATCACCCATTCATGCAGGTATGAATCACTGACCCCAAAACATGAACAATAATGAACCTGAGTCCTTTAAGTGGTAAGTATTGAGCAGCCTGGAGAGTCATTGGTCTCTAATGCCCTGACTGTGAGGGGAAAGAGAACAAAGCTCTCTGGGCTGCAGCTGACAGCCCAGTGCCTCTCATGGAATAAAAATGCACCTCTTATCTCTGATTCTGTGGCCTCGGCTTGATCCACACTGATCTAAAATGACTTTGTAGTTCCAGAACATTATCCTGCCTCTCTGCAGCCATCAGCGGAATCGGCCAACACACAAGCATTAATTATAAATCCATTAAATGGGCTGGTTCGTCCGCAATGCAGCCATTATCAGATGACATGTCATTATTTTCCCTCTTCACTGCAGCACTGAGAGGTGGCGGCTTCTGTTGGGTCCACAGGAACAAACATCTCATCTGTTTAAGGGACTGGTTTGGGAACACATTGTGAGCAGGTGAGCGGTCTCAGGGGGTAATGTGGCGTCAGGGCTCCGACTATGATGACAGTGGCTGGGACATTTTTTGAATACATTTATTTGTTAATCCTAAAAAATGTTATGGACAGTAGCCAAGATAGTTTGGTGCACTGCAACTTGAGAAAAAAAGCTAATTAAACCTGCAATAATCAATATATATTAACGATGCATCCAATGACAAAGTGTATGTGAAAGCGGTCACTTGCACCAACAATCCCATGACAACTAGAAAGGTGCACTCAGTAGAGTGCAGATCTCCGCCAGGTGTGTCTGCAATGACCACTGCTGTATTATTGAATGAATGAATACAACTCACAACTCACCCCCCCCGTTGCAAATCACACTTTATTCAAACTCAAAAGTAAGAGCTGATGTATGCAAGCAATCGGCCCAAAGTCTTTAAGACATGTCATACAATGTTGCCAAAAACTAAATTAAACTCACCAAGCTGTCTGCCTTCGTTGTGCGAGGTACAGCAGTGTGTGTACTGGTAGTTCCGCTAGCTGTTAGCAGTTAGCTGTTAGCTGTTAGCTGTTAGCCAAACACACCGTCCAACACAATAAAAGTGAACCGCAGGGCAGTGAGCGGTACACTGCAGCGTGTGTGCAGTGTACTGGTAGTTCCATCAGCCAAACATACTGCAAACTCTATTTGAAGTATATTTTCGTTCTGAACTCTTGAGAATTAAATTAGAACAGCTACTAAGCATGCAATAGATAGATTCGTATGACGACATAGCAAACGCCATCCACTGATGAGGACCATGTGATATGGTTGAAAGCAACAGAAAAAGCTGGTGAGTGTACATTGAGTTGGGAACGGTTTGTTCAGGTGAATTCCCCAGGCCATGAATGAACTTGCCCATTGACTTTTTTCAATGTTAGAATTTGCTGTTTTTCTGTATTTGTGATGCATTGTTGTTTAATGACTGTGTTGACTGTGTTGAATGAATGTGTTGTCAATGTGTCAAGATTTTTCTTTTATTTGCCTGTTTTCTTTTCTATTTGGATGTGTTTTGTAAGTTACGATGTGTTGAGCTCTTTCAGCCGCTGCATATGATGCCACAGCAAGAATATCTTAAAACAAAACCCACAGCACATAAATAAGGCAAAGTAAGCTCAATGTGTTTTGCATTAAAATGCATTATTCTTTTGGGATCAGAGATCAAACTGTTCTTCCCAGAGCACTGAGGCTTATCATGTTAAAAGTTTCCAAAAGTTGGAGCTGCTCAACTACAAGGACTCAGATGTTCACTTAATCAACTGGCTAGCGGATCTTATGTCTGTGCCCAATCATACTGTATGTTTGTGTAGCACGTGGATCGTGTGTAAACAATAACACCCAATCCAATTGGAATTCTGCTATGTTGTGCAGGACAGATAAGCTATCAAATGACATGGTGCAGCTTTAGAACAGGGAAATCATGCCTTGGGAAATTACATACAGAAGGCTTTTCTGTAGATGCTTTTCTTAACAATGTTGTCGTCTGTAGGGTAAACAGCTTTCTGATGTTCATATTGGATGGACCTAAAGGACAGATTCACCAGCATAAAAATGCATTAAAAAAATCACTTTGACCCAAGATGAGTCAATTGGTGTCTTCCTTCAACAAGATAAAATGAAAGGACTAATTAGCGCCGTACAGATGGCCACCTAAAATTAAGTCCTGCCTGATAATAAAAATAGAGAGGAATTCAAATCCCCCTATCTTCAGCACCACAATTTCTCTCATTCTATAAAAATCCCAGTATGAAGCCACAATAAGACGGGAAAATCTGCATGCACAAAATTTGCCCCAGGCTTATCAAAATTTGCCCTAAATCAGACTCAAACATCTGAGCCTCTGGGCTGATCACAGGTCTGAAGGCACAGAGAGAGAGAGACCGAGCTGAGTGCACCTGAACCATAACCTATTTCTATTTGTAGACTTTTGTTCTGTTAATAGTTCTCAGAGGCTCACATGAGTAGATGCCACTCTCTACTTTTATATTTTGTATTATTTCCCTGGTGGTGATTCTAGAAGGACTAATGATACTTACAGTACGTGTCAGTTATTCAAACTCCCTCTATATGAAATGTACAAATTATCTACAACTGCTCTCTCAACTGCAGAACACCTGCGATGAACTCTTATCCTTGTTAACTCCTGCAGACTGGAGCTGATTGTCATTACGCATTGCACATGTTTAGTTCAGCCGCATGCTGATTTCAAATGATGATAACACAGCTGGAACAATACAATTGTGACAACCTACTTTTGACAATATTTGTGTCTTTCTGAATCAAATCTGTGGGACTGTAAACAACCATTTGTCCTTTTTCCAACACTGTAGATGTAATTGCTGAAGCTGCTGGCACATCAAATGTTTAATTATGTAATGAAACAGCAGGGACACAAGATACTCTGATATAGAGTAGATCCTCATGCTTTGAGATATTTTTGAAATATGATGAAACTCCAGGGCTGAAAGTAGAGAGTAAAGTTAAATATAAATAAAACAGCAGACTTTCAGTAATGATTTAGATTACCGCACACAAATTACAGCGTAATTATTTAGTACATATCAATAAAATACTTCAAACAACAAGTAAGTGCAATGGAAGGAGACAAGAGGTTATGTAATACGGGGGTAGCAACTTTGTGTTTAAAGAGGGGCTTATACATAAATTACACTGCATCAAGTACAATTTTGATAATTACAAAGGAACATTCATATTATTAACTATTTACAATGTATGGGAACAGGGTAAGTGATTGCATTAAACTGTTATAATATAATTTATTTTGTATTTATTATATACTTGCAAAACATTTTCTTTGGTAAATGAAATTTACAATACCTTTGTACCTTATCTATAAAAGAATAACAGTATGTGTATATTTTGAAAGGAATTGTTCAACGTTTATTTGTTTTCTCTTGCAAAGCGAATAAGTGTTTTTCCCAAAATGTCGAATTGTTCCTTTAACATTTTGGAGGACAGTAATGCTCCTAAAGAACAGCTTTTATGTCCTGTTATCAGGTCAGACAACTAAAAAACGCCTAAAACTTACAAACAAACTTTACTGTGGTTTATTGGACAACATAGAGCATAAGGAGAAGTGTGGCAAGATATTCAACAATTGAACAACCTACATGTAGTTATTTTTGCCACAATAAATAAAATGGAGGATTAATTCCACTTGAGATAATGGCTGTTACTCTAAAGTGATTTCCACACCACTACCATCATCACTACTATCAGGACAAAGTACTGAAAAAGTGGGAGAACTCATAGTGTAAGTCTGGAGTATACGGGCTGTAAAATAAAGTAATTGCTTTTACACTGTAGGTACAGTGAAGTTTCCAGTTATTGGTGTTCTGTATGTATAAAATACTTACACTGTATTTGCAGGCTGTAATTTATAGTATTACCCAACATATTTGAGGCCTTGTCATTTCAAGTGTCTCATATCTGGAAAGAAACAAGATGTGTTTTCACACACTCTCGTTTACACACACAGCCACGAGTCTGAGTCTTTGTTAACCAAATCACAAATCTGATGCAATCCGTCTTGGTTTTCCTGGCTACTACATGCAAATCAGGGTCGGCCTGCACCGGTTCAGACTGTGGCGATAATGAACCCAAAGCTGTTTAGTAGCTGTCCCAAAAAAAGCCAGAAGAAGAACTTGTAAAGTGTACGTGCAAAAATATCAGTTTAGCTAGCTAGCTAACAATGATGCATAAGCTAACACAGAGAATGCTCTAGAATGCTAATTACTGTGTAATTTGCATGTAACTTCAGCTGCCATTATTACAAAGGACAGACCCTGACATGATAGTGACTAGTTGAGAGGAGTAATGACTGTGAATGTGGTTTTAGACCGATGCATACATCTTTCCAATATCTGGCATGTTTTAACATATATATTGTATCCCATTTCTCGAATCTTGGATGCACAGCTCTTTTGGCATCAGATCCACCCAATATGTATAGCGTGACTTTGACAAATACCCCTTGTTTTGGGTGATTGGATTGCAATTGGATAGTGCTCGACCACATGACAGTACAGGTGGTAATACACCCAAAATGCATTGAAGACGGACTGTGATCCGATTGGCCAACCACCTACGGAGGTTGTCAGGGACGCATTGTGACCACATTGAACACAAGTGTAAGTGCAATTGCGTTCTCCATCCAGATACAACTATGTGGCTGGATTTACGTATTTGCGAGTGACTCTTCCAAACCAGCCAGGAAGCAGCCATTAGTCATTTAGTATGCTTAGCAAGAAAGCAGCAGGAAGCCTGTTAAAATCGATGTTCAAGTTAATCATGGATGGAGATTCAAGACCAAGTGTCGGCTTTTAGTTTGGTCCACTGAAAGTGTACAAGCAAAACTTGGCAATTCTAATCGCAACCAAGCCATGTATGAAGCAATGGCTAAGCAAATAGGCATAATTGGGCATCTGTGGCTCAGGAAATAGCAAGATCGGCGGTTCGATCCCTGGCTCCTCCAGTCTGCATGTCATTGGGCAACATAACAACAAATTGTTCCCAAAGGCTATGTTATCAGTGTGTGAGTGTATGTGAATAAGCATTAGATTAGATCCTGATAAGAAGTCTGGCCCTTCTGTATAGCAGCCTCTGCCATTAACTCATTCTTATTCCCAACTCGCTGTTCAGTGACCCTCGACCTCTAATGCCGACACACGAAGGCACACTTAAGCATCTGTCTGCGACCCACTGAGCTTTCAACTAACTCCAATGTATAACCTCCACTGACGCTAGAGGGTTAGCATAGTTTGACGCCGAGGTTCAATGACCAAGCTTCAGTATTTGACAAGTTGGGAGTGCAAATGTGTTGTTGCCATCAGTGTATGAAACTATGGGTGAATGTTGACATGTGGTATGAAGCGTTCTGAGTGGTTGGAGGACTAGAATGGTGCTCTATAAATGCAAGTCCATTTACCATTTAAATGGTGGAGAAAGGCAACAATAGCTCCTGGCTGCCACGTTTGTTTGTTTGGGCTGGACAGAGTGATCGGATCTCAATCGGATCTTAATGTAGACACTGGAGAGACATTTCATACCAGGAGTAAATGTAATCAGGTTAAAACATATCTGGATACGAGATGCATTTTAATGTAAAGGTCTAAATGTCATTACGAGTGTCTAACCTCTGTTTCCTGGTGCTTCACTTTCCATGTACACACAAAAAAAGTGCATTTACTTTCCGCTCTGCCTGATTTATATTTCTCTCTCTCACATTTAATAATTACCCCGCTCTCTGGTGACTTCTGTGAGTTAGCGATGATTAGTTGTCAGTGCACTTTGCCATTCATCTCGAAAAAATGAAAACCTACAAAAACATAGCAACTCAACAAACAGAAGGCCATCTGGAATATTTCATGTATTCAAATCTTGTCCTGCCATACTTTGCATCCTGAGCAGACAGCATGGCAGGAAAGGTGAAAGCGTTGCGCTCATAGGGAATGTGGAACTGGCAGATTGGGTCAAGGTTGCTCCTGTATATGAACTCTGAACATCCGGGCGAGCATCATGGCCAACCCACGCAATGCAATAAGAAAAATTAGAATATGGCTGTTTGGCTGCAGATCTAATTCTGATCACTGGAGTCAGTCTGTATTTGACAGCATCTCCAGATGGCAGTGGGCAAGGGGACATGGCCACATGACCGCATCTTTCTCCGCAGTCCATGCTGCGAGGAAGATGGCAGTATGGTTGCTGTCTGCAGTGACAGATTGCTTGAGAGGAAGCCTGTCTAAATAAAGTACAACTCTCCGTGATAAACCCAATCCCATGTTTGGGGTAAATATTCGGCTTCTGTTCTGCATGTAACATTTTTTTTAAGGTTCCTGATCACTGCAGGGTATGTCCTTTGTGCTGTTGCAGGTTAGAATGGACGCAGTTTTACTTCATAAATGGTACATAATCACATCAATGTGGCATCAGCTGCTTTGTGCAAATTATGGTTATCAAGGTTACTGGGAGGAAATCACTCCATTGCATATCCTGTCATGTAAATGTCCATTTTTCATGGTTTGAAGACTTCCTCGACCACTGTCATTATCACAGCGAATACAGCCAAGGAGCTGCATTTTAGAAGAAATTACAGGGAAAGTGCATGCTAGAAAATCCAGCAGGCACTCTGCCATGTGTGTTTTTTAAAAGGACATTCTCTATACCTCCAGGAAAGAAAAAAAAGTCCTGGAGGGCTCCAGTGCTCCATTGGCATTACAAGTATACATTTTTTTTTATAAGATTGGCTTCTGAGTGATACTCAGTGTGAATGCTGTTTTTTAAAATAGGATTATTAACGGCTCCTCATAACCCTCTGGGTTTTTTGCATTAATTTAGCAAGAAAATCATGAATTTCCTGTCGTAGGACATAACTGCTTCCAGTCGTAATAGCCCACTGCAAAGCATGCACATATTTTTATTATACCAAATATACCAGAATAGTGGACAGCTTTTTTGAAAACTGTACTGTATCCAACCCATGTGATTACAATAGACAGAAAAAGCTCTGGAACAGGGATGACAGAGCTCCTGTTGTAATGGAAAGGAAGCCATCTGGTGATCGTGGTCTGGAAAGAGCACAAGTAATCAAGACCTTGTTCTGCGGCTTTAGCAGACTGGAAGTAAAGGGTTTACATGGACACAGATCAGTCCACCAGCTTGAAGGTGAACATCACACGAGAAACAGAGGGAAAAGAAGGAAACTGACACAGAAAACAGATGCCGACACCAGCGGCAAGACACACAGCGGAAGAAGATCAACTGTGTCTTCTTGGCTTTCATCAAAGTTTGTCAGGAAAGAAAATATGTCTCTGCTCTCTCACAGCCCCCAGGGGTTTATTTGTAAATGTCACACTTGTCAAATTGTCAGCAACTGTATCTCCCGGCGATGCCACATTTTCCCTGAAACAGAGAAAACCAGCTGATGCAAATTACAATATAACACGCTGATATTTATTTTATTTTATTTTTTTATGATTTCTTTTGGTCATCTGCAAGCAAAGGAATCCTAAAATGTAAATCCTGCACTGCAGTTTAAAATCATAATAAAAGTAAATTAAGACTCCAGCATCAGCGCACCGACACACACACGCACAGATGAACACAGATGTTACAAGAACCTTTCTGCTGCACATCGGCAGACAGGCAGCATTTAGTCACCTCTCAACCACATCTTGGTTTGTGTCTCATTAAAAATGTTTGCCTGGATGACACCATTCTGTCTTTAACCAACTGTGACCATGTCATCTGTCCCAAGAACCGCTACATTTCTGTTGTCTTAGCGGTGTTTTAGATATGAAGTAAAATCGTTTCAAATGATCTACTAGAATAAACCAAGAAATTGCACCGTTCTAAATTTGAAAGGACATCTGTTTTATCTGCTAAAATTACACAAATGATGACAGGAAACAACAACTACAAAGGTTCTGCTTAAACAGAAACCCTTTTCCTCTATCGCGAATACAATTATTGATTTAACTGAATCAATTGGCATCAAAAATAGAGAATGTGTCAGATTTGAATGTGTAATAATCAATAATATCTTAGTATTTAATTAATACAATAACTGTACACTTATACAATATGATTTCCACAATTTAAAGGAATAGGTAAATATTTGGGGAAATACACTCACAGTTATGAAAAGATTGATAGCACCATGTTTGTACAGTAAATATGAAGCTATACTTCCAGCAGCTAGTTAGCTTAGCATAAAGACTGGAAACAGGAGCATACAGCTTCCGTGGCTCTATCCAAGGAAACAAAAGCAACAACTTACCAGCTGCTCTGAAGCTGACTAATTAACACGTTACACCTTGTTTGTTTAATCTACATGAAAAGAAAGTGTGAAAACCAGATGTTATGGATTTACAGAAGGTTATGTGCGGGACTAATTCTTTCTGAAGTGAAGCAACTTTGTGGAGTCTTCGCTGATTGTAAAGGAGCAGGTAGGTGGATTTGTACAAGTTCAAGTTACTTTATATTTAGCTTCCAGTCTTTATGCAATGCTAAGCTAACTGCTGTAAGCTGTAGCTTCATGCTGGTATTTAGCAGACGGACATGGGTAGTATCAATCTTCTCATCTAACTCTCAGCGAGAAAGTGAAAGCGTATTTCCCAAAATGTCATAATCCTGAGGTGCTTGTGTTCACACGACAGCTCTCAAGTCTGTTCATTATTGGGATCAGATCGCCCCATGTTGGTGCCAAATGTGAACAGGGTCTGTGAGCAGCAGGGAATCAGACATCCAGACTGATTCACCGTGTGAAGGCGTTGGAGTTCAGCCTTCATCACTTTGACAGATGACACTTTTAACAAGCCCATAACTCGTCTGCACGAGAACAGGCAGAACAACTGTATAAATCATAAATCTAACTTTTCATTGTGGCTTTGACGTAAATGTTTTGAACGCAGATGACTCAGACGGACAGAAAGACGGAGAGACCAAGAGACTTTTACTGCTGCAATCCATCAGACAATGTACTGTAATGTTTGTATAATTACTCGCATACAGGTTCAGCAGGCGTAAATCAAACATGCTTGTTAATCATAAACTTAAAGTTTGTGACCCACTGAAGGGTTTCTTTCAGGAGGTCATTTTTGTCCCTCTGTCCATCACATATAACAACTCTGAAGCTGCTAGTTTAACTAGAAATAGGTTGAACAAGAAGGCCATTTCTTTATTCAGAAATATTTCTTCATTCAGTTGTAATCAGAAGAATAATGACTGAGCGGGCAGAGGGGAGAGAACAGAAACTGCATTATGGCTGTGGGAAATGATGCAACACATTATTATTACATTATAGCATCTATTTTTGTAAATCACAAGAATGGATGCCAGGGGAGCTGTACGTTTTCAAACAATATCTGGTTACAGCTCTCCAATGTGATGCATTTCTTCAGTTCATATTTTTGTAAATTTTATTTTTGGAATATCTTTTTTTTCAGGTGTTGGTCGAACTAAATACACAGTTTGAAAGTATCACTTGCTTTTGGGAACCGCTGAAGGGAATTCATCATATTTGGAAGCTTTCATATTAAAAAATATTGTATTGCTTGACTTTGTCTGCCTTTGCTTTACCATACAACAATCACCCAACCAAATCGTCATGCTGGAACCTTTATTGAAGTGCTTAATATGAGATTGTGGTTGAAAATGAAGAATACTTGTGATACTATAATATTGTATGGATAGATGGCATTTTTCCTGAATCTTTGGACTTATTCCACCTTTTGGATTGTGTGTCTGTGATGTTTGCCACAGTGCTCAAGTCAATTCTAGAGTTTGATGGAAATGGATGAAACATCTACATTTCGCTCTTTATCAGACAAACACACAATTGAGGTTAAATAACAGTCAAAATGTGTCTATTAAAATGAAACAATTCTATGTCAGTGAAACGCCAGTAAATGTCCTTAAATGGAGCCTAAATGAGCGACAACATTATGGCTGTGGAAAACGATCACAACAATTGATCCTAGGGGAGCTCTCATTAACACGAGCCACCAGGGCGAGCTGCTGTGTGTTTTTATCCCGACACGCTTACGTTTGCCTTGTTTAACCTTGTTTTACTAACTGAAACTGATTAAAGTGTGAGATTGTAATCCATGTCACATATTTCACTGCGAGAGCAGCTGATGGATATCAGTGTCAAACTGTTAAATTGGCACAATGAGTGATGCCAGTTTTGCCCTTCAACTCCACAGTCCCATTTGTCATTTGTGAGTGGCTTTACCTGCCACTGTGTCAACATGACCACATGCTGTAACACTGTGTAGCGTCATTGACAATACATGGCACAAGACCTTGTTTTTTGGTCCACATCCATCCATCACAGCTCCTTCAGCGCACCTGCAGGGAGACTACTCATGGCTTGCAGAAAGTGGCCTTCACCTCACTTGAACCTCATCGCCAACAAGAAGTATGATCCCAACAACACACAAATTTCCCCGCACTGTCCACAAGTTACGTCGGTTTCATTTTGATTTCCAATTTGTGTTTGGCCTGAAATGGCAGCACGAGGCAATTGATGAATGCAGGGTTTATGTGGGCAGTGGCCTACTTGAATGTTAGCGTGTGACTGATGGCTGCATCCATCACTTCAATGTCATTATTCAAAATACATCAAGTAACTATTGGGAAAAAGTGGGTCAAAAGAAGAAGTTGTTGAGTGGACTGATATGATATATGGGAGGGTAGCACCAGAGCATTTGAAGTTTAGTTTTGGCTCTCCACCCTGTGACAAATCACTGCAGCACTTGAGTTAATGTCAGCGCAGTAACTAAATTAACATGAAATGGGGCGAACCCACAAGCAGAGACGGCAAAGGTGGAATTTACCTTGGGGGTCTAGAAAGTTAACACATAATCCTGCATCGGAGGAATACCTGATGAGGACATGTTTATATGTATGAGGGTCGCTGCCACTTTTTATATGCACATGAAATGGTGGAGCAGATGGTAATAAAGTTTACACGCCTACATGTTAATGGTGTGTGTGTGTGTGTGTGTATGTGTGTTCATGCATGTGTGAGAGAACGCGACATTGTTATGCGGAAGAGACAATGTTACACCACTGATGCTTGAAATACCAAAACAACAACATCCTACATATGCAACTAACTCTGGAGTTAATGACTACATTTACGTGTGCACACTAAATCATGTTACTGGGACTGATCAGGTTAAGGCAAGAAAACCGTGAAAACGTCCCAACACAGGGGCACATCTTTGAACCGAGATTGGCATATTTCAAGTGAATTGGTGAGAAGATTTTCGGAGAGCGAGAGAGGACAGTCTCTTTAGCGAGAACGTACATTTTCTTCTCACTCGGTCCATAGGTTTGAATTCTACAGGTAGCTGACTGGTCAGGTGTGGCGACTCACTTGTTGGTTTCAGTTTCAGTTCTAATTGGACTTTGGATGTAATTATTTTGACTCTAATAAGTAATACTCTTTTCATCCTTCTGCACTGCTGTTACAGCAATATAGACATTGTTTAATAAAGTCTGAGTCATGCACATTCATTCATGGGAATATTTAGGAGAATCTGGTATAGGTGTGTACCAGGGAAATAAAATGGACGAGTCATTTTAGAGGAACAGTTTGATCTTTTGGAAGATGAAATGATGAATACCACTCTCTGTAAGCTAATTATACAGCCAGGAGACGAGTTTAGTTTTGCACAAAGTCATGAAGCAGCTAGCCGGTTAGGACCGTGCTTAGATTCTGGCAAACACCCAAACCTCCAGAACTAAAAGAATTAGCAAACAACAAGATACAAACGGCTTCATATGAGCTTATGCTTAACAGAATGAATAACAGAAACAATAGTAACTCACCAGTTTTGGATCCTTTTTGGACGAATATCCTGCTGACTGATGCCTGTAGTGTGATTGGTTCTCCTGATAGTAACTAATATCATCACATGTTGCATGGATATTCTTCCTAGTCGTGCTATTATCAGTAATTAAGTCCCCCCTACAATTGAGTTTTTCTCTTTCATTTTTGTTTCTAATGCCACTGATGCTACATTTACTGTCAGCAACAAGAAATATGTCGACTGTGAAACAATGAAAGCAATACAAATTTAAATTACAAAAAAAAAGAAACAGCCAGTCTGGCTCTGTCTAACTAAATCCACCTACCAACTCCTCTAAAGCTCACTGATTAATACTAATCACAGTACACTTTAATTTCCCCCACGAATACTGTATTGATTTTGACTATTTTAAGCTCTAATAATGTAAAAATTGGCTCCAATCCACATAAATCTCCAGCGCAAAGGTGAACTTGGAAAGCATTCAAGGGAAACTCACCGACATTATACGTCCGGACTCAAAGGAGAAATTCACAGTCTGAACAAAAAGTAGTTTCCGGTCCAGCCACTAGACACATTATTCACGCTGTGACCACTTGACCTGAGTTTAATAATAAGCATGAAAAGGAACGGTGACACTGGGCTTTTCTTTGGAAAGCCACAGAAGATGAAGGGCTGAAAAGTAAGTAGCTGGTATTTCTATTGAAGTTTGCCTCGTGGCATTTCACTTTGTTGCAATCAGGCAAAAGAAAAAGAGAAAGGAGAGGAGATGAATGGAGGCAGAGGAGGCATGGAGGCAAATACAGTAAGAAAGGATCAACTTCAAGCTTCAGAAAGCAACAGCCTGGACTCACATAAAGCTATCCGTCATGTATTCATGTAGACCAGTCATTCCCAAAGACATTCGTACATGAAGACAACATGAGACAGTTAACTCTGCCTAAATTAATCATTTGGTCTCATTTATAAACCATAGCATGTGTATATGTATATGTATATATATATATATGTTTTTAGTAACACATGTTGTGATTTATCAAACATATACATCTTCAAAATGGCTGTTTTTTGAATTGGGAAACACCGATATATCCCCATCTGCTCAAATATGAACAGCATACAATATTTTTCTAAATGAATCTCATGTGGACTCTTGTGGAATAAGTGGAGGCAGAGGAGGAGACAGCAGGACAGAAGGAAGGTGAAGGTCAAACACCGGTGCTTTGGAGGAGTGAGAATAGTGTGATTTTTGGCCCTGAACTAATATGTTATAGCATTACCTCGTTACACACCCTGATTCCAGTCTGTAAACTAAACTCACCAGCTGTTGGCTGTAGTTTTTAGATTTACTGTATTGTCACAAGGGTGGTATCAATTTCTTATCTAACTCTCAGCAAGAAAGCGACTTTCCCAAAACATCCAAATATTTCTTACTTATTTGGTCTACTTTTGAATTAATGACATTCATTATTTAAACAAATCTGAGCCTTACTTTATTAGTTTCGAAGAGTAAATTGGTTCTCTACATTTGACCCATCCTAAATAATAACTGTGGGCTAGCCACACTGCAGCACTCAAGGCCAGTGCCTTGCTCAAGGGCAATAATGTGAAGTCTGCAAATTTAAGTCAGAAGTTATAAACCATTTTAGAAGTGAGGAGCAACTGCTTATTCTTAAAGCCAAACATTTCTTTATTCAGAAATATTTTTTCATTCAGTTGTATTCAGAAGAATAATGATTTAGCGGCCAGAGGGGAAGAGAACGGAGCAAATGAAAGTGTTCCTATGAGGCGAGAAAGATTCTAAAAATACAGTGAGTGTGTGTGTGTGTGTGTGTGTGTGTGTGTGTGTGTGTGTGTGTGTGTGTGTGTGTGTGTGTGTGTGTGTGTGTGTGTGTGTGTAATCATAGCAGAGTAGAATAATCCTTTTGAATTATGCTGCTGCGAAGGTCTCCAAATACACAATTGAATTTTTTAGGGCAGTTTCAGCTTCTGTTGGGCAGGTTTTAATTAAACACTACAGGTGAATAGAGTAGAGTAGTAATATCAATTGTAACTGATAAATATCACCATGAAAGTTCCCCAGTTGATTACTTACATGAAGGCAATTCTTTTTTTGTCTTACAGTTTTCTGAAATTGTATGTTTAAATATGCAAATGAGCCAGTATCTTATTAAATATGTTATATAAACCTGGATATATATATTCAAAATTCTTGTTTCATTTTGCTGACATATTACAGTCAAAAGGTTTTGAGAGAGGGAATTTACATTCTTTACATCATTCAACATTCCATAAATCAGAAAATACTGCAGCCGGAGAAAGAAAACGATGTTTTTTAAATAAAATGTGAAATGTTTGATAAATCAGGCTATGAATGATAAATGACCAAACCCTTGAGTAAAGACCTTCAGAATATAGAGAAAACAGCCTGTGTAGGTAGTATTGCATAATTGCATACATCTTGCAAGACACTGCAGGTGAAAAGGGTGATTAGTAACCATCTACTTCAACTGTTTATCTAGGACTTAACCAACCGTTACTTTTTTAGCTTTCTATTTTAACTGTTTTCATTATGTAGCACAAAACACTTAATTCAGTCAAATCTTGATTTCTATAGTTTTAATTAGGTGTGTTATCCCTCAATCCTTCCACAGATGCCCTGGCAACTACAGAAGTACCTCCTGTGGTGAGTAGGCTATGACTGATATTTGATATTTTACTCAATCAGAACCATCTTAGATGGTATGTTTTTCAGCAAAGCGACAGCAACAGAGCAAGGTTAAACAATTCTATTGAATGAATACTTACAAAACTAAAACATTTAGAATTCGCTGCTAACCATGTCTTTGTGTGACCCAGTGCTGTGTTCATCAAAATACTGAATTGCTGATGAATTCCTTGCAGTTGCATCTCTCTTGATGCTTTTCAAAAAGAGAAACACTAAATAATTTAGAAAGCAGTTCTATAGGTGGGTTAACGTGAAACAACAAACTCTTTCAATGTCGGTGAAGGACTCGCATGCAGCAATATGTGTAAAGTTCAAGCCGGTTCACTACTTAATACAAACAGTAGATCCCACAAACTATAAACAAAATATACTGCAGTGTGCAAATCAATGTCTGGATGTGACTAAAACTCCTTCAGCTACATACAGACAACACTGGAGCTGAGATACACTCGTCTCCAAAACTCAACTCAGAACTCATGTTATCATGTATTTGAATTGTAAAGTTGTTGACATTGTTGACTAAAACTTTTCAATTTTAATGTCAATGACTTTGTGAGCTCTTAATAATCACACAGACAACAGTGCATCATTCTGCCTGTCAGAAGAGAAAATCACATTTTCCAGAGATGCTTTGTCTATGACAAACGCACTGACCAAACCCAGTGACACAGGAGTACTTTACTGTGTATTTTCAAGGCACTTCAACCGTTTACTGCATAATCATTCCAGGTTATTGCACACTCAGAGCTATAAACTCATCATGAGATCTCGCCGCTGAACATATGGTACTATGAACTATTGTGTTGCCAAGTCGCTAAGGCTGTAAAAAAAAAAGACATTAATTAATGGTGAAACTTTGACATCAATCACATTAAAAGCCTGCTTTTTCCTTCCCACAGAACACAAGTCAAATGAAGAGCCGACTTCTGCAGTCATTATAATTGTACGGTAGCTGCATTTATGATCTGTTTATAAATAACAAATGCAAATTGCAAGAGTCTAACATAATTGTACGTTTGACAGGTAACTTATATTTCATCAACGGTTGTAATAGCCAAGTTTATAATTTTCCAGACTGGCACAGAGAACTGTTTGACATTGATATGAGGAGAGGAGTCTGTATTATTTTTTTGGACTTCGTTAAGCTCCTTTGTCTCCTCTTTTACAGCACATGCTTATAATCGCTGCCATCAGGCTGTTATCTCTGCCTTTGTTGCTAGCAGTGAGCCAGAACTGAGATGGGATTTTTTTTTAGTTTAAATGAATTATTTGCAGCTATTTATTTCTTTTCCCTGCAGGCTTGGTCATAATAAATTGCAAAGGACAGTCGAGGTCCATTTGCTGGGTATATAAACAATCATAAAAAGACACAAAAAAGAAACAAGATGTTTTTCAAGGTGAAAATACCCTTTTCGGCCTTCTGGCAGCCAAACTATAATCATCAAGAATACTATTGTATTGTGCTTTACAAACATGTCATTGTGTGAGCGACATTTGTTGCTGTTCATTCAGTTAGAATGCCAGTGGATAAGAACAAAATACATTTCTTGAACACGACAAAGAAGTTTCTATTGTGGAAAAAGTGGAGGCTATTTTGATCCCTCACTGGAGTCCCGCCCTCAAACGCAGACTGGCCAATCAGAGTGTAGCTTTGGCTAGCTCCAACCAACTATCCAGCTCTGCTCCAGAGACTCTCATGCAATCGTTTCAGACTTTCTTCATTTCCTGGCTGTTTTGTTTTTGTGGATTAGTCATCATTGAACGTTGTGTAATAGTGATACTCGTTACCCGAAGAGGTGGAATGGAGATATATACGTTTTTAAAACGTTACGTTTTTTACATAAAAACAGCGACAGTGGATATATATGTTCTGATAAACTTGCTGCTGGCACCAACAGTCACAAAATGTAAAGAAACAGACCTGATGTGCATCAGCCTTGCTTCAAGTGATGACTGGTGAAAGTATTTGTGTGAGGTCGTGTGAAGTACATATGGCAATAGTTTGTGTAAAGGTTTTCACAATACTACATGAGAGCATTTGAACGGTGTATACTGTATGAGCACACTTTATTAGTATGTGTGAAATCCTTTCAATAGCCTTCATGAGAGCTTTTTTAGTATGTGTGCGTGTACTTTTTTCAGTTGTTTGTGCGATTGTTTCCCTTGTGTATGTAAAAGCATTTCTCTTGCATGTGTGTGTGGTTTTCAGTACGTGAATGAGTTTGGTTTCATACGAGTCAGTGGCTGCAGTCAGATCTGTTGCTTCCGGGTATCTTCAGGGTCGGAGGACTAAATAAATAATGAGATGAGAACTTGTAAGATATGAAGCCCACATGATTACAGCTATGATCAATACTGTGATGTGAAAAAAGATTCCTTCCATACCAAAGCTGAAGCTGTCAGCTGGAAGAAAAACAAACAAAACACAAAAAAAAAAAAAACATTCCTCCTATGAATTGCATTCCTCTTTATTTTCTCGTAGTTTTACACTCCACCACCTTCGATATATATCGATTGTGAGTTTTCCACAGCTATGAGAAATATTGTGGTGGGTTTCTTTTTAAGCTGCAGACAATGTGAGTGTGTGTTCATGTTTGTGTGTCGATATCTGTATGCGTTTGTGTTTAGGGAGGTGTAATTGTGTGCGTGCCAAGCGTGAATGTGTGTGTGTGTGTGTGTGTGTGTGTGTATAAACAAAACATTTCTTTAATTTAGCTTAGTGAAGCATGGGGACTCACGCCTTGTGCCGGTGTTCATTTCATAGTCCCATTTGTATTGCACATTCTGAATGCAGATGAGCTTCACTGCTGATATTTTAGCACTTGCTGTTTGGCTTTGTCCTAATGAGGTATCAGTAAATGGGTTTCTACTACAGCAGATATAGTGCTTAAAGGCAAGACACAGAAATACGTTGACACAGAGTAGGATCACCTTAATGTGCTCAGACTGGAGATTCCCGACACAGATATACAGAAATAAATCTTGTCATTAGGTGTGATGACTTGTAAAGTCCTGTGATAAGTGGACTAATGTTTCCCTTCGGATAGTTGCTCTAAAGTGAAACCGCTGCCTCAGTGCTGAGCCGCTGAGTGTCACATCGCTCTGAACAAACTAATATTTGTTCCAACGCTCCAGAAGGAATTTCACTCTATTTTGAGGCACTGCAAGTGAGGCTGCACCCGCCTACTCCTCATGAGACTCACACACAGACAGGCATGAATATTGTAGCTGCACACAGACACACACACATGCACATGCACGCTCCCCTTCAGATGTACTCTCAGACGCTGGAGCTCCCGGGGATCCAGTTTGAGAGGGATCGATGATGGTGTCTGCACCTCCTGACCTGCTCTCTGAGTCCCTGTCACCTCTCCTCTAGCCTCCAACAGCCAAGAGGCACACAAAAAAGAAACACACCATAAACTCACCGTGAAATGAGATACTCGCTCTGAAAAATGTCTGCGGCTTTATTTACTCAATGCCAAGAAAGGTCCTCTGAATCCACTCATACTTACAAGAGTGCTGTCTTAAAACAAAAGGTTTGAGGTTTCCCTTAAAGTGCTGCTGAACTTCATCAGGTTTCAGCTGTTTGGGAAGTTCTGTCACATCAGTGCGGCTGAAGAGTAATCTGCCAAGGTTAACAACTTTAGAGCACTTTATTGCAACAGGGGCGAAGCTAGAATAAAAACACAATTAAATTACAGTGGCAAAAAACACAAAGAGGGGAAATAGAAGGAATGCAGGTGATATTAAAAACCCAAGGGGCTCATGAAAGCATCCTACTTCAAAACAAAGAGCAAAAAAACAACAACTTTGATCTCCTTCTATTCACATCCTCATTTAAATCCTACATGTTAATATGAAGTTTGTTAATCTTAATGATTAAAACTGTAACTTGTGATCCGGGGGTGCTGTAAACAGACCATCACATATTGTAATGATTCAAAAGTCTGTGTTTAGTCTCTCCAAAACCTCAAGTGCTTAGTTCAGTTGAGATTTCCAGTATTCGACTGTGTTATTCTGTGCAGTCCCCGACGACAGGTGAGGATGGCTTTCTCATTTCATTTCCACAAGTGCCACGTCGGCAGTCTCAAACCTGCAGCGCCTTTACCTCAAGACCAGGACTCTAATCTGTATGCTGGTCACCGTTAAGTAAACATCAGCAGTAATAACTGACAACTAACAATCAAAGAGACCTTTGGTGAGGCCGACACACACCTGAAAGTGTAGATAAATCAAAATACTGTGTGCGCCTGCACTACTTTTAGAAGTATAAAGATGTGTGTGCCCTTGGGAAATCAGTGATCTCAGGTCAGCCATTAACAACACAGCGGCAGAAAAAGATGTTTCTCCTTTTTGATAAAAAAGTGGCTAATAACCTGAACTAATGTGTCACTGGCTGCTTTTAACACACTCATTAGTGCATCATTAATCAGACAGGTATATAGACTCTTTACTATTTGTATTCTTGTGCTGAGCTCCATCAACCCCTATCCTACATCAAAATGCAGTCGAGTTGATGTAGATCCAGACTGCTGCTTGGACTATCATGACTCATTAACTTGAACACAGTGTGCAGCTCAGAGGCCCCTGGGCCAGAATTAGGGTGTCACACATTACAAGTCTCCTAAAAAAATGTGTTATACTTATTATTTAATTTGCCACATGCATTGTGGAATAAATTTGATCGCTGCCTAGTGTTGATTTTCTTATACTGCGCAGGACTTGATTTTTGACATTTAACCTGTACCACAATGTCACACTTGGCCCAGGCTGCCAATCAAATCAAGCAAGAGGCTTTACTACTTTACCACTGCCTTCATTTGATGCAGGTAGATGTGGTAGGGCTAGCTAGCTAGTTAGCTTTTGGGCTAAGAGAGAGAGAGCTACAGTATTGTAAGAGGGAAGAGCGAATTCCTATCTCATGCCGTGTTAGTTTCATCTAGGCTACAGTGAGCAAGCGAGCACATTATCTATTTTCCGCTAATCACATATGATCAGTTGTGCACGCAGGCCCCGCTCCACAGGCGCACCACGACGTTTAGCCTGACCTGCTTTGCCAAGACATTTTTGAAGCGGCTGGGCTTGTATCATTTCACCAGATGATGGGTGTCCTCAATAGTATCTATTGCTGGTGCTTTAACAATACCAAAAAAACTGGTCATGATGCTTTAGTGGATTTTGTATATGAAATACACTGAAAAGACTTATAGAGATAGAATCATTATAATTGTCACGGTTGGGTTTTGCTGTGTGTGTGTGTGTGTGTCTCTCCTCATCATGCTCATTCTCTCCACCTGTGCCAAATCACCTGCCCCTGGCTTTTCCCTCTGCAAACCCCACTCATCTCCACTCACCTGCCGGCAATCCGCTCATCACCCCTCACCGACTTATACTCCCCTGCTTGCCCTGTTCCAGTTGCCGGATTATCATTTGTTACTTTTTCCTCCCCGTGGACTCGTCTCTACTCCAGTGGTCTTCTCTCGTGTTGACCCTCTGACTCCCACGGTTTGTGTCGTTGCCTTTTGTGACCAAGCCTTTTTGTGACTTTGATGTTTTTTCCAGTTTGGATGTTTTTAGGAGGCAGGGATGCACACAGTTAAACTGTTGAAGCCCAAGCTTAACATAAGCTAAAACCTTAAAACCATATAGTCTTGTTACAAAAGAAATGCTCAGATTGACTGTGTTGTTCATATTAGAGGGATCACACACCAAAACCCTGTTTCGTTCATTATTTTAGCTCATTTAAAAAATGCAAAAATACATGTGAGGACCCTGGCGTTTCTCTTACTGCAAGGTATAACTACATATTAACAATGGAGTAATCCAGTTGCAACAAAACAAGATGTACTCTACAAAATTGCATAATCTGACAAAACCAGGGCAAGTAGGAGTTGAGGACATCTACTGATGCATGTAAACGATCCAGATGAGTAGTTGTTAAATGCGACTTCTCTGCGTTTACTCTTGCCTTGAACTCTTAGCAAAACCTGATTTCTAAATTAATCCCTAATCCAAAATCGTAAACCTCAACTCCCAACTAGACGGGGTGAAGCGAGGACTGGCCAAAATGACCTCACTTCCCCCCAAAAGTCCAAAGCTCAAATGACGCTAGCAAGCAAAACAACTTAGTCCATAAAACACACACACACACTCTCTCTCTTTCTTGATCTCTTTTCCAGGCGGGGGATTGGACACACTTCATCCACTGGACAGCATAATCTCACACCCGCTGTCTCCAACTCACTAAGAATTGAGTACATGACCGCACCGTGTTGTGTATACTATGTGTGGTGCAAGAAATGTCATGATAAACAGATGACTGCAGCTGAAGAGGTTAACGAGGACCAGTGGCTCCCACACAGATAACAGGCATGGAGTGATTTCCATATAACGAGAGTTGTGCTGCACACAAGAGGGGCACTGAGCGAAAGAAAACATTGCATCTCTGCACAAATGCCTACACTTTTTAAAATCTGAAAGTGGAGAAGGAGTGTTCACAACAAATGCGCTTCCTCCTCAAAGAAGTTTCAGTGTGAGAGGCTGCAGGGCAGAGATTAATAGATAGAGAGACAGACAGATATACTCTGTGACAGGGAATGGGAGAGGAAGAGCACATGAAGAAAGCTAAGACTTAAAATTCAAATAAGAGGCTTAGTTTTAGTCAAAGGACTCTTTTTAGTGTCCTTTGGTTCTTTATAAAAGCTGACAGCGCAGATTATCCTGACAGCAAGGGGGTCAGAGTGAATGTCATGTCTGTCTTATAGCACAAAACTCAACAATTCCTCATGACAATAACGCGGTTCTGTGACATAACTCAAAGCCAAATATAAAAAGTGAACATGATGTCCTGGTGAAAATGTGCCCTACTTTTGTTCTGAGACAAGGACTTTATTGTCATGAAATACAAAGCAGACTAAGAGTCTGCAGATTTCAATACAGCAGCTTGGTCAGTGGCCCTACGTACGGCCCCCTGCGTTTCTAATGCGATACTTCAAAATGCTCATAAAAGAACTGAAACATAGTTTATGATGCTCTAAGTACTCCTCTTGCTGAAATTGACACTTGCAAAACTTAAGCTAGTTACAAGCATTCACGTCTGTGTTTACAGGAAACAACTTGGTTAGGTTTAAGCAACCAAAGTTCTTGGGGATTGCAGAGACGTTGGGCGTATTGACAGGATAGAATGCCATAATGTGACATAAGATGAAAAACCAACTTGAAAGCATTTCAGTAAATTTACAACACTCTATGAAACTGCCAAATAATTCCTCATTCCACTATTACAGAGAAGGGCTTTATCCATTTATGCTAACTGCATTCTGACAGCAATACTACTGTCAGGACTGTACGCCGTGGCGCTCTCCAAGGTGCTGGACACCTCCATAAACAGCTTTCCCGCAGTGCACAATCCTGACAAATACAGGCCGGGCACCAGGGTGAATATGCAATAGTTAAAAGCTAATGCAAAAGCTAAATAACAACAACATAAGGCTAATATTTAAAGAATGCATTTATCAGAGGGATCACAAAAATCATTCAAAATCAGCAGGGGGGGCATGTTTGCAGCTCGCAGCTCTCAGGGTACGCAGCCTCTTTAATAGCAAGCTCAGCCTCGGCCTACATTTTTCCTCATTGACTAAAAACGCTTTTAATATGATCTTAATGGAAGTGGTCTTTTGTACAAGTAGGCTACAAGGTACCTTCAAGGGCCTATGATTTCTCTACTGACTTTTGTTTTTGCGTTTTTTAATTAAAGGTTAAATTATTACAATTTTCATGACTGATATGTGTGTCTTTAATAAGCAACATTTTTATTGTCATAACAAAGGTGCTTTGTAGACATCTAAATCTCACTAATAGCTGTATACTTCTCTAATTATTTGAAATGAAATTTGAAAGCCTTGGGTCGAGCTCATGAATAGCTGTTGGGGGGGGGGGGGGGGGGGGAATCTAAATGACTAATTATTATGCATTTAATAATTAGTGAATGTTATACATTTAACATAAGCTCATGTCCGAAAGCACGAAGCTTCACAAATGTTTAGTCTATTTAAGAAGCAGTTGACGGCTGAAAGAACCCTTCAAGCTGTTTACCCTAAATAAGCCATAATAAAGCTGTAGAGGCGTCGATACTTACGCCTGGCTGATTTGCGACCATGACTTCCTGATTACGAGAAAGTGACCTTTGTACTAGAACGAATTGTTAAAGCGACGTTCCAGATACTCTACGTAGACGCCTGTGTGAAACGCAATTCAAGTGTTATCCTTTGTGACGTCAATGACCCTGTGCCAGCACATTGCATGTGTTTACTTAGTATAAATATCAGAGACTCGGAGACAGAGCTCCGAGCAGCCTTGAGCTACATTTCGTATGTGATTCAACTCTTGTTCCTTCTTGCAAGAATAAATGTCCTGTGATTAATGATTTTTACATCGGCTCGAGTTCATTTTTCTAACGATAGCAATACTTTAAACAGGGGTTTGGGTTTATATAAACACATGCGTTACGTACTATTTGACCTACTTTAAGTAATGTTTCTCACAGGACACAAACACCGGTCTCCTGGACAAAAGTCCTGTGTATTTTGACCCATTGAAAATATCAATAATGCTGATATATGCTACTGTGGAAATGCATATATAAACAATATTCCATCATATTAGTCATAATCTCTGAACACTGACATTTACATTGCTACTCAGTGTGATTACCATTTTAAAAACACAAACATGAAATATAGCTTTGCAATAGAAACCTCATATTAAACAGCTTTTTCTAAAGTATAGACGACTGTTATTCTACAGTAATACCGGGAAATACTCAACATATTTTGTCAAAGTATATCCTTTCGTGACAGCAACATACTAAATAAATAAACTAGCATACTAAAATTTGCTATTTAGCAGTACGCACAAAGTATAGCTGAGACTGATAGGAATGTAATAAGTTCGTAATGAAAGTTCGTACAAGTCATCCTGAGGGGGACATGATAGTTTGTCCCAAACGTCATGACAATCCATTAAATAGTTGTGGAGAAACTACAAATGTGAACCTCATGGTGGCACTATAGGAAACATCAGGGGATCATTAGGTTTCATCTTCTGGAGACCATGAATGTATGTACGGGATTTCCTGACAGTCCATTCAACAGTTGCTGAGATATTTCAAATTGTCATGGCTAGAGCCACGCTGTTAACATGGATAAAAAGTATACACAACAGTCCCTTGACTCTGTTTAGCAACTTGGACAATGCCAACAAATCATCACAGCATCCTTATAAAGGAAATTATGAAACCATGATAGGAAAAACAAATGTGTATCCGTCTCTTCTGACCAGAGGATACACAGTAAGTCTGACCTTGCCGCTAGAATACATCATTATATATTCTTGTGGTATAAGGAGCCAGTGGATGTCTTCTGCAGAAGAGTTTTTCTCACGCAAATTACTTGCACAATGTAAAATAATGAGAGCTGAAGGTCACACTTTGTTTCAGCAAACTGACACCTGTACAGTTTGAAAAAGTTTGGAGGTGCTCGGGTGAGCCAGCAAACTGGTTAATTCAGAGTGTGTGTGTACACAGCTTTGCCCACAGTGATATATTAGCAATTGTTTGAATTAGACATAATGTGATGTATTCAAATGACACCGGCCTGGGAAAACGCTCATGATGTTTTCTTTCCACGTGTTAATGCGCCACTGACCGAGGACTCGTTACATATTCACAATAGCTTTTCCTGTGCTAAAGCTCACAAAAATACATTATGAGCAATTATGATGCACGAGGAGCATTGCAGGGCTGTCTGATCGAGCACTCGTAACATTCATCTTTTATAATAATCAAATGATGACTTTGTTCCTCCATATTGCATGGAATAGTCCATCAAATAATCCTCGGTGGCTCTTTTTGTGCCAGCTGTTTGACTGAAACAACCGGCGAGCTCGAGACGGATTCTGAGGTCAACTGCGTCGATCGATGGAGCGGCCCAGCATGGGTTGTTAAAGTTCATTACTTTTTCACAGTTGCAGCAAAGAAAAGCGATGGTTTGAAATGATTGAAAGTGAAACAAATAGAATCAGCACAATTTTATTGGCTGTTATATTGACAAAAAGCACACGATCGTCATGGCGTACTGATTTAAGGCAAGTTCAACTTTAGAAAGAGGATACAAGATATCAAGAAAAACCGCATACTGTGCAATACATTTGGTTTGACTGTCAATTATTGCACAAAATAATAGTCTGAGTAAAGACTATGTATGACAGAGATAAAGGTAGTCCCAGAGATTGAGAGGCTATGTGGTAGTTGAAAACAGAAACAGCCTATAAGGTGAAGTGTTGGGTGCCCATAGTGTGTGTAGTCAAATGTCAAACCCTGAAGCAAAAACCCAAGAAATGAAAAATGACTGTCTGGTGCCATTCACATGGCTGATTAGCTTTCAGTGTGAATACTTCAAGGCAGGAGCAAAGGGCACACTTTGCACCGCTACAGTAGTTCTTTTGTAGAACAGTAGTTCTACAAAAGAACTACTTCCTTCCTTCCTTCCTTCCTTGCCTTAATGTCCTTGTCACTACACTACCTGCTCAGCACTAAATGGCAGAAAGATAAAGTTAGCGACATGCTGGTGAACATAGCAGAGCATTCAGTAGTTAAAGAATTTCCCTTTAGGAGTCGGTGGAGACTAAAACGGAGCTAAAAGGAGAGTAGATATTTGACTTTGCCAGTCAGCCAGAGACAGGAATAAATCGGCTATTATTTTCAGCATATTAACCTAAAAGGTTAATAGCTGAAAAAAATAACATACCATGAAAAACAAAACAGCAATTAGTAAATCAGAAAAATCTGAAAAACACAATGTGAATGAAGTGAATATATTTAGCATATAATAAACTCAACCATCCCTGACCCTAAAAAAGATAAATAGTTATGTTTTTGCTTTGCAAGTCAAGACTGAAAATTACAAGTGCAGAATTAATTTCTTTATAAAGGAGACAATCAAACAATCAACCTTAACATGAGTCTACGGTCATGGTGACTGCTTGACTTCTAATGAGAAAAGAGCTTTGATTTATTCTTTGAAACTGGTGCCATTTCAGGAACATAATACAATATGCCAATAGGTGGCTCACGAGGATCTGGCTGTATTCTTTAATAGAATGTGACATTGTGACATTTTTCAATGCGAGGGTCGGAGGAAGAGGGAGTCACATGTTGTACAGATTGTAAATCCCCGGAGGAAAGTTTGTGATTTCTGATATTGGGCTATATAAATAAAATGTAACTGAATTGATTTGTTTTTCTTTTTTTGCAAGTTACTTAACATTCATTCTGTCCAAAGACAGTTTCAGTTATAAAACTCAAGAGGAAATGAAGCATTTAACGGCTTTTTAAGAACTTTTCATTATTCTTTAAATGCAGTAAAATAACCAACCGAGTAAGAATGGTAAAGTAAAAAAGTTCAGATATTTGTTTTCCTGCCAAACCTACTGCTCTTACAGTATTAAACTATTTATTTCAGTGCACAGTAACTTACTGTAACTTGCATAAGTGAAATAAACTGAAAAGTTTGTCAGTAATTTAAAGCTCTCACATGACAAAAGGTTACCTCCGAATGAATAATTCATACTCCTCGACACAAAAAGGTAAACCAACATACAAAAAGATGAGATAATACAAGGATGTCAGAGGAATAGTTTGACATTTGAGAAATTCAGTTTGCGACAGAGTTAGATTAGGAGAACGTTGGTGTATGTCTGTACGCTAAATATGGAGCTATAGTGCCAGCAACTGGTTAGCTTAGCTTAGCATAGCGACTGGAAATTGGGGGAAACAGCTAGTCTAGTTTGTTTGTGTTAAAAAAAAGAGCTTTGTATGGATTCTGTGCCACAACCTCACAGTGACAGAGAGACTCCAGTTTATTCAGCAGGAACAGGAGTGTGTAAATAAACACGTTGCCGCTGAAGTAAATTGATTTGCATATGCAGATTATATATTTTACCACATCACTGGAGAAACATAAGATGAGAAGTGCCGCTACTTGATTAGAGTCCTTATGAGCAATATATTGAACTCTATAGCACAATAATTATCCATGAAGTGCATCTTTGCACATATATGCACTGCCATTCAAAGGCACCAATCATCGACAAGTGCAGGTACTTGCACTGCTATCATCTGCTATCATGAGTCTATTTAATGGATAGAAAAGCAGTGTTATTTCCTGAGTGGCGTTATTGTTTAGTTACCTTTTCTGTGCACGGATGTTCCCGTCCTGTTGTGTGACAGGCTTTCAGTATTCTAGGTCAGCCCTCCAATGCTCCAGTGTGACTCAAGAATGAAAGGGCATGTACAGGGAAGGAGCAGAAATAGCAGCTGGGCCACAGAAGCAAAAGCTTTGACAAAGCCTCGGACATGTGTGTTCCCTGACCTGAATAACCAAGAGAGTTGCGGCGCGCTCAACCAGGTAGGCCCCGAACGTGTTGGGGAAAATAACAACATTTTCCTTTTCACATCCATCGGCACTTTTCCTTTTGTTGTTTGCTCCCCACAGTGACAGCAATAGCAGAGCCGACACTATTTGGTCCCCTCAAAAAAAAACAAGAGTCTAGAAAAAAGCTAATCAAACATGAATTTGTTAATTTTAATAAATCTCAGCGTTGAGATCATGTTTAATGTGCTGAAACGATTGCTAATGTGCCTCGGCCCCCTTAGCGCTCACATGAAAGTGTGAGGGCATTTGCTATTTCGTTTTCCAAACATCTTTTCTGCAATGCTTCGTCCAATTACTCACACCAGAGAGGTTTCTGTCCAATCTCTGTCTTCACTCCAGGCTTAAATGGAATTAGCAAAGCCGAGACCTCGTCATCATACGTTTCATTTTTTTTCGCACTTTCGCATTCACCACCTGCCAACTTACATCCCATTTTGGAGAGACTTTTCAAAGAACAATGGGCAATTCGGCGCACACAAGTGTGTCCATGATCCGTTTCACACCGTGCTCATCAACTACAATTCACTCTTTCACAATACAAGGTGCACGGGAAGTAATTACTCCGTAAAAAACACATTTGTAGTCAGGGGGCAGCGACAGCGTGTTATCAGTTGAAACAGAAACATGTGCGCAGACCTCAGAGATGCCAGAGCTCTTGAGAAAAATGTGTCATTTTCATGTCATTTCAACGGCGTCGACGCCAAGCTTCACATGCACACAGTCACAGACAGACACACGGTCCTGTTTTATGCCAAAGCCTTCATGTCACAAGGTGCAGCTGAACCTCTTTCCTCTGACTTCCTAGTGTGGGAGGAATCACAATGTCATTCGTGACTCGTCATTACTTTGGCACATTGCATGTTACCGGGCTAGAGGCGTTTGTGTTCAGGCATATTGACACCACGGCAACGTCAAGCCCTTTCACATCATCTTCCTGGACAATTCTCGAGTTTCTCCGCCCTTTCCTCATCCGCTGGAAGAGCTTGATTCAGCGGGATGGTTGGGGCGCAAATGATCAAAATTGACTACATTCATCCTAAAGCTCAGCAGGCGGCCGAGGAGGGAGGAGGGAGGAGGGAAGAGGGAAGAGGGAGCGGGAGGGAATGAGTCAAATGAGAGATGACAGAGAATTCAAATAGACAGAAGAAGCAAAGATGCTGAAAGAAAAAGGAAAGACTGCTGGTTTGGGTGGTGGAAGGGAAGTAAGGGTATGTCAGGCTGGGGGACTAGGGAGAGCGAGAGGAAAGCAAAGGAAGCAAGAGAGAAACGGGAGGCTGGAACTTTTCAATTACAGCACACGCAGACAACAAAGACCCAGATTTCAAGAGACTATAACAGTCTGCAGCCCGGAGGGAAAAGCTCATTTAGCCTCCTTCATTCCTCTATATCCTTTCTCCACACAAATTGCAAGTTGGAATATTGAATGCGTTCCTTTTGTTGCACATGCAAACGCAGGCTTCTCTATTATTACAGATGTCCCGAATACCAAGATCAGCTACCTGGGAAGGCAGATCCTCCTGTTGGCGCATTATAAGAATAAAACTTCCCCCCGGCTTTACATTTCAAAGTGTTTCAGTTGATTGAGACGGTCAGCAGCACCGATGGTGACTACAGCTATTTAGGCTTTGAAGATGTTATTGAACTGACTGTCTTAATTTGAGCTACAAAAAGAAAAGAAAAAATGTCCCCCGGCATCCTGAGGGGCGCTTGCCAAATAAAATTAAAGCAAAAGGGAATCAATGGAAGCAGGCTATTGATTCAACCCCATCCGGGATGACAGACACTCTCCTCGCAGCCCATTTAACACAGGGAGGCCTTTGTCAATCAGGTTTTCAGTGTGAACGACAAGCATAATGACAAGATGACTTAAAAGAGCAAGACAAAGGACTCTCCTGGCAAACATAAAGTAATTGCCCGAACATCAAACAAATTCTGGCTCTAGAATTTAGGTTTTTTCATCCCCGAAGAGCCGATACAGGAGCCTAATTAGAGATTAATCTGATGTACCTGTCGACCTCCTTCCCCAAACATGCAGAGCTTTGTCCCTGCTACCTAACCCACCATCATTTGAAGGCTTGAGGCAGATACATTTCCTCAAACGGCATTCAGCTTTCACATGACTGAAAGATTTGTCGACTCTATGTCAAGTAGTGATGATGCTGCAAGGGAGGCAGATGGGGGAAAAAGTAATCCACATCAGCATCTGTTCCTACACCTGCCTCGCCCATCACTATACCATTTGTAATGTGAATTCATGCTAAAATGTTTTGAGGGTTCAAAGTTTATTATTTGCAAAGTAACAGATCAAATGTTTCTTTTGCATAATTATGGTTGTCGGCGTCCTTTTACATGGGGAAAACAGTTTTATGCAAATGAGGTGGCAAAAATGAAGACGCACTCCTGAACTTGAATCCCATCACCCAAGAAACCTGTTCCCTGATAATGGCCTGTAATTATTCTCACTGGTGAAACCAGCAATGTGCATGTCCCCATGTAGGTTGATGTGAGGTTTAGTCGTGCAAGCTGCAGGCTCTGGAGCTGTGGCACAGGACAATAAAACGGGGGGGGGGGGGGGGGGGGGGGGACAAAACTGGGAGATAATTAGTCTATTATCAAGCTTCTTTTAACACTTTTAACGTGCCATGATTTCAGAGAGAGGAACATGCTGTGAAAGCAAATAATGAGGATGAATTATGTGAAGGTAAAGGTGAATGATAGAAGCCCTGATGCACCATCATCATCATCATCATCATCATCCTGCTGTCCTCAAAACTTGAATACACTCAGACTGTATATTTCGCCCTCATTATGATGCACTTGCTCGCCCTCTTGCTTTCTCACTCGTAAAAAAAAAAAAAAAAAAAAAAACGGGAAGAAAAAGCTCTCTGTGTGGAAGCAGGCGCTCATTCATGCAGCTCACTCTGCGGAGGAGGGGAATAACGGCTCATACGCAACGTTTAGCGTGAATTTAGATGAATTACAGCAACTTAAAGGATCACATAAGTGCATCGATTCCGCTCAGAATGGAGACATCTACCTTTTGCATTCAGCCTCTGGAAATATCAGTGACCGCGCGGACATCCCCAAAATGAACTCCTCGGTGTTCGTGCCTCCGCTGCTGCAACTTCTCACCGAGGAGCGGGTGATTCGCGGATGCGGGAGGATCGCCTCCCGAAATAAAGTTGAGCGAGAGCAGGAATCAAGTTGGAGTAGCGCTTGAAATAAAAGGACTCATCACGTATTAATGAATGTGTCCGGATCGCTGAACCGGAGAGGTTTTTATTCGCAGCTCTCGCAAGATAGAGTTCACTTCTTCTTGAGAGCGCATCACTTGATCCCTATTGCAAAATCAGGTACGTGTCGGCTACTTTCAGTGTAATAAAACACTTGATCATGCACTAACTCTCAAATACTCGGTTTTAAATAAGGAAATGTCCAAATTCTGTCCAAAAAAAATCTGCTAGACGCACTACTTTTTCATCCCTAAAATGAAACTGTCTGCCCTCTTCCCAGTCCGGAGAGGATGAGGTGTCGCTGGGTGAAGCATGAGCTGTCAGAGAATCAGTCATAAGCGGCTGTCTCTGCTATGGGTGAGGGCGGCTCTCGGCCTCTGGCTCTGCTGTTGCTGGACCTCCGGGGCCGGTGGTGGTGCCGCGTCCGCCGCCGGACAAGACGCCGGCACCCCCGGCACCTCCCTGGGCTGGCTGCTGTCAGATAAAGGGCCCTTCCACCAGGCCCCGGAGTTCACGGAGGCTGCGGAGAGGTACCAACAGGGCTTCAGCACCAGATACAAGATCTACAGGTGAGACTGATAAGCTCTGTAAGGCGCATGTGTTTATTGTATGTTTCAGGTTTGGGCTGTGAGTGTTTGAAGGTTTTCACCACACATCCCACTGGATCATTTCACTGATGAGCACTCTGAGCCAGAGAGAAACTAATCAGGGAAAGCAGCTGCTGAGAGTGTTTGGAATGAAAACATGCACACTCTCTATGCACTCGCAGGTCCCACACCTGCACCGAATTAGTTGCAAGCTGATGAGCAAAATCAGAACTACTGTTCTACAAAAGAACTACTGTAGCGGTGCAAAGTGTGCCCTTTTGCTCCTGCCTTGAAGTATTCACACTGAAAGCTAATCAGCCATGTGAATGGCACCAGACAGTCATTTTTCATTTCTTGGGTTTTTTGCTTCAGGGTTTGACATTTGACTACAGCAGGAGTTAATCCCCTGACTATGTGTGGACACTTAGTCTTTTCAGTGACTTCCTGCAGTGTCCCAGAGCTGCACTTCACTGCTGCTGCCTTTGTCTAACATTCCTCACAAGCGTTCACAAAACGATATACCTCTTGCTTTGTTAGAACTCGATGGCCAAAAATGTTGATAAACGTGTCCACATGCAGTTATTATGCAAATGCGATGATCGGAATGAGTTGTATTCGTAATTACATACGTTTGTGTTTATGATTTTGTCAAAAGTCTGTTGATATTTTGTCTGTAAAGCTACAAAATAGGGTGTGTATATTTAGAGGCTTTTATCTTGCTGAGAAGAAGACGTCCTCGTAAAGTCTGCTCTTGTGTTTATTGGTGCGGTTTTCATTATACTTAGTATTTAGGTGCCTTATCAACGACTCAATGCCCACATTTCTTTTCCTGAAAAGACACTTCATGGTCCGCATCTACCGTAGGTGCATGAATCAACTGGTCCGTTATCTCCTCTCAGGAATCTTTTAGGCTGTGGTGTTTATCGCTTAGTGACAGCTGCATTTTTTTCAATAGACCTGCTGCACAAATGTCCCAATAGCCCCCTGACTTGAGACTTCTTCTTTTTCCAAGACGTTAGTAAAAAATGATTGACAAAGGAGCAGACAGCTCGGACCGTCAAAGGCAGGCCACCGTCTGCTGGCTGACGTCTCACCGCTCGAGGGTCTTTTACCCCGAAGCGGTCGATCCTGCAACCCCCTAAACTGCCGGCTCACATTTCTAACCCAAGGGCTGTTTTAAGGATTAGGGATTAAGGATTTCGAGGAAGAATCCAAAATGAGGCCCAACTTTTGTTAAAGAAAAACTCCAGTAACAAGGTGATAACTGACAGGAGAGTCTGTTTGAAGCAGTTTCTAGTTAACTTGCCTGTTTTGGACTATAATGTCTTGTAGAGGTGAACAGAATAAATTGTGGAAACACAAAAAGGGCATTTATTCTTAGAAATGTGTACAACTTATTTCCCATTCCCCACAGAGTTGCAGATGTTCAGTATTATGATATGTGCTCTTAAAGCCTGGAGGCTAAACTGCCATATTGCCCCCGCTGACCTCTGTAATAACTGAACCAGAACAGCTGTCAATCATGCAGCAGCATTCAAGCATTTAAGCTGTCAATTTGCTCCTCACTGCCTCTTTTACAGTGTTTTCCCTCCAAGGACTTGCTTTCATATTGATTGCTTACAGCACATACAGTAAGCATCCATTTATATCGCTGAGTACGTTCCTACAGCAAACACCCCTCAGTTTGCCCGTATGTGCATGCTGATGGTATAAGCTTTAGGCTAAAGCCTGGGCTGGAACCACAACGCCCATCTGTCCACCAGGGACCGACTCTCAGCCTGTCCCCTCGTTATGATGATTGGCTGTAATGACACACTCCACACTGTCCCGGTTCCCCAATTATTTCGCTGCCGATCATTTTTCTTGTGGCAGTGATTTGATTGCCTCCCAGAAGGAGAGGGAGGTACACCGAGCAGCAGGCATTACGGTGGGGAGAGGTAGACATTAACTGATGCTATGGAGGGAGGGAGAAACCGAGAGAGAGAGTAGCAGCCATATCTCCCCAGACGGTTTGTGAATAGCTAGCGTTCATTGAGACTTGTGACCAAAAGGCACAAGATAACAAATGATGGCAGCTGATAATGTGGGACTCTATTTTGTTTTTTTTACGTCTTTCTGTTGCTGTTGAAAATGCAGCGCTGCATGTCAATAAGTTCTGTTTTATCCGTGCAGTTGTTATTTAAAGCTGTGACAAGCTTGTTCAGACAACAGTGACAGATAACGATTCCCAAACCAACATGGAAATATTGTGGAGTAGCTCAGATAATTTGAAAAAGATGACATTCCCATTTACTAAATAACCTTCTAGCTATGACAGGCGGACTGCACAGGACATGTTTTCCGTCCAACCTGAGGAAGTTTCAACCACTGGACACCAATAGTCTTATTTGAATATAGCAGGTCTTTAAAAAAAACTGTTTGACATTTTGGAAACTGGGCTCATTCGCTTTCTAGTTCAAATTAATACCATTATCATATCAGTGTGCTAAATATTCAGCTTCAATCTTAACTTAATCAGCACCTCTAAGGCTCATTAATTAACACGTTGTGTGTGGTTTCTTTAATCCATAAAAAAGCTAACAAGCTAAGCGGCTTCTAGCAGTAGCTTCATATTTATCGTACAGACATGAGTGTCTGGATATCAATCTACACATGTAACTCTCTGCAAGAAAGCAAATAAGTGTTTTTCCCAAATTCTCTTTAAGGGAATTCCTCTGAAAATCAACAACTGATTATAAACTCAACACAACAGTTTTATTTCCCAACATTGTTTTTTCAAAGCCTCTCTATGTTGCCAGAAAAAAAAGATAGTGGAATACTGCATCCTGGAAGAAAAGTACTGTTATGAGCCTAAAGAAGGTTTTAACTGAATAATGTAAAACCCCTTCCAGGTAGCTATAAAACCCCCAACCTTTCAGGCAAAGTAACAGGGACATGACCTCGGTGTTCTCGACAGCAGCTACAGCCATGGCTACGAGTAAGAGTGCATCAAAGTTATCAAATGGAAAGGTAGAAGTGATGGATGAATGGTTGTCGAGCTTCTTAACCTAAAGCCAACACACACACAAAAAATACAAGCAGGTTTAAAAGTAGTTTTCTGATACATGAGAAGAATATTATCAGAGCTTCAAGAGGATGCATCACATCGTGTGATAATGGAGTACGTGTGTACGGTCTGTACAGTACTATATATAGTCTCTCAGAGTATGTAACTCACATTCACCGAAGCCTTTTTTTTTTCCTACACAGCTTGTTAAACAGCCGCCTGGGGCCTAATACACCACTAAAGGCCAAAACAAAGTGAGCAAATGTCTCTGTGCATTTGTGTGTGTGTGTGTGTGTGTGTGTGTGTTGTTGTGTCTCCAGGGAGTTTGGTCGATGGAAGGTCAACAGCCTGGCGATGGAGAAGAGGAATGGTTTAGGTGGCAGCGGTGGCCTGGCTCTGCCCCTCGACCCCGACTTCACGCGCACCATCCGCCAGCTGGGGAGGCGGCCAACCCTCCAGACGATTACAGAGAGTCTAATCAAGAAATATGGCACTCACCTCCTCCTCTCTGCCACTCTGGGAGGTACAGTGGAGTACGCGGAGCTTCAAAGCAAGACTGATTCACACAGCTTCAAATGTGATTTTGTTTTCTCAGCACACGGGGCACCGATTTTAACGTCTGCTGCTTTCGAAACAACAAAGCATATCATAATTTTTCTGGATCAGTGTCTTTTGGCTCACAAAAAAATCTAATCGCTATGGTTTAGTGTACAAGAAGATAATTTGGAGAAGGCAGTGACAGGCAGATTCAATATTTTTGTTTGGCTGTCAACACTATCATTTGTATGAAATTGGCTTATCTTTTCTTTCTCTAATAAATCACTATAAGTAATTATACTTTATCAATAGAAAGTTGGGTTTCAAAGGTTTCTGCTTTTGGCAGATTTGAAGGAGCTATCCAAATGCAAATTTAGTTGAAGACAGCTACTGGCAAACCTTGAAAACTAAGATTGTTTTGATGTTCGGTGCGCTTTTATCTTATTCCCATTAATACAGTAACTGGCCAAACATCCGTACAGGAAACATACGGCTTGGATGTCAGTAATCTCAGAATCGAAGACAAAACAATTCTTTATAGTTCAAACCTTTCATACCAGAATTCAAAAATCTTTCAGGCAGAAATCTGTCTTAAAAAAAGACAAAGATACAATCGCCTCCACTGACAATGGACTCAGCAGATCACAATACAACACAGGAATGTTTAACAACAGACTAAAACTCTTCTGTTTCCCCTGGAACAGCTCCTGATACAAGACAGACAGACGTAGCTGATGTTGTAGATGGTAAAACTCTACTGCAAGCAAAACAGTCAATTCATGTTTGGGGGGGTTTAATATTTAACTTGGACGGACGGCTGTTCCTATCAGATTTACACTGATAAACGATGTCATCCTGCCGGTAGAGGCATTGGATCAGAATGGCTTTTCATGCGACTATTTTCAGATTTGTCGCTGTTGTGATCAAGGTTTGATTTGGTTTATGCTCCAGAACTACTCGGTGTAGGATAGAAAACAGTGGTGGGTCATGATTTAAAAAAGACAAAAACAATGTTGAAACAAACAGCACTGTACTGTCCACTGTGCAAAAGTCAACCATTACACACTCTGTAAGTGTGGCGAGGGACTATTAATACCTGTATCGACAAAATGGACTGGAAATGCGTTATGAAAGGATTTAATCCTGCTTAGGTTTGCTGAAGTGTTCCCGCTGTTCACACCGGGTGCTCATTTACTCATTCAAACTGCACTCAACATTCTTTTAAATAAGAGCCGAGACATTGGCTGCATTTTCCTGGTAACTCTGGTAACCAGCCCTTTTAGACAAAATAATTGGGTTTATTAATGTTAGCTATATAGGTCAGTGTGGACACAGCGTGCTATTGATTTTACCTGCAATGAAATGTAATAACTCACAGCTTGAATGTAGCAATTTCATAGAATTTCTCTGGGGCACAGACACTGGAAGTTATATTGAGAAATGTGGGGAAATCAACTACTGCAATAGAAACACGGTAGATGAGGCAGTTTGAGTAAAAATGTCAAAAACAACATCATTTATCACAAAGAGTCCTGGGGCCAGATGCATCATGCTCAAACTGTGTTCTCACAAAGACACAAATGTGCATATGCATTCTTTTCATCTGATTTATAAAGCCGGATTCTTTTTTTATAGATGTCAATTGTTGTGGAATTGGGCACATAGGCCTCATTTCCAGTCCCACAAGTTGGCCACAACTGGATGTGGAAACGCCCTAAAACATCCATTTGTCTATCGATAATACCCGCTCCACCACTCATTAGACCGCTCAATGAGAAGGATGGCAAAGAAGCCGTGCAGTTTCACCAAATTGTGACACATCGGTGAAGTTCTCCAACAGCTGTCATTACGCACAGCTATAGCTATTTGTAGCTGGACATGGACCTGTAAACCACCTCAATCATCATTATTAAACGTCCGATAGATGATCAATGATTTATTCATAGAGCTCTTATTGAAACGGACTTTACAAAGAGCTTCACAATTCAGGATACAATTGAAAGATCATTACCAAGTGAAACAATGACTCAAATGTAAATCAAAATAATGACAAAATGCATCAATAATACAATCAGTGAAACAACCTAAACAACTCTCACCTTCTATTTCACATCCACCTTATAACATAGCTATCTGTTGAAGACTGTGTGTCTTGTGTGTGTTTGTACGTATTCTTTAGACATCTATCTGGTCCCTGCATTTCAAAAATACTGTTGGTGTGAAAAGACGTATGGAGTCGGCTGTGGTAGTTTGGTTTTCCTGGCTTCTTATTATACGCATGTAAAAATTGTAATTGTTAGAGATTTTTCAAAGTATTGAATGTACTTGTCTCCCAGAGAAAGACCTGAGATCTGTTGTATTTCTAATGTCATTTTTAATACCGTAATTAAGATAATTAGAACAATTAGGGTAAGTTGATTAATGATCTTGGATAAGCTCTCTGCTCCTGAGGAGTTTAACAGATGCAGAGACCTTGTCTGTACTTTTTTCCACCAATCATCCAAACTATCAGTTCCACCACAGTACTTAATTAATCACTACTGCGCTTTTCTATCGCATCTGAAAAGATACTAATGAAAGGTGATTAGCGCTGCTCTGTCAGAGCTAATGAAGCTCTCCTTCCCTCTGCCTGACTATCACCAGGGGAGGAGTCTTTGACAATATTTGTGGACAAAAGGAAGCTCAGCCAGGAGTCTTCGCCCGTGGGTGCCGATGGCAGCCGTGGCACCAACAGGAACTCCAACACTACGGGGACGGTGACCCTGGAGGCCCTCCACCAGCTGGCTGCCTCCTACTTCACCAACAGAGAGAGCACCCTGCGCAGGCTGCACCACCTACAGATCGCATCCACCACCATACGGGTATGTGGAAGTCAAGGAAAACTCGAAAAATAATGTTTGTAGATGAATCACTGTGCATGCAGTCACTGCCTACAGGCAGCTGTGTCGCTTCCCCGGCTTTGGCGTTTGTTAGCCGCCAGCATTTACACATGGGAACAGCAAGATATAAAGCATCGCGGTGGACTGGCTTGGTTTTGGGTTCAGTTACTGAATATATTCGAATGCATTATTCCGTCGTCAGGGGAGCAGGATTATCTCAGTCGATCAATAAATAAACACATTCACAAAACATACATTTGAAGTATAATGATATTAACATTAACTTTAAATGTACATATTTTTGCGTGGGACGTTAAGTTACTCTTTCAAGTATCAAAAGGAACTCATTATGCAGACTGATCCTCTGACAATGTTCTATTTTTTATGTGTCTAGAATGAATGAATGTCTGTCTGTCGGTCGGTAGTGGCCACTAATGATAACACAGCTGAGTGCATCTACGACGCCCAGCTTCAACCCTGCGCCCAGAGACACAGTTGGGGGGGCATAACAGTTTGCACACTGTTATTGTTTTGGACGGTGTGTTTGGCTCGGGGCTAACGAAACTAACGATGCACACTCTCTGCTGTACCTCGCTACCACTCAGCTGCTCTCATACGGCCGGGCAGCTTGTCGAGTTTACCTTTCATGATGGCACGACTGTATAAAGTGCAATATACAATTACCTCGGGCCCATTACTTGTTACACCGTCGCTTGTTTTTGAGTTTGAATGAAGTCTGTTTGACGACGCTTCACAGCACTCGATGTATTTATTCAATCACACAGTGCAGCAGCGGTTGTTGCAGCATGACTTGGCAGTGATCTGCACCCTACTGAGTGCACTTTTCTAGTCTTATTATTGGATCTGTAGTTGATGCATTGACGTGGTAATTGGTTGAGGTGGAGTTCATTTAAAAAGCTTTTCTATTCTTGTTGGTAGTTTCAGCTGAAAGAAGGATTTATATTTTACAAACGGATCATATGGATTGTGTGTAAAATCTTAATATGAAAAGTAACTGAAATTGGTTAATTGTGCATTCCTCTGATGTATGTTTTTAAATATTTCTATCTATATCATCTCCTTGGTAAAGTATCATTGGGTTTCTTGAAAAGCGCTTCCTAAATAAAATGTATTTTTATTATTATTATTATTAAAATAAATGTAATCAAGCTAACATACATCATTTCTCTCAGACAGAGGAAAAAAGATAAAGTAGCCAAACCGAAAATACTTAAGTTAAGTACAAGTACATCAAAATTGTATTTTAAAGTTCAGTACTTCGCAGCTTTCCACCACTAACTGAGATTCAGTCACAACATGTGTGTAGAGCAGTTTAAGTTTATGACACTTTGCAGATAACGTGCACCAACAAACAACAAACTTTAATTCCCACTTAGGGAATTTACTTCCATAACTCTTTTTTAATCAGGTAGGATTAAGAACAAATGCTTATTTACAGAATTGCCCTGACACCAGCAAATTCACCTGTTGTAGCTGCAGGGCTGCAGCACATCTATCTCTCCTGTTTTTCGCTCTTTGGCGTGGCACTTTATCGTCACATAAATGTGTGCCGAAGGAACTGGGGTGAATTGATTTGCATCAGACTCTGATGAAGGAATTTTTAAAACTTCTTTTGTAAGATTGTCAAACGTGTCTGTGCTAATCACCCATTACAGACTAATTGACTGTTTTAAGGCAGTGGAGAACAATATAAAAAAAAAATACAAGGTCTCACAGCCTCCCCGGTATGAGGCTTTAAAGAGTAGAACAGCAGCAGCGGTGCGTCCTGTACTATAAAACACCAATCATCCATTTTATCATCTGAAGTGGCCATTAGAGTGCACGCATTAATCAGCCTGAGGGGCAAACATAGATGCTAAAGTGAGTAGCCACTGATGAAGACAAGCTGCCCCCCCCCCACAAACTGAGAACATGTTCCTACAGTTATGCATCAGCTTGATGGATTAGAAATATCATTCCATTAATTTCCAGCCAGGCTTACTTCCATTCATTTGCCACTTTGCAAGTGTGTGTGGAGTTCAGGCAGATTGAAGATCATTCCCAGAGAAAGAGAGCGAGAGAGGGAGATGAATACCACATTTTATGAGGGATGTAAAGCAGCACCTGCGATACATGGTCATTCATTAAAAATTACACACGGTATTGAGGGCTCAGGCAGAAATAGGACAGATCCTGAGCATAAACTTATGCTAATACGCAGTAAGTTATGTGTTTTTGTGTTTCAAGCGTGTCGGAATTTCGAAGTTCAACATCAAGATGAATTACTGTTAGAAATAAGGAGAAAAGTGAATCAGTTTAAAGTTTTTCAGTCAGAGGGAAGTTGATTTCTTCTCTCAGATCAGAGCAAATTATTCCGTCATAGAAAGCTTTCTAATTGAAGACCTTTTCAATATTACTTCAGTGACTCATTGCAATCAAAATTCATTTTAGGCATGAAATGCCTTTGATGGTATTTCATGCCACAAGTAAGATGAGTCAATACTTACAGGTCCTTTTTAAAAGTGACGAATGACTGTCCCCCACACTGAACAAACAAAGAGGAAGGGGGGGAGTGAAATGACAAAAAAAATAAATAAAATCACACTACAAAAGATTCACATTCTCAAAAATGTCTTGCAGGTGACAGAAACCAGAACTGGGCCGCTTGGATGCAGCAACTATGACAATCTGGACACAGTCAGCTCCGTACTGGTTCACAGTCCAGAAAACAAGGTTCAGCTACAAGGTAAAATCTGTTCAAAACGTTTTGGTATTAACCTCTAGCAGCCATGACACATTTGACTTGTAGAGGATGTAGCGCGACTTTGCTTTGAAGCCGGAAAACATCACAGGGTCGAGGTGGATGAATACGTCAAGCGTGTGACATTTTGACGCAAGCAGCCACTGTTTGTTTCTGGTTTCTATACCAACAGCAAAAGTTGTTTTCTTCTATGTCTATGAATCATTTTTTCAAGCATCATTTGTAGCAGTTTTTGAAAGGCATTGACAAACAATGTCATTCTGCCAATAGAGACGTTAGAACAGAGTTACTTTTTGTGACTATTTTCTGATCCGTCACCGTTATGATCAAGGTTTGGTTTGGTTTAGGTTCTTTAAACCTCTTAGTAAAGTAGGAAACGGTGGTGGTCATGATTTAAAAAACAAAACCATGTTGATTGTTCGTATAGAAACAGGAAACACACAGCACTCTCCTGTGTCACACACCTTTTATTCAACCCAAGGTCAACGTTGTTTTCTTTTAGTATGAATCACTCTTTTCATATTAATCATTTCTGTAACCGTACATATGTAACAGTTGTTAAAAAAGGCACCGACAACAGACGCCATAGATCGGAAAGTGCTCGTGTCACTTTGGAAAGCAAGTTAGTTTGGAGAACTCGTGCACCTTTCATAATGTCACACCATCTGGCAATGGCTTACATATTTATTCTTTTGGTCAAACTGGGAAGATTTGGATGAAGAAGACATCAGCAGTAGCCTTATATTACAACAGATATGAACGTGATACTGATCATCTAATCTAACTCTCAGCAAGAAAGTGAATAGGTGCATTTCCCAGAAATTCAAACTATTGCTTAAAGGAAATGGATATGGCTTTATTCTAGATTTTTGTTACCGTCGACAAATCCCATCAAACAGCCAAAACCAACAATGCGCTATTCTTTCTCTCAGTTCAATCCAATTTCCTGAACCTGAGGCATTCAGCTCCAAGCCCATTGTTTACTGCTTAAGGCATAGATTTATAAAAGCGGGTCACAAATATACGTTTCTTTCTTCTTCTTTTTTTTTACAAAAATGGAAATAAATTTCTAAAGCAGCTGGGCACTGCGGTTTTTAGTAAACAGTACTCAAACAGGAACAAATAGTGTGTTTGTATCGAGGACTATTACATATTTGGTGCATTAGTGAGTATTTCTGGCAGCACAACAGGAGTGTGTGTGTGGGAGTCAAAATAATGTGTGTTCATGGTAATTACACTACATTTTACCCAGTGCAATGATGTGGCTCATTTATGTGTTTTAAATACCTTAAAGTAAATATACACTAAATTACATGACTGCACTAAGATGAAACACATCATTGATGCTGTTAATATTTATATTTCTTACCAAATCAATACAAAAAATCTGCATTTCGTGGCTCAAAAACATCATCTACTGTTTGAAATCAGCCTTAATATTGCAATTCTGAGAAACACTCTACTGTTTGGGACCAATCTGAGTCATGAAACGAAAGAATGTTAATCAGAGTCTCATTTATGGTCTGATAAACGGTAAATCCATCACATTCAGTGCTCTATCTTTATTTTCCAAGCTACAGTAAGCTGTCATGTTTGTCAACGCTGCATCAAGTCTTTTGTCATATGAAAGTGGGCGTGGTTTCATCTCTCAGCCCCTTACTTCTTAGCATTTGTCTAAATGATGCAGTGGGTGGACTTATGCTCAGGCCTGGGGGTGAAGTTACACTTTAAAGATCAATCGAGGTCTATGGCAGGGGATGACGCACATCAGGCTTTGGCTACACAGACAATGCTTGTTAGTAGGATCGAATAATATTGGGTTTTGTTCTTTTCCTAGACTTTACTGGCAATAACGCAGATATAGACTATCAGCAACTTTGTCTAATTTCATTGTCTATCTGTCCTTGTTTGAATGTGTTTCATTTGTATTATTTGGAAAAAATAATTATCTCTAGTAAGAAAAATGCTGTGTAAATAAAATTATTATTTTTTATTATTATAACAATTTGACATCATTTATTTCCATGTGACCTCAGCCCATCGTCATCGAGTCTTGTACCTTCCCACAGGGCTGCAGGTCATCCTACCGGGCTACTTGCAGAGCCGCTTCATTCAGGCGGCTCTCAACTACGTGGGCTGTAAATCTGAGGGCCACTTTGTGTGCCAGAGCAGCGACTGCTGGTGCGAGTGCAGCGTGGACTTCCCTCTGTGCAACTGTCCTCTCTCTGACCTCGAAACTCTGGAAAGCAACCTGATGCGCATCAGAGACACCTGGAGGCTGACAAACCAGGAGTTTAAAGAATCCGGTGAGTCGGGGGAATTTAATTCACTATGACGCACCAAAACAGGACTTGGAAAATGTCAGCTTGAATTGGCGCTTTCAAAAAACTCACGGCTGGAACTCTCAGAATGCTGTACTTTGGGATACAGGTTCTTTTTCACTACATTTAAACTTCAAAATAACAGCTAACATGAACAAAAAACACATGTCTTGTTGTTGTTCTTAAATGCGTTATCGGCTGTCAAACACTGCCAGCTGCTGAATCAAGAGACCCGTCACTCATTGTGTCAAATCAAATGATGCTTCCGGTCCTCTTTAGGTGCTCAGGGCTGCAGTGAGTGAACATACACAGATCTTTCAAAGTGCTGTGAAGAATCACATGAAAAGGTGTAATGACATTTAATAAGGATTGTTTGCTTGATGAGATTAATACCTCTCTCATACCTACTGTATATATCAAACGCATGAAATTGTATTTGTTTAATCTGTACAAAGTGTAAAAATAGCTCAGAAGATCACCCACCTTCATGTTGTCACAACGAGATGTAGCGTGTTCATTAGTGAGCTTTAGAGGCGCTGCCTGTTTGCTAGCTGTAGCTTCATATTTACCGTGTAGATATAAGCGTGGTATCAATCTTTTTATGTTACTCTCGGGAAGATTCTTTTCGAAAGTGTCAAATACTTTTCGTAAAGTCAATTATTTAAAGCTCTCCTAATGAAAAAAGACAAATCCAATTAAAAAGGTAACCAACATGCAAAAAGTGTACAAAACAAAACAAGGTTATGAAATCATAATGCCAAAATAAGTTGTACTCCTGCTCTGATTTGTTGAATTAACTGCTGCAGTTAGAGCACCACTGACCTCATTGTCATGGCCGGTGAACGTAAACACTGTGGAGCTCTGTCATTGATTGTGTGACATTGATTGAAAGGCCTCCTGTATCAGAGCACGCTGACTGCATTCTCCTGATTTACGGCTCCTGTAGTAATTTTCCTGAGCTCTGTGCACATGAAAAAGTGTCTACACACACACAAATGAACCAAGTGTTAAACAAAGCCTGGCCGGCAATCAAACATCTTACTGAAACATCTGATTGTTGCACCAATTTCTAGACGGTGCTATAATTACTATAAAACACACCGGACCAGAAGATTAGCAGCAAGTAGCAATTTACCCGGAACTCTGATAGATCGTTTCGTGGCACAAATCAGGAGAAAGGACCTGCTGATAGAGGCCAAGTTTATGCGACGATACTATTCGTATGTGACAGAACGTTTCCTCCTGCATCAGAAAATGTCAAGGAACTTTTCAGACACATCATTTTTGTGTAATGTTTGACACCATGTGTGATTTTTTATTTTTTTATCAACCCACCCTTACTTTCACATTGTTGACGGCAAAAGCTGCAATTTTGCTTTCAGTGTCACTCATTTCTAATTAGAGAGACTAGTTGCTTTGAAGGTGTACAGTGCTCTATGCTGGCAATAGGTGGTGAACATGTATCCTCTCGCTGAAACGACATATGAAAGGAGTTTGTTGTATGACATGCTCATGAAATCAGCATTCCCTTCCCTCTGAAGAAAATCTAAATAACAAAACAGGCTTTCTTGGCATGTTGCAGCGGTTATTGCTCCTCTTGAGCTGTTTGCTTTTTCTGGGACAAAGAATGAGAAGGAGACAGTTTGGTTTTTTTTTAGGGATAGTGTTACCCTGCGGCTCGTAGCCACAGGCAGAGTTTATTTATTCATGTTCTTTCTTTCCTACCAGAGGAGTTCCAAAGCTTTGTTGAGAAACTGCCAACCCATTACGCTGTAAACACATCTGTCGTGGAACACATGTGGAGGACGGATGCCAGCGTGCTCCAGCACTACAGGCAGCTGGAGACCAGTGGCAACCAGCTTTTCGCTAAAGCTCGCCGCACCGTTAACAAGCTCTTCAGCCTCAGCAAGAGGTGCCGAAAAAAGCCGAAAATAGTCCTGCAGAGGACGAGGTAAGAGGCAAGACAAGAACAAGAGAGGGGACTATTTATACCGCTGCCCGTTAACCCAAGGTGCTCCCCAAAACTTATAATTATGAAAATGATTTATGCGCTATAGGCGCAAAGCAGCAGAGCAGGACGGTACTTATTAGAAGGCACTTGAGGAACTGTAGCTGTGGAGTGATGTGAAAAGTGCTGACAGGAGCAAAGCTGCTTCTCTGTTCCACCGGAGGGAGAGACAAAACAAACGGGATCATGTTCGGACAAACAGACAACTTTCACTGTTTGAGGTTTGAACTGCATTACAATCAATACAGCATTTTAAAATGTCTCATATAATAATCCATTTGTTTTAATGGAATCACATCCTAGAATTTAAGCTGCTGTGGCCAGTAATACATGACGACTTTGGTTATATTTATCACTGTATTGTTTTTACTATAACAGCTGCTGTTTCAGCAGCAGTCCCACCTGGATAATCTATTCCTGCAGCCTATCGGAGACCAATGTGGTCATAACTTCACTCGGATTTATTCCTCTCTCATGCACACTCTATGTTTATAGCCATTTCTGGCAGGAAAATTAACTAAATGACACAATCCATCAGCTCACTTGTCAAATGCAGGCACTGCCTCCTCAGTCCACAGTCCAATTACACATCTTTATCACAACCCTTCTACTTGTAAAAAAAAGAATACAATAGTGGTTTAGAGTCACTGGGTGAGTCTGTTGTTTTGTGTCCATTTGAAACTGAATATTTGTTTTATTTATTTGCTTTTTCACATTGTAATTGTATTTTAATAGCATAGTCATTGGGCTGTATCTGCTGTAAAAGTAGTATAAACGTGAGACTAAAAAGCCACAAAACAAAAAGAGTATATATAGTATGTGTGTATGCTTATGTGCATTTGTTAATATGTTGTGTCATCACCACCCATCTGCAACACAGCAGGGGAATTCAATACATTTAAATATTCATTTTGATCAGATTCTGCTTCTGGAACTCCAGCTGAGTTTCAGTTTGGCTAAAATAGTTTTTGCTGCACATTAAAAATCACATTTCCTTCATCCCATTATCACAAAAAAACATGAAAAAGACTCAAAGTAACAAAATATGAATGAGATGTTCTCTGTTTAACCCAACTGTCGTCTCTTCTTCAGGCCTCTGCACTTCTGGTTGAGCTACGCCCTCTCCATTTTATACTGCAGTGAGAACAATCAGGTTGGTGTTTATAGCGACGAGAACCGCAGCTGCTCCTGCCCCTACAACCATCCGCCTTGCCAGGGCCTCATTCCCTGCTCTGTGGGCGACGGTGCCCGCTGCGCCTCCTGCTCCACGGAGAACAGGACACGCTGCTCCAGCTGTAACCTTGGCTTCACCCTCACCCAGGGAGCCTGCCGGCCCGCCATACCCGACCCTACGGACCCCTACCTGGGCTTGGAGAGTGACCGAGACCTGCAGGATCTGGAGCTGCGCTACCTCCTCCAGCTGCGTGACCCCCGCATCGCTCTGCACGGCGTGTTTGTGAGCAATGACGTGCGCGTTAACACTTGGTTTGACCCGTCCTGGAGGAAGAGGATGCTGCTCACCCTCAAGAGCAACCGGGTGAAGTCCAACCGCGTTCATATGCTCCTCGGACTCGCCGTCCAGTTTTGCCTCACCAGAAACAGCACTCTGGAGCCGGCGTTATCTCTGTTTGCGAATCCCTTCGGGGGCAGCCATTCAGAGAGCTGGACCATGCCTATAGGTCAGCATGGATACCCTGACTGGGAGCGAACAAAGCTGGATATCCCTTTGGACTGCTATAATTGGACTTTAACTCTAGGAAACAGATGGAAGAGTTTTTTTGAGACGGTTCATTTCTACCTGAGGAGTCGTATCAGGGACCCTGTGGGAGTGACAGGAGGCAACAAGAACACGACGGTGTACTACGAGCCTCTGGAGGCGACAGAGCCGTCGAACAACATCGGCTACATGAAAGTGAACAGCATGCAGCTGTTCGGATACAGCGTGCATTTCGACCCCGAGGCTATCCAGGACCTGATTCTGCAGATAGACTACCCGTACACTCAGGGATCACAGGACTCGGCCCTGCTGCAGCTGGTGGAGCTGCGCTACAGGGTTAACCGCCTCTCTCCTCCCGGGGCCCCACACGTGGATCTGTTCGCCTGTCTGCTCCGCCACAGACTCAAACTGTCCAGTGCAGACGTGACCAGGATACTCACTGCCCTGCAAGCTTTCAGTGCCAGACAACCAAACTACGAGGAGTACGAGGCAAATAAACTGTGTAGTTAGTTAATGGCCACCATTTGATGTTTTGTACTATTTCCTCGCCACGGACAGACCTGTATCCTTTGTCAGCCGGATCCATGTGTGTCAATTGTGTGATATGTTGTTCAAGGATGTGTTGTACATACACTTATGTGCAATTAAATGTGATGTTTTTATAATTTCAGTGTAGTTTTATGGAATAAAACCCCCTGAAAACTTTTCAATATAATAGGAAACATTTGTGACTTAATAAGCAACAATTAGAGACTTAAAGTTTGGGAAACAAAACACCCATAAGGCACCATTTATTATTAGTTTAACATTGTATACTCTGATTCATCAGGACAGTGTGGGTGTGATCAGATTTAAATGACAGAGGACTGACCACATGGGCAAACAACCTGACAACTGTCATCATGCTTTGATTTAAACCCTGATCATGATGCGTGACAACACCTTTTCCAAACTTGTGAGAACGATGACATGAAATAACCAAAACTGTCACAGAAAACATTGTGTTCGTGTACGAGCCCACTGCTCATAGTAAGAGGCTGAATGAGAAAATAACCTCCTATTATCATTTTACAATTTAAATTGTAAGAACGCATCAAGATATCCTGATAGCCTTCCTAGTTATCTCACTGGAGAGTCGTAGTGGTGTGTGTGTGTGTGTGTTGCGTTGTTTTTGCCCATCTGGAGTCTCGGAACACAAGGTCTCCATTCTCCATTGATGGAATAGCCTCGGCACAGATTACTAAGTGTATAGTGAGAGAAGGGAGGGTCAGAGCAGCCTGCCTCTGTTCCTCCGCCGTCCCCTTCCGCCATTCACACTTACTGTGATAGATGAGCTGGAGCGCCTCAGAGACAAGTCCAACATCAAACAACAGTACGCTATGGTGTCAGTGACAATGATAGTACTCTCGCCCAGCACCGGAGCGAGTCGGACACTCAAAAGAGTGACTCAGACCAAAAGAGAAATCAGATTTAATCCCCCAAGGGGCGTCGTCGGCGGAGCCACAGGATCGCAGCATGGTGCGGCTTTGATTAGACTAGCATCTAAAGAGATCGTAGCAAAGATGTACCTTCATCAAGATTCACCTAGACATGTTTCTCCTGAGATTAAAGCCAAACAGAATTTGCTCTGATGCTATCGTTCAGAAGGAATGTGAAAAGGTGGATGAGGCAGTTTTGATTGTGAGATGAGGTGCCGAGCATACTACTACCAGCACCCCCTACTGTCATCCAGATTGACTGTACAGTACGATGCATTATGCTGCAGCGGTACAGTAAAAGATCAGTTTAATCAGTTTATGTGGCACTGAGTGGAGTGGCTGAGTGGACCTTTATGACGAGCATCTCCCATAGGCTGCGTTTGAGCTTAAACATTGATTTTACAATTTGAAGACGCAGCAGGGTTGTCCCCAGGCTGTAACACAAGTCTTTTACTTGGCTATCAGATATCACAAGAGCATAGTGTTGGCAAGTTATCATGTTAGACTCACCTTGTAAAATTCCTCTTTACAATCCTTTTTCTCTCATGCTCTTATTTGTACTTCATAGCAGTTGATGCACTGGAAGTAGTTGCTGTAGTAATATTTAACATGCCAAAATCTACCCAACCTGTACTGTGTGTTTTAATTGACCGCAGGGGAGAGTCTGTGTGTGAGAAAGATATTGAATCTGGATCGCGTCCCAGCAAAGGGTTAAACGGTGAGCATCTGGTGTGGTTTTAAAAATATTTGTAAGTAAATATTCTGCATCTGGGTGGGGAAATGTGGTGCAGGGCAATTGGAAGCAGTCCAGTCTTCCTCTGGGCTGAGACACGGGGAAGAGAATGAAAGAGTGTGTTGCTATGAGCAGCTCCGGTTTAGAAGTTCTAGTCTGACAAGGTTTTTTTGATAAAGAAGGCATCGTCCTAGACTTAATTTACAGTTAATGGACTGAGCACTTTGACAGAGGTTGTCTTTTTCACTTTCAATTGATTTGGATAAAAATGAAAACTACATTAGCGTATTCCAATAGAAAGCAATTATACAGAAAAAAGTAACGTTAAACTAAAGTTTTAGTGTCACTCAAGGATTACCATCAATTAGGCCCCAAAAGCATCTAAACAAACATTTTGAGAGCTTCACTATAGCCTTGAGGATTATGTGTACAAAGACAAACAGTCACGACGAAGGATCCAGAACAAACTTTACCACCATTTAAGCTAATAGCTCAACATTTTGGGAAAGTAGTCTTAATCATTTTCTTGCCAATAGTTCTGTGAGAAAATGTAGACCACTCTCATGTCTGTACGCTAAATAAGTAGCTACAACTACGAGGCGATTAGCTTTGTGTAGAACAAAGATGAAACTAACGTGTTAGCGTTTCAGTTATTACCAATAGAATTTAACAGGTTAAATAGTGATCTTTGCAGTTGCTGGGAGGTAGATTTTGTTACATTTGGACACAGTCAGGCTCGCCTTTTTCCTGTCTCCAGTCTTTATGAATAGCTAAGCTAACAGGCTGCTAGCATTAGCTTTATATTAAGCAAACAGATCTTCTTATCCAACACTCTACTATTCCTTTCAAGCTGAGATTGATCTTTTAAAATGGATGTCATGAATATGTCTGAAATGGATGTACATCACATGGGGATTTGATTTGCTAATAACGAAATAGCTTAATTTAATATCTTTTTCAAAACAAACAGTATAAATATTTCATATTTATATAGTGCTTGCTTGTCTTATCTGCCCACTGAGGCCTGCTGCATGACCGTCATATTTCACCACTTTCTTTTAAAACAAATGTCACAAATGGACAGCATTCAATTTTGAATATCCTCGTGAAGTCAGGAAATTATTAATAAGGAAACATACCGAGGGAACTATTCCTAAAAGGAGCAGTGACGAGCCAACAAACAACTAACAGATTGTGAACTTGCTGTAGCAACTGGAAACAACAGGGACACTAATGAGAAAATCCTTAGGTTAAATTACTAACAGATTTGATTGGAACAATACGGGTCTTGCTCTGTTTATTTTGTCACTAATAGCGGTGCAATGGCCTGCTTCTGGTGTTTACCAGGAGCATACGGTTTGTGCTCATGCAGGAGCTGACTTGATCTCCCCGCTGCACAGGCCTGGATGCTGCAACACATCTGGGATGTTAGTTCTGCAGATTTAGTTCATCACACTGATGCTGTGATTTGGTTTTGCTTACAGTTGCTTAGCGTACCCTTGGGTAAGTCTCTCTATTCGATACCTCAGAATACTTTTGATGTGCTTTAACCTCAACGCTTTTGAGGAAGTCATATGCAGATACATTGATGCGACTGCCTTCAGACTCCACTTAACCTGCAGAGATTTATGCATCAAAGACGGAGTTCCACTTGGCGCAGATGAATCTGAATATACAGTATGTTGGGATGATATGTTAAGCTATATATCAGAATATTTTTTACAAGGTTCCTTCTTTATCAGGATATTTATAATTTTTATTCAAGTGGAAAATTTGCATATGTTCCCCTCTGCTAAAGGATTCTGGGTCAAATCTTCTCCAGCTCAAGCCAAACAAATCAACACACACTTTGCTATTTAGGGGTAGGATGCTGGGAAAAAGAAAAAGTATGCATATTTCGAGAGGTTTTATCCGAGGGCAGAGCAGGAGTATAATGTACACACACACACACACACACACACACAGGGCAGAGGCTGAGTGATAAGCAGGAGCTTTGGCTTGGCAGGCTTGTGGGCCTCTGAGGAAACATGAGTTAGACTAATGTGTGTGTCTGTTTAACAAGCATGCTGGTGATGGGAGGCAGGGGCTCAGTGAAGGGGAAGAGTTTATGGAGAGGACAACCCCATGGGAGGCATCGGGAATAATAGCTGACGGTACGTCAGAACCGCTCCAGACAGCTTGCTTTAAAAGCCACGAGGGGGACTGTCTTTGGAAACTAACTGTAGAGCATTGCTTGTTTCTACACCTTTTTTGTACGATGAACAGAGCACACAAAGGAGCAGGAAACAGGTTATTGATCACTGCATATATTTCACATTTGGAATTTAAATCACAAAAATAAATCTTTTTTATTTTTTGGGCTTTACATTTGCAAACACTCTCGGCTGCTTAGAGACTGTGTTTGTTCGCTTTGTGACCTAATTGGATGTCCACAGGTGCCATCAGTCCTGAATAAGAAATACATTTTGTCTACAGAAAATGCGGGGTGGGCAATGGGGGCTTTTCTCTTCACTCGGAATGCTGTCTGCTGAAAGCTATTAAAACCCCATTTAATTTGCATGAGGGCATGTTAATTTAGAAAATTAAGAGCGGGGCTATGTTCTGCTAGCAGTAATAGGCGGTCGAATGTAGACTGGAATAATGATAAGACATCAAAATAAGGTGACGCCAATCGGTGTAATACGACACTTGCAAATCACATGAGATCTGACTGCTGTTTGAAGACGGTGTCGCGGCTCATGAAGATATCCAAAATAAACCTCATGATGTCCCAAGATCAGTTTGACTGATGGCTTTTCACTGCAATACCGACATTTCTACACGTACGTCACATTGTCAGTAATGCATCTGTAAAATGAGGGTATTCTCGTGTCAAAAGTCGTAGTAATGTTAAGTTGTTTCTCTCAGGACTTTACTTTTGACAGAGCGGCAAATCAGCACAAACTGCAGAGCATCTTTTGACACTGAAAATAGCACAAAATAACCAAAACTGATGGAATAATGAAATCAGTCAGCAAGGCATTCAATGTCAGGGGACGCTACGATATACATTACGTTTTTAAATAGGGAACAAATCACAAAAAAACATAACTGGCATTACGTTCATACATTTCTGGTTTTAGAGAATTATGAATTAGGCCATAGAGGAAACTAAAGTAATAAAAACCCGATGACAACGACTGCAATAAAATATATGAAAATGGGAACTATTCACCCCATACATTTGCAAACAGATATATATTGGTTTGTTTTGCTACTCCAGAAGATTGTCCATTGTGCAATAAAACAAAATGAAGTTACTGATTAGATGCTTCAGAATAATTCAGACCTACCTATTTGCTCTCCACAAGCAGCCATAATCAACATCATCATCTTATTTCATTTTGAGAGCTGTGTGCTGCACAATAAAATGTTGGGGATCGCTTCCTCACCAAGATTAACAACGACAGAGGCTTTTGAATTTACATAAAGTCTTTTTTTATAATGAGTAGTGCCGCTGCACCCACCTCCACACACACACACACACACACACACACACACACACACACACACACACACACACACACACACACACACCATACAAAAGCAATGTAACCAGAAGGTTGCAATTCTTCACCCTACGCTCTCATTATAGCCGCAGCACTAATGACGCAGTGAGGATCAAGGTGCTGTATGGAGATGAAAGAGGAGATGCGAAGGATTTACAATGCTTCCCAGATCACTGATAAAGCACGGCGTAAACAAAACTTTGCCTGGGGTTTGCACCACGAGGGAGATGGGATTTAGTCTCCAGATTCAGCGGCATTAGAGAGGCAGAGAGCAGAAATCCTGACAAGGCTCCGCATTGCAACATCTGAACAGAATTAGTGGGTTTGGATTTCCAGGGCTCGTACACAAGCGCTGTACAGTCTCTGTACTCATTATCCCACTGCCTGTGGAAACCCTGGTGCATCCTCTAAGTGGCTCTAGAGCACAACATACTGTATAATAGTCCATTAATCTGTGACTAGGGAGCACCTGTCAGGGTGGAACTTGAGGATCCTTGAAGTGAAATAATACTTGATGACAATCATTCAAGGTCCCCGTGGCAGTGTAACTGTAACTGTGATAGCACTGTTTTCCTCTGTGAATGTCATACAGCCAAGTGAAGATATGCAATGTGCAGTAAGCGGTTAGAGAATATGTCATCATCTCGTTAACAGAAGCCACTATCTTCGCTGCCATCTCCAGCTGTTTCCCTTTCAAATGTTTACCCCCCCCAAAACTTCCCCAAAACCATATGCAAGCTACTTTAAATCATAGACACAGTTTTTTCTTTCTTAAGGGGATAATATAATTGCATCAAAGACCAACTAATGTAGCCTCATTTAGGAAAAGTCCTAACGCCGGGGCAGCCGATGCCGTTGCTGTTAATGGTTATACGAAGCGACACAAACCACAGCGCATATTTGTCCCAAATGGTGATTTCAACTGACGGCCTCATACATTCAATGTTATTAATATTTCAAATCATAAACAAACAATTAGTTGTGTTCATTTATTCAGCAGTGTTGGGTGACACCTCTGAGCCTGGCAGCAGTTGCAGCGCTCCCAGATCACATTAATCAAACTGGGGCTGACTCGCACAAAAAAAAAAGGCATCTGGAGACCGTTTTGCGATTAAGAGAGAATAAGTTCTCTGATAAAAAGCACTAGGAATCAGCACTTTTGGCCAGTAGGGACTGTTGCAAAGCAGAAGCTGCCATAACTGGACAAACAGCAATCTCACAGCCGGGAATCCCCGCAGCCAATTATTGAGAGGAAACTGGCATATCCAAGGACAGCTCCAAAAACCTCAGCTGGATGTAGTAATTATGTCTCAAAACCACAAGCACCTCATCTCTCCGAATGCCATTCACCAGCCGAATAAATAAACTGATGAAGATATACACTATCGATTGGTTAGATTAGATTTATATGTCTGCCATCGGAGCGCGGTGAATGTTTCTGATGACTAAACCAGTGACTAAGCTCACCTCAAGTGAAAATAATCTACCTAACTAAATGCTTTTTGAATGTTGTTGTGTCTTCCCAGACTAAGCTGTCTCTTCAATTAAGAAGGAATTTAGCACAGTTCAGCAAAGCCAGGTTGTCTGTGCAGCAGCCGAGAATTCAGCTTTACTGGGTCACAGTAAATCCAGTCAGATGGTCGCATCGCATCTTTTGCTTGTGGACCGAGGAAGGCCACTGAGCTTTAGTTCAGCAGCACGCACCGAGTCACACACACACACACACACACACACACATACAAACACTGACAAACCCGGTTGAGATCACCTGAGGAAGGGTAGAGAGATGAGAGCACCAGCTTCTTTTCTCTTTTAATATGCTGCCTTTGCGTTCAATTAAAAGATACAAAAACAGCCATGCCAGCTGCTCCGCTGTGCTGGACATACTTTATTTTTTTGAGCTATATGCTAATGTCACTTGTGTTGATTAATAAGGGTGAGGAAAAAAACATTTCACTCAAGTATCGATAGTAAATTATATTTATTAATCCATTTTTTGATGCTTTTTACTTCTTTGGGGGTTGGATTGCTGAAAATAAATCCTGATAATGACTGATACACTACAAGCATTTCTTACTGTATCAATTTGTAGATATTCCAAAGTAAACATTTCTGCATTAAGGTGCTATGAATCTTGAGATGATCTTGAGATCATGTTGACCAGAAACATACACAGGCAGAATAACATGCACACAACGGTCTGTGCATACATTGCTAGCTAGCTCTCGAGAATAATTTGAGGTGAAAATATTCTTCGATTTCTGTCTGAATAGAATTTTTGTTTAGCGTGTTAGCATGCTAACGTCACAGCTAAGGCTGATTGGAATGTATTTGATCACAAATGAAAGTATTGAACAAACAAAGATTTTGACCTGCTTGCGCAAGATGAAAAAAATGATGATTCATCTTGATGGGAACACGAACGTCTATCAAATTTGACAGCACATCAAAACCACAAATGTCAACCTGATGGTGGCATGGAACCAAAGAGGGATGCAATGTCTGGGAACCTTAATGTCGGAGCAAAATGTTGTCTCAATCCATGTCGATGTTGAGATATTTCACTTGATGGGGGAAGATTTGGACCTGCTGGAGGCATTAGGTAAAAAAAAACAGGCGATCGCCAAAGTTGGTAGGAGTCATCCGCTGGGGAACATGAATTTTTATAACCACGCGACTACTAGCATGATTATTAAAAATAAAACTGACTTTATGTGCCTTGACTTCAACAACAGACAGACAATCCTAGATATGAAACTTCCTTCCCCTCATATTATTTCAGCTTTCAACACGTAAAAGAAACTGGGAGCTCCTTCACAATGCTTTCTGTCACCGTGTGGAGCTATTCTTCAAACACCCCCCCATGCCCTTGTTATGCTGCATTGTGAGCTTGGCATTCGACGCCTTCACTCCTAATTTCCACACACATTCATCAGGCACAATAACAAGGCTAATTTCAGGGCAAATAATTGTCACCTGCCCGTGTCCCTCACAGTGGGTGTTGTGTCTTTAATGACTCCAAACACTTGCAGACAAGAGGGGAAAGTGGCAGAGTCTTCTTTGAAAGTGAATTCTGTCTTTTCCTCCTGCAGGTAAATGTGCCTGTGCTATGAGCATGCACATTTTTTCAGATGATGATGATGAAAGAGCGCTTCAAGTCTGCTTGGAGATGAAAGAGCTGTCTGTGCTCCTCTCTGGATTCATTACTCTCAATTCAGGTGTCTCTTACTCACTCCTCTCCTCCGCTATACATTCCTTGCACTTTTCCATCCTCAGCCTCACACCCCAGTCGCTATTCAAACCCCCCCCCCCCCCCCCCCCCCCCCCCCCCCCCCCCCCCCCCCCACTCAGCTGTCAGATCCCACTCGTCATGGCTTAATAAAGTCATCTTCACCCAGAGACGTCCACTAATAGGATCACAATAATGCTCCAAAGTCCTTTGATGGGAAAATTGAGACAAATCGGTTGAATTTCACAGAGGTTGTTGTATTGCGCCGCCTTTCACTAACTGATATCCTCGTGGCGAATCTCACTGTCAACATTCAGGGGATTTAACAGACAAGTGAATGCTTTGTAAAACACATTTTCACACCAGTAAATTGAAGGTCACATTGGTTTGGATGCTTACATTTTGGTTTATTTCACACCAGCAGGAAACAGGGTTTGTTATAAATGTGTTTTTTTCCTGCTCGACACCTCTGCATTTGTAAAGATGGACATGCTGGGGAAATTGGAATGGTTAGATAGGCCAGGCTGCTTGTCGGCTTCTCTGTGCTTTGTTTTGTTTCCTTTGTTTTCTTTGTGAATTCCATCGTTATATTTTCTGACTGACTGCTCATCAGATCTAGGTTGGCTCGTCTCTGTAGATTTCTTTCAGGCAGGCTTTTGCGATGAAGGGCTGTACTGTATAAATAACTCTGACTTCCAACTCATATACTTTGTAATTGTGTTGAATATATACAATATTTAACTTCGCACATCGCAGTTTGTGAAGTAGCGAGTTCTCACCAGGCTGGTATTGAAAGGATGGTGAAGAGAGAGAGATAACGTAATGAAGCATTCACTTCGATCTCTGTCTGTAGTGCATGTTGTGCCGTCGCATTGATATGACAGATAGCGAAAACAAATTACAGGGAACAATGCTCCGGAATGAGAGTCTACCTGATGGTGTAACCTAACGTTGTTAAACCGTTAGTCATCCTGATTGACTGTCTGACAGAGTTGATGACCTCGTCTCTTCTCTATCTGTCACTGGCGATCCTCCTCATGTGGCCCACTCGTCTCCCGGCAGCAAAAGGAGAGAAGAAAAGAGAAGCGAAGAGAAAAACAGAGGAGGAGCGAAGGCAGCGCTAGCTCTCAAAATACCAACATCTGCGGTGTCTATTTCACGGATCATAAAGCATCAAAGACATGAAGGGTGACAACGACAGGTCCGACCAGAAACACCGTCCTGATAAATCCTCCAGAAGATGATGGAGGGATTCAGGAATATTATCCTAAATTTTGTGGCCTGTACGTCCCCCCTTGAAGTCTTGGATGAGACAAATGAAAGTCAAGGAAGTGTTTTGAGGAGTGACGGACTGTGTGACTGTCGAGAATGAAACCCACAGAACTCACTGTAAAGCAACTCACACATTTGCAGTAATGTATGGAAAGTTATATAGCATATAACTCCTCTAACTGGCAAATCTGTATTTAGCTTTTTTTGTAAAAACTCTTTAATTCACATGTATATAATGAATTGTATTTGGTCACATTTGCACCTGGACAACCACAGTCTTACAGTGACAGTAATCTTTTCATTTGGGAAATGTAAACGTGTGTAATCCAGGCTGACAAAATAGCTCTAGTGGAGAAATGTTTCTTTTTGGAGAAGGAAAAAGTGCAAAATAAGGACTGTGTAAAATGATTAATTACATTACACTTCTCTCGCAAAGCCCAAAACAAAAGAACAAAAGCATTTGGGAGTTTTGCCTTACTGTAGCATATTTAACTCACGAGTCTCCAACTCCCCGCATACTGTAGACCTCCAGTAGAGCTTTGAGACACTTCCAGGAAGTTATATAAACTCCTCCCTGTAGGCCAGCCGGTGCTTCCCTCCAAACTCCAAAAACAAATAACAGAGTTGAACAAAGAGATGTGAGGTAAAATAAGGACGTTTCACCCTTAAAATCTAATTTAATATTTCATGAATTTCTTTGAGCGTTAAGTGAATTGTGATGTATTCCATGTTTAGTTTAAGGGCTGAAGATGTGCCTCAATACCAAGGTTAGGGATCGATGTAAGTGAAAAAATAAGGATTTGTCTGTTTTACTTCAAGTAATTCAATCCATTTTTTGAAGTTAGTGTTGTGATTTGTAATATTTTCCTGGTAATGTTTCTTTAATTCATCCCTTCATCCCAGATTGATTGCCACTGATACTGATATTTTGGAAAGGCTTTTGGATCCCTGTGTTTGGATTTTAGCCACACTAGTGATGTGGCTCCCTGGGATGGCAAAGTAAGTCCATTTTGGTGTAATGGCGACACTCTGTATTGAAACTTCCTTCAGCATCAACGTTAGCATGTCACTATGAGCCTGTAAGTATGCAGATGTTAGCATTTAGCTCAATGCACCACTTTACCTCAATGCAACCTCACATAGAGCCGCTAGCACAGCTGTGGACTCTTGTTACTGGACTCTAGCTCTTTGATGGTACATTTAAAAAGGGACAGTTCACCCCAAAATCAAAACTACATAGTTTCCTCTTACCTGTGCTGCTATTTATCAGTCTAGATTGTTTTGGTGTGAGTTGCCAAGAGGTGTCTGCTTTCTCTCAAATATAATGGGTATACATGACACTCAGCTACTCAAGATAATCCACAGACCTTGTTTTGAGCAGTTTTGAGTCTGAACTATAGTCGAAATGAAATAGTTCCTATGGCCGATATCTCCAAAACTTGGCAACATCGCATCAAAACAATCTAGACGGATAAATAGCACAGGTAAGGTCATTTTGGGGTGAACTGTCCCTTTAAGGACCATCAAAAATGTGCATACCAAAAATCACCTCATGTTCCCACTGTGACCTTTTCTCCCTTTTCCAGGTGAGTCTTTATGGAAGCGGCGCACATCCCGTTATGAACTGGGAGAAGTACTTCTGGCTACAGAGGAGACTAAATTGTTCGCTAATGCATATTTTAATTAAAAGCAATGACTGATTGGCTATTATGATTAACCTGCATATCATCTTTACACACCACATCGGGATACCGCTCTTATATGTATTACGGTCATAACAGATATTTCCATAATGACCCTCGTCTCTTAAGACGTGTTATCCTCTATTAGCGAGACGTTACACCAATAGAAGGCATTCACTAGTGGGCCTTAATTAAACGCGATCAGCACAGTGTAAGTCTTCAATTCCGTCTTGATAAGCCATGAGAGCTCTCCTGGGTAAAATGAGAGCTAACATAAGAGTGTGGGGGGATTACGATTAGCTTTAAGCTCTGCTTCCGTCCTGCTGCCCTTGTTCGTCCTCAGCAGTCTGAGACGCCCCAGTGAGTTGAAGGAACATGCATTTATACCACCGAGGTGGCCGTTAAAGCTCTCCAGAGTTTTCATCTAACTCTCCGGCCTCAGAAACTGACATTTTAAGCTGCGTTGCAATTAACTGGCTCACGTTGGGTTGGGCATCCAAGAGGACCGTTGCCATATGCTAATTTGGCAACCAAAAGGCTTGGTGAATTACTTAAGGGGGTGAACTATATGTAAGTTTAATTGCTGCTATGGCAGATGCTTAATGACTCTCAACAATGATAAAATATTTTATAATGATCAAATTCGAAGAACTCCAGGCAGGGGGTGCTGCATGACGGGTGGAAAGAGACAAATAATTTAGCAGCCCTCTGTCTGTATAGAGCCCAGAAACATTTGAAATACATCATGAAGACGAAATCACGTTCACAAGGTTTCTCATGTCACATGTTATTACTCCGGCTTGAATTTCCCATCAGTGCTCCTGACTGACAGTATAGGAATATTAAATATTTCTGTTTCCATGTTTCTTAAAAATAGTCAATGTTTCTTATTGAAGTGGTCCATTATGTGTTCTGAAAACAAAGCTTCCAGAACAATATCATGGTTGTAAATATCATACCTGCCAAGCATTGCTGCTTCTGGCTTGCATTACTTTTATATTAGCAATAAATGGATAAAAGCTTTTTTAAGTCATGTTGGATTTCTTACAAATATATGTGAACGTGAAAATATCTATCACCCTTTTTGTTATCTGTAGTGCTGCACTTTAGGCATGAATTAATTCATAAATATGATATGATTAGTGATATTCTTAGCCTGGCCAGCTGAAAAAGACTTATTTGTTATCGCTAATTGTCCTATAAGAGCACAGAGCTCCAAATAGCTCCCTCTTACTGACAAGACTATCAAAATGTATTAGAAAGGTAGACAAATTACTTCAATGGCTTTCATATCCATTTATGAAATTACCCCTTTAGCTTAAGTGCTCTGATGAATTCACTCAAAGCCGACTATATACTGAATACTTTTTCCCTTTTCTTCAACCCCCATGTGTCTGTAATTATCTTATATGTTGAGAAATTACTTGGATTAGTGCCTTCAATGGTAGTTTAAAATAGTTCGTATTAGATACATGGGCAGTAGTGTGAACATATTTTAAACTTAGAGGACAAGCGGTCACACTCTGAACAAAAACCAGAACAGAATGGAATAAACTTCGTGGACATTTAACGGCCACTGTCTCACCAACTGACATTATTATTACAGTATTTGACATCCTCAAAATTGCAATTCATTTTGTATTTTACATATTTTTCTCTTGGCTTAAATTACAGAGTATGCTAGCAGTGTGGGGGATATGTCGCTCTGTCAGTGTAGCACCACACAAAAATACTGGAGGAAATTGTGTACAGACATTCATGGTCCTCAGACAATAGAGCCTGCCGACCTTGGTAACAGAATTCCGATCAGGTAAAAAAATTGTATTCGTCAAATACATTTATTCAGTGCTAATTAGCAAATGTTAGCATCCTTACAATCTAAACTCAGATGTGCATTGTAAAAATGATACCTGCTAAACATCAGCATGTGAGCATCGTCATTGTGAGCATGTTAGCATGCCGATGTTAGCATTTAGCTCAAAGCACTGCTGTACAGCCTCACAGAGAGGCTAGCATATCTGTAGGCTCTTAATCTTGCTAATGTAACCTTCACTCAAAACTTTGGCCATAAAACACCAGATACCCCAATATATATCCAGTCCACAAAGGACTAGCAAAAAATGTACATTGACCTTTTTATTTTCATTTTACAGTAGAACTGAATGTAAAGTATTCCCTCAGAGGTTACTCTGCTCTCACTGCCTCAGAATCACAACCGTCCATAATTGGTGTGCCAAGATAATGTGATTCCAAAAGATTTATAACAATCAAACAGTGGAGCGGCCACGGAGATTGTGTCATTTCACAGACCAGGGGATAGACATCACTATTGCCTTAACTGCAGCCCCCATTTCCACTTCTCATTGCAAGAGAGAATACTGATCTAAGCTATCATCCTCAGACAGGTGCTCTTATGGCCATAATCCATTCCCATTAGGCTTCAATCACACCCACCGATCCCAGTAGACAAAATAGGTCTAGAAGAAGGCTACCTTATAGCAAAGATGTATTAAACTTGTCTCACTAAATTGTATTCATACAAGAAAATAGCTCAATGTGGTGCACTGTAGTATCCACCTTGGCTTTTTGTACTCAGAGAGAAGAGAAATGTCTGATACACAGTTGAAATGATTGTCTTTACTTAAAGCTGGCAAACATGATACAAAATATGCTTACACGTGCATATCTGCACCCAGTGGATAATGCATGAAAGCGTTTTTTCTATTGTCTGCTACGGAAACATGCAAGATAATGTGGCCCTTTGGGGGGGAGATGCAAGACAAACACAATACAAAGTATCAAGGGGTTTCTGCAGGGAGAGGAAACTGATCAGGAAAACATAAACAGCATTCTTTCGCCTGCCTCTATTCTGCAGGAAATGATTACCGGTAGTGCCTTATAATCACGCACAACTTCCAGTGCTTAAAACATTCAGTAGCTTGCAGGCATCATATGTACTCACACAATCCTATAATATATGACCCAAAGCGTGCTCCGAGGACTTGATTTGAATGGTTCATTTGTGCTTGGTGTCCAATGTGTCTTTACTATTTGTAGTAATCAAAGCAAAGGGATTTGTCTTTTAATTCTTCACATGTCAATGACAGAGGTTAGACTTGACAGAAAATGTAAGTTTTATTCAGCAGAACGTTTTCATTCTCTTTTGAACCTTGAAATACTTGAATACAGTCGACAAACTGTCGTTAGATAAACGGGAAGTGAGGAGAGGTGCCTTAATGAGAGCTGATTGTCAGGATGTGACACTGATTTCAGGCGACACAGAGAGGTGAGACTCTGCTGCCATCTGCTGGACAAACACTGAAGCACACGGCTGCTGTGAACCCATATTTATCAAAACTGCTGCAAGTGACCTTTTACTCCTACTTGGAAATAAAAGTGATTGATCAAATGTATCACAATGTTAAATACTTACATCAAAGAGAGCTGCAGCAGCCCTTTAGCTTGGTTAAGAGCAGATCCTAGATCAGGGGTTTAACAAACTTTTTGTCTTTTCCCTTTAAAACGAAGCACTGTTTACACGTGGTTTAATTTTTTATGTGCCAAGTCATTCAACTACAGTGAAGTACAAAATGTAATTATTAATTAAGTAATTAAGTAATATTATTAATTAAATACAATTCACAATAAGATTGTTTTAGGCTATTATTTGCATTTGAATTGAACATTTTATATGGTGGTACATGACTTGTTTTCTTTTCTATTAGGGGTTCAAACAGCAAGTATACTACTTAACTACTGAACTGTACTAAATTGTCTATTGGTTTCCATTTCAGCCCTTTGTCCATAAAGTCATTCCTACTTCTGTATTCATAAGTTGTCAAAATAAGAGAGCAGAAACACAAGATTTAAAAATAACAGATTTATCCCCCAAAAAAAAAAGAAATCAGCAGTGGTGGGCTAAATCCTTGTCCCTGTCTTCCTGCTAGGATTAGTCATGTGAGTAAGTTACTTGATAAATGTGTCCTATATTCTTCAAATTGATCACATTGCATTTTTACGAAAGTAAAGTTAAAAGCATTGCTCATATTAGAAAATAAGATGGATGAAAAACTCACATTAGAAACAAAAGTGACGGTAACAGTAGCGGCGCTCTTGTGAAAGCGATTTAGGTCACATGCTGGTTGGTCAGCGGTCTCCAGGGTGAACACGAGAGAGAGCAGTGAGACCACACACTGGTTTTCATCGCTTGGCCCTCTGTCATCACTGCTGTGACAGTATCACCCAGGGACCATGTCTGGTGTGAGGCATCCAATGCTCCCCCCTCTCACTAAAGGAGAGACTGCATTAGATTATAACATTTTATGGAATGATGATTCCAAAAAAAGTGAGGCACGTATTTTACTTTTACTGACATCAAAACCTAGAAATCTTCTAAGAAGATACTGTTGAAATAAAACTGATCCCGTGTTTGTCAGCCCAGCCAGTCTTTGATGCTTTAGAGCAAAAGATAGCAAAAAAGGACAACCGGTTTGTAGTTTGCTTGTATGTTTTGATGTGTCACCTGCTGTCACCTTCGGGGAGATTAGGTGAACCTGCTTTATCTCACTCAGTAGTGAAACGAAGCTCGTCTTTGTTGCATCTTCACTTTGTGATTCATTTGAACGTGTCTGATGCATCTTAGATTCATTTCCAGTATGTCATTCGCTCACAGAGCTCGTTCATCGCAAAATACATTTTTGCTGATGAAAATAAACCCACAGTGGTTTTACAGGCATGTAGCCAAGAATGCTCTTGCCTCAGAGGGGAAACCATGAGTTCGGGGCTCACTGATGATAAAAGCCTGATCTGATGTGACTTCCCCAATTCTGTATCCATTAGATAAAAAAAATATAACCCCACATGTGACAAATGTTGTGGCTCACCATGTGATGCATAGTATTCCTCCCGCTGGGAGCACAACATTCCCACACATGACTCTGTGTCGTGTTGTCGGACACCAGGGGATCCACTGAGCCTGATATGTGGCAACATGGAAAGTTTGTTGATCATCGCTTTCACAATTCCTCTCAATTAAATGATGAAAAGCCCCCAAACAGCAAATACTGACACTCTGTAAAAGCTTTAAAACATTGAATATGAAATGTATAACCATGAAAGCCAACATGTGAAAAAGAATAACGCTAGGTTTTCATATCAAGTTCAAATTCAGAACCACATGAACCCTTTAATGCTCTCATTCTTATAAAAAACAATTCATTTTTTTAGAACTGAGCCTCCACCAAATGGCTGAGAGAGATGTCCTTACAGTAAAAGTTTAATCTGCACACATTTGTCTCCATTTGAGTGAAATAATGGAATCATTACATGTTAACATATAACATAGGTATGAAATTAACAAAAGTCTGATAAAAAATATGATAATATAATCTGTTGATTAATGTTATATATTCTGCAGTTCAGTCTTTGTAAAACCAGATCAGAGTCATCAGTGTTTTGGTGAATTGGGGGATTTACATAAATCTGTTCCTGTTTAAGCCTTCTGAAACTAAACCACATTCAATATGCTGATAATTTATGAAAACTCCACCATAAGCAGTTCAAATGTCAGCGAGATGTTTCAGCTTCAAACTTCCTGAAAGGAAAATCCCATGAAGAGGTTCAGAAAACCCCAATGCACCCTGGGGATTTTCTTATAGGCTTAACAAAGTGCATGTTAGTACTTAACCTGATCAGTCTGGATGAGTTAAAGGTTAACGATGCCTAATAATGAATTCAACTGCATATCGATATCGGCTCGATATATCGGAGGGTGGGCCGTCAGTGGAGGTGGCGTTATCAGCTGTAACCAATATATAAGAGCAGTGCATCAGCTAGCCGGTGCAGCACGCTCACATGCACAACATTCACTAAAAGGCACGTGTGATCGGCCCGGCTATGTCAACAAAGCAAGGAGAAGCTCAGATAACAACACACACACACACACACAGCGGGAGAGTAACTTCATTCTGCTTATCTGGTGTTTAAATCAGTGTGAAGTCACTTTTTTGTTATCTGAAATATGATTTTTTTTCCCCATTACTTTACTCAGTTTGATCACTGATCACTTTTTTACCAAACAGAAAGTGTATAGTTTTAACAGTGAGTCACTGCAGCTTCAGACAGCCAGCAGCGCTGAACATGTTAAAGGAAGCAGAGCGCCGGTTGCCATGTGGGCGGCCATTTCACGTTGGCGTTCAATGGCCGTGAGCGGGTTTTAAACCAGTTGAACCGTGGTACAATACACCTCCAATTGAAGATGGCGTACTGTGATGCTGTCATTATGCTCACTAAGTTAGCTACCTTTCCCACCACCTCCACTCTTAATGTGAAAACACTTTGTCTTGCTTCAAAGATTTGCAAGAGCTTTTCTGTGAGCGCAGCCATGAAAGGATTACATTAGGTTTAACCTTCCAACCCAAGTGGGAGGATTTCAGAGACAATCCAAAGAAGATTGAAGAGAATCAGGTGCATTTAGTATTTTAATTGCTCCCGTATGTAAATTGAGAATCTATGATAATAAAAAGGAGAATTAGGAAACCCATGCCCTTTATCAATCTTTGTAACTGTCTCATCTCACACAAGCTCCCTGACACAGTCCCCTCTTCTCCTGTGCTCTACATGTTCTCCGTTGAGATGAGTAGAGATATAACAACAAGTCGGAGCAGAGGGCAAGGTTACACTGACATCAGTATTGCTGGTTTTATAACTTCAGAAAAACCTGCAGAGGAGCAGGAAAAGGTGTGCAGATGGATACTTTAACTGCCTTGAAATGTTGGCAAGACGGCGAGTTTTGACGCCATGAGCAAAGGGAAATGAATAATTGATAATGATCAACAATTTGTCTACTTACAAATGCCCTCACTGTGGACAATGACTATCACTTTTTTTTTGCAATGAGGCAACAAAAATAACTTTCTATGGAGGCGGTTATTCATGATATTCTCTCTGAAAATGGCAGAATTACAGAGAACCAACACGCCCAGTCCTGCAAATCATCAGAAGACATGAACGTGCTATGATGCATGTCTCAAAACGCTGCTCGAGTACAATTTAACTCAGACAAAGACACATTTTAAACTCCATTTCCCCAAATGTCTTCACAGATTGAACTGCTGCTGCAAAAAAAGATTCTATATTTTCCCACGACACAGATTTTGAGTTCCATAAGCATTGCAATACATGGCAGAAAATGCTGCTTCCACAATCGCTAACCTTGGTGTGCATGCTTCCTTTATTGCTTTGCTTGTGGCAAGTGACAAAACTGATTACATTCAACAGATCCCAAATATCAGCCAAGCAGACAGTGAAATGTGGTGACTTCAACTTTAATCTGCAGGTAGTGCAGGACGGAGCTTCAAAATGTCAGATTTTACCTTTGCTGTCAGCTCAGATTGAATTTTTCAGGATAATCTGCAGCCAAATACTGATAAACTCCAATCGCATATAGCAGGAAATGTCACAACCTTTATTTTATTTATTCAAATTTTGTATTTATTCTCTGTGTTTTGCACAAAGCACCCTAAGGAGGTATCCATGTGTTCGACAATATGAGCTGCGTCACTGACTGTCAATGCAAAAATAGACCTTGAAATTCATGCTAGCAAGATTGAGAAGAAGCTCTGGAGGCCACCTTCTCTGTTTATTCCACAATATTCCCATTCCTTTTTTTTAACTCACGGTTAGCTGTAATTTTAATTAGATACCAGCTTTTTTCCCCCCCCCCAACTCTGTGCTGCATAGCAATTAGAAAGATCTGACACTCCTTGTGCCGTTTGAGCTCTTGTCTCTGCTACCAGCAACGCTCAGAGCTCATCTTTATGAAAGAAGCTAAAGACACACAACCATCCTGCACATTGATTCTCTCTGAACTTCTGTTGGACTCCCCGCAGGCCAGTAGCAAGCTGTCGTAGATGCTGTCGAACTGGGAAGCTCCGACATACACAATCTGCAAATCCAGCCAAATCCATTTTCATTAATTTTCCATGAGAAGTCAGTTATTCCCTGTGTAACGCATGCAGGGATCGCTTGTGGAGTGTGGCGACAAGCTAGTGTGTGACAAAGAGAGAGAGAAGGTCATTTTATGGATTTCATCATGATTAAGGGCAGAAGCCCTTTTACTAACAGAATGTCTGTAGTGAACCCAACCTTTCCACATAATGTGAAGTAGATCTAAAGAGACTATGGTTTCGGGTTCACCATCTCATTTCATTTAATGTCAATATGATATTTACTTAACTCCTGGAAATAAAATGCTTGCACAACTATGTAAACTATCTGAATGGACCAATCAAAGTTGATTAACCTTTACCTCTCCCTACAGTACTTTCACTGGCTTTAGCGGAGCTTGGAGCTATAACCAAATGTGCTAAAAATAAATATTATGAACATAAGATTGATGAAACCCACATTAGGTTCCCGAATCAGATTTTTAGCTACACTTGCAGCAAGCAGCTAGTGCTGGCAATGTCGGTTTGTCTAGTACCATCATCAGGTCAACATTTCAATTCGTCCAAATCATTCATTTATGACTAAATACCATAGACTGTAACTGGACGTAGTCATTGTGATGTCACCCATTAGTTTGTGGTTTGATGTTTTGAAGCTTCAGGTTTGGCATTTTGGCCGTCACCATCTCGGTTTTATGCAACCAGAAGTGACACGAGAGTTGACCAAGTTGACGAGCATGGTAAGTATTGTACCTGCTAAACATCCGCACGTTAGTATCGCCATTGTGATCAAGTTAGCGTTGGATTCTCAGTGTTATTCTAATGATCCTCATTCGTTATTTCTGAGAAGAGCTACACCAAGATTTCCACACTCGAGTGTTGCCAAGCAGGCAGCGCTCTCAACAGATGTGCTTGCCTAGATACTTTCAACAGGTCTGACCCAGAATATTCCTCACCTGTCCCCCTAAAAGCCCCAGCACTTAAAAGCTAGCAACCATTTACTTTACGTTGTTGTAATGGAAAGACAAAAAAAAAAACACACATGGTGTTTGTTAAAACTGACATGAAGTTCTTGATATATGTTACTTTCTTGCGTGCTCTTTTACTTTTCAAGTCAAGCGTCTCATTGCATTATTCATTACTGTGCTTTGTTCCTTGAAAAGAACATGTTGACAGACCTGTTGGCTCATTTAATAAATGATATAATAAATATGGAAAAGACACCAGTGCCCTCATCATACCAATGTCACATTTTCTGTCTTGTTTACTGGCACCTCATTAACCTTCTGTTCCCACTCACCCTTTTGTCTCCCAGGGCAGCCATATTACAGAATAAGTGAAGGCACATGAGTGGAGTATAGTTTCCCTGATTATTTCTTATATAACAGCTTTTTTTCTTGCCTACTGCTGGATTGCTGGCAATGTACCCAATTATCCGCGTGTCCCGCGGAGGCATTGCTTGCCTTGCTGCCGGCGTATTTGTTTCAGTGGTAGCGAGTGCAAACTTATTAGCATCCTGCAGAGTATTCTTTGGAAAAAATTATACAACTTTTTCTAATCTGGCTGCCCTCTGTAATTATTCTAAGAAAGAGAAGCTCTAAATGTCTTACCAAACATGTTCACGGTGTGATAAAAGATACCCTGTGCGATCATGGAGGAGGCTGCAGTTATAATTGAGCTAAAAGTAGCAGATTTAAGTGGGACTCTGGCAACATGCTATGCAGCTTGATAGCAGATGTTTGAAAAACAACTCATGCATGTATTTATAAAAGCCAGTGCGTCTGAATAAAAAATACATTCAGCTATAGTAGCTGGCAGAGAGAAAGCTACTGAGACAGATGGTTGTATGCCAAAGCTTCTTTTTTCATGTCATTGATATTCCACTGAAACTGAGGCTAGTTAACATTGATTTATCATCCTTGCTGCTGCATCTCCAGATGTTCTATCGCCAGTTGGCATTTGATATCACAGTACCTAGACAGGATCATGTGCACCACTGGCAGGACTTCTTAGTTGGGATGCATTAGCTAAGCCTCCACCTGCTCTGTCAGATAGGTAGCTGAGTGAATATGCTGATCATGGCTTCTCCGTCTACTGGCAGATGGTGCCACTCGAACTGTATTTGCAGCCTGAATACTGCACAATGCAAAAAGAAAAAAAAGATGCTGTACAAAGCTAGGCATGATCCGATAAATGCCCAGTGTTTATGTTGTTCTATTTTATGGCTTTGAATTATGCTGCATGCATGCTGAAAAACTAAAATCTAAACATGTGAGCTTTGGTCGGGGTGGGGGAGGGAGGAGAAGTGAAAAGAAGGAGGAAACAGTATTGTTTTTGGAAGTCTTCCAGATAGAAGCTGGGGTCACGTCGGCTGGGCTGGGAAATGGACAGACTAACTGGGAATTCCAGTAGTTTCCGCATTTGAAGGACCCTTCCTGAAAGCGAGCTCTGACTTTGGATGAAAATCATCACAGCCTGAGAAGGCAGGAAGTGGTGACAGTCCCCACAGTATAGTGACTTTGACACAGTTTTCATTTATCACGGTTTTGTAGTTCTTTAACTGACATTTTTAGGCTGGATCAAGCCTATACTCCTAAATGATGGAGCCACATTTGCCCTCTGGAAGCTCTCAGAGCTGTTTCCCTGCACAGCATTCAGTAAACATAGTCCTCTTTGCGCAGAAGCTTCAAACTGCATCTCTACAAAAACAGCTTGCCTCATTCTGTGTTTGTGCAGCATATATGGGCAAAAGCAACAATTACTAAATGACTCTCTGGATCTGCCATGTTCAAGAAAGTGCCTTGAGTAAGATTTAGCTTTCACTATGAATTAAAAAATAAATACATTTAACTTTACTCCACTTTAGATGTCAAATATGTATGTGTTGCTACACACTTGGGTGTCACTTGTTGGGAATGTATTCACCTTAATTCTGCAAATAAAACATGATCCCATGAGTCCAATCAGAACACGTATGTGTGTCCACACTTGACACTTCGGATCGTGATTGGATAGATTTCGTGGTCAAAGGAATGGCTGGATGATCACATTTCATTTCCTATTAATTCGTCACAACAAAAGTCCAGCAGAAACCAGCTCTAAAAACAATACTGACATTATCATCTCATAGAGTTGATGTGGCTAACCTTATTTAACTTCCTTATTTACACATCCAGCAGATACAGAGCAACATTGCCGTTCATTTGTAGTCATGTTTGTGTCCACCTGATGAATCTAAGTACGATATTCAATCTCCTTTTAGCTCCGTTTTGGTCTCAACCAAATATCTGGAATGCTATGCCTTCTTGCGTGCTCTTTTCCTTTTCAAGTAAAGCATCTCATTGCATTATTCATTACTGTGCTTTGTTCCTTGAAAAGAACATATTGACAAATCTCATTTAATAAATGTCTGTCTTGTTTACTGGCACCTCATTAACCTTCAGTTCCCTTCCTATTGTCTCACAATGCAGCCATATTACAGAATAACTGGTGTATAGAGTCCCTGATAATTTCCTATAAAAAAAAAGTTTAGTCTATAAACTCTCTTGTATGTCCATATTAACTGCTAACTTTACTTGCATCATTTGGTGGTGAGTAGTAGTAGTCATGTAATCCATTGTTGTTATAAAAATCCATTGTTGATAAGATATTAATTATAGCTGCTTCAACACTTTGTGTAGCGTCTTCTCTCCCTTGCCAACTCTAAGGGCTACAGAGTTGTGATTGATTAGTATGTTTACAGCTGAGAATTAATAAAACAATATGTTTACAGAATACAATTTGAAAACATCAATCAGTGCAGTTTGTTGTGTTAGTCTGCATCTAAACCAGGCGGCTGGAGCCAATGCAGTTTCTTAAACTTGCATTTACTCTACTGGCCAGCAGGGGGCGAGTCCTCTGTTTGCAAAAAGAAGTCCGATTGTATGAAAGTCTATGAGGGAATGAGTCTACTTCTCATTAATTGATCACCTCAATAAACATGGTAAACATGAGTTTATGGTCTCAATTGCTAGTTTCAAGTCTTCTACAATACAGCACGATGTTCATCCAGTAAATGTTGGTCCCATTTAGAATAAAATAGACCATAAAGCGGATTATGCTTTAGGGTGGGCTTACTGTGATTGACAGGTCGCTGGCAGAGCCGTATACGGCGTTTCTACGTCACTCCGCCGCAGTCCAAATATGGTAACTTCAGTTCACTGGTTGCAAAAGCCAAGATGGCGATGGCCGTAATTCAAGATGGCGACGGCCAAATTCCAAGAGGCTTCAAACCAAAATCCACAAACCAACGATGTGATGTCCTGATGACTATCCACTTCTTATATACACTCAATGATCTTTACAGCATGCTGAGACACTGTTTTACCCATCTTGAATTGACTAAAATAGCCTGCATTATTCTCATTGTCAGAGACAGCAAAGCCATGATAAATGTGCCAAATTATATTTTATTAGACGCTTATTCAGAAAAAAATAGACATTTCTGGGTTAAAGTTATAAGAGATGAACAGTGAGGAGCAAGACTGGGCCAGAAAATAAATGTCAGCTTCATGTTGTTTGACCAGTTTTTGGACAACAGTTTATTTATGACCTAAATGTTAATAATGTCAACAGCGTTACCAAAACTGTGGGCTGTTAGGAATTCTTTGTGCCATCTTCTATGAGCCTCAGAATATTTTCATGTAGTATCTGAAAAACGGAAGCCTTGTATCTTTTTTTTTTAAATGCAAATGTCCTCATATTGCATTGTGGAAAAATATATGTGTATTAATAATGTGAATGTTAAATCTCACAGCATGATCCAATCTCTGCAATGATCAAACGCTGCATCTGTAAATGGGAAGAACATGACTGCGATATGAAAGAGAATGTTTTGGTTGGCAGAAATCATGTTTTGTCCCGTATGAAACTCGTAATGAGCAGCTGCTAATGAAAACATGTATGTCAAGTGTCTTCAAAAAGAAAGGCTCCACTGGCTGAGGAGAGGAACATGTTCGAGCACGGTGTCCAAAAACACAAGAGTGAAAATAGATCATCCGCTCTTCAGGGCTCTGAACTTCACCCGACTCACGGTGCAGACTCGTGAGCTCGTCTGACGAGTCATTAAACTGCGTTTCAGTTTAATTATCTGCAATTTTCACATGACCTTCAGCTTTGATAAGACTCATTTGGGGATGTGGGAAAAAAAAAAACGTTGCATTTCACGCTCCTTTTTTTTTACTTAAACCATATGATGTAAAATATGTTTTTACTAAAACACAACGTTGATCATTTGAGAACCAATATAAAAATAAAGACATAAAAAAAAAAAAAGTACATTTATTAATAATAACAATAATAATAATAATAATAATAATAATGGCTAAATTACATATTTTTGTCTTTCAAAATAATTGTATTAAATTTATTGTCAAAAGACCTTACAGTAAAATGAATACTCCATCTGCGTTTAGTGTTTCCTACTCGCCAAGCTCAAACTAAAGTCCCAACACAAGTATTTTAGTCTGCAAAATCTTTTGTTAATATGTATTGCATCATCTCTGCAGATCCTTTGTAAGTCTGCATCTTAAACTCCACTAATTAAAAAGATAAAAAGAAAAATCCCTTTCGCTACAGTTATTGTGTTACAGAAATTCAGTAAAACGAAAAAAAACGTTCTTTGCGGTGTAATCCGGTACACACCATACACACACCGGTATAACATGTGTATAACATGTGTGTTCCTGTTACATACGATGCACCGTCCAGGATTGTAGATAATAAATCCTGCAAGGGCTTTAAATATCTAATATACATGATATAATAATGTTCGGTGTTGACAGAAGGTGAACTGGTGCAGTGGAGTGGAGTCACAATGGTCATTAGGTGTAGGTGCATGTAGGTTTTACTGTATTATAAAGTTAGACTGTAGACAAAGTAATACATTATGATATATTGAAATACTGACTCCTGCATTATTATACTTTTTTTTGACAGCATTATTAAAAAACAATCCTTTTTTGAATACAACAAGGATTAAAATTCAGAGAGGAACGTATGCTGTGTTAATGCTACGGTAACTCACTGTGTGACGTATTACTGTACCGTATTTAATATAGATGTATATTCTGTGTGCTTGTGAGATGTTTTGAGTCTTTTGTGTTCAGAGTTTTGCACATTGAAACCATAGACTGAAGTGGACGTAGTCACTGCGGCGTCACCCGTTGGTTTGTCGACTGCTGTTTTGAAGTCTCAAGTTCGGCATTTTGGACGTCACCATCTTGGTTTTTGGCCGTTGCCATTTTTTTTTTTTTTTTGCAAACAGAAGTGACACCAAAGGGTGGAGCTAAGTACAACCAAACGTTGAACAAGACATTTTTAGTTGACCAAAAATGTTACAATTTACTTTCATGGCCTGAAAACACGCTGTGAAAGGGTTAAAGTCTTAAAGACAAAAACACAAATAACTCCCAGACCGGACAACGCCGCGGTATCGAGCTGTCAATCAGAAGGTAGTCACGCACTAAAGCATACACTACTTTATCGTCTATTGTCTAAATGAACATATTGAAGAAGACTTGAAGCTGGCAATTGAGACCATAAAATCATGTTCACTGAGTTAATAACTCAAGTGAGAAGTAGGGTCATTTTCTCATAGATTTCTGTACAATCAGACTTCTTTTAGCAACCACAGGAGTCGCCTCCCTGCTGGCTTTTACAAAGAATGCAAGTTTAAGGCACATCAGCATTAGCTTCACTTTTGAGAACCAGAGTTTGCCGCCTGCCGCCTCTCTGTCGCCTTACATTTTCCTTGTTGGAAGTTCCTTTCTCCATGTTCAGCTGTGTTTCAATAGAAGAAGCAGGTGAGCAGCTCATTATTATAGGCTGAAGTGACCGGCTGTTGACCGGCTGAAGTGACCGGCTGTTGACACGCAGAACTGCGTGTCGGACAAAGCAGCCAGTTAGAGGGGAAGTATTGTTCGGGGCAGCCGGCAGAGGAAGCTGGCTCAGACGCTTTCAATGAGCACTCCACCGTCTCACCCAGCTATCTGATTTTCCATTCCTGAGCATTTCCCTCTGAACCTACTGAGAAATAACCCATCAGCAGAGTTTACTGTTAGCAGTCCTCTGTCCAGTATTAAAATAGATTTTCTTAGACAATAGTTTTCTCAACCCCGAGGCTATAAAAAGGCACAATTACCTTTGCTTGGTCACGCCTTGAAAGAGAAAGACTCTTCTGTACAACACATATAATACAAACACACTTCTTTTATTACTGTACCCGTGAGGACCTTAATTCCTCCATTATTGAAAACATTTGAACATAATGAGGTAAATAAAGAAATTAGGCCCTCAGAAAAATAGTTCGGCAATAAAAGTAAGTATTAAATTGTTTAAGCTGTTTGGAGAAATCTAATGAATAGTTTATGTTTTTTTGTCTCGTAATGAACACAAATATATACAAACAGACACATAGATAATTGTTATTACTATTATTATTTTGTTTATAGTTTTCACGGTTTATTTATGTATTTCACAGTTTTTTACAATGTGGTATTCTGCCGATGTGAGAACGTCTGGTTCTCTTCACAACTATTGAAAAATAACACACACAAACACTCCCCAAAACCACACACACTCACTCCTTCACACACCCTGATTGAGCACAAAGACATTTAAGATTTGTGAAGTTACTCAGTTGCTGTAACGATCACACATGTCGTTCAGTCAGAGAGGAAGTAGTCTGGAGGAAAATCAGTGTCGAGAAGTCTCCCCCATCCTCCCACATTGTCTTGTTTCATTGGCTGAGAGGCGTGATGTCACAGAGTGGACTACCCTATAAAAGGTCACTCTCCCACACAGACGGCAGACCAGCTGAGAGCTCACTCACTTACAGCAAGGAAGGCAACTCTCTAACACATTACGCACTTTACAAGCAACTGTCAAACCCTTTGGAAATATCCACCAGCGAGCTGCGAAACATCTCATCATGTGCAGAGGACTTGAATCGCTGCCTACCACCTGCCTGGAGAGGTGAGATCCATTTTTCTTTTCTTGGGAGGAAAATGTATTATTCCTGTACTTCTAGGCTATGACAGCTGGATTTAAATATGCATACCAAGTCCTGTTGTAATAATCCTTCTTTATCTTTGCAGGGCAAAGGAGCTGAAAGCTTTGTTTGCAAGTTTACTCCAAAAGTCAGATCACAGCATCACTAGCCAGTCAAAGAAAAATGACAAACTGAGGTAAGACATGCATTCAAATTCCCTCTTTAAGCATGTCCGTTAAATCAAAGTGGACTTCTGTCATTTCTAGAACTTTTCCTAATGTTTTTCTGTTGCTGCAGGTTAAACGTGGACGAGCCTTTAAAATGGAAGGAGTCGTTTGACGACCTGCTGTCCAGTCAAAGTAAGAGCGATCCTCAACCTCACCCTTGATGCAAACGTTTCACTCATTCAAGATGTTAACCTACCACTCTCTCTCTCTCTCTCTCTCTCCTGTTTCTAGATGGACTTTGCCTGTTCAGAGCGTTCCTGCACTCACAGTTCAGTGAGGAAAACATCGCATTCTACTTGGCTTGTGAGGACTACCGGGAAACAAAACCTTCAAAACTGGCCGCCAAAGCCAAGAACATTTACGACGAGTTCATCGGCTCTGATGCATCACGAGAGGTAAATATAAAAACAGCCAATATAGACTATTTAGGATGCTCTGTTAATCTGCTGGCTTCCCTTGTCTTGCTGTGAGGATCTGATAATCACATCTCTACCTCCTCTGCTCCCCTACAGGTAAATCTTGACCATGTGACCAAAGCCATCACAAAGGAGAACATGGAGCATCCCAACCCGTCCTGTTTCAATCTGGCCAAAGCCAAAATCTACACCCTGATGGAGAAAGACTGCTACCCTCGCTTTTTAAAGTCCTCCATATTCCTGGAGCTCAGCAGAAAGGCCAAGACAGGCTAACAAACTGTACTTAAAAAAAACTCTCCTGCAAGCAGCAGACAGAAAGGGACATAAGCGTCCTGACGCACAGCAGAGTCTGGAAAAGTTCACACGGAAACAAATACCTCAGTCCAAGGAGATTCACGCCAGGTTGTGGAGTTATTTTGGGGACCGGATGTTGCATACAAGATCTGCGTCCAAGCTGGAAGCTCAAGGACACGTGAAGCTGTGAAGACAAGACTGACTCAGACTGTGCTGCAGACGATGTCTGCCTCTGAAAGAGACACCTGTACTGTACCAGACAGGGCTGCATGAATTATAAAATGCAGATTTGCTTTCACACGACAAATCTACCGCTGGGAGAGACTCAATGGCATTAGTGTTTATTTATTTATTTATTATTTATATATTTATTATTATGTGGTGAAAACTGATCTGAATTTCATTAGTTTTTTTTATCTGAAGTACTGGCTGTAAAAATAAGTGCAATGAATAAAAGATGACCAATTTCCAGAGACAAGAGAGTACTGTTTTGTACCATGGAAAATTCCCTACACATACACAGAAGGGGGATGTGGTTAGTGGGGTCAGACAAATGTAGAAGAAAGGAAGAAGAAGAGTTGCTCATGTGTGCTGCTAACTAATCTGTGGCGTCAGTGGTTCCACTTCACATGTGGGTGTCTGGATGACTCTTTTTCTCTACAGTTACAGTGAATGGAAGACATGAAGTGACTGTGTGTCAGTTCTGCTTTTATCAACAAAAGAATGTTCATGATGGTGGTGAGAAGGAAAGGGTAGGTCATAGTGGCCGGTGTTCAATTAGGAGGTATTGAATTTAGATAGAAGGACAGCTTCTGTAATAAATAGATTACTTTATTATTCAGCAGAGGGGAAACTAGTTTGGTCACCAATGCACAGTAACAAACAGGAGACTCTAGTCAGACAGGTCTCAATAGACAACATATAAAAGACAACAATTACAGTACTAACACATATGCTAAGAAAAAAAAAAATATATATATATATATATATATACATATATATATATATATACACATATATACACACACACTATATATATATATATATATATATATATATATATATATATATATACACACACAAGTAGAGATGTTCCCGATACCTGAACTTGGATACCGGCCAATAGCAAGTATATTTGCCGGTATGTACATACGATAAATATGGTGCTACAGCTAGCAGCTGGCTAGCTTAGCACAAACACTGGAAACAGGCGGAAACAGCTAGCCTTAGATGTGTTGGTAGGTGGGTTTAGCCGGGCTAGCTGTTTCCAGTTGTTGTGCTAAGCTAAGCTAAGCTAACCAACTGATTGCTGTTGCTAATTGTAGCTATACATTTACATTTAAGATGATTAATTAGGGCTTTTTTTGCCTATTTGAAAGTGCATCTGTAAAGGGGATGAGCGATGATGCCATGGGCATTCAGGTTTTTTGGACTACCGAGCCACAGTTCACAGCCTGTGAGTCACAGCAGCCTCCCCTCCTTTTTGTAAATCAGCCCCTTCCCTCCATTCTCCTGCCGTCTAATATGACCACCTCCTCGCCGCTCTCCCCCTCATACAGCCGACTTCTGTTCAAACACTCAGGCAAGGAGGCCTTGTTCAGGCAAGGATGAAGTCATTAACACCGCTCATTACACTCTTGGATAACGACAGAGGTTATCTTTCCACTCCATCCGTCATTCTCTCTGTCACTTTCGGCATGTGGAGACCTGACCAGGTGCGGCTGCAGGTGGGTGGCCGGGGCTTGTTTGGACCGCTTGTTTTCATGTAACTTTATATTGCGTTATCATGAAGGTGTAGTCTAGACGTTTTTCAGATGAATGAAAACACAAATAATATAAAAATCAGAGAGCGACAGAGAAGGAGAGAAAAAAAGATTGAGATTTTTGTTAAAGCCCAGAGGAAAATAGGTTAACTTTGGCGTGGATCAACTTGGATCAACATAAAAAATAGTAGCACAAAGACATCCGATTGTATATAAGTTTAATTAAGTTAAAATGACCCTACTTCTCACTTGATTTATGACCTCAGTAAACATGGTGAACATGAGTTTATGGTCTCAATCAATGGTTTCAAGTCTTCTTCAACACAGCATGATGTTCATTTAGTAAATTATGGTCCCAATTAGAGTAAAATAGACCGTGAAGCAGGGTTTGCTTCAGGGTGTGGCTACCTTTTGATTGAAAGGTCGCTACCAGAGTCAAATACGGCGTCTCTACCCCGGCATCACTCCTCCTCAGTCCAAATATGGTCACTGCCTAGACTGGTTGCAAAAAAACAAGATGGCAACAGCCAAAGCCCAAAATAGCGAACCTGAAGCTTCAAAACCGCAGTCCACAAACCAATGGTTGACACAACAACGACTACGTGTACATAGAAGAAAATGAATCTATTGTGAAGCTGAGCTGTGCTTTTCTGTGTCATGTGTGTAACCGCATACAGATGGATGGACAAAAGAACTTTGAAATGAATAAATTACTGGTGAATCATCTAGAATTTAATGCCAGTCAGAGCGTGACTGGACTTTTAGCTCATTTCCTGTGCTTTGCTGCCTTTTTCATTACTTTTCTCAGCTATGAGACATAATACAAGATGTTTTATCGGTTTGTCAAATACTAGAAAAGCGTACAATCTAAATATTAGCTATCCATCATCTTCATTCTTTTTTTCAATCCTAACACACATGCAGTCAGCAGTGGAAGAAATAATCTTTATACGGTAAAAGAAACCCGAAGGCTTTTACTCACCGGGGGCGTGACAAATAAAGAACATGAAAATGCTAAATATTTGCCTGTGAATATTATATGTCTGGGTTATTTTTTCCCAGAGCTCAGAAAAGTCAATGTTCTGAAAAAAGTATGCCACTTTTCTCTGAGTAATATTCACCTTCTGTGTGAAGTTATTCATGAATAAACAGACAAAAAAATGTGATTAAAAGAAACGCACCCGTGTGTGTAAAAAACCTTTACTAAAAAAATCATGACTTATCTTTATGACAAACTCCCATTAGGTGAAGAATGAACATAACGTCTCTGTGATTGTATTCATTTAAGGGCCTTTTGTTATATATGAACAATACATAGGTGATGACATTAAGGATCACACAGTTAAAATTATGTATGGATACAACAGAAACCCACCAAGACATTATGAAGATATGAGCAGAGATTAATCTATCTGGGGGTAAAAACAGTCCCATAAAGGGAATATGCTGATAAACTGATAAAAACAAAATGTATGCGTGGATAATAGAGTGGGACACATGTCCATTTCCATGCTCCATTAAACCAACTTTGACGACACTGGTTGTCTTCAGTGTTTTCCACTGTTGACTTTCAGTAAATCTCTTTAATCATTTTAACAGATAATCACTAATTAAGATAAATAAACTGGAATTTTAATTTTCTTTAAATGAACATCCTGGAAATCTACTGGAGCTCAACTTAACTGTTCTCAACTGCTGGAGTTTCTTCTGGAAAAAGACAAAGTAACTATCTGCCAAGTCAAACTATAAAACAAAAAAGTCACGGCATTGAGAACCACTCACGGTAACACAGAACGTAGTATTGTAATGGACACCTATGATGAATACAACTTACCAGGAACATACGAAACACTCTTCTATGTGAATGTTTTTCAAAATTCTGTTTTGCTGTAATGCTGCATTAAACCTAAAACTGGATATAAATCTGTCCTTAACTTTCCATAAATCTAAATACTTGACTCAAGTCCAACAAGGGACATGTGTTGCATATCATTTCTAGTCTCTTTCTTTCTCCTTTCATTACAGAAATAATGTTGCTTCTCACCTTTAAATAAAGTCTCTATCCAACTTATTATACTAATGTAAAAACAACAAAAAGTTAATTGCTCTGTAAACAAGTGGACTTGCATTAGTATGCTATTATATTATCATTATATCAGTGGCATAAAACGGTCTTCAAATTACAATTATATTGTTTATTACAATTATTTCTGGGACAATATATCGTTCCAGAAATATACAAAAGTAGTTATCGTGACAGGCCTACTCAGACGCAAAACAACTCAAGACGATAACAAAATGACTGACTATACTGCCCAATCAATTTCTGTGACAGACTGTTTTACTGTGATGTCTTTATTCATTAGTTTGAAGCCGTAATGTGTTTTACACTACAAAAAAAAAAGATCTTTTGTAAACATTCAGGATCATCAAGTTGTACAGTCCATAGTGTAAACACAGACACGTCTCACACCTGGATGAGCTGCATGTTGTTCATACATGAGAGTTTCTGAAGCACGGATCGGTTTCAGTGGACAGCTTTGAATGTCAGGAAGGTGGAAACACAATGTGGAGCTCTGTGGAACGGTGGATCTGGGCAGCTACTTCACTGGCAGAAATGAGTCAGCGTTCCTGATTTAAATACATATTTGTGGTGTGAGTGGTGATTAATAGTGTTGCCAACAGTGCTTGAACTTCGGAGAGCGGCGTAAAAAAACAAAGAGCTGCAGTCATGGTTACCGGGTTACCAAGGGAACAACCCCAGCACAGCTGAGTGGTCCCATCCACTCTAAAAAAAAAAAAAAAAACTCAATTGTCAACAAGAGCTTGGACTCATTTTCATTTACTTTGGATGGTAATTTAAAAACAAAATAGGCTGTTACCACAAATACGCTCTTTTGTGTTCACTTGCTGAAAATAGCATCTCGTCAGGTCTCAAAAACACTTCAAAACACTGGAATGAGATATGAGAATAGAGCAACATCTGGTCTGCATTAACTCATGATGCCATATGAAGACAGCATGGAGTCGAGCCATGCACGGCAAATAATGATGACTCACCTCTGTGAGGTAAAGTCACATATGTTTGCTCTTAGTTTAAATTTCCAGGAAAAAAATTACGAGGAGCCCGAAGAGACGTAGTTAGAATTTTCTCAGTAGACATCCTCCATTGGTGCTCTCTGGTCTACAGTTCAAAGACAAATCAGATGGAACGAAACGGACTGCCAACTTAACCAAAGGTTTGTAGGAGGATTGTTGTCTTTCCAGGGTGTTTCCCCCTCTTGAAGTACACTCATGTAGGCTGATTTAAAAGGTTATAAAGGCAGTTTTATACAAAACACAAAGAAAGTGCACTAAGGATGAGTTGAAGTATGTCTTTGTGAGAGCGTGTACCATAAGAAACCCACTGTGGTGTTAACTGTGATCAGATGTTCCTTATTTGTAATTCATTTGAGAACATTCTGCTGATAAGAGATTTCAAAGATGTCAAAGCCCCATCTTCCCAGGAAAATCAGCTGACGAGACGTTTCAAGATACAAGACCACAAACCTCTGAAGCGACCTCTTTCCCACATTAATATGCATGCTTTAAGGTGAGTAAATCTTCCACTAATACGACAGTTTAATGCAAAAAGAAAGCACTTCCCAGCATGTATTTGTCTGTTTCATTGACTTTATTTCTTTACTTATTAGTAGGATGCATTTGACTTGAGTCAATGTTGTGAACACTTAAAAGCTTTGCAGTCGTATAACATTATGTTGGACAACTCCAGACATTAATCAAACGCTAATGGAGTGATACAGCTAAAAGCATTGGGATCCCAAGCAGATTATTTAAGTGGGAACTCAAACAGGACTGAAGAGTTGAGAACGACCGCAAAGTAAATGTGCAAACAGTCAAACTGAGGCATGTTGATATCTTGGGAAATACGCTTAATCTCTTTGTTGTCCGTACGTAAATATGAGGCTAAAGCCAAGAGACAGTTAGTCTAGCTTTAGGGCTGTACCCAAATCAGAAGTTTTTGATTCAAATCAAATTTGGCTAATTCATTTTTTTATACAGACTATCTGGCAATTAGAAAAAGACATTGGCATGAGATTTAGTGATGGTTTAGACCGCATTACATTATCCGCCTCTTCCTCAACCTGAGGAATTTAGATTCTACTAGGGTCACTGTAGGGTCTACTAGGGTCACTGTCGGATGATTTGACTCACTGACTTTCAGAAGGGTAGTTCTACTGAGCTCAGCATAAACAGGTCTGAAAACAGGAGGAAACAGCTCGCCTGGCTTTGTTCAAAGGTAACAAAACCCACCTATCAGCACCTCTAAAGCTCACTAATTAACCCGCTGTATACAGACACACCGATGGATCGGCTGCCAGTCGAAACTGGCAGGTTTTCAGCTAATCAGCCGTGACCGGTGACTGGCCGGTTGAGTCTCGTACTTTTACACACATGTGCCACATTAAAGTTTTACGTCAGCACACAGTAATGTCATACACTCATACAAACAACATGCTGTCAATGTGAAAGTTCTTCAGCGTGAGTAAAGAAGACACAAAGCTCACAATTTGTCACAACAGCAAGTCCAAAGTCGGCCGTGGAGGAACAACCTAAAAAAAAAAACGTAATCAGACACTAACAATGCAGTAATGAGCCACACGAGATGTCTGTAAAGACGAATAAGCATTTCATGAATCCCAACACCCCCAGCAGTATTGTTATATTTCAATAACACAATGACTGTTGTAGCTTTTTATAAACTGGCAGTTAACAGGGTTAAGTGACGCATAACAATCCTTCAATTCCTTTTTCTTTGTGAAGCACAAAGAAGTCACACGGCTCGGTCACGTTCCAGCTGATTCCTGTTTGACTGTACAGTCAGACTATACAGAACCTGAATCCATGCCTGGTTTTGTGATACCCCTGTTGTGTGTGTGTTTTTGTTCTCATCTAGCAGCATGCCTCTATGATCGGCAATGTCAGTCAGTTGGTCCACAACTTTGGTCCAGACTGAATTATCTTAAGATTTATCAGATGGACTGACATGGAATGTGCATTCATGGTCCACAGAGGATGAAGCATACTGACTTTGGGGATCCCCTGACCTTTTCTTTAGCGCCACCACGAGTTTGACATGCGTGGTTCTGAGCGAAATGTCTCGACAACTACTGGATGGATTGCCGTGAAATTTCGTACACGCATTCATGTTCCCCACATTAATTGTAATAACTTTGGTGATCCTTTGATGTTTCAGGAGTGTCATCGCCAAGTAAAATATCAAATTGGTCCAATACTTTGTAGCATAAATTACTGTTCAACTCTATGGCCACGATAATACACTTTTTTGTTATGGTGCCTGATAAGGCTCCAAACAACTAGATCTGTTACTTACACTGGACCTTCTGAATCTTATTCATAGACCATATATAAGAAGTTGATCCATCCATTGGTTTGTGGGGTGCAATTTTTAAGCCTCAAGTTCAGCATTTTGACCGTCGCCATTGTGGTTTTTTTCAACCATAAGTGACACGAGAGGGTGGAGCTAAGTACAACTGAATGCTTAATAACATATTTTTAGGGGCCCAAAATATTTCAATTAACTTTCATGAAGTGAAAACACACTGTGAAAGGGATAACGTTGTAAGACAAAAACACAGGCAACTCCCAGACTGAACATCCTGTGGTATCGACCTGTAAATCACAAGGTACGCCCCTAAAGCATACCCTGCTTTATCATCTATTTTACTCTAATTGTTACCATCATTTATTAAATGAACATCACGCTGTTTTGAGGAAGACTAGCGATTGAGACCATAAACTTATGTTTACAATATTTTACTGAAGTAGGGTCATTTTCTCGTAGACTTCCATACAATCAGGAGTCTCCCCCTGCTGGCTATTAGAACCAATGCAAATTTATGGCACTTAAGCATTTGGCTTTGATTTTCAGACCCAAAGGTTGCTGCCTGATGCTATTTCATGTCTCACTGCTACATGAAGCCACTAAAGTACAGCCTTACAGAGCCATAGTGTCTGTAGACTATTAGCTTTTTTTTTTTAAATAAAATCAACTCTTCAGATTTTAACAGAGGTTAATGTGACAAAAGACTAAATTGTGAAGCACCAAAAATGTGATTTGTTCACTTTGGAATCAAATTTAATATGGAGTTAGGGACAGGAAAGGGTGTGTTGCAACATGACTGGGCTTGTATTCATGCTGTATTCCTGCATCCCACACGTGGCGAGTGAGATGCTGAGAGAGACGTCAGTTACTTGAAAAGGAGCCGAACACGGTATTTCTGTTCAATGTGTGAATTCGGAGTACATTTTGTCCCAGGAAAAAAAGAAAAGAAAAAAGAGGCTATATGCTTGTATCCCAAAAAAATACAAAGTGATGGAGGTGATTTTCTGAAGTGACAGAGCACTCTGTTCATTTGGACCTTAATGGAGTCTCTCTGGGCTTTACACTGAGGTGGAGAGGACACTGAGCGGTTCCTGACACAGGTCAACGAAAGAAAAGCAGCACAAAATGACAAAGAAGGACACGGAGAACGAGAAGGAGCACGCCGAGGACATGAAAGTGGGTGTTTGACTTTGTCTCCTCTTGTTGGTATTTTGCCGTTGTCCTGTAAAATTCAAAGAGCTCTGTTGCCACCTGTTGGAGAGATGACTGAAGCTCGATCAGAAAACAGGAACAAAATGTGAGAGGAACAGGTGAGAGGAAAACAAAGGCGAAGGTTTTCCTGAACAAAACTTATTTTCTACAGTCTGGATGAAAACACTCCTGTACCTCAACACGGAAAATGAAACGTACCTGCCAAGTGTATACAGCTATAGTGATTATTAAAGAAAGCACTGGTCAATGTGAAAGCCTTTGTTAGACGGCTATAATCAAAATCATTTTCATACCAACAACACTGGATCAAATGACGTGAAAAGTGTCACTTATAGTGACAATCCTGCAGATAAGAATCACCAGTTCCCCTCAGATCTACAGGGCTTTTTTAAGCATCTTTCAATTCACCGTTTTGGTTTTAAGGTCCACAGCTTTACTGTTCTGCTTTTAACAGCCTCTTATCTAGCAGGCAGCTGTTTTAACCAATAAGACCTCAACACCTCACCTACCTACTCAACACAGCAGACAAATACTGTCTAGCGGTTGAACATAGTGGAGCATTTAGCATCTACAGAGCCAGATGTTTCCCTCAGGAGTTGACAGAGAGCTGCGAGGAGAGTAAATATTAGACTTAAATCCATCAGGTGGAAGTAAACACAACTTCAAATGAATGCCAATGTTGCTCCATATCTGCTGGATTTGGGAACGGGCGACTCTTTGCTAATACGGTCACCATATTATCTTAAACATGCAATTAGCTATTTTCTTTTCTTTCTATTTGGCCATTTGGGGGCAGCAGAAATCCCAGAGGGAAATATCTGGCTCTTTAGCTGCTACATGCTCCACTATGTTCACCAGCTATAGTCTCCAACTGTGTCCGGCTGCTGTTTTGGTGCTGAGTGGGTTTGGTGTATATTTGGGTTTGTTTTCGGCTTTCTTTATTGCAAACAGCTGCCTGCTGTGCCTGAAAACAACACTTTGAAAGCAAGGGAGGAGGAACCAACAGCGTACATGTAGGTTGCGGGCCCGACAGCTAAACAATGAGCTGAAACTCACAAACATGCACTGTAAAAATCGAGGGAAGCTGCAGATCCTTGTGATAATTCTCAGTAGCTTCATCACTACGAGCGACACCGTTCACGTCGTGGCATTGTTTTCACATTGTCATTTGATACGTTTATTATTAGTAAAATGATGGTAAGGCCTATTTAAAACATGTCTTAAAATTCAACCTTCCCCTAAATCTATGCCCATTCTGCAAGTTACATCTTGTTTTTATCTGGGGTACTACCCATGGGGTAGTTTTCTTCACCTGTAAGAAGTCGCTGCATTGTTTCACCCCTTATAATGGATCTGCGTGTGGCAACCAGATCATTGATAAAGGCCAAAACTGCCGGTGTGTCAGCACTCTGAGAAGAATCACCTCAGAGAGTGTGCATATGGTGAAGCTTCACCAGGTCAACATCGTGAGTTACACTGTGTCAGATAATTACAGCAGCATTATGCTTCTTGCATTATTTTGTCTGAAAAACATTTTCAGACTTCTGCCGAGTTTCTGTAAAACAAACATTAACCCTCATATTGCAGGAGAGAACCAGGAGCCCTTCAAGGACCACTGGGGGCTCCGGGAATCCACTGGGAGCGAGTGATTTGGGGTATTTTTTGTTCCCTGTGATGCCACTAGATGTCCTAAAAGCAAACACCAGCATGCTGATAGAGTACAAGCAGTCCGTCTCCATCTGTTAGATCTCACACCCAGTTGAATGGATAACAAGAGCCTATACCGCTTCTGAATATTGATGGTTCACTCTGATGAATTAGCGCTTATTGATGCCGCGGTGCTTCGAGGAAAAAACAATCATGTATTGAGATCTGTGCGTCATCGGGACCCCCGGCGGCGGCGGCGTGTAGGCTACAGCTTCTCCGTCGAGTCTCAGACCGGGAGGGAGCGGGTCAGTCAGTGCACCTAACGATCAACGATCAGCGCGTTAATTGAACCCGTCGACCGACACCATCCGTGGCGACCGGAGCGCCTCAACCTGGATGACCTCCGGTGTGACGGAGGGAGAGTGCGGAGGAAGCAGCGCCGGAGGAGATGCGCATATCTGCAGGTACTCTAGCGCGGTCGTAAAACGTGAGTCCGGAGCAAGTCAGCCAACATTAAAGCGATGCCAGGGGAAACCAAGTACAATTTAGTGGATGACGCGCACGATTTGAGGATCCCCATGCACAACGACGAGGTGTTTAAGCATGGGGTCTGCTTCGAGGCAAAGGTAAGGACCCTCTGCAACAGATACTTTCTGGGTGGCAGTATGGGAGCGGTGGGTTATTACTGCATGTGTCAAACGTTCAAATGAGGGCTGTTCATGTCACCGATACTGTAACAACAACCACTATACATTGTATTCCATATAGGTTTATGTTGAGGGTGTATATTGACCTTACAATACTTTACATTTTTGTCCACTTTGCATGACTTTGAAATGTTTGAGATTGAATCATGTTACCTCACCTGCATAGAGAAGTGTTGCTTCAACTGATAACTTGATGAATGCTGATGAATTTGTTTCCGTTTTATCGTTTTTGACAAACTTTTGATGAGTGTGGAAGAATCCTACATTTTACATTTCATTTGGCTTTTGGCACCCAGCAGAATGTAACGTTATAGAGCCGCAACATTTTCTCAATTGATAATCGAGGAATTGTCTACAAAACATCAGAAAACTGTGGAAAATGCCCATCACATTAAGCCCAAGGTGATGGTATCAAATGTCTTGATTTGTCCGACCAACAACTTTCAATTTTGAGAGGCTGAACCCATCAAATATTTGATACTCTTCATGGAAAATGTATCAAAAAAGTACATTTTCTGTGGATTGGCTGATCGACTAATCGTTGCAGCTCTGGCGTGTAATGATTTCATCATGGAGGAATAATTCCCAAAATGTCTGAAAAAGCTGTCAAAACTACAATAGCAATATTAATAGTAATCCGTTGCATTCATTCCCTCAAACTGTCAATCTTTAAACCGTTCTCTTACATTTCGCAGTACATTGGCAGTTCGGAGGTTGGTCGCCCCAGCAGCCGAATGGAGATAGTCGCTGCAATGAGGAGAATCAGAGTAAGAAACTTTAAATGTGTGACCTCCCTGAACCAGACAGCTGAACTTGACTCTAGTGGCAACAGCAGTCTAAACACATTAACTGTCAGTCATTGATGCAGGTGCATGAACATTTATTCTTCCTCTCCTGTGTGTCATGTCTCACCTTGTGCACGGTGCTCAGAGGGTCCTCACTCCCCTCAACATCCTCTATACACACAAATCACTAGTCTGCCTAACTACACACTCGGCAGATTCAGTGGCTTGTCAGTAGCGGTTTAAATCACGGCAACGATTCACAGGACAGCTCAGATTATATGGCTGAGGAGAGATACAGCGTGCAGGTTTATATATACGATACCATCTGAAAAAACGTCCGTTCTGGAGGCTGTCTTTAGACCAGACAAGGCCACAGGAAACACTGCGATGCCTTGTCATTTGCACATCACTGCAGTGTTGAAGCACAGGGAGGAGAGGATTTAGCTGCTTGTCAGCTGTTGGATCTAATCTAAAGGACCAAGTCACTGAGTCAGTCGGAGGTCGGCCACATCGCCAGTTACACCCAGGAAGCACTTAATCCTGATCCCTCATGTACAGTGCAGTATAATGGCCATTTGATTGTGCTGGCAAAGATTTTGTGATGCTGTTTGAATTTCCTCGCCTTCGCATATGCTTCAGGAATCTCAACGATTTCTGATTTTTCTCATAATGCATTATGAAAGAGCTCTTGATACAGCAGCTCAAACGGGACAATAAATGTGCCCACACGATGCACAAGGTAATCCAAGGGCTGCTGAAAACCTTGATGGACAAAACTATGTAATGCACCTTTTTTCCATCTGTCCGTAAACAAACTCATTTTAATTTAATGTCTTATGTTATCAGTATTTTATCTGAAGACAAAATGCTTTTCTGCAAAGCTTTAAAGTAAAAAATAATAAATGGAAAAAATGGAAGAAAAGAAAATGCATTAAAAGACAAAATAAGTAGTAAATGCAAAATAAACAGCGTGGTATTAGACGTGGGCGAGATTAAAGATGATAGCATGAAAGCAAGTGTGTAAAAGAGTCGGGGGGGCTCTTTGTGAGTGCGGTAATGGCACAGCAATTAGGAGCCTCTGCTTGTGGGGAGACGGGTTCTGAATATTCAAAAGCTGACTCGTCCTTAAAGCACTCACAGTGGCTTGGAGATAAGGCGATATGAGGTGAGTTTGGCACAACCTGTGGAGCATTAGTTATGCTTGGGGGGCGGTGGCCGATGTGCATGAAAATAGTATCTACATAAACACTTCCTGTGTTCCACTTCATCTCCGTTTGACAGCAGTGCGTGTGGAGATGGATGGTCCTCTCGTCCCAGTTTACATGTGGTTGCATTGGCCTGGATAACACACACACACACACACACACACACACTGTGTCCTTCACCTGAGCCTCTACAGCTGAGGAAACCTCTCACACATCAATAAGACTGATGAACTAGATAAGAGCGTGTGACAAGGAATGAGGGCCCATTGAATCTTCTAATGAGGTGAATTTTTCTGCAGGATGTGACACAGGTCACACAGGCTTATAGCTAAACTGCACCAGATTCATCAGGGCTTAAATCCCCAGATGAGACTTGCTATGTTGGCAACAACAATCCCTTTTCTTCACTTCCCGTGAGATTTCTTTTTTTTTATGAAATGTCAATACAAGAGTGCGAGGACAGTTCCAATCCTGTTGAAAAATAAAAGACAGCGTCAGGTTGTTATTTTTTACGCAAACCCAAGAAAAGATGACAGAAAATATCCAAGTCTGTCAGGCAAAGCGGTTCGTTTGCCCAAAAAGATTTCACAGAACTCCATCTGATCAATTAATCATCCGATGTTGGATGTTGCGTTTTCAAAGCGAGGCGCGTTATTTCACATAAATCCTGGTTGTTCTTAGATCTCTGGGCCCTGATATTTGGAGTCTGAGCCTGCAGTGTCGGCAGAGGGTACAGGCTCTAGCATTAATCATGGAGAGGGATGAAAGTGTCCCACACATGTCTGCCTCCCTCTGGGAAGTCTGACTCTGAAAGCTTAAACAGCTCCCAGAAACAGAAACTGACAGTGTTTACTCAATCTCACAAATTGTCAAAAATATATTCCTGTCTGCATGATCCATTCCCTCTGTTCACACATTTCATTTATCTTGTGTAAAGGGCTCCATCTTAGCAGGCTCATGTGGTATTTAACGCTAGTCACACCTTGCATAATAATCAGTTTGCTTTGAATGAACTTTAGAATTCGGTTCATTTAAATATTTTTTTTTTTTCACAGTATGAATTCAAACTGAAGAACATAAAGAAAAAGAAGGTCAACATTGTCGTATCTACTGATTGTGTCCAAGTGATTTTGCGCAAAAAGAGAAAGGTTAGTCCTGTAAAATGCAACTTTATTTGAATGACATCTTTTTGTCTTTTCACCACCTTTGTCACCGTTGACCAACATGTTTCTTTGTGTTGTAACAGAGAAAAGGATGGTCATGGGACGATAATACCATCTTACTGACACAGGATCCCATCTACAGGTAGGTTTTAAATCAAAAACAAAAAGACACCAAATAACCTGGCAGCAGGTAACCAACTATATCAAAAAATCCTGTATCGTCTTCTTTTTTGACAGGATCTTCTACGTCTCACATGATGCCCAAGACTTGAAGATCTTCAGTTATATAGCGAGAGAAGGACAGAGCAACGTTTTCCGCTGCAATGTGTTCAAGTCAAAGAGGAAAGTAAGTTTGCTCGTGCTTAAAAGATAAGTCTCGTGATATTCTATATTTTTATTACCGTCAACAGCGCGTGTCACTCGCTACCCGATCTGTACTGTGCATGTGCAGCTCTTGACGGAGATGATAAAGAAGCTTCTTATTAGCTCCGGGGGGAAAAAAACATTGCTGCATCCGAAACCGTTGATGGAAGTAGATTGTGTTTTTAAAGGAATTGGTATTTATTTCCTTCCTAGATTTATTAATTTAAGTCAAACATAATAAAAGAAAGTTCCATGGCATTTATTCTTTATATGTATATTTGTTCATGTTTTACAAAGGGTTTAACCTGAGCCCAGCCATACAACAATGATAGCAATCATATCACATCCATACAGGGTTAGCAGTATACAGTTGTTAAAAATATATATAGCTTCATATTTACCACACAGACACGTAGGGGGGTATCAATCTTCTCATCTCACTCTCGGCAAGAAATCATAAGCATGTTTCCCATAAAAGAGAGAGCAACATGTCAGGCTGGGGAGGTTGCACATTTTCAAGCGACGACGAACGCATTGTTGGTTTTGGTATTTTTCTGGATTTTGTTGGTATTTTACAAAAGTGCAAGAAGACCTCGGGCTTTGTCCTTCCAGTAATCACCGCCTGTCAATCAAATCATTCTGTTTTCAGCTCCATGCTATGCACACATAGCTTCTAACGACGGCATTATCTCCGTTGTCTCGGTAATGTATTGTCCTGTTGGCTCTCACATATGGCAAATGAATCTGAGAGTCAGATCCCTCGTATGCTTATGAATCTCCACATATCTGCATACCAAGCAGGGACATTTTTTTTTTCCTCCATGACAAAGACAGAGCATCAGTGAGGTTGACTCCCATCCCTTCACCATGGATACCAGTCTGACAGTGACTTAGTGAAGCTGAATACTAATCATCCTGTTGGGAAGAGAAAAGAAGAGAAGGGGCTATTTCACTCAGCGTTTTTCAGACATTTTCACCACCGCTGAACCAACACCCACCACCAACGTCAGGGACACGGCAAGTTGTGCCTGAGTAGCTCCCCGGGGCCGCGGAGAGCCTTATCTCGGTGTTGCAGACCAAGCATGTGTGCTGAGTAGGAGGAGATGGACCAGCTGATTAGAGATTTGATTTATTTTCATCACGGCATGTTGCGGCCCAACGGGGCTTAGATGTCAGCTCAGTGCACAAACAGAGCCGTTTGTGTTTGGCCTTGGGAGGGCTGGTAGTTTCACCTGACAACTTTAGGACAAAAATAAATCCATGGAGGGAAATGTAATTTCATAAATCGTTTTTCATCACTTTATTCCTGTGTTATTTTATGTTTTGCTATTTCACTTGATTGAACTGCTTTCAGGCTTGAGTTACCTTGACATATTGACTGAATGCCTCGAGGCTGGAGCATCCTCCAGAGGCCGAGGACAACACATTCATTGCAACTCTCGCTTCTGCCACTATTCAATATAGAAAACACAAAAACTCATCTTTAGTGAGATTGGGGAAGGACATGGACTGAATATTAAGCTTTAGAAGTGCTGCTGTCTCAAAGGCCGCATTGAATTTTCTTGCCTGTGTGCCTCATTTAAGCCAGTACAAAAATATATATATTATATTATATACAATAAAGACTGCAACTGACGATTCATTTCTTTATTGATTAATAGTCACAATGCCCTAAACTCCAAGGTGACGTCTTCAAATCCCTCTAACTAATGTTTGATGTTATTCAATCATCGAAGTAGTAAGCCGATTTATTTCCTGTTAATCGACCAATCGATTCAGCTCCACAACAAGTAAAACCAACGTCAAAATACAGTGAGGAAAAAAGCAATACATTTTGATGGGAAATGTGTCTTTTGTGTAATTTAAAGTAAGAGTTTACAATTTGTTGAAGTTATTGCCAGTTAAACTGTCCCTGATCGATGACCTGGTGATGCTGACACACCTACTGAGCCTCCAGCAATAACAACAAACTCAATCTTCACTCCCTCTGCATTCAAAGTTACTTGCCTCTGAAATAGACCAATCCATCATTATGACAGCAGAACGTATGCAAAGCAGATAGACAAGGACAATGTGCTCGTACTATCTTCGGACTTAAATTTGGTCCCAATCTCCCCTCCCTCCGTCTTCATTTTTCACCTGCCATTCTGCCCCCACATTACCCAGTCCTTCCTGCTACTATTTTTATTTTTTTCTCCCTCTGGGCGTGTGCACACACACACACACACACACACACACACACACACACACACACACACACACACACACACACACACACACACACACACACACACACACACACACACACACACACACACACACACACACACACACACACACACACACACACACACACACACAAGTTCAGCTATCCATTTCCTGTGCAGCGCTTCTGGCACTTCATTTTCTCCCCTACTGTGCCCGTTCATTTTTGCATCCTCCCTTACTGTGCTCCTGCTGCTGCCGCTGCTGCTGCCGCCCCCCCCCCCCCCCCCCCGCTCTCAACACCCCAACACACTTTTTCTCTGTGTCCTCCATTTGCAGTCACAGGCCATGAGGATCGTGCGGACGGTGGGGCAGGCGTTCGATGTGTGTCACCAGCTGACCCTGCAGCAGAAAAGCGATGACCAGGAGGATGAGGAGGGGAAGGTGGACGTATCGGAGGCAGTGCCAGGTGACTCACACACACACACACAAATTGCATCCACAAATCTCCTTCTCCCTCCCATCTCCGTCTTTCTCCTTCTTGTTCTCCTTCTGTCTCGGGCACAAACACAAGCTCTTTTCATCTCCTCACGCAGCAACACAACAAACTCCCAAGGCCTTCTCTTCGTCTCCATCTCTTGCTTTCTCTCCATCACAAACTAAAACCCTGAGCGCCTGCACAAACACGCAGTGGCAACTGAGCACAGAGAAAAGATGTCATTATCCGCCACTGCCGATGTTTTTCCAGCAGCTTGCCCCGCTGCAGCTGCAGATGTGTGTCGGTGAGTCGGGCGATCCATTGATCAAAGACCTTGCTTGTGTGTGTGGGCTTCTGCCAGCTCTTCGCCCGCTGCTGTGGCTGTCGCTGCCTCTAGATATGTTGCAAACTACAAAGCCGGTCAAAGAAAAAGCTGTGTGCCAGTTCTCCTTTTATATGTATATCTGGTCTCTCTGCAGCAAAGAAGAGGTTTGCATTGTCAGAAGAGACCGACCTTGAAGCCACTACAGAGGAGAGCATTGAGTGCGTCTCCTCGTCCGACCCGGAGAAGAGCAAAAAGGACGAGGCCCTCGGTAACAATGAGAAGGTAGAGTACAGAAGTCCTTTGAAATCCTTTCAGTGTCGCTCATACAAAGCCCCACTATTTTCTCACTCTATTAAAAACACAGGAGGTTTTGTAAAGAGATGAAAACCACCCTGCAATGTATAATGTATTCATCCTTATGGCTGCACACAGCCGCTAAAATACATGGCTGCAACAAACACATTCGTATTACCAATTATCATTAGCAAGCTCCCATGTATACTCTCAATGAATCGTTAAGTCTAGACAGTGTGGAAAGATGACCCTCATAATATCCCAAAACATAACTTTTTTAAATCACTTGTTTTGTGCGACCAACAGTCCACGAGCCAAAGTCTTCCATTTTTTTTTTTTATCATAAGGAATACTATATAAAATTCTAAATAAAAACAGCAACATATGTCCCATATGTAAAATACTAAATAAATGATCAATCAATTACATGTCTGTAGATTAAATAATGAATGGACTAGTTGTCTCAGCTGTCCTGCTACTGAACTTCTTAATTGAAGCCCCCCTCTTCCACCCAGACACGACACAAACAAGTCAATAGATCAGTCTCTTAGTTCCTGCTGCTTTTACATGAATTCATTCCTTCAGAAGAAACATCTGAGGTGTATTTTTGACAGAGCATATCATCCAATATTCTGGAACATTTTTGATCTATAAAGTCAGAAATGTCAATAAATAATTCTGGGAGGTTTGCGGCTCACAGGGTGTCATGGTGAATGTTTGGCATCACAAGGAGTCGTAATGAAGATGAGCAAATGCCACTGATGGGTGTACAAGCGAGCAACGGCGTCTTTAAGGCTTGTTTGTGAAGAAGTGCTCCAAGAAGCTCTTACTGATGCGATCGCATGGTTTATTAATTAAAACATAGCAAAGGCTTTCTAGCGCCGCTCTGCTAACCCCCGAGATGTTGAACAAGCCGCTATCTGCTCTCTGATAACTGTCGGCTCATTTTCAAACCGAGTCTCTGTGGCGCGGTCAGCTTTTTGTGGTGGAGGTTTAGATTGATGGATATTACGACTAATTAAATGGTTACCCGAGAACAAGAAAAATGGCTTTATTATTTAATTATATAAATATTAAAGCTATCATGTAATTCTGCCACAGTCAAACAGCAGTATGTCATATGTCAAGATCTCATATGCATTTGAATCCGTCCCCCGTGTGTAATCTGAAGGTCAAGTGTCCTCACAGTCAAGCATTAATGACAACTGAATCCACCATATTGATCTCCCATCTCAGATAAAACAGAGACAGGTCGTGTCATTCAGGGCTGCTCTTCTCACAGCAGCACTCGAACATAATTGTGTGAGTCATGATACCTGTCCAGGCAGGAGCCCATCCAGTCAATCTGTAGATCTATTTATAGATGCAATCCTCGTGAACACACCATCTCCACAATTAGATAAAATGATGCCACTCTAGACCAGAGATTACTTTGACATGATGAGAGCTAAAATGTACAGTAGGACTGATTTGTCATGCTTGTGTTGTGGATCCTTAATCAAAATGTAAGTAAATAAATAGTAAGTAAACATTGTAGATATCAACTTATACTCATCAGATAGCCTGAATGCGAAATAAGGCAATGGTTTACTAACAGATTCGGCAAATCAACTTAAAAAAGTGTGACTTTTGTGTTTACAGCTTGTTTCCACTGCCCTTCAGATTGTACAATGGCAGCAGAATTTATTTAAAGGACTGAAACATCAGTAAATGTCATGCTTTGGTGTCAGCAGGGACGGCAAAAGTACTGGAATACTTTACTCAAGTAAAAGTGACATATCTTTAAAAGACATTTTATTCAAATAAAAGTAGAACAGTGGGTCAGTTCAAATGTATGCTACAATGAGTAAACGTTACATGCTTTAAGGGGGGTAAGAATAAACTCCAGCTATATATATGATATATACCTATTAAAGAAGGCAATTATGCTACATAATAGAGTGCATTAACATTTCATTTGACATCGCACCACAGAGCCCTTAATGGCTTTAGTCCACAGACGCATCGCAGCCTGTGCATACAATTGATTATCGATTAAACAACCGCCTTCCCCAGTGAAGCCTTAACCAGAAACGAGACAAACCTCAGACGAATTAAACGAAGTATGAACGACAATAAATAACAATGGACACCACGGCGGGTGCAAAAATAAATATTAGCCTGACCCAGACAGGGTCAGGCTAAATGCAGACAACAGCAGAGTAAAAACATCACCGAACCAAACACGTCACTCAGCCCGTAATGTGCACACGGGCACGCACACACAACTGCATTGCCTAGCAACGTGGACGTTCTCCTCTGGAGAGCTTCAACTATGTTTTATATCCATGGTAACCGATGTTACAGCGAGTTCGTTGTACTCACCAGTCCTCCTCAATCTGCTGCAGGTTCAACTTCTCTGCTCCTTCTTTCTCAATCCATAATATATCCAGTCCACTCGGTCTCTCTGGTCTCTCTGGTCCCACTGCGCGCCCTTAAAGTTTGTGAAACACGTGGAGCTTAATTGAGCTCTGCAGTCACTTAAACATGGTCAAAAGCAGCAGAAAGCCCTCAAACCCCTGGCGGAAAGAAAACGTTGCTCCGTGAACGCAGAAATCAATCACGATGGACGAGGTACCAAGAGCGCGTTAGCGATTAGCATGTTCCCCAGCATGCACCTGTTCGGTGTGTTTGACTTGGATAGCTTAGCCGCTGACACAACCTTTTTTTTGTTACCTAAGTTGAGGTACAGTAACGGTAACTTAAACTCATAATCACGCAATTGTTTAATATATTGCATTTTTGTACTGTTCACAAACTGTTAGCCCCCCGGCCCAGGTGCCACCACTCAAAGACTCTCAGCAGGTGAAGTCGACACACCGAACAGGTGTATTGGTCACCTGAGCTCTGCCTCCTTACGGCCGCAGAGCAGCTTCTTCTTCTTCTTTGATTTCATGGCGGAATACAAACCAACGGTGAAGGTGTCACCTACTGTACCAGAGTGTGCTACATCCATATACATGGTTACATCGTGACTTAATGACAGTTTCCTCATTTAAGACAATATTACTCTGCTGCAGCTGCAGGTTTACCTCCTTTTTTGCCATTCCATTACTTTTTTAAAAACAGAAAGTAGTTGCATGTTAAAAAATAAATTAGGCCTACTAACATTTTTTTAAATACTCAAAAAGTGGCCGACAATTACAGAAGCCTACACAAAAAAAGTGTGTAACAGTACCAAGAGTAAATTTAATCTACTCAAAACCAAAGATCAAGCTCTTATTTCTTATATAGCACAGTTCAAGTGGAAATCTATAAAGCAGACAACAATACAAAATCCTATCAACAGCAGCCTCAATAAAGAAACCACAGTGTCTATATTGGTCTTCCTTTGTTGTGAAAAACAACTCATCCTTCATGTATTCAGTATTTATACAACTTGACATGGTGGATATAGCATTGATCTCTCTGCAGCTCTCTCCTTTGACTACATACAGCACAAAGAAACCCAATCGTTGTGCTGTTGGGGGTTATTTTTGAAAAATGTCATAAATTAATTCACTAACTGATTTAGCACTGAATGGAGGGAATAGGTAAGGTTTTAAGGCTTCATCACAGAATGTCTTCTGGAAGGCCTTGAACATCAAGCACTAATGCTGATATCTCATCTGTGGATTTTTCCATCAGAATGAAAGGAGACAGCATATCTTCACTGACTCTTCCTCCAAGGAGCTCAGGCTGGCAGAGAGAGAGAGTGTCAGCTTTTAAACCACCTCTTTAGATGCGTTACTATACACACAAGCTTTCATATGATGTTTTACTTTCCACTGTTATTACATTACTTTGGATTGTTGGCTATCTTACCCTACACTTAACTGTTTCTTTTCTTCCCATGCAGCCCAAACACAGCCACATGTACTCATACTGTGATGTTGTTTGCTGTCCACTTTATTTAAAGCCACTGCAAGGTTCATAAATGACGTAGCAATCAAGTTCGGGACTGTGATGCCTTTTTTTGTATTTCTCGTGATGAGTTGAATTCCTGTGGGTGGTGCTTATGTTTCTAATTTGTTTGATCACTTCCGAGAAACTGACATTTCAAGGAAAGAAAACATCACAGCTACATTTGTGTTGCCATTAGAAGTAGAGCCCAATTTACTGTCATCTGTGTTTAGGTGTCCGATGACCCGTCTCCCCTGCTGGGCTCCCCCATCCTTGGGGCCTCTTTGTCGGGTCAGTCGGCAGAAGAGGCTCCCTGCTCTGCAGAGCACCAGGTCCAGCTCCTCCAGAAACAACTGCAGCAGCAGGAACAACAGAAACTGGCAGCTTCAGAGCAGGTACTGATGGCAATTATTGTATCCTTTTTTTATTATTGTTCCTGATGAAATGCCTAATGGTCTCATTTGTCTATACAGAGTTTACAATTTACTGAATTTATTTAAGTGCAAAGCCTTGTATCACCAAAAATATAATTGTTCCTCCCAAGGTGGACATAGCAAATTTCATAGCAACGCATCCAACAGTTGTTTTTTAATCTCTGGAACTCAATTATCTCAAACTTTCATGGCAATCCATCCAGTAGTTGCTGAGATATTTAAGTCTGGACCAAAGTGGTGGACCAACCAATGACCGATAGACGAACATTGCTATAGAGACTTGCTGTTATTACGGCTAAAAACATATGACTCAATTTAAAATTCACTGAATTTTTAAGAGCACGTTTGTTTGATGAGCGCCTGACAACCAAAGGAGCAATTATTTATTTCAGTGGTATTAAGATGCACATCAAAATCCCCGAAATAGGATTATTGGAAAACTCTGTGAAGCTTGACACAAAACGTTACAGCACATAATAGAGCGATGCGCTGTTTCCATTTTCAATCAGTGGTGTGTTTAATATGAATGTGGTGAGGCATTTCAGGTTATTACATTCTCACCTCTTTCATTCCTCTAAACTGCTACTTTTGAAAAGTTTCACATCAAATGAAATTCACTTGAGTTGTGGTTTCATGGCCTTTGAAGATTTGAAGCAAAGCATCAGTGAGTTTTAGAGTTTGCAGCCTTCATTGGACAATCTCATTGACAGATGTTGATTCGTAATGCTGATGTGTCTCCTTTAATAGGGCCTCTGGGAAATGAAAGCCTTTTTCTTTAACTCATTACTGTCTAATATGGAAGCCCATTCCCGCAGCAAAAAAAAAAAAAAGATCACTAAAAAACAAAATAGTACCGGTAACTTAAAAAATGAAATAAAAATGTAATTCACAAAAAAAAAAAAAAAAATAGGATCACTAAAAAAAAAAAAAAAAAAAAAAATAGTAACTTAAAAAAAAAGAAAAAAATGTAATTCACAAAAAAATAAAAAATCCACCCACAAAATAAATAATAATAATTCCACCCACAAAATAAAAATAAATAATAATAATTCTAATAATTTTTTTATTTTTTTTTTTATTTACTTTTTTTCCACCAGCAAAAAAAAACGAAAAAAAACGAAAAACTTTTGGTGCGTCCATCTGTAACCATAACACTGACCAGATTTTTCCAGTTGCTATAGAAAGTCGAAATTATGAGATACTTTAACACAACATTCATAGAAGCAGCTATGACATATGAATGGATTGTGAGTACATTGAAGACTTCTTTAAAACGTGGCTTTACAACACATGAAATACAGATGATGTTTCACATGGATTGTACTGAGCAAACGCACCCTTGAATAGAATGTTAAGCAAGAAGCAGCTCTGGAGTACAAAGAATGAAACCAATGTGACTGAGGTGGCGACCAATAAACAGCAACTGGAAACATCTTCTTTTTTTTTTTTTTTTGCTGACAGAGAAAAAGTGAAAAAAATATATATATATATTTTTTTTTTTTTGTGAATTCAATTTTTATTTTTTATTTTTTGTGAATTCATTTTTATTTTTTATTTTTTTTTGTGAATTCATTTTTTTTTTTTTTTGGTGATCTAATTTTATTTATTTTTTGCTGGCGGGAATGGGCTTCCATAGTCTAAAGAGTAAAACTTTTGACCGAGCAAACTCCAAATTTAGGGGCCGCTGAGGAATTTAATGAGCAGGTTGCCTCTTACTGTGTGTGTGTGTGTGTGTGTGTGTGTGTGTGTGTGTGTGTGTGTGTGTGTGTGTTGGCCTGTGCAGGTCCATGTCCTCCAGGAGCAGCTGTCGGTGGAGGTGTGTGCGCGGACTGAAACTCAGTCCAGAGTGCAGAGGCTGCTGCAGCAGAACACCGACCTGCTGCAACACATTTCCCTGCTGGTGAAACAGATCCAGGAACTGGAGCTTAAAGCTGCCGGCCAATTAACATCTAGTGAGTGGAAATCTACTTCCTTTCTCATTTAGAATATATCATTTTATTTTGTTTGGTTGCCACATATCATCATCTATTTCCTTGTTTTCTTATTTACTAATTTCTGTCATATAATCGTATTTTTCTTCCTTCCTCTCGTCTCCCTTTATCAATTTCTTTGTGCCTCCTTCCTGTCGTTATAGCTTCTTTTCTCATCCACTTCTGGCACGTAATTAATTATCCCATGGCAGCCCTCTCAGAGGATTCAGTAAGGCTCTCTGCTACCATGTAGTCATGATTTATCAAATCCTGTCAGCACAGACGTCATATATAATCTCATCGTCTTTCCTCAGACCTCTCTTCTCATGTCTTGTTTTTTTATTTCATCTTAAACATTGATGTTTCCTCTCTGTCCTCAGTGGGCTCCCAGGACAGTCTTCTGGAGATCACTTTCCGCCCCAAGCCCCCCAGCTCTTCTTCATCTACGGGCCCTTTTGCAGCTCAATCCCAGGTCCAGATCAGTGACAGTCCCTGGGTCTCCGCCCTCCTCGGGCCCTGCTCTCCAGGCACCTTGGGCACCGACACCAGCCCTCTGGGGCTCAGCAGCAGTGGAGTTCGGCTCGAGTGCTTCCGCTTCTCCTCCCGGGGGCCAGACATCCAGGAGCAGGGCCAGGACACAGGGGAGACTCCCAGCGACGGGACCCCGGATGAGAGCTCGCTGCTAGGGGAGCAGGTCTTGGGAGCCCTGGAGCTGCTCCGGTTTAGGGAGTCGGGGATCGGATCGGAGTACGAATCGAACACAGATGAGAGCGATGACCGGGACAGCTGGGGTCAGGGGGAGGGAGCGGGGTCTGACGGTGCAGCTCGACTCTTTAACGTGCTGAACACAGAGTGTCTGGCGGACTGCTTAGGGGATGAGGTGGCTGTGTAGTGGTGGTGCTCTTGAAGCTGCACCATTGCACCAGCCCAATGGGAAACAGCTGACATTCAGAATCTGAAGGACTTCATCAGGCAGAAATCATGTATTGTGACACCAGTAAACTGACTCACTCACCTCCTGTTTTGATTTCCTGTACTCATATGAGCTGAGGGAGATTAGATAATAGAAACAGAGATTCAGAAAGTATAACTGAATGGATACATTTGATCCTATAATGTTTAGAAAGTACCCTGTGGTGTTTCAGGGCTCTGTCTCTCTGAAGATCTCTGCTGTCTGCTAGTATGTGCGTTACATACTGTGCGCGTGTCAGTTTGATGATTGTTGTACCTTTACATCCGTTTGGTTTCCTCACTCGCCGGCGCTTGTTACACTGTGGTTGTGTCTGTGTTTGTGGAGTTGTGACAAATCCGACTTGAACGTGGTTGTTTTCTTGCTGTTTTCAAATGAAGATCTGTGAAGAAAAGACCCCTTTGCCAAGTCTGTCTGGTTATGCTAACACATTTTTTGGAGTGTTGAAAATTAAAACCTTACTGTGCTTACCTGTAATTACACATGGGTTTAAAAATGAGCATGTTTCTCTCATAGTCAGTTTTTTCTCTTTTCAATACATTGTATATAGTTTGATGAACTTATATGCGTTGCATAAAATACGTGCCATGATTTAGTTCATAATATTCTCCAGTGTTTCATATTATTAGAAGACCGCTTTCTGATTAGATGATACTGTGTCTCAGAGGCAAACATCTCACTGTGCGCAGGTGCTGCTACAACCTTGTCTCTGCTGCTTAAAAAATTTAGCCACCACGGACTGTCAGTATTATTAGTTAATGCTGTACTGCGGCAACCATAAACTGCTTGGTCACTGTTGCTCCACCCTTCAGAGGACTTACTTGGAAAGTCCTGAAGTACCATTTCAGAGAAAGGTGTAGGCGTATATGAGACTTCTGGACTCCTTCGTATTCTTCTGGCCAGCTGTCGCACCGGCTCCACCTTTACTGACTGTGAGCCAGATCTCTGAATCACTGAATTGGGGACGTGTCTTTGAGCTCTTTCCAAAATCGATTAATCTCTTCCTGGCCCTCTCTCTCTCTCTCTCCCTCTTTCTCTCCCTCACTCACCTCTCCTCCCCTCTCTTTTCCCTGAAGCTCGTCACCTCTTCCCGCTCTCCTGCACTCACAATCTGTCTGCTGCGTCCACATTCCTCTGTCATTTTTTGCCAAGTTGTGTCTGTTCAGATGAAGTGTACTAAGAATTAAAGTGCACTTAAATCAATGTTTCTCGTTGTGGAATTGCATGCCCTTTCTCAAATGCCGTCCGCTGTCATGGAGTGTTCAGTGCATTTTGGTGTGAGTTACTAATTGCTGAAATACATCTCTGGGGGATATAACCAGAAATATGTCTAATGATAAGCAGCAGCGGTTCCTGGGCTGACCTTTTCAAAGTGTTTTTCTCATTAATATTGATTACAGAGAAAATGTCTTTTGTGTGAATGAGGGCCCTCTCTCTATTATTGTTAGAGATACACCAGCTGTGGTTGGTAAATAGGGACATCTCTCAATAAGCTCACTGTGTGTGCAGACCGCAGCGGCTTGATGCAACGCTGCAGACAAGCTGTAAAATATAAAGAATATCAGCCATTACCCACCCACATCCAGCCACAACACCCTGCAGCTCCGCTAGTGCAGCTGCTGCTGACACAGATAGTGGGCGGCCTCCAGGACGCGGCCTCTACTTTCGCTTACTTGATCATAATGAAAAATGGTCTAGAGTGTCATTGTGCTCACCCCCTCTTGTATTCTGCAGGTAAAAAGGAATAAAAAAACATTGTTTCACAGAACATGCAGTGCAAAGTCCATCCCTTGGTTTGTACTTTTTAGCAGACCACCACTGTGGTCAGTCGGTTGGTCCACCACCACAGACGGAAACATCTGGACTACCGTGCGATGGATTGTCATGAAATGGTTTTCATTAATATAGTTAAATATCAAAGAATGAATTGGCACAAAATGTGTACAGACATTCATGGTTCCCGATGAATCCTAATGTATTTGGTGATCCCATTTTTCTTCTAGTGCCACCATGAGGTGACACGTGTGGTTTTGAGTGAATGTCTCAGCAACCATTGGAAATGTAATGTTCCCTTAAAGGATTTCGGAATATTTGCCAATTCCTGGCTTATTTATCAAGATTCATGCCTAGAAATTAATAAACAAAATTATGCAAACTCATTTTTTGCCTATTTAAGCAATTACAGCGCTTTTTAATACTCCTGATATGGTCCGTCTGCAATATGCATTTTTCAATCGCGTTATTTTCGCGCCCCGTCTATTTCGCTATGCAAGTCCGGAAGTGACGTCACTCATTCTAAGCACGGGCACCGGCTTCTTTGTTTGTATTGTACATTGACCATATTGTTAGTCACTCAGCCGATAAATCGATCAGTTAGGAGGTCTTTGTCACCGAAATAATGGTTCACTGTGTAGCCTGGGGGTGTAATAGTGATTTTAAGAAAGGATCAGGCATACGTTTTTTTGGTTTCCCCTCGGAGAAAGACAAGAAACGGAGGAAAATCTGGGTCGATAGATGCCGGCGTGGTGAGCAGAACTGGCAGCCGAGTAAGACGGCAAAACTCTGCTCTCTTCATTTTGAAAAGACTTGTTATGTGAAAGACCCAGACATGTTGACAAAATACGATTATGGGAAGTTCAAGTTGTCACTGAATCCCGATGCCGTGCCGACCATTTTTGCAAGCATATGACCTGGAGATCCCGAAAAAATAGCAGCCGGGACCGGGAAGGAAAAGTGAGGCAGTCTGACAGACGTACGCTCGTGTTGAAAATCATCGATTATAATCGGACAATAGTATAGCAAACAATCCGATCACATAGTAGCTATTTTGTTTGACAAATATACGCATTGGAATCGTTTTTAAAACAACGAATTACATTTTTATTCACTAAATTACAAATTCGTGTAGCGACATCCGTTTCCTGGTTCGAGAGATCGGCTACACTTCTCTCGTCACCGGACGCTTCTTCCGTGTCACTCTCGCTTTGATCTGAATCAAAATGTGCCGGACAATCCCTTGCCAGAGGTTCGAATTGGTATGGTGCTATATCGAAATCGAAATCAAGAGAAATATCCGCGCCCTCCATCGTGCTGTCTTCACTACGACTATGTGTTGCACTGTACACAGCGTGTGTACTCCCACAGGCAGTTAGAATAAATGACGTCACAGCTTCACAGCTAGTCACGTGACCTATTAGCTCATTATCTCGAAGTCGGCCGACAGGTACTCGCGTTGGGGGCACATTCATAAGCCGATTTTAGCACTTTACTGGTGTCTGATCGATCTGAGTCAAGGCATGATGTTAATTTATGGATATTATTTCCCAAAAATGTCCCAAATATGTAAATATTCCGAAATCCTTTAAACTAACTAATACCTGCAAAACTAATGGCATCCGATCAGAATCTGCTGTGCTAATTAGCAGATGTTAGCATGCTAACACAAAACTAAGACGGTGACCATAGTACTTACACTATACCTGTAGCATTGTCACTGTGAGCTACTACCTGTAAACTCTTAGGCTTGTCAACATACCAAAATGAATCCACCTGCTTTCCCAGTTCATCCTTATATATTAAGAGCAAGTCTGTTGTCACATATGTCATGTCATATAGGCCTATCCATGAGAACATAAGATAGATAGATAGATAGATAGATAGATACTTTATTCATGTCCAGGGGGAAATTTGTCTGTAGCAGCAGCAGACGAAGTTACACAGTAAAATAAAATATTAAGTATGGAAAATGCACAGTATATACAATACAATAAAATAACGAAGCAGAACCTATTCAATTTAAAGAAAATAAAGTAATAAAAAATGCAGAAAAATGCACCGTATATACAATAAAATAGAATGGTATTAAATTAAATTAACTAAGTAGGAAAACTAAACTAAACAGTCGTGCAAAAGATCGCCAACAGCAGCAACAACCGGTAGCGGTGTTGTAGTCATTTGAAGGATGATCTGGCCAGAGGGGATTTAAGGCACGCAGTCTAAGTGATAAATATGTAGGAGGAGCCAGCAACCTGTTAGTTAAAAGACTGGAAACAGGCAAACACCAAGACTGACCGAAGGTAACAAAATCTGCATGTTAATTCCACTAATATACATTAAACATTGTAATGGAAAAGACTCCTATACCCGCTTTGCGTGAGTCTTTTAATGCTGAAGAACATAATACCAAAAACCAGGTTGTCTTTTAAGTATTTATTCTCTGCGCAGAGAAGGTTGAATCATCACAACAGAATGCGTACAGTCTCCGTGAGGAAGAACCAAGAAAAGAGTGAACAAGCTTTCTTTATACAGAATGAGCAAAGGTGGGGGCCGATGGCCAATGTTACAGACATTTCAGTCTCAGACTGATAGAAACAACAATGGCAAACAAACGGTCAGCAACCAAAACAAGCGGCCCAAAGGCCTTGGTGCTGGAACATTCTCATACAACACAGTTAGTTATCTTTGTGAACAGGAAAGGGAGAACTCTTCTTCTGCACAACAGAGACACGGTGAAGTTCAACAAAATACATGAATACAACATACTGAGTAGAAATATATACTACGTAAGTAGAAATATATACTACGTTAAAAAATGACCATTACAACATGAAGCTGCATCCAGCAGCAGGTTAGCTTAGTTTTAGCACAAAGACTGGAAACATGGGCAAGATGTTACATTATCATTACAAGTGCTGGGCTTTTCCTTTTGCTGTGGAATATCTATACTTGTGTTGCTGCTGCAGCAGTTTTTAATGACTGCGAGTAGAAAATAAAATGTTCACAGTTAAAGTTCTGTGTTAAAACCAATGCCGGCTTTGGTTAGTATTGAAAACATTAACACGATCTCTAAAGTGTTTGTATTGTACGTTCTGTATGAGAACTGTAAGTGTTGCATGAGAAATTAAATTAAATTAAAACAATTAAATCATTTTCAATACATATTGTGTGCTTTTCCGTACCAAACCATTCAGATTCACATATTGATTTATGATAATCAGAACAAGCTTTTCGCCTCCTCTCTGCTTCAGCTGCTGTGTCCATTTTAATCCCCGCTGTGACTCATCTTGTTTGTATGCAGTGATTTTTTATTTTTTTTCTAAAACATGATGTCTCCTTCACTAATTAGCAAGTTCTCCTCTGCAGGAAAAAAAAAGAACTCCAGTCTGTTTTTGTCAGTAGCTCTATGTGGACGCTGCCACATACTGTTGCTCTGTGGGCCATAATTGAAACCATTTGTGAATCAGGTGGAATTCTGGGATTTTGGCTTCCCCTCAATATCCCAAAGGGTGTTATTTTCTCTGTTTCTTTCCTCCAGCCAGAGAGACTGTCACACCAGCCTCCGTTTCCTCCCTCTCTCTCTCTCTTTCCCTCTCTCTCTCTCTCTCTCTCACTCTTTTCCATTCCCAGAAAGACCTACCAAGGAATAAGAGGTCAGCGACTAACAGTGCTGCATGCATCAAGTCACAGTAGATGTGGAATACTCCCACAGACAGATGGTTTGATAATAACAAGAGAAGAACTTGACAAAGTAAGTCAAATCCGTATTTTTCTCATATGTGGCTATTAACCCCGGTGTCCACGTTGACTCTGAAAGAAGTTTGTGTCAATTCAGCTCCGTATAGAAAGTGACATCATACAGGAAAATACATTACACAGGTTTGAAATAGGCTTAAATACAAGAAAAGGGTATATCTGTCAACATTAAGGGGAAGAAAGGCACAATATTTGTGCTTTATTTGCCTTTTCATTTGTATATTTTTAATCTGTGCCTCAAAGACTGATGGCACAAAGTTATTCCACTGGAAAGTTAGTCAGCGATCATCATGTCAGCTCTCCAGAAATGGACTGAAAAATTCCTTAGAGACATGTTTTTTTTAACTTCTAATGCGCTAAACTACAGTATAACTACATTCTAAACACATGGTACTGACACAGAATGACATTGTCCCAACAGATCTTTAGAGAACCCATGTGTAAGACTATAGCTGCAGTTTGTGAACAGTGGGCTAAGTTCTTGTCGACTACACCAGAGTGTGTTAGAGGCACAAGTCGCTGAGGGCTTTTACAAGGTAAATAAAATGCAGCAGTGGTGGTGGGAGAGTGTGTACGACTCTGGGCTGAGGACTGTGTGTGCATTTGTACCACTGTGAGGAGCGGTTCAACTCTATAGAACTATTTACAACATCCTACTATCCTGACATCATACGTTTACTTTACACATATTTAAACATGTTTTTAACCTTTATATGTCTGTTTTTCACAGGGGGGTTTTGTACTCTAATAATGTAATTCTTATTATTTACAGCATACTAGTATTTTAGCACAGCTTTAAAAGTCTGGCACCCTGCATTTCAGTACACATATTGTGTGTGTGGCAAATAAAACCTCTGATCCACTGATTTAAAACCTTTTAGGTGTGCAGATTCTTGAGAAGAGATGAGGGTCATGAAGGTTCAACAGATCTCACACCACGTCTTCATTATCCTTATCCTGGCTGTCGCTGCACGATCTCAAGTCAACCCAGGTAGTAGAAATGTGTGTTTTACATCCGTGTCGTTCTTTCTCAGAGCAGGAAGGGGTTAAATATCTTGCTCAAGGACACTTTGGTAGGGCCTGTTGGTGTGTGTCGCAGGGCTCACACGAGTCAGACAATCACTGATATAATGAGTTTAATTTGATGTAAGTGTAGTGGTTTTTTTTATGTGTGATTTAAAGTATGAGCCAGTCAATATGTCATACATAAGCTCAAAATAACCTCATATTCCTGAGGGAGAAGCATGTTGACAAGATGGAGAAGGGAAGCAAATTTAGGTGGGTGGGCTTAGAATGCAAGAATGTAGTGTGTGTGTGTGTGTGTGTGTGTGTGTGTGTGTGTGTGTGTGTGTGTGTGTGTGTGTGTGTGTGTGTGTGTGTGTGTGTGTGTGTGTGTGTATGTGTGTGTGTGTGTGTGTGTGTGTGTATGTGGTTTACCTAATGGTCAGACAGCAAATATCCTCAGAACAGGCAGACCTTTCACAAGCAGGGGGCATTCGTGGAAAAAAAAAAGTTAGAAAATTTGTAGGCATAGGTGTAGGTAACACACACACACCTACACACACACACACACACACACACACACACACTCTCACTCACACATGCGCTCATTTGAGTTTCCCACTTGGAATATTTTCACAGTAAAAGGCGTATTTGTTCTGCTGCTCTGTCAAAGTACATGTCAGGCGTTCGGTGTGGGAAGGTGAATAAAACACAGACTTCCCTTAATTACCAGGTAGAGATGTTGAGGATAAACAGTGACACTCTGGTAGATGCAGTGAGCAGATGTACAGTATGGGCACTGAATCATATTAACGCTATAACGTGGCATCTGTGTTGCTGCCAAATTTATCTTTATTACATAACTGATAAAGCCAGATGCCAGGGCTTTAAAAATCTAAAATGTGTCTCACGTGGCTGGTAAAGATTATGAAAAAGGATGAAAATTGAAGAGCAGGCAGCTCAGAGGCCACTCCCGACTAATTTTGCTTAGACTGGTACCTACACAGTGATGCCTCTGTTTGGCTTTAGAGGCCTTGCAGGGCTGCAGGAAGGGGACTGGGGGGGGAGGAGGGACAGGACCTGACCGCTTTACACTCAACCCCTCACATCATGCAAACAGAAACGATTACAACTCGCGTGGCATGTGAAAGAATACGGTTCTCACACTCACAAACATGATCATTGTGTGAGCAGCATGTGTATCACGGATGCTTCTTGTGTTTTGTAGAAATTTGTCGATATCCTCTCGGTATGACCGGTGGGCAGATTCAGGACGAGGACATCTCTGCCTCCAGTCAGTGGTCTGATTCAACTGCTGCAAGATTTGGCAGGCACGTCGCATTTCTTATATTTTACCTTCATTTCATTTGCTTCGTGTAACATATTTGTAACCGCTTTTTTTCAATCCTGGTGGCTATTGCTTTTCATGCTAAATTCTTCTTTGATTTATCCCACACTGCTTTTTTTTTGTTTTTTTTAAATGCCTAAGACTTGGTGTTGCAAACAGCATATGTGGAAGTTGACAAAACAATTCAAGGTCCATTTAGGCACTGTCCTGGAGCTTTGGATCAAATCAGGTGATCTTCATCAGCAGATGGATTTTGCTCCAGAAACCGCTACTAAATGGAGCTCGGGTTGAGATTGTTTGGTCATCCTGTGTGAGAGGCTCTGGCCAAGGTCAAGAACGAAATTTGAAGCTCAGCATACGTGAAAGTTTCATGAACTGGACCCATGCGGAATAATTATAGTGCTGTTTTAACAGCTGTTGTCCAGCAGCAATGTTGAGTAGTCAAATATGTTCTCATGCAAATATGAATTATGCATAGTGAATAACTCACTTTCAATTTTCTTCTTCCTCTATTCATATCATGCAACATTTATTTCCCCTTTCCATCCATCTCTCCCTCTGAATTGTCCCGCTCCTCTCTCGTCTATTCTCCCCTCTTATTTCTTCCACCTCTTCAGACTTGACTTAGACAACGGAGACGGTGACGGGGCCTGGTGTCCTGACATCATGTCAGAGCCAGACGGCCTCAAAGAGTATCTCCAGGTGGACCTGCGTTCACTGCACTTCATCACACTGGTGGGCACCCAAGGTCGACACGCCGACGGTATGGGTAATGAGTTTGCCCAGCGATACAAGATCAAGTACAGCCGCGACGGCAGCAACTGGGTGGGCTGGCATGATAGGAAGGGAAGGCAGGTGAGCGTGTCTAGATATTACCGTCTGTCATTGTTTCTCATTTCCACACGCGAATGTATAATTCAATTTCGGTCTACACATTATCAGGACGTCTTAATTGCATCAGATGAAGGTGAAGAGAGGAGCAGAAACGGCCATGACAGGGAGGCCTGAGGGACCGGGTTGACTTGTCACATTATTATACATGACAGTTTTCAAACAGGAAGCTACTGCATTTATTTAACAGCTTTACTTACTAGTTACTTAAATTTGACATATAAGACATATGATGAGCTTTGGTTCAATTATATAAACTACCCAACAATATATGAAATAGTTCAAATTAACCCCAGCTTGACTACAAAACCAATTAATGAACAGACTTATAGTGGACTATAACAATCTAATACTCAAGTTTTCTGAAATATGACGAAATAACCATAGACTGTATATAAGAAGAAATAAAACATTTTGCTATTAAAACTATTCTGAATGATATCATAGTTTTATAGTTTCACTAAATGAAATGATCTGATCTGAATACTTTCCTCCAACACTGTTGAGATGACGAGGAGATAACATCTTCTCTGCAGCAGACGGTAGCAGAGTTCTTAGGAAATTAAGACTCAGCAGAACTAGCAGCAGCATGAGATAAAGGACACCAGTTCCTTTACAGATTTGTCCAGATTTCACAAAAGATTTGACAATAACGTATATATGCTGACACGTTTCACTCAGTGTTATCTGTGTCATCCGCGTCTCCTGTGCCAGGTCATTGAGGGGAACAGGAATGCGTATGATGTGGTGCTGAAGGATCTGGAGCCCCCCATCATAGCTCGTTTTGTCCGCTTCATGCCTGTGACGGACCCCTCCATGATCGTGTGTATGAGAGTGGAGCTCTACGGCTGTGAATGGCTGGGTTAGTCATTGCTGTCCATTATACAGAGTGCAACACCTGCACATAGTCGCACTAGCAACATCTTTCTTTGTTTAATACATAATTACCAAAGTCTAAACTGATTTTTTTGCAACTTACCAGTTTTATTATGACTTCATTGTCATTCTATCCTATGAGCATGCAGTAAGTAAATCAATCACAATCTCTGACCTTTGACCTGCTCCCTGTAGATGGCCTGATGTCTTATAGCATTCCAGATGGGCACCAAATGATCTACAGAGGCCTGGATGTCTACTTTAATGACTCTGTGTATGATGGAGCATCAGCTGAAAGGTCTGGATTTTACTGCCACAATTAGGGGTTTATATTTCTTATATTGTCATTTGTTGCTTACCCTGTGGGAGAACAGTCATTTTCTCCAAAACTGATTTAAGATGTGATTTCTTTTATTTATTTTTTTGCTGACATAGCAGTTATGAATAAAAAAACATCTCTGCACTCCTCGGTGAATAGAATTTTAAATGTTCGTGTCTTCATTTCTTCCATCCATCTCTGCACTAGGCTGACAAAGGGCCTCGGCCAGCTGACAGATGGCACCTGGGGTCTGGATGATTTCCTCCACAGCCACATATACGGCATGTGGCCTGGGTACGACTACGTGGGCTGGAACAACAAGAGCCTCCCCAAAGGTTACGTGGAGATGATCTTTGAGTTTGACCACGTCCGAAACTTCACTTCCATGAAGGTAAGAAGTGGGTGCAGGGGAGAACTTCACTCATCAGCTCGATAATGTAATTTTGCTGCGCCAACACTGAACTGCGCCAGGCAAGCACCCATCTTACATAGAACTGCTGCAAATTCTATTGAGGCATAAAATCCTGCAAAGTAGCCTCGCAGTGTGAAAATCACATTCTCTGTATAATTAGCCATGGGTACGTGCTGTGGCCTGAGATCAGAGATAACGTTTTTTTTCAGCAGAGATTAGTCATCGCTACACCTGCTCCTGCATCATCTTCCCCCTCGATTCTGACTGTTTGGAGCACTTTTGCTCCCGTTTAGTCATCAATGGCAATAGGTAGACAAACAGATGCATATTCCCCTGTAGATATTAACAAGACACAGTTTTCAGTACTTTGATCACGCTTGTTTTTTTTTACACATCCCACCTCCACAGGTTCACTGTAATAACATGTTTAGCCGCGGGGTGAGGATGTTCAGACAGGCCACCTGTTACTTCCGGTCAGGATCAGACTGGGAGGCCGACCCCGTGACCTTTAGGCCCACCGTCGACCGCGTGAGCCAAGGCGCCCGTTTCATCACCGTGTCCCTCGGCGACCGCACAGCCAGCGCCATCAAATGCCGTTTCCACTTCAGTGACCTTTGGATGTTGTTCAGTGAAGTTGCCTTCCAGTCAGGTACGATGGGATCTGGAGTGGAACTTTGATTTGATTATGTATCCAGTTTGAAGGGGCTTTTGTCTACCATTAAATGTAAATGTTGATGCATGTTTACTGCACCAAAGCTCCCTCTTGCCTGAACTTATATCCTGTTTCTTTCTCACACAGGCTCAGCCGTGTACAACACTTCTCTGAGTCCTCGCAAACACGGACACCCCACAAACACACTGCCAGGTCAATAGCTAAACTCTATGTGATTGTTTTTTCTTAAAGTAGTGGTTGTAATTTTCTTGAATTTGCTCGTCAGGCAGTGGAAAAAAAATGCTGGCAAGAGAGTGTGTAGGCTGGTTTGATATACGGCTGCTGGGAAGCACTGTGGTTGTAAACAAAACACGGGCCGAGTATTACCTCCAGTCAACCAAAAACATAATCAAAAAAATTTATATTTAGATGATCATTTATTCATGATTTTTCTTAATCAAGCTTGGATTGGTGTCGTACATCTTACTAGAATGTATAGTGATTTACTGGTGAAGGTAATTACTCAGTTTCAAAGGCGGTTTAACTCAAATGTTTTCTGGTTACACAGTGCCCCCTGCTGGTAGCATCAGAAATGACCGATCATTGTCGTTGTAATGAAATATGAAGGGGATTATGCCATGGAAATATGATTGTTATGGGATATATTGTAATATAAATGTGAGCTGTGATGGATTAAATCAAGTCTTAACTCTCATCTGGTTTTGTTAGGAGATGATCCTACTCATAAAGTGGATGAGAGCAATACCAGGATCCTGATTGGCTGCTTGGTGGCTATCATTGCCATCCTATTGACTATCATAGTCATCATCCTCTGGAGGCAGGTCTGGCAAAAGATGCTTGAGAAGGTGAGGAGAGACTTGTTTTCAAGCCGTTCGCATGAGATCAAACAAGGTTGTAGTATATTCAGGGATCAGGACGATGATTACCAGGTAATGTGATGAACACTATGGTCAGTGACAATGAGACGCAGGTGAGGCTTGCACATACAATGCTGGTTTTATCTAAACAGATAATATGTGCCATGAATTATCACCATACTCCAAATTGAATACGTGCAAATGTCTGTCATCCCTATATAACTGTCAACTATCAACACAATGTTTGTCATTCTAACTTAACATAAATAATCATAAGCATCAACGTACTGCAAACATAAATGTACGCAGAGCAAGGATACTCAATTTTTACACGCAGACAAACCATTGCTGCCAGTAGAGAGCCCAGAGTTCTGCTGCAGGTAATTCAAAGGGCTCACACCTGAACTCAATCCCAGATATATATTTAGACTCTGATCAAGCCAGGCTCCTCCCACGCCCTGCTCCATCTCAGGCAGCTTGTCTGCATATATGTATGGCCTGCTTCATATTCACCGGGGAGTTTGCCTAATGAAGACCTTTTAGGTAGAAACGTTGCATGAATAAAACATTTCTGCACATTCAAACAACTTCTCCTCTTCCTCAGTGACAATCACTGCTCATATCCAAGTATTTCCTCTTTCCGTTTGATAAATCTGACATCCAAAAAAACTGACGGCGTGTAATGTGAGGTGAAAATTCTCTTGCAGATTATTTGACCGAAAAAAAACAAATAACACACCTCCGCTCTCACCGACTTACTCCCACAGGCATCTCGTCGCCTGCTGGATAATGAACTCACAGCACGTCTTGCGGTCCAGACCCAGGCCTTCTCCTCCCTCCACTCCTCTCTGTCCAGCGAGAGTGGCTCCACCTCCAACTCCACCTATGAGAGGATCTTCCCCCTTTGCTCCGACTACCAGGAGCCTTCCCGCCTTATCCGGAAACTGCCCGAGTTTGCTCAGTCCACCGAACACCTTGGTAAGACGGTAAAAGCACAATTCAATAAATACTATTATTTTCGGTCGACTTTAGCTATTGCTGAGTGTGTATTTGTGTATGTGCACCACATCAGGGCCGAGCACCTCCTGTAAAGCCCTTGCAACCAGCGTTTCAGACGGTGCCCCCCACTACGCGGAGGCAGACATCATCAGCCTCCAGGAGTCTTCAGACAGCAGCACCTACTCCATCACAGCTGTCAACATGAATCTCTTTGCTGGCACCGATTCATCCATGAGAGAGTTCCCCAGAGACAAGCTCACCTTTAAGGAGAAGCTGGGAGAGGGCCAGTTTGGAGAAGTATATTCTCTTTTGTACCTCATTAGTGCGAAATGCAATGGCTATACAGTGCATGCTGACAAATAGGCAACACTTCGTTAAAACAGTTGGTTTGTGGTGCCAAGTGTATGATGGACTAACAAAGTGCTTTTTAAAAACAGGTGCACTTGTGTGAGGCAGAGGGCATGCAGGACTTTTTGGATGAGGATTTGTCCATCGAGGGAAACAGGGACTCACCTCTGCTGGTTGCTGTGAAAACACTGCGGGAAGACGCCAACAAGAATGCAAGGTAAAAGAACAAGCTGCACAGTACATAAGTCAGCCGCCAATCAAGCGGTAAATCACAATAGTTTGTCCCCTGCTGTGTTGAAGGAATGACTTCCTGAAGGAGATCCGAATCATGTCTCGCCTGAGGGACCCCAACATTGTCCGTCTGCTGGCCGTGTGCGTGGACACAGACCCACTGTGTATGATCACTGAGTACATGGAAAATGGAGACCTGAACCAGTTCCTCTGCAATCTCAGACTGAAAGAGGCCGCTGATGAAGACAAGATGGACCAGGAGGAGAAAGAGGGGGAGAGTATGGTTAGGTAGGCTCATATCTGGACAATACATTGTCATGATTATCTTGGATTCATACACAGAGCCAACTAGACAGCCCTAACTGTTTGGGCCCCTTTGTATTTCCTGTTGCTGTGTTTGTAGCTGACAGGAAGTAAACTTGGACCAAAGCAGAATGCCAATGAAAAGGTCTATACTGTACTTATGACTTGTAATCTCTTTCTTTGTGGTCTCTTCTGCTCTTTAGCTACAGTAAACTAATTGGCATGGCTGTGCAGATCTCATCTGGCATGAAGTACTTGTCCTCTCTCAACTTTGTCCACCGGGATCTGGCGACCCGCAACTGCCTGGTGGGTAAGAACTACACCATAAAGATCGCTGATTTCGGCATGAGTCGGAACCTGTACAGAGGGGACTACTACAGGATCCAGGGCCGGGCCGTCCTGCCCATTCGCTGGATGTCCTGGGAGAGCATCCTACTGGTGAGTGCCGTGCGGAGCCGGAAACAACGCGATGAATTGTGGGTAATTTCTGCAGAAATGTAGACATAAAGCTCTCAAAATGTCTGTGAGAGAGCTCTCAAGAACGCGACGATTTGATAGTGGGACAGGACAGCCCTAAACCCCCGGTCTAAGAGTGTGGACATTGGGATTGGGCCTCTGTGCTTGTCTGATAATACACTGCTCAAAGATTTTTTTTTGATTTGGAGTCTGCTAATAATATTGCAGCTGTGATAAACCAGCATACACATGAAGTCTTTACTCGGTTGGATTTGGATTTAAGTTGTCTGTTCTCTCAGGGGAAGTTCACCATGGCCAGTGACGTGTGGGCCTTCGGTGTGACTCTGTGGGAGATTCTGACTCTGTGTAAGAAGCAGCCCTACTCCCAGCTCTCTGACGAGCAGGTCATTGAAAACACAGGCGAGTTCTTCAGGGACCAGGGCAAGCAGGTGAGCGTCACACAAGTTTAGGCTACCGATCCTCCAAAGTATAATCTCATTATGATCTCAGTTATGGTTTTATTAGTGACACTCATACAAAGTATCCAATATTTTCTCTGCATTTGTGTCTCACAAGTGCCATATTCTAGTACTACCCACAGCCCTTTTAAACTATAAATCCTATGTTATTATTTTGTCTCATGCTCCCAGGTGTACCTGCCAAAGCCTCTCTGTTGTCCTGACAGAGTCTACAATGATCTCATGCTGAGCTGCTGGAGGAGGAATGCCAAGCAGAGGCCGAGCTTTCAGGATATACACACTCAGCTGACGGAGAGCCTGGCGTAGTAAAAGGAACAGATGATTTCTCTCCGATGTGAACTGTCACATTTGCTCCCTTCAGTCTGGATCTATTAGGAATTCATTTGGAGTCAAAAAATAATAAATCTAACTTTTTCCATTTGTTTGTAGCTGGCTTGCCACAATTGTGCTGTAAATAACAAGATATGAGGAGAAGGTATACACTTGAAAAGAGCCTTATATTGTAGATATACAAATTAGCACTATTCACACTTCTGTGTATTTATTAATTTCTTTTTAATCTCCTGTGCTATGTATATTTATAATATATATTTGAGTTCTATGGTAATGGGGTTTGAAACACAATTGTGAATATTTGTATTTCTTTTCCATTCATACGTCTAATTCTATTGCACATTAATTATAGGATGTCAATACTGTTGTGTGATTTATTTTGTTCATATTTTTGCTTTTTAATGATAATAACTGTCGTCTAGATGAGGCAGGTGTTTTTACTCTGCTGCAGTTTCCTGACATGTTTTATAAACATGTTTATGTCCTTTTGCAGAAATAAATTAACTGTATATTGTTGAATAGCAGCAAAGAACAAACCAAGGATCCCTGTAAATAAAGAAAATGAAGGTTCACTTCTGTGTGTTTTCTTCCCAGACTGACTGGAGTTATTAGCAGTAGTGGAAAGTAACTAAGTACATTTACTCAAGTATTTTACTTTGCCTACAATTTTGAGGTACTTGTACTTTGAGTATTTCCATTTTATGCTACTTTTACCCCAATACATATATTTGATAGCTTAATTTACTAGTTACTTCACAGCTTTAGATTATTAAGACAAAACAGAAAGTAACTAATAAAGTAAGATATATTATCACAGGTTAAGCTACCCAGCAGTATAAAAGGTAATTCAAATTAGCTCAACCTTCACCAACATTAAAAGTATGTACATATTAATGCATCACTAATTATAATCAAATTATACAATATATGCAATTCTGAAACGGGCCATTCTGCATAATGAATACTTTTACTTTTGGTACTTACAGTACATTTTAATATGAATACTTTTGTACTTAAAATTTGGAACTCAGGAATTGTACTTGTAACACAGTATTTTGTAGTGCTACTTCGAGGTTTTAAAATACTTTGTTCACAATACGAGAGACACAGCACCACGTCATCGTCAATCACAGCCTTGCTTAACGCCGAAGCAGCACTTTAAGTCGTTGCACCGCTCCTCCCGTTTTGGGCCTCTTCGCTCTCCGTAGTGGGAGCTGATTGGCCAGTTGTTTGTTGACATCCAATCACACCACGTATCGGCCCGTGCACATAGGCTGATGTTTTCCGGAGGAATCGGACGATGGGAGCCACGGTGAGAGGATATTCATAACAGGTTTTAGACTTCGTTCTGGTCCCGTCTTCACCTCCAGACGCTGCCAGCTCCGCTCAGACATGGAGAAGGTTGTTCTTGTAACCGGCGCGAACAGGTGGGTTACTTGAAACTGCGTTATAATGAGGAATAGACACTCGGTTTGTCACGTTTCTTACAAAGTGACACCTTTCACGAGCTAATAAACACTGAAGTCATTACGTGTTAACTTGACAGAAACATGCTGTAATAATGCTTACTAGTTGAATTTTCTTTAATTCATTAAGTTTTTGTATGAGCGTCATAAACACAAGAATAAATGCATATTAGAAAAGTCAAAAACATTTAATACAACATATATTAAAAGTGAAGAAAAAGAAAAACACTCATATATCATAGGCTGTACATACTTGTAAGTATTAAGAACGTACAATGTTGAGAAGACTTCAGTTATCTTTTAATGCACTTGTCTGGAATATGTTGATCAAATGATGTGACTTGCGTAGATATACAGTTCTCTCTTATTATCCAGGTATATTAAAAAAAAAAAAGTTTCTTATCTGCCTTTATAATTTCTTCTCCAGGTGTTACTCTAATCCCTCTATGTTTACCAGTTGGTATTATATAGTACATTTAAGTAATTACACAGCTCCTTAGAGAAGTTTGTTTTCACGCTTGTGTTTTCTGCCATCCTTCACTTTACCCAGCGGCATCGGTCTGGCCCTGTGCGAAAGGCTGCTGACCACGGACAGCCGTCTGCGGCTGTGTCTGGCCTGCAGAAACATGCAGCGGGCCGAGGCCGCCCGCTCCGTCCTCCTGACCTCTCACTCCAACGCACGTGTAGACTTGCTGCACCTGGACGTGGGCTCTGTGCAGTCAGTGCTCACTGCTGCTCAGGAGGTCAAGGCCAGGTACCGATACCAAGATATAGTGATGTCATGAGGCTGCTGTCATACCTGAACTGTGATTATGGAATTGAGATTGCTCTTTGATGCACATTTGTGTTTTTTCCACAGATACAACAGGATTGACTTTCTGTATCTAAATGCAGGAATTATGCCCAATCCACAAATTGATGTCAAAGCTTTTTTCAAGGGTCTGTTCTCCAGGTAAAGCCCCCAAACCAGTTCCTGACTTGCTTCATGCCTTTTGATTTTGATTTCACACAGGTTTAAAGCTTGATGGCTGTATACCAGTGCAAGCTGCCTATTGTCCATGCTGTTGTGTAATAACGTACCCCCTCACTCACTGCAGGAATGTCATCGACATGTTTGCGACAGCAGAGGGTCTCTTGACTCAACAGGACCGGCTCAACTCAGACGGTCTGCAGGAGGTTTTTGCCACCAACCTCTTCGGTCATTTTCTCCTGGTACAGCACACAAACTGGACAAATTCCTTAATATGGCATAATATATATGTAGTCCTCATCATTATATGTTGTAGTAGTATATGCATACAGGATGGATTTAGTTTGTGCCTCTGCATATAGAAAGAATCATAAAAAATAAAATTGCCAGGATGGATGATGTGGATAAAATCCATCACTGTATGAAATGTTTTGACAGAAATATTGTGGTGTAGTATATGTTATAGAAAAAACTAAAATGTTTGTTTTTGTCGCTGAATTGCTGACGTGACAAATTAAATTATACAAAAGTCAAAAGTGCCTGATGTCCTTGTCTCTGTGGTCTAGATCAGGGAGCTGGAGCCTCTGCTGTGTGAGGCAGCTCACACGTCCCGGATAGTGTGGACCTCCTCGAGTAACGCCCGCCGCTCGGCCTTCAGCATCGAGGACGTGCAGCACGGAAATGGGACGGAGCCCTACAGCTCCTCCAAGTACGCATCAGACATGCTCAGCCTGGCACTCAACAGACACAAGAACAGCCAGGTTTGTCAGTCACACAATCTGCAGATTACTGCTCCAGGAGTTGACTACTTGTTGACATCCACCCACATCCCAGAGTCAAAAGTCATTGCAAAATCTCACATTAGGAGGAACTTAAACATGCATCTGTTATGTGGAATACATGTTTCCTCTCTCTGTGACAGGGGCTGTTCTCCTCCGTAATATGTCCCGGACTGGTGATGACTAATCTGACCTATGGTATTCTCCCCTCCTTCTTCTGGACCCTCATCATGCCCATCATGTGGCTGGTGAGTGACATTTTTTTTACTCTGCTCATCTCCGTTTGATTCGAGTTGCGTATGAACAGTCTCATGTTATTGTGACATATTTCTTCCTGTGCTGAACAGATTAGGATCTTCACCAACACATTCACGCTCACACCATACAACGGAGCAGAGGCGCTGGTATGTTGTCGACCCGTCCTGTCAACGTCTCCTCAATGAATGCACCATAAACACTAAGTTTCTGCTCTGGCTTTTCACAGCACTGGTTATTTGTACAAAACCCAGAGTCTCTGGATCCGAGAGCAAAGTATCACAGTTTAACGTCGGGACTCGGAACGAACTACACTCAGCCTCGACAGGTGAGTAACCAGAGGCCGCTGCTCCACAGACATTATAGTCTGCTCTACGTCAAACCTCAGATAACCTGAATCCTAGAATTGCAGTCCTTCAAATATTGATGAGAGTGACTGGGATCAGTTGAGATGCTTTTTACGGAATACCGAGCAGGAAACCTTGAAAATGTGATTAATGTTCTTTACATGCAATGAATTCAGATTCTCTGCGTGTTTTTGTTCTGGTTTCAGATGGACATCGATGAAGAAATGTCTGAGGTCCTCTATTCAAAACTTCTTGAACTTGAGAAAGTAGTCAGAAAGAAAGAGTGAGAAAAATGCTGACAAGGACGCTCACGGACTTTAGTGAGATAGAGTAAATGTGAGTCTTCTATAATGGACCATGTGCACTTTCTGATGAAGAACAACAAACATTTTATTCTTTTCATTCTTGCTAGTTGTACTATTGAATTGCGTTTCTTTTCTGTCTATTGTGTACACGCGAGACCGTTGTGTAGTTGATTTACAGCCAAACGTTTGCTTTTAACTTCAGGCGTTTGCATTCACGCTTCAAACATCATAAAAGTGGTGTTCATTTGTGAAGATTATCTCGCTGAACAAAACATGAAAGTATCCTAAACTTGTGTTTTGTGTGCCTTTTTTTTTCTGCGATAATCTTAAATCCATTGTAAAAGTCTCATTGGCTTTTTGTCGAGGGAGCCAGTGCGATGCTAACTTCCGGGGGCGGCCTACACAAATAAATCATCCCTGCACAACTCTACCAGGCTTTTTCCTATTTTAATATATAAATATCAGAAATATATGTTGTATCTTTATAACGGTTGGTCATTCAGAAATCTAGCATGTCCTGACCTTCCATCCTCGTGAGATCAATAAACCAGCACCAGTCTAACCGGTTTCTCTCTGGTTGTAATGTAGAAACCACCGCCTGCTGCACCTTCACCTGATATCTGTATCATGTTTCTTCTACAGCAGGCGTCCAGCTTTACTGAGTCCACCAACCGACCACCAGCACCACCGTCAGCTGTCATCAGTGGCTTCCTTTTCCACAAATCATAAATTATGATGCACGGTTAGGTGAAAAGAATGTAATGGAGCAAACAAAAGTGTCAGATGTTTGAAATGGCAGAGTGTGATTTGCTGGATAAACTGCTTACTGCATGAGTTCCTTTAGCGTTGGCTGTTCCTGACAGATGTGCACAGCTGCCACACTAATTCGGAAGATATTTGCCTTTTTGCCTCCTCTGTTAGAGATTGACTCCTGCATTTTTTTTAATCACAATAAAAAATTGAAAGAATTAAATATCTATTATTGCTTTATTATAGAGATAAAGAAAATGGGAAAGTAGAGAAAATATACTTTTGTTTTTTTGTTTTTTAAAGCTATTTTTGATAATTCCAGCTAAATAACTGAAGCTTTATGAGGGAAATATTCCACATTTGGCATTTATTATTAAATAGTTTCATTGCACCTTAGCATAGTAAGCTGAGGTGAAAATGAGCAATGTCATAAACATCCACGTGTGCCCTGGACCCTAAATGGGTTTTATTCTTCTATTTAAAATCAACTACATCCTCAATTTAAAAAAAAAAACCATCCCTCGAGGTACATAAAAAGGTTCCTGAATTCATCTCTTACCAGGTGTGAACGCCTTTTCAGTGCGCTGAGAGCTGCATGTACAGAGGACATGTTACCACCAGCTGTTACTCAGCATGGTCCTCACCACAGCATTTGATGCTTTTTATAAACTGACAAATCCCACTTAATCTTATGATACGTGTGGCCGTAGTATCAGCACAGAGCCATAGCTGCACATACAAGGTGCCACTGGGATTTGACCTCACTAAGGCACTACAAGGTAATAGAGCTATGGTATGATTTAAGGACATATATCAATATGCATTTCTTTAGGCAAACCATGGGATATGTAATAACGCATGCACATTGTTATTGTTTTGTTCTGTGCATCATGTACTACTTCTTACACAGCATGACCTGGTTTACTGCAGCCACATATTACCAGCCTAATGAGAGACTATTGAACGCTTCCCTTGCATGTCATTTCCTCTAAGAAATTAAAACCCGGATTATTCTCCCGAGGACATGAGAGCAAATAGTTACATAATGTAAATAAAAACATTGCACACCACCGTGCGTGGAGATTGATGCGCGCTACCCGATGTCCCGGATGGTGCTCGCACCGGAAGAGAAGGGGCAGCTCTCCCAGCCATCTTGTGGCAGCATCCAGCGATTTGTTCGCATCAAGCCTCGTAGAATCGGAGGTGAATCCCGCTGAAGGGGCGCCATCATGCCCGGACACCTGCAAGAAGGCTTCGGCTGCGTCGTGACCAACCGGTTCGACCAGTTACTGGACGACGAGTCCGACCCGTTTGAGATCCTGAAAGCGGCTGAAAACAAGAAGAAGGAGGGGGCCGCCGCTGGTTCCACCAAGTCCGCGGCTCAAGCCGCCAAGCAGCCGAAGAAGGAGTCACAGAAGGACAGAAAGAACCCGCTGCTGGACAAGAAGGACGAGTCCCAGGCTCCGGTCCCACTTAAGAAAGAAGGTGAATAAACTAAATTCCCCTGCTCTCTTGCTGCAGTGCATGTTTATTTTCATCTTTATTTCGCATCAACTGTCATATGCATCCCCCCCCCCCCCAGTTTGCTGCGTTAGCTGATGCGTCTCTGCGCGTAACACAGCGGGAGGTCAAACCTGACAGACCGAGGTTAGCGAGACAACAAGAGGCGGTCCGCACCGAGGAGCTGCACGGAGAGGCTCAGGTGTAAGCGCACCTGCAGAGGCTCAGTGCAGAGCCTGCATCGCAGCCATGGTTCCCACCAGCATCCTGCAGGAAGGTGCAGTGTACAGTTACCGTCTGGTGGATGATGCTCCGCGCTCTGTGGCTACGCAGCGGCGTTAGCGGCTGCAGGCTTTGCAACAAGCGAATGCGCAAAAAATATTCACCTGCGCACTGACAGACGGCTCTTTGTTTGAGTTGGAGACGTCTACCTTCAGTGAATACTTTTTTTTTTTTTACAGCTTAGTCGTCTAAAATTGAGCCCTAAAAACAACAGCGCAGAGTTAATGAAGAGCGAGGCCCTCTGTTAGCCAGTATGGTTACTAGTATGCACAGTGTAAGTAAGTACAGCGTGCTGTTGTTGGTGGGCGTATCACTGGGTAGAGGAGTAGTTTATAGGAGAAGGAGGTGGGTGTACTCTCCTACATATTCATGTGGCTTTTTGGGCTGATAGGTGGGTACACTGTAAACTACCAGACAAAGAGGTGGGTATACCCCATTTACCTGTATCCTCCACTCTACTGTTCCTGCACATAAATGGTATTAAAGGGTGTTTACTACAAAGCAGCCTCAAAAAGGGACTACATCAAGGAGTTATTACGCCGATACAAATGACTTCTTTTGACTCTATTTCTATGGTCCTCTGATTGTCAGGTATCAGGCGATTGGGCCGGAGACCAGACCAGCAGGGCCAGCCTGGTTCCCAGAATCAGGGTGGGCAGGGTGGGCAGGGTGAAGGGCGACCTGGAGACAAGCGGCCGGACCGGAGACCACCTCGCGAGCGCCGTTTCGAGAAGCCAGCTGAGGACAAGCCCGAGGGAGGTGGAGAGCTCTCTGCAGACAAGTGGGTATTTGGGATGAATGGCGGAAGAGCATATTTTAAACATGCTGATAAACTCAAGGCTGTCTGGTGTGATCACAGGACCGTTTTGTGGGGGTGGATGCAAGAGTTTGATATAATCTTAGCTAACTTAACCTCAACATCACTGCACAGCCATCTGTAAATTGTTGCCGCTGACATCATTGTCACGTGATTGTCATAAGTGCTGATCACTTGATGATGGAGGTCCTATTTCCATTTTCCTTTTTATGGGTTTAATTTAGTGTCTGTTTTTGTCCACCAGGCCTTCTGGAGACCGGCCCCCGAGAGGGCGTGGTGGCGGCCGAGGTGGGCGTGGTGGTGGTGGAAGAGGACGGGGCATGGGCCGAGGTGAAGGCTTCGACTCCCGTGGGAAACGAGACTTCGACAGACACAGCGGCAATGACAAATCGTGAGTCAGTCCTCAACTGAGACCTTAGAAGACCAGTGAATATATACGTAGAAAGGACTACATACCAAAAACACGCTGTTCTTGAAGGTTTCCAGGACCAGAAAACTGAAAACTTCAGTCTAACCGAGCTAAAATGTCTACAGGCAGTTACTACACACTTGTACTTAACATCGAATAACAGTCCGACCCCAAATGGCATCTCAAAGTGTTTCTTAATGACGTCTCAGACTTGAGGTCAAAGGATGTTGTTGGTTTTCAAATCACTTTTCGCTGTGGGCAGTGAGTATTTAGTTTTTCAGGCTGCATATCATTGTGTGCGTTTCCCTCTGTGTTTTGCTCCAGCAGTCAGAAAAGCGAGGAAAAGCGCAGCGGCAGCGGCTCACACAACTGGGGCAACGTGAAGGAGGAAGTGAGGTGAGTTTTGCAGAACAGACACAAGGCCCGTTTATCCGAGCGTCACTGTCTGCAGGATAACGATGCACCGCTGACATTTGTACAGACTTTGTCGACTGCGTGTGGCCGACAGAAAGTGGCTCTATTTTTGTGTTTAAAACAAAAATTCAGATAGAATGGATGCAGCACACTATTGCGTGTATATGTGAGCGAGCTTGGAAAGGTACCACTTAAGAGGTAATGTTTCAGCTGGAGGTAATATATTCGTATTGACATGGTGGCTGTGTGTCTTTGTTCCCAGTGAGGCTGAACAGACTGCTGCTCCAGAAACGACCCCAGAGGGAGAGGAAAACGCACCTGCCGGCTCCGAGAACAAGTGAGTATCCATTTCCTGTCAGACGTTCAGGTTCCAGGTTACAAGTAATCAAGGAGGCCGATAACTGATATTTGCAACAAATATACAATTGCAGTAAAAATGTAAATCTTTGATCACAATGTTACCGTACAATTCTGTGGTTTATCATTTAAGTGCAACTACACTGCAGACTGGATTCTCTACTGACTCATATGAACAGGACACTTACTGAATTGAACATCTAATAACTATTTTTCTTTTATGATTTTTTTTTAATAGCTGTGACGGTTACATTACCAGCGGAAACTCTGGGTGTTTGTGTTAACTTTAGCATAGTGGAGTGTAATGTTTATTGCAACTAAAGTTCGATCTGCTGCCTTGTGTTTGACACACGGGAGCAGCTTCGACCATCAGAGGAACACGATCTCTCAGTGGTGTTGATGGGCTATTACCCGTGACCTGGGACCAATCATTTAGTGCTGAGGGCGGCACATTGAGTGAGACTAGAGTGGTGACTACAGGCGGAGACGGGCGGCTCCATCAGAGCAGCGCACTTTAAAATGTATTTTTAAAAATCGGGAATCGGATTTAAAATATGATTCCAATCATCTTAAAAATGCTGAACATTGCAGCCGATTATCGGTCGATCCCTAGTTTGAAACTGGTGTTATGTCATCGCACTGTGATGTTTTCCTTTGGATTCTGCACGTTGTGCTGTGTCACAAACGATTTCTCTGCATGTGCATTTTTCGTCACAAAGCTTTTGCGCAAACAGGATGAACATTGTCTCCGACCTTTTGGGCGTCAGGATTAAAGAGCATGTATAGAGAGCTAAGAGGATTGGCAGTTTGAGGTTTAAGGTCCTACATTGTTGCTGCTGGCTTTCCAGGGAGAACGAGGCTGAAGAAGTTAAAAACGAAGGCCCCAAAGAGATGACTCTGGACGAGTGGAAGGCCATGCAGGACAAGGAGCGCACCAAGGTGGAGTTCAACATCCGGAAGCCCAACGAGGGAGCCGACAGCCAGTGGAAGAAAGGATACGTGCTGCACAAGTCCAAGAGTGAAGATGTGAGTATGGTGATTTATTATAACGTGGAGAACAGAAACCTTTTCTCCCCTCGAACAGAAACTTGACTGACGAGTCTGAACACGGTTCATCATACATGCAAAGAAAACTGCTGTCTTTTGAAACATTATCACAAAGCTTTGACAGCCTGGCTCTGCTGATTGATGAGTTTCAAAAGCACATTGTTACACCTGGTAAGGTGACTTCTGTGTAGCGTGCGCAAACTTGGATTCAGATGCACATCGTTGTTTGTCTCGCCAGCTCATCGGGACATGATTTTGATGACAACGCCTCTGTTTGTCTTTGACTTTCAGAAGCCTGTTGGAGCTTTGATCGACACCCCAGAGACGGAAGCAGAGCCAGCCCCGGTGTTCACCAAGGTGCCTGCAGCGCTCACACTACAGTCCATGAAAACTATCAGTGTTAAGTCTTAATGAAACCCACCGAGTGGTTTAATACGCCTTAAAATGTTGAAATTAGTTTATTCATTTCTATTTTGGGTGGCTCCAGAGGAATTGAAGAATCTAAAGCGTGTTGGTGCTATGCAGCTAAGCCACACATGTTCACTCATTTCTTTACTGGTTTTAGAAACAACCCTCTCAGTACAGAGCGAAGTCAATGTCTGACATACTTTCATCGTCTGTTTTTAGCCGCTGGGCGCCCCCGACGAGTCCAGTGACCACCACTTCCGCAAACCAGCCAACGACATCACATCTCAGCTGGAGATCAACTTTGGAGACCTGGGCCGCCCCGGACGCGGGCGTGGGGGAGCCCGCGGAGGCAGGGGAGGCCGCGGCGGCGGCGGCGGCGGAGGTGGTGGCGGGGCAGGCGGAGGCACCAGGCCGGCACGCGGGGGAGGGGGAGGGGGAGGAGGAGGACGGCCCGAAAAGGTAACAATAAAATCTGTTGCTTTCAACAACAACGGTTTAGTGTCTCTCACAAAGGGTTTAGCTCACTGACTGTGAACAGGCTGTGAAACCACTGACTTGGAAAACCTGCTGTGGAACCACTAAGGCCCTGAAATAACAGAGCAGTGACCACATGCTCCATGATGCAAAGCTGCAAACAGTCCGAAATCCAAAGATATTCAGTTTACAATCAGAAAAAACTAAGAAAACAAGCAAAGATTCACATTTGGGAAGCTGAAGCCATTGGTGCAGGCTACTTTTCTGTAATTCAATTAATCACATTACATTGTTTGCTTTTATCCAAAGCGACTTACAATTCAGATTCTATCATACCGTAGGACACGGTACGGGAGCAATTTTGGGGTTAAGTGTCTTTCTCAAGGGACACGTCACGACATGTGAGCAGTGGAGGCGGAGCCGGGGATCGAACCACCGATCCTCTGATTGAAGGACGGCCCTGCTCTCCACTTACCCACAGTCGCCAATTAATCCACTTATTGTTTCAGCTCTACTGAAATTAGATATTTATTGAGTTAAATATTTGGACTCATTTTAGACTGTTCGTTATATATTTTAAAAAGTAAGCAGTGTTTCCCACAGGATTTTGAGAGACTATAAGGGAACACGTGTTGTACCTTTTCTAAAGTTAAATGCATCAATTTGTTGCACATCTTGAAATCAAGTGTTGAACTATAAATTCACTGATTTATCTGTGGGTCTGTCACTACGACTGACATACAAGTAGTATTGCGATCCATTAATATAACAGTATTGATTGTGTGTGTTGCTCCAGGCTAGTGGAGTGTCCGTCCCCAACGTGGACGATCCGGAGGCCTTTCCAGCTCTGGCCTAAAGGCTCCTTTTCCACCACCAGCCCACCGATCAGCCCTTCCGGGCCCCCTCCTCTACGAGGCTTGCATGCTTACATCTTCAAGTATATAAGAAAAGAGAAAAAAAAAAAAGATTTTAAATGACAAAAAAAGACTCATTCCATACCACTCACACCACCAGAGGACTAAAAATGTTACCTGTTTTAAAAGGAGAACAAAAGACAAAAAAAAAGGCGAGAAAAGGACCTCTTGTTACACTGACGTTTTGTATTTAGGAACATGAAAGCAGGGATGTTTTCATACTTCTTTTTTTTTTTTTTCAGAGATTATGCATACTTCATTGATTATTTTTGTGCTGCTTGAATTAATGCATTTCTGCAATTAGGTTGAAGTGTGTGTGTATCTCTTCCCCTGAAGCTTTTGTGCTTTTTCCCCCCCCCCTCATGACTTCAGCTCAGTATTATGCGATCATCTTAGAAAATACTTTCTACTGGAGTTTTTCCTCCCAGTAACACACTGATGTGGTAGCACTACACTACATAGGATAGGTGTACTAGATATCTGAAGTATGGCTAAACATGCGTTTAAAGTGTAATTACTCTGATCCTGACTACCCATCCCTTTGCGAGGCACGAATTCAGGATGGGTAACCAGGCAAAGTAACTTCCTATCTAAAGCTTGGTATTTTTCTGCTTGTTGTGCAGTGAAAGTAACTGCCTCTTTTCCATTTTCTTTTATTTATTTTTTTGATAGCTTGCCTTTTATTTGATGGACCAGTGGTTAGTGATGCTTTGTATCGCCTGATCCAGATGTGCTACCTGTGTTTTCAGGGTGTCCCAAGGCCCAATGTGTATATCTTTAGGCTGGTCCTCGTAGGGCATACAGACTATGCTACTTTTACTTCAGGACCACTAAGCAAATATTGTATTTTTTTGTTAAGTAAGTGTGTGTGTGCGAATGTGTTTGAGCGAATGTGTGTGTGTGTGTGTGTGTGTGTGTGTGTGTGTGTGTGTGTGTGTGTGTGTGTGTGTGTGTGTGTGTGTGTGTGTGTGTGTGTGTGTGTGTGTGTGTGTGTGTGTGTGTGTGTGTGTGCGTGCAGCTAAGTGTGAGACAGACTGTGAATTTGACAGCTAGTTACTTAGAATTTAAGTATTCCTCTGCTCTGAACTTGCCACTCTCAAAAGAGAAGACAAGTTATCACCTGAAGTAGTTTATACCGTCTATTGAGACGTGATTGTTGAAATCTAAGTGAGTATGATACACAAGACTGGACATATCTTGCTCTTAAGAGTATCTCTAATGTTTTTCTCGGAGCACTAGGTTTTATCGGCACCAGTCCTCTAAAGATTGTTTCCCCCTTCTGTAAACCCTACTTGCTGTTTTTTATTTTTAAATTTCATCAGTGCATCATTTGTCTGAAATAAAAGTTGGCCGTCATTGTCAACAATCACGAGCTACAGAATGTAATATAAGCTTACGGTGCTTTTAGCCACCTGTGTCAGCATTTCCAGTGAGCATTTTCTTTTAATGAAGCGGGTATGTTTTACATTAGGTTTGGGGAGGGGAGGGGAGGGAGGGAGGGGGGGGGGGGTTATGAACATGATGGGGTGAATTTAAAGCATTACATGCTGTTCTGCAAATACTTGCTGGTGATGCACTGATACAGACGGCTGGAGCACTTTTTCTCGTAGGACTGTTTGAGCCACATGAAGGTGAAACGTTCTCTGCAAACATCCCTGTTCTAATAAATTGCTTTAGAGGTGTTACATGTATTCCGCTAATTGCTGTTTGGGTTGTTTAAAATCAATACTGTGATTTTAAAAAGTTGTAAACAAATGTGCTGTGGATTCTTCATTGCTTAAAGCATAAGGAAGCTGTGGTGTTTCATGTCAATGCTTTTCCATTTAAATCCCATATGAACATGAGGGTGACGTAAACAAAATAGAGGGGTTTGTTTACACTTAGTTGCTAGTTTATTAGGTACAACTGACACATATTAATGCAGTTCAGTACAATAATAATGCGCGACATAAATAATTGAGCCTGTCTCGAGTAAAAATCTTTCTATTTAAAATAGATTACGGGTATTTCTAGACGTCAGCTGTAGTTTTCTACACTCCCGAATGTTCAAAGGATGTTGTTGAATCAAGATGTTTCGCTTCTTTCCGTTTCCGTCATCGCCGACAACATTTCGCGTCACTCCGGTTAGATCGTTTTACGCATGCGCGGAAGGACTTCGTCGATAATCACGTAATCAGGATGGCAGAGCTCCACCAACGTCGACACGAGCTCGGCGACAGAAAGTTGCCCCTCGAGGAAGCATCCCGAACAAGCACAAGAGCCACACCCGGTGACGGCTCCACGGTGCATCTGAAGCTGTTGGCAGCAGGCTTTTACGGAGTCAGTTCATTCCTCATCGTTGTCGTCAACAAAAGCGTCCTCACGAGCTACAGGTAAGAGGTGCAAAGTACAAGCAACCGTTGCAGGAAGCTTCGGTTCGGACACTTGACCACCTGCATGTGTCAGCAATGACAGCAGGGGACAGATGTTTAAACGAGGGAGATATTAAGCATGGAGTCTAACTCTGGGCAGGGTTAGATTCTGTCCATCATAAGAGGATACTTGTCTTTTTTTTTTTTAGGCAGACAGTTTGGTCACTACTGAATATTTAGACCACATGTCCCTCCAACACACCCCGCCCACCTGGAAGTTTCGACCAGCCACCAACCAAACTGTTATTTTTAACATAAAAATGCACGTTGAATGTTTGTCTTTTCAATTACATCTTCTGCATTTTGTTTTACTCCAAACAATGATTCAGATAATACATTCTAAAGTTTAGAATGTGTTTAGAATCTAAACACTAAAGAGAGTACGCCTTTTTTCTCCGAACAAAAACATTTCTTAAAGCAAATTTAAAGTTGAATTCATATGCAATAAAACCTTTTAAAATACTCAGGGATTTACACAATCTGTTATCAGTAGTTCAGTTGCTATTTACTTAACTTTATGACTGATACTGTTAAACTAAGTTACATTATTACAATGAGTAAGCAGCTTTGTAATGTAGGTGGTCTAAGTGGAGCTAATTATAATTAATTATATAACATTGGATAACTGTATTTACTATATAACAATGCGTTTATTTCTATATACTTATTTGGATTTTTTAAAGTGTAATCTTTAGCAGGTTTTGGGGGGAAAATAGTAAACAAGACTTATCTTAATGGCCCCAAAAAAGTCAAAATTCGCATCCCATCAGGTCCACGATGTAGCTGAACCAGCTCCATTCGTCCCTCATGCGCCAGGGATCAGCACACCTCCAGCAGGGCCTTGATGTCCAAGAAAGTTTAACACATCCAGCCGGTTCTTGGATCACTTTAATATACATCAACTGTTTTCTTTTTAGATTAAAGATGTCCAGAAACTGAGTTAAACTTGAAATGATCTCCTCCTCCAGCCACTCTCACTCCTCTCTGTTCTCCTCCATGCTGCTTTTGTTAGTTGCTCACAGTTGTGTCTCGTTTATCTCCTCACCTTCTATCTACACCGTCCTGTCCTGTCGGAGAGGAAAAGGGCGATTCTGTACTTTTTAATTTATTTTCCTCCTCTTTCTTTCATTTAAGTATGAAATAGCAGCTATGAAAGTACTCAAGTAAAGCCTAAAAATCAGTCGTATTAGCGTTTTTGAGTCATTTTCCTCATTCATACCATCGTCTACATGTTTTACAGATTTCCATCGTCAACATGTGTTGGAATCGGCCAGGTAAGTTTGTCTTAAATTGAGTCGCAGTCACTTTCTGTTCACACACACAGAGCCTGAAACCCTGTCTGCTTGCTCCGATAACTCTGCAGATGTTGGCTACAGTTGTAGTTCTGAGGACTGGGAAGATGTTTGGTGTTATCTCGTTTCCAGATGTGGATCTGAGTATACCACGCAAGGTGAGACCGTGAAGTAGTTCTCTCACATGAGAATAAGACGAACCTCATATTAAAGATAAAAAATAAATACTGCTTGTATTATTTCATGTGTTTTTGTGTCTTTCCAGATGTTTCCACTGCCTCTTCTGTATGTCGGGAATCAAATATCAGGGCTGTTTGGGACACAGCGACTCAAGTTAGAGCTTCTATTCATTGGCGTATTATTATATGCTATGAAACATAATTTCCTTCATATAAAACTAAATAGACCACGTTTTCCTTTTTTCCCAGTTTGCCCATGTTTACAGTTTTGAGGAGGTTCAGCATTTTCCTCACCATGGTGTTCGAGGGACTCTTGCTGAAGTAAGTTTAAGTCAACACAGTTTGACAGGAATGTTCTTGCGCCTGCAGACGACTGATTTTTAATCCCTGCGACCCGTTTCCTCTCCTCACAGGAAGACTTTCTCTGCGTCGGTTAAGATCACTGTGTTTACGATGATCTTTGGTGCTTTTATTGCTGCCAGGTGAGGTGGCCACACACACAAGGACACCCTAATACCGACGTCATTCGGGTCACGTCTTCATGTATCTCAGTCGTTGACACGTTTTGTTGTTTTGTAGCGCTGACTTAGCTTTCGACCTTGAAGGATACGGCTTCATAATGATCAACAACGTCCTGACAGCGGCCAGCGGGGCGTACGTGAAGCAGAAGCTCGACTCCAAGGTGTGTGGGTGGGTGTGTGTGTGTGTGTGTGTGATGCTTCTATGCCGCATCGCGTCTTAAAGGATTGTTCTGTGTACCGCTGTTCCAACAGGAGCTGGGCAAATACGGGCTTCTCTACTACAACGCTTTGCTCATGATTTTCCCCACTACGGCGTACGCTTACTACTCAGGGGACTTGCAAGTGGTGAGGAATGCTTTTTTGTTTTTTTAAACACAAATGTCTTCATGTTTATTAACAATTTAGAGTCCAACAACTTGAGAATGTCCTTGTGTGTGTTTGAGCACAGGGGTTGGAGTATGATGGATGGTCTGATCAGCTGTTTGTTGTGCAGTTTGTGCTCTCCTGCGTCATGGGGTAAACTCCCGATCCGTCTTTTGTTACTCCTCGATAATGTCCCACAGTGCTGCTCCTATCTAATCTATTCCTCTTCGATGTGTTGTGCAGCTTTGTTTTAATGTACTCCATCATGCTGTGCACGCAGCACAACTCGGCGCTCACCACCTCCATTGTTGGCTGCATTAAGGTGCGTCATAACACGCCGGTCCTGCCCTCTGTGGGCTGATAGCATTCATGAACGCAGACGTGTGCAGTGACTCTGTCCTCTCCTGCAGAATATCCTCGTGACCTACATTGGAATGGTGTTTGGAGGAGACTACATATTCACCTGGACTAACTTCATCGGTCTAAACATCAGGTAAGACACAGTTTAGACTGTTGTGGAGCTGGTGTTTGATTCAGTTTATTTATTATTTGTTGTCCCCTCTGTGTCCCACAGCATTGCTGGCAGCCTGGTGTACTCCTACATCACCTTCACACAGGAGCAAAGTAAGAGCTCTTCAAATAATGTGCATCAAAGCCTCCCTAGAATTACAAAAAGCTGCAATGTACACGCAAATTAAACGTGCTGCAGGTGTTTTGTAATTGTATCAAATTTAACAGAAAAGGCGTAAACCACGGAGACCCGACCGACATCAAAGACCTGCGAATGTCCACATCTCGTCTGTTTTTTAAGCTGTCAAAATGTTTGACAAACATTTCTGTAATTTCTGTATTTTGTCAGCACGTTTTTGCTGCCATCAAAATTATCCAATTTTATGTCTTTAATTAAGACAGAGTGCCTTCATGTTTCACTGATTTAATACAAAGTCCTGAGCATTTTTATATTTGACAAATCAATAGATTTAAAGGATTGATTAAAATTTTTGTAATTCTATTTTAATACAATATTTAATTATTGTTGACTCCAATCATTCCGATTTCTTCACACTGGCTTTTAATTTATATTTTCCGAGCATAAAGATCCGTTGCTACAGCGGACATGAGGCTGAGCTGAAAGCTCTTCCCAACTTAAAGCCTTTGTTGCTTCAGACAAAACAATGTTGAAAAAACTTTATTTTTTGTACCTAATGATTTTGTCGCCTTTTTCTTAAGAGTGATTATTTTAGGAAGGGTTTCTGATCAAGGCCAGTATGTTTAACATATATATACACATGTTGCATTTGAGTATTGTAATAATAAAAAAGAAAAGGATCAAATAAAGTGTTTGTTGTATTCAAGCGTGCACAGTTTGAAAACTCACAATACAACTCAAGACTCATTAATACATTTATTAAATATAGCCAATGGTATTCCATTCATAGTCTTGGAATACACTTTTATTCATGTGGTCATTTACAGAGAAAAAAACAGAAGGGAAAGAAAAGACTACATGGATCAACAATATTGAGACAAACTAATCTTAATCTGTGAATGTAAATTCAAAGCTGGAGTACAAAGTAGAACACGGAAGCATCAAGCCGAACAGCTACTGTACCAAAACAAATGAAGGTCTCGCAGGCCACATGTCGACCTGCTCTGTTTCACTGCTGGAGATCCACTCGCTGAGGAGAGACGGGAACATTGGTTGAAACGAAGCACTTTGAGTTCAAACAAAGACGAGCAGCACACTCAACCACAACGTGGCGCCTTTTCTTTGCACAAGACTGATGCTCTCTGCAACAAACATTTCCGATTGTGCGAGCTCACACAGGAATGGGAAGTGCTGAGAGGGAAAGAGGAATGGCTACTTTATTTATTTTTCTATTACATCCATCTCAGAGCAACACAGGCGAAAGATCTCTAAACAAAAAGCACAGCAGCGTACAAGGAAGACCTGAACATACGGAGATGAACAGACGCGTTATATATAAAAAAAAACAAATGTACCAACTGCTCAAGGTAAGAAATCTATACAAACTTTACATTAAAAATCACGGGCATTCTGTCTAGTAAAAACAAAGCGTTGAGCAAAGCACCGACTATGAAAATCCAAAAATACAGCGATCTCCTACACGATGAGTTATAATACAGGACATCACTGATGTCAGCTGCTTCACACAAACAAACCCGCGGGGGGGGGGGGGGGACTCGCCCGTCGGTTCATTTATCAGAATCAAACAGCCGTGACGGAGGCTGGAGCGGCTTTTATGAAGAGGAGTGAAAGTTAATTCTGCTGGGTTTTATCGACACCTCATCAGTAAAGATGAGAACCATACAATCAAAGTGCAACTTTAAAAAAAGAGCCGGCGACAGCACCGGCCTCGCTCACCTTGTGTTCGCCTACTTTTTTGACAATTTAGGCATGTGATGGTTTTAAAACGTGCGTCCCCCCCCGTTTCATCAAATGTAGGTTCTCAAATCGCTTGAAACAGCAGTTACTTATCATAGTTTTCTTTTTGTTAAAAAATATAAATATCTCTTGTGTAAAAAAATAATCACAGGTGATTTATTTTCTATGAGTACAAATAGAAAAAGGAAATTCTTGGCAAAAAATGTTTTGTCAGTCAAGTCTCCAAAAAGTGAATCCAGACGATGTTTAGTAGGAGATGGTGGAGCTGTGGGACTTTGGGAGGAGCTCTGCAGGCCGTCTGTTCAAAGGTGGGACGGGGAGACCCCCCCCCCCCCTCCCCTCCTCCCAGAGGACCAGCTACAGTTTGGTTGGCTGTGTTGTGTGAGTCTTTGCTCTCAGGAGATCCTGCGCTCACGGGCCAAGCGGGGCTCATCTTCCCTCATCTCCTTCCCCTCTAGGTGGGAAGGAGGGGACAGTCCCCCCCTATAATTCAGCGTCTATTAGTCCTTGTCACTGAGCTCCTTCAGTCCTCCTGTGTTCTGGATGGTTCCACCTCACTTTGGCCCAACGGCTCGGCCTCCGTCCTGCACCTCTTGGCCGGCCGTTCATGTGCTGCTGCTGCTGCTGCTGCTGCTGCTGCTGCCTCCGTGTCTCTGTGGTCCAGCGAAGGCTCCAGAGAACCGTTTTGGTCGTGGCTGGGCACGCTGGGTTGGCTGCAGCCGTTGGAGTTGTCTGGAACCGGAGCTTCCGCTAACGGATGGGAGGGGCCGTTGGACTGAACCAACTCAGGTTTCACTTGATTTATTGGGGCCAACTGAGCGCCATCCACTGGGAGACTTGATGAGTGGCTTACGATACCTGGCAATGAAAAGTGAAGAGTGAGTGGTTTGAGACTTTAAATGTTGGATCACCCAAATTACAAAAACTAGTCGTACCCGGCCATGCAAATGCTTTAGGATTTACTTCACCAATCTCAGATTTCATCCTTCGTCTGAATACAGTGGAGGTGAATGAGATGAGGGCAGAAATCCTGAGTCGATCAACACAAACGATTTTGTCGACTAATTGATGAAGTTGATTTAATCTCCTCAAACCAAAATGACCGATTAGTCAACTCAGAGGGGGGGAGGCCTTAGTTTTATTTTATTTGTGCCACTTGACATTTTAGGTCAAGTGTTGGGTTAGATAAAAAAAAATCAAACATGAACTATATATGTGTGTGTGTGTGTGTGTTCACATCAATACTTTGCATTATGCTCACCGTTCTGGCTGCTGCTGTCCTCCCTCTCCGAGTGGCTGGCGCTGCTGCTGGAGGTGGTGGGAGGCGGTGACGCCGCCCTGCTGGACGTGGCGCTCTCCGTTTCGTCCAGTAATCTGTCCATGTAGTCTCTGAGGACACACAGCGGCACACACGCCGTTACACACAACCACCACTCTTGATGAACACGTAACCGTAATGATCTGTTGGGTCCTAGTTAAGAGTCTAAACCTGCAGCTGTAGCGTTTAAAGCTGGTCACAATAAACAAGTAGTCAATCAAACAGTTTGCTGGAACTGTGTGGTGTTGTTGTTGTTGTTGTTGAGGTTGTGTCACAAGTTAAGTCGCCACATCCAGGTGTTGTTCCATAAATGAATTAATTCTCTCAGTCCGACAGACAGACGAGGTTAGTCTCAGTAGCTTCATTTCTTATTTAATTCTGGCTTCACTGCTGCTATTACATTCCTTTGGCTGAAAGTAAAGTCTTTTCTTTACTGTTTGACCCTGGCAGTGCATTCATGTTTTATTACACCCATAAATTGTAACGAGAGTCAAATATACGATCTTTACTAATTCATCAAAATTTGACATAAACTGCAAATATATCCGGTCTTAACGTCCTAGTGCTCAGGTTTGCCTTTGAGCACATTAGACTTCTTGTGTAATAGAAAGACATTTTATGGGCTTACTGGAGTATTTCAACAGAATAAGGATATTTAAATAAATATAGAGATTTTTTTTTTTCTAAAAAGGGAAACTCACCTCATATTTCAATAATTTAAGATATGCGTGTTTGAACAAAGCTTAAAGTATAATTTGTGTCAGCAAAAAGGACCAACCAGCTGCTGAATTGAGAATCTTACAACATGACCGAACACATCAACATGAAACAATTCCTCCCATAAATAATTCACACAAAACTGTATATGCATTTATTTCTTTTTGAAACTTACGTGACACCGGGGTGAAGGTTGTATTTCCTTTTCCCAAGTCTGGTTTGCTGTGCAAAGAAATCATAACGCTCAGACTTCTTCCACATGTAATAAAAGGCCACACATTCTCCTACAGACCTAGTTCTCACCTGAAAGATTTAATTCAGCAGACATGAAATCACCATTATTACCATCGCCTGAAGAGATTCAGTACAATATCAAATGAGAGACAAATCATTGTTGAGACTCTGACAAAGGTCATGTGATCGACAAACACTTAAAGATCAAAGACATTTGATTTGTCTCAAAATGCAACACGGTTGATTCCAACCCTGAGCATCACACAGCAAACACATGGACATTTAAAATGAGCGTCACGATTATCAGAATGCTTATAATGTCATCAATATATACTCATGACATCATAAACGGTTCATTAATGTGGCTTTTTAAACGCTTCTCTTACCTTGTTGGCCTGTATTAAATGAAAGTCTTTTCCATAAGCTTTTAGTCCTTGTTCAAAATTTCTACATTCCTCTTCAGTCCAGACAGATAGCTCCTCTGTTGCAGAGAGAATACGTGTTAATCTTGCTTCTTAAGAAGATCCAAGAACAGATCATCATATTAGCCCAAACATGCTGCAGCAGAGGAAAGAGGAGGTCAATGGGTTCTTGATTGTCTGCTTACCTCTGGCTGCTTTTACATTAAACCTCAGTCTTCTTAAAGCTTCCTCTGTGTCAAAGTCACACTTCACTAGTTCATACAACGCCTAAAGGGGACAAATCAGATCAGATCAAACATGTTCAGCAAGTCTCGTTTCACTTAAAGCATGACGCTGGAGAAATATAGCCGTCACCTGTTCATTGTCTTTGATGTGGGATCCCTCTGGGACGGAATCCACTCCCTTCTCCTCTCCCGTCCGCCTTGACGCCTCCGTCAAGAACTCCACCACTTTGCCTTCAGGAAGACACTCGGGGTTCCACAACAACTGGTCGTCGTTTTCATAAACTACAGGAGAAATTCACAGAAAACAGGCAATGCCGTGTCAACTTTCTGTACCAACGGTTTACCAACTTTTAGACCCAGAAAGGACAAGCAGTGTTACAGCATAAACATGAGACCACAAACCTTTCTCATTGTCTTTATATTTACACAGGCCAACAGGAGTTTCTGCCTGATACATTGAACCCACCATGATTTCCTGTTGGGAATAAACACATCATTTAGACTGGCTGATTCCTTATGGATTACAAATATGAAAAATGCTAAATGATTAGACGAACGTGAAGAGACACTGCACATGCTGCAAAGCCTGACATGAAAAGGAGGAAGTCTGTATGCAAATTCATCTGATCGAGGCATTTAGCATTTAAAAGAAACAATGGCTGACAAATGTCTCTGTCAGTGTAGTGTGAATCAAGCTCCAAGCCAGCAGTACAAATGTCTGATACTCTGATTAATAAAGTTCCAACACACCTTTTTCCAGTCTTCCGATGGAACATAGTCCTCATCTTCATCCGACTCCTCCTCTGCATCATTATTACCTGAAATACAGTCATGTCCATTTAACCAGCTAAATATATAAAAAAAAATATGCTTGTATGTGCAACAAGAAGAAAGAGAATAACTGAGGTAAGATGGCTCATACTTTCAAAGTACTTGAGTTTTTGGGGGCGAATGAGTTCCACCGTGCCAAGAGACCTCACTGAGCGCGTGCGGACCTCAGAGGTTGCCTGGGCCTCGTCCCCCTGTACCGACGAGATCTTAACACCCTCAACCTGAAGACACACAAACATACACAGAGAGTTGCAGACAATGCTGAAACTACACAGTCAACACAACAAAATAAAAAAAAATAAAAAATTAGTTTTTGGAAACCACATCACTGTCAAGAGACTCATATAAACATCGACTTACCTCATTTCTTTTTAACTCGCCAGTGCTTCTGCTGCTTTCATCATTGTCGAGGTCCTCTTCCTCATCCTCGTCCTCATCATCCTCTTCTTCCTCGGGTTCCTCCTCCTCCTCATCATCTTCATCTGCTGGTGAACCGCCCCCATAACCATACAGACTCAGCAGCTCATGAATGGGCATCTCCCCCTCCTGTTGAAACAAAAGAGACACGTTTTTCTAAACTGTAAAATAAACTAAACTAAGTTGATGATCTGATCTGATGACTAAAGGAATCGTTTGGTCTAAATTTAAAATTCAAAACTCAAGACTGAGACCCATAATTATTCCCAAATGTATTAATAAGACTGTCTAAATTCTGAGCTACGCAGCAGACAAAACCAAATATGATCTAAGCCTGAAGCTCACCCGTGCAAGATCTTCGATCTCGTTGGCGTTGGTCTCATCTGATGCCTCCAACATTTCTTCTTCCTCCAGCGTGCGTTCATCGTCAAAGTCGTGGACAAGCATGTCTACCGATGGGTCAAAATCATGGTCAACGGAAGCTGCTGCTGAACCTCCTACAAAAGTGACCCCAAAAATGAAACATTTATTTAAGGAAGCTAGGAACAAATCCAATAAGGGTGCAGTTAGTATTTTTTGTAACATATGTAGACTACAGATATATTAAGGTATATGTAATTGTACATCTGTAATATTAATATATTTAAAAACAATCTGGATTGATAAATCGCACTACAGGTAAGAGGAAAAATATATATTTTGGATTTTAGAGGGGAGCTGTCCCTTTAACACGGCCTTTAAATAGTAAAGGGACTGATAGCAGGGTATAAACACGATGGCAAAATCTCTGATGGTAAACATCATCTTATGGCCCAACCGTAGCCTGAACAGATAGATTGTAGATATATTCACATAGGTTTAATTTGAAGCTGCAAAATAAGCATATTTCCTTTAAATAACCATGATACAAATGTGTTTTACTGTTGTTTACCAACATTACAGGTGTAAACAAATCAGAAAACACATAATAACAAATAGTGAACTAGTAGAATTCATCACTGTTGTGTTTGTCAGTGTTAATAACAATAAAATATGTTATATTAAACATGCCATGAAGTCTAAAAATATCAATTTGTATCACTTCTGTGTTTTGGTTCAAGGTGCTTCTTCCCTTTCTTTCATTTTGGCCAAAATGGTTGCTTAACGAATCAAATTGAATATGTTTAATAAATGTTTGAACAATAGAGTTTAAACTTGTATCATGCATCCAGACAACAACAACAAAACTCCAGCTTTACGTACCTGGGCTCGAATTCCCGAGGGAGGGCTGGAAAAGGAGAAAACATACAAATAAAGTTAAAGAGCAGCTTCAGAGGCAAACATCTCATCAGATGTACACTCACAGAGGGTTCACCTCTCTGCACAACATGACAACATAGAGTCACTGAGGCAGGGGGCAGAGGGGAGAGGCGAGGAAAAAAGCGCGCTCGTCTCCTAAAAGCTGACTGCAGTTCAGAAAAGAAACAAAGAAGACCGTCTCCACTTCCTGTGGGGGAAACGTACGTTTCATCTCAATAGTCCCACAGGTACAGTGAGTTAACCTCCTGGGTGCAGACACAGTTAACGTTAGCCCCAACAGACCAGCGCTCACGAGGTGGATTTACTCAACTGGCTAAGTTAGTTACATACGAATATAAAGCTAAAGCTCCGTTATATATTTAGCTAACGCGTCCAAGTTACGCTTGGTATGAACTGCCTGCGATTAACAATCGGAAAACCACACACATAATATCTCTAGCTATTAAACTACCGCTGCGTATCTAATTTAAAACGTCAAAATAGATAGTTCAGTATTGTTGAACAAAACCGCGAAGTTAACATCGCTAACGCCGCAGCTACCTTCCGTCAGAGCTAGCGCAGCTAGCGTTAGCTAAACCCGAAGTTTACTAAACATTCTTGCGTAAAGAAGTGGATAATATCCAGCGACGCAAACATCCGGTTCTTAATTCCGTGTGGATAAAGCTACAACACACAAACGATGTACACGTCGGACTGAACAAACTATTTTTGCAGTATACATTTTATTTTCCCCCTAATATTTATTTCACTTTCTTACCTCCGCCATGTTTGCAATCCTGCAGGGTCACGTCAGGGGTTGCGGCGGTTCCCGGATGTAGAGCCCCGCCCACCTGCAGTATCAAGAACATAATGCTCCCAAAGCATGGACGATGCAGTTATCATTACGTTATGTAATATTGTATTTATCAAAACAATATCACTTTTACATATAGGTTTGAATTGTGTACACTCTGTTAAAAAAGGTTTAGGCTCATTTAAATTAATGAAATGCAATGTTCTGATATGCTCTAAAATCATTAGTAAGGCATAGATACATGCTAAATGTGTTCAATGCTTTAGACAAGTTGCCTTCTTATCCTCAGGAGTATTGACCCTTTTACTGGAAAAACAAGAGAACCAATCCCAAAAAGATCGAAGAAGAGGACAAATCTATTCAAATAGGTCAACAATATGGGATTCCAAGAAGACTTCATACTTTGTGTTCACGATAACAAAGCTATTAAAAAGTGATGTTGTTTATACTGTAACTTCACATGTCCAGGCTGTAATGCTGGTTACATGGGCAACAACACTGCCCAACAATGATGTGTATGAACATTTAACATGTAATATATTCAAACATCTAACACATTATGAGACTTCTAAACAGGACTTGACGAATATGTAATGTTATTAATTACACATATAGATTTCTCCACTTAAACGCCATCCCTGCTATGAAAATGGTCTATTTGTGCGTTGATAAAAAACAGCTGCACTGCAAAGGTCAAGTCAAGATATAGTTATATGACAAACCATATTTTTTTATTTGGGTTATGCTTGGCCCTGCTATTGATATCTAAAAATGGGTTGTTAATGACTTTCATGGTCAACTTGATTCCAAGACACAAGTGTAGAGGTTAATGCAACTGTCTCTTCTAGGAATCACTGATTTATAGTCATGATAGTGGGCACACAATTCACTATGTTGCTATGTAGAGGGCCATCATCTCAGTTTGTTGCAGGATGGATATGTCAAGTGATCCATTAAGCAACACTTAGCCAAACCCATGGCTATAAAAACCCTGCAGTTCGGACATAAAAGAGCAATTCTTTCTCTTAAACATTCAATTAGTCAATCAGTGATCATCACAGTGGCCTAGATTCCCACACAAATCCTGAATGACCAGACTGACATCCGCTGCTAAAAGCCAGATGGTCATCAAAGATAATACACACCTATTGACACAGGTATTACCTGAGGACGTCTTGGGGAAAGTCTGTGACATCACTGGAGACTCCACATAAAAGGGTTTGCCAGGACCACAGACTGTACAACATGGTCAGGACAGATGTTTCCTTGAGAATAAACAACATGAGATCCCAACTCCTGCTTGCGATGCTGCTGTGCATGCTGTGTGTAGCGCAGGTTCAGACAGAGGATAACACAAACACACTGAGGCTGTGTGGCCGGGCGTTCGTACGAGCTGTGGTGTACACCTGCGGAGGATCCAGGTGGAAAAGACTGATGGGAGAAGAGGAGGCTTTGCCAGGCGGTGAGTACACGGCCACTTGAAATCGTCTTTGTAGCTTCGAGGTATAATTTCACAACTGATATATAAATGACCGATGGGCCGATGTCTCTACGCAGGTAGCAGGGAGCCAAAACTGAAGACGACAGATGAGCCAGCAATAGAGCGTCATTGGCGGGACCAGAACCAGGCGCTAATATCAGTGTGCTGTCAAGTAGGCTGTCGAAGGAGTGACCTCTCCATGCTCTGCTAGAGGAGGACATACCAAGAGGGTCATCATCAATCTGCTATCAGTTTACAATAAAATCTTCAGAACATTATTAGGATAATGTTATTTGATTTTCCATGCTACCAAAAATTAAATAAAACACCATGAATTTTGCTTTAAAAAAAATCTTGCTTTATCACTTTATATATGGCAAAATATACAACATAGATACAGAACTCTTCAACAGCGGCAATGTTTTTGTATCGAGAAATGCACAACCAACGTGAGTCTATTCAGGGTCTGCTTCAGTCACTCAAAGTAAACAGCGTAGAGAGTTGCCAGACCAAACAGAGAGCTGTTCTTGAAGGAGTAGGAGGCAAAGGTGTCATTAGATGCATCCCACAGACAGCGGCTGCTGACTTGCATGCTCTGCCCGGTGAGCTGGCCGATGTGGACCAGGACGACAGTCTTGTATCGGGGAATCATGAGGTCTTTCACACGGGCTCTTATCACCTGAGGAGGGTAAATCCAAAAGACTGAAACTCATAGAACAGAAATTAAAGGTATTCAGAAGGTGCTTTTTAAAGTTTTATTTACCTCACATATTGTTTTTGTCATTTTTTGAGACCATTCTACTTCATATTTCTCCTCCTGAAGATAACTGGTGAGTACATCCTTCAGTATGTCTGTGACAGCAGGAATGGGGATGCGTCTGTAAGGTCCTGTTCTCCAAAAGCCCAAAAGACAACAATAACATGACAAATGAGTTTTACTTGATGTGCAGTTGCTTTGGTTAGTAAAAATGATTGTGATGGATCGATCTGAAAGCAAACAATTGAAATCACAATTAATATTGCATTGAAATGTCTGCTGCTTTGACATGTTACTGATCTTGTTCCATCCTCCGTAGCATGTATCACATTTTTGTAGTCAGAGGAGGCTCAACCTTTACCTAAAAAATTAAATTTTTTAAGTGCCTTGGTGGAAAGTTTTAATCAAATCAAATGAATAAAATTGAATTTTTGCCCAAATATTATACTGTTACAGTATTAAACTGTTACAGTAGTAGTTGGTGATGATGCTGTGGTGCAATCTCACCCATCTGGTAGGTGTTCTCCATTGTTACGGCCAGCCGGGCGTTGTCATCATGGTGTGCTAGTTCATCTAAGTTCGACACAATACTTATAGAGCTGAAAGACATGATCAGGGTGAAGGAAAAGTCAAGAAAAGGGACCTTGGTATATGCACAAACTGTGGCTGACTGACCTCATGTGTATATAGAACTTCTCAACCTATACACATGTATTGGGTAATATGGAAGCCCATTCCCACCAGCAAAAAAAAAAATAAGATCACTAAAAAAAAAATAAAAAAAAAAATAAGATCACTAAAAAAAAGAAAAAAAAAAAAATAGTACCTTAAAAAGAAAAGAAAAGAAATGTAATTCACAAAAAAAAAAAAATCCACCCACAAAATAAATAATAATAATTCTAATATTTTTTTATTTTTTTTATTTTACTTTTTTTCCACCAGCAAAAAAAAACAAAAAACTTTTGGTGCATCCATCTGTAACCATAACACTGACCAGATTTTTCCAGTTGCTATAGAAAGTCGAAATTATGAGATACTAACACAACAGTCATAGAAGCAGCTATGACATATGAATGGATTGTGAGTACATTGAAGACTTCTTTAAAACGTGGCTTTACAACACATGAAATACAGATGATGTTTCACATGGATTGTACTGAGCAAACGCACCCTTGAAGCTCTGGAGTATAAAGAATGAAACCAATGTGGCTGAGGTGGCGACAATAAACTATGGAAGCCCATTCACGCCAGCAAAAAAATAAAAAATAAGATCACCAAAAAAAAAAATAATAATTAATTCACAAAAAATAAAAATGAATTCACAAAAAAAATAAATAATAATAATTAATTCACAAAAAAATAAAATATATATATATATATTTTTTTACTTTTTCTCTGTCAGCAAAAAAGAAAAAAAAAAAGATGTTTCCAGTTGCTGTTTATTGGTCGCCACCTCAGCCACATTGGTTTCATTCTTTATACTCCAGAGCTGCTTCTTGCTTAACATTCTATTCAAGGGTGCGTTTTGCTCATTACAATCCATGTGAAACATCATCTGTATTTCATGTGTTGTAAAGCCACGTTTTAAAGAAGTCTTCAATGTACTCACAATCCATTCATATGTCATAGCTGCTTCTATGAATGTTGTGTTAAAGTATCTCATAATTTCGACTTTCTATAGCAATTGGAAAAATCTGGTCAGTTATGGTTACAGATGGATGCACCAAAATTTTTTTTTTTTTTGCTGGTGGAAAAAAAAGTAAAATGAAAAAATTATTAGAATTATTATTATTTATTTTGTGGGTGGACTTTTTTTTTTTAAGTTACTATTTTTTTTTTATTTTTTTTTTTAGTGATCTTATTTTTTTTTTATTTTTTTTTTTGCTGTCGGGAATGGGTTTCCATAGGGTAAGCATACCTAACTGGCATATGATTGATAAAGATGATGGTGGATATCGGGCCATATTACCAGCATAGTCTACTCACTCTCTTGTCCTGCCTCTGACTCCATGGCTTGTCTCTGAGGGCACCTTGCTGGTCCTCTTCTCTCTTCTTTGGGATTTTTGCAGGTCAGACATGACAGCTTTCCCTTTGCTTGAACGCTACCTTGTCTTTACACGACGACAACCTAAATATATTGACGTTTAAGTCAATTATTATCGAGGTAAACAACATATACAGTGGTGACGTCATACAGTAGCTAAGTCCAGCAGTTGAGCACGCGGACCAAACACAGCTTGCCGAAATAAAAACTCACGTTTATCGTTAAAACTATGCAAACATTGTTTCGCTAGTCCTTCTGGGTAATATTAGCTAACGTTACGCTAGCGTTGTTAGCTGTTAGGAGTTGGCTTGTTTGTAAACCCATGATTATTTTTTTGTCAACTTTTAGACAACCGTATGATTTTACAGGTTATGTCGTGTCAAATTGGTCATAAAGAAATAATACAGAAGGGAAATGTAACACTTTACCGGTTTCAGGACCCCTTGAACAGAGCAGAACAAAGTAGAGCGCTAGTAGAGCTTGGTGTTGTCACGGCAACCATGAACCATCATTCAGTGGGCGGGGCTTCCATGCAGGAGGCCTTAACGGCTGCTTAACGGCTCCAACGTTTGTCATGATATTAAAATGACTATTTCACTGATACATTATTCATAACTGCATCTGCTGACAAAGACTGTGAGATGTGTCTGAAAGCGATTGAAAGCGCATAAACAAAAGCAACTTAGAGGATCTAAGTTCAGATCATTCTTGACCTTAGAAACAGCAATTGAGAAACAATCTCACTGTAAGCTGTTTTTTGATCACACCATTATTCAGCATGGAGTTTGTGCTTTTCTATCCTGGAACAAATGAGAGGGATATAAATGTCTCATATTTCCTCTTCTTTATTACCAAGTAAAACAGGTATTACATTATATTGATTTTTTTACATATATTTACTTTGAAAATCTTTGGATGGGAAATTTACATGACATGTTTGCATATTCTGTGTCTAATGCAGTGAAAGGAATACAGCCAACAAGTTGTAGAAAAAATAAACTTACAGAAACCCTCCCGTACGGGAGAATGGTCAAAAATAAGGCAAAGAAAAACATAAACATCATTAACAGAAACACTGAGAACTGTTGTTCTCAATTGACTGAAATAACCATATTATAATTTAAAATTATTTTCAAAACTAAAATAAATATTACACCTAGGCCCAAACTGTGAGTCAACACATTAAAACATTCTATAAAATGTGATGTTCAAACACATATCAACATATGTGACATAAGTCCATGAACTGTTTTATTAATGAAATTTAAAGTGTGTTTTGTGTGCAAGTCAAACACAGGAGAATGTCAAACACCTATATCAGATGCATGGAATGGGAATATCAATGAATACATGCCAAATTTATTGACAATGAGTTTCTGAAGGTGCAACGACAGCAAAACAGAGAGTGGAGGTTTAAGTGAAGGCAAAAAGTCTCCTCTCATAGCACGATTATACAATAACACACGTATCAGGACCTTATTGAAATGGATGAATTGGTATTGCGTTGATAAGACTGGAATGGACGAATGCAGATCTCATGCGGCACCGTTTGGAGTTATTCTTCAACAGCAACACTTTGTTTTGGTACAAGAAACCCACATGTCAAACAATAGATGAAGAGTGGTGTGTTGTTACACAGGACCTAATTCATCATGAGTGCTGACATCAATAAATCAAGAGACAATCACAGACACATCCATATGCCCAGAGAAATATTTAAAACATACCTTTTTTTTTATGTACACTTTTTACACTTAAATATTGCTATTAGAAAATGATAAAACATTTATTATTTAACATGGTGGAAAAGGAAGAAAATAAGACAGGGACATGAACAGCGCTGTCATTTCTTTCTTCTGTGACGTCCCCAATAATCTTTTTCAAGACCTCTATCATAGATCACGGTCAAAGGAATTGGCCAAGTTTTTAAGCAGCATCAGAGGGAACTCCTACAATCGTCAGCCCTCTGTATTCATCCTGAATCTTAAAGCTCGTTCTCACCACCATATGGCACTCACGTCTGGCTCTGTATGCGTCTTACATCTTAAGGTCCTTTCAAACACAACGTCTGTAACATTAACAGAACAAATGATCTGAATCCAGTGAAAGTAGCAGCTTCTGTTATTCACACAAGTATCGCCTTGTTGTTACAAAATTTGACCACTCGCACACCACCGCAAAGACGACTAGTCTCGCGTCTAGTCCTTTGACGTGGGAAAGTTTATGTATCTCAGCATTGCACGTGCTCGTAGTGGTAAAGCAATGCTTTTGTTCTTCAGGAGGTCAAACCTCTGGAACTGATTTACTTACAGTTTCAACTCTCTGCTCTCATGACCCGTTAATGGCAAAAAGCCATTGAAGTAGTGGTAAAAGCTGCATGTGCAAACATATTGCATTATGTGTGCTTCGATCCTGATCGCAGGACGGGACAAGATGTGGGTTTTTTTTTTGCAAGCACATGAATGATATTTTGGAGAGTATCAACACTCAAAAATTATTCCATCTGAGCAAAATAAAAATCATAAGCACACACCCTAAACCTGCAATCTGATGATTAATTGTCTACTTGTGGGCAGCGGGAACCAGCTGTGAACACAACACATCTTTTAAGATGACATGGTGAACAGTTGCCTATTAACACATCAAGCAGACACTCAGTAAGATGAGCATTCGTTTGGATTCATGTTTCTGGCCACTGGATGAATGTAAACCCAATATTAAGTCTTCTTTTAGGCCTGTTTTTAGTCCCGACCAACTCCTGATGGAAAGTCTGCCTTTTTAGAAGCTAAATGCTCCACAATGTTCACCAGCTAGTTGCTAGTTAATCTGAGTCATCAGTTAAGTTGCAGTCTGGGAAACTAAAACCATGAACTGAACAACGCTATTTGGGTGAATATTCTCTGTGTGTTTTGTCACTACGAGCAACCTCATTCACCTAAAGTAATCATGTGAACCAGTGCTACTATATAAGGTTTTGATTGTAAATTTAAGATTAAAATCATTTATCTGCTCAAATTAGAGTATTCTTTGCGCGACGATGTAACAAAATATAATTCATGTTCTTGCAAACAAAGTTTAGTGTGCTCATAATTCCCCTTCATGCGATCCGGAGTGAGACACAAACAGAATTCCATATCAAAAGCACCTTTCGGATTAAGAGTGCTGTTCCAGCGCTGCGGGACCTTTTGATCTGTGAACTGACCAGTCACCTTCAATCACAAGACTGATGGAAAGGGGCTGTGACATTTCAAAGGCTGCCTACACAGAAACATCCGTTCTGCTTCGACAACGATAAAACATCGGTTTCACATGGTGGGAAAAAAAACCTCTGATTTGATGTGGCAGTGTAAATCAGATATTACCATGGAACCTAGAACTTACTGAAATACAACTGCAAAGCAACTCTAAACTACACTTCTTCTTCTTTTATTTTTACATTTTCCAGCCTTTTCCACCGTGTTTAGGATTGTTTTAATATTATATAATCTATTCACATTATCTTTTACAGTGCATTTGCAATGACGACCAGTTAGACAAAAAGAACTGCAATGAATAAGGCTGGATCACTGTATGAATCCACAATTAAGTTAACAAGAACAAAGAACCAGGGTTTATACTTTACTCCATAAGTCTCCCAAGTGCACAAAACGAATGATTTGTATTTCCTTGCATAAACTCAGCAGCAGTCGGTCCACTGAATATGATGTTATGAAGTCAAATATCATCTGTGTGTGTGTGTGTGTGTTCCGTTATTCTGTTAAATCTCAACCATTGACTCTAATGGCTGCTAAAGATAATGCACTAAACATGGGATGGATCCATAGTCTTCACAGTCTTTAAGCCATTGATTCTTTTGGTTCCGTTCACAAAAAGGTCCACTAATTATCCGCCAAATATTTCCCTGTGAAGCAAAACGAAACACGTCAGAGAGGTGTTCAGCCTGGAGTGTCTGTGTGCATTTAGAAGAGGTCACACACATTTCTGATACTCAAAACTGACCTGCAGCAAATCTCTTCTTGATCAGCGATAGCCGGTAGCCGGTCCCAACCAGCTGGATGTCGCACCCTGACAGAGTGCACCCCTCACTGCTGAACTGGACTGCCAGCTGTGAGGGTTTACAGGGACCTTCTGTGATCTGGAACCGGCCTAGAAGAGCCCCTACTCCTAGGAGACAGACGCAGTATTGATGTGTTTTGTAACTGGGGTTTCAGTTCAATCCGGTCACATGAGAGAAAATATAATGAACGAACACAAAAATGAACACTTGCCTCCATTTTCAGATCTATGAGAGAGACTTGGGATTTTCCACTGTATCGTCTGCTGCTCTGGATTCCTTCATGAGAAAGTAATTCCACATGACAGAGGACATGTTGCTGTCTGATATGCTATAAAGCCATAGGAAGCAAATTCTGCCTAATTCCATGTCCACGCAAATACAGATAAACTTGAAGACATATTCAATAGTCTAATGTGGCACTTTTTGATCGAAAAACATATAGTTCAAACTTGCAACATAGCATCTAAACATCCCATAATTTGGTCCAAAGGGTCGGTAATGGTGCGAGGTTGGCCTTAGCCCCTCTACATGAGACCCACGTGCCGATTCTGAATGCAAGCCCTTACCAGGTGGCGGGGGGGATCATGGCCTGGAGTCTGGCCATGGCTCCATCCACAGGAACCAGGAACTGGAGGTTGTGTAGTGGCACGGGGGCGGTCATGGCCTCTGTGTTGTATTTGTAGTCTATTCTAAGGTCTGTGTTTGTGGCGTCGCCTCTCCAGCTCACCGCCAGATTCAAAGGACTGGACTGGATCCCCTCTGTTGACACCTGAGATCACACAGAAACACAAGAGGTATATGGATAGATACTAAAGTCAGATCAGCTAGATACATAGATAAATGGATATTTCATACCTGATATTTGATCATGTCCACGTTGTAGTATGTCGCCTGAGGCTTCTGTTCAGCCACTCTTTTCAGATGGCTCATCAAGTTTGGCATATTTACCCAGAACTCCTTGGTGTCCACACTGTCTATTATGGAGTCACTGTGGGACGAGAGGAACGTATTTGGTACAAACAAAGACCAGTGATACTGTGTTGTGTGTTTGCCTGTATTGTAATTCTTACCAGCACAACAGCTGTGGATTGGGGAGGACCTGCTCCAGTCGGCTGTAGTTGCTGATGCAAAAGGTGAGGATGGGTTGAGTTGGGTGGCTGGCAAAATGCCTGGTTATGCCCGCGGGGAAGGACAGCACCATCTCCCCTGAGATCTTCACAACACATCTGGGACAGAGGGAGGGAAGAGGCAGATATCAGAGATCATGCTGAAAACAAAACACACTCCCAGAATCCCTTTGGTGTCAATATCTGTTTGCATCTGCCAGGAATGTATTCACTTTATTAGTCTATAAAAGGAGACTCTGCATCTTGCTACACATAACAAAATTAATTTCTGAATTTCATCAATGCATTCTGGTCGTTAGATCAGTAATGGTCACACTGTCCAGATCAAGAAAATGTGGGCCTACTTGCTGGGGTCTGCGCCTTTGAAGTAGGCATTGATGGTTTCTGTGAAGGCAGCCGCCACTGGCAGAGTGTCCTGGGGTCCCATGGTGAGTGGACTGGGTCCTCTGGAGCATCCTGTTGAAAACACACACACTAAATACACAAAATATACATCGAGACTATGCCTAATGTCTTGCTCAAATATTTAGCTATGGGTTATATACAAGGGATAGGCGAGTATAAACCAAAAAAAAGCAAACAATTAAAACTCAACAATCCATCTAGAAACCAGATTGTGGGTGAGTGAGCGGGACATGAGATGGGATGGGATGGGATGGGCAGCAACATTCTGACTCGGTGAGCATGAGCATGGAGAGGGCTGCAGGTAAAAGGAGGGCAGTTGCTTTTTCGGCCCATGCACTGGTGGGACTACAGTAGCAATCTGGCTCGACTCACCTTCAAAAGCTAAATAAAACCTGCCGTGGTCAAACCATACCAGAGGCTGTGAGGCCTCTGAGTGAGCAGAGGCATGAGGAGGAGAGAATCATGGAGAGGGACAAAAGTGTGAGGCAAGGACACGATGATGAGCGACAGACAACGTGGACACAGACTGAGATGAGAGGCTAAAGTAGAACAGGAAGAGCAAGATGACAATGCTGGCAGTGTACCTGTGGCGGACATGTTGAGGTCCCGTCCTAAGGTTGGAGTGGATGCTGCGCTGTGTAAAGTAACGGAGGAGATGGAGGAAGAGCTCTCTGCCCGGGCCAGGGGGGCGAAAGGTGGGGGGCTGCCCGAAACCGGCGGACTGAAGGCCCGAGTCTGGACAGAGCACACAACAAACAATTGAACCTATTTTATTCAAATAACAGAGAGACTGTCATCAAAGGAGAGGAAGGCAACCAGAGACAAAGGACTTTTGACATGTACCGGGTCTGTGATGGGTTTCCCTGGGGGCAGCTTTGGTCGCGAGGACGGTCGAGGAGGAGGAGGCGGAGGGACCGGACTGCCTCGAGACTGAGGCGTGGCGGGACGAGCTGGGGACGAGGGGCCTGCGGCACATACCAGTGTCTGTGGTTAGCACTGCCTTCAGATCACAGTGAGAGAGATTATCATTCAACATCAGCTCAAACATTACCACTCACGTCACTTTCACAAGAGCGAGTACTGTTCGCCCCCACCGGAACGTTCTTTAGACCGGAACTTGTGAGCAAAATTCAAAGAAGATTTTGAAGAGCTGTTTGTGGTATTTTAACATATTTTACTTCTACACGTAATGAAAAAAACAATCATCTCTTTTGTTTGCCTCACAATCAGTGTTGCTTATGACATTATAAATAAAGCTTTGATCTGTGATTACAAAATAGCTTCAACTACATTACGTTAACAAATGATGTATATTTCTTTTAGGGCAGCGTTGTTCAAACTAACAAAGCAATACTGAAAGTTTCTCATAAAACGGAAGATAATATTATAATGTGATTAAGTACTTTGAATAGTTCCTCAAAAGAGGTTTTACAATCATACTGATGAAGTAATGAATATGTCTGATAATGAAATTATCATATTCTTTAAGTTACAATAACAGTTGGCATTTGTATAACATTCTCAGTTAATCAAGTGTTACATAAATTATGAAATCCTTATTTTTGGCGACTGTATGAATATAATGTTATACTATTTAGTATCAAGTGAAAGTAGCAGGCAACATTATATAGAATTGAACTCATTTTGTCACTCTTATGTGCTTGTAAAGCAGCTCTGGAGAAAGCTTCCTACATAATAAATGAGTCAGGTAGTAACAGTAATACTTTTCACTGTGTATCCACCAAAAAAAAATCATAAAAAAATAGGAATAATGTTTATATTTATATATAAAGAAACAGCTGTTCATGAGATGGCGATGACTGTTCGATAGCTGGTTCAGATTATATGACAAAATGTGAACAGACCATGAAGGGGCAAGAGGAGCTGCATTTGAAACATCTCTGTGTGATGTTTTGATGGTACGTATGGCAGCGTCATTCTCACTTCTTCAAACAAACCAGCCTAAAGGACACTCCAGAGTTTAAATAGACTGCTCCAATCTTGTGCAGGCAGCTTAGTTATCACTGAACACATTTAGAAAGAGAGCAGTGTACTCACTGCTGCCTGAGTAGGGCCCTGGGGAAGACATAATAGACCTGTACGTGGTTGGAGGGAGAGGAGGTGGCGTGCCCCTGAAGCTCGGCGTCAGCTCTCTGGGTGAACCCACAAAGTCTGGGATATCATCTCTCAGGTACGCTCCCTCTGGAGTCCTCTTTCCCCCCACGCCCCCCAGGACCAGAGGAGATGTGACTCCTGCCCGAGGAGACCTCCGCTCTGCTGGCAGAGGGGGCACGGGGCTGGTGGGGGCCGGGGACGAACAGTACTCTGCAAACTGCAGCACCTCTTCATCGGTCCCCTCGTCGTCGAAGCACAGAGGAGGCGAATTAGAGGGGGAGAAGTCGGGAGGCAGGGGAGGGGCTGGTTCATCCGGAGGAGGAGGTCCGAGCACGATGGAGGGGGGTGATTCTGGTGGCGTGAAAGCAGGAGGAGACCCGGGTGAAAGCGATGGAGGCGAAGGCGGGGGCTCGTTGGGCGGCGGTCCTGGAGAGAGGCAGGGGGTGGAGGGGGTCGACGAGGGCGTGTCTGGAGCAGGAGAGTCCGGTGGCGGAGGAGGCGCGGGTTCATCGGGCGGCGGGGGTCTGTCGCTGGTGAAAGTAACCCATCTGGGAGACAATGTTTCCTCATCGGTGCGGGTGCCGTCCGCGGGGCCGAACACGTCGTCCTGGTCGGGGGTCGGGGAGCCCCGGTAAGAAGCGGGAGACAGGACGTTCAGGTGGATGGGGGCTGACCTGCGACCTGCCCTTCCATTGGGTAGACGAGCTGCAAAGATTAGGAGTATAGCATTTAGAACAAAGCTCTCAAGGGGTTTAGCGGATAAACAATGCTGGTTGTTAAAGCTGAATTTACCAGCACAATCTGAAGAAGAGGCGTAGTGACTTCTTGATGGAATGTTTTTTGGAGGAAGCGGAGGAGGAGCTGCAACAAGCGTGACAGTTGAGTCCAGTTCAGCACTACGGAGTACAACATTTCAAATATGTACCGATGTTACTGAGGTTTACTCGTGCCAACTCACCTCCTGTTGGGAAACTTCTGCTCAGCGGTGATTCTGAGCGTGGTCTTGATTCTCCCCATGCATCAGCAGGGACCACTGTGATTGGATTATGACAAAGAAACCAATAAACGTCTTGTAATATGCTTCTGCTGCATGACGTGCTTAGTATCACTTCAGGTGATGTAATATCGATAGGGGACAGACCATCATATCTGGCATATTTGGTCTCTGACGGCAGCCCAAAAAAGGCAGGAACGTTCTGCGACAGCCTGTCACTGCAAGAGGGAACATACAATCAAAAACAAACTCCTGCTCTGACATTATTCAAGGCTCATCTGTCGTGGTACCAATAACATATGGACTGAAGACCAGTCAGTGGTCAGTAATGCTATAACAGTGACAGACCTTGGCGTCTCAGGGGCAGGACTTGGTGTGGGGGTGGAGCGTCTGGGTCTGGCAATCTCTTCACCTGAGAAACACAAGTAAACTCAACTGTTGCTCTATATAGCACTTGTATTTACTTATATCACAAAAAGCTTATTTACAGTCTATCTAGCGGTGAGGCTCTCGGGATGGTAATGTCGGCCTGTTCGTTGGTCCAGACTGAGAAATCTCAACAGCTATTGGATGGTTTGCCACAAGGAGGATCTTGGCCTTGCTGCATAATTTGATACAGACATTCATGTTCCCATCAGTCACTTTGGTGATCCATGAACTTTTTCGTCGAACGCTATCATCAGGTCAAAATTTCAGTTTGGTTTATGTCCAACTTGTGAAAAACTGACATTTCCATCAGCCTCAACTGTACTTTGTGCTTAGCGCTAATCAGCAAATGTCAGCATGCTGACACGCTGAACTAAAACCGTGAACACGATACACATTTCACCTGCTAAGCATCAGCACGTTTGCATTGTCACTGTAAGCATGTTAGCAATAGGTGTGTACTTACAGGACAAATTCCTTTTCATCTGCCCCTGTAAAAGACAGAATCCAAACACAAGATAACATGAGGATAAAGACAAACAATATATTGTGACAATGAACACCACAAACAAACGTCCATCTTAAATCATCTTTAAATTGTTTTCTTCTTAAAACAAGTAGCAAAGCAGAAATATTAAGTGGAATCTTAAACAAGGTAGGTCACTTTAGTCATATCAAGAAAATATATTCATGTAAACAAAAGGAAATGCATTTTGTTTTGTCACCAAAAATATCAAATTTTTCTCTCGGTTTAGGAAAATTTGAAAATACCGATTGACTTAGATGTATTATTCTTATTTGATGTATATCCTTTAACTTTCTGCACTACATTTTTGGAAACAGATCAGACAGCAGAGATTATAGAGAGCTGTGTTTCAGGCTGTCAGCTCTGAAACAGCCAGCAGATGGCGTAAGACACTCACCGGGCTGCGTCTCTGAGACCAGCAAAAAGGAAGAGAGAACAGACCTGGGTCAGAGAGTGAGTGAATAATCAGTCAAATGGACACACACACTAAAAACTGCACAACATCGCACGTCTTTACTTGCACCGCAAAGCCCTAATAATGCAACATGAGCCAATGAGGACAATATACCAGCAACACACGCGGCGTTCAATTTAGCAGGTTGCTCGGCATGTAAGCTCCGCTGAGACCAAATCAATGGGTTTGGAGCTTTTGTGTGAGTGTTATGTTTCCCGTGCATTATGTAACACAGACACTTTGCCAGACAGGTTCAAGTAAAGCTGTAGCTAAACAGAAAAAAACAAAACAAGGTGAGGTATTTTTAAGGCCTAAATATGACAGAAAGGACTCTGAGGGTGAGACACAAACTGCATGCAGAAAAAAGGGTGACGCTATAAAGACGATTCATCAATGAACTATCAAAACGGAGGTAAACTTTCTCAAGCATCTCAAGTGAACTCATGCCATGGGATCCTTGTTGGTGGTGATACAGATGTGAAAATGAATGAGAGGCTTACCGGACTTCTCTTCTACAAGATGACAGCAGAGAAGAGAGAAGAAAAGAGAAACACGGGGCGGGTGTTAGACAGGATTCAACATCTGTTACAATATATAAATTGCAGTAGATCAAGAGTGTGTTGTTCAGCAGCACTCACCAGAGATGGAGAGAGGGCTAGGCCTCCCACTGAGGCTTTTAGCTCGTCCATAGATGGAGGGACACACTTGGCGCTGTCCGCCACCAGCGGCTTGATTTTAATTTTGAACTTCTTCTTGCTGTCCTCGTCTTCCTCGGAGTCGCTGGAGGATAAAAACTGCTTCCCTTTGGAAGCTGGTGGACACACGTGTCAAGGACAAAGTATAATAATGTGAAATATGGAGGCTAATTCAATCCACAGCATTTTAAGATAACGTATTCTTTTAAATGTCTGGAAAGAGGAGGGAGATGTCAGCTCTGTGTCCCAGTTAACTACAATACACCTGCTTTAACTGACACCTCGGTGAAATCATCGTGCTCGTGGGTAGTCTCCACTGTACCAGCTCTCTATGAATCTATTTCAAACTTACAGCTGCTGACACCTGCGGGAGAAAAAAAACTTAAAATACCAGTGAGCTGGGGGTCAGTCGTTAATGACAACTGTGGCTCAGTGACAACTGGAAAGCCAATCTGAAGGTAATGTGACTGTCCGGAGGCCCTCCTCTGCTCCTTTCTTTTTTCTTTTTTTGCAGCTCGTGTGATGTGGCAAGAGAAGGGAGAGAGTATTGATTTGGCCTATTTAATGCGGAGAAGCACTCATCCAATGAGTCACTCAGCCAAACAGGTCAATAGTTTTGCAGGAGAAGAGTCCCAAGACTGCTCGCTCTCATCACTGAAAGGATATCATCGCCCTCTTCACCGGGCCGGAGGCTGAAGCCCTCCTCGTCCACATCAGGAGAGGCCTGTTAGAGAGAGAGAGAGGAGGAAGGTGATAACCGTTTCCAGTCTGTCACACACTGTAACGGAGGCATCGCTAAACTCTTCCCTGTGAACAGCTCTGCATATCAATGCGGATCAGATTTCGCAGATGTCATGCCTGAGACGTTCAGCTTCCTGGCTGAAGCTCCTGCTGACTCACAGAATATGCAGCTATCACTATTCTCACTGTTTACCCAGTAATTTTACACCTAGTGTTGCGTGACACCGATGGCCACAAGCGCAGTACAAGTATTTCATCATGGCAAAGCTACAGAGTCGCTGCTTGGTCAGAAACATTGAGAAAGGAGGACGAGCAAGTAGAACAAGGAAGTGTACTTACATATCTGTCCCAGTCAATCTCCCCATAGAAACCATTCGGTGCTCCATTGGTCTTTTTCTAGCAAAAAAAAATGGAGAACAGACAGAATAATATAAAAGGAGAGCTACATAAAGCCTACAGCAAGTAAAGTGGCAGTGCAAATAATTATTTCTGTCAATAAATGACAAACAAATAGTAGAATTTCTTTCGAAAAAGAGTCTGGTGTATTACAATTTGGTTGTTCCTATTCCTGTCATTCCTATCTGTAAAAATAACATTATGTCCCAGTGAATTGTGGCAAAATTGCTAATAATAAGTAAGACAAAGCAAGAGCTTTGAGCATTCAGATGAAAAATCAATTTAGCTTAAAACCCCAATAATATGTTAACTTATTTGGAAGAAAAAACAAACGGTAACATTAGAACCCAAACTGGTTGTAAACATCCATTACAATGTATAGACTCTAGTAGACTCTTTGGTCTTTCTGGTTTAACTTTAACCTATCACAGTTGACGTAGCTGTGTGCGATGAGGGATTATTACTGATATTTCAGATGGGTTCACTTTTGTTTTTACCGATAATAAAGTGGTTTTGATCAAATGTTGTTGGCTTGTTTACGAGATTGTCTGACTTCTCATGTTTCTTGCCTCGTCAGACTTTGTTGCCTTGATGTCACCATGTTTCTAGACCTCAGAATTTACTGCGGTGAAAAGTTATCATAACAAACTACGACCAAAACCAAGTTGAAATAAACCGAAGTTATCTTTTAAATGCAGTAATAGCTGTGTTGTAACACACTGTTAATCAGTGGCAGTGGTACATAACAATGTCTAAAGTATCACTTTATCACTTCTGTACTTGGACGAGTTCCTTTGTTAAATAGGACGATATCCTTACAAACCCTGAGAGGAAGAGTGAGAACAGAGAGGAAACGTCACACTTTTTTCACTGAAAACGTACAAATTTACATACATTTCCTTTCTTTCCGCTTCCAGTTCCTTCTTTGTCAGGTGAACTCCTGTTTGAACAACAGGGAAGAAGAAACCAATTATATCATAAGACTAGGGCAAATTCACTATTTGAGGTTTGGTACTGATACAATCTAACCTTGACTAATATAAACAAAACAAAGAAAGATTACATATTGGACATTGGACAATACTCGCCATTCAATATTTGACAAGGCTGGAGACATAACTTGGACAGTACCATAAGACAATTTAGGTTTGATACCCATCCCTCTATTAATTGTCAAGCTGTTTCAGAGGTTGTAAAACTCTGCATGTTAATTATGCGCCTGAGCAAACTCACGTTGCATCTGTATCCTTGTCTCTCTTGCGTAAGCCCAGGGCTTTCCTGGTTCGGTTTTTCAGTCCTAGTGCAGAGAGAGGGAGAACAACATCATGAAGAATTAATTCAATGCTTTAGAGCCTAATATAAAGTTTAACTGTCTTGTCGTTAAAATGCACTTAAAAGCAAATAACACAAAATAGTAACAGTTTGATGTACAGCAACTTGAGGAGGAAACTGTCCTAACGGATACACAGGAAACACAGTAACCCCCAATAAGTTGATATGAATGAATGTATCGATTCGGGACACAAAACATCCTGCCATCTGGAGAAAGCCTCCATATAAAATGAAGCAGCGCAGACGCAAATCCCCTTAAGTGTCCCCTCCCTGACTGTATAAAATGGAAAGAAAACACGAGCAAAGGCTGATCAATGTGTCCACTTCATTAGCGAGATTCAGGGGCGAGTAGGGAGAGATCTACTAGGCAGCAACCGTCAGCCGGACTTGGTGCCAAGACGCCTGCAGCACTGACGGTCTGGCACCACACAGCGCTCGAATCAGGACGACTGGAACTACACACAAAAAGGACATAATTCAATGAAAGCCTGAACGTTCCTGCACGAGTAAATATTGCTAGGTGTAATTCTAGAGTAATGCTACCTCTGTGTTTTTAGTCACTGACTAACGTTATGTATGTAACCGCAAAAACTTCTGAAACTATGAGTGGACTGTCATAAATTGATTAATTTATTTTGACTGATTGTTTCAGTCATTGTTAAAGGGAAAGTGCTGTTTACGGCCTCTCACATTTCAGGATTTGCTTGTTTTTTTATATGTTCCCGTCTTATGGTAAACTCTTTGAGGTTTTGGGATTCATTGTCTTATAAAATATGTTCCAGGAGGAACAAAACCGTATCCAAAAACCTACTGACATTTGTAACAATGCTATTAAACAAAAAGAAAAAAAAAGCTGTTTTCAACAGTGTGGCTCGCTTCATATGTTTGGATAGGTTTTTTTAGTGGCATTTAATTACCCTAGAACTAGGCTAAACATCACGGCATGACAAAAGAGGAGAGTCAAGGGGCGTGGTGCGCTCAGACATGTCTTTGATAACAGCAGGACAGAGAGGAGTGAACACTGCAAAACGCTTTAAGCCAGCAGAGATTATAGCTAAAGAGTTGGCTAATTGAGCGTTTGGTGAATTTTATGGATATGGATGAAATTAAGTGACGATGAGCCACGCTGTTGTGCTTTTAAGTTTTTCGTGGAAGCTGTAGTTTTTGTTGTGCACACAAAGTCATTGTTGTTTAACTTTGTTGAAATCACAAATGTTTGAATTTACAGCAGCAGCTGCTGTAGTGGATGTTGATTTAGTCTTCGAAAAAATGGAGAGTAAGCCTCAGGAACATGCTTCATTTTCTCAGAAAGACTGATGAAATGAATGCTGAGTAAGAGATAGCATTGAGTATCAAAAAGCTAGTGTAACAAAGGCCAGCGCGCTAAACACCGAGCACAGCCGAGGTGAGAGAAATGTCACTGGATAAAAACTTTGACCAGCTTGTGGCGCTGAAGGAAAAGTCAAAGGACCAACAAAGTGGAATGACCACAGACGGACGGACATTTCTATCCCAGAGAGTGATGAGTGTGGAGACTTAATGAAGCTTAATGAGTTCATTAACATTGACAATCCTCCTGCTTCCCTCGGGTTAAAGATGGAAAATGTTGTATTTAACACGTACCTGTATGATACCTCTGATAAAAGAAAGACAGTTTACCATATTAGTCAAACACAAAGACTAACAGCTAAACCCCCTGAAGAACATGTTGGCTGTGTAACATGTTTTTTTTTTTTTCTCCAAAAAGAGACAAGTGACGTGTTTGCATAACAGTGTCTTAGACGACAAGAGAGCACAGTTGATTCTCACATCCACACAAGAGCAACAGGGACACGTGATGGACAGTTGGGTGGATGAACGTGTTGTGCTACTCAGACGCAGCTCAGTTTGTGTTCTTCTCTGTTTCATGATATCTTTTTGTAATCTGTGAGGAACAGGAACATACTGTACAGTGTGCTCTAAACAGGACATCTTGTGTTGTTGAATGTCTCGTTTTATCTTTCAATAAAGTATTTGAAGTAAATTATTATTTCAATGTAGAGTCATGTATCTGTTGTTGTATTTTGGAAAGCCTGGTGCTCAGCCCTCTTCACGTGGGACTGAAGCTCTCCTGGGTCCTGAAGGACGTGTCAGGGCCTGTGATGTATTAGTAGCTATAGAGCCGGGCTGCTCAGTAGCACAGATTATTCCTGCATCACGGCTCTTTATCTGTGGAGACAGCGAGCCTTCTGTCCACTTCTAACCTGCATGTGTCTTCTGCGATAAGGAGTAAAAATAGAGAATCAATCCTGACTTTAATATCTGACAAACTTGCTGAACAATACAATAAAGTGGCCCGGTTACAAAAGTCTGCCTGTAGAGAGCCCTACAACACTCATTAAACAAGGTAATCAATGATATTAGCTGTAAATATAGTTACGTTTATTCATTTTACTTCTCAGAAACAAGATGTTTGGACACATTTAAGCTAAACCCTTTGCTAGGACCACAGTGGTGATTTGTGTTACCCTGCTTACTAAATGAAATTCATTGAGACACTCTAAACTTGACAAAATGTTGAAACGTTTCAGGGAAACTCGAACATCTGAGACGTGATATCCGGTCATTAAACAGCAACTTTTTGAATCCCAATAACTTGCGCACTGATTCAAAAACATTTTCACGACATTCCAACTTTCTTACTCTCAACTCAAGGTCCACTTACTAGAATTCTTTCAACCGCATCTTCTGGTCTTCATAAGCAGAAAGCTCCGGAAGAAATCTGGTAACTGAAGTGAGATTTCTTTTCAGAGATTTCTTTCAGCGGCATTTGGTGGCCTTCATCAGTGCATGGAGTTTACAAGTGAGCAAACATGTGCAGATGAAAGCTACCAGATGCGACTGAAAGCTCCAGAAGAAATGTTATTTTGTTGTTTTTTAGTTTTTTAGTTTTTTTAGTTTTTCTGACAAGCTCATTGCGGTCAGTCTTTTCAGCAGCGGACTCTCACATCTCTCATGATGGAGTTTCAAGCAAATATCTGAACAAACCAGCAAGAAGACCGTCCCTGCTGTCATTGCTTCAGTTTTTGTAAATTCCTAAAACAGACAAACTGTCAGTTATCCATGCTGGATGTCTGTTGTGTTTAGGTGTGAAAATTCACTGCACACCTACCTCTGCTACACCAACACTGCCTGCTTAACAACACCATGCATCAGTGGCCAGTGATGGAGAAGGAGGATTGAATCAAAGAAGAAAGACGAAAGCAATACAACCAAAGTTGGGACCAACTATTTCAGAACAACGTCCAGGACAGATTTGTTCAGAGCTGCTGATACACGTTGCAAGCACCCCGGGCCCTACACTGTGTAAAGGTACCTGTAAATACAGTATTTCTATTTTCTGTATTGTTGACTTGACCTCCAGTCTATTTTTAATTTGATAGTTTGAAAATATGAAGAACATTGTGTTCAACTGCACCTTGTCTTTGGCAGTGAGCAAACAAACAAATGGTACATTACCACCACCTGCTGATGATTATAATATATTTCATATTCTACTGTGTAAATACACCCTTCTCTATGATGTCTAGCTTCTCAGTCCACCTTCTAATTGGCTTTACAGAGCGGTTGGATGATGCATTGAGCATCCTTTTGTCGTTTTAAGTGTTCCCTGCAATGGATTGCCCATGTGAAGAAGGTTTCAAGTTTTGGCAAGTTGATTTTACACAGTCCTGGGATTAACTGCATCAAGAGGCTGCTTGGGAGAAAGGAAATCAATGTAACACCGTACGCCATGCTCTGTTTGATGGTTGACATTAGTGTAAAGTTTGATTTGTAGTTAAGGGCTGAGACATGCAGAACCACCGGTACGGACCATGGAGTCGATCCACAGTTGTATACTTACAGGTCAAGAAGAGTTCATTTTCACATATTTGATAACAGACTTAGATTCCCATTTCTAGGTAGTCTAACATTATAACACATGTTCTGGAGATATTGCATTGCATTATTTTGTTATAGAGATGATAAACCCAAATGTTGCATAAACAAAAAGGTTGCAATTGCAGCATATGTTCTGCAGCCATGTTTGAGTCAAAATCAAATGTACTGAGTGCAACTACACCTGACAGTTTATAGTGTGTGTGTGTAGCTAATGAGGGCTATGATGAGCCTATGACATCTGCCTTGTTGTGTAGCCCATGAACTGACAATATCATGGTAGGCTGACTGCAGGCCTTTTGCTAATAATAGCCAACTTCCATTACCACGTTGGCATTAATGGATGGTAAAGGCCCAGCAACTGTCATGGAGGGTTAGAGCTATGATTCAGCTCCTCCATCATAGTTTACAATATACTTTACCTCATTTCACCACCGTTAACTTTGGTACAGCATCCTTTACTTCAAAGTATGCAACACAGGCACCGAATTGTGCATTGTTTAATCATCCTTTTGGAATGATACAACATCATGCACTGACAGCAACAGCAGCAGAGGAATGAATGAGAGCAGATGCCTCTACTCCTGAAACACGTATTGCTATGCTACAGACTGAGTGTGTAGCTACAGACAGAACTATAATGTGCACACATGCACACAGAGACATGCAGACACAGGTAAACACACAAACAACCAGACATTAGCAAGTGCAGGACCGCACTGCTCTTCCTTTACGAATCACACCTCACACACCTTTGCTCTCATACATTTTCTCTCAATCTGTCACAAACAACATCTCACACACACACACACACACACACACTCACTCACAATGACTCTGTCACGCTAGTCATTGCACGTAGCTCATTGCAGCTCAAAGGTCCTCACGTTACGACGGATCACATCACTGGATTCACTAGCTCTAATGGCCCAGCAGGACACGAGAGGGCAGGAGGAGGATGCAGAGGGAAGGAGTGCACAGATCGTTTACCTTGCATCATGACTGCCGATGTTCATCCTATGTTGTCCTCCGGTGCGCAGGCGGACAGAAATGGAGAAATCCAGCCGGTCAAAGGATGCCTGGGCAGGGCATAGCTAATTCTGCACAGCTCCCCAGCGAAGCACACGATGTTGATTCCCTCCACCCCCAAGGGCCCAACTCCCAGACACCCGCACAGGGAGAGGTGGGGTGGGGGAAGATCTGGAGAGCCAGCAGCAGCGGAGGACACAGTCAAAAGAGACACCCGAGGAATATGCAGCAAATAAAGGGGGGATGGGGGGTGGGGGGGTCCTCTCTGTGTGCACGTTAGGCCCCGGCCGCCCGAGCAGCACCGACACACGCCATCTCTGAGAGGGGGGACGCTGAGCAAAGGCAAAGGAGAAAAAAAGCAGAGCAGTGCAGAGAGAGAGAGGTAGAGAGAGGCAGTGAAAGACTGGGAGAGAGAGAGGGAGGAGGGAGGAGGGAGGGAGAGGGAGGCTCGCTGATGTCACATCTGCACTAAACCAATCCCTGCAACCATGGTCACATGGCTTGCTGTCCCCTGGTAGCACCTCTCGGCTTGCCTGGAGCAGACACTCTACAGCCATCTGCATACATATTATACAAGGTTTCACATAATATAACGCACTGTTGGAGAAAACGATTTCTGCTTGAATCAGAGTGTGTCTAAATGTTCACTTTGATTTGCTTTAAAGAGAAAAAAAACAAGGATTTGCTATATTTTTGCTATAGTGGTTATTTTTGGTACAATAATTAAAATGTGAAATTTAATTTCCATTTCTATTTTTTTGGGCTCTTGAGCTTTACAGGAGCAAAGTGGGATAAAAGCATCACTCACCCAGAGACATACCGACAAACACAGGATAAAAATAAGAGGTCAGGCACTGTTATAAAAGCCTTAAGTCTCCTTAAGTTCTTTGTTGAAATCATGAATAGACTGAAAAAAAAAGATTTAACAGAAGAGGAAAGATTATCCCATCAGTTTGTTGGTCAGTTACTGAACCACATGATTTTGTCTTTGAGTGAGCGACAGATAAAAGCTCTGATAAAAGCACCCCGGGTTTCTTAGGGGAAGGAGTTCAGCAATATACACTGTGTGCTGGGAGACCATGCAGTGCTGTTTGTACAAATATTCTGCCACTAAAGCGGGACCAGTGAAAGGAGGAAATAATAGGAGTAATACTGTTTATTTTCCAAATCTTGTTAAGAGGTATTGCTGTAATGTTCTGGACTGTTGTGGAGGTTAAATAGATAAGTCTGAGTGATACCAACAAGTTAAGTACTTGACTTGTTTGAATATGACAGCATGGATATGGATAACTTACTATGAGTAACAAAATAAACTTCATCGTCAACTTCAACAATGAAGTCAAGTCAAATTTCAATGCCGAATCAAGGAATTACATTTGGATATGGTTCAACATAAGGGAGGCAAGATGTTTTAAAGGTGCAAATTTAATCAAACCACATCCACAGCGTCTTGATGAAGCAGGTTAGCTCGGATATTTTCTCAACAAGAGTGTTTTTTAAACTGTGATGGTTGCTTATTCGGGCATGAATATTTGATATCGGAGACAAAACTTGAGATTTGAAAACAAGCTTTCAGGGGCTTTAAAGAGAGATCAAATTAAATGTCAACAACATACTAATGGAAGAGACATGTTTCTGAATGGTATGGCCAAATGGGGCAAATAAATGAAGAAGAGGATTGGACCAACAGTCGAGCCTCAGGTTTGCCTGCAGGATATGGAAGCTGAGGATGAGCAAGAATTACCATAAATATGCGGAAAACCCGTCTAAAGAGAGACACTTGTGCTTTAGTTGATGGATCAGAATAATGTGGTCTGTGCTGTCAAAGGTTAGACTTCAGAACAAGAGAAGATCATTTGTCTAATTTTGAGAAGATGGATTTTATTCTGTAGAAAAACTGAAGACAGATGAGACTTTTTGTTAAGAAGCAGTTGGAAAAAACTTGTTTTTATAGCACTCTGGAAACTGAAGAAAAATATATCGACTGCACACAACTGCAAGTTGTCACGCTGGAGCTTTACAAGTTCCAGCGTGACACGTTTTTTTTAGTTAAAAATGTGTCACGCTGGAGGAGGACAGTGTGTCTACCACTGCAGAGTACACAGTCAGCTGTGATCATGACACATGCTCACTGGAAGGAGGGACCTCACATTTTAGGCTGGAAGAGAGAGAGAGAGAGAGAGAGAGAGAGAGAGAGAGAGAGAGAGAGAGAGAGAGAGAGAGAGAGAGAGAGAGAGAGACAAATTCATCCTAATAGTATTATGCTCTTGTGTTACAGTTTGGTAGAAAAACTGGTGCTTCAGTCAAAGCAATGGTTTGATTATTCAGCTGCTTTAATGGCTGCATATTGGACTATCTACGCAGAGTGACTCATCCTCACTGATAAAGAAAGGACAGATTGAGCATAGTGTTGTGGTGTGTGTGTGTGTGTGTGTGTGTGTGTGTGTGTGTGTGTGTGTTTGTGTGTGTGTGTTTGGGGTAGAAAGGTTTCCGCTGTGGAGGTCAGGTATTTCTAAAAGACGAACATTAAAACACAAAAAAACAGTGACGTATTTGAACCTACACATGGTCTGTTTCCTCTCCGTCTGCCGTCTCTATTCTCACATGTTGAGAGATTGTATTCAGTGACGTGGGTGAAAGGTAAGAGAGTGTAATCAGACGCAGACACACAAACCCTGTAGGCTACTCAATACTGTTTCTTTAATGCACAGCAAGTGCAAGTTTCAGTACGTTTGAGACAATCAAGTCAAACATGTTCCAAATACAGAAACCCAGACTATTTAGGAAACCGGAAACAGAACCTTAACACCTTGATCTAGTGTCATCCCTTCTTTGGTTGACTATTCCCACTACTGTGGGTTATTTGTAGCCGTGGTCAGGCGTCCTGGAGTAACTGTTAATGAGCTTTCCCAGCACACCATGGGCTGCTCCTGTGTGCTTTCTTTAACCAGCTCCTTACATAAGATGCAGTCAAGGGGTCAGAGGTCACGGTAACTGGGATTAGCAAAAAGGAGAGCTGGACAGAGCAAAGACGAAGAGCTGTGAGCCGAGGGATACTGGCAGTACTATTTGGTACTTGGCACTTTAAGGGAAGCAGAATATTCGACTCTTTCCGCATAAAAACCAAAGCTGTGCTATATTCATAAAGATTTGTACATTTTATTTGTGGGAGTGTTCCATTGCTTTCTATGAGACAATGCACAGGCAGTTTAGTGATATATCCCCACACTTGTGGTCTTGAAATAAAATCCTGAGTCCTCATTGTGTGAGCCTGAGACCAGACAGAGTAAATATACCGTCGATTCCGAGACCTTCAAGAAGTGGTCTTGAAGACGGATCTCGAGTCCTACAACACGGCAGAGGCCCACCTGAAGGAAACAGTGATGGGATTACTATGCGCTGTAAAATCCGTTCACCCTGTGTGGCTCAATACCGCCACCTACTGAATAAAGTTACCGAAAGCTACATATTTCGAGCAGTCAGTCGTCATCAACATCATCATTAACATATTAGGCAGAAACTCAATTTTATAGCCAGTGCTTCACCCAGAAACCAACGTTGCACTGTGCATGGATAATATTGATCAAATGGAGAGTAGGTTGGGCAGGTGATGTATTGAATGTATTCATTAATTACATTAAAATGTAATAAAAAACCTGTCAATATCAGGACAAATCCTTTCAGTGTCTGGGTGCCTTTTTTCTTGCTGTTGTTTTTGCCTTTTTGCTTGAGCACTACACAATATATGAATGGATGTGGACACAGAACCTTGTGGCTTTAATGCAATTGGAACGGACATCCTTATCATTATATCATTACACAGGTTGCACAGTACAGGGTGGTACTGAATTCAGAGCGGTCCTGTAAATAGAAGCTAGCAAGAAAAACAGGCGATATATCCCTGTGTGCACATTGACATGTGAATAATCACAAACATATATCGAATACATAACGTCTGCCTCTACTTCTATCTGTGCAGCAGAGACCGCTTGTGTCCTCCATGTGTGATTATTCTCGTCCATCCCGTGTGGGTCAAAGCAACATGACCCCCTCAGGGGCTGACAGAGCGACCGCATCACTGTAGGTCATGTTGGTGCTGTCGGACATGAGCTGATGTAACCTCACCGCCGCTCCTGTCTCCTGTCCGGAGGTTTTCCACCAGCGAACAGGAGACAGATGATAGTTAATTAATCATTTCTGTTGATTTCTGACTCTTCATTTTTTTATCAAGAGAAATGTAAATACGTTAAAAAATGAACAAATATACTAATGGGCGAAGTGGATAGCAGGGCTGTCCTTCAATCAGAGAATCGGTGGTTTCGATCACAGGCTCAGGCTCCACTAGTCACGTGTCGATGTGTCCTTGAGCAAGACACTTGACCCCAAAAGTTCTCCTGTAGCTGTGCCACAACGACTGCTATATGAGATGAATGGGAAAATGGAGACAGAAATCCAGGACCCATGTTTAAAACATATCACACGAAACGACGATAAAGCTGATGCAATCATGTCTCAAAACCAAGCCCAGTGCAACATGTACAAGGACATTTTTCTGTGTCTACATACGCATATATATACAGTATGTTTACATGATGTGTGTGTGTATATATATATAACTTTTTTAGCACTTATTTCACCTCCCTACATTATCATAACATGAGACAAAACAAAGTATTTACAGTGAACTACTAAACTATTATATGAGATGAATAAATAACATGAGAGTTTCAGGTGCTCCAGCAAAAAGCGATATTTTGTGTGTCTGCTTTGCTTCCTCTGGACGTGTGAGCTGAAAGCCAAGATTTAAAGCCATAAAGCATCTTCTGTCGCTGCAAAGAAAGCCAAGGCCTCCCTGAACTCTCTGTGTGCCTCCCAGCAGGAGGATCAGCTGAAGAAATCAGCTGCTCTCTGAATACATTGTGAACAACAAGGCCAACGCTGAAAAGGGGGAAATGCAAACAGAAATCGGTTCCACGGAGAAATTCTCCTCTCACTTTACGTTTGGTCGAGTAGTACGAGACTCTGTTTCACTTGTATCGTTCAACACACGACAGAGAAGTTCCAATAACTTCAGGTAGAGGAAACTAAATCTGACTCTTCCATTTTTTAAGTTGCAAAGAAGACATAAACAGTGACAAGATGATCAACTTTTATTTTCTTCCGTGTATCACTCACTTGTTTCCTCTTCATACAGGAAAAGGGGGTTAGGGGTTAGGGGTTAGGGGTCAGGGGTTAGGGTTTCTCTGGTGGATAAACACGTTCGCACTACTGACTTACTCATAATGTTTTCACATTTTTAGCTGCTGTAATTGTTTGTGTAACCTCACGTTATTTGTGGTAGTTTTGAGCCGGCTGTGACAATAAACATATTGGGCTTTGGCTTATTGCTGTCTAATTGCATGAACTAGGCAAAGCAGCAATCACGTTAAATGGACCGATGCCAAATTTGAGAGTAATTTGAGCTCCAGAAATTATGAAACAATCTCAACACAAACTCACAGGAACACAAAAAGAATAAGGCAAAAGCACAACCGCTAAACTTAATTAGCCGTATAAAAGAAATATGTTTTGCCAAAACAAAAGTCTCTCTGTGCTGAAGGATCTTCCCCTCCAGCGCTATAGTTTTTATGGGGCGGATAACAAAGAGACACTAAGTGTTCATGGAAGCTGTGCAGAGTGGTGTCATGACTGGCTCTTAAAGTCACAGACTCGTGGATGTCAGCTGACAACACAAAGAAGTACTGAAACACCACAGTACTTCTATATCCAAAAGATACATCAGGCAACAGAAAGATGTGTTTACACTCCATCACGGTGTGAACATTTTGGCTAAGAATGTCACTGTATACATGGATAATGGAGTAAAGAGTTCCTTCTTGTTTTCCGTCACTAGATGGCACAATAGCACTATGCACACACACACACACGGCACACACTAAAAGACCCTAGTCAGCTCATAGTGGATTATAGGTGAACACAAAGCACTTGCATCTGTTGTGTAATTTCTTTCTACCAATGAAAATGTCACCGAACATCCAGTGATACTGAAAAGTACAGTCACTACGGTAATGCCATTTGTTTCTGAGCACTGTGATCTGATCAGAGAGGTGTGACGGATAATGTCTAACATCATGAAAAACTAAACATGCCACTGAACGACGACGACGGTGCGTCGGCTTCGATGGTATCGTGGATCAGGAGGTGGCAGTGTTACACACCGGTGAATTAAGCAATTGTCTCTGGGCAGAAAAAGGCTGAACACTGAGAAATGTGGTGAGGGAAAAAAAAAAAAAAGGAGCAAAAAGAATGATGTAATCTTTTAAAGGGACATTCCCAAAAAATAAATATGGGAGCCATAGATACAAGGCTGCAGTAGAGCTGAAATGACCGTGTACCAACACCTAAATTAACGTGTATTTATGTTTTATGATAGTTAAAAATGCTCATCGCAGTTCCCCAGAGCCCAAAGTGACGTCTTCATGTTGCTTGTTTTGTCAGACCTGCAGTCCAAAACACAAAGACATTCAATTTACAATCATTTGAAACAGAATGAAATCCTCACATTAGAGAAGCCGGGACAAGCTAGTGCTTTTGCTTGATAAATTACTTTAACGATTATTATCAAAAAATAGTTGCTGTTTGATCTACTGTCATTTGACTTTAGTTTATAGAGTCTCTTGGAGTATAGAGAGTAATGTTTCAGCTCTTTAATAATTTATGATCAAGGGTGTGTGTATCTATGACTGCAATAAGGGAATAAATGTAGCTGCAAGCAGGAATGCGATGCGGATAGAAGTCAATTAAGAGCAACAGGTGAACTATTAATACAAAATATTCAAAAAAGACAGATATGTAGAGAAGTTGTGTGGCATCCGTCTTGAATTCAGTGGCTCGTGGCTATTAGTGTTTTCTGTGTGATGAAGCTAGATGTAGTAGGACGCATTAATGCTATGAAGTGCATAGCTTAATGGTCAACAAACAACACAATTAGGGGGGAACTGGTCTCTAAACATACATTTAAGATTCATGGAATAACTTTGCTGGCTAACAAGATACCCTTCGGTAAAACACCCTTAGGTCTTTTTCAAATAATTGATCGTTTTCTGTTTTACATAGAGTAAATTAAGGGTGTGGTGCGAACGTTTTGGCTGTAAAAATGTATATGTAGATAGATATGTAGGCTTATGCAAATTTAAACTTTTTATCAAACACATGGCGCAAAACATTTTGCACCGTGTAAAAGCCGAGGCCTTGGACCGGCTTGTTTGCATATGACCTCAGCTCCAACGCCTTAGGCTAAACAGAAACACCATCCATTATGAGGAGTGGTAAACCAGCTCTCTCCCAAATTACAGTGACTCTGGGCTCCCATTTTACTGATTTAGCGGTTGTGTGGTTCCCCATCTCATGTTACTTACTGTTATAGTGAGATGTACTCACGCAGGCTATCCTCCCCTTATGAAATGGCATTTGTTGGCCATTTGACAGGCATCAAGGAAAGATCCGTGACATTATTTGCCTATTCTACAAAAAACACACTTTTAAAATCATACTGGAGCTAAGTTACACTGATCTAAAATGACCGGTGTGCTTCACAAATGCAGCCCAGAGCTTCTCGGCTGAGATTTGACCACATCCTCCGACAAAACGCAGGAGGAGCGTTTCACCACCCAGACCAAGAGGCCACTGCACAAGGTTTGCCAGAGAGCTGGAACATTTCCTGAGCATGTATGACTGCTGTGACTGAACCTCCAATCCCTTTCTAAAGCTGCTGCAAGCGACAGGTCATTGGTCTCGCTGCGGTATGATGGTGATTGGCAGCCGCGGAGAGGAACCGAGATAACACCCTGGTTATAGAGTTGACCCTGCTCTTAACCTGCCGGCACACCTCCTGTCTTCACCCTCCTCTGCCAAACTCCAGGCGAACCCTGACAACATTTACCCAGCACCTTGTGCTCCACTCCTCCACGCCAGCCTCCTCAGAGGCATCTGAACCTTTTTTTAATATTGATCTTTGACCTCTTGGTCTAAAGATAAGTTAACCTCTACTACCGTGGTGCGAAGCTACCAACATGGTCTCTGGTAACACTGTTATGTTAGCGCGCACGAGGAAAACTACGTAAACATGTTGTTTTTTTCCCTTACTAAACAGTTTGGTTTAACAGTCAAATTATATGAGGAGTCGAGACTTGGCGTTTGAGAGAGTCTTATGAAAGGAAGTGTGAATAGCTGCAGAACTATTTCCCCCTCTCTCTCTCCCTACCTTCCTGCCAGCGCAAGTCAAGGGATTTTCCTTCCCACCATCTCCGGCTGGAACACTATTTCCGGATTATGTCGTTCATTTACTTAGTTCGCAGAGCACTCGGGAATGAGAGGCCATGGAAAACTGAGTGTGGCAGTGTGGCTAGAGCGGTAGCGAGGGAAAGACAGAGAAAGGGAGAGAGGTGTGTGTGTGTGTGTGTGTGTGTGTGTGTGTGTGTGTGTGCGTGTGCGTGTGTGAGAGAGAGATGGAGAGAGTGCAAGACGGAGCTGCAGAGAGCTGGATCGTCAGAGACAAGCCCAAGCAACGGCCTTTACTAAAATAGCACGAGCAAGAATCTCTGTGGGTAACATCAATTTGAACATGATGAGTGTAATCAAACTGAGATGGGTTAGACATGCGAAATTAAACTATCTTCAGGACCATGTGATGTTGAGGATACCTTTGTCTCTCTCGTTAAAGCCCAGGTACAGGCTGTTAGTGACCTGTTTACCTGACGGCATGTCCTGTGTTGATAAAAGCTAACCCGGTCTGACGGGCCTAATTGACGGAGAAAGGTGGTAATACAAGCTTAATAGGCCTTTGACCTCCGAGCGGCGTGCTCTATCCTCGTCAGACGATCAAACAGGATTGAATCTATTCACTAAGCTCATCTTAGTCTTGACTCCACGGGGACTTTACAGGGCGAGTGGGGCAACAACACCAAGGGGCATTAATAACTATGTTCCGGACCTATTCAAATCATCCACTCTATAGGGGGAAACATGTTGTGAGTCTACACAGACACACACAGAGATGTCACCACAACATTCTGGTGTCCCACACATGCGCCACAGACCATTGTGGTGGGACATAAAAACACAAAGCAGGCTGTTAGTGAGGCTGAGATTATGGACTTTCTTACTCGACTTCCTCTAATTACATTTGGTACAACTTTCCTCATTAAATTGTGCCAGACCCCAATAAAAGACAGATACCTGTCTATTGATTTCTTCTGGTTCTCACCATTATAATTACATCCGATTGTTAAACTATATCTCTTATGAAATACATATATTATTCTTTTTTTTTTAATGTTCTATGGGTGTTTTTCTTTCGTTATTTTATATGATTTTGTGTAGTTTGTCTTTTTCCTCTTACATTCAGACTTATTTTAATGGCATTGTAGAACTAGTGTAGCCTGTTTTGGCTGAGAAATTGTCAAGACGTAAGCGATTCTTATAATTTGGCTGTTATTCTGCAGGAAAAATATACAAAAACAAAAGCTGCCTCTGGCATAACCACCGAAAAGCGGAGTCGACTGCCCCCAGGAAGAGAGATGGATGCGAAGCTAACCCAGCTCGGACTTAAGGCTACTTCACCACCCAGCCTACTCCTTGGCTAATGTCCGGTAAAAGGAAAATAAGATGGATGAAATAAGCCTTCCCACATCTTCACAGAGACCTGGTTCCAATCGTGGCGTCCCGGCTCAAGCTGCTATGAATGGGAAGAGACAGAACGCATGACGGGACAAAAGGAGGTATACATCGATAATGCTTGGTGCTCAAACATACGTCTTCCTGGTGTCAAATCAAAACATTCACTGCTGTTTTTCTTTTGTTTTGTCAAGGCAAGTGAAGTGGAAAGATGATAGTAATTCGTTTATGACAACAACTGTAATCAGTATTTTGGAACACAAAGCATTGGTACGAGTTGTATTAATAATGTAAATTAGTGGTGTGTGTGTGTGTGTGGGAGGGAGTTTATGTGGCATAAATCGTGTATTCAGATTGTTGCAGAAAAGATTTCGGGGAACAGACCAGAGTGACTCTTGATCATTTCAAATGTATTTATTCTGTCCTTTAATGTCAGAGAATGTTTTATTCTTGTGAAACTTTTTCCAAAACTAAGTGAACTATTTTGACTCGACCGGAGGAGGCAAAAAAAAAGGGTCACATACTGGAATCTGATACGGTTTGATTCTTCTGCGCGGTAATATAAATTCAACATAATAGATTAATTTAGCAAAAAAACAATCAAAGTACTTTAGTTTGCTGCTGATATAAAGTAGCCTAATGCTATTACCAGAGACAATGGGGACACAAAGTTAAGTTAATAAACAGATAATGATGTTCTAGAACATGTGCTTTAAACTAATGGCTTTAAAGCACCAAAGTAAATCCCAATGCATGACGCAGAAAATGAGTTAAATTGCGCACGGCTCAAGGTTGTCTAATTTACGCAGGTCACCGTCGCTGCCATTGTTTGTGCAGGAGATGCGTAATCCTAGATTCCTTTGTCCTATCCTCTTATTCCTAACGGAGTGCTTAACACATGCTGAAATAACTTCCTTAAGACCAAAGTAAGCAAATACCACTCAAAGTATTTGTACGAGAGTGCATGCGCGTGTGTGTGTGGAGGCAAAATGGGAAGGGGGCGACTTGCGTGCGAGACAGGGGTGGGTTTGTTCTGTCAGCAAAATGTCAATCTGTCTTTGCAAGGTTATCCCATATGATCTCCCTAAATAAGCAGGGCTTGGTTGTCCATCTGGTTGGCAGTTGAGAGCCCCCCCCCCCCCCCACCCCACCACCACCACCACCCATTTAACACCCACCACTGCAATCCCAGGTCTGGAGGTCTTGCCTTTCTACCTCCCACTGAGAGGATATGAAAAGGCCGACAAAGCTTTCCATTCTCTTCTTTTTACTGTCAGATTTTTGGATCAGTGTAATCCTCAAATGGCTGCAACACGTGTACAGCGGTTTGGTTGCTCCCTAACAACTAACTTGACAACTAAACAATGCAATGGTTTTCACTGAAAAAGGGACACTCAAGAAGAATTTTGCACGTCCAGAAAAGATTCGGACTCCATGCGTCGTGTGCACACACAGACACACACACACACACACACACACACACACACACACACTCACATAGCCAGGCAACCAACCAACATCCCCTAAAAAGTCCAAAAAAGCCAGATCCGTCCCCAGTCCAAACTGCCTTGGGCTCCCTTAAGCTATTCAGCGTGTTCAAATGAAAGATGTGTCTTGGAACAGCACAAGCCTCTCGGCAGAGCAGAGACTAGCCTCGTGCACAGATATACACAGCAGCCCTCTGGACAAGTTTGGCACCCACACCAGCAACTGTGGGCCAAAACTCATGTTGCGTGCTAACTCTCTCCCTCCCCCCATCCCCTCATGCTATCCCGCTCTGCAATTATATGCTACGCTCCCACCCAAACATGCAAGAATAGGCCTTCTCAGTCAACAGACAAACCGAGTCATTCTGTCCTCAAACCATGACATCATGACCATTTGACTTCAGCGTGAAATCGAGCTTAATTTAACTTTGTCAGGGGAAAAAATAAATGGTGTATGTTACACTGTCAGAGTGCTGTTCTGGTGTGAACAGTAACTTTATGCAGTTCTGGGAAGGCACAGCTAATTTATTCTGGAGAATATCACACTCATGAGGAATATGTGACTCATGATAATCTCACACATCGTGTATTTACTGAGAGAAATGGTTCGACGAGGCTTGTGCATGAATAGAGCAGGACAATACTGTCAAAGTCAAGTACAGTCATATTTTGAGCACCAATACCATAACAATATTTTAGGTGTGTGTACCGTTAATAACATTTATTATCAACTTTAAAAAGTAAAGTGTCAGCTTTGTGTGTGCCAGACAGAGACATGTAATTAGAACAGTCACATGAAATCAAATGATCATGTAATTTAACTATCGCACGGCAAAAAAAAACGATTCGATGACATCTTGACTTCTGCCACAATGTGGACATTATACTAACATATCTGCCATATCAATGGCCTCCAGTTTCTGGAAGTTTCACGGGGTTTAGTTGCCTGAGAGGCATCTATCAAACTGCTGACTGCTATTGTGTGAGGCACACCTCATTTTCCAAATCTGCCATGCAACAGAGTCTTCTCCTCTGTCCTTGCAGCTTTCGGGAGGGGTTTCTTTAATGGTGTGTGTGAGCGCTTTGCGTGAGCGTGCATGTGCATGTATATATATATATGACAGAACCGAACCAATGACAGGCACCCCAGCCCAGCCCAGCCCTCGCAAAACAAAGAGGGCTGGTGGGTTTCACTGCAGCCCCTCTCGCTCTCCCACACGCTCATAAATAACCATACAGAGTCTCTGCCCTGGCCAAGGGGAGAAAAAGGAGAGAAAAGAGCCATTTAGGTAGAACCTCTCCTCTCATGCCTTCCAACTGACCTTTTCCAAGGGTCAATCAGTCCTACCACAACTCCTTACTGTGACCCCCCCCCTCTCTCCCCTCTCTCCCCTCCCTCTCACTCTCTCTCACTCTCTCTCTCTCTACTCGCTGACACTAACCTGAATCATCCCAACACTGGCGCTGTGGAGAGAAGCCACTTAGCAGGCTCGGGTCATTGTAATGGAACATTTAAGACCTGGAAGGCATAAAGCCTCACAAGCTCTCGGTCCCAGAGCATATGAGATGGCAAGCACGGGTCAGAGGTGAAGGTCACAATATGGGAGGAGGGGAATAAATCCTGTAGCATGGACGACAATGGATGCGATCCCCGGCTGACAATGATGCCATTGTGGGCCATGGGTTGCTTAGTGTGTCCTGGAGCTGTGCCTAATAGAGTTATAGTGCTGATGTGATGGCTGTGTAGCCGAGGAGAGTAGTGTCCTTTTTATATAAAGGGGGGCAACAGCCGAGGAGCTTTAAAGAGTCCACGGCTTCTCAGTTTTTGCTCTGCATGAAAGCTAGGGATTGTGTGTGTGTGCATTTTTTGTATATATATATGTGTGTGTGAGAGAGAGAGAGAGAGAGAGAGAGAGATGGGTTAAGTTACCAGCTTAACTGCTCTGAGCTTCCAGCCATGAATCCTTCGCTCACTGACACACATCCTCTCTGTAGAGACTCATAGTTGAGTCACAGTTGAAGATGCAGCGCAGAAGTTGTTCTCATGGTGACGTGCAGGTGGGCAGTCTGAATCAGGAATAATGCAGTTTTAGATTTTGAGCAATTGGGAATTTCAGAATTTATTCACGACATGATTTGAATGATCTATCATGAATCAAGCCAAAAATACTGCTTTATATCATAACAATTTGAATAGCATCGGGCCTTTGACTGTTGGTCGGACAAAACGAGCAATGTCAAGATGCTACTTTGAGATCTGGGGAACTGTGCTGGAGATTTTTCATTATTTCATTAATTCACAACAAAACGCTTCATCGGAAGAAAAGACCAACAGATTATTCAACTGTGAAAATAACACATTAATCCTTACCTAACAAGGACAAAAAAAAAACAGGCAGCGTCCCATGGATGTATTCCACTTCCATTCTTCATGGTCGGGCCTTTATTCGACGCACCACTTGAGCAGAGAGGTGGGGAAAGTTTGTAGAGAGACAGAGGCTGCTGATACCACAGGATCATAATCCGGAGCATTACTCAGACACTCAGCTGGTAAACGTTATGTGGTGGCATGCCGCGAGTACCTCAGTTGTCACCTCTGTTAGTAAGATTAGACTCTGGCAGAATGGAGTGACAGATGATGAGTGTTGGGTATGACCACCGGGTGCTCCAGGACAGAGACGGCGAGGGAGAGGGCCGGACTTGACAGACAAAGAGACAAACAGACACTGGAGTGTTTGAAAAAAAAAAATGGTATGTCAGTTTTGCTGATGTCTATAGTAACAGTAGCCTCCAATTTGACATCCACCAAACATTGTTTTTTCTGTATTTTTTTCCTCTTTTTGGCTTCTCTTTGACCTCCTTAAAAGAACACGCTATGTTTCCCAGGGCCCAGCTATTTGAAGCTCATAGTTTTGGTCATCCAAAGTTTTCTGTTCCAACTCAAGCCGTTCATACACTGTCCCCACTTACATTTCCACAATGGCAGGGTCCTGGGGGCCAGACCATAGCCGCCCTAAACTCTGCCCACAGTCGAGTTGCCTCTGGCAGGACTACTGCGTGCTTTGTGTGCTGCTTCTGGCCGGCTATCAGGGAAACCCCACAGTCTCTCCATGGTGGATGTCGAGCGCCCTGCCAAAACCATTATGCATGCCTTCAATGGCCGTGAATAGCAGCACACTACAGTACAGAAGACTTGAGAGATGTACAATTCACCCTGGGCTACAATGCGAGACCATGACACAGATACCAACACTGGTGAACTGAACTAATTCCTGACATTGTTTCTCCGTGTTGTGTCTTTGAGTCTTTTTCTTTTTCAGACAACAAACAAAACAACTCCTGATCAAATGCATCCTAGTTGCAAAACAGTTGATACATAATATTCCTTGACACAGTTAGTGAACAAAATCTAAACAAGCATTAGTGTAAAAAGCCAGGAGATTATTGCCCTGATTCTACAAATACTGGTTGTTGTGACTTAGGCTGGCTGAGTGAATGACAGCAGGAGGCCTATCATGTACACATTTAACACTCTTAAATATGGGGATTAAAGCACTTTCCAAAATTTCACCAGAGTTCATGGACAACACACTGAACCTCACTGACCTAATAACCGGAAGGACACAAAAAACACAAGTCTGCCATTCTCCTTTACTCTGATATATTTATATTTCTCTTCCTGACTCAGTTGTCCTGGGAAGAGAATAGATCTTTAACGTCTTTAACACCAACTCTCCTTCATATTTGCTGCTTTTAATAGTTCCTCTCTCGTCATTCTAAGTCACTTATGAGATCAGTGTCAAAACATAAAGCAAACAGAATTAGAGTTGAACCGTTATCTACATTTAGCACAGAGAAACATCTGTCTATTAATTTGAAACCCGTGCAGCATTTCCCAGCACTCCCACAGTCAAGTGGTATATTGCGATGGTGGATCTCAAGATGAGTCACATCAGCTATAGCAGGCAGCTGGCAGGCTTGCAGTATCAGCCTATCCCGTTAATCTTACGATTAGCCTTCACTGATCCCATCAGGACTGCCTGGATCTGGGGTGCAAAGCCTAAAGGTTTATCCTGCAAGTCAGCCCTCCCGTACCCTGGTCACTACACGCACACAACACGAATGGGGGCGCACATACAAAACGCTCAGCAAACACCAAATATTTCCATGTTTTTCTAATACTAATGATGGATTAGGTGGCATGTTCCAAACACAAGGCCCAGAGACTGGAGCTTGCCATGCCTCACCGGCACGTCTGTTGGAGCCCCAATGCCGTTGTGTTTCAAGAGGATGGTGGTAGTGAAATGTGTCACGGAGTTCAGACCATGGGGCAAATTCTGTGCTCTTCTGACACCAGAGTTGGGGGGGTGGGGGGGGGGGGAAAGTGACATGTCGTGACAGGCCTCAAAGGCTTAAAGTAGGAACACATGTAAAACACACAAGCACTCATACATTGGCGCCCTGGTCTACTGAACTGGTAGAGCGAGCTCCCCATGTAAGTCTGATTCCTTACCACAGCAGCTAGTGCATCCACCCAACGTGTGCACACACACACACCCACACAATAACATACCTGTCAAATGGTGGATATAATGCCAAAAAAGAAACCTGCTAACGTCCCGTAACTACCTTTTGGAAAGCTAAACAGCATTTGCATAAAACATGCAAATGATACACCGTTTTTTTGTATTTTCAGAGACGCTGTATTTGTTGGAAATACCTGTCGAGTGTGCTTTTTTCATGTCTGTCTGTGAGTGCAGCATGCATACAGGCTCTCTTGACGAAACACGCTGCACCGTGGCAGTTAGTTTAGGACGTTTCATGGGCACTGACATGGACACAGGCGAGAATGGTCCTACTGATGGGTAAAAAGGGATGCTGGAGGCAATTACCTCCCTGACTCTCTGTCCTCGGGTCAAAAGGGGACCGGCCATAAACGCCTGGACACCAACAGAGACAGACCTCTGACCATGCAGGCCTTGTTTCACTCTCCCTGCAGCTACGTCTGTCAGCTGGATGAAGAGGCCTTGGTTGTTTAAATTTATAGCACAACGTTAATTCTGTGTCATGAACGAACAACAACGCATGCATTCACCCGACATGGAGATATTAATCCTGGTACCTTGTAGATAGGAACATTATGAATTTCCCATCACGAAATAATAAATTCTTTATACCTTTACATTGATTTTCAAGGGCCTGATGTTAACACATCTGCTATTACCTATCATGTCTTCAACTAGATGGTGTCAGAGCAGCAATAATTCTGTTCCATTTTTTTGCTGCTGAACGTGTTCGACAAGCTCAACAAGAATATAATACACACTTGCCAAATAGGCAGGCAACTCTGTCACCTCTCAGACAAAGGGCTTTGAGTCTGGTGCTCTCTGGATGCCAAACAGCTGAAGACGCTTTTATTATCGTAAAATCTATTGCATGATGTCATTCTATTGAAACCTATTCACTGACCGGCAAATTGGGGCAAAGCTAAAGTGTCAGAAAAAAAATGCTTTAATTCCAAGTTGTAGGAAGTATTTAAACATATAAGGCATAGGTTGTGTTGTCATTAAATGATTCAAGCTTAATAAACTAGGTTTTTCAATTTCCATTCATGCTCTGAAAGGAATTTTTCAGCTGTTAACTGTGCAGGTTGAGGAGAGCTGAATGAAACGGTCTGGAATGAACCATTACAGCTTAGGGTGTAGCTAATGTGGCACACACCAACTATCCGCGAGTGGAATTCACATATTAAAAGGTTATTTTGCAAATTATACCTATAAAGTTTTGTTTTCATTTAAATATGAAACATAAACTTGACTGGGAATGTTTTACATGACCGTGAGACCTGCAAGAAAAAAAAATCCCCCTGCTGTAGGTTGGACCGCGCCAAGATGATGTTACGAACAGCCCTTTAAAGTCGCTCTACTTCCGAGATGAAGTAAAGTAGAGCTCCGCCGCGCAGCAAGAAGGCACGAAGTGACAATCTATCTGTGCGAAATAACCCCAGTTAGACAGGATATGTTGAGAATACACAGTTGGACTTTGGGATGTTTCATGAACTCGGAATCAAAGGACTTTTATTTTTGTCCGAATCTATGCTGGACGTGGCGTTTGCGACTGCATTGAAGTAGTCTAAATTTGCGGCAAAAGAAACGACCGTTTTTCTTTATTGTTTTTCATTTACGTGCAAAGACAGCAACAGCAACCTGGACTACTCTTTTTGGATCAGGAATGGTTTATCCTCCCGAAGGTTTATTCTACATCGAAATGGATCAAGCACCACCAGGTAAGTTAGGGTTAAAGGCAGCCATTGTCTGATCTGCGGAGGGTCCAAAAAAAAAAGATTCGCTTTTTCTTGCTTTCTCCTTTTGCTTGCATCCTTTCATGTAACGCCTTTACTAAAGCTGACATCTGACAAACGCCGTGCAGGTGATAGTAAAAACGTTATAATGGCCCGGGTCCTCGGCGCTGAGCTCCCCCAGTGGCATTGCCCAGGCATGCATAGCGCAATTCACTTGCCAATTACGTAATACCTTTCGGTGGAACCAGGCGCAGTGGCTTTCTTTTGTCCCGGGCGCAGATGTCAAAAAACTTGGGACACAAAACGTATGACAGTTTTCGCATCTCTCCCTTACGAATCAAACGCATTCACTGCATGCGTGGTGACAACGTGAAGAGTGCATTTTTAGAAAGGGAACGTGGTTTAGAGGGTTGCGTTAATAAAGCGCCGCATGAAACGACCGCTTTGTTCTCCTCTGCAGCCAGCCGTGGTTAATTTGTGCGCTAGCTCTGGAAGTAGGCTAGAGGCAAGCGGCACTAGACAGCTCGTCTCATGACTTAACTCCGGGCAACTCACGAACACTTCATTTCTTATTTACATTGTGTCACTTGACCTCAACGCGTTATTGCGTTGGCTTATTAACATGTGCGCAACACTTTAATTGTGGCGCTATAGTGCCTTTATTCTAAATAACCGCCTGGCTAATTTAATTTGACACCAGCTAATTAGAATTGCACCATAATGTAATCCATTATTTTATGTTTATTATGAATGACTACAGTTGATATGACACAATAGAGTAAGGGCTTAAAGTGATTACTACTGACACACCATAACAACAATACAGACGCGCTTTATTGTTCCTATGCTGTCTGTGCTGTAGAGACACTTTTAGTGACACTTCAGACTTCACTGTCTTTTCTGAATTGTACACATTTGATTTAATATTTGTTATTATTCCACACTTATTATTATTATTACACGCTCTCGTCTGTGCTGGTATGCGCGCGTGTGTGTGTTTTGGAAGCCGGTAGAGTTTCTTGGCAGGAGACGGATAAGGGGGGAAGGTGTTCGGATTTAATTTTGCTGAGTTCAGGAGCTTCGGCTTTTTACGTTTTCGTGCCCGCCACTGTGCTGTTGCACCTGCCTTTTGTTTATTTTAAGGTCAGGAAAAAAGAGGAGAGCGGATGGTGGGAGAAACCCACATTTTCTCCTCTCTGAGGCTGCTCTTGTATTCTCCCCTACTGCCTCATGAAAGGCACTGTTGTCCCGCAGTGAAATATACCGCCCTTCACCTCCTCTTGATGCGGTTTGCCCTCATTTTTTTTTTTTAGGGAAAACGCTTTAGTCTTTCAGCCACGCTCGCAGATAATATTCCTTGAAAGGTTGATGGAAAACTTAAAGAGTGTCTGTTGGCGTGCAATCGTTATGAAAATGGGAGGGGTGGTCCAAGAGACTCATAATATAATTTATGGATTACTCAATGCCTTTTTCGTGCACTACGGGACAGAGCCAGAGGCTGCTGCAAACTTAACAAGTTGGACTTTTATCTGCCCTGCAAGAGTTGCAGGCAGCTGAGCACATAAAGCGTAGCATTTCTGGAACGCTAAAAGAAAACATGTTTCACATTTGTTGACTGATGGGGCTCAGAAAACGAGGACGGACTGCCACATTTACTTTTTTTTTTAGTGCTGACCACACTTAGTAATGATTTGGCAAGTGATATCTCTTGGAGACATGCCTGGGCTTGTCCCAAGATCTTGACAGGCTCCATCAAGCAAGGGTGTGACAGAGTGTGTGTGCGTGCGTGTGTGTGTGTCGGTGGGGGGGGGGGGGGGGGGTGGTATACATTCAGAACACTGCATTTCCTAAACACGCATATACACAGACATCCTTGAATGCAATAGTCATAATATTGAGAGAGCCGCATTCACAGTACTTCACCTGATCTCACAACAGATCAATGCTATGTGTTCTCTGATAGATCCTTTGCATTTCCCTTTTCTTAAACTGCCTTTCCCTTCTGCTTGTAGCTCTCCCTCCCAGGTCAACAAAGCCAGTGTCCTCCACCATGAACAACAACTGCCCTTCGCCACCTACATATACGCTACAGGACGCCGAATGGTATTGGGGAGACGTAACCAGGTAAATGATCTTCACTTTAAACGCTACAAACACTGAGTATGTGTTGTTTGATTGTTTAGCGTTTTGGTAAAGTTAGACCCGTTAACCGATAACTGATTTTCCCTTCAGGGATGAGGTGAACGAGAAGCTTCGAGACACACCTGATGGCTCTTTTCTGGTGCGCGACGCGTCCACGAAGCTACAAGGAGACTTCACGTTGACGTTGAGGTAAGCAGTAACAGAGTCTGATCGTAACAGCACGACCACAAACACCATCAACAGGGGTTTCATTTTTACATTAATAATCTAATAATCTAATCTTTCAGGAAAGACGGGCACAACAAGCTGATCAAGATTTACCACTGCGATGGGAAGTACGGCTTCTCCGACCCCCTCACGTTCACTTCAGTGGTGGAGCTCATTTGGCACTATCAGCACCACCCGTTGGTGGAGTACAACGCCACACTGGACCTAATGCTCACGCATCCCGTGTCACGCTTCCAGCAGGTCAGTAAGCACCAGTATTTTAATTTTCAAGAGTCTGAAAGCGTAAAAAATTGTTTTAATACGGAGGATTATCAACTGTACATATTAAGTGTCGTTTTATTTTTTTTACTTCAGGTAAAAGGGGACAGTGTCGATGTCGCTGGCAGAAAGCTCAAGGAAGTTCACTGTCACTATCAAGAGAAGTCAAAGGAGTTTGATCGGCTTTATGAAGCTTTCACAAAGACCTCACAGGTAAAAGCAAACCTATTAAATGAGCTCCGATGTTCCCAACTGTCTCCTGAGTCTTTTCTAAGTGGATGTATTGTTTGTGACAAAGGAGATCCAGATGAAGCGAACAGCAATTGAGGCCTTTAACGAGACGATGCTGATCTTTGAGGAGCAGTGTCGCGAACAGGAGCGCTACGGAGAAAAGTTTGAGATGAACAATCAGTCCGAGGGAGCCGACAAAGATCTGGAGAGGTAATTCATTACATCACGGTCCAAAGAATGTCCTTAAATTCGGCTGCATGTACAGAGCCATTGTCGTGAACTGCATTCAGACCTGTGACCTTTACTTCCCCTTGTTAGCTTTTTGATAAATTATGAGAAGCTGAAGTGCCGTCTCGGGGAGATATACGAGAGCAAAATCCATCTGGAGGATGACTTGAGAACGCAGGTGGAGGACTACAGAGAGACGGACAGGAAGATTAACAGCTTGCGACCTGACATCATCCAGCTACGCAACATCAGAGACCTGTACCTTAAGTAAGTGTACTGTCACAACATTGTTTGTGGTATCTGCGGGAAAATATTTCTCTAAGCTGCTCTGTGAAGTATAACTATTCTATATCAAGATTTAAACCTTTTCTTTACACTTCTCCTCGCTAGCTGGCTTAATCACAAAGGCGTCAGGCAGAAACGCATAAACGACTGGCTGGGGATACTGAGTGACAGCCTTGATGAGTAAGTATGAAAATAAATATTTAACAATGCGACTTTCAGCTTATAAATGGGAGGCTTTTAACACAATTGTTTACGGAGGTGTTACAACACAACTCTATTTTTTTTTTTTTCAGCACATATGTGTTGAAGGGAGACGAGAAGAATTTGCCACATCAGGATGAGACAAACTGGTTTGTTGGCGAGCTGAGCCGGACGCAGGCCGAGGAGATGCTTCAAGATAAGGCTCCTGGAACGTTCCTGATCCGCGAGAGCAGCAAACAGGGATGCTACGCCTGCTCTGTTGTGTGAGTGTAATCATTTTTGGAAAAGCAGTATCTGGCCAAAAACGGATCGAATTTTGAGATTGTTATGCATGGTGTAATTGTGCGACACTCACTTGATGAGTTTTCTTTTCTTTATTTATTTACAGCGTGAATGAAGAAGTGAAGCATTGTATGATCTACAGCACACCGCAGGGATACGGCTTTGCTGAGCCATACGACGCCCACTGCTCACTGAAAGACCTTGTCCTGCACTATCGCCTGCACTCCTTAGCGCAACACAATGACGCCCTGGATGTTCGGCTGTCGCATCCCGTCCACGCGAAAGCTGCAGCCACCACGCCTTCTCAACACGCAGAGGAACGCAAACTCTTACAGACTCCGAAACACACGGCGGGGCTCCCGCACGCCGCTCCAGAGATGTAAAATCCATCGGGAAAGAGACAAAAAAAAAGGACATGTTTACTGTATCCTGCGAGAATGACTGCATCGAAGGTGCATCGTGTTACGTTTTGCACTACAGTGATTCCATCGTTTCTGTGAATGGGATTTCACAGAGAGAAGTGGGAGTGGAACTTGAATGTCAGCTTGAACTTTTTTATTTTTGTTTTTCGAAGAGACTGTTTAAGCTTTTATTATTTTTGTACTTCATTTATTGCCGATTGTTTAATGGACACCTTTTTCGGTGGGGAGGTTGACAACCAGAAAATTGCTCACTGACATCGGGTGCTGCACCTTTGTTTGACTTTGACTTTTACAACAGAGTTGCTGGAGATGTCCATTTCTCTAGTTAAATTGTATTCAGTTCTGAAAATTTGACCAATAGTTTAGAAATATATTTGGAGTTATATTTGTGCCTCATTCTTGAGCGTGTGATGGCACATTGTGAGCACAGAAAAAACACTTTTGGAACACATCATTTATATTTAGTAGATGAATTATTTATCATGGAAAGACAATTTTTAATTTGAGCAAAAGAAAAGAAAATACTTTTTTTTCCTCCTCAATAAATGTATTTACCTATTTGTTAATATCCACGTAAGCACAGAATGAGAACCTCTTTAACATTTGCCCTCTCGATGTGTACATTTCATTAAATCTAATGGTTTTGTTGGGCAGAGGGTGCTACACCTCATTTTGTAAGAATGCCATAAGGTGGTTTATAGTAATTAGTCAATTAAGTCAATGCTCTGGCAATCACAAAGGAAGCCAATTAGCTTAGCTAGCTACTTCCAACCTACCGAGAGAACTAGGCTGCAAGCTTATAAAGTAACTAACAAAGGTTCATAAAACCAGGTATGTCACCAAACCCGCTTAGACTACTTCTGTGGAGCTGCTTATAATCCTGCTTATCTTCTGGTGCTTCCCTACTCCCCTAGTAACCGAAAATACTAACAATCAGAAAATGACCTACTCCGGTTTTATGATTGACTGGCATTGTGGCATATTGTAACACGCCGAATCGGAAGTAGATCTACATACTGGCCAAACGGGGGAATTACAATTTCCAGTTCTGTCACGTGATGCCATGGGGCAGAGAAAGATTGTTCCCCATAGACTTACAGTGGGGGAAGAGATGTCTGTAACTTAGCTGACAATTTTTGTTTGACACTTGAATAGCCCTCATTTTAATCATTCGGTCTTAAAAGTTGTAAAATGCGTAAGACCGACGGAAGATCCGGGTAATTTTATACCCAGAGGTCAAACTTTTTTTTTTGCTTCATGCGCCACTGAGCAACTTTACTAGGAACGAACTGAGCCTCCACCGCCGTATCCAGTTGTCTTTACACATCCACGACGAGATGTTGAGAGTAAGAGAAACAGTGAACTAGTGTCAAGTCACACATTGAGAGTGGAAACGAGTAAAACTGTGGTGCAGGTGTGGATAACAGGCAACACTGTCAGAAGTGTGTGTTTTAGTTCACTCAAATTAAATCATTCTTTGCATGACACTCTTAAAAAAATACAATTTTTGATTGTAAAATGTATTTTTCTGTGCTCCAAAATGTCCCGTTGTGTCCTCATGAATGAGAAATGCGTTACTACTACTTGGTGCATTTGTGCGGGGGGGGGGGGGGGGGGGGGGGGGGGACATGGTGCTGTAAACAGGCTGATTTCCGTCATACTGGTTTGGTGGACCAAACCGTTTTTTTGGGGTAAATGCCACGTGTGAATATGTGAAAAGTCGTGGTGCATCTTGACAATTTGCCCCTTTTCTTAACAAGACATTCATATACAGTGGACAACTATGTAGCATTAACATCCTGTAGAATACCATTGTAAGAGCATACTCAATGTTATATCCATTGACCAAAGCACTTAATAGTGAGCAAAACTACAGCCCTGTTAAGTCTGGTTATTGCAATTTGGGGGTGAGGGGAGGGCAATTAATGTACACCTGCTGATGTGCTGATCAAAACATAATCTGAAGTACTGTATGTTATATTCTGTTACTCAAAGAAGTATAACCTTTTTGTATTCTATATATATTTTTTCTATAAACATGCCACAAGATGAAAGCTTGAAGAAAGTGCAATCCAACAGTATTTCTACTGTTGCAGTGTGTGACGATGATGATGGTGGTGGTGAAGGTAATGCTGTTATGAGAGGTTGACATTTGCCACAAAAATGCACTCTCTTTGGTGGTGTCGGTATGATGTGGCCTCCGATGTTTGTGTGAACTGCCAGAGGTCCGGAAGTATCCTGCCTCCATTACTTGAACTGTGGCATTGCTCGAGCTATGAATGTTTTTTTTCATGACATGCAGCCTACATAGCTTAAGAGGAAAGGAATCCATGTTGAACTTGGCACATTTTTCAAGTTTGAGGACAATAGATACTCTGTACAGAGAAACTGTAAAATGTATTTCTGAGGTTGGTTTATGGAAGGAGGGTGATTAAGCCTCTTATAAAAATATAACTCCATTGGGGGATTGAGGAAACTCCTCGGGTGAAGCTAAGCAATGTGAGATCCTGACCGTTTTCTTGCTGAAAGACAATAAACTGATGAGGGTTTTGTCAATTTACGTAATCCGTTGCTTTCTTTCACAGTCTATTGCTGGAAAAAAAAAACACACTGTGCATTATGTCTGTTTTTTTCACTTATGGTATTTCTTTGACACGAGTAGAAATATCCAATACAAAGCACAGACTGACAAAATGAGATAAGTAGTTCTGTAAAATGCACCGTATGTCTCTAGTGGAGCCGTTTGTCGTCCTTTGAGCTTATCCTCGGGTCAGCAGAGATAGGAGGCTGCGAGGGCACCGGAGGACACGCTGTGGACAGATGGAAGAGAAAGGAAGCGATAAGACAATAGCAGGATATGTGCCGGCCCTTTCCCTACTCAGCCCGGGCCGCCGTTGAGTCACCAGAAAACAATTCGTCAAACCTACTTCACGAGGAATTTGCCCCGTTGTTAAAGACGACTTTCCTGAAGCTCCTGTGAAAGGAATGCCGCTCATCTGTTTAGCACCAGCTAGCTTGAGTTTGGTTATTATTATGTTGATAAATGTTTTTATTGTTTAGTTTTTAATAACCATCTATAAAGAAACACTTGTGTTTGTCACTGATGCTGACGAGTACCCTCAACCCACGGTGACACCACCACTGGTCCTCCGTGACCAGAGCAACAGGTGGCCTCTTTCAACTATCACATAAAGTCTGTGTTAGGTAGGGATTAATGAGGTGCAGAGTGCAGGGATGTTCTGGGGTAGAGCCTCAGTTCCAGGCCACGGATTACTCCCTCTTACCTGTGTCAGCACACACAGAGAGCTGGTGGACAGGCATGCATTGCGTTGCCCTGCTAGGATGGACCCACCAGATGCAGGGGAGGCCGATAGAAAAGACAGAACAGACCGTACCAACAGCTGAGTCACGCTCAGGAGAGAGTGGGTAGAGAAAGTGTGTGGGGTAGACGGACAAGGGGAGGAGGAGGAACAGGAAAGAGTGCATTTTTCTACCTCCTGTACAGGATGGTATGAAAAAAAAAATGAAGGCCGGAAAGGTGAAGTTAGGCCGTTGCTATATTTCCTTCGACCTGAAACCACCCCCCACCCTGGCTTTACCCCAAAGCTATTTGCTTTCACAGCACTTCAGCATTTTACTGCCCAGTCCCACTTTTCCTTGGCTCCTTGAATCAAAGTTTAATCTATGTAAAAGCCCCCACGTCTTTTTTCTTGCTCATACACATAGTACTTATCTTCCCTTTCTCTTCCCTTATCGGTACACCTCAGTCGCATAAACTCGCTCGTTTAAATTCATAGTCATTGTGCTTTACAGTTCTCAATTTAAATAAGTTCTGGCCGTGGAGGGGCGGGGGGGGGGGGGGGGGCAGGACGAATTACCTTTGGAGTCACGCCTAAAATACACACACACACACACACCATCAACTGTCTCACAGGCTCACGGAGGAAGAGGTTTTCGCTTTCAGTTTGGCAGCAGCCAATCGCGTCTCTCCTCCCCTCTGTCTCCGTCCGATTCCAGCGTTTTCACGCTACCCGACGGCCCAATGGGAGGCCGAGAACGTGCCGGTGTGACGACCAATCAGCGACCAGTTGCTATGTTGGAGGCAGAATCGATAAGAGGCATTTTTTTTCCCTCTCTCTCTCTCTCTCTCTCTTTTTTTTTTTTTTTTTTACTAGCTCACATTATAGCTGGCTTATAGGCTGAAGGCAAGAGATCCTGTTGCCTGCCAAGCAGCATGTAGGCTACAGACTGAACCCTTAAACATACCAGCTCCACGTTTCCTTTGAAACCTTCTCTAATACCACCACAAATAGACATAACAGTTTGTCTGTATATTGTTTATCTGTGTGTTTGGATGTATCTTATATGCAGTGAATGTATCTATAAATTAACAATTTCGGTTCACAGGTTGAGTTGTTGAGGTCATGGAAAAAGCTAGAAAAGAAAGGTGGAAAATTGTTTCCAGGCCTGGCTGGATTATGGGAAACTGATGCAAAATCAAACAGTTTCACAAAGAAAATGATGTTGTGAAAGTTTGTACGTGAGCTTTTCTCTTCAGGTACTTTATTCCTCAATATCTTGGCTATCATTTAAATAATAGTTCAAATAACAACATGTCTGGTTACTTGCAGTAAGCACCCAGTAGTAGTAATAGTAGTGGCTGAACAATACCTTGAATGCTACAGGGAAGAGGCTATTCAACAAAATATTTAGGATAACATTTAGGCACACAGGGATTTTTAAGACATATGTCCTACCAGACGTCTCTTGCTTTACTGATCTGTGAACTCAAATAAAAACAAAAAAGAAGAAAATTACACTAGATCATGGATCCTGAATTAAATCAGTTTTAGAATGAATCATTATATGAATTGCAACTTTAACTTGAATTTCAAGTTGACTAAATTAGAAGTGAAATTGCATGGAATAACTTCACTAAAGAAACTTTAATGATAAAGAAGAATTCCCTGCTGTGGCGTCACTTACTAGTCACTGATGCTTCATCTATTTGCAATGTCGGTGACCTCTGGTGACAGTGATTGAAGTAGGGCCTGAGATCACACTGAGATGAGAGGTGACACTGAGCAAGCTCTTATTAGGGGATAACTTAATGCTGCTTGCTGACAAACTATTCAGGGGGAAATTGCAATCCAGATCCATAACCACATCAGATTCACATATACCAGTTTAGACAGGGATGGAAGATGATCCCAGCTCCTTGAAACAGGTCGAGCAAGATACTCAACACTAAAATTATAACCTTCCTTTTGGATAAATGCTCCACAGCTTGCATGGCACACACATTACATTGTACTTCTATTTCTCAAGGGAAAAAAATCCTAACTAATGATTTCAGCTGTAATAAATGAAGGACCTCAGCGTCCCTCAAGCTCTCAGGACAATCTCATTGTGGGAGTTCAGCTCTCAAATAGATTAAAAAGAACCAGCAGGCTCATGGCCAGAAAAACCAACGTTGCACCGGACCGACTGAATGCAGATGACTGAGGAGCTTCAGAGTTCAAATACAAAAATCCAGCTCGGTCTGAAAGCATAATGCTGTATGTACATTGTAGGTGGTGAACTCAATCAAGATAAAGTAGGAATTACGCAACTCACAAGTCCTGTCAGGTGATCGGAGAAGCTTTGTAGATGAGATAACTTTTGAAACTACAATATATCTCTAAGAAGAAGGATATTGTATGATCAACACAAAATAAAATACCCTCATCATACAACAGATATCTTTACATAATAAGTTATATGTAAAAACTCCTACAGAGCGCTTTTATTACTTGTTTTGCATTCTTTGGTTTGATTTAAAATCAAGTACAAGTAAACGCTGAACTCTACCCTGTAAGAACCCGTTGGCTGTCAGCTTCCTCTCATGATGTTTTTCTTTTTTAGTGACAGCAACGTCTAGCCAGTAGACAGAGCCCTGATGAAAAAGTCAGACATACCCTGCACTTAAAACAGAATGGTAATTATGGTGAACTCTTTCCATAGGATGACCCTCACACTATTTACTTTTTCTACCACTACATGGGAGATTCTGGGAGCAAGGCAAACACTCTGCCTCCCATCACCACAATGGAGAGACATGGTGATTGGTGAAAATGATGACAAGTAAAAACATTGCCTATAGGAGAAAAAAAAAAAAAGAGAGGCTAGAGCCATTCCTAAAAGAAATAAAAGCATAATGACACACTGTAACAGAATCCCGTTGACAAAAAGAAGGCTATGTCACCACATACAAATTCATTTTAGCACCTACTTATTAAAACCTGTTTTACAGGAAACACCTGCCCAGGCAGCGTAAAGAACAAAAGGAAAAGGAAAAGAAACACATTCATATAACAAATGAAACACATAAAGCCTTAACACGACGGATAACACATGAACTCTGCAATTAAATTCATTTCAAAGATTTAGCAGAGGCAACTTTATGCATCTCTAGTAATGAAGTCAGTCAAACAACAACAAATGCCTCTCAACTAATTAAACCACATTCTGACGGACATATTATCACGCTGGACTTGTAGAGAACATGTGTGTCCCTCACTAACATGCATCATCTATTGATTGAAGGGAGTCTGTTGTCAAACTTATGAGAAACTAATGAGGCTTTTGAATTACACACCGGCACTGATCACAAATATGTAACGTGATTAACGCTACTCCGGCTTGGGTGGAAAGTGACAGTGCTCGAGCCACCATTGACAAAAACAAAGGATGAAGGTTACAAAACCCTCCAAAATTTTCAGATTTTTGGGCTCCTGTGAGAAACATGTCGCCAAATTAAGACTGTTTTGTTCAGCATTTAAATGGGGAAATTTAACAAAAGGTATCACATTACAGGTTAAAACATTACAACGGTTCAAGTTTGCTCATGGAAAGATCAATGCTGAAAGTATATCATGAAAAATAGTAGTATTATAATGCATATATGATATATGTGAAGTATTTATTAATTTGAGTAAAGTTAGGCTGTCATCACAGATTTATTTTGGCGAACAAATTATGCTTTTCATGTTCATAAACCTTGTAGTTTCTCAGGGCAGACAAGTAACATAGTAAGTCTAGATTTTCAAATACCTCCCAAAAATATTTGAGTGATAGGGAAAGTTAGTATTTTTTCAAAAGGGTGAGCTTTGCTTTATATTAGTTTACTCAGAGTCCATTACAGCTGTATCCAATAAGCTCATTGTTCAGCTGAGATAATGGAAATGATAGATGTCCTCTAGGGAAACAGGACACGCTGGAAATGTAATAACAATACAGGGCAGACCAAACCAAACGTGTAGTACAAAGGGTTGCCAGGTTGGCACACATCTACCTTTGAGTTTTAATTGGCCAACGTTGGTGCCACCTCATATTCTCTAGTACATCACTGGCTGTTCGTTTCTGGGTGACACATTGAAACAGCAGGAAATACAAGTCAGGTGACAGTTAAAAGACTTTTTCCTGCAGCCTAACTGTCACAGGCGTTTTTTCTAATAGGCCCAGGCAATGCTAAAGTTGTGTAAGTGATAACAGGTTTCCAACCTAATATTTAAATCAATTTGATGTCAAGCTACTGATGTAAACAAACCAGCCTGCCCATTGCCTGTTGTCTAAAACGTAGTGTTCAGTGGAAGAGGTTACAGCCAATACAGTGGAAGATGGCTGCATTTAAAATGACCCTGCTGCTATAGGCTGACATGCTGAGAATAATATGATAATTTAACTACATGGTAGGTTTCTGTGGGTTGTTGTCAAGGACTTTCCATTTGTTTAACTTCTTGTTCAAAGGCAACACTGCCACCTGGTGTTGTGTGTTATAACAAACTCCAAACTGAGAATAATTGCGTAAACTGACGTGGAAAAAAATGGAAAAATAATTACAACTTAAACTAAATGAGCCATACCTTCGTGTAATCTAAAGTTCCGTCTCCCAAGGCTGTCAATACAATACAAAAATGATGCAGATACATTAAAATGCAACATTCTCGAGGATTGATTAGTTATGACTGGACTGGAGATGCCAGACCAGAGCAGTCGATCCAGTGTTGACAGTCTGGAGGGCGACATCCTCATCAGTAAACTTATGGGTAAGTCGCAGCTAAAATCAAGCTGAATTTCGACATTTTTTCTCCTTACATAAATCCGTAATACTCTTTAAGTTGACGCTGTCGGAAAAGGGATTAATCGAGCTGTGAATGTGTCTCATTACAGTTAATTTGATAGATGAACATGGTTGAATCCACCCCGCACAATGCCTGTTGGCTAGCATGTCTGGCTAACGGCGGTGGGTGTTTTTTTTTTATAACTAATACATCAACAGGGTGACGGACAGTGACTTTGACTTCAACCATGAGACAGTCAAGAAAGTTTATGGCTTATTATATTGCCGATATTTCTAGGCGTGTCACTGACTCCGGGTTGTTTTGTCGTTGGTGCATCAGTTCGTGTGTCTTTCAGGTCTGTTTCATGCTGAGACTCACTGAAGAGGTGGGCCTCCATGTTATACACAGACCGACCCCAGCTGCCATGTCCTCCACCTCGATGTCAACATCCACTGGCTGTGGCGGTGGGGATGCCCAGGTGGCGTCCGAGCAGGCTCTGCTGGCCTCAGACCGCTACGCCAGACTCATCCTGGCCCAGATGAACAAGATGCGGCTCCGCACCGACTTCTGTGACGTGGGGCTGAGGGTCGGCAGCCGGGTCTTCCGGGTCCACAGGCTGGTGCTTGCTGCCAGCAGCCCGTACTTCTCCGCCCTGTTCTCCGGGGGGATGAGGGAGGCGGATAAGGAGGAGGTGCAGATCCTCGGAGTGGAGACTGAAGTCTTTGAGGTTTTGCTGGACTTCATATACACAGGTGCGCCGTCAACAACCTTCCATCACCTTCCACAACATCTGGATAATTTCATACCATTTTTGCTGAGTGGCTGTGTGTTCCCTCTCCTATCAGGCGTGATCAGCGTGACAGTGGAGAACGTCCAGGAGATGATGGTGGCAGCAGACATGCTGCAGTTGAACGAGGTGGTGTCTATCTGCGGAGAGTTCCTCAAGGGCCACATGGACCCGTCCAACTGTGTGGGCATCTTTCAGTTCCTGGAGCAGATCGCCTGCATGGACATGTTGGAGTTTACTGAGAACTACATCCATGTGCACTTTCTGGAGGTATGAAACAACAAGAGGCACTGTATGTTATATTATCTCTCTGACAATACTCACCTTATAGGGTATGTGTGTGTGTGTTGCTGTCAAACTCTGTTCCAGATTTAGTTTGCAGCTAACAGATCGCCTCTTTAAACTGCTTTAGGTGTGTGTCACCGATGAGTTCAGGGGCTTGTCGAAGGATCAGCTGGTGAGGCTGCTGAGAAGTGAGGAGCTGAGAATTGAGGACGAGTACCAGGTATTCACTGCAGCCATGGACTGGGTTCTCCAAGATGTGGCAAAAAGGAAAAAACATGTAGTGGAGGTGTTGGAACCCGTCCGCTTCCCTCTGCTGTCTCCACAGAGACTGTTCAAGTACATAGAGGGTGAGGGACACATAATACTTCACACATCCCTTTTATATTTTATATTCTTTTTGATTTCTATTCACAATAATTGCTATACAATTGAGTAGGTCACGCATGGTAAACAACATCTTGAAATGTTTGACTATTATTAAAGGTATTACGGACTTTAGCCTGCGGGTGGCGCTGCAGACTCTGCTGAAGGAGTACACTGAAGTCACAAAGTCTCCCAAAGAAAACAAGATGTACAGTCAGCTGCAACCAGCCAAGATGAGACCCAGGAGAAAAGCCAGGAAATACCTCTATGCCATAGGTTCTTTTCAAATCTTGTATCAACATAGAAGAGTAACCAGATGCATTTTGGTGAATAAAGACTGTATCTCAGTTGTTCCAAATAAGAAATGCCATTTAATCTTGGACTTTTACCTCCTGGTGGCAGGAGGCTACACTCGGTTGCAGGGCGGCCGCTGGAGTGACAGCCGGGCATTGAGTTGTGTGGAGCGCTTCGACACCTTTAACCAGTACTGGACCACCGTGTCGTCCCTGCACCAGGCCCGCAGCGGGTTGGGGGTCGCAGTACTGGAGGGCATGATCTACGTGGTGGGAGGTGAGGGAGAGCTGAGGCCGTCTTGTGTTTGTGTTCAAGCCCAAAAATACAATAACCTCAACAAGGAATCTTTTTTTTTTTCTCTCTCACCAGGGGAGAAAGACTCTATGATTTTTGACTGCACTGAGAGATACGACCCAGTGACCAAGCAGTGGGCCGCTGTGGCGTCTCTGAACTTTCCGCGCTGTGGAGTTGGTGTCTGCCCCTGCCATGGAGCTCTGTATGCGCTCGGTAAATGCCACAGTATCACCATTTTTAACCAAAATACAAGAAGCAAACCATGGATTTTTAAACACGACCACAGTTTGCTAGTCATGGTTAGTGCTACTCAGAAACAGTTGCATAATGTCGTCTGTGGCTCTGCAGAGTCTGAATCAATTTCTCAGACTTGACAAAAGCTCTTCAGGAGTTGGAGCACTGGAGTGAAAGTGACAGATACCTGGTGGGAAAATGTAGGATCTAGTGTTTATAATAATAAGTAGACGTGTTATGCTTGTGGATTGTGAAAGAAGAAAACAAAGACTTGCAAGCAATGACACAACATGGAAAATTGGAGCATTAAAATACCACAAATTACTTTGTGAAATGATAAAATTGTAAATAGTAAGTGCAATTCAACCAATAACCAGCATCTTGGGACACGTCAGACAAAAAGCATAAGCTGATGATCGCACTGTGCCTCTGTAGGTGGATGGATTGGCTCTGAGATTGGGAAGACCATGGAGCGATACGACCCAGAGGACAACAAGTGGGAGGTCATCGGCAGCATGGCTGTTCCTCGGTACTATTTTGGCTGCTGTGAGCTACAAGGTGTGTTCCTCCCGGGTTTGTTGAAGTAAAGTGCTTTTCTCAGTGTTGCCGCTGAACTCCTCTTCTCACTTCGGTTTACTACAGTGTATTTCTTTACTTCTCTGATGACTTGTACTCCCGGTGAAGCGGCTCTAAACTAAACGCTGTTGTGTCTTTCTCTCTCTCTCTCTCTCAGGGTTTATTTATGTGATTGGAGGAATCAGTGATGAAGGAATGGAGCTGCGTTCAGCCGAGGTGTATGACCCGATCTCCCGCCGATGGAGCGCTCTGCCCGTCATGGTCACGCGTCGAGCCTACGTGGGCGTCGCCTGCCTCAATAACTGCATCTACGCCGTGGGCGGCTGGAACGAGGCCCTCGGTGCGCTGGAGACAGTGGAGAAGTACTGTCCAGAAGAGGTGAAGTGGGACCATTTCATTTATCAGTTTTCTGTAATATCGGTGTCCCCAACAGTGTCCTCACCGCTGTAACTGGTCTTTCTACAGGAGAAATGGGTGGAGGTGGCTCCAATGTCTACTGCCCGTGCAGGCGTGTCAGTGTCGGCTGTTAACGGGCTGCTGTACGCCGTCGGCGGCAGGGCCGCCAGCAGAGACTTCTCCGCCCCGGTGACTGTGGACTCGGTGGAGATCTATGACCCTCATCTGGATACCTGGACTGAAGTTGGCAACATGATCACCAGCCGCTGTGACGGCGGGCTAGCTGTGCTCTGATAGCCAGGAATATTCAACCTGTGGACATCCATACCAGCACTTGAATCATCCCAAAACTGCATTGACTGAAAAAAAAAAAAAGCTGCACTTTAAGAAGCACAACATTGTGTTTCTGTCTCATGTAAGGCTTTCGCGTGATCATGGCTGTTATTTATACATGGATTGGACATGTTTTTCCTTTTTTATTTGTCCAGAACGTTTGACATTCATTGAACATATGACAGCAGATCTGAAACTGGAAAAACTGCCAAAACTACTTCCACCGATACACGACTCGTCTGTGTCTCTATTTTCAATCCACTAAATACTTTTACAGGAAAACCAGTGGAAACAAACTTGTATTTGAAGACAAAGCGATCCTTGCGATAAGGATATTTTTCATAGCAGAGGAGTTCTATTTTGGATGGAGTTCTGCTCCTTTGGGAACAGTTCTTGGATAACATGTGAAAGCACTGTTTGTTTTTTGTTGGTTTTCTCTTTATTTTTTCTTCTAGAAACGTTTGAGGTGAGTGCGTTGCTACTTGGAAGATTTATCAAACCACTTGAGCCGATTTAATAATGGAACCAAAGTTCCATGGGAAGTGGTTCCTGTAAACAATTATAAACTTGAACAGCACACCAGTGCAGTTATTCCACTGGATTATTTTTGTATATATATATACACGATACTGTATATAATAGTGCCTCCTCTTAATCACTATTTACACTCAAGGGTGTTTGGTCATTTCACTCCTGACATTACTAAAATTTAGATTTCAACTTTCTGATGTTGAGATAAGCAACATCATTATAAGACAATGTCCAAACCGGTATGTAGAAATATTTTTTACGGTAAGTTATCTCATCATGTTTCCTCTTTGGATCTTTTGGAGTTCATCACATTTGCAAGCTGACTGAAGTCGTTGCACAGTAACAGTACTTCCAATCCATAGTAATTGCTTTTCAAACTCAAAAGAATAATGTTCTTGGGTTTAAACTTCACCTACATTACCTTTCTCCTTATTTAGGATAGTTTTAAAAACTTAAAACTGTAACATCACATTGATTTTGCACATACAAGTCAAACACATCTGAGTTGACTGTATACGTTTGCAAGAGATTTTCTGCACTGTGCAAACAAGAAAATATTGGACCGCTTACCTCCCGCTCTGCCACTAAACTCAGCACTCGTGATTTACACGGAACATTTACGTTGAATGTCAATCTCCAGTAAAACTCAAGAGATATATTTTGACCTTGAAGGTTGTGATGTGTGAAAATGTATCTCCTTTATGTGACTAATTAAAATGCTGGTGTCTGAATCGTATATTGTAAAGAGATCGGTGAGGATGTCTTTGAACCGTTAACATTAATAACAGAACTATACTGTACATTAGACTTGTATCAGTTTGGAGTTGGAAAAGAAAGGTATGCAAATAGTCCAATGTTTATTTTCCACAATTTGCACATTAGAAATTGCCATAATCAAACACATTTCAATTAGGGTACTTTGTGTCCGTTCTTTTCACAGCAAAGAATGATTTTACTAATGTTTTCTGATAAATGTTTTATTCATTTCAAAGTCTGTCTTGTTCTACATTTTTATATTTTAAACTAGCTGGAAATTTCTGTGCCTATTTTGCAACCGTTCTTAATTATTTTCTAAATGATATGCTACACTTATACATGTCACATTTGTCCCAAAAGATATTAAAAGTATTATAGGTAACAACATTTCTGCTGTGCTTTGGTGTACTGTATGAACCAACCTGACTGTCTGCATCTAATTTCATATTTCTATTGAGTCCAAATGGCTCAAAGTACAAACTGTCCTTAAATTACTTCTGAATCTCTTTGATCTTCTTCTCAGTGCAGAGGTTTTTAATTGTCAGGGTAGCCACCAGTGAGAAGGTGGCGACCAGAGTGAGGAGAGTCCGCATGGCTTTGAACCAGGAAGGGTAGCCAGGCAGCAGGGTCAGGTCATAGTGCAGAGAGAGACCCAGTCCCATAATAACTACCAGGGCTCCCTCTGCAATATTGTCCCTGCAGAGCAGTGCCAGCCAGGCCAGAAGGGAAGGCACCACACTGTTGCCCAAGTTCATCCAGTCTGGCTGAGCAGGACTACCGGCAGGGAGGGCAAACCCCCAGCGGGCACCTCCCAGGAAGGAGACTATACAGGCTCCATAGACCACTTGAGCATATGCCAGTTCAGGGTAGAAGGACTGTGTGGCAGCCATCAGGAGAGGGACAGACAGGAAAGGGATGAGCCCAGCGACACCGAGGTAAAGAGCTGGTTTGGGAGCCTGGGCGAGGGCCCTCAAACTGAAACCCTCTTTGCGGTCGCCTCTCTCTGAGGTGCCTTGTGAATCCCTGTGGCATAGACGCGAGACTGTCCAGCTCACAGGCCTGATGCTCAACAACCCGTTGGTGGGAGTTAGTCTGCATGGCACTGACCCTGAGGAGGCTCTGGAGTGAAACGGCAGCTGAGCTTTTGTTGTGATGTTTGGTGCTCTGGTTGTCTGCTGAAGACATCTCCATACTGGAACCTGAGAATATAATAATCATAGAGGTGCATAAACATCATGAGTGGGCAGATTCAAAGGTTTGGACCCAGGCAATAAACATCATGACTTCTTGTTATAATGCTGGCACACATAGTACCTCTGTATTAATTAGAAAGAAGCAAGCTGCAGTGATCAACAGTCAAAGTATCTTTCTCACCCCAGAAATTATGCGTCTTCCAGATGCAAATCTAATCATCCTCAATCTGAAAAATAGACGTTATTAATTAGTAATCAAACACTCTGCATAGCACAAACACACTGAAGTTGTATTTATGATATAACAACCGCGGGCTAACGGTGGTGCCATTAACAGCTAGCATGCATAATCTCAACCTGATGCAACACAGAGCTATCCGACTGTAACAACCAATAAAACACAGCTGTTGCAATTAACTAAACCTTACCCTTTAATTATTTGTCATCCAATGGTGTGCCACAGCCACTGCAGGCACAATTGCATGGAGTTAGTAGGTACTTAGTTAATGTTAACTAGCTAAACTAAAGGTCGTTTGCAGGCTACCATTCTATCGGTGCACGACTAAATGCCTGTCTCCTACTGAATAAGGCCGACGCTTGTATCGACTGGTTGGGCTGTCGGTGGCGGGGGAGGTATTAAGTTATATTCAAGATGGCAAAACCCCCATGTCCGTGCTACCAACACCATGTTCTAGAATATATAGTATTGTAAAATATTTAAAAAACATCGTGTCATAATTTCACACGTGGACACGTTGTTTTATTTAAATATAAAATGATTTACAGACGCTAACTCTTAAGCCTGTTCGACTTTAAAAACACTGCGAAACCTCGTTGAGTTGCATAATCGCGACAGATCTTGAACGTAGCATCATTGAGGTTGTTCGAGTCCCACAGTGCCAGCGCCAGTGGTAAGCCCTCCGAAAATCCAAACAAACATCAATAGCCTATTAGTAAAGAAGTGTATAGTTGCGAAACGGGGAAGTCTGATTAATGAATTCAGGTTCTATATATATACTCGAACCACTCTCTATCGGAGGCTATGCTGCTGAGGAGAAGGTACACGGTATCGTCATGAAACACTGCAAGTTAGCTCGCTAGCACTTAGCAAGCTGATAAATGTGTGCTGCCGCTGCTAAGGTAGCCATTTTGAAACTGTGTTGTTCCAACGGAGCCAGGTCTGTTTACCTCTATTGTATGTGCGTGACAGCTGCTCAAATAGACAGTTTCAGCCACCGTGAGCACATTGAGTGCGTTGTTATGGTGCTAAGCCTTCGAACCGTATTCATTAATTTCAACTACCTAGCCGTTTACGCTGGCTGGCGTTACTTAATAGGCTGGGTAACGCTATCTATTAGCTAACAAATGCTATGCTAACGTTAACCTTAGCTAACTAAGCAGAGTTAGCCAGCAGCAGAGTTGGGACATATCTGATAACGTTAACGTTACTAGTGACCGATTAACGTTGACTGTTTAACACCGCGACCGTGTTGCGTGGTAATTTATTGCTATGCAGTTTATCGTATAGCATCGCTCAGCTAACGGTAGCTAGCTTGGTGAAACGTGCATGTAACGCTGCTGTGTGTTGGGTTGATCTGCTGCAGTGTTTGTGGACATGTGGACCACATGGTGGAATAATGTCAAACTGGGTACTTTGCAAGAATAGCGTGTTGCTGTCATTCATCTGAGAAGTGTTTTTACAGTGAATTAATGTTAAATGTCTGTGCCACACATTGTAGCGCGTGTCCGTGGCAAACTCATTGATGTTGAGCGGTTATGTCAGTGGGAACACGTTAACTGGGAGTTTGTGCACGCGGGGATTCATTTTTTTGGGGGTGTTTTGTTTAAGCTGTGTAATGGTTAAACATGGCGTAAGGCTGAATATCTGTTGAGATTGTAAACCTCACTTTCATCCAGCATTGGCCTGTGTGGATGCGCAGCAGTCTGGGGAGAAGTACCGATGAAGTTATTTTTACACCGTTATAAATAATTCATTTATCAAAGCGGACGCAATTTTTATAAAAGACTCAACATTCAGCATAACATGGTTCCTAGTTCACGGAGTCATATTTTCTCTCTCGTCTCTCAAAATGTATTTCAAGTGTCAAAAAGCAGTTTCTTTTAAGGCATTGGTTGCATCTTGAATGGGGAACTATTTCGGGGTTTAATGTCTGACAGGTATTGTCAGTTCCACAGGTATAGATATATAAATGGAGGGTCAAGCTTAAATTCTCTGTAAATCTAATACAACAGCCCTGCAATTCATCTGTTACATTATGTTGCATGCATTATTCTGGAGGTGTTTATGCTATATTTGTCACACCTTTCAAACAGTATGGCTTAACTAAATATTAGAAACGTATCACAATACGAACAGCCTCTCTAACACACCTCCAAAATAAGCATACAGCCGAATCATTACAGTTTTCATCAAGGTAGGGTTTTATTTATTTATTCTTTGCAGGACTGGTGTATTCATTGTAAGCTAGGTGTACCAAATAAACTGGCACTGTAAGTATTTGTGTATTTTTGAACCTGTAGCTTTGAGATGTGCTTTTCTTAACTGAGGCTGTTCTTTATTTGCAGGTCCGGTGTGTTCCTGTGCAAATACCAGTGAACCCTCAGCAAGAAAACGGAAAATTGCACCGCTGTAACTTCATGTGTGACGAAAAAAACTCATTGAAGAAGGAAAGACTCGCGTGACTGTCTCGGATTGTCAAAACGGAGAAAGAAAAAAAAGAAGTGGATTGAGCTATCGTGAGGATTTATTTTTGAACGCGTTTGATTGTTTTGCTGAAGAACTCTTGTTCATCATTTGACACGGAGACCGTTGGACTTGTGGAATATTTTTGTGAAGCTTTGGAGCTTGCATATCTATGAAATCAGAGCTATACCCTTTATCTGCTTCAATCAGAAAACAGCACATAATTAAATGGGCGTCTTACAAATGTGATATTAAAACATATAAAGATAAAATCGGCATTATAATGCATCATCCAGCAGCATCTCTATTTCACTAACCCAAACTAAAAATGACGGCAATGTAACATCGGGTTTTACTTCCTTCATTGTCATGTGACTTTGAACCTTTGGAGCATTGTTTTTTTCAAACTCGGACAGTCTTTTTCATCAGTTTAATGAGGTGAGCAGTGGTTCTCAGTGACCTCCATCGCCAATAAAAGACTGTCTCTTAGCTCACTTTTTTTCTTTTCTGCATGTGTTCCGGTCGATCCTAAAATGATTCGTTAGAGGTGAGTCGACGTGAAGACGTACTGGCACGCAGTGTGGCAGGATAACACCTGTCTGCTTCCTTTCATCTGGTGTCAGAGTGGAACTGCTACAAAATCTGCTGTCCTTGTTCCAGGGCGACCGACTTTCACAGACTGCTTCCTTATATTAATAATAACACAACCTGGCTCTTCCTCACCGGTGGGACACATCACCTGTCAAACCAATTCAGCATAAAATCCAATCAGGTTTTGAGTCTTACTCCAGACAATAAGAGATAATGACGGATTAATTTAGCTTGGGGGAAAAAAACAACCTGGACTGTAAACGGCGGCACACAGACGTGACCTCCACAGGAGCAGTTTGGGAATCCGGTTCCAGTAGGAGAGTAGGTCCTTCATAGACCTCTGCTTCAAAAAATCTACTTCTCGCCCCGGCCAGTTTTCTGGATCGCCATTCCAGATCATTCCTGCAATCTTGTCGACCGATCGCTCTGTGTTTCATCCTGGACGGAGGGATCTGCCTCTGGGGAAAGGGGCTGTGCTGTCCTGGAGGAGGTGGAGAGCGGGTCGTCTGTGTGCTGCTCTCTGTGATCAGTGCCAACGGGCCTGAGGAACTGAGCCCAGCCGGACCGACAGAGGAGGCAGAGGACTTCAGAGCCACAGACTCTGGGGTAACGATACAGCTTCACCTGGCTGCCCTGGCTGCTGCACACATGCATGTACTCAATAGACACGGGACTAATTGCTGTAGTGTGGTCCGAAACAAGTCATTTGTCAACATTTTGTGGGTAGCAAGTGTTCATATTTCACCTTGTATGGAAACCGTTAAAGGAAGAAGCATGAAGAGCTAATACATTTTTATCGCATACACATGTTGTAGAATATAACTTGTATTTTTCCATCCAGGCTGTCAACCAGACGAGCTTTGTTTTCTGCTAATAATAGTCTGAGTCTTTTAATACGCACTGAGTTTCTAAAGAACTGCTGGTAGAAAAAACACTTGAAAGAAATTCCATGAAATCAAAGATGGATGGGTGCGAAAAGAGATTTTAATTCATGTTTCTGTGCTTGAATTAGCTGTATGAGTTTTAAAGATGTCCTCTTCTTCTGGTAGATCCTGGCCATGAGGTTTGATGCCTCGATCCACTGACCGGAAACACTGGACCTAAATGGCGCAGCATGACTTTGTCCCTGCCTGGCTTAACTTCTCCACGCCCCAGCCTGCCAAGGTGTGTGTGTGTACTGTATGTATTAGTGTGTGCCAGTTTATCACAGGAAAAAGATGGCGAATTGAAATAGACAGAGCTTGAAATGATAACTGTCGGTGTCACTGCTCGAACACCGGATGTCAATGTGTTTCTGTACACCTGAGTGTGTTTGTGTGAAGTCAGCGACGTGTGAGCCTCGGGGAGCGACGGTGCAGTCAGCACATAGTTCAGCAGAGGGACACCTAGACGGAGTGTACCTCCATGAAAAAGACTGATGACGGAAGAAAACAAACCATTTTAATAACATCAAATGACAACTCGGCGTGCTGGTTGAGAATTCCATGGAAGGTTTTTGTGTTTTTTGTTTGCATCTGAGCATTACTAAATCTGCAGTTGCTTTTCTAAAAAGCCAAACTTTGAGGGACTTGCAGATAAATTACAGGTTGTATGACATTGCTGGGATTCAATAAAGGATAACCAATTTAATTCCTGGAAGGTCTGACTTTAGGTGTTCAGTTTGTAGATGGAGGTATATTAAAGTCATCTCTTAATATGGTACTAAGGTGTCTGGGTATCCTAACATGACTGTTTATATGCTGCCTTGCTTAAAGCTGCAGTCGAGTGATGCCGTTTCTTCAAACTGCTTAATTGCTGCAGCTGAGTGAAATGGAGAACAAATACTCAACCTGCTTTGTGTCATATCCACATCATCACTTATTTATCTTTCTATCTTTCTGATACGACTAAATGGCAATTTTGTTGCCATTCCTTTATTGTTTTTGGCAGAGGATGTGACTTACCTTATTAATAATAAAGTAATAGTAAGTGACCGGCACAGCTGGCCACTCGAACGTCACTTTTTAAGGTAAACACTGCAATCAAGATGGTGAGGCATCATCACTGTTACAACATTGAACCAATGAAACAAAGGCTGTGTTTAATTATCGTTAAATGTTTGAGCTAATTGAGATTTATTGGAGACGGGACGGCTCAACCTACTTATTGTGTTTGGTAGCGGACGAGGAGGCTGGCTGTGTGACATTTGTGAGCGAGCCAAGTTTATTTTCCTCATGTTTTAGGATAATTAACCAAATATAATGAGCACTGATTAGAGTGTGGACTGTACTGATCTGGTTACAGATTGCCTCTTGTAAGTCAAATTATTGGAGGGAAATTGCAGATGAACATGGGTGAATGTTGTTGGTGAACAATTGTATTGATTTGTTTTTAAAAAGAGTGTTGAGCTGTTTGACTGTCCGTCTGAGATTGTGAATGTGTTCAGTGTAACCTGTTGCTCAGTTAAGAGGCCTGTCTGTGAATCCAAGAAGCAAGACGGAGAAACAAGTGCACAGTCACTGTCCTGCTGACGGATGACTTCATCTCCATGTCATTTGTCTTCAGAGATTAATTTACGTGCACTTGCGAGAGTTCCTTCTCCTCCGTTGTTGTTTTTTTTACATCGTATTTCTGTATGTTGTCTGTGGAAGTTATAAAAACATCCATGAGATGACGCCTGCAGAGAGAGGCTGAAGGACGCACTCTAATTTAATCTTTGAACCTCCGCTTATGTCAAGGATATGATTCCGATGGAGCTGAGCATTTGCAGATGATATTATGAAACACAGCTGTGTCAGTGACCTTCAGGATCTCTTCCATAGCGGCACATCTCTCATGATGAAGCATTCCAAGATTGTTTTCAGTTCCTATGATGTGTCGCTCACTAAGAATAGATCCTCACAGTGATGGTTTCACTTGGAGGTATTTAAGGTCTCTGAGGTAGAAAGAGAGGAACTCAAAGTATGGAGAGGAATTCTGCTAGTCTACGTTTCTTCACAAGAGGATGATGTAGAGAAAAGTCCTGAAATATCGTTTAAGGATGAATGGCCGTTTCTGTTCTTTCGTGTGATTCGTTGTCCACCGTCTCGGTGCCACTTTGACTGACCATGTCCCCTCTCTGTCCTCCTCCAGTCCCCTGCTGCCAACCTTGACAAACAAGGTGAGCCCCACCACCACAGAGACGGCAGAAACTCTGTGAGCCGCCGCCGCCACAACTCCTCCGATGGCTTCTTTAACAACGGCTCCCTGCGCGCTCCAGCAGGTAACCATTCAGAGCAGTTACCCTCTTTGTTGTTGACCCTGTTACTGTTGCTGCAGAAACCGTGAGAATATGAGCAAAAACAATGAAACCGTGAAGAGCTTAGTAAGGGAATCATCTACGATGCAGTGCTGCTGCACCACAGTGTTCATATCAATCATATGTTAAAGGCTTTGTTGGGAAATGTGTAATGTCGCCAAACTATATGGACTAATAAGAAGGAAATCCGGGCAAGTTGTCCCGTTCTACAAGCGCAACAAAACCAACAGAGAGATGAGGGGAATGTCAATCAAGTGCAGTTTATACACATCAACACAGTCCTGAGAGGTCTGATCAGACACATGAGTGGAAACACCTGTGTGGGTGGTGTAGGGCCTTTACGTGTATCTTGAACGTGGGGTGTTTCCTGGATTCATTGACACTTAACTACATGTAGTGTATCTGTTGACCAGATTACAAATCTGATTACAATCCATCTTCGTTTTCCCCTCTACATGCAAATCGGGGCCAGTCTCCACCTGTTGAGGTGGTGGTTTGGCACCTGGAGCTGTTCGGTAACTGAAAAAAAAACACCAGAAGAAGAATGACTTCTGCACTTCTGTTGCAACAATAACGTTTTAGCTAGCGTTGGCTACCAACAAACCCATGAATGAATCGTAGTTATGAACTAGATAGACGTTTTAATCATGGGGGCCGACCCGCTTCATCACCCACACAGATCATTCAGTAACCAGAGATCAGAAAGCTAACAGCAGCTTTGTGCGCCTTCAGTTTGATCGTATGTGGAGAAATCGCTGGAGCTGTTTTTCCTTGTTGCTTCATCGAACCAGAGAAAAACAGGTTATTTCAGTGTAACTTTAGCTGCAGTTCTCACAGGCACGGGGGGAGAGAGGCGGGTGGGTTTGCACCTTTTCAGCACCCGGCTGGTCATAGTTATGGGTTAATACACTGACAGAATTGTTTGTGTGAAGAATGAACGTGTAGAATGTGGAGACTCATTGAATGGTCTCTACTTTATTGAGCTTTCAGGATGGAAATAATGCCGGTTACGTTTCAAACATTGAATCAGTTCTGCCAAGTAATAATAGAATACTTCTGCTGGAAGTTATAGATGACTTCTACTTAAAGAGGACATGATTGAGGTCTCCTGCTCAGAAGACGAGACAGCAGTGTTGCAAGCGGCAGACAGGTGGCGTTGGAGTCCTTTCCCTTTTTGATGCTTCCTTTTACATGACTCGTGTCTCCTCCTGTATACACTCATTCAAACCAACCGTTCTCTCTAGATTATGGACATTATTTGGTTTCATATCGGTGTCCGTACACTCCACGTAGACGTTGTTGCTCTGCTGATGTGTGGGCATGAGAATCGTTGTAATGTGATGTTTTTTAAAATGCCAGTTTATTCTTTCTCATCTCGTCCTGCTGCTCGATGCTGAAGAGCCAACAAGCTGCTCTGTGGTTTGGTGAAATCTCATGTGTTCCATTTATTTATGTTTGGTCTCAGTTTGTGCAGCGTCGTGGTTCTGGATGAATGGTTTTGTTGTGGTGATCAGTTGTACAACCAGGATGCTTTCAGGCTCGGTGGCAAAGTTCGATCGTGTGTCCAGGCAGTAGTCAATTAATCAATTAAGCTTCCTGTTAAACAGGTTCTTCCTCCATTTGTCCTGCAGTCTCAGGGGCCCCTCACTTCACTTTACCTTTGCTGTAGGTGCTCTTGGTCCTTCGGTTAAGTTTGTTGTTTCTGTTCAGATGTTATTTCAGGAAGCTGTGTCTGTGAATACGTCCCTGGTATTCAGCGCTTACTCCAGCATGACGACACTATTCTTATACACGCTGTATATCTGCTCTCTCTCTCTCTCTCGAAGGTGACGGATGGCAGCAGCCCTCTCTGCTTCTGAGGCATGACTCGGTGGACTCGGGGGTGGCCAAAGGAGGGCACGGCGGGCTGGCGGGGGGCTCCTGTTGGAAGGAAACACCCAGCTGGCACGGAGCGCCGCGGGGTGCCCAGGACGGCCACCACCACCACCAGGGACGCCACCCCAAGCGGGTAGGAGTCGACAGGGACAGGCAGGTGGGGCACCGGCAGCGGAACGGCAACTTTCATCCCCGAAAGGGCCCCTCGTACCAGGACAAGTTCCCCAACGAGGAACGCAAAGACGGCAAGGACGACAAGCTGAAGTTTGTGGAAGAGGACTTTGTGAGTAGTGATCTTAACAGGGATCCTAATATCAATCCTAATAATCAAAACTATTGTTAGAAACACTTTCTCCCCACATTTACCGCGTGATACAAAATTGAGTTTATTACATCACAAGAGTTTCCCTTCACTGATCCATCAGACTCAATCCTGTGAGCAACAACATGCTCAGACGTTTGGATGTTGACTTAACTTGAATATACACATTTTAAATGCTACGGTATTTAATGCAGGCGTTTGTCGTTTTAGCCTTCCCTCAACCCTGAAACAACTGGAAAGCCTGGGACTCCGATGCGAGCAGTGGCTCCCCACGCTGGAGTGTGGGGTAAGAGCCCAGAGACTGTTCAAATGTTTAAGCTCTGCTCAACAGTTTCTCGTCCTCAGCGTTGTAACGCTTCCTCGCTGATTTATGTTCCAGAAAACCCCCCTAGTGGCAAACAGATGGTGTCCAAAATGCTGGTTATCAAGAAGATTTCCAAGGAGGATTCCAGCATGGCCTTCTCTGCTGGGTTTGCCACTGCTGGTGCCTTGCCCACCAATGGCAGCAAAGTTCCCATTTCAGGCTCTAGCATCTACAAGAACCTGGTCCCAAAGCCTGCCGTGGCCCCCACCAAGGTAGGAATCATTTCAACAAACGCATGACGCACATCTGTATTAAATAACGAGCTTTGTGTGCTTTTCAATGCCAGTTATGTCGTTGCCGTGCTGTGATGGAAGCTGTCTCTTTGTTTTGTGAAACAAATATGTCCTGCTTTTTCCAGAGCACCCAGTGGAAGTCCGGCCTTCACATGCCGGGCCGAGATTCCGTCTTCACCAGCCCCGTCTCTGCAGCCAAACTCAGCACCCCCGTCAGTGCACCGCAGCACAACACCCCGAAAGAGGTAGGAAACAGGACGGACGAGTCTGTCATTACAACAAGCTTCAGGGGAATTTCCAACCCCAACATGATGCAACAGTTTACTCAGACACCCTGCTAACATGTGAAACTGCACAGCAAGCAAACCCGTACAGTTTTTAAGTGTGGCAGTGTTCAACTCTCAGCTCTTATGGCTGCATGCGTGACTGTTTGAGTAAATCACAGGTTTTATGGAAACGTAGTAATTATGTGTCGGTGTGGTTTGCGACTGAGATGCTGACTCACATGTGCACATGAAGGTTTTCCTTTGCAGCAGTGCACGTGCTGTCCAGAGTAGTAAAATGTTAACTGTGAGAGGAGAGTGAATCTGTCAACGATTCGAATGCACAACACCTACAAGCAGTTGGATGAATCTGAACTCTCTTTCTATTTAAAAAGTGCTTTAATATAGAAAATGTCACATTTTCAATACCAGTATCTATGCGAGTTACCTCGGTGCATAAACATTACAAAAACTGACTACTGCAAATGCTCAAATCTGGTTTTAAAAAAAAACAATTATAAGAACATACATTTGGCTCTGCCTCCTAATCCCAAATGGATTTCATAGTTGATAAATTGGTGTCCCAGTTGAGAGAAAAAAGGAATACATTATTAACTCTCCTCTTTCTCTTCCCTTCCTACGCCACCGTCCTCTCCTACAGCACCCTTCCAGCACGACTCCTCCCATAGACATCGCCCCGTCGAGGCTGAAGCTAATGCGGCGCGGTCCGGACCGCAAGAGCGAGTTCCTGCGAGCTCTGAAGGACGAGGGCACCGGAGAGCTGGTGACGAGCAGCAGCCCAGGAACATCAGGAGAAGTAGGCGCCACTTTGACTTAACTTTATTTAACCGTCACACAGCACAGTAGTTGCAGAGAGGAGGAAGTGCTGGTCATGTTAGATGAGACGCACTAAGGACAGTTGGTACATGAAATTTGAGTGCTAAATTCAACTGCTAAATATTGCAAAAGAAATCCAAAAGAACAAGACATGTTGCCGTTGTTGTATCAGGTTGCTGCACTTTTGACTGTGTTGCAATTGGAGGAGGTCAATGTTTTGTGTGTTGTGTGCATTTTGTCAGGGTGAAAGCAGCACCCCAGAGCCCAAAGCCTACAGCGAGGAAGTCTGCCACGAGAATGGTCTGTCCCACTCCCTCAGTGACTCAGACACTGAACACCTGTCCAGTTCCCTGGAGGCAGAGCACAGGTAGGTCACCGCTGACAGGCTTCCACACACACACACACACACACACCCACACCTTCTCGCACAACAATCCACTAAGCAGAAACTTGCATTGCTTTTAAAGGTTGCTGAAGGCCATGGGCTGGCAGGAGTACCCAGAAAATGATGACAACTTCCTGCCTCTGACTGAGGACGAGCTGAGAGAGTTCCAGACTAAAACTGAACAGGTGAGCGCAGACGGAAGGACTTTGTGTTCCTGGAGTACCTCGTTGTGTCTTTGTTTTTGGTCCTTACTCCTCATGTGTCCTTTGACCAGCTGAAGAGGAACGGCATGCAGAGGAACGGGGCTCTCCCGAGGGCGCGAGGTGTGACCCTCCACTTCACCCCCTGGAGGAGTGTGGCCGAGGCGCACGTCGAGGAGGGCTCCGAGTCGGAAACCAGTAGCAGCAGCCAGACCTCCGACGACGACGACTGCATCAAATCCTAACGTGGCTTTACGGAACAAAAGAAAAACATCAAACACAAATGCCAACAAGACATCCCAGCAAGCAAATCCCCCCTCTTCCTCTCATCTTTTGTTTTTAGAGCACCATTTTGAATTTCTTTTGTTTTGATTTTTTTTTGTTTTTTTTTTGTTGTCATTCTTGCACAAGGGAAAAACCAATCATATCCCAGTGAAGGGGGAGAGTCCTGCTCCGCCAGACGTTGTTTTCCCTGCGTTTCCTCCTTCACTGCAGTCCCGGTCCTCTTCGACTCCACTCCCCCTCCTCTTCCTCCCCTTCTTCCTTTTTTCTTCCTCGCTTTGTGGAACTGACGTGTTCATCAAGAAAAGAAGGGCAATGAATACACACTTGATTCTGCTTTAAACAGACTAACTCATTTCATTGATGATGCTGATGACACATTATTAATGATATTAATAAAAATTGGTTCCTGACAAGCTGATATGTTTCAATATGAATCTGGCTACTGTGGTGTTTTTAATGTTTATTGTTGATGCCACACTGCTTTGTGGCGAGATAATGAGTGTTCACTAAAATGCTTTGTAAAGGCGTTCGTCTCCTTAGTGAGAATAAGAGCAGATGGATGATGTGTAGATAGGTTTTGTGGTGTAGTGCAGAAACCACATCTTTTTCACGAGGTTGGTATTGGAAGATATTTCTGCACAAGCAAAGACATTTTTAAACAAAGTGGGTTTTGTAGAGAACAAGGCTACTTGCAGAACTGGTGCATACATTTGACAGTTTTATACTTCAAGTGTGTAACTTTATCCTCATTTCATTTGAGTTTAAAGAGGTTTCTCACAGCAGGAAAAGCACAGATTACTAATAACACATCCGATGGTTTAATTCCATGTAGGAGTCTCACAATACAGGGTTGTAACATTTGGACCAGAGCCATTATTAATATAATTATCACCTGTTCCTTTCATTCTATGACGGGTCCATATGTCTGCTGTGAAGCTTTAGTGTGTCTTTGTGTCTCAAAGTTCAGCAGCAAATACATTTCAGGCAAAAGTTGGATATTTCTTTAAATGCACTTTTCTTCACAGCAGACAGTTTGTCTGTTGGTTGCAGGAAAAGCACAGCTGTCATCAATAAACGGAACCATTCAAGGCTGCTTCCTGTCCCGGTTATGGTCCTGCTGGTTCACTGAGACAGACATGGGCCCAGTCCCAATCGTCACACACTGAGGGTTCAGGGCTGTCCAGCCGAGTGTTAGGAGCGCTCTCAATGTCCCCCCCCTAAGGCCTTAAACCCTGAACCCTACAAAAAATATGTACAATTGTCGGTATTTTATACTTTTTACTCCCTGATTTGAACGTCTTCCTGGCTCTCTTTGCTCACAAGATGGTAACTTCAGATAATCTATTTACTCGTTTTTGTGAAAACGGCTTCAATGATGAAATGTTTGAATAAATCTGTAATGTAATCTCTGCTTTCATGTTCCAACACACACGTGCCCTTGTCTGTTTACCTTTTTTCTTCAAACGTCTCCATGCTTCCACTGGTTACCCCGTTTAAGTCACATTGCTAGGAATTAGAACGGGGTTACCAGTGGAACCGTGGAGACCTTAAAGGTTAAACTATACACACCTGGTTTATTCCACTATTTATTGAAGCAGATCTGACAAACACCTCATCTTGTGAGGCAGGATGCTGGAAGATGTTTAACTAAAGGGATGAAAAAGTATAAAATAGCCACAATTGTTCATAACATGTCAGTGATGTCTCATTTGTATTTCTACCGCTTCCAGCCTTCCACAACCATTTACCAGGCAGTCAGTGAGCCCCTGAGGGTTCAAAGCTTTAGGGGGGACGTTGGGATTGGGCCATGGACCAGAGCCACCATGTTTGCATTAATACTTTATAGTTAAAGCTCCACAGTGAAGTTAGAAGCAACATTTTGAACACAGGATGATGGTAAAGTATTTCCCAGGTTGTAGCCACATTGTTCATCAGAAAACAGGTGAATAGTTTTATACAGAATGAGCAACTCATTCAAAAATCAGAGTACAATCAAACAAGGTTTATCAAAGAATACTCTTTATTGAACTTTAAAGGTTACATATGTTAACATCACAACAGGCATAGAAAAAGTCACACATATCTACAGCAGCAAACAAGTGGAGCGACAGTAAGAGCTCGTCATGCTGGTGAATCTCTTCATGGACGGAGGGGGAAACAAAAGTCCAGCTTCACTGACTGGAAGAGAAAATGAGTTAAAGTTAGACTCAAACAGCAAAAAACAAATGTACATTAAAGCTCTGGAGGTATTGGAGATCTGTTTTCTTTCACTTGTTTTGAGCTGTAAATGGTTGAAGTAACATTAAACTGTATTCTGGAGAAGTTGGCGTCTCTCACCTCTTGACTTCCATACTGTCAGCGTGTCCGTTAGTGTCTCCGTTGGCTTTGTGAACATCTTTAGTCTGTCCGTCATCCTGCTTCACCTTCTTCACCGCGCCCTCCTTCACCGGACTCTCCTCGGGTTTCCTCTGAAACAGACGCGTTCACGCAAATAAGACAAAATCTGATATGCAATTCATTTTTAGATTCCGTTAAAACAACATCTAGCTCCCTCACCTTCTTCCTGACCAGGTGGGAGATGTCTGAGACTGCAGCTTTGGAGGCGTGTCCGTTGGTAGAGCCGACTACGATGGTCGACTGTGTGGAGGACAACATCCAAGACGTGTCACTACTTAGCCAGAGTGAAAATGTTTAACCCAAACCAAATATTCCTCTGTAGGCGATACCAAATAAACACAGAGGCCCATCATCATTTCTTTACTACAGATGCTTCAGAGTGTGAGACTTGCCTTTGAGCTGGATGAGGAGTCACCGATCTGCACAGTGGAGGCGGGGAACGCAGAGGAAGTGGAGCCTCCGTCCTGACGGGAACATTAAATGAAGTCACAATCAAGCTTGTATACAATTGGTCCTGTTGATTCACACCTGCAATAAGTCTAAAGTTCATAGTAGAGTACATCATATGTGGATCTTGTAGTATTCTGAAATACCTACATCGTGACAAACCACGCCCCTTTAAATCCCTAACCTACCAGTGCACCCTTCCCATCCTCCTCAGCAGCCGTGCTCGTCATCTTCAGGCCCTCGGTGGCATCCTCCACCTTCTCCTGGATCTCCGGCAGCAGAGCCTTCAGCTCCTCCATCTCCTTCCTCTCCTCCGGCAGAGCATCCGCACCCTCGGCCTTGTCGAGCAGCTCCTGCAGTTTGTCTGCCGGACAAAGTGGGAATGTTAGCATACAGACCGGGGCAGTGGTCACAATCAGCTGAAAACATGGCGGCCGAGCGCCGCTTACCCAGCCTGCTCTTGATGACGGAGATGGAGCTCTTGAGCTCCTCGATGGCCCGGCTGTACTGCACGTCTAAGCTGTAGGTCAGACCGAGCTGGTAGTGCGTCTCGGCCAGCAGGCGGCTGTCTGAGTCCAGGTGCTTCACCTGCAGCTTCAGACACTCCCGGAAATCCTCCAACGACTGAGTGTAATTTCCTGGAAGACAGGCAGCAGCTCAAGACACTTTTCTCAACAAGGAAATAAGGACAATTTAAAAACAGGCTCAGTGTTTCAGGCATGTGTGTTTTGTTAAACGTTAACGTACAGTCTGAAAATAATCTGATTCATTGGGGGATCTGTTAGTACCGGATTCAGAAGAAACTTCACCCAGTTTCAAGTGAGCCTGAGCTGCCATGAGTTGATCCTCTTTAGTCTCTTTCCTTGTTAAAAAGAAAAGAGGAAACATAAGTCAACATGGAGGCTGTAGCTTAGAGACCATAACATTCAGATCGTCTCCACCATGGCTCAGTACACAGCTGGTGTCTCCATTACCTTTTGTAGATGACTTTAGCTACTTCCAACATCTCCCAGGCGAGCTGCAGGTTCCCCACCTCCTCCTCCTCCTCCTCGTCGTCACTGTCCTGAACACACACGATCATAGATTTAAGATCCTACACTTAAAAAAAAAAACACCCAGCAGAGTCGTTTTGACGCGTGCTTGAGCCCGTTGGTCAAGTACCTTTTCAGCAGCACCGTCTTCTTCGCCTTGCTCTTCAGCCTCCATTTCTGCATCATCGTCGTCATCTTCCTCCTCGCCATCTGAAACATCAATAACATGCGTTTAGATAAACTGGGCAACGTATCATTACAACCATCAGAAAGCAATTTGCAATCAAAGTCTGTCGTTGAAGAGAAAAGTCACCTTCAGTGTCCTCTTTCTTATCACACGATTTGTTCTGGGCTTCCGTGTCTTCATCTTTATCACATTTGCTGTTTTTTTCCTCATCTTTCTCTGGGGTGTTTTGTTGCTCTTCACCAGCGTCACCCTTCTTCTTCTCTGCTTCACCCTTCTTCCCTTCGATGTCTTTGTTTTTCTTCTCCGCGTCGCCCTTCTCCACGTCTTCGCCCTTCTTCCCTTCGATGTCTTTGTTTTTCTTCCCCGCGTCACCCTTCTTCGCCGCGTCGCCCTTCTTCGCCACGTCGCCCTTCTTCGCCACGTCGCCCTGCTTCCCTTCGATGTCTTCGTTTTTCTTCTCCGCGTCTTCGCTCTGCTTTCCTTCGACGTCTTCGTTCTTCTTCTCTGCCATGGCGTCATACACCTGCACCCTCAGCTCATCTCTGGTCTTCTCTGTTGAAGTTGGAGGGGACAGTTAGGAGGAGCAGTGGAACAGCTTCCCTGATAAAAACCAGTTGGTCAAACAGCACTAAAACAAGCCCAAGTAGAAAAGGTTCTCTTTATGTTTAAAATAACTCCCTCACCATCAATGTTTTCTGTGCTGTCAACATTTGAGTCTTTGGGTTTTTCTTCATCCTCGTCTTCTGGTACTCCTTCCAGAGCATTACCAAGGACCGAGTTCTCCATCCTACAACAATAGCGTCAGTTAGGTCTGCATTCTCACAAATTCCTTAAAATGCAGAATGACCAATACAGCCAAGCACAAGACTTTACCGTGCCAAATCCAGCAGCGCTTTACCACACCAGAAGAAAGCCTCTCCACACTCGTCTGCTGTGTCTCCGTACTTTTTAGCCCTGAAAAGAGAAATCAATGTCAGATTATAATCAGTAGGAAAGCGCACCTGGTAAACACTGATTATTGCATATGCAAAACAGCTGCACAGTTTCCATGAATTGAGTAATACAGCTTTAACTTCCATTAAAACACAGAGCAGGCTGTAACTAAACTATAATTGTAAAAGTTAATATATAGAAATTAAAATTGGGGCTTGATATACATTTTTTTTTCTCACGTTAATCATTATCAGAATCATTAAAAAGACCTTTTCTTCTTACTTCTTTGTGTTAGTTTAAAGCCCGTCAGCTGTCTGACTTGATATCATTATGTGTTTGAAGCTTCTTTCTATTGTCTCCTCGTTAAACTCACAGCATGCCGCAGGCCTCTTGCAGGGCGCTCACCGCCTCCACCACTTTTCCCATCACCAGGTGCTTCTTGCCCGAGCCGATTAGCTTGTTGGCCTCCTCCATGTTTGATAGACTGGACAGACACAAAACAACTTTTAAAACAGACTTTAACCAAACCGATAAATCAGTTGGGCCCGTACATCTTTAAAAATGTTAACTTCCTGAGTGAAAGTCTTATATTGAACAAAATGGTATACCTTGTCCGAGAGATAGCGACTGAAACGTTAAAAAGCGGTGCCGGTTGGTTTGTGTGTCGGCAGCTCGTCCCTCCTGGTGCTAACAGTTACTACTCTGTTGTTTCAATTTGGCGCGAAATATTACTGCCTTTTCCGGTCGATTTCCGTGTTCGTAAACCAGCGCGGGATAATTCTTAAAGGCACAGAGCAAAGCTAGACCAATACGAGTTGAGTGCAAGAGTGCTACACCTGCTACTATAGTGTTCAAAATTAAATAAACATCATATTATAAAATCATTAATTGAAGCAATACTGAAAAAAACTGTTTATTACAATCAATACATGTTTGACAAAAAACGCCTTTTATGATTATACTTGATTTAATTCTGATTTAATTTTGAAAACCAGCCTGTTAAAACGAGATTTTATCTAATTCAGATTTTTTTTTTTCACGTCATTTTTATTTCATTTCAGCTGTTTTTTTTCTAAATGTCTTTTTTTCTGTCAAGACAAACAAGGCAGAGTCAGTTAAATTGAGTATCGATAAGGCCTGCATGAGTAGACCTGTAATCATCTGTTATTGTGAGAAGAATAAGGATGAAATAACATTTCATATGTATGTAAGTGTACAAATGTAGGCTATATGATTCTTTACATGTCATTTATTTTGTATTTTATATGATACTGAGCAGTTTGGGTGTCCATAACTACTAGGCCTAACTGTATGCAACTGTTTTATTAAAGCTGTTCAGTATAATATAATAAAAATGAGGTGGTGGTGGTACTCTATATATGTGTGTGTGTGTGTGTGTGTGTGTGTGTGTGTGTGTGTGTGTGTAGTGCTGCTGTCATGTCCTGCTGTGAGGGACAGGGATCAACCAGCTCCCCTCTGAACACCTCCTGCTGGCTCCACCGTGTCCCTGCCTCGTCAACACAAGTCTGGACCTGGCATCCAATCAACCTCACACTGAGACAACCGCACTCAACCCTCCTCCCATTGTCATCATCAGAGACAACAGCTATAATTTCACAGTAAAATCCACCAGCACAGCAAACCACAGCTCGTTTAGCTCACATTTCTTTCAATCTAGAGGCAATCAGTTTGAGAGGGAATCTTCTCGGGGGAATTTATTTTTGGTAAAAATCAATATTGCAGAAGGTTGAAGCCTTTACAAAACATGTTTCATTGTTTGCCATAGTCTATATTGTGTACTCATTCACTGGTAAAGAGAGCAAGAGTATATTTGTATCTTTAAATATAAGACATTTTGGGTCATTCACTTATTTGCTTTCTTGCCGAGAGTTAGATCAGAGGATTGATACACTCTCATGTTTAAGAGTGTAGCAAACTTCTCATCTAATTCTCAGCAAGAAAGGGAATAAGCATTTCCCAAAATGTCAAATATTGCTTTTTGTTTCATTTAATTCCATGTCAATGACACAACAGAAGTACATTTCAGTGGTAAAACATTCTCAACTGGTTCAAGTTTTTAATTTCATGTACAAATTTAATCAAATTTTACTCCGAAAGGAATTGAAACACTTTAATACTCTTTGATATCTGTTGCTTCCATCTGTTGGGCGTGTTAGAGCTTATAACCAACACACCTTTGATGAACACCCCACACAGCAGTGATGCATGCACCATCAATCCACCGCTGAACCAATATGTGAAGCCTTTCAACGTGTTGTATTCCCTCATGTTAATGAATTTGGGGAATTACTCAAAGGGGACACAGAACTGCTTTAAATAAACAATATTAGCACCAGTATTTTTCACAATGTTTTTCATCCGTTTAAACTGTTTTTGATCATTTGCATGGCTGAATGTGACCACGATGAGGGACACACAAGTGCCTTTCAAACATCCTTGCAGTGGAGTAGATGCACTAATTATGTGCATATTGTGAAACAGCTGTTGAACACAGGGATGCGTTTGATGACCAGCCCACCATGGAGCTTCTAACAGGAGGTTATTGTGTGGCCTCCTCTTATCTGGCACTTGATGCGGTGCCCATGGCTACGGCATGCAAAGACATCGGTTTGGTGACAGCGGAGAAAAGAGGCTGGAAAAGAGGAGCTGTTTGAGCAGATAACAGCCTCTGTCTCTCCAGGTTATAGACTCAGGTGTACTAACGCAAAACAACACGAATTTCACTGAAAAAACATACAATATGTAGAGCTTCATTTCCTTAAAAATCAATATGTCAGCATCTCTACTCAGATATTTGATTTGCGCTGTGACACCATGGTTCACTTCCCTTTCATTGTGTTTTCACTTCTTGGAGTATCATAGTTGTCACACACAAGGTTTGTTGTAAAGTACGGGATATTATGCTTGTGTGTAAGTTAGACATGTTAGCTGTCAGAGCTTTACACTTTTGTCCAACTGTCTGAAGTATATGTGTGAGGGAAAATTTGGAAATATCTAAATGAATGGGTAAATGCTCTTCATTTTTTAATAAACTGTAAAACTAAGGGTTATAAAATAAAAGAAGGGTCTTAACAACTGTCGTGTGGAGTCAACATAACACTTCTCAGTGTGACATCAGGGCCGTACAGACAATCATTGAAGAGGATTGTCTTATATAACATGACCACTCAACAGGATAGTATCTCCCAATGCTTACTTATGATATGTCAACAGAAGTTATGTGATGTTTGTTAAACTAGCATCAATATTCTTAATAAATTATATATATCTTATTTATAACACAATCTCTTTGTAAGGGGTGAAATGCCAATTGAAATTCCCTTTTCATTGTAGAAACTGCTCCCAGTGTGACATTGCATAGACAGAGGTTGGTGTTCCTCAGCATCGTCATTGAGTAAATATAGCAGTGGCAAGGAGGAAATGAAAAAGGCCTTCTGCAGCCAACAGGATAGTACAAGGTGTTGCAACAGTGCACCACCCACATGTGCCACTGTAAATACAGAAGAGCTTGGTAGTAGATTCAGGAAACATGGAGGAAACTGACACATGTAATGGTCTTATGGAGCTTAATATAATGAACAACATTTTAAAGTGTAATGGTCACAGTCTATCATTAATATAAATTAAGTACATTGAATTTGTTGTAGTTTGTATCTGTTATGGGGAATTCCTGTTTCTAGTATGGAAATTAGTTCCCTCAGTTTCCTCTGAAATGCACTCTGGTGACAACAATTCACCATCATAATGTAAAAAAACACTTCAATGTAGATTGTGAGCTCACGTATGTCTTCTTATATGTTTGAGGGTCACACAGACTATGAAAGAATGTGTGTTTTATGAGGTAGGGTTTATTTCCCGAGCGGGAAAGTTAATCAGTAAATCATTGATACATTATACAGCCAGATAGACCACGTGAATGTTAAGCCATCAAGATGATATCATCTAATCATTATTACATATGTACATCGTTTAAAGCTGTATTTGATGTTGTAGCTAGCTTGTTGAGTGGGAGCTAACTGCTTTAACGCTATAAGCTGCTGGGTAGAGGTGGAAGAAGTGGTCAGATAGTTAGCTATAAGCTATGGAAGCCCATTCTCGCCAGCAAAAAGAAAAAATAAGATCACTAAAAAAAAAAAAAATGAAAAAAATAAGATCACAAAAAAAAAAAATAGTAACATAAAAAAAAAAAAAAAAAATGTAATTCACAAAAAAAAAAATAATCCACCCACAAAATAAATATTAATAATTCTAATAATTTTTTTTTTTTATTTTACTTTTTTTCCACCAGCAAAAAAAAAAAAAAAAACTTTTGGTGCATCCATCTGTAACCATAACACTGACCAGATTTTTCCAGTTGCTATAGAAAGTCGAAATTATGAGATACTTTAACACAACAGTCATAGAAGCAGCTATGGCATATGAATGGATTGTGAGTACATTGAAGACTTCTTTAAAACGTGGCTTTACAACACATGAAATACAGATGATGTTTCACATGGATTGTACTGAGCAAACACCTGTAGAAGGCCCAGGCATAAAATGCACGGCCCGCCACTGTTGATAAGGCACTAACACTCTGCAACAGAGAGCAATGTAAAGGTTTAGTTTAAAGTCTAATCATGATGACAACAGACTGGCTCTGCCTCCTGAAAGAGGTTGGGTCATATGATGAAACCTCATGACTCCTGCATGGCTGTCAACTTGGATCAGGGAACTACAAGTCATTTAAAACCAGCTGTTTTTTTTATTTTAGATTAATATATTCAGTGTTATGCATCCCAACTGGCTGTAGAACTAATTCAGGTTGCCCTGATTACTGAAGATGGAGGAAGTAGGTCAGGTGTCCCACAGGGATTATTAAATAAGTGTGAGACTTTGAAAATTAAGCGTGGAGAATATTTCCTGTGGGCCACTCCTTCTGTCGGTCTCCTCCTCCTCCTCTTTGATTTCATGGGGTTTCACAAGAGCACAAAATTCCCCAGAAAAGTCATAAGGAAAAGTGCAAAGTCATGATGTGTAGTGGGAAGTTGGTTGAGACTGGAGCTCTGGACCGACTGAAGGCGCCTGTAGTCCCGTTCTGACAGAAGTATCGCGAGAAGTGAGCCTCCTTATATATTCCCTCCCTCGAGTCTGCCAGTCGTCGCACTCTCTTGTGTCTGTTGGTGTGGTGTGAGAAGAACTGAGGTATGTGTTATACAATGCATTTCATTATGTTTTTATTATGCTCTTTTGCTAGTTTGTTTTCTATCAGTTTTTTGTTTTAGTTTCGTAACGTTAGCTGCAGGATTTATAGTTCAACAAGTGTTCATTCTGGAAAACCGACGCGGTTTTAAAAGTAGCGATTTGAGAGTTAAAGAAAATGAAGTTGTTGTTTTGTTTTTGTTGACAGGAAGTTTCCACTGACAGAAAGGACTATAAGTTACGGTTAATGGCAGAGTTGATGGTCCGGAGATATAACTCAAATCTCAGGAGAAATGTTTAGTGCTGCTGCTGATGAAACAACATTGTTGTAGATATCCATATGCGGAAACACCTGTTGATTTAAAAAAAAAAAGAAAAGAAGTGGAAATGGTTCATAGGTTTCGGTTGTTGCCAGTTTAAATGCTTGGTGCTTAATATCGATCTGAGCTGATCGAGGTCTGGGTACATTTATCAACCTGCAATTATGAGAAGAGATTGCGTAACACATCGACCTGTTTCCTTCTCCTGTTGTCCAGTTAGACTGAAGATGGCTACAGGCAAAGCACAAATTGGAAATCTGGCCCCAGACTTCACTGCGAAGGCGGTGATGCCAGACGGACAGTTCCAGGACCTGACGCTTTCCGACTACAGAGGTACACCTCAACCTGTTGAGTGATGGACACGCTTTGATGACGCTCTCTTCTGGACTATGATTCACTGCTGCTTTCAATGTATCTAATAGACCTTCATTTACACTACTGAAGACTAGAATGAATGAGCCTGTAGCTAATTACCGCAGGTCCATTGTGACATTACAAACGCAATATATGTATCTGTTTTCTTTTCCTTTGGTGCAGGGAAATATGTCGTCTTTTTCTTCTATCCGCTGGACTTCACCTTTGTTTGTCCAACTGAGATCATCGCTTTCAGCGACGCTGCCGACGACTTCAAGAAGATCGGCTGTGAGGTCATCGCCGCCTCTGTCGACTCACACTTCTCCCATTTTGCATGGTAGTTACACGCTTTACCTTTTACACGTCGATTGTGTGGATTCGCTCTTGCGAAACGTCTCACTTTTGTCCTTTTTTTGGTTTATGCTCTCAAAGGGTCAACACACCACGAAAGCAGGGCGGTCTGGGTGCCATGAAGATCCCCATGGTGTCTGACACACGGCGCATCATCTCCACAGACTACGGTGTCCTGAAGGAGGATGAGGGCATTGCCTACAGGTGGGTTTAACAATGTGGAGTTTGACAAAGATTAGAAACATTAAAACCAGCTGGAGGGAGATGGCACACTTTTCTTTACATATCATTAAATGCACCGACCTAAAGACGTTTCAGGCAGCGACTGGGACAACATGAACCTTCCTGCGTTCACTTATTACGTCTTTGCAGACTCGTGAATGGCTCTTTCTCTCTTCTCTTCAGGGGTCTGTTCATCATTGACGACAAGGGCGTCCTGAGACAGATCACCATCAACGACCTCCCAGTTGGACGCTCTGTTGAAGAGACCATGCGTTTGGTCCAAGCCTTTCAGTTCACTGACAAACACGGAGAAGGTAAGTTACTGCTGTAACGTACTGCAGATCTTAAAGGGACAGTGTGTAGGGCTTCCTGGCGACCGATTGCAACCAACTGAATACCCCTCCGCTCACCTCTCCCTTTAACATGAGCTGCCGAGTGCAAAACTGTGGAGACGCCATTCGCCTCGCTCAGAGGCCATCCTTACCGTAATGACACTACTTCAGGTGCAACGTAATTCAGACGGCGGCTGCAGCTCAAGTTACAGCAGTGTCAAAAGCATGAACTACGGTGGCCTTCACGTAACATAACAATGTGGACACACCCTCTCTAGAGCCAGTGTTTGGTTTGTCCATTCTGGGCTACTGTACACGGTGGACTCCGTGCAGAGGACCCGCTCTCTATGTAGATATAAAGGACTCATTCTATGCTAATGAAAACATAGTTATGACTTTTATATTACATTTCTGCTAATAAATCCCCCGTAACGCCACACTGGCCCTTTAAAGTATGTGACATATTCTTTTGCTGTCCTTTAGCATATAACATTAGTTCATTAAACCCTTCTGTTGCTGTAAGGTTTTTGAAATGTGCTATGCTGTGAGTGATATAATTACTCCTACCTTGCTCTTCACGACCCAAATATGGTTATGATGATAACTTAACCTTTGTTAATTATTATTATTATTAATATTATATTATTTTGGATCCAAAGTTTCATTTTCAAATTGTTTTTGCGACATACATGTCAGACAGGGCAAAGACCGCAAAAAGGTTTATTCAAATTCAACATTTGATATTCTTATCAGTCCTGATGTTCATGTGAACTGAGAAATGAATGTAGAAAGGAGGGCAAACATTTGATGCAGTTCCCTGCTTCAAACCAAAGGCACTAGAGGTTATATATATATATATATATACTGTATATGTGCGTCATATTGGCAGAAGTCTTTACTGTTTCGTCTACCGGGCCAGGACTCATTACAGGCTTATCTTTTCAGTCTGCCCAGCCGGCTGGAAACCAGGAAGTGACACCATCAAACCTGACATCCAGAAGAGCAAAGACTACTTCTCCAAGCAGTAACAAGCCCAGAGTCTGCAGCCTGCTGTAGGAGATTTCATTTAGAGATTACATTTCCAGAGAACCAGCCGCTGTGCCTGTGGAGGAGTAGTTAGGAGCCCGTTTCTGTTGTCAACATGCTGTGTGTGTTCAGGCGTCTGTAGAGTGAATATTGCACTTATGACCAAAGTATATCATTGTGTAATTATGTTGTGGTAATGTATGCTATTTTGACTGTCGGGCTGAGCTAAATGTCTGTTTGTTCTTTCACGTCATTCCTTACTATTGTTAACTGCAGAGGACCATACAAATGAAGCCACAAGCACATCTCTAAATTATGTCGTGCTTTTTTTTTTACAGTGAACAACACATGTTCTTTCATCTGAATAAAGAAGTTAACAACACTATCCTAAAGGATCATATTTACTTCAAACATCACAAAGGGAATGTTGGGATGTTTTTGATGGTGTTTGCAGTATCTAACAAGTCAGGTATATGTTTTTTGTGTACTTTCAAAATAGCACAGCTTAGATTGCGGTACTATGATTATTTTATATTTATTACAACTATTGCCTCTGAACAATTACAACACGTAGTGATACAAATAAAGGTATAAGATCAAATCCAGTCTTAAGTATCCTAAATAAGATTGAGGCTTGTGCTGAATTATGTCCATATAAAACATTGTGACACTGAGTAATGTGTGAATTGTGTGTGATTGACATCTCCTCAACTCTACTGTTTTAATTCACCTGTTGGGACAGAACAACCCTTAACTTTGACTTTTTTAAATATATGTAGTTCAGTGACCTCAACATAGTGCCACCCCACATTTTAACTTTACCTGAAAAGACCCCTGAGAGATAGACTTTTATTCTTTATTATAAAACTTCACAGCAGAAGTTTTTCCTTGCTATAGTGCGATAAATAATCTTAAATCATGACTGTGTTCAGGGCCCTGTATTGTGCAATGTTGACTGGCACCCTTGAATCAAACAGGGCCATCATTAATAGTATTCATTACACCTGTGTTGTTGCTGCTATAGAGCTGCTAACTGAGAAGTGCCTCTAGTAGTTAAGTATTTGACTTAAATTAATAAATTAGATATTAATGTTAATCCATGGAAGTGGATTAAGTGCAGAAAAAGCCGTTATTTTCTCATGGAAAGGTAATATTAATATCTTATTCATTCAATCCTGATGATTACGTCGTATAAAGACATATTAGATAAATATTTACAAATGGACTTCCGGTCATTTATGTAGAGAGACGGCGATACTTGTGGCGGGAAAGACCAACTACGATATCCTGGCTAGTTTGAGTAATTATACCGTTTGAGTAACTTTAACCTGAACTTTAACTTAAGCCTATAACCTGTTTAGACTAGAGATAGACTTTTCACGACAACATAAAGCAACATATTCAATATTTATGTGAGGAAAGGTGCCATTACTAACGTTATAGTTTAGTTCTGTGTTAGCTTGATGCTGGTGTAGCCTGTCGTCACATTTGATTAATTAACCGTTAGCTTTAGAGATCCAGCTCCAGAGGAGGAGAACATGGCCGCTGGGAAGATGTGCATCAGGAAGACTAAAGAGGAAACAGCCGAGGTTTGACCACAACACATACAAGCAAACGACAACATGTTTATTAGTTGATTTAATCAGTTTCTGCGTTTTATAAATCCATGTTTATCATGATTATCAAGTCTCTGGGGGACACTTGACGTGGACAACTGCGCCATCGTGTGGTCCAATTTAGTCCAGATGTTTTCTCCTGTTTCTCAACGTCTTTGTTTGTTTTAAAGTGGACCGGGTTGTTCCTGAAGGACTTGAAAACACAGCAGGAGTCCCTCGTCTTCGTGAAGAGGATGATGGTTGTGGCGGTCTCCTCCATCACCTACCTCAGGGGGATTTTTCCAGAGGATGCCTACAGATCCAAATATGTGGAAGGTGACCACAGATGACCACACATGACCATAAATACCATATAGGATAAATAAGGAACATTCATGCATGTTCATAAGAATAAACCTAATGCAATATCAGGACTTGTTTTTACACATTCCATTAGTTTTTAACTGTGTTTTTCTACATAGTCATTTCAGCCTTATTGGAAACCTAGAAACCTGTAAAAATAACAGGTTAGACCTCTAGCAAAAGTAGTGGAACTTTACAGAACTTGACAGGGTGATGGTGGTAAACGTTGCTTATTATCAGTAACTAATACATGTTTTTTCAAAACCTTTTTGTTTTTTTGCCATTTCACCAGATTTGTGCATCAAAATTTTGCGTGAGGACTGCAACACCGCTGGTGCCAGCAAAGTTGTTAAATGGTAACTATAATATTCCTGCTCTAATGCTTCCAGAACACACAGCAGTGATTTGGTCTAGCTGAGCACCAGGAGTAGGAAGTGGGCAGTGATGATCAGCACTAGGTGGCTGAAGGACATTTCCTTTCCTAATTGATGTCTTCATCCTCTTTAATCTCTTATGTTCCAGGATGATGGGCTGCTTTGATGCGTTAGAGAAGCAGTTTGTAAGTGCACCCGTGAATACTTTTAATTTGTAATGTTTCATCTTTTGATCAGTTTTTTACTGTTGTTCAATGTTGTCCTCTTAACAGCTCCAGATTGTATTCATCGGGGTAAGTACATAAAGACGGTACAGCAACATTTATAGTTAACACATTGCTTACATAGAGAAAAAAATATATATATAAAAGCAATAACTCTGTACATGTTTTTGCAATCTAGGTCTACACCAATCCAGATAAACCAAATGTAAGTTGGCCCCGAAAATACTGAAAAATGATTGTAAGATTTTGAATAGAAACACACTATTTTGTCAAAATCATAATTCCACATTTCTGCCTTTGCAGTGCATCATTGAGTCCTACCAGTTCAAATTCAAATACACTGAGAAGGGACCAGAGATGGACATACTCAGGTTTGGATAGAGTTTCTATGTTTGCATAGATGTGTTGGATGAAGCCTCCATATGTGATGATGACTCTGTGAAACCACAGGAACAACGATGTGGAGAGGCAGGTGACGCTGGAGGACACCAAGAGAGCCTCGGTGCTGCTCATCAGGAAGCTCTTCCTGCTCATGCAGAACCTGGATGTCCTCCCCAACGACGTGTACCTCACCATGAAGCTCTACTATTATGACGACGGTAAGATGCGTTAATGTCTCTTCAGACTCTAGCGTCATTTCTTGGGTCGCACACTGTGAACGTCTCCTCCTGCTCTCCTTTCAAAGTCACCCCAGCTGACTACCAACCACCGGGCTTCAAGGAGGGCGAATGTGACAGCCTCTGGTTCGAAGGCATGGCTGTGCAGTTCAAGGTGGGCGAGGTGCAGACGTCATTTCACACCTTGAGAGTGCGCGTGGCAGCGGAACAAGGCCGGCTGGAGAAGCTTCAAGAAGGGAACCATCTGAAGGAGACCAAGCAGGTTTCTCAGAGCAATCCTCAAGAGAGGGAAACGATCACGGTGGGTGCAGAACAAGGGTTCTTAAAAGGCTAATTCTAGCTCATTCCTGATCTGTCAGTTTTCCCATGCTGGTACAGTTTGCTGTAAGTTTGTTATAATTGTCTGGTTACAGGATCCTCGTAAGGATACATACGACGAAGAGGATCTACCTTCTGAAGATGGTACGTCTGTGCTGCTGCTGTTACAAAACTGTGAAAATACATCAAAAGGTTTACACTGTTAACTTTCCTTCTAACAGAGTCTGCACAGTTCAAGAAACCTAAAAGACCCCTCGCAAAGGTATAGTTGTACTAGAGGCACGATGACACAGTGGAAACCTCTCATACGGATCACTGTATATTTACGATGTATGACACAAGGCAAACTTGACAGGTGATTGTTTCTTTTTGTCTATCGTAGAGAAATGCAGCTGCCAGAAATCTGTCAAGGAAGAAAAGAAGAATTTAGACACAAAACAAAAGCTCCGACAGTAATGTGAACACAAACATGAATTATTTCTTCATTTTATTGAAATGTTAAACACAGTTTTATGTTATGTTACAATATATTTGACATGAAAATGTGTCAAGACTGGTTCCTTACATAATTATTTTTCCAACCAGGCAGGATGTTACTGTCTAGTTCTAATTTAAACAACATTGTACAAAAAGCATAAATGAACTGTACAATCTCGATTAATTAAATCAATACAACATTCAAGGGGCTCAATTTCCTTTGTATTTTGTGATATATAAAAATATATTGATCAAGAAATACAGCTCGACTTGTAAACCCTTCTCTGTTGTGAAGTACAACTGTAAAGTTATTTTGCACATGGGCGACAGAATATATCAAGTGAGAAAACATACAGTGCAAATGATCACAGTATCACAGTAGGCGACTCATCTCTATTCTCTAGGAGCTGGAATCAATCAAGGTTCAGCAACGATCTTTAATTTGATCCATTTCACACACATGATAACTTTGATTCAAATGTGTTTTAAGATTCCTGCTATTCTACACAGCTAGTTGCTTCAGACTGCTTCAGTATTACATTCATTTCACGTTTAGAAAATATTGGACGTATTTTCGGGACAGACTTGCGCTCCTCTGATTCAGCCGTGTTCCTCATCACTTTGAGCTCTGTCCCTGAAGTGTTGTTCTGGTCCAGACCGTCGGTTTCGGTCTCTGGGTCACAGCTCCATGTTCCTCTCGATGAGCGTGTCCTAGAAGAGGCTGTCCACGTCTCCCATCTCCACAAACACCGTCTTCAGCTGCGAGTAGTATTCCACCGTCACCTGGCCGTTCTCACGCCCTATGCCTGGTGAATGTGGAGATTACAAGGAATGAAAGGAAGTACTCCAAACAATGATCAGATTAGCTACTGATGTTGTTTTGTGATGGTGATGTATAAGAAAAATATCACAAATAACACCTCTATAGTGCTTCAAGCAGACTGAAATGATTTGAATAAAAATAGATAACAGGCCAGTGGTGTCTGTACCTGACATTTTGAAGCCTCCAAAGGGAACCTCCACTGGAGTGATGTTGTAGTTGTTGATGAAACAGGAACCAGCCTTGAGGTGTTCCACAACACGATGGGCTCGCCTCACGTCCCTACAGAAGTTGTGTGTTCATTTTAACAATATTTACACATGCCTTTACTGATCTATCATTGTTATATTCTACTGAAACTATTGGTCATTTTGCTGCCTTCTACATTCTTCAAGTTTCAAGACAATCATGGTTGAAAAGTCTCATTTACTAGTGAGGTCGCCCTCACCTGGTGAAAACTCCTGCAGCCAGACCCATGGTGGTGTCATTGGCTCGCAGCAGCACCTCCTCTTCTGTCTCAAAGGACAACACAGACATGACGGGACCGAAGATCTCCTCCTTCACACAGGTCATCTCATCTGTGCAGTCGCCTGAACGAGGAACAAAAGAAAAGGACAAACACTGAGTGTGAGCTCACAGTCGCCTATCTAGACTGTATTCAAGTCCAGATGAATCCCCTTTGACTCTTGGTTCATGGAGGTCTTACCTAATACACATGGAGTCATGTAGTATCCACCTCTGAGTTTGGGATCTGATGGTACAAAAGCTTCACCTCCGCACAGCACTGTAGCTCCCTCCAAACAGAACAATTTACAAAAAGGTCTCATTAAAGTAGCTGCACAAGAAGCAAAATGAATTATTAGGACGAGTCTTACCTCTTTCTTTGCCTGATCAACAAAGGAGAGGACTTTTTCCAGATGTGGCCGGTTGACCAGCGCTCCCATTCGTGTGCTCTCCAATAGCGGGTCTCCTATCTGGATGGCCCGTGTCCTCTTCACCACCTCCTCCACAAACTCAGGCAGAATATCCTTCTGGACAAACACCCTTGTACCATTGCTGCAGACCTGTTGTTACATTTAAATCAAATATAATATGCTTTTCATTTGTGGATTGGTCACATGTTGTGTCAGCATATACAAATATACAACATCTACCTGGCCTTGAGACAGGAAGTTGGCCATCAGAGCTCCCCTCACAGCGTTCTCCAGATCGCTGTCCTGAAAGATGAGCAGAGGAGATTTCCCCCCAAGCTCCAGAGTCACCGGCTTCACCCCCTTGGAGGCCATCTCCATAATCTGTGGGTCACATGGAAGAATAACCATCGATTGTTCTGCTCACATTTAGGATCTACAAATCCTAAATCTAGGGAATCAATCAGTTGTGTTTACTATTTAATACACCGCACTATTAAAACCAGTCAAAGTTGACATGGTGTGTCGATTTTTAAGTTCTATAGTCAATAGCACCGACCTTCTTGCCCGTGGCCACACTCCCGGTGAAGGACACCTTGGCGACGTCTGGGTGGTGGCAGAGTAAGCTGCCGGTCTCCTGGCCGCCCTGCACCACGTTCAGCAGCCCCTCTGGAGCTCCGGCCGCGGCATAGATCTCTGCCAGCATGACCGCTGTCACAGGCGTCACCGGTGACGGCTTGAACACCATGGAGTTGCCTATTTTAGACGACAGACAACAGAGTAAGACTCATTGTTTGACTTATTTAATCAACAAGAAATCACTCAGAGATCAGACTTATGTCAAGATGGCACAATAAGGCACATACATCAGCTGTGGTTTTAGGATAATACCTACATTTGGAATGTTAGGGCTTATTACATCAGCAAAGAAACAGACTCATGACCACTGGGATGTGACCATTAAAACACATTATGTTGCTGTAGTGCCATCTACAGGTGAAAAGCCTTTACATTTTTCAAGATTGCTAAGAGTAAATGTGCATTTAAATTTGGCTGCAATTGCAAAGTTTAAGTGTGTGAGTTGTAGCAGTTTATGTCTAATGAGTCAAACCTAAAAGAATTTGGAAACCAACTAAAGAAAAACAAAAAACAACCCGATTCATCCAAACCTTGAAACCTTTTCCTACTTTAATGACTTACTGTTGAGGAGTTAAATAAATGCTTTATAAATGTGGACATTGTGGTGTTATCCAAACCCAAAACCCCTAAACCTTTTACTAAATTCTTAACTAATGTCACTGAATCCCGTAATGTAGTTTTTGAGATAGTCTGCTAAATAAAAAACATAACCTCCCGGACAGGAGAAACCATTTAGGTGTCCTCAAGGTTATAATGTATGTCTTTAGTAACTTTAGTACTATCCTTTACCACAGGCCAGGGCTGGAGCTGATTTCCAGGAAGCGATCTGGAAAGGATAATTCCAAGCACCGATGCCAACACACACTCCCAGAGGCTCCCTGCGGGTGTAGGCAAAGGATCCTCCAGCCAACTGGACATGCTGGCCTGGACAAAAAGAAGGCAAAAGTATTTTGTCAAAACAGGTATAAAAAGGTGACATTTTTAAGCTTTTAGTTAAAAAAAAAGTGCAGACAGTGTAAATGTAAATAATATATTGCATATGTACCAACCTGCTAGGGTGCTAGCCAGCGCTGCATAGTACTCTATACACAGTCTGGCAGAGTCCACATCCAGACGGGCCTCTGTGATGGACTTCCCATTGTTGACCACCTCCATTTCAGCTATCTCCTCTCTCCTGCTCTGAACATGAGAGCCAGAGTAAGTGTAATACCTTTTGTTTGTGTTAGACAAGATCTCAGATGCAACACTGGAAATACAAAACTCTGTTTTTCATGAACTACACTTAATTTAAGGCGGGTTTTATCCCCTATTTAGTTTCCTTATAAAAGGTGTGCTAATCACAAAGGAAGAGATGTAGATACTAAGATGAGTTACAGAATTTGTTGGTGTTTAACATTTAGCTGAGTTCTTTATACTACAAGTGTTGCTGAGGTGTTGACCTCTTCAAATGCTGAGACAGTAAAAATGTCTCCAGTATTTTTTTTTTACATTAAATATACACAATGGATAGTGATTCACACTCTTTAGATCTTTGTTATGCTAATTTTAGGAAGACCTCCATTAAATTACAGACACACTGAATGATTTTGGAAACCGGGGGTAGCAAATGAACCAAACAGAAAAACACCTCAATGATACGGGCAGCTTCTATCATGATCTTCGCCCTCTCCATCCCAGACAATTTGCTCCAATGGCCAAACGCCGACTCGGCAGCCTTCACAGCCTGATCAACCTCCACAGCGCCACACGGCTCCAAATGGCACAAGACTCGCCCTGCACAGTGAAACACGTGATGGTGACAACAGTGAGGTACACAGGTTAAGTATAAAACATGCTTGTTCATTTAGTTTTTACTGTTTCAAAGTCATCCTTTAATAAAGACGAGGCCTGTAAAATACTAAATGCAGCATGGCATCGACACTCTCTTTTCCGGGATGAGTGATAAGATAAGAAGCACACTTTTGTCTGAAGAGTGGGCTGCACACAAGTTGTGTACTAGCTCAAATGGAGTCTGCATTAAAACTAGGAACCAAGGCACAAAGAGCCTAAAAATCAAAACCATCATATTGACTCTGATGAAGACACAGTCGTGTTGAAATGTTTGTCTGTTTGCACAATTAAATGCTTTCCCTTGAATGTTTGCTGACCTCGAGCTGAGAAGCACCTGATTCAGCTGCATACTGCGCAGAGAACCGTGTTTCAGACATTAAGATCAATAAGACTGAACAATCTGCAGAGTACCACAAAAGCTATAACAGCTAGGGAGCGGCCATATTGCCTACTGAAGCTGGTCAGGGGCCATAACTGGTTGCACAAGATTGTGGCCATGTGTGACTACATGGATATGTGTATAAGCATGTAAAGGAGTGTGTTGCTGGAAGAAAAAAAGCATGTGTGCAAAGTTGACTTTCCTTGAATAAGTAAATGTCATAAATGGAAAATGTATAGTGTAAAAAGACAAGTGAAAAGTCAATATAACATAACAAAATACATTATACTGTGCTCACAGGTCAGATGTCACCAAACAGACATTTCACACAGCAATGATCAAAGTCCAGTTAGGAAACAGCGTCAATATTTGTGTGGTTTTACCTGTTGCAGGTTCGTAAACATGTTCCTTGTTACATGTCTCTGCGGTAGTCTGTCTCTTCCCAGCCCAGAAGTTCAGCGGGACCTTGATGTCCACTGAGCCCGAGGACACGCATCGTACCGCCGCCGCGAGAGGAGCCCCAACAGCGGGCAGCCGCAAGGAGGCAGCGAGCCTCTGGAGCATAACGTCACTCCAAGTGGCTCTTTTGCTTGAAGTTTAGCCGATAACTGGAAAACATACATTCTGCTGGTAAACGTAATGTAACACCGTCCATTCATTTAAACAAAACCGACAACATTAACGTTAGAAAACGTCAAAAGGAGTTTCACGCGACTAACGGTTAACAGTTTAAAGTTAGCGACAAGTGTATAAAACTGTTAACGTGCAGACTTCTTTTTCCTCGCTTTGTCATTTGTTATGTTTCACAATTGTCTTTAACTCTTCCAAAACTTACTTAAAGGCGTCTTCCCAACTGGTGCGTGTTTTAAAGTTATAACTCTAACGTAAATAACTGTTCATAAACGCTAATGTTCGGTTCACGACATGATTTAGCTGTTGAGCAACCAGGAGGCGGGGGCAAGTGAAATATGACCGTTGCTGGAGTCGAGCAGCCAATCAAGGCGTAACGGACGGTTGGTTATTTTCCCTGTCAATCACAAAAAAAGAAATATAAAGGTAATATCTACAAATTACTTATTTAATGGAATATACACTTTAACGTTAACCTATACTGGAAAAAATACATGTAAATAAATGTCTGAAAAAAATGTGTAGATTCATTGTCGAAGATGTCATAAAATGAACGTTGGCGTTGTGGGAGGAGCTCCGCCTCATTTATGTTCCAGCACAGCAGCTCTGACGATACATTGCAAGCATGGCCGGGGACAGCGAAACCCACCTAAAGGACCGTGTCGAGAACACCAACAACATTATCCGACAGCCTTTTCTCATCGGTGTCTCCGGAGGCACCGCTAGCGGCAAGGTTGGCACTCCAGCTAGCTAATTTGACAATTTTTTTTGAGAATTGCCGTTGTTTTATTTTGAGCTAAATCACGGCAGAGGTTTGTCGGCAGCCGGGTGCTAGTTGACCGCGTGGCTACAGCGTTCAACGTTTAAGTTTTGATTGACAGCTCTATCATCTGTCTAACTGTCCGCTAGCACCGGCTTTAAGCCCTGCGTTTACAATCGCCGGTTGTACGTTAACGTTATTGAATTTCGCGTTTGTTCAGTTATTTTTTTCCTTTTCGTACGTTAGCAGGACCAACTACAGTCAGACTACGTGGAAAGCACTGATGTCAGCCTTTAGCTTACTTTAGCCAAGTTAGCTGCCCGGCTAAATTCCATCACATTGGAGCAGTACCGGTTTGTGCTAACGGTAGCTAGACAATGAGCGCTAGCTGTCTCTAGGCCACCCGAGTGTGTGACCTGGAATAACCGCTAACGTTAAGCTAAATAACGTTAACATAACCTAGTTGTTGGTGTAACAGTCCTAACCGACACAGGCTCTAAAGATGTGTCTTGCCATCGCGTCCACGTCCTTTGTTCTGTTTAGGTAACGTTAAAAAACCCAAAACAGATGTTGACCATGCTATAAGTCTACTGTATGTAATTAGCTGAAATAAGCTTTAACAGACACTTATTTAGTTTTCACCCGTTAGTTAAATATGATATGCCTTTTACAGTAACTTAAGCGACAGTGCACGCCACTGGCACACACACACCCATGTTCCACGGATCTGGATATTTTCTATGACGTAGTTTTCTTTGTTTATGAACCGGTGTATTTTGCGACCTTTCCGTGTCACCAAAGACTGCACCTTGAGGCACTATTTGAACATAGAAGCTTGTCAGTGACGACCACAATTTAAGTGGCATTCAGAAACAAAGCGTGGAATCTTTGCTCCCACTGGTCTCACTTGCGGTGTAGGTTCACAGAATTAGATATGAGTGCAGACAATCGCCTCATTTCCTCCACTCTGCTGTCTCTGGTTAAGCCCCTCCTCCCAACTTTGTCCCAGATATCTCTGCACTGGCATCGAGCCAGTGTTTTCCTTCCTGTAAGCCCCCACACAAGGTACTGAAGGAAGGGTGGTGTGTACTGTTTTGATGCCAGACTACACTAGTCTTAAATCGTAAAGTGACTGCTCATGGATTGGAAGAATTTTAGCAGCCCCGCAGCTCAACGTGGCAGCAATGCAGATACTGTGTTTCTCTGCCTCACTGCTGAGGCTTGGGTTTTAAGGATGGGTCGGCAGTTCTGGTTGAATACAGAGAAGCATTTCTTTGTTCTATCAGTAATGAAAACAAAAGTTTAGAGACTTGGTTGCTAAATCTAAGCATCAAGTAACCCATCAATCCCTATTTACAGTACTAAACTAAAATTGCCATATAATAGACTACAAACCCCCATCAAGTGCCACCTTTTGGCCTTTGTGGAAGTGATTTACTGTTGAAACGCTTGCTTTTCACTTCATGAATAACAATAGATTATGTGATTTATGGACTCACTTTATGGATTGTCAATCTAGAGTTTGTGCATACAAAATTGTGCTGTAGATTGCCTTATTAAATGTCAGTGTCGATTAGTCTGTTCCTCTGAAATTGTTGCAATTTGATTGTTGACACGACCTATCCGCTATCAAGTGGGGGTGTGTGTGTGGTGGGGGTGGGGTGGGGGGTCAAATTCATTGTACTACAATTTCATTTACACAAAGGCAACAGAGCCTCGGTTAACGGGAGAATGCCCAGTCAGCGCTGGGTTTGAGATTCATTTGGTTGGGAAGGTCAGTGGGGACAAACATGGTGGGCCGCTAAGCATTTCACCTATGATTGTGTTAGTTGACCTCACACACCCTATTTCTGGTTATATGTGATTGTGGGTGTAACACAAGTCTTAATTCCATTCAATTTGGACTAAACAGAAACACGTTATCACTCCCATTTGTGTTGACGGTTGTGAAAAATACTGGTGTTCCTGCAGATTTTTAACCACACACTCATATAAGTTTATCTTTTTTCCTATTTGTCTGTTTCTGCAGTCGTCCGTGTGTGAGAAGATCATGGAGCTGCTGGGCCAGAACAAGATCGACCACCACCAGCGGCAGGTGGTGATCCTCAGCCAGGACAGCTTCTACAAGGTGCTGACTGCAGAGCAGAAGGCAAAAGCACTTAAGGGCCATTTCAACTTTGATCACCCAGGTATGCACAGTGTATGGGATATATATCCCCTCTGCTGGTTTGCAGCAGGCACATGTGTGCCATTAATATCACAGATTTAATTTGCACCAAAAGATTTTAAACCAGGTTCTGCAAGTGCAGTTTCACTGAGTTAGTGGTTTTGAAATTCTCTACCTACCTGACTTAACCCAAATTGATATTGTATGAAAATGGATGCAATAACAGCTGAGGCTAATATAGGACTACACAGATTAAAAAATGCTTTCTGATTTAGATTACAATAACTTGCAATTTACCAAGATGATATAAAACATTTGAATCAGGCTTGTGTTCAGCAGCACGCATTGGTGCCACGTTGATGATCACTGCATCTTGGCAGAAGCATAAACTCCATTTTTGGAGTCTGACTTTCCCCCTTGAAGCTCCTGCTTCCTTTCTCGGCTGGTTTTAACTCCCCACAGTCAGCAGGCCTTTCTCAGAGGCAGCTGCTCTAAGGCTCAGAGACTGAACCCAACACCTGTTACAGGAAAGGGATTCCTGGGTTACCAAACGTGCAGTGTGGGGTCCCATATGGGCATTGGCGCACACCAAGCCGGTTGAACTGGGGCTAAGTTACACAATGTCTCACAAAGATCCCAACTGAGCGTTTTGCCTTTTCTTTTCCTCAGATGCCTTTGACAGTGAGCTGATAAAGCAAACACTCAAACAAATCCTGCAGGGTGAGACTGTCCAGATCCCAGTTTATGACTTTGTCACTCATTCCAGGTGAGCACCTATCTGTAACACTTCAGTTGCCGTTTGGTCAACACCCAATATTCTGTTCTAGCAGAATAGTTTACCACGAATAGTCGTGTTGAACCACTTCCTGATTAACTTGATTGTGTAATTGGAACATTTGCATACCACATGTCTGAATGTAGTCTCTGACAAAGAGGAAATCTGTGTTTCAGGAAAGAGGAGGTTATTACGGTGTACCCGGCTGATGTGCTCCTGTTTGAGGGCATCCTCATGTTCTACTCGCAGGAAATCAGAGATCTGTTCCAGATGAAGCTGTTTGTCGACACAGATCCAGACACACGGCTCTCTCGCCGAGGTGTGTTGTGAGAGTTGGGTTAATGCACAGAGGGTGTAGAGCATTGCACCCCTTAACTTGTGTCGATGTGTTTAATGGCCGGTACTTATATTGTTTTTGTGTGGTTTCAGTTCTTCGAGACATCGGTGAGCGCGGGAGAGAGCTGGAGCAAGTGCTGGCTCAGTACATCACTTTTGTGAAACCAGCCTTTGAGGAGTTCTGTTTACCAGTAAGTGATGTTCCCACCGTACAAGCATCTGTGCATGAGAGTCCAACTGATACACTGCGGTGCCCAGCATCATCAGCCAGTTTTAGCTTAGAACGGATATATTGGTTTTAATGTATATGTCTGCTCTTGTGGATCAAGAACCTGCAGTACAGAAAGGCCAAAGGCGCATTTATTTTAAGTCTTGTATTACATTGTTTAACTAGGGAGCACTGAGTTTTATTTTTGACTGTAGAATTAATTCATATCTAGGTCACAATTTTCTTTAACTTCAAGTATCTGTGTGGCTCTATTGTGCAGTGTATAAGTGTATCTGATCATCAGAAATGTTTTTTGGCCAGTAACTGTGATCGTATCTTTATTTCTACTAGACAAAGAAGTATGCAGATGTGATTATTCCACGAGGAGCAGACAACCTTGGTATGGACAATTGCACACTACGCCTACAATTGTATTGGTCATCGGTTGGGTTTGAAGACTACAAGTTTTAAAATGACAAATATCAGGGGATGTGGAGTTACAATGAAGTGAGCTTATTGGAGCTCTGTAGCTTCCTCCTTGCTACTTGAGCTCCATGGCTTGAGGCTACATTAGCTGCTATTAGCAATAAATCACCAAAATGTCTGACTAGAGAGTTGCATTGTAGATAATGTAGGCACTTTGGTTCTGCCACATTGCTTTAGACACCGTTTCTTCATCTGTCCAGGAGTCTGACATTGTTACAGGAGCGCAATGCTAAATCGGTGGGGTGCTCTGTGTAAACATCTGTCTTCCTCATTTCCTGCAGTGGCCATCAACTTGATAGTACAGCACATCCAAGACATTCTGAACGGCGGACAAAGCAAGCGCCACAACGGCTGCACCAACGGCCACAGTACTCCACGTCAGCGGCGGACCTCGGAGTCCAGCAGCCGGCCTCATTGACCTCGTCACACCTCTCTTCACAGGCCGGAGAGGGGTGTGGAGGGGTTGCGCTGTAAATAATGCCTGTTGGCATTCTTGTATTTAAGAGAGGGAAAAGAGATGCGAAAAGAATTGAAATGCCTTTTATTACAACTACTCTTGTTATTGGGTACTTTCATTGTAATTATTGAATTTGGGATTTGGATTTTTTTATTTTTTTTGTCAGCAGGTTAAAAGAGGAGTTGTTGTTGTGATGATGAGACCATGGGTTAAAAGTGACCTCATGCATTTTCCTCCCAAATTGCATTTTGTTTTTTTATGTATCCCCTGCTGCTCCATGGTAAATCGTGCCGCTAATGAATAAAAGAGGGGAACCCTTTTTCTTTATTGCAATGTCTGATAAAACTTGAATCCCTAACAGCAGGGGAGACTGATACATGTTTGGTTGGGTGCCAGATGAGAAGGATGCAGATTATAACATGAGTTAAAGAAACCAGGATTGCACTCTGTATTTGTACTGACAATCTTGGGAGTGATTCCAACTCTTTTCTTGGTATTTAAGTTCCCTTGTATTGTTTAGTGGGATGTGTTTCACTCTGTTTTCTACAAAGTATCCACCACACTGACTCTGTACAATGACTGCTGCAGCAGCGGCACACTACATGATTCATCAGTACTGATTGTCAGGTGCAGAATCATGTGACATCCAGATCAATGAAGCCAAAGGCTGGGAGGTTCAGCTGACCACTGTATTCACCCAGTCTAGTGGGTATGGTTACACTTACCTTCTAATTAATTAGTGCTGATGACTGTCCCTATCAAAACTAATTTACACAAGCACTATTTTGTTAACTATGAGATGGTTATTTAAATTTGAATGTATGATTTACTTAAATATTCCTAATTTTCAATGGCTAGACTAGCATTCATGAGAGCCCTTCAAAATACGATTAAGATATGACGTGTATACTCTCAGGTTGGAAAACCCATTTTCAAATGCCAGAAAAAGGTGTTCAATGCCACAGCAATATTAGTTTTCCCAGGTGTGTGGCCATTAACCACCAAAACCCACCACAATGCCTCTGCAAAGTTGCCTCAGGTTAACATGTACAGTAAGTATCCACGCTAAAAGCCAGTTTCCATTCTTTAACTTAAAGGTATAATAAACTGTCGAATCAATTTTGTATTCCACTTGCTGTATTTATTGTGTATAGATGAATGAATGAATGATTTGTACCAGGAGATTTGTACTGTAGGCTGTGGAATGACTTATTACAATGAGGCAATTGCTTAATGGTTAATAAAGTGATGCAGCCGAGTGTCTTTGTCTGAAGAGTGTGATTATTTATTAATAACATGCTTTAATGTGACTAATATACATGTGTGAATGTATCATTAGTGGTTATGCGAACAAAGACTTCTCACTGTGAAGTAGTGTTGCACGGGGCACCAATAAGTAGGTCATTCAATGTGCTTTTATTGTGTCCACTAGAGCAGTGATTCTTAACCACGGGGCCGCGGCCCACCATTGGGCCGCGAGCGCCACCTAGAGGGCCGCAAAATAATTTCAGTTTTCCACCTGTGGGCCGCGAGGGCCGCGGGACCGCATAGGTCAGACCTGGGCATTGTACGGCCCGCGGGACGTCAATGGGAAATTAGGAATGAAACGTAAATAATTGTAGCTACATCATGCACGGAATACAGCTGCACTGCTTTTATTTTGAAGGCGACTGCTGCTGTCTTTTATCTCAATTTACGTACGTTAGTACGTTCGTGGATGTGCGAGCAGCGGCTCACTGCAATCCCAATAATAGCAGTGTCGGCAGCCGGAACCGGGCCGGTGTATTTGGCCCGATTCTGGGGCGTCATTCATCCCGACCGGACTCGGCCCGACGTGTTTCTTCCGGCATGCCGATCTTACTCCGGAGCTGGGCCAGGTCATGTTGGCTACCTGGGATGTGTTGGTGATGCAGAGCGACACGGACATCTGAGGCTTTGTAGCTAAGCTGCTAAATCAACATGCTCAGAAGATGTTGGTTCTCTTTGGATCGACCTACATATGTGAACAAACATTCTCCGTGATGAAGTTTAACAGATCCAGATCCAGATCCTCTCTCACTGACATCACCTGTCAGCTGTCCTTCACATCTCACCTCACACAACCAACCTGACTTCAGTCACTCGTTCACTGAACTAAAACACAGAACATGAGGTCATTGGACTACAAACGATAGTAATAAAAGTACTAATTAACAGAAACATGATTCCTGTCAGTGTTTTACTATTATATATAGATATTACATATTTATATTTGTTTGGATCATTATTCCTGCTGCAGATGTTTCAGGTGGAGCTCATTTTAACTCCTTTATACTCTGTTGTTCAGTTTAGGAAGGGTTTGACAAATTATAATGTACAAAGTAACTAAAGCTGCCAGACAAATGTAGTGGAGTAAAAAGTACAATATTTCCCTCTGAGATGTAGTGGAGTGGAAGTACAAAGTTGAATAAAATAGAAATACTCAAGTAAAGTACCTTGAATTTGTACATACAGTACTTAAGCAAATATACTAGTTACATTCCACCACTGATCATAATATTTACTCTTACCACTCGCAGCTCATCAAAACCATACAATGTACTGCTTCTTTGTGATCATCACATTGTATCATCTCATTTATTTGACAAGGGTTTTGCTTGTTAAACTGTAAGTGGATTTAATATAGTTATTGAATACAAATCAAACCAAGAGTGAGATAAATTAGTTAAACCAATACAGTGTTAATATTTGAATGGGCCCCGGGCCACTTTGTACTTGAAAAGTTGGGCCCCGAGGTCAAAAAGGTTAAGAACCCCTGCACTAGAGGGTACGATTGACCGGAGTTGAGTTCCCTTAAAGTGATAACGGAAATGTGCATATTTAGATGCGTGTGATAGTTTAGTTGTCAACAGCATGCGAAGACATACCATGTATAAAACTACCAATATATTAATATATATTGTAAGCACGATCCACGTGTTCCCAAATTCATTCCCAGCTTCATCATTACTAAAGCAAAGCTGTGCTGCTCCCTTACGCCTCAGAAGCCATAATTTACGAGGAGTACCTGAAAGCAGCAGGGAAAGCTTCAAGATGGTGGTATGTGTCGTTTCTGATGTAAACAGTGATGCAGTTTTCCTAACTTTGGGGGGATTTTAACCTCTCGTTTTTATCGTGACAGAAATTTGGGCTCCAGTTCAAAGCCACTCTGGAAAATGTCACTAATGTGAGACCGTTGGGCGACGATTTCCGCTGGTTTCTGAAGGTAGGGTGGCTGTCAAGCTAGCATGCTAACTATTTAACTCACTGTTTACTGTTCGCCTATGACGTGTTACAGTCACTCACCTTCTGTCTCATTTACACAAGCAATGCTTTCTCTCATCATTTCCCCTCAACGTAGCTGAAGTGTGGAAACTGTGGAGAGATCCCAGATAAATGGCAGTATGTGACACTAGAGGTAAAGAGATTCGTGTCCATACAGTTGGGCACATTGTCACACACACACACACACACACACACACGCGCACACACACAGTGTCCAACCTGTTTATTTTTACTATTCCACAGGAGAGTGTGCCACTAAAAGGAGGAAGAAGCAGTGCCAGCATGGTGCAGAAGTGTAAACTTTGTGCCAGGGAAAATTCAATTGGTACGAGCTGACATACCATTTGACTCGCTTTGTCTTTTGTTGAGGTAAAAGGTTTGATGGAAGTATAATATGTGAATGTGTTACAGATATCCTGGGAGACACAATCAAACCTTATAATGTAAGCAAACGTCTACTTGTACTTTGAAACTATTAACACGTAGTGATGTGTCCTTCGTGTCGAGGCTTCGAAGCTTGTGTCGAGTAATCCAGGAAGATTTTTATGAGGCGCGTATCGAGGCTTGTGTTGATGACGTAGGTGGTGACGTTCGAAGCCTCGCGAACTGCCCGCACCACGTGACTGATTCAGGAAATGGTTCACGGGTTTGGCGTGCGATTCGAAATAAAAGGGGCAGCGAAACGCAATGGATCCCCGGTCACATTTTGTGTACTTAGGACTTTACTGCGCGTTTGTTTGCAAACTATTCAAGCTTTTTTTTTTCTGCGATGGAACCAGCAAGAAAGAGCCTCTTTGTAGTTGTTATTTTTTAAATAAAAATGAATAAAATGTTTTACGTGTTACATGTTGTCCCTAGTAACATAAGGACAGTCACAGACCAAATATCACAAGCACATTCTGCCGTGGCTCAGTGGGTAGAGAGGGTTATCCGGTAACTGCAAGATCGGCGGTTCGATCCTTGGCTGCTACATGTCCTGTGCCGAAGTGAACCTGAGTGAGACACTGAACACCTAACTGCTCACGTGGTGCTTCTCAGCAGCCCACTGCTCCCATTAAGCTAGGGAATGGGTTAAATGCAGAAGTCAAAGTTCCTAACTTTCATTATTTATTTTTTTAAACTTCTCACATCACAACCCTCTCCGCAATTTGTTTCCACTTTCCCTTTTGACCCCGCCATTGTATCATAAAGACAGACACCATATTAATAAGTTCATAAGTTATGTATTGGCATCACAAACATCATTCATTCATTTATTCAATTCAATGCTTCACACCAAAGCCATGGTGTCATTTTAATCACTCTGCTGTTTTACATTTATTGTCCACTTGATGGCGCAGTAGAGCAGATGAAGCACCATGAAGCTTCGGCCCATGAGTGAAGCAATTGGATGGAAAGCTTCAATGCTTCATAAAGCTTCATCTCGCCATCACTATTAACACGACACCAGTCTGTTTTCATGCTTCTTTTTTCCAGCCATTAACGTTGTGTCTCTTTCTGTATGTTTGCTGGGTTGAAGGCAGAGGACAGCGAGCGCTTCAAGACAATGGTGCAGTTTGAGTGTCGAGGTCTGGAGCCCATTGACTTCCAACCTCAAGTGAGCATTTTAACTTGTAAAGGAAGCACAGGTGTTACTGATAACATTAACGATGACGCCATGCATGACACCAGGAGCCTGAGCCTGATACTTTGGTGCTTCCAGCCAAGTCAAGACATTTGCTTTTAAAAGAAGTATTTACGCTCCTGAGTCAGACAGTTTACTTAAGGTTGCAAACTCCATAAACTGGAAAATATTTGATTATCATGTGACTCTTCTTAATTTCTATTTAACCCACTCCAGGCTGGCTTTGCTGCACAAGGAGCTGAGTCTAGAACACAGTTTCCTGAAATTAACCTGCAAGAAAAGGTAAGTGTCGTAGTCAGAGTTTAGAAGTTAGCGAGCGTCAAACACTTAATTTCCTGCATTCTAGTGAAAAATGTGTTAATTTAAAGGAAAATTCAGGCGGCAGGTGACAATTCAAAATATATAGAAATGTAATAGGCTACAGTAAGACTCTCAGGCATTCTGTATTGCTTTCCTATATTTCCTGTAGATCAAGTATTTTCATTTAAGGCTAAAGTTATCTCTGCTCAGTCAGCACACGTAGGTTTACTCTCCCTTCTCCTTTGTGTCTTCTGTTTGTAATCTCTGTAATTGTTCATATGGCAATGATGTATTCATTAATTTTACATAATTTATTGATCCCTGGACTTCAATAGCTCATATGAGTTTCAGCAAGACTCGTGTCCAAAAACTTTCTGCACATTCAAAACATCTCCCATATATCTGTTCTCTGACAAGTCAAGATTAAAGTCATAATATTCCAAGAAAAAAACGTACCTGTCCTACAGTCATCTCGAATCAGATTCAGCTCAATATTTCATCAGAGATGTCTCACCATCACATCCCCGCCACTGGAGCGCAGAGAAGAGCGCCCGACTATATCCTGCTGATGCTTATGGTTCAGCTGTGGAGCCGCACGTCATCATCATCATCATCATCATCATCATCAACTGTAGAAATCCAAGATAACATCAAATGGCTTTCAATAATATCTTCTAATGCTGTACATATATCATCAAGTAGCTTTTTAGATTTCATGTAGTTTTTGTGTGTATAATTGTGGCAGTGAACACAACTGTGCTGTGGCTTACAGAGCGCACTGGACACACTCCTACTCTCACTCCCACACTCTCTCACACCCACATTCTCTCACTCCCACACTCTCTCACACACACACACCCTCACACACACACACTTGGACACACTCACTCACTCACTCACTCACTCACTCACTCACTCACTCACTCTCTCACACACACACTCTAACTCTCCTCCACTCACTCACTCACACTTGTATCGTGTGTACACATGATACAGAAACAGTTTCTCCTTTGTTTTAGTTTTTTCGATTGTGAAATGGCACACAAATTTTGGACAGACCGGGAGTTTAACTATTTTAAAGCCACAAGCTTTCTTCATTCTTTTCATCTTAAGTATATTTTCTTTTACAATGTAAATCCAGACGATGGCGCTCTTAAACATTTAATTATTTTTATTTTATATGCTACATTTTTCATTCATTAACAGAAATTCTCTAATTCACTCGCTAAGTTTTTTTCCTTTTCTCTTTGAATTTAACTCTGAATCTTTTTCCCTGATATCTTTGATTTAGTTTGTTTCTAGCTGTGTGTGTGTGTGTGTGTGTGCATATTTGTTTTTGTAACATAATTGTCTTTAAATCTTTTTTATTATATGTGTATCATACTACCTACAAATGGTATGTGCTGCTGTTTATCTGAATTCTTTGTGTATTACATTTTGTCTATTTCAAAAAGGGAACAACTTGTTCCTCAGAGTATGCCAGTAGTTACTTAGTTACAGCTTCTTTCATTCATGTTTACCTTTGTTTTTTGTGTCAATAATCCCAACAGTGTGTACAGAATGTAACAGCCTCTTTCATCTGTGAAACTTGACAAACACACATTTTGTAAATTTCAGGACTGGACAGACTACGATGAGGAGGTCAAGGAGTCTGTGGGAATATATGAGGTCACTCACCAGTTTATCAAGTGCTGATGTCATCAAGTGAAGAGCCGCCGAGGTGGGCGAATGAACACTACAGCCAAACATCCTCAGGTCTCTTAGTGGCCATCAAGGATGCATCAGGTGCTGAGGTGGCGATGTTTGGATGATGATGATGATGATGATGAACATTAACAGGTGTGGATTAAAACCACAGGTTGTCCATACACGTCTTGGATTGATCAACATGTTTAAGGCTTTTTTTCCCCCACTGCCTCAATAAAATTAAAAGGTGACATTTTTGAGTTGAGCTTTTTCAATGGCCACTGATGGCATGGATGCATGCAGTAGTACCACACTACTACCTGTGAGATCGTAAAAAAAACAAAAACGTATTACAGCTGTGGGTCCCAATGAACCCAAATCTATTCAATGAAGCTGGACTGAGCAAAGATGTCATCTTTAGCAAAAACTAAAAGAGGAGCAACATGAGCTGATTGGAAAGAACCGATAGGTGACTGCTGTCAACCAAGGAGACGAAGTAGAAGAAATGTAAGATCTCTCACTCTGTCAGCATTTCAAAGTACCGTAAACTGTCTAGAAAAGAGATACACTATTAGCATTAAAGTATTTAACAGGGAGAAATGAGTGCTTAAAATATTACTAAATATTTTACATTTACTCAGCTTCTCTATAGTACACCAGCCTCAAGTAGTATATGTTCAAGTGTCGATGAAAAAATGACAAACTGGTTGGTAAATCAAATCACACCTGCTTATTTACACAAAATCTATGCAATCCAAAACTGCAATAATAATAAAGTTATGTAATAAGATTTAAAAGAGAGCACTTTTTGTCTTTAGGATAACTCTCTCCAGCATGACCAGAGAAAGGTATTTTATTTTCCTTTCCGAGTGCTGCATCAGCTTGGACATAGACGATCTTTGCTTTATAAGTGGAGTCAGCGCTGCTGCTCTCTGCTCCTCACAGACCTGCCTGTCTCAGTGTGGACCAGCTGAGCAGAACCAACCATGGCACCAGGAAAGAACAGGGTGTTTGTCGTCGGTGTGGGCATGACCAAGGTAATGTTGACATTATTAGTTAGTATTGTCTCAGTCGGTAATACGACATGAATGTCCCCATGAGACTTGAGGCTGGCATAGTTGGCTCCAGATCGCAATGCTCCTTTTTAAAAACGTTTTGTTGCAGTGAGTCAACAGGCCAAAGTGTAGTGAACTTTTAACTGTGCTCATATTGTTTCAACAAGTGTCCACGATCCGTGTCACACCTGACACTACACATTGTAAACATCAGCTAGCATTAGCTAGGTTAGCCCGAACAAGGTAACATTGTTGCAGTTTAGGTTTGTGTTTAACGCTACTTGTTGGTTTTCTGAAGATATGTAGCAATATGTCTGGGTTGACTGCTGAACGTACTTTGCTTTGGATCGTATGTACTTATTTTGAGTCCATAGTTCATGGCCAACAGTTAGAAACTGTGCAAAGGGTCATCTCCTCACACATGACCCGCCCTACTCTGACATCTGATTGGCTTAACCGACAGTACTAGCCAATCAGATGTAGAGTAGGGCGGGTCATGGCCGGACTTGGAGCATGTTTGGCATTTCGATTAATCGTTTTAGCTCTTATTTTCAAGTCAAGTTCATCACAACCCTTTTATAATTACAGCTTGATTAGTGTGACTCACTGACGTTTCATCTAATGTAATTTCACGGTAACAATAACGTTGAATGTTTGAGTCATCCTCTACTTGAGAACAGGAAAACAGATGTGAATACATGTGTTGTTTGACTCTCACCGTCTGTCACACTGTTCTGTGCTTTGCTGCAGTTTGACAAACCTGGAGCCCGAGGCGACTATGATTATCCTGACATGGCCAAGGAAGCAGGTGCTTATCTTTCGGATTATAGACGTTGTTCAGTCACTCAAAAGATACCATATCTGTGAAATGGATCTCGATGCATAACAAGTGTTTTATTACTGTATGTCTTCATCCTATTTTAGGTCAAAATGCTCTAGCAGATGCAGGAGTCCCGTATTCTGCCATTGAACAAGCCTGTGTAGGATATGTCTATGGTAAAATGTGACTGTTATTGTTTACATTTTGCATGTTTTCCACTGAAATATTGAAGTACCAACTTTCATATTACAATACTACATATTTTCTTACTACACTCTTATAATGTCCTGTATCCTATGTACTTTAAAAAATCCATTTTAAAGGAAGGTGCTTTTGTTCATGAAAGAAAATCAAAGTGTCTCTCATATTGTAATTACCTTAGTAAAACAAACAAATCAGGATTAACATCTTCTCTCCGACCTCATTCCCTCAGGGGACTCCACATGTGGGCAGAGGGCCATTTACCACAGCCTTGGCCTGACCGGGATCCCCATCATCAACGTCAACAATAACTGCTCCACAGGCTCCACTGCTCTCTTCATGGCTCGCCAGCTGGTTCAGGGAGGTGAGCAGAGCAGGACGCCTTGAAAGTGATAAACCACCCAAAATCTATACTTTTAATAAGGAGGCTCACACGGTTCCAGTGGAGTCGAACGATGACTCAACAGAGAAAAGTGTTGCAATATCCATAGAAACCTCTTAAACGACTCCTGCAGATTAAATCCATTATTTATTATTTAACTGAAACTGTAAACTCTGCACTTCTCATCTCCTTTTGCAGGTCTTGCCGACTGTGTGCTGGCCCTCGGGTTTGAGAAGATGGAGAAGGGCTCTTTGTCCGCAAAGGTATAAAAAAAACTACGCTTTGTTGTTGTTGTTGTTTTATTGGATGTAGAGGAGATGGACAAAATAACACGTCACATTATCGTGTTGTTGTAATTGTGTAGTTTTTGCGAGCAGCAGAGAATATCGGCTGATTTCCACACTCGTCCTCAGAGGGATACAGCTCATTGATGTATAATAAAAACACGTATCGCAGCACTCTCAACAAATCAACTGCACTTTATTGATGAAGAAATAATGCGTCTCTGCCTCAGTGTTCATGAACAACTTATTGCTATTGAGTGAATTCTTATTACAGGGGAGCAGAGGGGATCGAGTGGTGGATATAATAAAGAGATCTACCTTTTTATAAAGCAAACCTCAAACACAAAAAGGCTGAGCGTTCAAAACATAAAAACTATAGAAATATATCAGTATCTATTATCAACAAAACAAGCACTGATATGTTATATGTAGGGGTGTAACGGTTCACAAAATCCACGGTTCGGTTCGGTACGGTACAGTGGAGCCACGGTTCGGTACGTTTTCGGTACGTTTCGGTACGTTTTCAATACAGTAGAAAACTATAAATGCCAGAGAAACGTACTTGATTTTAAAATATATTTATTCATTAAAACTAACATCATAAAGTTATTCTTTGAACAATGATGGAACTATACCTGAGTGACCCATCTTCTGGGGTGTCTTCTTAGCAGCGTGTAAAATAAAAACAGTTTCTTATGAAAACTAAAATGTAGCATTGTTTGCTGTAGTTATAAACAAATAAAAGAAACAATCCTGTTTTATATGGAACTATGTGTGTGTGTGTGTGTGTGTGTGTGTGTTTCTACTCAATGTTTAAGTTTTTTTTCAGAAAGATGAGAATGTCTATATATATATATAATGTATATATACACTGTATTTATCCCTTTATGGGGGACATTTTTCTCTGCATTTGACCCATCCCTGTATATAGGGAGCAGTGGGCTGCCAATGAAAGGCGCCCGGGGAGCTAGGGGTACAGTGTCTTGCTCAGGGACACTTCGACACATGACACGGCCCAGTCAAGGATTGAACCTTCGACCTTGCGGTTACCAGACAACCCTCTTAACCCAGGGAGCCACGGTCGCCCCCTTAAAAAAAAAAAAAAAAAAAAAAAAAAAAAAAAAAAATGAACGGTTCGTTCGGTTCGTCATGCGTACCGAACCGTGAGCCTCGTACCGAACGGTTCAATACGAATACGCGTATCGTTACACCCCTAGTTATATGCCATCGTAGATGTGTTTGCTCATTCCAGATGTTTATGGCTTATTTGTTTTCTGGCACACTTCTGTTTCTGAATTATTGAACATTCTGGAAATTCCAGCTTGTTGGTGTATAAATGTAATTCAAGAAATACCTGCTTCTAGTTTATGGACAGGACCAATCCAATGGACAAGCACATGGAGGTGATGATCAACAGCTACGGGATGGTGGCAGCTCCAGCAGCAGCACAGATGTTCGGTAACGCTGGCAGAGAGCACATGGAGAAATATGGTACACGCTACAAAAACATCACACGGTCTAACACGTGACAGTGATGGATGCATCTTGCATTGAGGTCATGGTTTTTACTATATCATATACAGTGAATGTCTGTGTCAATGTTTAAATCTCCTCCAGGCACAAAACCGGAACACTTTGCCAAAATTGCCTGGAAAAACCACAAGCATTCCACCAACAACCCGTAAGAACGGGTTACCTTTAAAGAATTGCTTCAAAATATCCTTGAATTTATACTCCATTCAAGTTTGTGTGCGTGTGTGAATATGTGTGTCTACATTCATGCAGGTATTCCCAGTTCCAGGATGAGTACAGCTTGGAGCAGGTGATTAACTCCCGGAAGGTGTTTGACTTCCTTACTCTGCTGCAGTGTTGGTAAGAGCTTCGCCGATTTACAGTTAGTGTCGTCATCTCTTGACAATCCATTGATCATCCGGCCTCGAGTGTAACCGTCAGGACAGGGGTTCTATGTATTTGACCAAAGACAATTGTCCACCACGTCAGCTTGTCCCGCTCTCCTTCTCTCGTCAGCCCGACATCAGATGGTGCCGGAGCAGCAGTTTTGGCCAGCGAAGCCTTCGTCAGGGAACACCGTCTGGAGAACCAGGCGGTGGAGATTGTGGCCCAAGAGATGGTGACTGACCTCGCCTCCACTTTTGAAGAGAACAGCTGCATTAAGATGGTATGGAATTGTCTCATGACAACACACCGTGTCTGTAACATTCTCCCCTTGTCTGGATCTACATTAAGCTACTTTCTACTTTCACGTTGTGCTAGGCTACATTCCTGCTAATTAACGAATCAAAAATGTCCGTTCAGGTGGGATATGACATGTCTCGGTCGGCTGCCAATAAGTGTTATGAAGCTGCAGGTCTGAAGCCCAGTGACGTGGATGTGATTGAGCTGCACGACTGCTTCTCAGCCAATGAGCTCATCACGTATGAGGCTCTGGGGCTGTGTCCAGAGGGTGAGACCGCACCTCCTAAAACCCTAAACTGCTATTCTAAAACTTTAGCTGTTAGCTGTCCTCCTTCCACCTGAATTTAACTTTCTACTTTCAGGAGAATACATAGACATGACAATGTGCCATGATAAGGAATATCCTCATCGAGGTTTTTGGACCCTATTGATGCAACTCATTTAATATAAAGTAACCTCTCATGTTCAGATGACGTTTTTTTGCTTCGTTGAGTGAATGGTGTGTGACAATATTGTGTAGAGCAGCCTCATTACATTACATTACAGTCATTTAGCTGACGCTTTCATCCAAAGCGACTTACAATTTCATTCTGCTAAACCCGTTTAATAAACTAGAATTTCGACATGATTTGGCTGTGAGGCGTTTTAACATGTATTAGTTAAACTGGATATTCATTACTGATGTCTGCAACATCATTTTGTCTCGTCAAACCATGATCATCTTGTGTGTTTCACAACCAGGTAAAGCAGGAGAGCTGATTGACAGAGGGGACAACACGTATGGAGGCCAGTTTGTGGTCAACCCCAGTGGAGGTCTCATCTCTAAAGGACATCCTCTGGGTGCCACAGGTAGGTCAAGGTATTTCTGACTTGCTTGGAGCAGCGGATTAATGGGGATTTGCCACACTGTACACAAGATATGACGAATTGTGTTTATTGTGACGTCGTGCATGCTGGTGTAAATCTTCAAACTTTGCCAAACAACAATCCACAGTGGCCACTAGGTGGCATGTGTCACATAGTGATGAGCACCTTGTAACTGGGTAAGCCTGCATGTGAGAGGGCTTTGGCAAGCCTCCGCTGTAATCTCTCATGTTGAACTCTAAACGGTGCAGCTGACTCTGCAGCTCCAACATTTATCATGCACATACTGTTTAATATTATACATAGATTTGTGTGCCCTCAAACACACACACACACACACACACACACACACACACACACACACACACACACACACACACACACTGATGAGCGACAACAAAGTGAACATTTCCTCACACCTCATGATCTCAAGCGTCACTCCCTCATGATTTTTTGCATTTGACTTTTCCCATTCATCCCATCAATACTCCCTCTATCTGCTGGGGCACTCTCCCGGTGTTCGAGTGCCCCAGTCGGCGCTAAGCTCCGTCTGATCCACGGTGTTGCTCCTAATCTTCATCGTCACCTCTAACCTCGGGGAGCAGCACTGTGAGCAGAAATAGAGATGGCTAATTCACTCGCTCGTGCAGAGAGCCCCACCTCAGGAAGAAGCGATGTTTACGTGTTGAACTGACATCCAGAGACAAGTGTGTAGGTAGTAAATTACCACGTATTCCCCTTCAGAACTTAATGAGCTGAAAGGGCATCAAACGTGCACTTGTAATTTTCTCTCCTTAGAAGAAGACGATTTCTGAACGTTCCTTTTTCATTATGTATAAATAACATCCGAGGCCTTTTATTTGGATAAGTAGCCAAGCCTGCGATCCATTTTCCAATTGGCATTTAGACAAAATTGCACTGACACTAACCAGTCCTCCACCAGGAGAAGATTAGGAGAGTTGCTGCAGGATGTAAGAGACGCACCGTGAAGAAGTCTTAACCCTTAAGTCCTTTAGCTTAACGGCATAATCGAGAAATGCGAAAGCTCATTACGGAGAAGGGATGAAATACTTAGCTGTAACGCTAGCGCAGGAGCTGTCCCTGCCGAGATCAAGGAGTTATTATCACCCCTCTGTGAAGATGTTGTGTTTAACACTACAATGCTTTAGTGCCGCTTCACTCGGGGACCGAGACATGTGCCGGGATTGTGTCCGTACTAAGTGTTGACTAAAGTATCACCCCCAAGAAAAATAATGCATTTACTGCAACAATTTTCATTCTCCGCCTCTTTGTTATGGTACTGCGATGAGCGTTCTGCTCCTGACTAGACATTTTAAGTGAAATATTTTGTATTTACATTGGATCCAATGACTAGGAACTAGGATGCTTTAACGCATAACTTCTAACTCTGCACTTCCCCTCGTCTCCACAGAGAATTTTAGCATCTGTCAGCAGCTCATTGTGTTAGTTTTGGAGTTGGCAAATTGACTCTTCACTCTCACTTCTCTCATTAACATTGTTTACAGCTGCAAAAGGCAGCTGTTTTTTCTTTTTTTTATTATTTTAAGCAAAAAAATGTTTGCAGACAGACGGTTAACAATTAACTGGTGAACAAAGTGGAGCATTTAGCGGTCTAAAAGAGAGATGTTTGACAGCTAAATGACACCGAAAAGAGTGCTAAAAGGAGTTTTTGAAATTGTATCTTTTATTAGGTGACTATTAACACCACTCTAAATGAATGCTAATTTTGCCTTGTGTCTGCCGGATGTGTAACTAAGCAACTGTTTGCTCTTTTAGCTTTATATGGTTTCTGCTGCGCTGAAGTTGACAAAACATCAGCTACTAAAAATAAATGTGTTTTATGACACTAGTGCAGTGTCCGTACAAAACATGGCTGGAAGGAATGGGCTGAATGCTTGACCTGTGGTGCTGCTACTTGCACCTCTCTCGAGAACCGCACATATAAACAAGACCCACAGACGGTCCGACCCACAGGCAGAGAGCTTGCTTGCTTTATAGTCGTATAGTAAATTTGAGGGGCTTTTTGTTCTGTCCAACAAATACACCTGAAAAGAAATTGCAATACTTCCATTAATGCATTGTACAAAATGTATTTTTTTTCTTCTAGTAACTACATTTCAGAGTCTAAATCAATCCATAAGTCAAAACATAATGAACCAAGTGTAAAAAACAACAAAAAACAGTTCCCAATAATGACATCTGCAATTATGTTTTTGTCTTTCTCACTTTGTTTTAATGTACCTCTCTCTCAGTTTGGGGTGTGACGATACACTTTCAGCCATTTACAGCTTCAATAACCACACATTCCATTGGCAGCCTACACCCACATCTCCCCGTACGAGTCGCGTTCACCCTCGTTTCCTTCTCTGCCTCCTTGTCCTCCTCTTAGGTCTGGCCCAGTGTGCAGAGCTGTGCTGGCAGCTCCGAGGGCAGGCGGACAGGAGACAGGTCCCGGGGGCAAAGGTGGCCTTGCAACACAACATTGGCTTAGGAGGAGCTGCCGTTGTCGCTCTCTACAGACTGGGATTCCCTCAGGAGTCCAGGTGAGGAAGTAGTTTCACCGTTTAGATTCTCCATGTAGCATTTATTTTATTAGGAATCTATTTTTGCAGTCTCAAAAAAGACAGATGATCTGCTGATTAATACGCCAGAGGCATAATGCATGGGATATCCGTTTCTATATTCTGTAACAATTACAGCTCTTCTCTTCGTCATTTGGGCTCTAGATACACTACGTTGCTTTATCCACCGTTTCTATTCTGTAATATAACATTGAGATTGAAATGTGTACAGCCTCACACTCTTTTACCTGCTTTCCACAGTTCCCACGTAGGTGCAGTGCCCACCAGCTCAGCCAGCGGTCTGGAGGGGTTTAAATCATACCCTATCTTCAAAGAGATAGAAAAACGTCTACAGGAGGTATAACGGCACACTGTCGCTAACAACATCCACCTCACATCTTAAGCTAACCGTCCTTTGTGTGATAACTAAAACAACACACGTTCTTATTAGTTTGAACTTTACTCGCTACTTCTTCTCGTTCTGCATGTTCAACCCTCACTCACTTTCCAATGTATTATTACAATCTGTGGCTCTGAACAAATGCAAAGAGAGTTCAGTTTGATTAGTGGTTGCAAGTGTTGGTCACATGTCAGGTGACTATCGGGGCGTTCTTGCCCAGAATAGCTTGGGTTGTTTGAAGACGTTCCTTCCACAATTTGACCACTGAAGGAACCTAAAATGTGGGTGCAATACATCTCGCCTACAACCACTGTGTGTCAAATCTAACGCCTTCTGAACTCCCTGCAGGAAGGAGAGCAGCTTGTCAAGAAGATCGGTGGAGTGTTTGCCTTTAAAGTGAAGGACGGACCAGATGGGAAAGAGGGGACTTGGGTCGTCGATGTGAAAAATGGCAACGGTTCTGTCACCACTGGCCCAGGTGTGTATCTCAGCGGAAGTGTTGACGAGGGATTCTCAGAAATTCTCTCGCCGACGGGCTGAAATTGGTGTTAGGTCATTTTCACATAGTAAGACCTCTCTCTGACAGGTAGATATGACAGAAACTCAGCAGCAGCTGAAGATGAATATTTCGTTTTCACTGAATTTAATTGGTTACAGGAACCACATGCATGTGTCATGGTTCGAGTTGTGGAAGTAAGAAAAGAAACCGGATTGAACCACTTTCTTTGTTTGGCTCGTTGTCTTTTGGAGCTGAAAAGATGAATAGTTTCCATCCCCTCAGATAAATCCTGGTTTAAAAAACAACTTTAAATTGAGAAATTCTTCACCTTTTTGTAGGGGTGTATTAGAGAGTCTCTTGACAAAACATCTAAAAGGTTGCTATTTAATTGATTCTTTTGGGGGTTAAGATGTGAGAGATTGCTTTGCTTCTCTGGCTGTGTAGCTGCAATTCTAGTAATTTACAAGTCTAGTAAAACTCACCAGTGAAGCAATCAAAGCAGTTGACATTTTCAACACAGTCCTCGTCACAACAATTATCTTTTTAAATGTCTTCTTTGGATTTAAATACTGATGAAGCTGCTGCAAAGGATATCAAAACATGAAACTAATTCAAAACGTGTAACTCGGGAAAAGGAGCAACTCACATAAACGCACAATGTTTTTTTCCATCTTTCTGATGCTTTCAGCATTTTGATATATCGTCAATACGCCAGAGGCAGAAGTCATGAGTGTTACACACACACACACACACACACACACACACACACTCCCAGAAATAGCCCCCTTGGCTGTTTTCATTAGGCTGCCTCATCTTGTGATGCTCTCTGGATCCAAACCATTATTTCTGAGGCTACCGTTGACTCTCCATCTGACTCCCTGTTCACAAAATGGAAAGAAACTTCTGGGAATATTTTAAATGCTCTACCACAATACATCCTTGTTCTTTTTTCTTTTGCCTGTATGGTATGAAAGCACTACATGTGTATTTGGCAACTAAGAGATGATCTATTCTAGACTAGTCACTTTTGAGAGAAGAAATAACACAATCATTACAAGTGAAAAGACGATGAAATACACTCTTGCTCAATAAATGACGTCCAGAGAACTGGAAGGGCACTTAGAGAGTGAGTGCAGACCTCAGGTGTGTATTCGCCCCCCTGGATTTGGATCTCCCTTGCACCATGCTGCACCCTGCCTAGTTTTTCTGTAATGCTGCTGACAAAACCAACACGCAAAACCGATAACGTAACCTCGTCGGCGGAGGTAACTATAACCTGAATCTGCAGCTCCCCTCTGGCTTAACGGAGCTTTAAAGTGAGTTCCAGCTCATCGATTCGCTGTCTGACCCACAACTTCAATGTACTGTGTTGGTGTTGGAGTTTATGACATGTATGTTTTTTTGGACTGTTCGACTGAGAGGATTGCTCAGAACAATAAGGAAGTTCATAACACAAACTTATACACAGGTTCTGCAGTAAAAAAAACCCCCAGTGTTCTCCTGATTCCACTTTTTGATGCCGTAAGTGTATCCATACATCATCGTGACGCCTGAGGCAGGAATCATGCCTATTTCAGCGATAATGGTTGTATGCTGCTTCTTTGACAGGCTGAGGGGTTGATTCAGACGGCTTGTTCCAGAAAGCCTCGGAAAACAATTTTCATAATGCTTTTTGGATTGTTGCTTCAGTGGAAGGAACTGCATTGGACTTGTGTACTGCACACAAATGGACGTTTCATCCAAATGCCAAATGTATTCTTAAGTGCTTTCTATTTCGAGCATTGCCATAGTGGTGACTAATATTCTCCTCTTGTGTCTCTCTTCTTAAGCACATAGCGGTTATTTTTCCTTAGTGTGTGTGTGTGTGTGTGTGTATAAGGAACAGTAAATAATGCATTTGTTTCTGTGTGCGGGAGTTTTTTAATTATAATGCATTTGATAAATTGTGGTAGTGAGCCGCGGTGAAAAAGCCTCTTAATTATTTTTCGTTCAGGTGAAAAGGCGGACTGCACCTTATCCATGAGTGACGAGGATCTTCTGGAACTGATGACAGGAAGGTTGAATCCACAAACGGTATGTAGTTCTACATTAACCGCATCTATCTGTACTCGCATGGGGACGCTTATAAGGTTCACAAAATCAAGTCATAAATATGAATAGTACAATAATGTAAATATACAGGATCGATTTACGAACAATTGACAATATCCATCAAATTTAATTGTAGTTGTTTTTTCCAAGTAATGCTGAAATCACCCATCAGCGATCCTCCACTTCTGTGCTTGGTTAGTTTGCTTTCACACCATAAACAAACTGCACCACAGTCCAGTTGGGAAGGGACCTTGGTCCAGATGTTCAGTCCAGTTGTTCAGTTTGATTGACTGCTTTCACACCAAACAAAGTGATGGAACTAAACACCAAAAAAACAAAACAAAAAAAAGCACCAGTTTGTTTTCACCAATCCAAACCGGTTGTGTGTGTGAAAGCACCCTGAATGCCTCTGATTTGTGTTTTAACACACTACTATATTAAATTAAATTAAAGACAAGTCCTAAAATGCTCTCGGTTCTGGTGCAGGTTGTTTGAGCAGCCAAACCCATCTGTTGTCTCTTCCCATTGACATATATTTCTTTTCACTAAGAGCTGTCGCTGTTGCGTGTTACGCGCTAAAATACAACCCGGTCTGCCACCTGTTAACCAACCATTCCATTTGAATGGTTTCTGTACAGACGCATTTCCATTTAGTCAGTAAGCAACAAAACTCAGAGTTGTGAGTTGTCATTACCAGTGTGTAGATGTTAATTGCGCTGGCCTCCCCCATAGGCTCTGGGGAAATATGATCAACACTGCTGTGAATGTTTTGCAAATTGCAAGTTTTGACTGAAGCTTTCCTGCCAAGCGCAGCTGCATCCAGCTGGCAATTACCGGTCGAGAGAAACATAAATATCATGTAGGCTTAGAGATGAAACACTGCCTACATCAAGATGATTGTGATGCCAAATAAATACAAAATACCATTAACTCACTTTCATATACACACAACTGGATAATACAGTGAGTGTAAGATGGTTAATGAATTAACAGGTGATAAAAGAATAAGAAAATAGTTTACATTTAGATGGAGTAATTCAGGATTTTAGTGTATTTTCTTAGAACTGATATTGAGCAAGTAGGATATGTTTTTGTTTACCGGTGGGTGGTAATACCTGTTCGACATCTCTGCCCGCAGCAGCCTTCTCTCGGAGGCTTGTATGCTCCAGCGTTCCACCTTTTTGTCTGAGAAGACAGACTGCAGAATTTGAGACGTGTATTTAAAACGATTAGTCTCAGCCCTCTGCTAAATGTCACCGAGCAGAACAAACTGCCGTAGCCTGCTTGTTGTGCAGACGGGTGTTAACTTGAAGTGCATGTTGGATGACTGAAACCTAAATTGTCTCAAGGGGAATTTGTTTAGGACAAAGAGCATAAAAGAATTTCCAACAACCATGCATGTTGATCTAGCCAATACCCTTTTATAGTGGCTCTCACTTAAAAGCATCTTTTCCAATATGTCAGTAGATTTGTTTGTCAAAAAAATGTCAGGTTTTCTTTTTCACCGAATGTTTTTATTAAAATTGCAATCTGATGAAGTTAGACATTCTAATCCTTTTTACTCCTGTCTGCAGGCATTCTTCAAAGGGAAGCTGAAGATCACTGGGAACATGGGCATCGCTATGAAGCTGCAGAACCTGCAGGTTACTCCGGTGAAGGCCAAGCTGTGAGACCCTCGGCTAGCGTTGTGTCCTCTGAGCAGCACTTCAAGGATTCCCTCCGATTGCACTTTGCTAATCAACAAAGCTCAAGGAAAACCTTCGTTTGAAAGTTTTAATTCCAGCTGCCACTTTAAAATCGGAGCACGCTCACTGCATAGAATATATATATAGTTTTAAATATCCTGTTATGTTGTTAATCTACTTAACCGATCATCCTAAAGTCTGATATCATTTATGAAACATCCATCGTCTCTAATATGCTTATATGCAACATCGGTGCACATTTTGGACATATGTGATGCTCCTCCATGTTTGCTTAATCATGTAGTCAAAACACTTAATGTGCCTCTAATTTCTCTCTATGAAATTAACCCTAACCCCTTTGAAGACATTTTTGGTCTCAACCATTTTGATAGATAATATGTATTTAATATACGTCTGTAAATGATAGCAATTGTCTAATAAATAAAAATAAAATTAATCTTTTTCTGACAATAACAACCTCTTTAAGTTTTGTTTTCCTTCAAGTAAGGTTTATATATCTTCTTACTTAAAAAAACTACACCTCAGTGGCCATAAATAATGAAATATGTGACACTCTTATTGTCCTTCTGTACCAGTGCGTACCCATTTCCAGCATATAAACTGGAGCATTTGTATGTGTATGACATTCGGCTCGTTGGAGATGAGCCAGTCCTGCGCAGAAGTGATCACCGGCGACAGCCGCACAATTAGTTAGATTTGTGTCCGACTTGATCCCGACTTGCTCCGATGTCATGAACAAGTGGTCGTCGATAACCTCACGAGATTGAGGCGGCCTCGGTTGCTACCCACCGACTGCATGACCCAGGGCATGATGGGGGAAACTCCTGGCTGTCGCCAGATCAAAGAGCTGATTGGCTCTTAGATTTGACAACGAACACTACGTTTTGTAGAAAATCCCATTTTATGTAATTGTAATACTTCACGCTAGATGGTTGGTTATTAGTCTCATGTTATGAAATTAAGGTTTAATCTAAAAACATCTTGTGTAATTGATCGTAATAAAGCTTATTATTAACACATATCAAGACGAGCAGCAACGTGGTTCACAGGCAGACATAAAGGAACAAAGGATGGCATACGATGCAGATATACGCAAGTTTCCACATAAATATATATTCACAAACTCGTATGAATAGATCCGAACGAGGTCTCTAAACTACAAGTAGCCTGCAGATCGGATCTAATGGGATGTTTCTGTGACTTGCTGTTTATTATTTTGAAGGCGGCTGGTTTTCTTTTTTTCAACACCCCCCTGCTGCTGCCGCCTGCTCAATGTGTCCAATGTTATGGATTTGTTATGTTCTGGTGTCTCTCTAATGACTTGACCTGCTGGTCTCGTGTGCATTCAATCAAGCCCTCGATGACTATTTGCGCACCTGTAGAGTCACTCATTAAAGGGTACATGTCTCATCTTTCACTGAGGAAGTGTTTGTAATCTGCCACTCCAAATAGAAACATTTACAATCAGACTCTAGTCTGAATCTCTTTCTTCCCTTGCTGCGCTAGACTTTTCCACTGAGTAGCGCACCAGAGATTAAGTCAAACAAAGGACCGTTTTTTTAACGTGCAACTCAACCACAGCTTGTAATAAGGCCATGATGCTTTTGTTTGTCTAAATCCTGCATCCAAATTAGAAAATACTTTTCAGCTCTGTTTAAAAGTAGAATTGTGTTCCCTATATCAGCACTATCAGGCTCATACAGTTATCTACTAATTCTCACTGGGTAGCATTCAAACAAAGGGATTTAATTTGTTTTTGTATCTGTTTTTGTTTCAGCTTTTGTGCCCTACTTCCCTCTTTCTCCATTTTCCCTCCATTTTTCCTATTCATTTATCCCTCTTGGCCTCCCCCCTTTGCCCGCTAAAGGGCACCTTCTGCCAGATCCAGCCTGCGTTCCTAATTGCTCCTATCTGGCCCACTCCCTTTAGCCCACTCCCCATCCTGTCCCTTTGGCCAGGTGGCCAAATGGTGATGGTTCAGATGCTGCACAAGCTACATGGCTGGCCGGCCTCACTGACTATCAGCAGTGGGCTGATGGCTCTTTAGGAGATGTATTGTAACAAACACAGTGTGATGGGGTGGGATGAGGTGAAGCGCTCTGGTGTTAGCCTTTAGTCAACTTTACCTCGGCTCAGCCTCAAACGAATAAATAACCTCGGCTCCGAGTTTTTCTAATAAGTCAAGGTATATTGGACCTTATTTGAGTGAGACTCATCAATACTGCAAAGGCATTGACATTTGTTCGTTGATTAAACTTCTGCATACAGTGTTACAGCACTGTATACTGTGTTACAGCATACATCCCAGTTCACCACCTGCCTATAACTACGTCTGAAAAGAAATCGATCCTGCATCTGTAAATATAACAGACACTGTGATGTGGACAGAAATCGAGTCGGTGCACAGAGCTGGACTGTGTCTAACAGCACATTGAACACATTGGGGACATATAGTTAGATTTATACATTGAGACAAACAATTACATGCTCTGCCTTCTGACCTTTGGACACAGATGATTATATACAACCAAAGAAAAGTTCATTCCAACGTATTAAGAGTTATGTTGTCATTACAGCCTTTACAACTTTTTTTTTTTCCCCCTCCCAAAAGTTATGGCTTTCCAAACCTTTTCATCTTCTCCAGCACTGGTAACACCAATGCTACCAATTCCAATGAAAAAATAAATAAACCAATAACAAATACAAGCCTTTTGAATGTCAGGGAGAACTGTGCATTAAAGTGACTGTAATGCACTGCAGATGGCAGCTTCTAAACACCAGAACAATAAGACCACTGTACAGAAGATGTTCATTGTCTTGTTTATAATGGCACAGTGAATGTCCCTCATGTCCCTAAAATGATCTTGAGTCAGTTGCTTTAAAAACACCATCGTTGAACCTGATGAACAGTGAGTGGGATGTAAGCTGCTGGTCATATGCAAATTGAACGCAAACAAAGGATTTTGATTATCTTTGTGAAGAGGAGCTAAAATGGAGCTACAGTGGTCACATTTATAAAGAACTGCAAACATCGAAGATGAAGGATAAAGGAAACTAATTATGTAACTAAAGCAAATGCAGTTACCTGTTCTAAGTGAAGTAAAGGTTTGTTAAATATACTTCAACATTCAGGACACTCTCCTTTCAATCTGTCTGAGTATTTGGTCAGTGATTTAGCCAATGCACACAATTCCTCCAAAGTTGCCTTGCTAATAGTGTTTCTCTGATCTTTATAACCCAGCTCTTGTTGCTTCTGCTCAGAGCTTTTGTTTTGGGTGCAGTCTGTGGAATATACAGTATGTTATAGATATTTGGTGCACTTAAAGTCCTTTAAGTCATTTATTGACACGGGGCCTTTAGGGTGTGTCATGTACGATAGTGCACATCAATATTGAAATATCAGCCCAATCAAATTTGAAAAAAAACATCCAAGTAAACTTGGCTTGGATTGAACCAGCACTCTGGTAATCTTTTAAATCTCTTCTCTTTACTCATTTAACAGCTCAGTTGGTCATGTATGCCTTAAGAGAGAAGATGCAGCGTGTCAGATTTCTATCCTTGAAACGTCATATACTGGAACCTTCAAACCTCATGTGCCCAAACCATTGTAAATAACTCCAATAGTACACTATTTGTACATTTTTATATATTTTTCATTTCTTGATGTTTTCTTTTTTACAGAGTCGGTACATTTTTATAAATTTCGGACTACAGTGAAATGTTTCTTTTTACAAATACAGAATGGCAGCTCTTGAAACACACTGACATTTTAGTAAAATCTACATTTTTTTGAACTTTTCAAATACATACATGTACAGCATATATCATATACATATGGACAGAGTTCCGAGTATGACCCGTGATTGTCGACTTGTGTTGTTTTCAGGGTACTTCATTAGCGCACTGGTCCCACATGCTTCTCCTTTGGTCGTTTAAGGCAAAGAGGAAATACAATGGGGTGCATCGACAACTTAACATGACTTCAACACAAGGACAAAACGCTCGTCTTCGATTTCATCGTGACCTTCATCGTCTTCTTGTCTTGATTCTGGCAATGACCGTACAGTACTGCAGGTATGAGGCAGAATACCCACTTAGACTCAGGACAACAAGGCAGAGAAGAGAAGTGTAGGGAAAGATGTGATAAATTGGAAATAATCCTTTTTTTCTCCAAAATATGAGACATTTGTTTTCCTGAATGTGACCCAAACTGTTGCATATGTGTGTTTAAGTAAAGGTTTCTTGTGAAAGCTAAATGATCTTGTATTGTCCCACTCTTGGTTGTGCGCATTATTAAGTCCGGTAATTTATTGGAAGAATGCTCCAAAAAACCCCAATTCTGCTAAAAAACATACCAAACCAGATCAGAATTAATAAACAGAGTTATGAGTGGATGTTTTCTGTCCACAGAGGGATAGGTTCCTTAAATTATATCTGGTATTTGCCATTACGTTCTCAAATTTCCACTGCACTGAGACGGGCTGACTCACAGAACTGGGGGGGATTTTGTGAAAGCTTGAACAAGATGAGTTCTCCTGTTTGAAATGACTGTCAGCTAGAGCAGCGCACTGTCACTGCTTGTACCAAATAATACATATCTGATAAATATGTACACACACACAAAACATACACAAATGTGGGTTGTTATTCATGTTATGTAGAAAAACAAAAATCGTCTTTTTTTTTTTTTTTCCCAGGGTCATCTGTATTTATCCACCCTGGGCTGCTCTCCTTCTCGGAGGGGAAATGCATGTGAACTTAATCACCTCAATCTTTAATATGTCTTCCTCTCCTGCCGGTCCTGCAGCTGTAGACGTGTCAGTAGCTATTGGCAGGGGCAGCTGCTTTTATACATTAGTCTCCAGCCCGTTCATATCAATGGAACAGTGTTCCTTATCCCTGTGCTCTCTCTTGTGGTGAGAGGAGTGAGCGTGTTTCTTCTTCTCTAGTGGCCGGACGCCTTCCTCCAGCCGCATCAGGCGAGCCACATCTGGGGAGAGGTGGCCCTGCTTGCTGCCTGGTGGAGGCGGCTGGTAGCAGCCGTTCTTCTGATTCTGGTAGGCCATCATCTGCTGGATGCTTATCATGGGCTTAGTTTCACAGATCAGAGGCACCTTGGTGGACGCAGTGATGGCGGAGGAGAAGAAGAGGAATCAGAATTACATACATTTTAAATTTGCAGATATGTCTTTCGTAAACCTTACCAAGTAGGTTTGTTCTGGCAGAAAGCCCTAAAAACAAACTTCTCCCATGTGCGATTATACACTGCTGTCACACTGACAGATTAAATGGCACGATGCCAAGCTTATTACTATGAAGATGAACTGTAGTCTCCTGCCACTTGTGAACATGTTCACCATTATCAGAATCATTTTGGGTTTGACCTCCAACTGATGAATGAGAAAACGTAAAGCTTTTGCATTATTATTGATGGTAAAACTGGATAAACTTGCCATCATGCATTTACTACAATTTCCCCTTGAATTCTATATTCAGCCTGAGATGAGAAGATTGATACCGCTCACTATTTGTTAAATATTCAGCTGGAGCCAGGCGTTAATTAGCCTTAACGTAATGATGACGCAGGAAAAACAGCTGGCTTCGACAGAATGCAACTTTTTTAAGCAATACGAATGCACACAAATACAAAAGAAAGACACGACTAGACTACATTTCTGCTTATCCTGGAGCTTGATAATTCTTACTTCAGAAAAAATACAGAGACTGAGCGAAAGACTGCAAAGAACTGGAGTTCCTTGTGAGTGTAGAAATCAGTCAGTGGCTGCATTACACACAAACACACACAATCAGTCCACAAACACACACAATCAGTCCACAAACACACACAATCAGTCCACAAACACACACAATCAGTCCACAAACACACACAATCAGTCCACAAACACACACAATCAGTCCACAAACACACACAATCAGTCTGTGCCTAATTGACTGCATTATAAACAATGTTCCATACACATACACATCCATACACACAGGTCTGTACAGCGGTAAGAAGACAACACAGATGGTTTATTTGCCTTGCAGGATCTCACCTGCTCCCCTTCTTTGACAAAATCTTTTCTGCAGATATGAGCCATGATGCCTGTGGCCAGAGCGTCGCCCAGCACATTGACCATGGTCCTGAATCGATCCCTAGATAATAAAATGATAAAGTCATCCACCGTGCTCATGAAAGCCTGGAAAAACAAGATATTATTCCTGATCTAAAACTAAATATTTCATTGCAGTCCTAAAGTTTAAAGTTGAAAGAGTTGGGTGGTCATTTGGTTCAATGAGATTCAGGTTTATGCAATGTAGAGTTACATGTAGATTACATTTACTGGAAGACACTTTACTGTCATAACCACATCCAGAGGTTGGCACACAGTATGTTCAAGCTTTCACGATGGAAACATGAACCCTTACTTACAAAGCCCAATCCACAGCGATGATGAGAGTGATGTCATCGGTGGGCAGACCCACAGAGGTCAGCACAATCACCATGGTTACGAGTCCGGCCTGTGGGATTCCTGCTGCCCCGATACTGGCTGCAGTGGCAGTGATGCTGAGATAACAGACAGAGGAGCAGGGTGCATTTTTATAATGTACAGGAACAAAGATAAGATGGAACTGTATTAATACCCAAGGGAATTCTTGTGCCAGAGTTTGCTCAAAGATTACAACAAGAACAAGTTCTAATCAAAGTGTTCCTTCTGAACTGAAGGAAGGTGAGGCTGTTTGCCAGCCTGTCAAGCCTTCCATTCAAGATCGGCATATTTGCAGTTTACACTGAATCTCCACTGTAAAATGAAAAGGGGATGTTTTCTAACAACCTGTGGCCCCACAAAATAATGCAGAGAGCTAATAACATAGTGTCCCTTGCCTTTCGAAGAAATGTTCAGTTATCTAGTACCGTAGCTAAGCTTGCTAGCATAATGTAGCTTATGTTAGAGCAGTTAAAACAAAGTCGAATCCATTCATTCAACTTTTAGTCTTATATTTTTGGTTTTGGCAAGAGTCATTAGCCTCCAAACTCTTTGGATACCAAGTATCTCTTTGTTGGATCAAACAAACACAGGACTATCAACCAAGAGACCCGTGTTTGAGATCGAGTGTCGGAAAGAGTTGTTGTGAAGTGAAGGTTTTCCTAAACCTACTAAATGGTTTTGTTGCCTAAACCTAAGGTTTGTTTTGTTGCTCTCTGAAAGTCATCATATTGTGTGTCTTTACTATTTTACTCTGTAACTTTACAGACCTGTAAGTCAAGTTGTCAATGCAAGGCTTTTACTTGTAACACAGTATTTTTACATTGTAGCAGTATGACCTGAATACTTCTTCCACCCCTTTGTGGTGAGAATGATTGAGCGGATGTTTTGTTCGAGACATGGACCTCTGAGATAAACTGTCTCTCTGTAGGGCTGGGGGGGGGGGGGGGGGGTTGGGGTTAGGTTAGGTTAGCATGCAGATGGAGCAGCTTCATGGTCAGCAGCCAAACGGCACAAGAACAGGATGCAGAGAGAGGGAAATATTATTATAATTCTGGCGTGACAAGGGAGATGAGTAATACAGGTCATATGGGTTTTACCAGCCAAAGGGATTACGAGGGAATGGCACAGACTGCCGCCATGAGCAGTGGTCTGCTTAATGTTATTACAGAAGGACATGTCATGAAATCAGAGGAGGAGCAGACCATTTTCCTGGACCTGAGTGGGCTAGTTTACCTGTGGTCAAATGTTATGTGGTGGTGATGTTGGTGGGAAGAGGACCATTGGTGTTTTTGTCTGTCTGTCTGTCTGTCTGTCTGTCTGTCTGTCTGTGTCCCCGGGGCTTCCAGACTGATTTAGCAGAAATCAGATCAGACTAAGAAGCTCATATGAGGCGTAATCTGTGTGACATTTACATATATGTGTATCTAGTAAATCCCATAATATTTTGTATTAATTCAGAATTAAACTAAATATGTGACGTTAGATTAATTCACGTTGCACTCAAAGCACCACAAGTATGCCCTCACCATTCTTTTGACCCAGATGAAATTTGCAAATATCGTCACACTTTGGGAGCAAAATTGCTGTTGAGATAAGACTCTGTCCAAAGAGTTATTATCATCTTAAAGGAATAGTTTGACGCAAGCTAGCCCCGTGTTAGTTGAGAGGATACTATACTCACACATCTGTATAGTTGGTATGAATTTACAGGCAGCAGCTGGTTAGGTTAGATTAGCATAAAAACTGGAAAAAGGGAAAAGAGCTTGCCTGGTTCTGAAATAGTTACAGCACATAACCTTCTATAAAACCACAGCTAACCATAATGTCAGCGCATAGCTGCCCCTGCTGTTTGTTGCTGTTAATGTTGGTCAGCCTGAAATATCTTGCTAAACTCAAAGCACAATTATCTGTGGGTTCATGTTTGTGTTTACTGTCACAGAGGAGAAATAAATCTTGTTCATGGATGATTACTTTTTTCCCACTGGCATTATCAGACTTGCTAATGCTAACGCTACCAGCAGCTAGAATATGTGTGAGAGACATAAACTGGGGCTACGATTAGGCGGAGTGGCCCTTTAAGCCCTTTGCTTTTTTTTTTTACTGTAAGTCATCCAACAAAATGCATTAAATCATATAAACTGCTGTTAAAAACGATTTAGCAGTTCTGATATTGGATGAAGGTCTAAATTTAGCTGGCCTTACCTGATCGTGATGATCTGTCCAAAGTCCAGCTCATAATTATTCACTTGGGCGATGAAGATGGCTGCCACGGCCTCGTAGAGGGCGGTGCCGTCCATGTTGATGGTGGCCCCGACAGGCAGCACGAAGCGGATGATGCGTCTGTCGATGTGGTTGTTCTCAAGGAGGCACTTGAAGGTGATAGGCAGAGTGGCAGAGCTGCAGCAGGAAATAATGACAATAATAATAATAATCAATTGAATAATATCACAAAATACAGGAGATGTTTACGATGTGATTGACATAATACTCCATGTAGTCATTTTTCTCTGTGGGGGCAAAAACAAAGAGATGAAACATCAGCAGTACCCTAAAACTGCCTCAAATAGGTACATTTGTAAATGTGTTTATTTAGTTGATTGATTTCATTTGAAAGCTGTTGATATTAGAACCAAAAACTAAAAGTATGTGACAGAAATGTTTTTCCCTTTTGTAACTCTTAAAAACACTGGGGTTGATATACATATACTGTATACCAAACATTTAAATATTCAAATAAGTTGCATACAACTGTCAAACTGCCAAATAGCCAGTAAGCATGCAAATTTGGCTACTTTTTTTGAGATGTTGTGATAAACGTGTGATATAAATCTTAGCTAGGGGGGAACCTGACTGATGCAAAAATATCCTTTTATTATTTGGTTCTAACTCCCAGTTAACTGTTAGCTGTGACACATAATGACACTGCAAATATATTAGTTTTATTATTTATTATTTGCAGGGACCCTCAATACTGCACTGGACCTCTGAATGTTTCTCATCAACAGGAGAGGATTCAAAGAGGATGTGTCAAGAGGATAAAATATGTCATCCTACTGATTTTAAACACTTATTAGTAATGTTGTTAATCCCTTTAAAAAAGCTGCAACGTGTAGTGTTGTTGGAAACATCAAATATATAGCCACTCTTAACATAAAATACAGCCATGATGTCGTGTTTGATGTCAAAAGGGTTACAGTTGAACCCCACAAACATCCATTTAATTCAAGGACAATTCCATTATCCACTCTATTTACGATGGCAATATTGTTTAAAAGCATGTCTATGCTCTAACCTCGGCAGGTAAGTAATCAGTTTCTGGTGAACCTTCAATAGAAGCTTATTGTTATTGAATGGTTGTACTCATTGTAAGAAAAAAACTTTACATGTGCAACAAAGCAAGCCTACCTGGAGGAGGTGGCCAAGGAGATGAGCAGGGCCTGCAGAATGCCTCTGATGTAAACAATGGGGCTCTTCTTAGTGATGAAGAAGTACATGGCCGGGAGGATGAATAGGCCGTGCAGCACTAAACCCATTACCACCGTAATGGCATAAAAACCCAGCTTCTTCCCCATGGCTGAAGGGTCATCCATCTCCAAGATCTTACCGGCAACCAGAAATACAATCCCAAAAGGAAAATACCTGTAAGGGAGGTGAAGTGCATATTCATAAAATGAATACATGTTTTTATTCACGGTCATGCATTTACTGTTCAACAAGACTTCTCCAACAGCCATGCTTGTGAGACCAAAATCACAAAGATACATTATCTAGCCATGACTATCTGAACAAAATGTTCTGCCAATCCATCAGAAAGATGTTTTTGGCCTGCTGGTGGTGCTAGATGAAAAGTCGGGGTATCACCAAAGCCATGAGGATTCATCCCCAGGGCACCATGAATATCTGTACCAAATGAAACGACAATCTATCCAATAGTTTTTGAGACATTTCACTAAAAACCATAAATGACAAATTCAAATTGGATCTAGAGGAAAAGTCAGGCGATCCCAAATATCAGTATGATTCATTCTGTGGGGAGCATGAATGCCTTTACTAAATTCATGGCCAACTGACTGAACAACAGACCAACATTGTCGTCGCTAAGAATGAGAAATTCCTTGTTTCAGCAAAAACGGCTCACAAATGTTCTTTTATTACTTATTGCTTACAAGATACAACGCTTACCAGATGACAATGGCAACAATCTTCAAAACTGCCTCATTCACACTCTGGCAGAAGTTAACCAAAGCGCTTCCATTGGGTCCCATTCTTCCTAACATTATTCCTGGGTTTGAAAAAAAAAATACAACAACATTAGTTGCATTCATCAATTGATAAAGGCATCAATCGTACACCTACAATGACACATTCAACTGTGTATATTGAAGAGTGTCATAATTTCTTTGCTCCCTGCCTTCCTCGTGGGAGCACAACACATTCAAAGATTGCCAAGACTGCAATTATGCAATTTTACATATTAATTTATGTATGTGCATTGTTCATGTTACTCTGTGGAGATGTGTGTGCAGGATCCATGGTAACCGCTTACCCATGATAGCGGAAAAAATTACAATCCCCAGCACATTCATGCCGTCGCTGGTACCGGGGGAGGTTTTCATGATGACGTCAGGTGGCGGCGTGAGATCCAGGGAGAAATTCTGCACATCTGTGCCGTTGTCATCTTGGATGCCGTAGATGTAGATCCTGCGTGTGGTGATCTCATCCAGGATCTGAGCCACCGTTGGTTTGGGGATAAGCTCGGGGACTCTCTGGGTTCGATACTTGAAACCAAAACACAGCACAAGCCCCGACATCAGCAGAGTATTCATGACACCAATAGAGATGTTCAAAGCAGCAGAATGGGGGAGGGAATAACTTTTGAATTAAAAAAAAATCACATTACAGTAGTAAATGTATGGAAGCCCATTCCCGCCAGCAAAAAAAAAAAAAAGATCACAAAAAAAAAAAAAAAAAAAAAAAAATAGTAACTTAAAAAAAAAAAAAAAAAAAATGTAATTCACAAAAAAAAAAAAAAAAGAAAAAAAATTCACCCACAAAATAAATAATAATAATTCTAATAATTTTTTATTTTTTTTATTTTACTTTTTTTCCACCAGCAAAAAAAAATGTTGGTGCATCCATCTGTAACCATAACACTGACCAGATTTTTCCAGTTGCTATAGAAAGTCGAAATTATGAGATACTTTAACACAACAGTCATAGAAGCAGCTATGACATATGAATGGATTGTGAGTACATTGAAGACTTCTTTAAAACGTGGCTTTACAAGACATGAAATACAGATGATGTTTCACATGGATTGTACTGAGCAAACGCACCCTTGAATAGAATGTTAAGCAAGAAGCAGCTCTGGAGTATAAAGAATGAAACCAATGTGGCTGAGGTGGCGACCAATAAACAGCAACTGGAAACATCTTCTTTTTTTTTTCTTTTTTGCTGACAGAGAAAAAGTAAAAAATATATATATATATATATATATATTTTTATTTTTTTGTGAATTTTTTTTCTTTTCTTTTCTTTTTTGTGAATTAATTATTATTATTTTTTTTTGGTGATCTTATTTTTTTTTTTTTTTGCGGGAATGGGCTTCCATATAAATGACCATGAACGCGATAGACAGTGTGTTACTTCATTAACTCTGTTCCTGTGGAATTTTCAAATAAAGATGATAGCACTTTTTAAAATTGACTTTCATACTAAATAACATATATTTTTACAATTCATCTAAAACAAAGAATTGCTTGACATTTCGGTAGATACACTTACTTGCTTTCTGGTAGAAAGTTAGATGGTAAGATGTCTAAATAAGAAGCTACCACCAGCAACCAGTTAGCTTAGCTTAGCATAAAGACTGGAACTAGGAAATCAGCTAGCCTGTTTTCACTTCCAAAGTAGTGATGCAGCTGTTTGGGTTTTGAAAATCTTTTGGGATTTTTCTTTTTAGTGTGTCTGTGCCTTTTTTGTACTTACCTGTTGGAAAGTAGCTTGAACCAGATTGGCTGGAAACATGTTGCTGGGGAAAAGAATTTTAAGATTTGTTTAAGTCCTTCAGATATTACTTTATACATAGGTATTTTAAAAGTATAGTTTTAAGTAAGTAAATGCAAGGTCACACTGAATAAAAACAAGAACATTAAAAAAAACTATATGACAGACGCGGTACGTTCGTTGCCACAATTCACCCTGTGACTTCCCTTAGAGGAAAAATAATCAATGAGGGATAGCAGCTTGTGCCTGTCGTCCACTCATGAAAGTAACGTAGTGTGTGCAGTCAGTCAATATTTTTTTCTTCATTGATCTTGGCTAATTAAAGTCTTCACAATCTTAATTTTCTTCCACACTTAGATAGAAGGTGATACACTTAAATAACTGCCCAAAAAAACCCCACTCTCATAGCAATACCTCAGTCAAGCAAAAGCATGTTAAGTGCTCTGCCAGCAAAGGGCAACTGCAGCAGAGAAGACTCAAATGAGCAGGAAGGAGTGAAACCTGAAGATGGAGCAGCAGGTGGCTTATAGCAACATGGGATAAGGGAGTGTAAAAGGGGTATATATATATATATATATATACAGATATATATATATATATATATACATGGATCTGGAGTGGAAAATGGATGCCCAGCAACCAGACAGAGCTGAGATTAACTCAGATAAAAGCTTGTTCAACAGATTTGACTCATCCAAAGAATATAGCGTTATAGCGACACTACTTTTCTGTTTTGAAGTTTGCATCTCCTCCAGGTACCCGTGTGGGTGTTCATGCGGGTGGTCCGCTTTCCCTCCACAGTCCAAAGACATGCAAATCGGCCTCATTTTTGACTGTAATTTCCATTCACTAATAATAAAGAACTTATTGTATATCTATAAGAAAATATGTTTTACAATGTAAATTAAGACCAATATAATAATGCAGTAAAACAACAAGAGTAGAATGAAGCAGAATATTATTTTAAGCCTTCAGAATAAGCATTACACAGAGAAGAAAAAACTACCCATGACTCAAATCAAAGATCACACAAAAATGCAAACCCTTTTATCACAGTTGAATCTGAGTATACACTACTTACTACACTTAAAAGTGTCCTGCGGTTTAGATATTGAACACATACTGGGGCACTATAATTTCCCATTATCATGCTTTGCAAGATCTGGCCTGCTCGTCAGGTGCACATGTAGGCTAAGTGCTCTGACTGAGAGCTCTGAGTACTGTGTTGAACCAGGGCCACGCCACAATTATGTCCTGATATTAGGGAGCATGTCACACTTAATGCCTTTACTCGTAATAACAAATTGTATAACAACAATGTGGAAACAGTAGGAACAATATAGAACACAATAACACTATGAATAATGCAGGAACACAGTGCAGAGCATGACGTTTCCCTTCATGCCTACCTCCGGAGGCTGCAACTCAAAAACTAGTAAATTAAGATTGACTCCAATAATGATTTTCCATTTTTTTGTCCTTCACCGCCAACTTAATGCATTTCTGATAATAAATAGCCCTTTGGTCAAACTCTTTCACTAAAATAATACAATCATTATTTTAGAATTGAAAAGGACTTACAAAACAGACATTGAGTGAACAGCGACATTGTCATACATTCAATGGTGTGCAGGCCCCTTTTGTTTGTGGTGCAGACTGCTGCCGATTACTAACTGTAGCATTCTTTATGCAGAGAAGAACAGAATCAGCATGACATTAGTACTGGCTATAAATCCCAGATCAACACAGAACTCAAATCCCAACCAAATTACAAACACCCCATTTCAGACACAGAGAGATTAAAAGGCATATTGTGCTTTACAGCTTGTGCATTCAACAGACATATGGCACATAAGATATACGGGGACAATATGGGGGAACTCAGTGGACTGTAGTCAGTATGCTGCATGGATTTGACCACTTAACCACTCAGCAGCCTATCCTGTGTCTGAGCAGGCTAATGAACCACTGTGACCCCAGTGCCCATAATACATCCAAGTATACACACATATTCATGCATACTGTGCTCATTATGTATACTTATAGTTCACACACACACACACACACACACACACACACACACACACACACACACACACACACACACACACACACACACACACACACACACACACACACACACACACACACACACACAAACACGACTGCAGACAGTTGGGACCATTTGTTGGTGCACCGATATAGTATGCCTGCATGATAGATGAATGCTGTAAAGAAGCTTTGCGAGATAAATCCAAAGCACAGCTGTGCTCTGTAAAATACACACACACACACACACACACACACACACACACACTTAGAACCCGTGAACGTCAGAGTTCACCACATGATCAGTACATAGTTGGATTTCATGGCTTGGCCAGTTTATTACTCCCTCTTTTTAGATTCTGGTTGAAAGTGACTCATTGAAATGTAATCTATTCATATGATTTGGAAAATAAAAAAAGGATAACAATTTTGAATGACAAAACATGAATTATTTTTCATTGAACATTTGTGATATGTAGCACCATGACGTCAACAGCTCGGGAGCTCTCTGTGTTACATGGCGTTGACTTTAGTCACACTGACACAGTGGCTCTCAGGGCCTCACCGTCATGTTTCTCACTGTACTGCTGACCCAGGTTCACCTCAAACACACGCCAACTACATCCCTCAACAGCGCTAATTAGCTTAGCACAATAACCCATTGGCACACGAGGCTACAGGCTTTGCGCTCTGACCTCAAGCATTATTCCCACTCCAGTCCACGTGAAACAGAGCACTGATCTAGAAATATACATGTCACGGCCACCGTGTTATAAAACAGCCTTAAATAATGTGCTGTGCAGGTTGCACAGCACATTATTTGCTACCGTCGACAGGCTAACAAACCCTCCAGTGTCAGTAGCTGCTGAGCTCCAATCCACCTGGGCATGCAATCAATTTGCCTCCTTTTTTACTGACAAAATTCAGAAAATTAGACAAGCAGTCAGTGCCTCCACACCAACCACAGGATATGTGTTGTCCCCATCTCTGAATAACATCCATTCAAATATCATGACACAATTTCATTCAATCGACCGTAGAAGCCTAGAAGACATTATACAACATCTGAAGTCATCCTCCTGCTGCTTGGATATTCTACCAACACGCTTTTTCAGAGATATTTTAAACTGCATGACCACTGATCTTTTACAAATTGTAAACACATCCCTTCTCTCAGGTGTCTTCCCACAAGCCCTGAAAACTGCAGTTATTAAACCACTCCTAAAGAAGGCTAATTTAGACTCCGTAACAATGAACAATTATAGGCCAATATCAAACCTCTCATTTTTAAGTAAAATAATTGAACAACTTCTTGGTCGTAAATAACTGTTTTGATGTCTTCCAGTCAGGCTTTCGACAGCACCACAGTACTGAAACTGCTCTTGTTAAGGTTTTCAACGACATCCACTTAAACACAGACAATGGCAGAATTTCAGTCTTAGTATTACTGGATCTCAGTGCTGCATTCGACACGGTCGACCATGACATACTACTAGAAAGACAAAAAATCTGGGTGGGACTCTCTGGCACAGCACTCAACTGGTTTGAATCCTACTTGAAGGGCCGAGAATACTTTGTGTCTGTAGCTAATTACACATCAGAGCTGACTAAAATGACATGTGGTGTTCCCCAAGGTTCAATACTGGGGCCTCTTCTTTTCAACATCTACATGCTTCCACTAGCTCAGATTATGGAAAACAACAAAGTGTGTTATCATAATTATGCAGACGACACACAAATCTACATAACTATATCAGCAGGGGACTATAATCCCATACAAGGGCTGGGTAAATGCATTGAACAAATCAACAACTGGATGTGCCAGAACTTTCTTCAATTAAACAGAAGTAATTGTTTTTGGTACCAAGGACGAACGATTGGAAGTCAGCGCTCAGCTTCAATCACTGATGTTAAAGACCACAAACCAAGCCAGAAATCTAGGTGTAGTTATGGATTCAGACCTCAACCTGAACAGCCATATCAAGACAATTACTAAATCAGCCTCCTATCACCTGAAGAATATATCAAGGGTTAGAGGACTTATGTCTCAACAGGATTTGGAAAAACTTGTCCATGCATTTATCTTCAGTAGACTGGACTACTGTAACGGTGTGTTTACAGGTCTCTGTAAAAAGTCAATCAGAACGCTGCAGCTCGAGTCCTCACTAAGACCAAGAAAGTGGATCACATCACTCCAGTTCTGAGGTCTTTACACTGGCTTCCTGTCCAACAAAGAATTTACTTTAAAATCCTGCTGTTGGTTTATAAAGCACTGAATGGTTTAGGGCCAAAATACATCTCTGATCTGCTGCTACCTTATGAACCATCCCGACCCTTTAGGTCGTCTGGGACCGGTCTACTTTCTGTTCCCAGAGTCAGAACTAAACATGGAGAAGCAGCGTTCAGTGTTTCTGCTCCAAGTATCTGGAACAAAGTCCCAGAAAGCTGCAGGTCTGCTGAGACCCTCAGCTCCTCCTTCAATCAAGATTGAAGACGTTTCTGTTTGCTGCTGCCTTTAATTGAACCAGATTCAAGGATATTAATCAATCTCCTGCATTTCTGCATTTTACTACTGTATTTTATTTCTTACACTGCTTTTTAATGTTTCAATGAATGTTCTTAATTGTTTTTAAATCTCTTTTTCTTTTGCCTTATGTTTTGATGCTTTTAATGGTTTTATGTGAAGCACTTTGAATTACCTTGTTGTTGAAATGTGCTGTACAAATAAACTTGCCTTGCCTTGAAGGTTACAAGCAGAATTTTTTAAAAAGCCACATGATCTTTTGATTTCCTATGTTAATACTCATCTTGCAATACCCAGATTCATTTTGTGGTCTCTTGGAGATCATGACCCCCGGGTTGGAGATCAATACCATAGAACATTTTAGTTGTTGATTTTTGTGCATCTCCAACACATAAAAGATAAAACAAGACACTCCAAAGATTTCAAAGAATGAAGCCATCATATTCCCAAATTCTTTAAAACCATGGCACTCTTACCGGATGAGATCCAGCAGAGCGTCAGCAGAGCTGGTCATCGGCTTCTTGCTTTCCCCAGTGTCCTCCTTCTGAGCGGCTCCACCTGGGTGGATGATGTATACCATGAGGATGCCCACCACCACGGCAACAAAGGTGGTCCAGAGGTAGTAGGAGATGGTCATGATGCCCAGACGGCTGGAGCACTTGGCGTCTAAGGCAGCCAGACCTGACATCAAACTGAAGTATGGAGAGGAAGCGGAGACAGCAGGGAGACAAAAAGACAGGGAGGTAGAGGTTAATGTTTGAAATCAAGGACTTTGTGAAACTACTGCTAAACAATTGATTTGTTCTGCCTCAGTGTTCGGGGGGGTGGGTGGGGGGGGGGGGGATGTTAGCTCATTGATATGATGTTGCAGATGTGCAACTAACTAATTTTATGCCCAATTGCACTCAAAGTATTTATGGACCAAATAAATAAGTGGCACTAAATTGCACAATTCAACTGCAGGTTAATGAATATATTATAGGTCCACAAGGTTGTACTTCACAAAAGGGTCACAAGTGCATTATGAGGAAAACAAACCAATATTCAAAAGACTGATGACTCTTAAACTGATAATTATAGTGAAACATCAGAGAATATCATTCAAGTTCAACATCCATCCTGATAACATACTGTATGTGTGGATGTACAAAGCAACACAACCATCAAGGCTTTGGTTAAGTGTAAGATCACACAGCTTTGACATAATGGGACCACTAAACAAAACTAAATCAGCCTATTTTCAAACCAGAGAAGCCTTTATAAGATACTGGCTCTGCTGTCTCAGGCAAGGCAATCTATGACACCTAATAACAGAGAGAAGGAAGCATCAAATTGAATGAAGTTACTCTTTTCTTTCACAGACAGCCTGTGCTGTAATCATTACATAAGAAGCCACGGCGACACAGTCGTCACAGACACTTTAAATATCCTGGAAAGTTCCGTATACAGTTTTATCCTTGATTCTAACTCTTTAAGTCCCTAAGTGACACATACTGCACATCCTGGTGAGGTCATGTGACCGTGAATTAATTTGGGTAGCCATGACATCACTTGGCTGCCTGGCTGGTCAGCACATTTGACAGAACTAGCTAATTTCAAAAAGCTTGTTTTTGTTGCTAAAGGTAAGTTTCAACACATTTAACAATTCTACTGCTTTGATAACATGTCCTACATTACATCTTTTCTAACCATGTTTATCAAACTAATTCATATATAAAAAGTTATGAAAATATTGTGGTGACAGATATGTCACATCGGGCTTTTAAACTTATAATAGTCTCAGAAAAACCAATGAGACATATTTGTCGCATTAAGAAAAATAGCAATGAGCTGCTCAATTGATTTAGCTGATTCAACAATTTTAATTAAAATATGTTTTGTTGTTTAATTCAAGAGCCATTTAAACAAATAATCATAAAATAATGTCAAATTGATTAAATTATTAGTAACATGTATTATTTTAAATTTTTTTAATTCAATTTTATTATACTATATTGTGAAAGAATTCTTGCATATCAATAAATAAACTATTCTATTTTGGTCGTATTTCAAAGTAATTTCATAATGTTTTTGTAGTATGGATTAGAATGAATGATACAGTGTTCAGGATGCCCTGAAGATCATATAAGGAGAAGACATTTTATATTGATATGTGTTGTGGAAATGCAAATAAAAAGGCATAACTTTGATACTTGGCAAAAAAAAGGCAAAGTGGATTGATTTTCAAATGAGTAATACATTTATACGTAAACGCCCATTGTGACATATACTGTTTGTAACATTTCAGATCTTTGGCTCTAGGGGGTAGTATTTAGAAAATATTTCAGAAATGTGTTCCATGTGGTCCATTTAGTCTGTTTTATATCCCATATTATTTTCCTTTAAGGAAAAATTGGTTTGGGTTCTTATGGGTTAACATAATAAAGAATAAGAGAATGATTTGCATTTAAATGGGCTGCTTTGAGTGATCCTTCTGTTCAGATACTCATTGTTGCTGCACTGACTGTGCTGACATTTGCTGTAAATTTTCCAAAAAAGAACAAAAGAAGAAGCATCATACAACACTATTCGCTCCACAGCTGATGTAGAAAATGCAGCGGATGTCATTTGTGGGAAGGTGTCGAAATGGCGGCGCAGGAAGGACAAGCCAGTGAAGGAAGGAAGAGAGAGAGAGAGAGAGAGAGAGAGAGAGAGAGTTGGAGAGATCTTAACAGGGTCTCTTGAGCTGGAGTGACAAGATTCCCTGTTCAACTAGTAATCTGGTTCTGTTTGGATGGGGCTGCTGAGTCTTTTCCCTGCAGTCACACTGCCTGTGCTCCACCTCATCCTGCCAACCCTCCATTTATCATCTCTGAAATGTCTGGCTTTCACAGTCACATTGGGGATGAGTCTGCTCAATGTTTACATCTTTAAAAAGAGTGAAATGTTTTTACTGCACTGCAGCCCCAGAATATTTCTTTACAGGTGTGGAGCCTGGGATCACAACATGAGTATGTTCACCTGCCTTACTTTAGCTGCACCCAATACAATCAAATGTGCAGCAAAGAAGCTAAAATGTATCGATGTAGTCTACTGTCCAAGCAGTCCCAGATTCATTTTCCTACATCATTTAAGCACATTTTGGACCAGGTAGTACATCAGCCTTAAAAAATAAATTGAAATCATGACTGAAATGTATTTCTTCCTTATAATTCAATAGGGCGAAGAATCATTATTTATTTAAAACCAGCTCTTTATTAATGAATGTCACACTTCTCTCAATGTCACACTTCTCTCAATCTTGAAGGACGCCTTCTTTCATTGTCTCCAGGCTGTGAAAAAGGCACTCCAGGGAGCTAACTAGCTTTGGTTGGATTACTCCTCTTTGCATTGCATCTTTTGCCCTTTAGCCCTTATGATGCATTCTTACCCAGCTGAACATTATTATGTTACTGTGCTTTCAGACCACTTCCATGAATGACTGCAAGGTGTGATGATTATATAAATGCAATTTGCAGTAAATTGTTGTGTTTATAAATGGGGCTATTATGGGGCCAATCATCATGTGAATCATTCAGCTGAAGGAAGTGTGCTTGATTAGCCACGGTGTGAATTCCTATCAAAGGTATTACAGACTGCAGCAAGTTGACTGACTTGCAAGTTATTAATATTCCGCCCAACATCTATTGAACAGAAAAGCTCTTGAAATTCACTGGTGCACCACCTATATCTGTGTGTTTATTGCTTGAACCGAGTGATGTGACTGGAATTACAACGTCAATAAGACACACAGCTTGTGAGAAAACACCTTGCCCCATTTGTTATATCAGACAACAGGTGCAGCAGCAGCATTGATCATTTGGGGGCTTGTCCTGGGCTGGTCAGGGATTAGACGACCTCCAGCAGGAAAATCACAACGTTGAAAGTAGAAAGTCAAGCTGAGGTGGATTGACGGCACAACAACACATCAATCTTCTGGGAAATGTCAGACAAACTGTTTCAACTGAAGTACATGTCCAGATGTTTGATGCAGAGTTTTTACTGCAGCTCTTTGGGAAACCAGAAACTGCAACCAGGAGGTCAAAAGGGGGGGGGGGGGGGATTACATTTGCTATTGCAGGGATTTACCTCAAGACCTCCTCCTCCTCCTCCCTACGCTGTGCATTTATATCTGATGATGATATCACAGTCAAACATCGACTTTTCCTCCGATGAGTCTTGTGAGTCGGCAGCATTAAACTGTGAATCTGATACAAACTTCAGAGTGAACTGATCAAAAATATCAGTGAATAGTATGAATAGTAATGCAGGATTAAAATATGAACAATCTTTCAAATTCAATTTCATTTAATTGACAACTTTTCATTAAACTGATGTTAAACTGATAAATTATTTAAATGAGTTGCTGAATCATCAGCAGATTACTAGAAGTGTTTAAATTGAATTAACTACTTTAAGCACTTGTCTTTTAATAAGTTCTGTATTTTAATCCCCTGCATATACTATTAAGAGTGTCTTGTTTTGAATATCACGTCATACACACATCCTCCTAAACTGGCTACCAGACAGGGAAAGATAATATTGTAATGCCTCACAACCTGCTGTCAGATATTCCCAGATATCATTTTAACAATGTCTTACACAACGTGGACAGGCTTGTGCATAAATGCCATGAAACATTTTGAAATATATTACTCTATTCTATAAATGTATTATGTAGCCAATGGTACCCGGCCATTTTGGTTTGTGACTCCTTTAACCTGCTCTTGGCAAACTTGGCCAACAAGTAGTGCACACCAACAGAGTGAACTAACACTCACTCCCCGTGGTTCTGTTTTCGGTCTCCACCAACTCCTGAGGAAGATTTCTGTCTCTTTAGCTGCTAAATGCTCCACTATGTTCACCAGCCAGCTGTTCACTGTGTCTGTCCAGACTGTTCATTCCCAGGGCGTCCATCTACATCATCATTAGACAGTCAGAGAAAATGCTCCGGGAGTGTGAGGGAGTGAAGACAGTTGGTTGTTTGTGTTCCAAAGTGTTGGTTATTATTTTGAAGTTACGTGTTTTTTAGTCTAATATATTTCTTAACATTTTACTTTACGTACTTATTATAAGCCCAACCATGATGTAACCCAGTGGCGGGCCGTGCATTTTATACCTGGGCCTTCAGTGCTGTCCTACTACAGTTGAACCACCTCCTAATAACCTCATTATGACGCCAGCATGACGGGATGCTTCGTCATTAACGGACAATGCGTATAGTCAAAATCAATGTAATTAAAACACAATGACGAGAACAAACTCACAACAACCAGTCACATATATTTATATGACAACAAAGCAGGTAGAATAAAACACGCATTCCGCCACACACTCAAGGGCACCGCCTGCTGATACTGAACACAGACCATATACATTGAGATCTCTATCCTCTCTGATATCTGCGGTAAAGTGGGATTACAGTGCGCGTCACATGTTTATAGTTGCCTCGATCGTGAGGTTTCAAGCACACGTATAGTAGATCTGCCAAAAGATTGTTTGACCATAAGGGGCTTACAGTCCTGCACCTTTGCTGAGCAAGAGATTTACAGTAATCCTTCAACCAGATGAGAGAAGAGAAGGCTGAGGCTCCTTAGACTGGGGTTATCCATAACATCCATGAAACGTGGCAGTGACACTGTGGCCTTTGCTTCAGCAGCTCAGATCATTAGAGGCCGATGTTGATGTTTTACTTCAAGGCTGTTTCACCATTTGATGCTCCAGGGATTTTCAAAGTCTCTAGATGTCACACTATACCAACAGCTTTACAATTCAGGATACCGTAGTTGTAAGAAAGAAGCAGCTCACTACAACAAATGGTAACTACCAATGGACAACAAATAGATATCAGGAATCCAGGACACAACATTGAATGAATGATAATTCAAATATATCGACTTATGTCCTTCCTTTTTCTATGAGAAACTTTGCCTTCAAGGCCTTTCCAAATCAATTCTCAATGACACACTCATGACACAAAGAGACTGAACTCGTCACTGCAAGTAATTCAATACAAGTCAGTGTCTGTAAAAACAGTTCAAACGAAGGTCAAGGCTTATGATGTGGGCTGTTATTCGTGTACTGATCCAGTCTTTTGGAGATGTGGGGAAACAGGCCACACGAAGGTGAAGCCAAGAGAAGGTCTTTTTGCCATTGCTTAATGAAAAATACTAAGCAACAAAACAGACATGATCTGAGAAATTAATAAACAATTGATTGCTTTCTCAGTTGAGCTTTGTGCTCATAGTTTGGGTTACTGCGGTTTTATGCCCATCAGAGTCAGGGATCAGAGAAATCCTTTGTGCCCTGCAGTACATTGCTGTGTGTGTTTTCTGTCTCTCTGTATGCCGAGATTAAGAAAACCAATTTACTATAAACCTCTTGTTCATCTAACTCTGCTGCCTGAACTGTTGAGCTGGCATTGCTGTCAGATGCTGGGTTTCTGTACCCGGAAAGGTAGAAAAAAACCAATAACATTATTAAGAAACATTTCCAGCAGTCAATTGAAGAACTTGTAGAAATAAAACTAAACTTCCATCACGAACCTATACATTTCTATATGTCATGTATCTAAATAATGAGCAGTGCTGTGCTTTGGTTGGGCTTGGTAATGACTATTCTCTGGGCTAGTTGGTGACCTTTTGTAGCGTACCGCTAACAGGCTAGTCAGCTGTGAATAGACTGATCATGGACTTGGATTTTTGTTGAGTCTGTTTCCTGTTTGATTTTGAAAGTTACCCTGCTCTTGTGTTTGTTTTTACTTCCTGCAATTGTCTTCTGCCTTCTGCCACACCTGAGTTTCATTAGTTGATGAGTCTCTTGTGTATTTAGTTTGTTTGTTTCAGGTTGTCTGCTGCTTTCTACATTCATTGTGTTTAGTTTTCCTCAGTGTTTAGCATTCTTAGTTTTGGGGATTTCTTCCAGGTTCCCTGCCTGGTTTTTTTGCCCTTCCTGCTGTAAGTTACTTTCCTCATTCAATCATTGTACTCTATTGCTGCATCATCAACTCTTCTTCATCTATGGTTGGGTCTAAACCTGCATCAGACTTGATGACAGGCATTACGATTATCCACCATCACCGTATAGAAATAGCCAATGTTCCAGCTGATGGTAGGTCACTAGTAGCATCAGTATTACATTGAGTCTGTTTCATAACGAGTTAAACATTCATTTTAACTAATTAGCTATACGCCCTCCTTTGAACAAGATCCTACTTGTAATTTTATATTCTTCGATGTTGTGTACTCTCTAGTGAGTATTGCAGTTTATAAATGTGTGTCACTATCCACGAGTTGATTGGACATTCTTCCTGAATGGCCTTATAATGACATACCTTTTAAGGAATTTAGAATGAACTTGGGTCATCTCGCAGTACGACCAACAAAACAAATTAGGATGCATTGAGCTGAAGAGACGCACGCATCATGACCTGCACCACACAGCCTGACAACTCGGCGCACGGTGACCCCTCTGAGTCACCATGGCATTAAGAGACAAAGGCTACACGGACATTTTAATGCTCTATTCACTACATGCTGTCTCACAGTAGCACGTCTTTTTTCTATTTTGTTCTTTTAGTCAGAGAAATGTTCACAGGCAGTCTATGTAAATAGGCAAGACAAATACCAATTCATTAAATCATTAAAACAACCCCTTCAACATATTTAAATGCCCTATGAAATAAAAAATATAAATGCAATTAAAGTGAACATTTTAATTGGAAATACATGTTGTTCCAAGAAGTACAACTACACTTAAATGTCTGTTGTGCACAGATCTATTTGGCGATAATGAGTACAATATCCAAGAATTCACATTGAATTTCAGTCTGAGAACAACCCTCATGGATTAAGAGTAACCGTACATTTAATGTCATTTTCTGAGAACGAAACACTATATGATATTCATATTCCTCAAAACCTTCTAAACAACCTGCAGGACACACCCACTCAAATCTGTCTCTCAACGCTCATCTTCCATGCCAATTATTTCTTCTTCACTGAGCATTCAGCTTAAAGACACATAAGGAGAGACTGACTGAGAAAAAACCAACAGTCACGTGGACATCCAGATAAATACATAGAGTGAAACACAACTCTGGAAAGAGGCACTTGTGTCACAGCATCTGTAGCAACAAAAGCAAGAAGGACACATTCAGGGTTGTAACGGTATCCCGGTAATATTGACGGGTTATCATACCGTGTTGTTATCTACGGTATCGCAAAAGTGGCTTGTGAGTTAAAGGTAGAGACATATTGCTGCTTACACATAAACTAACATGCTTTAGTTGTACTTTGGAACTGATGATGATGATAATGTAATACCGTTAATCTGTGATATTATTCTCATCATTACAGCCCTAACATCAGTTGATGAACCCAACCCGATCTCAGTCAAAGCATTGGTAAATAAGAGGGCTTTATCAAAATGTTAATGCTTTCTTTAACCAAAAAAACAAAGAATACAAATATATTTTCAAAATCTAGCTCTATTTAATATGTGAAATATAAAAGAAAGCTGACGCATAAGAAGGCGGTAAGTGGAGTGCCCATTGATTCTGCATGACGTGTACATGGGATAATCTGGTTTCCTCTTTGGCTGGTGCGCAGATGGTGCTAGGAGGAGGGGGAATAGGGACAGTCAGGCTACAGGGCTGGGGCAGATATTCACCCCTAGATAAGCCCTACTGTACCATGCACCATGTCAACTAGCCGGTCTTTGCATCCCAATCTAGATGCACTCAGCTGTCATTAGTTGGTATAGCAGAAGAGACACCAAGAACACATAGTGTGTTTCAGACTTAACAGAAGCTCCAGCAGCCTGTGCAATGATTGCCCTGATTGCCTTTACATTCACATGTGCTGAAATGATGTTTAACCTGGGCTGGGTTTGGCGCCCTGCCCACATGCATGTTTCAGATTAGATGTAATTAACGTCGCTTGTCCTCACGTGCCTCAATGTTTGGCAGGAAACCTGCACTGAAGTGATCTGCTCTGAATCTGTGAGAGTGGGAGAGTGGACCACTAGCGTGAATAAATGCACAGATAAGGAGTCTTACTGCCCTTTTGCCTTTTTTGTTTAAACAACATAGATTAAGACAGAAAAAGAACCATGCGAGAGACAGACACAGAAGCACAGAAAGATAGAGACAGAGGGAGACCGAGAGAGACGGACAGAGTGACGGAGGGAGGATTAACTTCTCATCCAGTCTTTGCTGTTGCATAGATTGTAAGTAGCTTATTGCACAAAGCACCCAGCATGTAACCGGTGCTTTTGCATGATTTGTTTTGGGAGATTTTGTGTGTGTGTGTGTGTGGTGGACATCACTGACCTCCTGTAGGCAACTAAGAGCTTTGGGCCTAAAATAGTCAAACTGGAAAATCTGGCGGACTCTACGCTTCTAAGAACGCATCCAAAGCTATAAAAGGGCAACAGGTTTACTTCTATATACACATTGGCCTTTAATCCTTGATATTGAAAAAGGTAATTGGGTGCAGAAAAACAATCTCATCTCGGCTGTGCTTTTCATCTACATTAATCACTATACAGTCATTTTACCAGCCGCCCGGCCCCGTCTGTCTCCTTACCAGCCCTCTCTGTGTGCACTTGAGAGGGTTAGCGTGCGGCTTGCGTTCAACCTACTCCGTCGCTTATGTTGCGGCTGTTAAATGGTGGATGAATTTGTTTTGAGCGTCACAACCAAACTGAAGCAGCAGTGAGATGGCCAACATGTTGTGTATATACTGCAACTGTACATTTGTAACTATGGTTTAAGAGCCTTCAGCGGACACGCTCTCAGCGTTTTCAAGCAGAATACTGCTCATTTATTTTCAAGATTTCTAAAACCTAATTTTATATACTTTTTTTTTTTGTCATTAAAATATAGCAGGTTGGTTAATAGCACATTTGCATCACTGCCTTTCATTAAATCAAATTCAGAACTATTCATTAATATCTTGCACTGCAATGTAACTGATCTTTAAATCTACTTTAATCCATTTTATTCAATCTTAGCTCATTTGTATCTTCTATTATATTCTCTTTTTAAATCCTGTCTTTTTATATCGACTTGTGTTTCTTTTATATCTTGTCTTAATACCCGTTTGTTTTCATGTCTTGTGTAAAGCACTTTCAATTGCCTTGTTTTTGAAAGGTGCTTTACAAATGAACCAGCCTTATCGTGTGTTTTAACAGTAATTTCCTACATTTCCCAGAACACCTTTCCAATAAGACTAGTCTGAACTTGTGACTCTAAGTCAAAGGTGGTTGTGGAATAATATTGAAATAATCAACTAAAGTCAGTGCTGTCACCAGATGGTGAGTGACCTGTTTTTGTCATTAAGCACCGCAAACATTTTTGCAACAAGTGTGTTGAAAAGCATCTGAGGCAATTTAAGAAGCACTTAAACTAATTCACATTAATATCAGGACATTTCTTATCATGCACTGTAATTTCTCAAATGGCTACACTCTCTGCTATTCAGTGTAGTACAGGACTCTTCATATGTAAAGTCAAACATTCATAATAAATTCTTTCTGACGTCACTGTAAAACACTTGCTGACAGTCTCAATGCTCTCAGCAGAACATTGGTACATATTCAAAATAATACTAACTGCTGCCAGAGGCAAAAGCATGCTTCCTGCTAAATGATTCGTCCAAATAATGCATCACACGCCACATTATATCTATAGGGTGAGCAGAGTGATACCGCTGACTACAGATATGTCTGCCTTGTAGTTCAGTTTAATTTAATTTGGCTCAAACCATTTCAGCATTGACGATGCAATACAATAAAACTGCAGCTTAACAGCTGGTGACAGTGATAAGAATTTCAAAGCAAATCTATAATTCTTCTTTTTAATTCTTTATTAAAATCTGACGTGTTGTGTTGTGTTGCTCTTACCTGGATACGACGAGGGGCAAAATTAACATTTTCAACATCCTCATCAGCAGCTCTCCGGGAAACTGGAAGTACTTCACCTCCTGCAAGTGCAAGCAAAGTATGTGGTGTGAGTATTTCACTCACGGTGGTGACCTGCATTATTCCTGTTTTTTATTAGTTACGGAATCCGTAATGCAATGTGCTCATGGCTGTGGAGGGTTTTTTTCTACACTAACGAGACATCAAGATTCAAACAATCACTGCGCCGCCATAATATCAGACACATTGAAATGAGATTGACTGTCTGTCCAGTTCTATTTGCATGATTGAGTTTCTTATTTGAAAACTCTCAAAAACAGCTCATGCATGGCACAGAGTTCCACAGGCATCCATCCTTAGCACTCATTTATTTAGACAGATATTGTTAAATATTTAACATAATTATGTTCATGATGCCATGAACTGAATGATCCTTAACCCATTCCTTCCGTTATTAATCATTGTTCTGCAAGAGAGTTTGATGCTAAAGAAGAGTCACAAAATTAAGACCGGTCTTAATTTCTTGTAATTGTTCACATATTTGCTTTATTGCCTAGAGTTTGATGAGAAGATCGAAGTCTCTCCCAAGTCTGTATGCCAGCAGCCGCTTAGCTTAGCACAAAGACAGGACACATGGGAAAGCAGCTAGCTTTGTCCAAGCCTAAAAACCCCTACTAGCACCTCTAACATTTTATATCTATTTCTTTAATCTGCAGAAGATGGACAACGTGTGTATATATATATATATATATATATATATATATATATATATATATATATATATATATATATTTTACACACTAAAATGTCATGCTGACATGAATTGATTTTTGAATAACAAGCTACTATCAAAACCAGACATCTGCCTGATTTTGTAACTTGTGAAGCTCTGAATGCTAATAAGAAAAGAAAGAGAACACATTGTGCAGTGGCTTTCAGACTATAGACTAGATTATTTTTCTCTCATATAAAGCATGAATGGCCCTTAACATTTTGTATATCTATTGAAAAGCCACAACGTTCTTTGGCCATCCGGCTTCCTGCTATAAATTCAAGGTCTCAAACTATGCTCTTTGTTGATGGAATAGTCTCCCAGGAGACTCTGATGCTGTCATTTTTTTTTTTTTGAATATCCTTGAATTTATCTTTTCCCAGTTGTCAATATGCCTTTTCTGTGTCTGTGTGAGTGGTTATGAAAAGGTTCTTATTATTTGTAAGGATTTTCAGTCTATTCCAAATATGGACTTTATTACTGATTTAAATCAAAGATTAATGAACAGAATTAAGTCTCAGTGTTATTAGAAATGGAGCAACTATCTACCACAGTGCTCTTTAACTAGACACAATGTCAAATATTAATTGTTTAATGACACTGTGGTTACAAATAATGGCACTGAGCTGCATTTGCATATTCAGATTATACCATTGCAATTACATAACTTCTCACAAAAGCCGCCATGCTGTTGGATATGAATTATATCATTTCATTGAATGATATCTGTTATATGTGTGTCTCCTCATCTGTATTCACAGATGCTGCAGTGTGGAGTTTCACATGAAAAGGTTGTATGATTTTATCACGTTTCATCATGATGAAACATACACTGGTTTCAGTTGTACAGCATGGCAAACAATTCAGAATTGTAAACATGATTGAAAGCATTATTTAAATTATAAGTTGTATTACTATTGTATGGTAAAGCAATTGTGATCAGGAAGGGACTTAATTACTGAAATGCAGTAATCTGCAGTCAAAGAGAAGTCAGATGCTGCAACATTTGCAATATATGAGACAACCAAATTTACAAAATCATTTCCACAAATGTCTGTTTGTCTTCTTGTTTCTTTTTTGTTAAAAGAACAATCCCTAACTGCAAAGGCAAAGCTTTATTATCTAGTTAATTTCAGAACGAGCGAGTGGATTTTCAATCTAAAGCGGCTAATAGCAGCTGATGAGCGGGCTTTGAAGGTCTGGTAGGCTCACTTCTTTCTAACTCTACAACCACAAACTTGTAAACTTATGCTGTGTTCCAGAAAACTCAGAACTCAGAAAAACACATTGTCACTTCCAACTCGACAAATCCCGACGCTTGGTCAGTGGCCCTAAGCTTCTAACTACGACGCTTTAGCTACCCCTCTCGCAGACATTATATACAAATGAGTCAAGTGACTAACAATTCATCGGGACAAACTGTAAACGTTTAGTTTTAGTTTCCGCCAGCCCTGTGTGGACTATCTCGTTATTCGTGCTACGTCAGTTGCTCCGACTGTCTTGTAATGATGCACGCAAGTGTGTTTTATATTGGAGTGAGTTGAAAGCCTGGTGCATCAGTCCAACCGTGGGCATTTGACCAGTTGGAAGTGAGGCCGGGTTGACTGAAAAGTACAGTGGAAAGCCACTCAAAGTCGCAGTTCCTACCTGACCTGCATGTATATTGATGTCAAAATATGTTGCTGTGTAATTGGGTAGCTGGTTAAGGAAAACGACCTCTGAAAGTTATTTTCTCTGTAGATAAGTTACTAGATAAAACATTAAAAGGACAGAAAAATGTGTAGGCTGCATTGCAAAGAGTTGCTTTGTGTGACACTTGCCAAAAAAAAATCTGTTTGTCGCAGTCAGCCATAGTTTTTCTTTACGTTTGGTGTCATTCACCTGGAAGGTTTGGAAATTTCAACTAGGAAATCTGACCTCCCAATTGTCTTGATAGCAGCATTTAAACCCTTTCTGATGCTGACTCAAGTGACATCACATGAGGTAAATTATCAGACTTCTGACAGCTCCCGTTTTCTACAACCTTATCACATATGCAGTATCCTCAACACCTGTAATCAGACTTGTGAGATTACTGTAGAAGGTGGGTTGGTCTCTGCTCAGCCTGAGGCTGTCAATGACCTGTCTTCTCAGCAGTTGGTGGAGACCAAAAACTGCTTAAAGGAGAGTGAATATGACCAAAACTCCTGAATCTGAAATAATGCTAATGTTGCTGGGTGTGTAAATAGTCAACTTGTTGAGAATATGTTTGATAACAACTTTAAAGACTTTATATGTTGAGGCCAAAAAAATAAATAAAGTGGTCAAAAAAAAAAAAAGGTTTTCCAAACAAGAACAAAATGTTGGCGAATACTCAGCAAATCAAGCAGGTTAATACTTCAATAATGGCTATAAGTATGAATTTGAAATGCATTAAGCATCTAACACAACGCAAAGATTTAAAAACGTAACAATTATGTAAGAATAAAACCAAAAATATCATGAAGATAAGTCATGAGGAGAAAAAAGGCAATAGAAAAACAAAACAAAGGTGAAGAGTACAGCACATCTGTGCAGTGAGATGATGGAGCAATAAAAGCTTTTTTTGGAGAGACGAAGCTTTTAGGCCAAATGGTTGAGTGTGTGTGGAGTGGGGCCAGGTACATTTGTATGCTTTGTGTTATTTATCAGTCCTTGCGCATATTCAGAGTGCACATGAATGTGTACGTGCTTGTGTGTGTGTGTGTGTGTGTGTGTGTGTGTGTGTGTGCAGGAAGGACAAGCTGTAACTGAGTCCCTCATCTGTTAACAGTAGAACAAACACTGGCTGCTTCTGCTACACATACTCATACACACACACACACACACAGTCCAGTCAAGTCCATGAGCTGGTATATATAATAGATAATATTAATGCAGGAAGCTTGTCTTTACATTCATGCATCCAGCCTTTTGTCAAATCCCTGTCTGCTTGAGGAACATTTGAGACACTGAACGTGTTATGACCAATACATGCTGGGATTATGTTATAGCTGGGTGGCAGAGACAAGCTAGTTTTTCCACTTGAGAAAAACACCTTTCTGACTAAAAAAATATATACTTTCAGCTGGTAGAGCAGCATGGAATCTGGTCATTTAAGAAACAATCCATCTTTGAATGTTCTTGCACTGTTAAATATTGTGAGTGTGTGATATACAGAGCTGCTTTTAATTAACATTGTTCTGTTTTCACAGGTTTTTGTTTTGCCATTTTGCTCTTTATTCTGACGTTTCAAGTAAGTATGTGGCTCTTAAGAGTGGCACTCCTCAGGCAGCGACTACACTATTTCCTTTTTACCTGCTGAGAGTAAAGATGTCGAGCTCGCTAACCACAGGCCCAGCTCACTGTGTCAGAGCTGTGTTTTACCACCATAAACCGGACCATGTGGGAGGTTTAGCCATTTGTTCGCCTCACTGACTTTGAGCTGTGAGCTGCATCAGCAATTGTTACAGACACAAAAAGGTTCACTTATATAAGTGTGAGTTTGGTCATATATGCACACATTGACTGAGTTGTGTGCTCCATGTAAAAACAGACGTGCTTTGGCCCTCAACCCATATGGATCTGCTCGAAATTAATTTGACTGCACAGGCATGCTCAAATATTAATGGCAATACCTACAAGCATGTTGCATCATAATCCCACATAGACCTATACACCCACCGCCTCCTCCACCTCCAACATCACCCAGTTGTAAAACCTTTTCATTTTTCAAGCACCCTTTAAGCAGTAGCTTTTCTGTCTCATTTCATTTCACACATGCACGCTTTCGACACAAAACCAAACGTTTGTTGAAATTGTAGCATTGTTTTCATGTCTTTCTTGGTAAATTCCTTCATTATCAAAGTGCTTCGAGAAATAATCATCCACTCGGTTATCTGCAGAATTGTCATTTCTCTGTTCATCTACAGCCTCTTAGCATTCTCTGAATTCCAACTGTTTAATTTCACTTCCCATTCAGTCATGTGTGAATTATATAAGTGAATACACAAATGGTATGTAGCTGACTTCATGTCTCTGTGAGTGAGTGACAACTAATCTCCCCACTGGCAATCATTTTCCATGGATGCACTGAGTCCAACTGAGAAGCTATGGGCAATCTGAGCGACTGATGAGATACTGTTTCACATTTTTGAAAAGCAGAAAAAATGTTGTTTTCCATTAGGCTTCAGTGTGTCCGTTGCATCAGACGACAAATGTACTTTTGGATGAGCCAATTTAATGCCATTCTAGGAACAAGCCAAGTACTGTCATATAGTGTTTTTCTTTTCTTCTCTCATCAGAAACGTCTTAATGCTGCATTTTTTACACTCTTTTCCAATTCCAATGTGAACAAGGTAAAGAGCCTCTTAACGTTGTCCTGTCTTTTACAATAATGGTCCTATTGTGGTGATGAAACCTATACTTTGGTAGAATTAGATGTTGCTTGAATAGGCAAAAATAGGCTGGTTTATAAAACCTTATTATCTGAAGTGAATTTGTGTGTGGCTGAGTGTGTATATACTGTGAATTCTTCCCATTATAGAGTCTTAAGGGTGCAGAAGGTTTTGGCGGCATCTAGCAGTGAAGTTTTAGATCGCAATTAACTGAAACTGAAGTGTGCCAAGTGTGTGGTGGCCGGCGTGAACATGTAAACGGTCCTATCTAGAGCCAGTGTTTGGTTTGTCCGTTCTGGGCTACTGTAGAAATAAGGCGGCTTGCTCTGTATGTAGATATAAATGGCTCATTCTAAGCTAACGAAAACAAGTCTTATTTTCAGTTGATTAAAGAAAACATAATTATTAATATAATATTCCATTCCTGCCTTAATGCTAGGTTAGGGTAAAGGTTGGAGTTTGGCATGTAGCAGTTATGATGAAGCCTCAGAGGATGTGAGTCAATATTGTGCCCTCACAAAGATACTAATATACGTTTGTGTGTGTTTTGCACAAATACCATACATGGCTATTGATTCAATTTGTTCTCACGTTTGGTTAGTGGATGGACATTTTGTTTTTATTCGTGCCTTAGTGTAAGTGTGTGTGTGTGTGTGTGTGTGTGTGTGTGTGTGTGTGTGTGTGTGAGAGAGTGCGAGACTGTGAAAATGTTGGTGTGCAGCACATGGAGTGCAGGTTAAAAGGCAGATGCAGGGAACATGGAATTGCTTGTATTAGGAGTTGTGCTGTCAAGGACACAGGGGGCCACACACGGACACTGGAGGGGGGGAGATAAGGAAGGCAGGCGGGTGGGCAAGTGCGTAGTGTGTGTGGGAGGGAACCAGGCATTTTATACAACTGACCTGCTCGGAGAGCCGCTTGCCTCTGAGGAAGAAGCCCAGCAGGCAGCCAATGACCACGGCCAGCACAGAAAGGATGAGCAGTCCGTTCTGCTTGCAGACATTCTTCACCCGCCCCCACACTTCAGCCAGAGCCACTGCCATCCTCCTCCTCCACCACCACCACCACCACCACCACCTCCTCCTCCTGCTTGTCCTGGCTGCAACTTCGCAACCCCCCCCCCCGCCGGAGAGAAAACCACCAGAGCAAGCCCCCCCCCTTTTACCACTTATTCAGCCATATAGAGCCAGCCCAGGGCCAACAGCCGCCACCACCCCGAAAGAAATAGAAGAGGATTGACGCGGCAGGTGGGGCGAGATAGAAAGGATGCAGACTGATGGAGTAGGTGGGATTGAGAGAAGAAACAAATGAGAAAGAAAAACTTTAAAGAAAGAAAAGAAGTTGGGATTTGGTTAACAGAGGGGAAGGAGGGAAGGGGGTTAGAATAAAATTAAAGAGGTAGTCGTCCAAAAGCAAAGGACTTCATGAGTTTGTGCGTTCCTCCTCCGAACAGCTTCCTTGATTATTCCACATGAGACTAAGCGCACCACACACTCTCTATCTCTGACTATCTGTGGCTCTCTCTCTCGCTCTCTATCAGTCACCTCCCCCTGTGTCTCGCTAACCCCCCCCCCCCCCCCCCCCAACACATTCCTCCTGGTGGCCAACAGGGGGCTCTGCAACAGCTGGTGGTATTGTCATCAGGGTTAATACTACGATCCTATTAGGCTGTGCTGCACAACTCAGATGTAAGGGTGGATTGAAGAACTCTCTGAACAATTGGACAGCGATTGTTCCAGACCACAGAAAAAAGAAGAAAAAATTGCTGAAGTGACATAAAGTAAATAACAGCTACAAATAAAAACAGGAACTTACAACCCTGGTGAGTTGCTGACTTGTTTGTACAGTAAATGCTTGGCCATAATGGCGATGACACAATTGAAGGTAAACACAGAAATAAGTACTTTAACGAAAGATCTTTGATTGATATGGACCCAACAGCAGAGGTCTATCAATTTACACATAAATACAGTCCCAAATTCGCGATCCCCACTATCCTCTCCACCGTCTCTGCTCTCACTGTCAAGTGGTTCAATGGAAATGTCTGCCATATACAAATCAGGTTTAATTGAAACAAAGACTTCCTGAAAGTGCATTGCAACGTATGGAGGATGGCTCCTCAAGCAAAAACTAAATGGAAAAACAATGTGAGATGATCGAGAGAGGGACCATAGGAGGGAAAGTGCCAAGAGAGCAGAAAATAGGCCCAAAGTCGATTCATGAAGACGAGAGAGACAAAAATAATATTGCAATAAAAGCAAAAAAAGAGCCCCTGTGCATCCACCTTCAGACCTCCATCATGCTGATTACATCAAAGTCCTTCACAATACAAACAGCGTAGTTAATTTCCATTAACAACAATGCCCCACGTGTGGCACATGGGCAGAACCAGAGGCGCTCTCCTGTTATGTTAACATAACAAGCTTTCACATGATGGCTGATATTACTCTAATTGTAATCCCAGATGCCACATCTGCTGCGAGGCTGCTGTGTAATCCCTGACTGGGCTCCAGGATGTGATGTTGTCTGCGGCTAAAGACGTGGACTCAGATGCCGGCTAATCGCTACTACTGCCCTTTTTGGAAAATGTAATTTAAAAAAAAAAAAAAAAAAAGCCAGAGGCCACTTTTAGGTGTCGATCAGAACCAGGTCATTCAACATCTCTGCATTCAACACTGCTCCTTGTGGTAAATGTAACCTCTACAGTCTGTCGTTGATAAGCACAGGGACACGGGGATCTCACTAAAAATCTAAATGCTGCAAGAAGAGTCTGAAATGCACCAATCGGCACAATAGATACTGGGATGGATATTGATGGTTCCTATGTTTTATCTTGTCCTGAAGCTCTCTATGTCACAATATACAACTTCAATGCATATATATGCATCCTTTTGTTTTCTGCAAAGGTGTGACATGGAGTATCTAACTTGTTATGGTGTGCTGATGCCTCTAGAGATTTTTTATATTTGCACTTGCAGCATGTAACCTTTGCGGTGGAGAGAGTAAAAATGTACAGGTCGTATGATTGGTTACGGTTCTATGTAGAGCGGGTGTGAAACACATTCACCGACAAATGACTCCAGTTCAAGTAGCCGAATTGTGCTTTTTGGTGTGATGCTCTACTCCCTGATGCTGTGATGGCACTAAATCAGCCATTTCAATCTGCGGACGGTGTTATGCACTGGCCACAAAATATACCAATGGAGGTGTTAATTGGAAAAAAAGCTTACTTGGACTCATTTGAAAGTATAACAGCGAAGGCGAAAATGAAAAAAAAGAATGGAGTGAGAAGAAGTGCAGCACATATGAGGGGAGTTTGTAGTGTGATTTTTTTGCTATGCAGCGAGCACAGGGGTGGTCGGTGTGATCTGTCATGTGGCAGAGGGTGGTTTGTTTATGGTTCTTGACGGGGAGGAGAGATGCAGGGCTGAGATGGATGGCAGGGGAAGGTAGAGGAGGGGGATGAAGGCCGGTCGGCTGTCAGTGGCAGGGGGTCGTGTCACTGCTGTGATCACTCGCCTGTTGTGAGGAGAGAACGCGGACATCAGAATGCGACGTGAACACTGCATCTGAAACCGCATTTGTGACTGTAATATGTGCATGTACGTCTGTGTGTGTGTGACAGGTGTGAGTGATGTTCATGAAACGAGTAGGTGTGTGTGTGTTCTAACCGCCACGTCCCTCCACAATCCCCCACCACTGTCAAATAATCCCCCTTTCTTCTGCCAATTTTTCCCTGTTTCTGGATTGGATTGGCAGAGATAATCTGGGATTAGAGCGAGCAGTCAGGCCTGGTGTGTTCCTCATTCATTTAGAGAGGGGCAGACATGTTCAACATCCACAGGTCATCTGCTGCAGGCCACAACATATTCCATTACATATCATCTCGGGGCAAAATTTGATCAGATTTGGTCACTTTGCATCCTAAACTCAGAGCAAGAATGAGTGTGGTTGCCGCCTGTTGGGCTGTAGTGGTGCAGTTGATTCCACCCACAGCAGCCTAAATGAATGTAGTGCTGACATACTGGCAGATATATGTGACTGATCCTTCTCTTTCTAACTCTTCCTAAATGTTCTTTTTGTTCTCTTCTGTTTCTGTCTACTGTCACAATGTTCCTGTTTGTGTGTTAAATGATGGATTACATTGTATCGGATGGCAGGAACGATTATTGTCAATGACCAACTGCTCCATTCCAAGTCTTTTTGCTCATAAATCCAGCAAAGGTCTAACTGATGGGACTCCTGTTGTCTATCTTTTCTTTCTGACACCCCTTTTGTAAAGCTCATGAACAGACAAAAATGCAAAAATGTAGTTGAATTGTGTTGCTCTGTGTTTCAGCGGCTTGTCCCTTTGAATCTCCAAGAATCCAATTAAACAGCTTCAATCTTCTGTTTCCTCAGATTATCATTCTTTTTTCATTGTTACAAGATTACATTATTTACTTACTCCTTACTGAGTCTCCCTTTACACAAGGCTCACACAAAATTCCTCACATATGACTGTATTTGTGGAGGAATGTCTTCCCACTGAGCTAGAAGATGTTCCCCTCTGCCTTGTTACTATACTGATCCTGGAGCCACAAGGTTTCATTAAAAATCTCCAAGTGAATTAATTTACCTTTCACGTTCTAGAGATGATTTTATAATTCATACCATATGTCCCTCACATGCACACACATGCACACACATACATCTATCCATCTATCAATCCATCCACTAAAATATGAGATGAGATTTTCTTGCATGGCAGTTGAATCACTTTTCTTGTTCATGTTTTTTGATACTTCACTATAGAAGTATACCTGCTTTTGTGTGTTTCCCGCTGATTGTTTTCACTTGTTCCTCCTTATCGTCCTCCTTTCATTGTGGGTATAGTCTTTGTGCTTCCCATTGTCTGCTCCAGTTCGTCGTAGCACTTCATAGTCTAGCGTTCAAGCCTTTCTCTCATCTATTCAAAATTAGAGACTAGAGTGAGAATGAATGTTAACTAATTATAGCTCCGGGGCATTACAGTAAATTCCCTGTGGGCTGATTATTCCTATTGTCAGTCTTAACTATAGCAAAAATGGTTTAAGATAACTACAAGTATAGTATTCATCCATCTCATCCACCGCTTATTTTTTTTAAATTAAGATTAGTGATTGAATTTAAGATAAATGTCTCATATTGTTAGAGAGAGAGAGAGAGAGAGAGAGAGAGAGAGAGAGAGAGAGAGAGAGAGAGAGAGAGAGAGAGAGAGAGAGAGAGAGAGAGAGAGAGAGAGAGAGAGAGAGAGAGAGAGAGAGAGAGAGAGAGAGAGAGAGAGAGAGAGAGAGAGAGAGAGAGAGAGAGAGAGAGAGAGAGAGAGAGAGAGAGATCTTTAATTTACGGATAGCAAGTGTTTTGTTTTCCTTCTTCTCAGTCATCTCCTGCTGCAGCATGAGCGCTGAATGCAGCAGTTACTACAGCGCTGACGGCGTGCTTGTGGACGGGTTCTCGTGCCCCAAACCGGGCAATGCTGTTGCCGCTCTCTTCTGCTGCGGATTTAATGATGTCAAGTATTGCTGTGACGATCCCAACAGTTTTTTCCCCTATGAGTACGGATACATGTGGTGGCTGAGGTGAGGGCAATTTTAATTTGGCAAAAAAAGTATTCCCCCCCCCCCCCCCTCCTATCTTATTGTTGGTCATTGTTTTCTGCTGTTTTAGTTATTTTGTCACTTCGGAATATTCCTAAATAATCTAAAGCTGTTGTTGGATATGCAGTCATGATCAACAGATGAACTATTCACTGTGGGTGTTGTTAACAGAGTTAACTATCACAAATGTGGGCAGCAGCACCCGTTTCAAACCCTGACTCTCTTATACATTCTCTTGTGATCAAGCTATGTTAATAAAGGTACAGTTGCTCCATACATATTTGATTAAAGTCATTTGTGGATAAAAATGCATATAACAAAAATGTTAAAATTATGATTACCGGTAATTGTTTTCGTTAATGCTTTGTCTATATATCCAGTACTGAATTATTCATATTTGCATATTTGATCTTCCTTCTTTTGGTATTCCCTTTTCCATCCACATCACCCTGTCCTCTCCTCCTTATCTCCTCTCCTCTCTTATTTTCCTTCCTCTTCGCTCTCTCTCCTCCTCTTCTCCCCTCTCCTTGTCTCCTCTCCTTTCAAATTTTCCTCTCTTCTCCCGTCCCCTCCGCTTCTCTTCTCTTCTCTTCCTTCCATATTCTCCTCATGTCTATTATTTTCCTTTCCTCTGCTCTCCTCCTCCTCACTCCTCTTTTCTTCTCTCCTCCCTCCTTGTCTCCTCTCCTCTCAGTATCGGCGCTCTGGTTGGTCTATCCATTGCAGCAGTAGTCCTTCTTGCCTTCCTCATCACCGTATGTGTCCTCTGCTACCTCTTTATTGCCACCAAACCCAGACGTCTTGACAACGGCCTACCCCTCAGAGCACCAGGTTAGTGTGTGTTCAGTATCTCCTCAAATTCCTTCCAATTCAGTTCAATATGCATTATTGGCAAGAATGTAACATGGACAATATTACCAACGGACCAAGTAATGATGGGATTATAAAGACTCTTACTGGAAAAGGAATTTTCATTCAAATGTGCTCTTTCTGAAATCCTTTTAATTCAGAGAAAATCGCTACAATTATCAGGTTTTAAATGGCTCATTTTTGTTTTGTGTCTGGTTCTTTTCAGCAGGAGATCCCAGTGAGGGTTCCACGCCTGTGAGAGCAAGCTGTGTCTCCGGTCCGCAGGGATTCAGAAAACACTTCATGAGCAGGAAGTTGGACTGTGATAACCAGCCGCCAGACCCCGAGATCCTGTTCCAGAGGTGTTTCACAGCCACCGCCATCGGCACGAAAGGGGAAAATCCTTCATAGACCTCTTGTTAAGAATGTGGCCATCAGACCTGAGATCAAGACAGTCAGTGAATCTGGAGGCGGACTGTGTTGACAGGGGAGGGCTGGGACACTGGGAGGAATAGTAGCTGAAACAATGTGGTATGCATGGGAGTCATTGGGGTTGAGTATTAACTCTTGAGTGCTTGAAATCAAACTAAAATGTGCACAACGAAGCCATGCTTGCATTTTTTTTCCCCCACACTAAATTCTCTCCTCCTCGTGGCTGCATAATTTCGACACTCAGCAGTATGCAGCAGTAATCAAGAGCGTATGGATGGAACTTAATTATCTACCATCTTGGAAGACAATAGGCATATGTTAGTGCAACTGCGGGCGTAGTGTTTTGTTCCAGTTTACACTCAGGATTTACAGTTTCATGTGTATATATAACGATGCTGAAAATGTGACTGAAAACAGGAAAAAGAGCCTGACACACCAGGACAACGACAGTCTTGACATCAAGGCCCCCAAAAGTCAGGGTGCACCCTTGTAAAGTAGGGTGCTGTAGACTGGCTGTCACATCTGCTACATTTTACTCAGGGACTAAAGAGATCCACAGTGTGATGAGACATAACAATGCTGGTTATTTGTTCAAAAGCTTAAAATGATGTGGGAGATGTGGGAGAGATGTGGGAGATGTGTCTCATGTCAGAGCTATAGTTTCTTTTAACCATGGTCAATTTCATTTAGAGACACACAAAGGATCTTTCTATTTTTGGCATTTTCTCTTTAAATTGACAGCTGCCGTTGAAGAGGCAGACAGGAAACTATAGCAGAGAGAATCCATGTTGTGCCTTAATCTTTCATTTATCAGGACACCATGAATCAAAGCCAATAGTTTTACACTCAGATTCTCTCTTTAATGGTGCTCTCAGGATAATGAGATCATGATAAACGCATACATGAAAAATAAATATTAGTTTAATCGACAATACCAACATTACAGCACATAATCAGGAGGCTGGGGTGGTGAGCTGTGGCCGCAGCTGGCACGAGCGTAATCAAGTATCGGCGTAATCAACTGTCACGAGTGCCACATTATAATGGACCAATGAGGAAATAAAATATCACCGTATTTTTGACTAAATACCTCAATATTGAAAGTTGACTATTGGTGCTTTCACAAAGAATGAACACAATGAGATTTTTAATATATAATCATAATCAAGTAATGTGTATATAATGACTAATTGGGTAATTAATTTGCATATGAAGATGAAAGCTTTCTGACCAATGTGTCACCGAACATTTTTCAGTCTCTTTTATTCAATGATTCCAAACTTAAACGATACTTTCATCTATTTTTCAAGCTTGTCTTCGTGTTTAGTATTGGTTTACTACAGATGTGGAAGTATTCATTACATTCATGAGGAAATAACGGTAGACTAACTTCTCTATCCAAACACATCTTGTGGTGAATGGCAGTATTCTACTGAATAACTTAGCAGTGTCATCAAATGTTACACCATCATCTTAGCTTTTGTCTAAGGAGCTCTTATTGCTTTACAGTGTTACTTAGAAGGCAGAGATCACAAAGCTCCACTATTCTACGTATCTACTGGATCGTCAATTCCTTCTCAAAACGTTCAAGTGCCCTTGTTTTTGTAACTGGTAGCTTAAGCGTTTATATCAATCCATGCAAAATGTCATGTCTTGTATCGGTGAATACATTTTGCTTGTGTAATTGTTGTGGAAAAACGTTAACTGTCAGTTTTGAATGTCAACGCGTTTTCTTCGTCCAACAGTCAAAATATCGACTGCTGGCATGTTTGTCAAAAGTGTGGCGGAATTAAGTTTCTGTTATTGATTAATTCGTAAATGTCAGCACAAAGCTGTGCTCAGTAATTGACTGTAGCATGCACACATACAGTTCAATGAATGTAGGAGGAAAAAAACTCCTGGTCTCATATTCGTTTGATGAGTTTTTTTTAACACATTCCATGAATGTACACCGTGGTTTATTGATACAGTGCTTGAAAGAGCATCAATAAAATCTGAATCAAAGGACGCTTCCTGGTTATTATGCAGCGATGCTGCCTTCTCACTGAAAGACTGTCATGTGGTGGAAGTTACAGCTCATATTTACATATGAGGGACCTCATGATCTATGTTGTCAATAACATAGACCTCATGATCTATCTTATTGACATATGAACTCAAAACTGCTAATGGTTATTAAAGTAAACTATGTGAATACTGGCACTATTCTGCAAAGGATTCATCCTTTTTTAAATTATTTGTGGAGCTTAAGGTTTCTTCACTGCCACGCTGGTGTTGGTTGTGTTTGTATTAAAAACATCCAGCTGAGCACCTCTGATAATGAAGGCTTTTTTTCTGTCTCTCTTTCCCTCCACTTTAAAGACACTATGTTAGTTGAATAGTTAAAAAGGAAGAGATTAGACGAGTCAGTGTGACCGAACGTCAGATTTGGTTCTGGCTTTTGATTCTTGATCTTTCTCTGCAGAAAGGCAGAGTCTTGCAAAGCCAGCAGGAGCCTTTCTGAAAATGTAAAGTAGTAAGAAGATTGGTATACAGGATGAGAGTGACAACAAAACAGCTTTGATCACTGTATAATCTTGCTAGCCTTACTTTCTTGGGTGAGATAAGTAGACGTATCATGGAAAAAATTTTTTTGGGAATATGTGGGTATCTGTAGTGCCTGCAAACCCACAAACTGTGAAATAAGAAAACCCAGTCAGTTTATATGTGGGTTGCCCAGATCAGAAGACATGTGATTCAACAAGACATTCAGATTTGGCTCATCTTCCTATGGAGAGGCAAAGTCCCGCCTCTTTTGGTCAACCACAATGGGACCTTATTTCAGAAGAAAAATGTGCGGTTTAGAATGATGTTTTACTCTATATAGACCTAATTTCCCTCTATATGGAACTAAATTATGATTAAAACCTGTGAGAACTTACTCTGGAAGGTTATCATTAAACCCAACAAGTTAAATAAATCAGATATCAGTATTTACGAAAGCACACTTTATTAAATATATATATATAATAAATGTGCAATATATCAAAACATATTTTACAGAATACATTTTGGACCTCTGTAAAATGAAAAATAACATTTTGGCCTTTTCACTATGACGTCATAGGAAACAGTATGGCACAATAAACAAACTTGCGTCATCACACCTGTATGATATTTGTATATCAAATGCTTTGTAACAGAAAATCTCTTTCACATCAACTACATGAGGTCCCTCTTTTGTGCACACAACTTTATATGCATTAAAATGCTCATCAAAAAAAATGTGTCCTGTTGAGATTGCCAGAATCCAAAAGCCTCAAGAATGTGCTCGGCAGATTCGGGCTGATGCAGCGAGAGGCCCTGAACAACCATTCCATTGGAGCCGTCCTCTCTGACTGCAAGAGGGCCGACATTAGTAAACAAGTCTCCGATTTGTTCATTGTAAACCTCAAGATATGAGAATTTAACAGCAAACTCTTTCTCCTCCTTGGCCTCATCCATGCATTTGAACAGCTCTGTCATTAGGGGTGCAACGGATCACAAACCTCGCGGTTCGGTTCGGATCACGGTTCTTGAGTCACGGTTTCGGATAATTTTTCGGATCAACAAAGAAAAGGGGAGGGGACAAATATAACTTTGCTTTCCATTTATTAATTAAAGAACTTCAAGAACACTTAAAGAAAAGAACTTTGGGCTATAGTCTTACATAAAAACTAAAATATTCACGCAACTAACGAGCCCCACCTGAGCCTGCTGGAAATGGCCGGCTGTAAAGATGCACCACCTGAACACGGCGAGGTGCCTCCCCTCCTCTCGGCAGCTGCTTCATTTGATTCATTCTTTGGTTTGTTTGTTTTAGTTTAGTTTGGTTAATTGTTCGTTAAATAAATGTCTATTTATTACTTTTATCACTCGTCTTGTCTCCCTTATGTTGCAGACTTTGAGCCAGGTCGTAACACAACATGGTGGATTTTGTGAAAAACTGGCATCTCACAATGGACTTTCAGACAAAAACGACTAAACCTGTCTCAGATACATATTTTCAGCGCAGCGGTCTACAAGACTCCTTTTGAGAAGGACTGAGTCAGAAGGTGAACTTCTTGCTGGCAGGTCATCAAAATGACTTTGATGCTAAATCTTCAGATGTAGATGGGCCTTCACCGGGATCAGAACAAGGTTCATGTGCTTTATTGAGATGCTTTCGAAACCCAGAAAAAGTGCCATAAACCTGTGAACAACCAGCCTGACCACATTTAAGACGACGGGTCTTTCCTGAACAAAGTCCATGGATCAACTTCAAGTGTTTTGTCAGGGAATTGGCGTTTGCCTGGGGGCTTCGTATCAACTCTTATAATAGTTATAATTGGATCGATTTTCTAGAAGGCGCCCTAATATGCACATCAAATGCAAGTTGTATTTCTGAAATAGAGACACTTGAAGAACCTCCTTTTACATCGATTATGCTTTTAACTACATGGATATGTTCATGTGTTAATAAGCTGTGTTAATGTATTAGAGGGATGATGAGATGTGTCATATGAAAATTGCAATAAAGTGCAATATTCACATAAATATGCATTAAACTCTTTACAGATGTCTGTCATTATGGCAGGACTGGGAGCAGGCCACTTACGCCGGTTTGGTTCTGGTTTATAAGCAATATGATCGTGTTAAAACTCCAAACTCCACTGATTAAATTTGATTATTCACTTCAGGACTGAAAGCTAAGGGTACAAATCACAGAAGAAATGTCGACATGCACAGAGAACGTAGGTCATCATAAAAACACAGCACAGTGGCAGATTACACAGAATGGACTTTGCAGATTAAATGGGATTTTGCCAGTTACTGATCAATGAACATTTTTATTCTTGACCCCACTGCTTTGTCCAGCCTAATGTCAAGGTATTTCTACCTGTTTCAACAATATATTTTAAATAAGACTGCAATACAATCTATATAAAAGGATATTTGTTTGAAGAAAAACAACTGATACTAGATGGAATGACTTCAACTTTAAATCTCATTCTGAATGGAAAGTATGTAACTATGAAGTGACCACAAATCAATTTCCCTGAACTGATTGAATGTGATGAGGGGCTGAATGGAGTATGAATGCATAATAAGCAATTTAAGTTAACAAGCTGGGGACTAAGGGAACATAAACACATTAGTAAAGCAGAGGGAAGGTCGGAAAAAGGGGGGGAGGGTCGTGTTGCTTTTCTTTTTGCAGAGGGGAGGGTAGTCCGACCTTTTGGGAAGAGCAGAGGAGGGTTTGCAGCCAGCTGACTGCTTTTTAACTCTGGGGACAGACAGGAGCGGAGAGTCCTGATTGGGGAGATCAGACAAATGGGAAGGGGGCGTGTCCATTTACAATTCTGTCAGTCATCAGAGGCAGTGTGATCTGACATGTATGGCAATCAACGAAAGGAAGTTACATTTTGTGTAATATGGTGAAAGATTTAGTTTTATTTATGATTCTGGTTGCAGCGTTCTGAACCACTTGAAGACTTTTAGTAATTGCCTGGGGCAGGCCGGACAACAAAACGTTACAATAGTAAAGTCTGAAAAAAAAGGCATGGAGAGAAAATACAGAATTGTTGCCACAAAATGTGTAAAACAGCTACAGTTTTTGAAAAAATGTAAAAAGAATAAAAGCTGGTATTTTTCTTAGTTCTGAAAGCTCACGTCTCTACTTCACTGTGCAATGATGTTTCCTGGTGATCTAGACATACAAGCTGACCTGTGCATTCAACCCAGAGGGAGAGGACTTGCTGTAAAGCACCCGGAGAGCAGTGACTCACTTAAGGTCACCTCCACCCACTGATCCTTTGTGAAGCATTGCTGTATTCGTGGCAAAGAAAAGTGCAGCATTTATAGTGAGGTCCAGAGAGAAAGAGCAAAGTGTCGGAATTCTTCCTTAATAAGCTCTTATGAAGACACTTTATTTCCTTCTCTCAGCATCACTGATTCAGTGAGAAGTGGTTCAAGAACGAAACAAAACAAGATCTTCATGTGATGCAATGTAAAATCCGTGTTTTTATCTCAGTGATTTTCCTTAACTGCCCAAAACAAATGGTAAATTGATGCAGATGCCCTCCGTGCACATACAGCATGTAGACTACGTGGAGTGCTCTTGTTTCACATGTGTCGTATGTGATTACAGTGACACTATCTGGCCTCAGAGCACAGATGCAACAATGATGACAATTTAGCCAAAGGCTTTATTTGACCAATGTCGCTATTTTGAAAGAGTAAATTGTAGAAATATCAAGCGCATTATGGTTTTACTCACAATTTCTGCATTCACTCCTGTGAAAAAAAGGAATAGGGAGAAATGGAGGAAAAACCTAATAAAGTTACTCATTAACATCTCTGTCTTAAGGGCGTGTTACAGGAAGGGTGGTATTATGGTATGTCCTGCAACCTTTGCTCAGCAAGTCTCTTTATATTTTCAGAAGAGGAAGACAAAAACAGCAGTTAAAAGTCAGGTCGAGGTGACGCAGTACACCTGCTCTGTCAGTTGTCGTATTTTGATACAGGTAAGTCTTCTTAGACTTTGTGTGTGTGTGTTGTTGTTAGATTGTGTAAATTGACAGTATGTGTGCCACTGTGATGTAGGTGAGACATTATTGGGTCTGTTTTGGTCGTATGACTAATGATTGACTGAGACACAGCTACCGTGTGCTGACCTGCATCACCAGATACATTTTTTATTTTACCAGTGTACTGCTGCCTCAAATTAAATACATTCAGCCAAACTACGTAGCATGGATACACTGTATTTCTGCTCTCTAGAATTGGGATTATCCCCTGTACAACACAGGTCTATTGATGCTATGTCTAAAGTTAATTAGTAAGCAGTTCAGGACTATAATCATGGACATTGCTCTATGCCTGAAAATCCACTCCCTAAAACCATGTGACAGTTTCTGTGTGAAAGGGGAATACTGAAACACAAAGATGAATGTTTTTGTTCATGTTAATCTGTTTTATTTACTGGTTGAAGGCACCTGCTCATGGATTACGGATTCATCAGCTTTTTTTAAACACTTACTCTGATATTTCAGGGTTATGATGACCCAAAACAAAGGGTTGCGATCATTGATGATAATGTCAACAATGTTTGTGTATCATTATGTCGATCTGGGGGGGGGGCAAACCACGGCCCACTGGCCAACAGCGGCCTGCAGCGGTATTTGGCAATTTCTGCTTGTTTTAACTTTACTTATTTACAGATTTACACAAAACATCATAATATAATAAAATTTAGAAACAGCAGATACAAAAATAGCACACAAATAAACTACTGTTATAGTCAACGTTGAACTGTTTAGTAGTGTTGGGTAGTTCATTTGATAGCAAATGAATCTTTAATTAATAATTAACTAATTTGGTTGGTAATTCTGGTCTAAAAACACAGATTTTCTTGCAGTGTTGTTTAGTGTGTGACTCCTTATATTGTTTTGTATATGGCCCAAAAATCAAAAAGGTCTGAACACCCCTGACACCCCTGACCCAACTAAAGTCTAATCAAATCTTCAAAATCAAATGTGTTCAACAGTGTAAATTGAATCAAATCTTATGAAAGGAAATATAAAACAGAAAAGATTGTTTCTAACAATGTAGATCTCCAAAATGTCCAATCAAATCAGAACGTGCTTTGAGCATTCAGATAATGTTAACCCGCTAATAGTCCAGCGTCAGTTTTAAATGTATTGATAGTCGCATGACACATGGTTCAAACTTTACTGGCCATGAAATATAAAACTTCAGGTGTCAGGATGTCTCATCAGCCATACATTACTAATACACTAATTCAAAGTCCGTCTTCAAACAATACTGACAATACCATATGTACATTGAAAGAGTTATAGGTTGCTCTGATTGTTACTTCTCTCCACAATGAAAAGATTGTAAAGATGCTTTCTTGAGTTCAAACCAAGTGAGTATCAATTATGGACTTTTTAGCTCATATTTTCCTCTTTGCGTTTCCCTGCATAGTGTTTTCTTAGGGGTCGCATCACAAAGGGTGACTTTTCTTGTAGGCAACCCCACCTTTGAATGGTAAATGGTACCATCTCATGATCCTCAGTAGATGTAACCACTTCATGACTTGATTTCCCCTCAGGACGCAGAGATGGGCCTGTGGAGCTGCATCCTCTTTGTGGTGTTTTTGCTTTGTGGAGCTTTTATCAGAGAAGCACATCAGGCTACTATGTCAGATGTTGGGGGACACAAAGGCGCTCAGAGGCATCTTCTGATGGAATTAGAAGATCACACCGACAGAAACGGTTCTGCAATTGAAAGTAAGTTTCAAACTTTACCATCATTTACATTTACAACCAGGTGTGTTCGAGGAACTTTGAACTCTATAACACCTCATTTACAGGAAAAGGTGTTGACCTCTCTGTCTTTATAGCTACATGTAGATGCTATAAAGTCTTTTTTTACTGCCGTGTACCCAGGGGCAGTCGATCCAGGCGAGAGCCCAAAGTCGCTGGAGTGGTCCTATCTGGCTGCAGGACTGGGCACAGTCCTCACCATCTCACTCCTCATCGTGATGACTGTCAAGTTCCGTCTCTTCCATCGCTTCTTGGCCAGCTACAGACACTCCCTGCTCCAGGAGGCCGACGGGGTCAGCCACTACGGCCAGGACGAGCTGCCCTTCCCTAACAGTGTGTTGGGTAGAATGGGAGTGGTTGGAGGCACTTCAAGAGGGCTGGATGACGATGACGATGGCTTCATCGAGGATAACTATATCCAGGCCAGTGAGAAAGAAAGGGCAGAGAGAGAGAGAGAGGAAGAGGAGGAGGAGGAGGAAGACAGCGACGATGATCTTCAGTTCACTATAGGGTGACTGTCTACTTCTTGAAATGAATCACTGTCTACATGCAACCTCTTACACCTTCTATATGAACATCTATGAACTATGAAGAGTAAGGTCCCCTAAAAAAGAGAAAGAGAAAGAGAAAGACAAAGAGAGAGAGAGAGAGATGGAACACATTTGTGAATCATAATTTTTCTTTTTCCTGTTCCTATTAATCATTTTGTGGCCTCTTAAGATGATCTCGAGTCATGGAGGGGTCCTGACCCACAGTTTGGGAACCGCTGAAAGTGCTGTGTAGATATGACCAATGTGAAAACTGAATGAGCCTCAGCTGCTTGAAAATGAAGTTGCGATTATGATTGGACTTGTGTCCAAAATTAGCACATTTAAATTGTATGATATGATGAAAATAACATAAAAAATAGAATTATTGAAAAATGTTACTGCTTGTCTTTGAGTTCATTGAGTAGAGTATCACAGTTGTATCCCATGCTATACTTAGGCTGGGTGCATGATTCAGTGAATGAAAAGTAGAGATTATCTGCACATTAGATTATATATTTCTTATATCTGGACTGAGACAGTTGAATGTTTTGACTGTACTGGTTCTTCATTAGACGTCACGTTAAGTAAAGTGTTCCCTATTTGTACCCTGCTAATGATACATTTGATAGCACCTGCCAATCACTTGACCAAGTAAACTATTCATATTCGAGTTAAGTGTTTGGTTGACTTTATTTGGCTGTGAATCAGCAATAAAGGTGAAACAATTTGAAACCTCATAATTTTGTTTCATTCAAAAGTAAATCAGTGCATTTCTATGTATTTTCTGAAATTATTTCATTTTGAATGTACTTTATGAATAAATTATTTTTAATTCCAATTTAATATTCAGATATTATTTTGTTCATTTCCAACCTTGGTCTATGAGTCAGTGGTATCCAACACATTACTGATTACTGATTACAATTACTGATTGAGTCATTGTTGAAAATATGCGGTGCAGCAATCTGTCTTTCATTTACAAACTATTTTGCTGATGTTTAACAGTAGTCATTGTTATGCAAATGTAACAAAAAAATGCCCAAACAGCTGAGGAGCCCAAGACTAAGGCTACTTATGCTCTCCTGAATTCATCTCTTTGTTTGACATTTTTTACAGCTGCTCGACAAATTTAATAAAAACTTTTCATTTCACAGACTTTGATCCTTTTCCTCTGAGTGATTTTGCTCATTTAGTCCATTCAGATCAGGTTGGTCCTGCTGGAGGATGTCTCTCTCCTGACCTGACTCATCTGTCCTCCTGAGACACTGAACACCCTGACAGTTTGAGCGCCCAGCCTCCTCGCTCTGCTCATTCTCAGCATCATCCTCCTCCTCTGCTCCCTTCTTCTTCTAAGGTAGATGATCACGCCGTAACCCACTACAGCTAGAGACATGCCTGTCCCAGCAGCCATCAGCACCAGGCTGGACACCAACATCTCTTTGCCGTCATGACCTTGGCTGCCGATTGTGGCCACACAGAGAAGCACCGTCCCACAGAGCATCACTGCCAGCCCCACGGCTAACATCAGGGCCGGGTCAGCCCTGCCGCCGCTCTTCAGCTGGTCGATCCTACGCCAGCTGTGCACACAGTTCATGTCCTGGATGGCAGAGCTGAGAAGCTGCTTGAGCAGAACAGCCAGGGCTAAGAGGCAGAGGGTAGTGCCCACGCCGAGGCGCCACTCCCCGGACAGGCTGGTGGTGGTGGAGAGGAGGCCCACGCCGCCAAGGCCAAGCCCCAGTATGAGGGCCACAGAGGCACAGTAGCACAACAGGGAGCGGCGTGGCTCTCTGAACCACCACAGCTCCACTTGATCTTCCAGGACACGTCGCTGCATCAGAGTGGGGTCCAGGTAGAGACCTGGGGGGTGAAGGATGGTGTGGCGGGGCTGGTAAAAGGTCTGCATGTCAGGCATGGCAGTGGTCACAGCTCAGCCAGCCCCAAACCAGACTGACACCTTGCAAGAATGTGCAGAAAAAGATGATTTTCTATTCACCACATATAACTGTATTATCTCAGCTTCTGTGGAAACTCACTTGTTGTTGTATGAGTGTCAAATGTTGCTGTCCATCCTTCTGCATCCCATCACACAATTTCAGTCAAAGAATCACAATAGTTGGTTTCAAAGATCCGACAGTTGTTTGGTTCCGTTGCTTCATTCTGTAGAAGAGATGATGTTTCACGTAGAAATAATAATCCGGCTTCAAGGGAGGTTTTCCAATGGTGGAGCAGTAAACTTAATTTGCTCAAGCGGTCGTCGGGTATGAAACTCTTCTCAGTGTAGATGGTAGAATTATCTTGACTTCACGCTGGAGGCAGAAAAACAGTTAAGACCCCAGCCACAGAGAAGCAGGGATTTCCACTGTAACACTCACTGTAAGTAGAGAAGTGATGATGCTGTTGACATCACGGCTGGGTATTGTGCAAGTAGCCTGTCCAAGTGTCTACTCATGATCACCACTGTGACTGTAATAGCGTCACAAATTGCTAATCTGTGCCACTTCACATTCTCTCCCCCAGTGCCAGGCAGAACAGAGGACCCCCCACCCACCCACCCACCCACCCTCTCATCACACGGGAATACCATCTTGTCATGGTTAAGTGTGAAAAAGACAGGTCACAATAGCAGTGTTGGATCATGGTTCGGACAGAGATTGGCGACATTGTCCACCAATCCCCCACACAGACAATGGGCTGACCGGCGTACACAATGACGGTGCTGCAGGAGACGGGCGGGGGTGTGTGTGAGCTGTGGATAGGGTGTTGCATTGCTGTTGTGGAGGACTGAGTGATGTCAGTGAGTAGTGATAATGGGGTTTCTGTGATCCTAACGATAGCGTCATTCACACACTATGTTGAGCTCCTTAGATAGGCCACAGTGAATGCTGCCTGTCCTCAATGAGACGCTCACTGACAAAGACCTGCTGATCTGTGTCTTCCAGTAGGCTAATGTTGCTCTCCCTAAGGGACCTTCCTGTTTTTTTTCCCCGTTAAAGTTTTTATTTTTTTGGGAGGGCGGGCTTTTCCTGTTCCGATGTGAGGGTCCTGGGACAGAGGATGTCGTATGTTGTACAGGTTGTAAAGCCCTTTGAGGCAAATTTGTGATTTTAGCTAAACAAATTCATTAAATTGAATTGAATCAATACGCCTGCCAAAGCTGAAAATATATTTAAAGGATTAGTTCCACATTTTGGGAAACACACTTTTTTGCTTTCTGGAGGAGAGTTCGATGAAAGGTTTGATACCACTCGCATATTTGTCTTTGGCAATTTGTGGTTTTACAGAAAGTTAAGTACCAGATTATTCCTTGGCAACCACAATAAACACCAGGAAGTCACTGCCCCCGGCCCAGAAATAGCTGACATACATGTTAATCAGTAAGCTTTAGAGGTGTTGTTTTGTTTTTTTACCATTGGACATAGCCAGGAAAGTTAATAGTTGTTTGCTGCTTTATTAATGCTCTGAATTTGTAATTCAGCACATTTAATAACCAAACATGACTTTACCTGTGCAGACCAACCAGGTGTTTAATTCACCCACAATGAACACTTACAAGAATGGTGGTCGTACTCTCCACATCACACACAATGGCCCAATCCCAATCTCCACCCTTACCGTCTCACAGACAGGCTCCCGCAAAGTCCTTGAGGGTTTAGGGCTGTCCCACTGTCAAATCATCGAGTGTTTGAGGGCTCTCTGGCAGACATTTTGAGCCCTTTATGAACACTTTCCGTAAGTCTGCATTAGATGCAGACTTTGCCCAAGGGAATTACCCACAATTCATTGCAATGTGACGTTAAACACGGGGTAACCAGTGGACGCGTGGAGACGTAACAAAGTGCTGTCCCATTCGTATTTACACCATTTCAAGCCCTCACATTCTCTCACATTCAACCACTTTCCAGGTGACGTCATAAGTCCTTGAAGGTTGAGGGTTTGAGGCTTTAGGGGGGACATTGGGATTGGGCCTATGGACCATGGCAAGGCCAATTGAATGAAGGCTGGGATGTGGTCTTGAGCTATGCACTATGACACACATGCACAGTGTAATTGGAGCTGCGATGTTGGGAGAGTTACAGCAGATGGCGATAAAATTAAAGGGATGGTGTCCGCTCAGGTTCAGGCTCAGAACATAGACGTAACTTTTGTGGTACACTCGTGCAGCAGACTTTACTGCACATGTGTTTTACTCCAGTTATCTGACGCACACATCTCCTCTTTTAACTCTCCTTGGGTCATGTGCAGGCATGTGGTCCTGACAGCAGCATGCTTTATCCTGCTACATGCAACATAACCATAGTAGAGGGGAATTTGTCCCCCACCTGACATCAAAACTACACAAACCACAACAAATATATTGAAAGCCATTTCCACCGCACTAATGTCAATAATCTGCTTAATCTTAAACTACAGATTCAGATCATACACATTACACTAGAATCATACAAAACCTACACTACAGGTTAAAGCACACTAACACCCCTACACCAATTACTACATGGCATCTCCCAGCACTTAAACAAATGGGCGCTCAGATACTCAGGGATTTCAGATACAAGTCTTTTAAGTTTCGTTTCACGATAGTCTTGAGTCGTTGAGTGTTCAAAAACAAAGCTAGGTCAAAAAATAAATAAACTACACCAAGCAAAACCCTACAAATGTTATAATTTCTTCCATATCTTTCAATTTGAACTCGTAGGAGCCTGATCTTCAACCCTCAAGGACATAATTTGTTACAATGACCATATGAATGAGTGCTGGAATGGGGTTTGTTGGGTGGGTGACCATCAATCCATCCCGACAATTATTTTGTTTAAGTACCGGTTACTTTTTATAGGAAAGGAAATAAGTGAATCCAATGGAGTTACAGTGACTCCTATCAACCACAAGGCAGCAACAAGTAACCATGTTATTTTGACACTCAAATCAAGACATAAGGAAGGACATATTGGTATATTATAAAAATGACCCTCACCTTTGCTGCACCATCAGTGGCAACTTCAGCAGTGAACAGCTGGTAAATGTGTATGTTTAGCTGTTAGCCTTGTCGATGCCTGTTGCATTCTGGGAGGGACTCCAGAAGGGCTCACTGGATGTAGAAAATTGATAAACAAATGGAAGACACAGATGTGTGAATAAATGTGTTTGTACACCGACGTGTTTTTTAAGTTATTGTCACTGTACAATTGTCTACTGTCCAAACATGTGGACAATTGATTTTAAAAAGGACAATGATTCCTGTAATGCACCCTCAAACCTCCATGAAGATTAAATATGTCATAGTCACTGGTTCATTATCAATATACAGAATACAGAGCCAAATCAACAAAAATGGTGAAGAAAATTGTAAATGTGGGTCAAAAGTTGACTGTAAGACACATATTTGAAAAGTAAAACAATATTGACTTTATTCATTTAATTGGACCAGGGATCTATAAAATATATTTTTTGTTCATAAATACAACTTGTCTCATTTATCTAAATATTGCCTCAACAGTACAGTTGTGTAAACCATCTGTATTCCTATAAAAAACGAGTGGTGGTGTTGATAAAAAGATCAACCTGTAGAGGGCAGCAGCATCTAGGTTTAGACTGCAACCTGTACAGTTGTACAAAAAAAATGCAGTTAACATCTAAATGTGGTCAAGAGTAGAAGCATAACTTATAACAGATGAGAAAACCCACATTTTTTTAAATACAAAATTGCACTTAAGTACAGTAATTGAGTAACTATAATTTCATTCCACCGCTGTGTAGATGTCATAAGACTTCCCACCTTCAGTTTACTGTATGTTCAGATAGACGCCCACCCAGAGCATTAACAATGAAGTGGCTATGTAGTTGCCATTGCCACTGAAGACTCTCAAAAATCCTCTTTTTTTTATCTGAAGCAAATTAGATTATGCAATTCTTGTATTGATGTTTGATACATACACTGTGAATATATACAAAGCTTAAATACATCTTTCAATATCACTTATTTAAGAAGCACATCGACAATAAAATCCAATAAGTTTTTACACATTTGGTTTTAAACTGGGTGTGTGGAGGAAGGATAAAATTCTGCTTCGCGGCTTAAAAAAGTGATTGTTTGTTCTGGTTAAGATTAAAGAAGAGGGCTGCGTGTGTTGAGCAGAAACTGCAGCCTCCACAAATCTGCAGCAGTTCGCTCTTTGCTTTCTGACAAATTGGTGTCCAAGAATGTCTCATAGAGAGAGATTTGTGTGAACAGTTTCTCATTCTGGCCCGACACTCCAGCAGCTGATTTCACTGACAGGTGCAACATCAACCAGAGAGGATGAACTAATCTCATAGCTGCAGACCACTGGGTTAGACAAACAGGGCTTGTGACCAGAGCGTCGCTGTTCCAGTTTCCCCTCAACCAGCTGGTAAAAGGTGGGAGGAAACAAACGTGGCTCTCTCATCTCTCAAAAGCAGCTGTTGAGGTGTTCTTGAGCAAGGTGCAGAAACCTAATTGCTTCAGTGCTCGGAGGCCATGGGTGGATAGCGACTGTGCAAATGTTCCCTAAAGGTTCATTAAATAAGAACTGCTGATTTACATGATTGATGTGACTGTGTGTGAGGATGGTGGAAGCCTCTCTTGAATCCAGAATGTGGAGGAAATGTGTCACATCATCCAGACTGGATGCTGTGACAAATGGAAGAGGACCTGCTGCCAATTTCTGAGGCCCCTGACAACAGATGGACACACCAGGGAAACACAGACAAACATTACCAATCCTGATTTTTCTTTTTATAGCCTTAGTTTAACCAGATGTCACTCAGGCTGAGATGTGTCATGAAGTGACTTCATATCAGTAAAGCAACTGATCTGTAAACAGACTGTCAAAAAACCTTGAGTGCTGTACCCTACAAGATAATATATATTTCATCTGCAGTGTATCAATTTGTGAGGAAGTAGACAGCTATTGCATTACATGTCACACAAACCTCTGCTCAGCTAGAGTTACCTCTTCACAACTATAACTCAATACACAAAATATTGAACGAGAGTAACAGTCCCCAAACCTACTGAGGTGGTGATCTCTTGACTTGTCCTCTTGTGCCGGGTTGACACGTGGTTTTGAGTGATCGACAACTATTGGACGGGTTGCCTTGAAAATTGTTCAACTCCTTCATGTTCCCCTCTGGATGAATTGAGACAACGTTGGTGATCCCGGGACCTTTAATCCAGAGCATCAAGTAAATGTAATTTGTTAAAACCTTGGATTATGACCAAATACCTGCAAAACTAACAACGTTCCCTTCAGCCTCAACTAAACTTGTGTGGTTATGCTTTTCAGCAAATGTTACATGCTAAATGTTTATTGTTATGCACCTATCACCAAGCCAAACTCCTTGTATGTGTAACGTACTTGGCAATAAACCTTTTCCAATGCTGTTTCTGAACGAAGATGGTGAACATGGCAAGCATTACCTGCTAAGCATTAGCATATTAGCATTGTTTAGCATGTTAGCATGATGACATTTGCATTTAGCTCTAAAACACAAAGCTGCTAGTGATACTGTTGATAGTCTTGTTTCATTTGTAATTGAAATAAATGTATAGGTCTGTTTTCTCAATTCTGGAATTTCTTTAGATGGCAGAGGTTTTCAACCTATAGAAACAGTTTACTTTGATTTCCTTTTGGTCTTTTTGTTTTTCTTGTAGTTACTATTTGCCACAGTGGCGAAACAGGAGCAGCTACCCAGATTTTGGAGCCATACAAGTCACAGGATGTTTGAGAGTCAAATAAAAAGTGCTAGCGGACTGGGCACTGAGACCAGAACAAGGTCTGCTCTTGTATATTTTCTAGTATTTGCATATTTCAGTTGATTGACAGTCTCTCTCTCTCTCTCTCTATCAGATATACTCTGCCTGCTGCTTAATCCTCAGTGTGCTAAAAGCATTTCTCATGACTCACTGCTCACAGCAAATTGACTGTAAATTCAATTTAGTGCGTGTTATCTCTGATGGGTGAGAATCAGATTTGCAACTAAACCCAAAACATTTCTCGGGCTACATCAATTATCCGTTACTTTCATTTTCACCTGAGCAAGGCAGATGGGGCACAAATGATAACTGTCATTTACGTTTTATGATGATCTTTTAAGGTGCAGCATCTACAGTAGGTTATTACAATAAACAAGTCTGTACGTGTTTCATAGTAAGTCTATATTGCATGATGGGGATCATACCCATGTCCCTAAGGAGACAAACATTTACTCTAAAAACTAAAGACTAAATGATTCTCAAGTAATTTGTCTGATAGCTTGCAGTACTGAGGGTTTTATCTTCTGCAGAATATATATAGTAGCTGTCTGTGTTGGGATATATTTTAGCTTTAGCTTTTCCGGGTCTGGAAATGAGCAAATATCACATTTTTTATATTTCTAATGTACAGATTTAAAGACTAAACTCTCAACTGTTTTTTTAATCTTTTGGTCATGCTCACACTGCCTCATTCTTGCTGGATGGTTGCCATGCGACCGTGACAACATAGGCCCCCAACTATTTTGTTTTTCTCTCCTCGGTGTCGTGGCTTTATTGGCAGTGAATAGGCTGCAATGTGTATGTGTGTGCCAGTGTCTGTGTGTGTTTTTACTATATGTTGAGGTCGGGAGGAAGATTAAGTTATCCTTCAGCTTATCTCCATTAAAATGACTTATGATTATGCTGTCAGCAATGGTCGTGGCCTAGATTTGAAAGACAGCTTTGTTTGCTCTGGCTGGAAGCCAGTAGGCCTTGTAAATACTACCGATGCACTTTTATCTGTGGATGAGCGTTACCTCATTGTGTTTATTAAGAGCAATAATGGAGTTTGGTTAATGGAAGAGGTACACGGGGACCTTTTTCCTGTTGCTGCTGCCACTTAGAAACCGTATAGCCTGCGGTTCACTTTAGCATCATTTGCATATAGATGAGAATCACCTCACATTATTGCACGGGGGGGTATATTAATAATGGGGTTGTTGAACAGGATACGGTACTGTACAAGAGACTTGTGTTGATGCTAAAACAGGTGCGGCCCAGAGCGCTGGTTTCTGCCTCACTGAAGCCATATTGTCCCATGAGTTTCACCTCCCTCTGCTCTTCATCAGGATTCATGAAGGATTTAAGAATTTTGTTATGTGTGTGGATCCACTGCCAAGTCCCTGAGTAGACTTCTAGCTAGCTACTTTTCTAAATTACTCCACCCAAAGTGAACACAATAATATATATACCCCCTTTTGGGCTGACTGACTACAAGGCTTGGGATTGATAGCAGCTCCCTGTCTCCCTTCTTGCGTTACTGCATCAAGGACACAGGACACGAGGTGAAAGAGAGTTCAACGTTAAAATGTCAACATACATACACACTCCTTGGCTTGTTGGAAGAACAACACTCTCCAAATAGATAGAGCGGAGCCTTCGGCCCCCAGGCATCTCCAGAGGCTGCTGACTTACCGATTGACTGTTCTGCCTGTGATCTAGAGAACGTGCATTTTGACCTCTGATTAGGTATGCTTATGTCCACATTTAAGGCTTAGTGACAACTGTATGCAAGTGTAGCTGAGAGGAGAAGATGCCATGTTTGGTATTAATTGTTTCTGTACATCCAGCAGAGGTTAAATACCCCTTAAAGCAGTAACCTTCAGAATTGAGGGTGGCTATGCATTTGTGACCACATTCCTGTGTATCGCTTGAATCGCTGTTGATCGGTTCGCCTTGAATTCAAGATTCAATAAACCTTCAGCCTACGACATTGGAAGTCTCTTGCTGCTTCTTCTTCAGTCTCACAATATTTCCATCACAGTGTTGACTGCAGTGCTAGTGTCTTGAAAGGTTGTATTGTCTTTAACTGTGGTTATGAATGTGTTGCTAGGATAGGGATGAGACGATGGCTTGAACGTTAATGTCGTCTTCATCATCCCGGTGTTTAACAGCAAGTTGTTTCAGATCATCTGGATGGCACTCTTTGGTGGGGGCTGTAGATGTGCAAGTAAGTAGTTTTTCATCATTATTTATTTTCACTTAACCTGCATATCAATTTGCAATCCTCACACTACAGTGTAACACAGAACATGTGTTGCAATTTAAGCCTGAGTCTGTATGAATGTAAAGATTTCATATCATTTCAGTAGGGGATACAATTAGATAAAGAATATCACAATATCAGGGTAGTATTATACCCAGCCATGTTTACTATTGAATTCAAATAATCAATACTTGAGTTAAATATTTAGTTATTGAGCTATTTTAAACGTACATTACTTATAATAGGCTACTTGGCACAAATCCATTGCGGCCACAGTAACCCAGCACTTTTATGTGTATTTGTGGCCTGCATAAATTACTTGTTGCTCTGTCTGTTTTTTTTCTTCTATTCTGTTCTACTCTATTCTATTCTAATTTGGAGCTTTAAACAGTAGTATCATTACATATCAAATGAAGGCTCCTTTAGCTGCTGTTATCGTAGTGATCGAAAGCTTCGGAACAGCTTCGACATGGACCTCGTTTCTCTTCAATTTCAAGGAGGAACAACACAGTACATATAAATACTACAACTATTCTATTCTATACTATTCTACTCTTCATCCCCGCCCCACGCGCTGTCGTCACGCGCTGGGCAGCCAGTGAGGCGGAGGGAGGGGGGTGTCTCACAGCGGAGAGGCAGGCGGCAGCGTCGCAGCGTTACAACAAGAGCGGCTCTTGGGCTTTGTTTTGTGGATGCGAATGAGCTCCATCACCTCCTTCAGAAATGTGGACGGATATAAGGACGTTGCTACTTTTTCATTCGTTTGTCCTGAGGCTTCATTTCTCGGAAGGTCAGTGTGTGTGTTTTTCCCCCCCAGCGTGTGAGACGTTTATGAAATAAAATATAAACCGTGTGTGTGTGTGTGTGTGTGGGGGTGAGTGATGGAGGGGGGGGGTGGAGGTGAGAGATTGGAAGCGCTGCCGGTACTCACACGCGCGTGTGCGTTTGTTACTAAGAGGAGAAAAAAAGACAAACATACTTCTCTTTATGTTATAACGTAAGGACATGACTTGTTTGATTTGAATGTGTGATAGTTTTGGTCTCTGAATGAATTGATTCGGGGTTCAGCGTCTGTCATGTGTTCCCCGGCTGTGAGCGTCCATACTGCATCAGAGGTAGCTGTAGTAGCCCAGACTGAATCTTTGTCTCTATGTTGTGGAGAATTGTGTCCGGCAGACACGGGGCCTCTTCTGCTGCGGTTTCCTCCTCCTCCTCCTCCCGTGACAGCTTTTAATTATCACGGTAAAGTAGATACAAAAAAAAACTGAAAGAAAACGGGGATCATGACGCTCCCAGCGCCTCAGCCAATTGACCTGAATGAATGCTGAATATCAATTAGGCATTCATTTGCAAATTACAGTTGAACTACAAGCGGTTACTACTCCGCGATGTCCGTTTGTTGCTGATCCATCTGGGTGCTGTTCTCCCCCTCATGTCTTTTTCTTCTTCCAGCAACGGATGAGTGTGAGGATGGACAGTTTCAGTGCAACAACAAAAGGTGTATACCGACCATCTGGAGGTGCGACGACGATGACGACTGCTCAGACAACAGTGATGAAGAAAACTGTCGTAAGTGTAAAAACAGTGGAGAAATGAAGACATATAAGCTCTGTTAACTGAGAAAAAAAAACACCTGTGATGATTGGGCTTGTCATGCAAATATCACCAGAAATGGCAATAACCTGTGACAATGATATCAAAATAGAACAAAATAATAAAAAAAACTTAATTAGGTCACTGCAACCCCCCCCTCCCCCCCTTCCCAATGCCAACCACCAAGAGCAATTAACTGTGAAAATGTGTACTAAAACCTTAAAGCCATCCTATTGTATTCTTTGAATCTCGTAGACTATTGACTATTTTTTTTTAATCCATGAAAAAGGATAAAAAAGAAAATAAATACTATTTCTTTATATCATTAATTTCATCAAGAGACAATAGCTGGAACTGCTCCCATCAGCTACCCATGAAAGCTTGCCTTAATGGTCTGTCCATGACTGGAATGTGTGTTGAAGCCGAAGCTAAAAATGTTAAACGTTATGAACTTGAAAAGGCACCCATATCTCCCATGGGTCTCTGCCCTCTCATCATTTAGGTTTTTTTTTTATGGTGGATTTGCTATCCTATTAGCGTTTTCTCTATTTTCTCATTATGCAGGACAATGTCTTATTTTTAGGGAGCTATTAAAGCTTTCAGAGTTAACAAAGAGGCACAAATAAAATCACGTTTTGAGTGGAGATCAGGCATGTGTGTGGGTGTGCCTTAGGCCCAGAGTGTGTGCAGGTGATTTCATATATATATATATATATATATATGTGTGTGTGTGTGTGTGTGTGTATATTTAGCTCAACAAGCATGCTTTTTTTAAATGACGGTTGATTGGGTGGAACCATTTTCCAATCTTCAAATAAGACGCTTGTCCGTCTGAGAGACGGATTGCGTGGTGCGTCGGTTTAGTGCACAGCACAAAGCTCTGACAGGTATTTTGGATGTGTTGTTCTGCGCAGAAATAATAGCATTCCAGTTTCCTTTCTGACTGCGAGCCTGTGGCCTATATTTTGGACGGCTGCTTGCGCTGAAACCAGGGAAGTTGTGCCAAAGCTGAATCCAAGCCCCGCATGTTTGCCATGCAGCAATGTTGTTTTAGTGTCTGGGTTAATTGTGGCTCGGGAGGAATTCCTGCACCACCTCCCCACACATGTCCACACCAGTCTTTGTTTGTTTCAGTCTCTTTCTCCCACAAACTCCCACACACATAGACCTGTTGTATACCAACACCTCGTGGTTCCTTGGTGTTATTCTGGAGGTGTTGCCATTGTCGCCCTGTTTCTGAGGCCAGCAGGACGAGTCCGTGGGGCATGCCAAAGAAAGCCCGTAATTTGGAGCATCTTAGCTTCTAAAACATTCATGTGTCACTGCCTCTCTCTCTCTCTCTCTCTCTCTCACACACACACACACACCCCTACCCCTGATGTTTGCAGAAAACCCTTACTCTATCAGGCTTTAGTTCCTCAGTGTTTCCTTTATGAATGAAATAGGAAATTGTCAGGGAGGTTTTATTACCCCCTGTGTTTTTTTCCATCAGGCAGAGCTTCTGACAGGGTTCGAGGGAAAACACTCCTGCTGAAAGCCTTTTAAGCTGAGACTACTGTCAACCCACCAATTGATGATTATGACAGTCCAGCATTACTTGCCATTATGTTAGAGAGTGGCCTTCACACGGTGTCCATTTCTTCTCCTCATGTGTGCTGTATCTGCGTGGGCAGGCGGATGAGGCCGAGTGAGATTTTGTCTCTGCACTTGCATCAGTAGTGTTGGACCACTGATTGGCTAAGCATAGTAGTTGTTCAACTTTTACCCTGTTTTGATTTGGAGAAGCGGTTCTCCGGCACACTCTGCCTCTCTGGCGATATTTAATTAATGTGTTACTATTGAAGTCATTCTCAGGGGTCGCTTCTGTAAACTCTTTCTATTTCTACATCTGAGGAGGCTTAAAGACAGAGGGACAGACATTGTAGTGCGCAGTGAAGTGTAAACCTGCACAACATATGCTGCACAGGGGGAGATTGCGGTAAGGATTTAGCTTGTACACGCAGCAAACAGTTTGTTTCTTGTTGACTATTAAGTGTGTATGCATTTGTTTACATGTTTCTAAATGGTTGAATGGATGGTCTCCTGTTTCTATTCTACTTGTATTCATAATTTATTATTTTACAACACAAGGCCAAGCCCAAGAGTTTAGTGACTGAATGTGTGCAACAGACCACGGTTATGAAATATGCAGGAGGAAACCTTTGCCGCAGCTCCTTATTTGTCATGCCAGTGTCACCTTATATCCAACCTGCCTGCTGCTTGTTGAACCTCGAAGAACAGGTGTAAATATCTTAAAAACGCTGCTATTGCTCATACCCATCCCCCACCACTCCACCCCCAGAATGCATCCCATCACCATCCCCCATCATCCAAACTCTATCCCCCCACTGACCAGTCACTCGCTGCGTGCACCCATACATTCATACATGCGTAATTGCACTCATGAGTATGCGTGGACACAAGTATGGACCAGACGCACGTGAGCATAAATGCATAAATAATCCCAAATGGATGCACACCGATGAACTCTGAACCTTTTAGCAGAATTGAAAAAGTGAATATAGATAAACCACAGTAGAAACTGTACATTTTGTTTACTGGTTGAATCACATTTTCTGGGGAGGATGAGATGCAAAGCCCCCCCCCCTGCCTTGACAGCAGTGGAGGCAACAAAAGGAATTGTGCCTTGAATTCTCAAAGTCAGATTTGTGCAAACTCTTGACATGGAGCCGCCGTTTAATCTTCACCCTGATTACAGCAGCATATCGCCCAGTTTCCATCTATCTGTGTTACCTTCAAAGTCCAGCACATCCGACTTTCTCCTCCTCCTCGAATGTGATAACGATCCATGTCATCCGTGTTCATGAATTTAACATCAATACCTGCAGGGACGCATTTTCACAACCGCCACTCAGAGCTCACAGTATTCTGTTATTTTCCTCGGAGATGCAGAGTCAGCAAACAAACTGTGTGCCTCCTCCTTTTGTATTCTTTTACCTAATAACATCCGCACAACTCCTTCAGAGGCCAACTCGCTTTGCGAAACTGCTGGTGCGCCTCCACACACCTCCTGTAGTCATAATTAGTTTCTTTATTCCAAAGCCTTTCGGTGGATGCAGCCTCCTCTGCTGCTGTTGTTGTAACCAAAGTTACACCAAGTTTTAGAAATGCACTAAGTGTCCCTCCAGCCTTGCTTAATGCTTTATTCAACAGTGTTTAAACCTCAGCTGCTTTTTTGCTCAGCTTATATCTGACACCAGTTGAGGAAAGAGTGAAACCGCGAGTGTGAACTCGGTGTGCAGGTATTTTTTATTCATGTTGTCTCAGAACATGGTCCGTTATTTGGATGTTCTCTACGGTCTTGCACAGTCTCTACATTGACCACATTATTGAAGATTAGTTTCGGCTTCCAACCGTATTGCTTTTCTTTAGAGCTTCTTGCGTGTTTCTGGAAAGAGCTTATGCTATGTACACTGAAAGGCACCATGGCCCTCTGAATGTCTTTTCATCTCTTGACAATAGTCACAATTGCTCACCGGCTTTAACTTTGAAATCATTTTAATTTTCTTTAAAACGCTTACAGGTGTTGCTCTGGATAGAATGACAGAGCACTGAGAAACACGTTATTTAATGGTAACTGAGAGAAAGAGGGCCTCACTTTATGGGATTTGCTTTTGTATTGCTTATCCTCTGCATTTGATTTTCTTTTTTTTTTTCAATTGCCTTCTGCTTTTTCAAAAAGGATTTGCTGTCAGAAATCTCACCTAATGCTCACCTACAGGCATGTCTTGTGTTGCCTGCATCACCGTCTATTGGTTTAAATCGACCTATTTAGAAGCAATTGTGTCCCATTGCCATCCACATTATAGCTACCATCTATGTATCTGAATTCCTCTCCTCTCTGCAAAAGAATCCAACAAAAATCATGAATGAAATGTGCTGCAGCATTGCGACTCTGTTCCCTGTGGCACCAACACTTCTCTACTTTTTAAGGAACTCAGGTTTTTCTGTTTTTATTGTTGTTTATAAGTAAGCTGTACTGGGAACTTCCCAGCCAGGGATCTACTTGTAAATGCATAATAATAATACAGTAACCTGTGATGTTCATCCTGATGTGTTTTAGACTTATCAGTGTTGAAAAAAATTGTTTTCCTTTTTATTTCCCCCCACAGTTGTTGTCGCTGCTTGTCTGTGTTTGACAAGTGAGGCGTTGTTGATGATGTGGAAAAACAAAGACGGTGGGATAAGAAAACAAGTGAAGTTGAAGTGATAGAAAGTGGGCAAAGAAATCATTCTGCCCTGCAGGGTGAGACGGGGCGGTTGTTTGTGTTCGTATCAAATTCTCTCCATAATCTCCACGGCTGTTGACAACTGTACGAAGCGTGGAAAGGATTATGCCTTTATCTCACCATGCAATGTGGCAGGTTTTCCACGGGTCTGTGGTCAATGTATGTTCCGTTAACTCACTCACTCGCAGTTCACATAATCATGATGGATAAGCAACACCATTTTTCATCTCCCAGATAAAGCAAACATTTTAAGGTAAAAATAGTTTAATTTATTGACCTCTAATCTATTATCTGAACCTTTTTTTTCATTTAAGCAAGAAGCTCTGAAAGTATGTTTATAGTGAGCATATCAAGGAGTCAATGAAGTCAATCTGACATTTTAATTCTCATTTTTTGTGTAAGTAAATATAATAATAATAATAATATAATCTACTGCAGAGATCGATAGATAGATATTATAGATTTCTTAGCTCAGTTTTTCTTTTTTTCAATTTAATTTGAAGCAAGATGCAGAGCACACACATGTAACAAATCAATACAATTACGATATTTTTGACCTCCCCATTAAACAGTAAATTCAATTAGTAATGGTGTACATGTCCAATAGTTCATTAATATTAATTAGGTTTTAAATCATCTCCCAGTCTGACCGCTAGACGGTGACTAGACATGTTCTTCCTAGAAACATTTAGTGCTCTGTGCGTTTAATTGACTTCATGTGTCTACAACTCTCACTAGTCGAGTCCCCGTACACATGTGTTTGTGTAACTGCGTTTGTGTTTGTTTGCTTGGTCGCTCTACTGGCTTACTGCCCCGTGTCTGGGTGTCTCAAAGCCAGCATGCCCAAAGTGATCATTAAGAAGGCTGCAATTGAGCTATTATCTCAGATTAGTGCAAAGATGCTGAGAGAGAGAGAGAGAGAGAGAGAGAGAGAGAGAGAGAGAGAGAGAGAGAGAGAGAGAGAGAGAGAGAGAGAGAGAGAGAGAGAGAGAGAGAGAGAGAGAGAGAGAGAGAGAGAGAGAGAGAGAGAGAGAGAGAGCGAGAGAGAGAGAGAGAGAGAGAGAGAGCGAGAGAGAGAGAGAGAGATTAATGTGGGGATATAAAACATCACTCAGCCTCAACCTCTTGCCCTCTGTCGTTTATATATTTTTATCCCCCATTCCACTTGGTTGTTTATTGCTCAACACCTAATAGAAAGCTTTTATTTACATAATTTTAAACATTACACCTCCCAAAAATCTCTGTTCATTTGGAAGGAAAAGATGCAGATATTTATCTGGGGACACTCTTAGCCAGGCATGGGCAAACTACGGCCCGCGGGCCATATATGGCCTGTTGGGCTTTTGAATCCGGCCCGTCAAATATTGGTACAAAATTGTACAAACTATAATAAAGACTAGGGCCGGAGCGGTATACCGGTTTTAATTTCCCGTATGATATGAATTCTTCACACACCATCATACCGGTGCATAGCCGAAATAAATGTATTTTTTGGCCAGAGCTAGTTTTCTTCTATGTATTGAGAGAGACCCCTAGTCATGGTCATAACTTTATAACACAACAATTAATAACCCACAACTAACGCTCTTTATCAGAGCAAAACACCACGACACAAAAGTCTGTGACACATAAACAATTTGTAACACTAATAATTGTACATTTATAAAATGTCACCGCCGAACTGCATGCTGGGTACAGCTCACTCGCGAGCCTTCTTGCTAGCACAACAGTCTGCTAACAGCGAGAGGCTCCGTCGCTCCAGTAACGTTACATTAAAGAACAGAACAGAGCGATGCAGGATGAACAAAGTCAAATTTTAAAACTCAATGTGGCCCCCGAGCCAAAACGTTTGCCCACCCCTGCTCTTAGCAGTGCAAGTTTCCTCATGAAAAATGCTGTTTCAGTTCAGTTGATTCATTGAAATATTGGCATAGTATTCAAACGACAGCATACACTGTAAATCTATGCAACACTAGTTTTTAAATTGAATGATCTTATGTGTGGTTTCAACACTGGATTCTGATCTTAAACGTTTATTGTTTTGAAGTCAATTGACTTCATTGTGCCTTTATTTGAATCACGCTGTTAAAAAGCTGTCATGAACCAAAGAGGTTAAAATGCAAGATGTTGTGTCGCATGCCTCACCGTTGAGTGGATCAATCATATTAACCTTTTTATGTTATTTTCTTGCATATTTAGAGCTTCGCTGTCAGTGACTGCTGCAGAGTGTGTTCTCTCAACAGCACAATGGTGCTTAGAACACATGAATGTCAACTAAAAAAAGAGAAGATGTCATGCAGTTAATTCATTCAAATATTCACAACACCTGACAGTTGTTGTGAGATTGTAAGAATGAGGACAGCCTGTGCATACATCTGGTGAAATCTTGTTTCTTTTCTTTAATGAGTTGAGCTAATAAAATCCTGCCACTCCACTTACATAAAATAGTCACAGATAAAGTGATGCTGCGACACATGGCTATAGTTTTTGTAACCGTTGCTCAGTAGTGGCAGTGATATGGACCCAGGTTAGCTTGAAAATCGATTGAGAGAAGCTTTGCATGCTCTGTGAACCCAGGCCCTGGGGCCACAGGCATCCAGGCACACACACCGCCTTTCATCCTGAATCACTGTCAGAAAAACACAGACCCACAAGGGAGGATGTTGGCACGTATTGCAAGAACTGTGGCCCTTTGCAAATGTGTGATTCATTTTTGTGAAAAATGTCACTTCATGTGACTCAACAGGCATGCTTGTGAATCTTTGCTGATAGCTCTGGGGATGTTGGGATTGGCGGAGTGTGGCTGCCAGTTGCACTTTATTTAGATTTATCTGTTTGTGGATGAGCACACACACTCATCACAGACCTACAGAGGACATTATGAACACTCTGAAGCCAAGCCAGGGTAACAGAGAGCGTCAAAGAGCCCGCGTGGTAGTGAATTGGAGCGATGAGCAAATGGCTGTGACACAGCAACCAAAAGCCCTCGGACTCTTTCTTTCTAATGACGATTCAGTGTAGCTGGATGAATTATGGCTGTCACTTCCACTCACAGATGCAGCAACAATCTCTTGCACAGCTACACAGTTACTCATTTACAATGCCACCATCGCAATGTTAAAGCTTTGCATGCAGAGCTTTGCACTGCCCTGAAATCATTCCACCCGCCTACATGTCTCCACCATCGACGCACATCCTCGGACCCTTTTGTGCCTGGCTGGAAATGAAATGAGACTAATGCATTCCTCCTAAAGGGCCAGACGAAGGGACTAAAGGATGGCCATCTACTGTAGATGCAGTCACAATTGGGGCTGGGAGATTGAATAATTATATATAATCAATATTCAATGCAAACTGGTGCTGCTCTTTCCTGTGTGACTGAAGATATTTAGATGTGCATGAACTCATCATGGAGCATCAGCTCAATGTGGGGGCAAAACAATGTTCTAAAGGTTTAGTGTCGTAGGAGTAAAGCCAAATGAGTCTCTATATACTAACTTTGTGAGTTAACTGGGGATTTAATTCTGTCAAATCTGAACAATGATGGCAAATAAGAATCAGCCTTCATTTACTCAGCAATAGATTAGGTGGCAACAATCAAATTGTGTTTCTACAAAAGCAACCTTCCAATTAGAGCGCTTTTACATGGGACGACTAAATGTGTCAAATGTCTCTAGACTATAGACTCCTAGTGCTTCACTCTGCTCAGTGTAGATCTATACAAAGACAAATGTGGCACTTTATGATGGAATATCAATAAAATTGTGGATTATAAAAGAAGTTATTGGCTTTGTGTGGAGCGCAGAGCTTTTCTGCAGAGCAGCTTTTTTCACACTCCTCTGCTGGCTTTGAAAAGGTTTGAAAACCTTCTCCGTTTTTTTCTCACGAGTTGGATACAAATGTGCAAAAACCCAAATTGCTAAATCTTCCCTACTTTTGATTTGGGATTTTGAAATGACTTTTTTCATAATTTTCACCCTCAATCACAATGTAATGTGGAGCTTTCAATATATTTCTGCCGTCCCTTCAAGGAAAAAGAAGATGGCATAACAAGAAAAGGTCAGCCGTGCCCGTTTTTAATTTAGAAAGCTTATATTTAAAACATCAGCTGTATAAAATGTTAATGCTTGTTCAAGATTCCCTTCACTGTGTGTGTGTCAAAGTTGTAGCTCAGTACTTTGGTAGAAGTCTGTTTGAAAGTAGTAAAAACAAAGCAGATTGAAAGGTAGAAATGTTAGCTGGCAGATGGTTTCTCTGAGTTGTGCCTGATGTGCTTTGGGGAGGCACGTTGTGATCAAAGCTCAGCAGCTAAGCTCTGCCTGGAGAAAGATACGTTTTTAAATGCATCGCCATCTCACGTGCACACACAAATATATATGTACACAGGCACGCACAGTCACTCACACACACACACACACACAGATACTCAGAGTGTGGGAAGTGTTATTGGTTTGTGCGCACCTATCATGCACAAAAGTGATGTAATCTCTTGTGACAAGGATCACCAGAGAAAAGAAGAACAAGAGCGATGGAGGGTGGAGAAAAATAAAAGCAGAGGATGAGGAGGCAGTATAGAGGCGAGCCGAGCAGGGTGTTGTTGTGGTGGTGGGGGTAGGAGGAGGGATGAAGAGTGCTGCAGTATCATTGATTTTAGAGTGTTGTTTTTTTTTTGCAGTGTTATTGTTGTGATGCAGATCAGATAAAGAATAGCAAATAAGACAAAATCACCTGTGGTCTCTCCTTCAAGAAGGTCAAAGTTGAGGGTGTGTTTTCGGTCTCATGTGTGGATGTCGTCATGTACTGAACACAAAGAGAGAGAGAGAGTATTTGTCTACAGAAACATAAGGAGAATAGCCACCACAGGAAACAAAGTAAACGGTACAGAAAGACCAATGAAACTCTTTTACTCCAGAGTACAGAATTGAAACCAATGGCGCCCGTTTGTTTTGAATGAAGACAGGCAGAGCATCTTTATGGGAGGCCCCAACTCGCTACAGAACATCTGCTCGTCATATCAGACACCTGGCAAATGTGCAGCGTTCCTGCTCTACTTACGATGCTGTTTGAAGTACATTTTCTGTATTTAACTTTCAGTCAAAACGGTAGCAAATCAGTTTGTCCTTTATAAACTGTATGCACACTACCTTTTGTGTACTCGGTCTTGAAAGAAGCATCTTAAAAATGCATTTTTTTTTTGTTGCAGGATTATTGCATTATATGCAGGTGTTGCTTTTATTGCATCCACCAGTTCCACCTCCTCCCATATCAAGACTCCTGAACCTACTCTAAAATCTAATTCACTGTAGCCTTTCACTTTTATTGACCCACAAAGATCTGCTACTTGTTTACCTCCACACAGCAGAAACCTCCTGCATACAGTACAGTACCACGGCCTACTATGAATCTCTACTCCACGTGTGTTATTATACAAGGTAGAAATAGTGGCGAAAAAATGCCCCAGAGAAAGCCTCACGAAATTGCCTCATGCCACAGGCAGCTTCTATTGCAAACTAAAAGCTGCAATCTATTGCACACTGTGCATTGTAGGAAAAATATCTTGATCTCAACATTAATGTGCAAGCTTGCATTGATTTTTATGCCACGGGCTTGTAAAAATGGCTTTGTTAAATGCATAAATTGTGCTAACCAATTCAAGTGGTGTGGACTTTTTAAATGAGTCCCCAAAATCTGAATCCACTAGTAATGAAATGTTGGGTCTTCAGGAATGTACACCAATGCTGCTGTTATATCCCTCGGCTCCTTGAGGCTCAAGTAAGATTTTATGAAAACGGTTAATGAATCACTTCACTTCTCTCCTTTCAGTTTAAGTGAGGCCAACCGAAATGCCACATCTCCGATGTGTAACAATTGTACCGTGCTTTTAATGCAGCCATCTGAGCTGTTCATGCACGAGAGAAACAACAGAAAAGAGTGCCGTTGCTGTGTCACCTTCACCATTTTTTTACAATGACACTCTCTTGGAGATGCAATGTATTTGTTCGTACTGATACTGTGTGCAGCACATGCAGAGATGTGTTGGAGGAGAGATTGATCTGTGTGTTTTGACATTAACGTGTGGTGTTTGGATTTGACTATTAATAGTTAACATGGAGTATTTGTTTCTGACCCGCAGGGCTTCAAGGTGCATTCACAGTCCAATGATAAAGTATTAATCTAAGGCATTTACTAGCAACAGATTATGTGACGTGCCCACCCTGTACAGTAGCTGCGTTGTGCTGCGTCGGTAACGTTCAGCAGCTCTGGTGGTGAGAAGGAAGCCTTTAGTCACGGTCTGAGTAATCTGCTTCTGTGGTGGGTGGCTGCTGGACTCTTTGATTGGACAGCGTGCCTTTGGTAGGATATCGGCCCTCACAGAGTCCATCAGTAGCTGTCTGCGACTTTGCTCCTCCCGTCTGACTCCAGCGTGCTGTTTATGTTTGTGGGAGAGAAGAAGAATGCAAAAAACAACAACGGACAAAGCAGAAGGTCTGCTCACACATGTGCAGAAATGGGTGAATGTGAGTGTGCGGTGTTTACATGTCGGGTTTGTGTTCAAAGGCAAGCAGCAGTTGGGACTAAAATCTTAATTACACTGCCTTCTTGCTACGGGGGCAAGATTTTCTAGAACGAGAAATTTGACCTCAGGCAGTATTACAGTTATGCTAATTTTAATCTGCAGCGGGAAATGTAAAATCCAGCTCTCTGTGCCTCGTCACAGCAATTTTGAATTCTGTAGTCTTCAGGTCAGTTAGGGTCTTTCTGAAAAGTGAGTCTTCAGCTGGAGCATCGTGTTTCGTATTATTGGAGTCAGGTCTTTGCAAGAAAAAGAAAGAGAGAAAAAGGAGAGAAGAGAGAGATGTCTCATTCCCTTTGCAGGGTAAAAGGCTAATCTCCCAATTCCCATTACAGTCCTTTGGTTAGTAGGCAGATACTATAATCCAGTGTGGCACACATTTCCATACACAGGAGTGAATGATCTGCATGCTCTCCTAATGCGTTGTGATGCCTGTGACTTACAGTGGCAAGAAGCCTTTTAGCATTTGGCATCCAGACCTATTGTAAACTCAAGATGTGTACTGAAAGACTCCTCAAAAGTAATAAGAGTAGACGGCAACCTTTCTTAAGGCTTTAACAAGTATTTTATTGTCTGTGTTGTGTTCATGAATAGGAACGTAATGACATACTTTGGGTTGCCCACAAGCACTTTCATAGATTAATTTATGCATCTAATATCAGCTGTCTGAATGCAGCGAAATCTCAGAGACCTAAAAACCAATGAAAAATATATCTTGTTATGGCTCATGTGCCCCATTTACACTTGTGTCTCATGTTCATGTAAAATCCAGATGTGATTTATTTGACCAGTAGCCACATATGTACATATAGAAAGAGATTACCATCTTGGTTGCATCTGTCTTGGTCTTCCCAGTACCTTTCCATCGATTTGTCATCTCCCTTTAACTTAACTTGAACCTGACCCCAAACAGATAATCCAGTTTAGGTTGACGGTAATGCAAAACGGTAACGGATATCACCAGAGGCCTTTTAGTTATAAACAGTTTAGCTAACTAACCAACAACTATCCAGAAATGAACAAAAAACACATGTATGGCTTGTATTGATAGACTTCCAGTGAGACTGTAGTTTTTGCTCATCTTCATTGGCTGCCACTCCCTCACTAGTACAGGGTATTAAGAGGTTGCACTGATCAGTGATTTGATGAACTAAAACAGCCCGTTAAACCTTCTGTATGAAGCGTTGTAATTGCTTGAGGGAATATCTTCCTGTGGCTCTGTGAGACAAGAAGATGGACGGATCATTTGGGTCACTTTAGCTGCCACTGTTACAAGGGACATAGTAACACTTGGGAGGAGTAAGGTTGTGTATGCATCTGGCAGAGTTGGACATATTTACACCTTTTCAACATCTGGCAAGAATGTGTCTCATTTGCATGTTGGCTTTTTAGCGGTGTGCCTCTAGGGATGGCAATGCTGGTCAGTTGATTGGTAGTGCAACCACTGGGATGTGATCTTTTTATTATTATATCTTTTTTTTAATTAGCAAATGGTGGGAAGATAAACTAAGATGTGAACGTGTTAAACGGCCCCATGACTGTGTGAACATAAGCATTTTCATTGTGAGCATGTTAGCATTTAGTTCAAGGCACCAATGTTCTTAAGTACAACCTCACAGAGCTATAGCATGGCTGTACATGGCTCTTTCATTGTTGCAGACTTTTATAGCTTGTGTCATTCAGGTCTCAATATGGAGCAGAAGGCATTTGGTCCTGCAGTCATAATTACGTTTGACAGATGAATTAGAATTGTTAAGAACAGCCGTCTCCTGTGTGCAGCTACATTGAAAGTGGAGAGATTGTCCAAGTGAAGGGGGGAAGTCACTTTGGGGATTCTCCTCATTAATTTCCATTCATCTGATCGCTTATAGCGCAGACTCCTTTATGAGTCACACTTCATCTCAAATTGCTGTAAAAGAGGGTTAAAGGCCTTTTTTTGTGTAGGCACACTTAATAAGGTGGTATTTGTTAACCCAAGAGAGAGGAAAAGAAGAAGTCAAGATGTTTTGTAGTCCATCTTTTAAAGCGTCTGCTCATACGAGTGCATTTGTGCACCTAATTTATGAGTGAACTTACACAGTGTTGTACTGTAAAGTTTAAACTCACAGCACTGATGTCTTCCCCTGAGATCTTCTCTAAAGCTTTGATCGTTCTCTGCTTCTAATCTGTGAAGTGGCAGAATTTAAAGTTAGTTGTATCTTTGTAGGGAAAGCGTTTATTCCAGATTTCTGTTGTAACTTCAAAACTAATGAAATGTACAGACGGTGATAGCCTACATGTTACAGATGTGGTCTTTAGAGACTTTGGGGAAAGTTAAACACCCTCCCTATCGCTTCCCAAATTTCTTTCCTCCGACCCCTCATATTTAAAAGGCAGTTTTTTTGCTTAACAGCGGTAGGCAGTTTGAACATGAAACAAGGCATTGCTGAGATGTGTGTGATGTCAAGCTTCCCTGAATCCTTAAAGGTTTAAAACTGGGAGTCGGATCAATACATCTCTGGGTCTCGGTCTGGGGTTGACCGCTGAGACTGTGATGAGAAACACAAGACCTCAAGACTGGATAACACACAGCACAACTCAAAGCAGAAGGGTCAACCTCTGCAGACTGTGGTGTTTCAAGGCCAGGCAGAAGGAGCATCTGGCTGCTGTGTTGATTTGGAGTCATTTCAACTGGAGCGTGCAGGAGAGGCTCTGGAGGGAAGAGCAGCGGTGAAGGTGTCAGCTGTTTGGCTTGTCCTTAAACTGTGTGTCTCCTTGTTTTCGACACCACTTTATTTCCGAAAAACTGTGGGGCAGGTGACAGACTGCACCAACCAGCTCGTTTCCTTTTTATTGGGATGACACGTCAGTTGTGAGGTTTACCAGCTACAGCGCTCAATGACATCTACGACAATGCGTCATTATCTGCAAAGTTAGCTTCGACATTTGTTTGCAAAGGCTTGTGATTTTGTCAGAGATTCAGCCGTCATCAAAATGAAGCTTTCAGCATTTCAGCTCAACAGGCCCATCCAGGATTATCCAGCAGGATTAGTTTTTAGGAATGTTTCCTGTTATTCTGTTCATTTTCTGATAAAAGTAGGACTTTAGGGGTGCATGCGCTAGCTCCAACTGTGGAAAGTGCATTTTATCTGACCTTTGTCGCGGATTTAGAAACGGCAGCAAAGGCTGGTTCCTGCAAACACCTGCTGTTAAACACTTGCCTGCTTCCGCTACTGCACGCCATAATTAGATTCCTCTGCCAAATTGCTTTTTTTCCAATGAAATGCTCAGTAATTGCTTAGTTCTTCCTCATAGCTGCTCATATTTTGAAGAAACATTGTCCTAGTTCAGGCAGGACATAGAAGTCATTGGTGCAACTTCACGCGATTCTCAGCTGAAACCAAAATCACTGTCACAACATGAAACAAGGCAGCTAATATGAGGTGTGTATCCCTGTAGCTCCTTCTTCCTACCTGCTGCTCTGCTGCAGACTGGTTGTGCTGTTCACTCCCTCCACCATCACACCCTCCTCCCTGTGAGGCTCCTGTCTATCTGTTTCTGGAGGGGTTTCTCTTAATGTCTTCCAAATTTCAGTGCAGGGGACGCCCCCCGAGAGCAGAACCTGTACCTCCCAAAATATAACTGTATAACCTCTTGTACAACAATTGTTTTAACTCCATAATGAGATGTAAAATTCCTGGCTGAATCTAGGTTAGACTTTCCAGCAGAAGTGATAATTACATAGAATTGGGTGACATTACAGCGAGGTTGCATCACTGATGCTGCTTAAGAAACACCACATGTCAGCTGTAAAGGAAGTACAGCACACTTTGAATTGTACTGTATATTATGAGTCACCTTCATCCGCGTGTTCTCGTCTCTATTACATTCTGATCTTGTATATTCATAGATACGCTATAAATGGGTCCTATGGGCGCTATTTCTATGTTCACAGCCTTGTTCTTTGCTGATGAACCTGATGCCTCCTCGTTGATATAGATACCATTTTACAGGATGACAGAAATGGAAATATTCAAAGTTACGGCAGATTAAATGCATGTCACATGGCATTTCTCTACGGTGGTATTAAAAAAATGATAAGCGGTAAAGTTATGTAAGTAATGTAAGCTAATGTAGGTCAGTTCATTATCTGACTGTTCTAATCTCATACAGCAGCCTATCGTGAGTCACAGCGACCTACAAGATGTCCAAAAGGGTCCTACGTCAACGCGTCACTGAGCCGAACAGGGTTTGATCCCCTCCTCCTCTGTGTTACAGTGAATAACTGGTGATCTCTGGTCTATGTATTTCACTTCCTTTATTATCCCCGACGGGAGGATCATGCAATTGGTCGCGTGGGTTAGGGTTCTCGCAAGTAAAATGTATAATATTTCGGGTGCCCAGTTATTGCATGCTCAAGGCCCTTATACATCGTAAAACTGGTAGAAGTTCATGTCTGCTCTTTAACATGATGGTAAATTCAACGTACCGCATGCATATTTCCTTTTCACCCTCAACCGCACTTCATTTAAACAGTGAGTTTCAGCTTGTTTGAATGTTCAGAGTCGCCCTGTAGTTTTATATGATGGGACAGTGTGTCCCAGTGAAGATGCCAGGCTGTAGGATGAAAATGTTGACATATGGCTGTGCATCAAAGATATTTTGCTTCTCTAAACCAGCAAACACTGGGAAAAAGGCGAGTAGCAGAAGGTCAGACACATGGAGCAGGAATCATGCGGTGAAGGGCAGGGATATGTGTGGATATGTGTGTGTATTTGCTGATAGTCAGAGCAGTGGCAGGTTTTATTCGTTATCACTGATGTATGCGTTATCTCAGTCAGTTGTATTTAACCACTATGTGCATCTTGTGTTGTGTCCACCCCCATGCATGCTCCATATAAGCATGCACTGTGAAAGGAAGCGGACCGTCACATGAGCATGAATAAAAGAATTGCATTGAAGCCTGAAAACAGTTTGATAAATAAAGACTTGTTCTGAATGTCAGCGTAGCTCAGCTGTGTCCTGTTCGCCCTCTCACAGACGCTGGGGTCCAACCACCTGTACTGCTTTCTGATATTGTTCTGTCATACTTTAGACATTGAGGTTTTTGGGGTTTAGCCAAGCTGAAGCAAAGCGTCTTCAGTATAAATCCCTCCCGGGCTGCCTCGGAGGAACTAAGGAGCTCCGCTAGCTCACGCTGCCCAGTCTCCTCCTTGGTCAGGCGGGTTGTTTGTGCCAATGTGACCTCACAGGGGGAGAGAAAATGTGTCTTTTTAGTAGGCTGAGATCTATAATTAGCACAGTATCTGTCTTTGGCCAGTACACAAGGTCCAAAGAAATGCTGGGCAGTGAACAGCACCAAGTAGACGTGTTGTGATGCACACCTGATAGCGGGCTTTGTGGGTCACTTAAACCTGTCCGTCTTTATCTTAATTGTTAAAAGCCGTCAGTACTTTAATTGCGTATTCCAGAGACAGCGTTGCTGATTTGATGGAACTGATATGAAACAAAGTAAAGACAGATGGTGGAGTAAGGATATGAGGTGGTTTATATAAGCCACTTCAGTTCAGTTCAGTTCCACTCAAAACACCCATCAAGGGGCAATTTGCAATAAACATACAACATATAACAATATAATCATCATCATCCGGCTAATGACACTCAAGTTAAGTAAATTTGATTCATATAGCCCTAAATCACCTTCAGCGTGGATAAGGAACAACAAGAATTTGCTATGTTACCGCGAAAATTAAGCCTGCAGCCCAAATTATATTTACCATAGGGGGGGGTAAGCAATCTGATTTCTAATTTTATCTTTAACATTTGATTTGCTCAATTTGTCCAAAAGGGTAAAAAGAGAGAGAGAGAGAGAGAGAGAGAGAGAGAGAGAGAGAGAGAGAGAGAGAGAGAGAGAGAGAGAGAGAGAGAGAGAGAGAGAGAGAGAGAGAGAGAGAGAGAGAGAGAGAGAGAGAGAGAGAGATCTAATCTGTTAATGCCAGTGCTCTGTGTTGCTAGATCGATACTCTATCAACCAGTGCTGAGTTAAAGCTCAGTCCCGTTTGTTTTTTGTTGTCTTCCTGTTGGTTCACTACGCTCCACACAGGCCTGACTGACAGCAGACAATACTTAGTGCTTCCAGATAAGGGGATGGAATCAACAAGAGAAATGACTTACTCACTCTAAGGACACCTTTAATTCACATATATGTAGCTTCAACTGTGGGTACACAATAACTGAGATATATTAAATATGAATTAGAAAAGTTCTGCCTATGCATCTGGCACTTCTGGCGAACCTCAATACTCAAATTAGCCTCATTAGATTCTATAATCATTCGCAAAAGCAATTTCAAGAACAGCTTGTCCCAAGTCTTGTTGATGCCATGCTGTGTTTTGTATGCTACCATGGTATCCTATTAATTTGGGACGGTTTAATCATTTTCATGGTGGGTTTAAGGCAACGGGATACATTATGTTTCCTGCTTCGACAACACTCCCTACTTCACTCTGAGCTAATGAGGCCATTTGTCTTCTAATGCCCAAGAGAATGTGCTTATCACTGCATTACCTATTAGGCTTCTTGTGGCCTCCAAATGGAAAGAGCTGTCATTAATATCCTTCAAGGTAAAAAGAAAAGGTTTCTTCAAGGGGTTAGGGAGTGTGTGTGTGTGTGTGTGTGTGTGTGTGACTGAAGGCTGTCTGCTGCTCTGGTCTTGAACATCACTGAATGATTGAGTGAGCTCAGTTCAGGACACATTAAAAAGTAAATCCAGGAGCCTCATTCCCACATATACATATTCACACACGAAGGTTTCACCAGTCCATCAGAGTTGTTGAAGCTTCCTAGTTGGTACGGTCTCTGAAAAAAATCCGTAAAACATTATTTGTTAAATTGTTACTAAACATGCAGTATTCATCATTCGTCATTCACAAATATGAATACTGAAAAATAATGTGGTGGTGTTTCCTCTCTTCTATTGGTGTTAGTGTTGCATATGGTCTGTAATTCAAATGTTGTGTAGTTTGGAAAACCTAATGATACCTCGTATAAACTGACTTTTTTTTTTCTGCTCCGACATCATGGTTACTCTGTTAAAATAATAACACTACATGTCATTCACCCTTCCATACACTGATGGCACGTATGATACCAATGCAAGGTGCCAAGCAGGACTAATTAACAGTCACGCAACATTCACACACGTAGGCACAGCTTACGGGAGCAATTTGGGGTTAAGTGTCTTGTACCAAGGACACACCGACATGGAGTGAAGAGCCAAGGATCGAACCGCCGATCTTCTGATTGAAGGATGACCCGCTCGCTCAGAGGCCCTATTGTCAATGATATTAGCCTTGTTGATGCGGGTGCAAAGCGTGTATAGTCTATTTGATTGCCTTATAAATATGATATCTTAATTCATCAGATCAAAATATTAACATATTATCTGAGTCTTTGATAAAAATTGGTTGGCACAAATCTGTGCACATTGAAAAATACAGGGGAGCATGTAATTACAACTCCCAAGGTGCATTTTGGCAAGAAACATTCAATAACTAAGCTCAAAATGTGTGCACCGCTAACGGCTGGTTGAAGCTAACAATTGAGTTGAAAAAACTGACTACACAATCTGTAAACCAATTAACTTTTGGATTCATTTTGGATTAATTCTACAACTTTGGCGTTGTGTTTTGTTCACAAATTCAACGATGAAGCGTTCTGAGTTTGCGCTCTCTCTCTCTGCATTCGCCACCTCTCGCTGACTCCTTTTTTTTTTAGCCAAACTGACTTAGATTTGATTTCTCAGAAACAAAGCTGAAATAATGAAAGCTGATGGCAGTAACATAAACCTATGTGACTACTGGTGAACTAATTGGAGAGTCCCTCAACCCTGTGCTCAGTGATATTTAGGATATTTAGGATAAAAAATCAGCCCTACAGACTAACATTGCCTTAGAGCCACAGCGATGGCTTGGTTGTTAAATGTTAAAATCTGGTTAACAGCTCCTCAAGGCAGAATTATGCAGATTTTAAATGACATTTTTACAGCCTGACACCCTTTAAGCTGCTGAAGAAAATCATACATCAGTCACTTCAGTGTCAAAACTGACCTCTCCATATCTTATAATCATGTAAAGCTCAATATCAACCCAATCTAACTTCAAACCCATACTGTATAGCTGTACCATGCACTGCCTCATGATCTGCGTTTAAGAAAGATGAAAAGGATTAGAAGCAGTGAAACATCGGCCCCCAGAGGAGAAAGCTCCAGGTGGGGGTTGTCTGAGCGTGGAAGCTCCTTCCCACTGTACCTCCTTCAGAAGACATAACATGGCTGGGTGAACTCCCCTGTGCAGGGCCCTCATTCTCTCTGTGTCACATCCCATTTGTAATACTCGCGTTAAGGTGACTCGCACAACACAGAATCACTGTTGTTTTGTTTCTTAGATTTTTCTCAGCTGCACCTAAAAAGCCTCTCCTAATTAAAACAGAAAATCAATCCAAGCAGATGGCATGAGCTGGCCTCGGTAATTATTGCCAAGTGAACCATGGCCCCTGTCGACCTCAACTGAAATGAGTAGAACGCTCAGTTGGATTTGGGTAGAAGAAGCTCGGACTCTCGGAAAGAGAAACTGCACAACGTGTGCTCATCTAACCTGCAGAGGCCACGGACGGGATGAACGGGAGATTTTCATGGTCTTTGTCACGCCATCAAAGTCTTCAACACATACTGCACTGCGTTAGATTCCCAATTCTGCCCTCATCTCTCTCTTTTTGTTCAACTCATGGGAGTCAGATTAATTAATTAATTGGATACGAATTTTTATGTATTGTATCATCGAGGATTTGTATGAATCTAATTATTCAGTTTCCTTTAAACTCTGTATTATGCCTCAGGGTCTGTTGTGTGTGTGTGTCTCTCTCTCTTACAGCGCCACACCTTCTTACATGTGTGATAAATAGGTTTTAAAAATATGCATTCCCTTATGTGAATACATGTGTTCTTGTGTGTGTGTTGCAGGAAACATAATGTGAGCACACCACTAATGAGTTTATACACTTGAGGGAGGTGTTAGTTAAAAGGATGTCACAATCCTCGTTTGCTCCATAATCATCTTTCGTCACCTTTAACAAAGACCCCACATTCCTGCTCGCTAATGAGGAAACAAGTGGTACTTAAAGCTGCACTCCAGAAAACCTACGCGCTTTTATGTGTTCTAAGAAAAACAACAGTCAAAAATGTATTTATTTTTTCGTGGTGAAAGGCTTCGAGGCGAGGGGGTTTAGGGAAGGGAGAGCCCTGAAGGGGACAAAAGGCAGGAGGAGGAATGTTTGTCTGAGTAGTTTAATGGGGTCAGTTCATTACGTTTTGAAGAAAAGGACGAGAAAGAATTTTAATTTACATGTGTGAAATGAAACGAGGGTTACTGATTGTGGTTACAGGCTCAAAACACATTTACCACTTAAACACACTCCTATTAGAGCGACACTACCAGACATTTCATCATTTATAGCGTCAACAAGCTGGGATGAGCCGTTATTATTAAGAATGGGGCAATTAAACGAGATTTAGAATTGGAGGCAAGCAGTTTCTAATATGAGTGCTTCTTGGTCAGAATCAGAATCAGAACCGTTTATTGCCATGGTATGTTGAACGTACAAGGAATTTGACATGACGGGAGGTGCATACCATTTAACAATCAACAACAATCAGTGCAAGTAGAAACATATTCAAATTTACAGAGAGATATAAAATGAAGTGAAATATAAAATAAAGTGCACAAACGAACAGATAACAGGACTATAAACAAGTGAGATGTAAGTGTAGTGTAGAAGTGTCGAGTGCAATAGAAGGGATGTGCAGGGGAGTGACCGGTAGGAATTTGTCCTGGGGATGACAGAGTCAGTGGGGGTCCCGGGGGAAAGAACGCAGCCTTGGGGGGGGAACCGGTGCTGATGGTCCTGGAGGCAGAGACGTGTTTTGGTGGCAGGCTTTCCTAAAATAATTACAATCGCATCATAGATAACGTGTTAGTGACCCATACTGTGAGAATTACAGTTCTGTGGGATATTATGCGCTTTGAAAGCCAGCCAGGAGATGGACATGTTGCCTTCACTTTCCACAGGTTTACCACATTTACAGCTCTCATAACTGAGATGAGACGAGCTATATGTTGATGAAAAATATCAACGTATACGGTATAACAGGAAAGACAAAAAAATAGTCACTAGAGGACATAAATACAGTATTCAGGATTTTTGGGAGAGAAAGCCACTGCAAACTAATAATAGAAATTAAGAAATTAAAAAAGTAATGCTTGCTTTTTTGGTGTGACTTGCCCAACATATGATACGACGTGTCTTTGTTACCTCATTAATAATTAAATAATTACTTTACTATTTCTTTCTATGGTAAGGATAGCCGGATCCCACCTAAATATGGTCATAAATAACTGCATTAACAAATGTCTCTGGAAATCCTCCATCTTGCTGAAAAGATTTAGCTGAATTCAACACCTTAACATATACAGCAACCAAGTTAGGCCAGCAGAAATTCCCATCTCAAGGGAATGCAGCTTAAAAGCAATTATGACGTCCGATAGGTGTGAGGGTTTCTGGAGCTATTTAACCATTAATAAGTACTACTGATGAAGCATACTGGCAGCTCGATGGTAACTATACAACTCAATGCAGGGTGTGCATGTCAGTGTCACAAACGTTACGACATTTTGCTCTTCTATCATTAGTCCTTTCCATTTTTCAAACCATTCCACCATGACAGCAGTTAATAAGGAATGACCTGCATGTACTGATGCTCTTAAATTCCAACGTCAAGAAAGAGTAGGAGTTGGAGAAGTGAGAGCAGAGTTAGGTTTGTGTCAGCACAGCAAAGACTCTTTCCTTACAGCCCCTCAGCTGAGTTTAAGCTCCCTGCACATCTCTAAACGCTATATCTAATTTGCAGCATCAGAGCCAAGATGGGGCCAGTTTAGGAACAGTTGAGACTGTAACAACACCAGCCCAGAGAGCTCAGCTTAGGGCCTTTAAGCCAGTGATTTATTAGACCGGACTGCAGGTCCTCTTGGACTAACAGGCCGAGGAAATTGAATGACTCTGACCTCTGTCTGCTTCTGGCTCACTGGCCGAGCTCGCAGCCTTGTTGCTACAGGTGGAGAGTGTTTTTTTGAGTGTGTTGCTCTTTGAACACAGTGGGTTAGCACGATTTGAGTAGCTACCGTGATAAGCTCTGGGCCGTGACGTGAAAGTTTTGATCACCCTCCGTTTCCGTTTTGCTGCTTAAACAGGCTTTTTCCTGGCAATTTTTTTTTTATTTCCAATTCTCTGCACGCTTGACATGTTTTTCAGCCCGTGGCGAACACATTTGGGAGGTAAAAGGTTTCAAAAGGCTCTGTGAGCTTGCGGTGTTGCAGCAATCGGCATCCATTTTACTACTGCTCTGTGATGGAAAACCTGAAAGAGAGATATTAGACTTTTGGAGACGAGCAGATGAAGGGGAGGGGAGGAGGGCTGGAGACGGCACAATAAATAAGACTCAAGAAAATGGGGAAAGTGGTAATTAATGAGAGGGCTGCCTAGGAGTAGTGAGAGAGAAGGTGAGCCTGATCTCTGGAAGGAGGGGGTGATTACTGGCATTCAAATAATGTGACCAGTTTAATGACAGAGATTAAGATCTACCTGCAGACTGACTGTGTCGTTTTGTCTTCACACTTCCTATAGTCTCACTATTTATTCTCTGTCTGTGTCTCTGAGCAGCCAGGAAGACATGTGCCCCCGCAGAGTTCGCCTGCTTAAATGGCCAGTGTGTCCCGGGACGGTGGCGATGCGACGGGGAACCAGAGTGTCCCGATGGCTCTGATGAGGCAGAGGAGACCTGCAGTAAGTGAAACCATTCAGCTGCTCACATCAAGGACATCTTTAAAGGACACTTCCAGTCTGTTTCAACTTGGGTCTTATTCCGAAAGGCGTGACCATGGTTTTGATTTGAATTATGCTCATTATAGTTGGAGTCTGCTGCGTAGTTTTAACCCATTTATTTAACCCTAAACTACTATATTTGGAGATTAAACGTCAGTTATAATCCCTCTTTACAGGGAGAAACTGTGCAGTTGTGCTAAGTGGTATGTACATTAGATTAAAGTTGCACAAGGATACATTAAGGTAGATGTTTGGATAGTAAACGTACAGTTCCCCTCCACTTTTTCTTTTGAATATGTTTGGTTGAATCCTGTATGACTGTGAGACTGCTTGTGCGTCTTCTTTCTTATTCGACGTCTTTTTAGTGATGTCCCTGCGTTATCGGATCTCACAATCAACTTTGTGTTATTATTGATAAAAAACATGGACAAAACCATAAAAACAAAAAAACAGGTTGTATGAAACTGGAATTTGAATTTGTCAGAATTGTTGTCGGTGTTGCTTATAACTCGACTGGAGGACCTAAGAGGCAGAGGCGTATGTACTGTTACAGTCGATTTGATTTTTTGCACTAAGAAAAAAAACAACAACTATGGTGTCATTTTCCGTGTTGCATCTGAACACGCCACCACGACCTTCATCTCAGCCGTTTTAGACCAGATGTAATTTGACTCTCATAGAACCTGTATTCAGGTTTGCTGATTTACCTTGTTATCTCGGCTCCAGCTGCCATTCAGCCACCTCCCCTGCCTCCGCTCGCCCACACACTTCAATACTCAATGCTGTCTGATGGAGAGTGCATAGAAAGGCCTCGATTACCTCTCTGCCAAGCTGTTAGAGCCGAGGATCGCTGGCTGGCTCACTTGTAGCCTGTGCCAGTCTAGCGCACCCACACACAGGCTCCGATGGGGGTTTACTACAGGTGAGTTGACGTCTCCACAAACCAAGCAAGCGCCTCAAGTGTGGGAGTCTTGAATCAGTTATTAATTGTTTTCTTTCTTTCTTAAACGCTCGTTTCGTTTTCTCCCATGGCTGCTTGCTTCTCTCTTGGTGTTTACGGATATCAGAGAGAGATGAAAGCACTGATTTGATGAATATTGATGTCTTGGGGGAGAAGCACAGAGTATCCACTCACTGGAATACAGCTCCAGAAATGTGTTACACTGAACAGGCGTTTCAACCCTACCAGGTCTTCATCAGGCGAATGTTAGCCTCACTGATTCAGGGTTCAATGAAAAACCACTCTGCCTCTATTTATTTGTGTGTCTGTGCTATTTGATGCGTAATGCATGCTGGGATACGGGACTTGTCTGCCCACACAAGTTCACAAAAGTCACCTCCCAAAGCTGATACATGTAGATGGTAACTGTTTGTATCGTACACCAGTTGGATTCAAGAGAAGTACAATAATGATGTAAATACTGATGTCTTGTGTTTAGGCAGGATAGTGGAGGTTGGTTACACAACATCTTCATCATCGTTCACCAGTTCGAAACAGAAAATGTTGGGCCTACCCGTCATTATAAAGCTTTTTAAACACATTTTTTTACGTTATTGTGGGAGGGAATTAAATTGCATCAAGCGGTGCGGGAAATGAACCAAGAAAAAGCTGAACAAATCTTTCAGAGGATATTCACTCTTGTTTTGGTCCATTTTATTGGCTGTGCGTGTGTGCGTGCGTCTGTTCAATGAATAATGTAGCAGCCGAGCGAAGCTTCTGATGTCACCCCCAGAAAGTTGAGTGCGAGGAGGGAGACATACAGGGACCTCTGAAGGATAACAATTTATATATTGGAAATCCAATTAAAGATAAATGAAGCAAGGATTCATCTCTTGGCTGCAGAATAAAGAGATAGAGATCTGGGCTGAGAAGAAAGCCATTTATATGGAAATCCCTTATGTATTGACTCGATATTGTGATGTCAAACTTCTGAACACCAACACTGAACATTTTTGTTTTGAGTTGTTATTTCTCTCTGTAAATAATAATAATATTCAGGATAGATTCTTGATTTTGACACAACTTTTCAGAAATATCGAATTTACACCGAGTATCTTATGGTGTAGAGAGATATTTGGACAATGGAAACATTAAAAGAGCGAATGCTAGTGAGATCCACTTCATCACAGATGTCTTTCACTCTGAGTGGATCCAAGTGTGCCATAATCACACTGTAGAGAAAAGAGACTCGAGGATGGACAGAAATGCACGCAGCATCATCTGCAACGGCAACCTACCTACTCGTGAATGGCTCTCATCATCTATCTCATTCGTCTCGTTTCACTGATAAATTACCTGCCTGCACCTCGGTAAGATAACAGAGATATAAATAGAACTGTGCATACGTCAGGGAAAACCTCGTGACTTGCTGTATTTCTTTTATTTGACTGAAAAAGGCCAAAAAACAACTTTGACATGAACATTTAGGATTTCAACCAGGAGAGACAAGTGATGATAAAGACTCTTTGGACTCAACGGGGAGATGTGTAATCGAGGGGTGTCTGCTCTGAGCAGCAGCAAAATAAATCCCCTGCGTGGAGTCCAGACACTGATGTTGGTACATGGCAGTATATGAGAAGTAAACTACAGGCCTTAGCATGCAAAAAGTATATTTTTCCTGACTGAACTTACACTAGAACGTCATTTTCAGTCTGAAATTCCACCAGGATCAGCATTTTGCTTAACACCTCAATCCCATGCAACACTTCCCTTTATAGTTGAAAGCTCCCAAGCTTCACATTTATCAATTAAACTTTGCAAGAGTGATGATTATTTTACCGTCTTAACAGTTGTGGGAAGGGCGGAATTCCACACAGACTGCATCCAATCTTTTAACGTGCTAGAGATATGAATTTTTTGCCATTCTGTGAATAGCAGAGACGAGTGAGTGCGCGCTCGTTTTACACGGGTTAATTACATATAGCACAGCGTACACCTTAATGCATCATGCTCCAGTTATGCCGAAGCCTGATAAGACAGGCTGTGCTCTCACATGCAAACAACCCTCGTCTTGTTTCTCGTTCTTTTTGCCCCCCCCAACTCTCCTGTACTTTCTGTCTATTTCAGTTCCACATGTGCACAAACATACAGTACACACACACTCAGCTAAGGCATCTTGGACTCGGTGCTGCAGACATCTGTGCCACAATCATTCTGGCTCGCTGAGTGGATTCCTAATTACACGCTGGAGTAGCGTTACACTGCTTTATTAAGAATTCAAATTCGGGCCACACGGAGCGAGTTACTCGCAAGCCCTGAAATATGAATGAACGTGTTTTTGTGTTAGATTAATGTGTAATCATAGAGGATTGGGCCACTGCATCCAGCTGTGCAGCAGCTTCTCTGCTCCCTGGCCAGAGCAGTGACATTTCTCTGGGCTCTTAGTTGCCCGAGGTCCCTTTGTTTAAGGATTCAACAAGAGTGTTGGATACTTGACACTTTCTGACTAAATTGCTGAGTTCAGCTCAGTTCTGCATGTCAGTTTGCCCTTTCTGCTTTTAAATTCATTTTGAGGAGTTGACAGGCCTATTTTTCTGAAGGACTCTTTCATTATGTGAGGACATAACCCTGAACTGGTGCATATTTTGGAAAAATATTGGATTTATTTTCTTTTTAAATCCGCCGTATAGTATTTACAATTTGGTCTTCTTAAGTGATATGTAATTTGTAGGGGATTATGGATATTTTTCTGAAAGAAACTTCTTCTATAAACCTCTTTGTAGGTAATGAGCCCCAACCCCGTTGAGCTTTTTCTTGGAGAGTTAATAATAAAGCTTCACTTTTTTATTGACTTTATAATGGGAAAGATGTTCTTGGTAAATATATTTGCACTGCACATACTGAATGTTACATCTCTGTGTGTGTGTGTGTGTGTGTGTGTGTGTGTGTGTCATCGTTTGGATTTATTTTCATGTGGAGATGTGGGTTGTTACAGTAGGTGTTATGAGATGGACTGTTTGCAGGTAAATGTACTGTATGTAGGCGGTTTATTTCAACATTGCTAATGAGAATAGCCAAACACACACACACACACTGAATGCATGGATGCACATTTGCTTTGTGGCTGTTATGCATAGATTTCTCATTGTGTTGTTTTTTCTTCTGTTCACTCTTCTGTCTCCTCTTTGCTGATTGTTGAAATTGTTGATGTGTCACTACAAAAGTAGTTTTGCAAGTTACTGTGCTGGTAAACTCAGAACCACAGCTGATGAAAGTCTCATCAATTGTAGAGCCTGACATTGTTTGAATTTAGAGGCTAATAATGCAATTCACATTTTGGAGTTATTGCACAAACACTTGATATAATCATGTTCATACGAGGGAACTGGTGCGCTTCATCCTGTTTAAGTTTCGCCCTCTGCCTCAAACACAGAACTGAGATAAAATAAGGTAACTATTGATGACAGTAGCACTAACTGTCCAATTAGTCTTCTCTTGGAAAATGTAGAAAAATGACAGTTTCCAAAACCCCACAGTGACATTTTGTTGTCAATAACCCAGTTCACAGTCACAAAAGATATAAAAAGCACGTAATCCTCACATTTGAGAAGCTGGAACAAGGTCATATTTGGAATTTACTGAAACAATTCATATTTTTTTCCAAATAGTTGATGATTCCTTTTCTGTCACTTTACAAATCGACTAGTCGTCTGATGCCGATTGCAGCTCCAGATGACTGAAGTTTGAACAGTAACCTCATAAAAATCACATCATAAGTGATCACAATGAATTCACAAGAAGGATGGCTCAGTGCTTTAACTCTGTCAATGAACAGCAAGAAAGTTCTGTGTTTATATCCACTAGTTTGGCTATTCTAATAACATTTGAATGGTTCCGTCGAAGCCTGCTGGGATTGGAAACCAAAACACATGAAAAACATTCAAAAGTGCCAATATTCGTCTGCTTTTATTCAGCTGTCCCACTCGGAGAGCTCAGGTACAGCACTTAATATTTAGTGGAGATGCATCATGCCACAGTGCATTACTTGCTAATGCACTTTGCTGAAAATTTTACAATTTTCCATCTTGTAGTTTGCAAGCAGCAAGTGTTCTCCGCTGTACCAGATCTATAATTCAGAGAGGAGGACATGGCCACGCTAACCCGGTTTAATGAAGCGGCGAATCTGAGCATGACTCGTGCTATTGGAGCGCTTTGTGCATTTTTTCGGCTATGAGGCAGAGAAGCCGAGTTATCTCATTAACCCAAACATTGACATACACAGTGCAGGCAGACCCAGATAGACGCTCACAGAGCCACACACACTGTATCTCAAAGACTTGTATCCCAGGCGATTGGAATAATGGGTCAGGACTACTCGGATATAAGCAGTAACATGTTACTAACTGTAACTGGCTATATAGATAAGTCAGGCTGTCACAATCCACACATGAAGGTTGTCTGTAAGATGAATCGCCTCTGTGCAATATATATTAGAAATCATAAGCAGCAAAATATATGAATAGGCTGCAAATGAGTACTTTAAGAACCCGTAGTGTCGTGTTTCATTCGTCATGAAGCTGCAGTTCGTTATATATCAGATCAGTTTCACACATTTTTCAGCTCCAGAGGATTTCTGAAGCTTTTCCTTTATCACAGTATTATATCACATGCCTGGTGAAAACTGACAAATTAAAGAGTCTCTACACTTCTTCACGGAAAGCCAAGTTTAGGGTAAAAGGCTGTCAGCAATAACAAGGTCAATCGCGATGATCAAACGAAAAAGTGAAGCTATTAAACCTGTTGAGACGAACTCTGCCTTGGGTAAAAGGTGATGAGTTCTAAAACGCCACAGTGGAGATGAATCCTCGTTCTTCACTCTGGTGGTAAACAACAGCCAAGGCAGTCAGTTTGTCTGTGAGTAATTGGCTTTTATTATGTTGCCTCTTTCTCAAGCAAAAACCCATTAAAAAATCGGAGGTGTCAATAGCTGTCAAGAGGGGGCATTGAGTTACCACTGCTTTTGTCATTTTGAAGTTTCCTTTCTTTGTTTGGTTTTGGGAGGAACAGACATCGCGGTTCATTAAAGAGTCATAAGAGTTAAAAGGACCGGACAGCTCGGTTGGTTTTCAGATTCTGCTGGAGTCTTCGCTCTGCCTGCCTCTCCTCCTTCATCTCTTTCCACTCGGTGTGGATGGTTTTGATTTTGCTTTAGGATAAGAACCTGAAAGGTCATGCTGCAGTTTGTCTCCTTTTTTTCCCTTTCATTCAGTGTCTTGCTCGTGGCATGCCTCCGAAGCTGTGCATTGTATTTCTCTTTTCTCTGGTCTCTCTGTCAACCTCTTTCATTTCCTTATTCTGATTCTTGTTTTCTGTCAGGTCCTCTTTCGACCTATTTGGATGAATTCATTCAGACAGAATGCTATTTCCTCTCTCAAAGATTCCACCTCCTCTTTCATCTCAGACATTTCAAAAATAGAATTCTGTACTTGCCTCCCTGACTCGCCTGTAATCATTCATTTCAGCCAATCGCTCCTCCTCGTCCTCAGTTTCTTCAGTCGTCATTAAGCTTGTTTGCTCACTTAACGCTCTCCACAGCTGTGTCTGGAAAGTAGGGACTGAAAAATCATATTACGGGGAACAATTGTCTCTGTCGTGCTTGAAGCACTGACGCAGGCAACCTCAAAGACTGTCACACATCCTGACTTGCCTTGGTCGTACACTTTTCTCACACAAACTTCCTGACACATGAAACGGAAACAAAAGAAACGAAAGACCTCTTTTATATCTCAATCTCTCGTACATTAACCATGAGGGAAATGAAAGGCTAAGCCAGGGCTGGCAGGTGGGAAAGGTTAACCGCTTACTACAGTAATACAACGTTCTCTCTGAGGCGAAGTGTTCTCTGCTGCAACAGCACTGCAGTGGTGTGTGTGTGTGTGTGTAGGTGTGTGTTTGTGTGTGTGTGTGTGGGGGTGGGGGTGGGGGGTCAGGGCCTGGCTGCATCAGCCATTCTCACTGCTTAGTCTCCCCAGGCACCAGCTGCCTCTCCAGCCTTCTCTCCCCTCCTCGGTATACTGTCACCCCTCTGTTGCTGCAGGGACAATCGCACACTCTGAAGGGCTGAAGAATGACCCTTCGTTCTCAAACGACATCTAATGGCGGTTCCCTTACATATCTGCCGGGCCGGTATACTGTATCAGTCAGTATTGGCTCGGTGCGGATCTATCTGTATCGACATATATGTTGGCCGATGGGTAACAAGAAAAATTCACACGGCGGTGCACACCACTCCTCTTCTTCATGCACAACACGAGCTCCCTGTTGCAGTTGTCATACAGGTTAAGAGTCTGATGTTGGCCTACAGTGAAAGGAACTGCTCCTTCCTACCTCCAAGCCGTGGCCAAAACCCTACTCTGGCCCGACCATTGCGCTCCTCTGCTTCTGGATGATTGACCTCCCTGTCACTCTGAGGACCCTGTGGTCGCTCATCTCGGACGAGGCACTTTTCTATTCTGGTGGAATAATTTCACGAGTGAAGGACAGTCGGTCTTAATAATCACTCCCCTTCTCAGGCTCCACCTCGGCCTTTTCTTTTTCATTCTTCTTTCTGCATATCGTCCCCTCTCTCCATCTTTCCAGTCGGTCTATCCTGTCGATCTGATAATGGCAACAACAAAAACATACCTTATCTTTGAGATTGTAAATTTAAAAAGTGTTTTTGATTTGTGTTGAAGAACCTGAGCTTCCATCATCAGAACATTGTTATTGTAAATTACTACTTGGTCAGAAACTAAGAAAACTATTTTCAAAAGAATAAATCAATATCGGACAATATATCTGATTTTGAAACTTAAATATTGGTATTAGCTCCCAAAATCTGGTGGCCCGTGGCAGCAAATACATTAATCTTTTTACAACTTGACTGATCCCTCAGAACAGGAATTTACGCTGTAGGTAATTACGTAAATAAACACAAATTAATGTTAAAACCATTAAAAAAATCACAGATTTTTGTTAAAACAGATGAAACCTAAAATGCTCCCTGCAATTTACACTCTGTAGTTTTCATGGAAGATATACAGTTGATTATTTAATAATTCAAATCTACTGCATCTTGAATTTACATTAGATGAAAAGGAATTCAATTGTATCTTAAGTGCAGTCTTCTAACAAATGCATTTCCATATGAACAGATGTGCTTTGTTCTGAAAGACCTGGTCTGTCTGGTCCAATTTCCCACAGTGCAGTTTTACGTCTCGCATTGCTCGCGACATCGTCAGAGATTCTTGTAACCTCATAAATGATATTCATTATGGACCTTGTTCTCAGTGATCACGCTCGTACTAATGATCCTCACGTGGCATTGTTTGTCAGCTTTGGCAATGCTGTTTCAGTGATCTCATGTACAAAAGAAAACATGACCATTGAAAGGTCTCCAAGATAACTTTCATTTTGCCAGGTGGTACGTGGAAGAATTGTAGAGAAGCTCAACAGATTAAAAAAAATAGAAAATAAGATTTGCTGGAAAAAAAATACATCCACATAATCAGTTGTATCCTCTGAACACTGTGTCTTGTATATTAGTGCGCGGAAGCCAGATAGAAAAAGCTCATGCTAAAGCTATACAGTTCAAATAATTAGCTGTAATTATATTAATAGTACTTGTAGTAATACAATTAAAAGTGATGGATACACTTTTAAAATAGATGGTTACAATGAATGTATAAATGGTTAAAAATAATGGTTAAATGGCTGAAAGTAATGGATAAATAAATAATAATTAAATGGATAAAGGGTTAAAAGTGCTGGTAGTAGTGCAAACACAAACCTGACCAAATATTGACAGGTCAATGTAGTGGAAATGAATCTTTTTAATTTCCCTGTGAGAAATAAACATGATGAGAAAACTCTCAGATGTCTTTAAGTATTTTATTGAACAGACACTTAATAATTAATAATAATTCAGCTGAATGGTCAGAGCTCTTTCCCCTCACGGATGGTTCAGAGGCGTACTCCCTTTTTTCGGATGGAGCTACGATGTCGAGGCCTTGGCCTGTTGCTGCTGTTTCTGCTTTTTGTGAGGGAGGCGGAGGTTATGAGGCGGAGGTTATGAGGCGGAGGTTATGAGCTCTCACAACCATCGGGTTGAGATTAAAAACTTGGGAATTATTGTTAAAATACAAATATAATATGAAAATGAAACAATCAAAAAGTGCAATGATTTTTCATGTAGGCTAACCCCTCGATTTTCATACTGGGAGGCTTAAGGCTGCACTGTAAGCAAAGATGTATAATTAACAACATGCACTGTAATCTGGATCAAACCTACCCTGTGCCAACTAGAGCAGATTGGCAGGAAACGGAGAAGGGGGGGGCTTGTTTTTTTTCTTTTGCTATACAGCCAACTGTGCATTTGCTGTATTTCATGATCTTTCGGCATGCCTCTTTAGAGGCGGCCCAGACAGTAAAATCAATTGGCCAGTGTGGTGAAGCTTTGGATGAGTTTTAACTGCATCGTGGGGGTGATAGAAATTGAGTCCAGCGGTGTCTGTAGTTGTTCTTTGCTGCCTTTATGGGACCATAAAACCACTGCAGTAATCCCCCCTCTCTCTTTTAATTTCTGCCCACAGGCAAACAGACGTGCCCTCCAGAGAAATTTGACTGTGGGGGATCCACCAACAAGTGTGTCTCGTTGTCATGGCGATGTGATGGGGAGAAGGATTGCGAAAACGGGGCGGATGAGGAGGACTGTGCGTCTGGTGAGTTTGATGAAGTATGCTGTTAGTCCTCCACTAAAATGGAAATTACCTCAAAGAAAACACATGAACCGCTGTTCACCAAACTGCATTTCAAGAAAAAAAAATGAATTCTAAAAGTGGCAATGACAGAAGTGCAGAAGTGAATGACTTGACGAGGCACACGGTCATAAGGAGGATTTAGATTCCTCCTTTTTAGTATTTTATGGGGTTTCATCCTTTCTGATCTCGCTTATCATCCAGAGGCTTTCGACATGAAAGCACAGTAGATAACACTTCATATCATTAGAGGGATTTAAAGTGAGGTTTGAGTTTTAAAGCGAGCTGCACTTAACAACAAAGTCATCTTTGATGTGGAATGACTTTTGGTGTGGAGTGTCAGATATTTACAGCTTCCTGTTGATATTTGGAGGCTTCTGTCGCCACATCTTGAACCTTGAGTCTTTAGACTTTCCACTGCAGGGTGCCTCATAACCATCAAAAATGACATCACCTCCTACCCAGCCAATCAGACAACTCAACCGTGCGCTTCCCCCCAACCCCCCCCCCCCCCCCCCCCCCCCGCCCCCTGCAGGGACTATCCTTGCCCTACTTCTGAGGCGCCGTGAAGAATCGGCTTCGTCTTTTCTCTCTTTCCCTTGCTTCTTTGCCGTGGGGTGTTTAGACTTTGAAGATGAAGAGCATGTGGCGGTAAATGCAGGGAGAAAAGAAAAAAAAAAGCCATCTCCCTATTATATATAAATGATGATGTTTGTCTTTTCAGGCATTTGTTCCCTGTCAGTTGTTTGTGTGGGTGGGTGTTGACAATATGCCTCTTTGGTCGTTTACGCAATTCAATCAGAGAAATTCTCCTCCTGTAATAATGATGTTTTTTTTTGCCAGATCGGCCTACAAGTGGCCTGTCAGTGACTCCCCCTCCTCAAAGTGGCCCCACACTCTCACGCCAAGTGGTAGTGAGTCCATTGACTTAAGTTTCTAATGCCTTCTTAGCTTGGATGGCTTTTCACTGCGCTGTCCATTGAGACCCAGTCTAGCTTGTGCTAATCCTTTTTTCATTCTAATGTCTGTATTGATGCAGCAGCCTTAAGCTTCTCAGTAGTGACATGAGGGCAGGCAGCAGGCTGCCGCCCCCACGCAGGCAAAGGCCAAAATCTCCCTCCAGAGGTAAATGCCACTCAGCGTGACCAGGAGGGAGAAGTTGACTCCAGTGCAGCACAGTGCTAGATAATATCACCAATTAGGCTCATTAAGTGCTGCTCAGTCCAGTTTATTTGAAGGCTGATTAGTCCCACCGCCAGCCTTAAAGATGACGTCTAAACCAAGTGCAAGAAGCTTTTAACTGTTAACCTCACAGCAGATCAATCCGAAGGTACCAAGCATTGATTCTTCAGTGTTTGTGTTTGTGGTCCAGCCCAGTGACTTAAGGAATGATGTTGCATTTGTGTCCAATACCAACGGTAATGCCGATGCAGGAAGTAGTCTGATGTTCATATATCTAATTCTAAACCTTAACAATAACAAGACGTTTCCCTTATGTTAGTGATTGATGCCTAAACCTAGACAGCCCTCACCCATACTGCATTGGCTGGCTATTCTATGAATACACAAAAACATTCACAGTGAACATTCAGCATAATCCATTTAACTTGTCAAATCAGCATTCTCCGTGGTGAGTGTTCTGTTTAGTTAGTTTAGTAGTTTTGTGTTGATGCAAACTTAAAGCCATTGTTTACAGAATTATAACGCTGCTTGCTGTATTACTCTTGCTGCAGACAGAAGGCTTTAGATATTTTACATTTACAGTCACGAAGTGAGGTGAGAGTTTCAGTTTGTCTGTGTGTTGCGGGCTAGCTGTTGGCACACGGGCAGCGAGAGAATTCACTTCAAAGCAGCGTTAACTAAGCTGTATGTTTGGGTTTAGAGGGAGACAATTAATGAAGATGATGTTTGGAAATGATGCAGAAGCAGTCGTACAAAATCAAAATATAGCAATTTGATGAACAGTGTATGTATCCAATTGCTTTTTGCTCCTGCCGGCCAAAGGCTTGGCTTCAAATCTCAGAGAGTGAGGCTGCAAATGTAGTTACAAATCATCTTTGGGTGCGGTTCATTTAAAATATCGACGCATACATGGGAAGTGTCGGCACTATTGAGCATCAAATGTTGAAGGAACTCCCCAAGTGTAAACAAGAAACCAAAATGCTGCTTCAATGTCTGTCTCTTCCACAGCAGAATCAACATTGTTAGAGATAAACCTGTTGTGTTTCACGGAGAAGGCTTCCACGTAATTGTGATTACATGCTCATTCAATCATGCAGAAAGATGGTAAGTGGTAACAGGAGCCTTTCAGGAGCTGCATTATCAGATTTTTGGTGCTTAATGAAACATAAAATCCCACAGGAATCCCCTCTTTCTGAAGCTAACTGGCCATTTTTACACCTTTGCACATCTGGCCACTGTGGCAAGAGCTTTAAAGCTTTGCACCATCTCTTGTTCTCACATTCCTGTCATAGGCAGAAGTGATGGAAACTCCTACACCACCTCAAGGGGCCAGGCATGCTTTGAAAAGCGTTAGACAGACTCCACATTCATCTCCATACATTTGAATAAACCTCAGATAAATTCACAGTTAGTGTTCCATCGGCAGATGCAGCACTAACTAGATGCACATTTTTTTTCTCTTCAGACTGACTTATTTTTGATCAAACCAAGAGTTATAGACATGACTGACACATAAATGACACTGACACATGAATCATTTGGAGAGTCTAGGTGACACATCAAGTCATCCTCCACTTGACTGCACCGTGGGACTTAACTTGTCCTCTCTGGTGGTCAAAGAAGTAAGTACGGTAATAGTCGGTTATAAGAAGTATTAGATAGATAGATGAACAGGTAACAACCGAGCACAGAAATGAGGCATTTTGTAACTCAATGTAATGTGGGGGGGAAATGGCTGCTGTGAAACGTTGAGTGTCAGTACTTTTTGTTTTACTTGATTTGTTTTTGTGAGCTTAAACATTCACACGGTGAGCAAAACATTCAAATCTACACTCACCATGTGAGTTGAGTGCTTTCATTCCCAAACATGACTGAGCTGGAACGTACTGAGTTAGCCCCAGTGCGCTCCTGCTATTAGTAGAAATGTAAAGAGTGAATAGCCCAGCGCAGAGTCACAAAAGTAAATCTTGCAGAGGCATCCTGCTAATTGAGTCATCCACATGTTGAATTATGTATTAAGTAGAATCTAGCCCTTGCCAGAGGAATCTTTTCTTGATCAACATTACATTAAGCAGCACTTCTAGAGAAACTCCGTGAGAAAGTTGAACTGTCCTCAAACCCCTCAGCGATGTGGAGATTAATGTGCACTTTACGCTCCAGGCTTCTCTCTTGAGCGCGCCTGTCTGCTGGGATCTGCTGCGAAGCACAGGAGCCGGTCTGGATTTTGTATGTTTTCATGTGTGTTTGCATTTGTACTCCGTGTCAGATTAAGCTGCCTGCTTGGCCCTGTGCATATAATATTCTGTGAAGTTGTATTTTTTTGCATATTTAATGCTGCTTGGATAGTATGAGGCAAACAATTACTTCCTGCACTGCTCACAGCTGTCTCTGGCAGATAGTGTGCATCCCCCACCGATGAAGCTTTCACACAGGACCGTTTTACAGAACTAATGTGTATCCGCCGACCCAAAAAATCATTCAGCAAATCGAAACCCAGACAGGTGGGTGTTTTGTCTCTTCTTGGCACCAACTCCATGTCTCCCCTATTGGCCCTCAGTTAGCTGACCTCCTCAGTCAGTAAGGAAGTTAAAACACTCCCACCTTGTCCTCTATTATCTTCTCTTGGTTGTTACTGTAGATGGGAGAGTTGTCTCTTCTCTATTCCAGCAGTGTTTCCTCTGTAAATGTTGGTGTAGCATCACAGGAAAGGTGACCTTGCTGCAGTGACTGTGGCTAGTGGACCTCAGCTCTGAACCGTCCCGTCAGTTTAAGTCTGTGATAACTATGTGAAAGCGGTGAGGACGTTAAGCTGCACTGACAGTGACTGATATGCTCAGAGGTGCTGCTTTACCCTCAACCCGGATGTCTTTCTTTTCATTTCACGTCTCCCTCTGTCCCTCCTCCTACACAAAAAAATATAATTTATTCACCTTTCTGTCTTTCCTTCGTGCAGCCTAACTATTCACACACACACACACACACACACACACACACACCACTCACTCATCAGCTGTAATGTTACTGTGAGTTGAGTGGAACGACCAGTCATCTCTTGCCCTTTCATCTTAGCCAGTTGCTGCTGGCAAAAATCTCCCATCATCAAAGCTGCCAGAAAAAGTAAAGTGTGTTTTACGCTGCCAGCTACTGACTACTAAGGTGGTAGTCATAGAAATGGTTTCCCCTCCCAAGTTATTGAGGAAGGGGCAATACATGACTGTGTGCCACCAGTGTAAAGCTCTCAAGGAATGTAGCATGTTTATAGAGTTTTTATAACAAAAAGAACTGAGGTAGCCACCCTTTCTGGAGAAATTTTAAATTGATGTGAACTCTTTTTGTTAATTAAGAATATATAAGGACCAGAAAGTTGCTTGTATATATCGGCAAAGTTATCATAAGTTGCTTGCTGGCTGTCACAAGAACAATCTATCTAAATGCTAACATCAGCATGCTAATCACGCTTACAATAACAATGTTCCTGCTTTTATTCAAGCAACAATACCAAATTACGTATATAGAGATCTGCCTAAATCTACCAACCCAATGAGTGAAATGTTGGGTCCCTCTATTCAGAGTGCTGTGATTTAGTGCTTGTACTGTAGGTACTTTGTGTGAATGAAACGGAAAAGCGTACAACATATTAACAGAATGCAGGAAGGCAGTCTGTGGGCTCAAAGTTGCTCCAAAGACCTCCGATTAATTAGCTCAGCGCCTCTTCACCACTGGAAAACAAAGTCTCTCTCTCAGTGTAACCAGGCCACTCATGTACATTACTAATGATCTGCCCCCTGTGTAATAATGTACATGACTGTTGAATCTCCTTAATTATTCAGTGCCAAATTAGTATGGAGTTGGAGTAGAGGCACAACAGGCACAGTAGTTATAAAACACATTAGAATCAGATGGAGCTTGTTTAATATTGATGAGTATATAAACCCTTTTTACTGAACTGAATCTTTGACACTTGTTTTTCGTATCAACTGCTTTCCCGTGCTTCTGTGGCAACCATGTCGGTACCAGTAAATGAATTACACACTGAGAAAACAGATAGGGACGTTAATATATGGTATAACTTCGTAGGATAGGAATTAGGACACCGTCCTGCACCTGATGTTTGTTCCCCCAGTTTAACTCGGCACATGGAAATGCATGCGATTTTCCACTCTAGTGAGATATTCAATTTATATGTTTTTTTCTGTTTTTGATTCTGCTTGGTTGTAGTGTTTTAGCTTTAAACAGTCAACCAAGGACACAACACTTAGCTTATCATTATTTTTTAACTGATGTTTAAATGTTGATGCCTTTCATTTCTGTTCAGAGCATTTCAAACTGATTTATTCTCTGATCCCTGTTTTGTTCGAAAACTAGTATCAGAATTACAAATCACTGCTCATGCACATAAAGTCTTGACCCGACAACATGCACTTTGCTTTACAATGGGCTGATTCTGCGTCGAATGTTTTAAAACAGCAAATCCCCTTCCTGTAACCAGCCTTAACAGCCAAAGGCAGCGGTGTTGAAGTTGAACTCCCTGCGGTTTGTATAAATATCAAATTCCTCTTCTCCCGGTGTTGGCCTCTGTGCTGCTATGGCCTCACAGTGGAAACCTGAACTCTCTTCACAGCCTGAGCGCTTTTGGACAGACTTGAGTAGAGAGACCGAGAAAACTTTAGAAGGCTGGGAGGGAGAGAGAGAGAGAGAGAGAGAGAGAAAATAATTTACAGAAGCTGTGAGGTTGGCCTTGTGAAGGGGAGACGGCGTTACAGGACAACACTTTTCCTTCCTGCAGAGCAACATTTGTGTTCTAACATACAGTTTCATGGATAACCAGCATCTCCTTGTTGGTTATAGATAAGAGAAAGATGAGCCAAGATGAAACAAACGCACTAGAAAGACAGATCTTTTGAAAGAGGAGGAAGTATCATACTAGTCACAGGGGGGGGGGCGAAGGACCGGCTGATGGCAGAGAGAGAGCTCTATTACAGTGGCGGCTGGTCCATAGAGGGCGCTAGGGCGCCGCCCCCCCTAGAGCTACAAAAAATAAAAATAAAAATAAAAATAAAAATATAAATAAAAATAAAATTTAAAATAAAAATAAACTATACAAATTGTCAATATTTGTGTTTTTGAAACATGGAATCACCCAGTAATATGTGTAAAATATGATATCTGCGGTAAATATATGCTTTTCCTGCTTGTCCTCTCTGCCTGTCTGCTCTTCCTCTCTGTGTGTGCACGTCTCAGCTGCTGGGGCGCTGGAAAAACTGCCCCAAAGAGGCGGGTCTATAAAGCAGTTTAGCCAATGCTGAGTAAAGATATAAATGAGTGACATACAATTCAGCCAATCAGCGTCCTCAAATAGATTCAGCTTGGGGCAGTTTTTTTCCTGCCCCAAGCTGCGCGTTCTCGTCAGGAGAAGTCTCTACAGGAGAGCGCCAGCGCGAGCACTACTCCTCCAAGACCCGTTTGAGAGGAGAACTGAGAGGAGAAACTACTGAAAGAGCTGATCCCAGATCAGCCTGACCTCACAATCAGACAGCAGACTAGCAGGAAAGAGAAGCAGTACATGAAGCTTCTCTACTAGCTGTACACCAGACAGGTTTGACTAGCTGGATGATGTCATGATAATAACTTATTTATCTTTTTAAAACAACGGGGACAGAATATGACATATATATTATTATATTATACAGAATATTATATGATATATATATTATTATATTATACAGAATATTATATGATATATATATATATATTATTATATTATACAGAATATTATTATATGTTATATATATTATATTATACAGAATATTATTATATGATATATATATTATATTATACTGAATTCCCTGTGAGGGTGACTAAAATAAGATGTCCTGACGTGTTTGTGAAAGTGTTATTTACTGCTTTTTTTCGTGTTGGAATAAATGTTAAATATTTAACTGCAAAGTAGTAATGCGCGTTTGATACCTTAATTTGTTTGCATTAAATCATTCTGGGATGTTTGCTGAAATTGATTGGATGTGGCACAGCCCTACCAAGAACATTTTCCACCAGCCGCCACTGCTCTATTATCTTTCTGTCTCTTCCTCAGTTCTGATGACTTTCAGCCGATCTGAGAAACCCTTACTCCCGTCACTGTGTCCCTATGTGAATCTAATTTAAGCCTCTACTTATTTCCTGTCATCAACCTACAGATACTGTTGAAGCTTCATTTTTTATTGCATGTACTGCAAACAAAACCTGAAACACTGGGGTGATTGTTACATCTCAGTTCATTTTTAAAGCACAGGCCTTTTAATATATTCATTACATTTGAACCACGCGGGCCCTCATTTGCCCTTCAAACTCCTTTCTGAGGTTTGTTTTCTTTCTGCTCGTCCTCTAGATGCCAAAGCCTGCCCCAGCGGCGAGTTCATGTGTGCCAACCGCAAGTGCGTGGCCACCGTCAACGTGTGCGACGGGGACGACGACTGCGGAGACGGCAGCGATGAGCTCAAGTGTGCGTCCCCTCTGACCTGCGGGCCCAACCACCTCCGCTGTAACACCTCGGAGTGCGTGCCGCTCATGTGGAGCTGCGACGGAGACCCCGACTGCTCCGACAGTTCAGACGAGGGTCCGGAGCGCTGCGGTAGCGACGGGGTCCCCTACCTGCCTAACCGCCGGACAAACTGCACCGCTGGGGAGTTTCGCTGCGCCAACGGGGAGTGTGTGAGGCTGACCTGGAAGTGTGACGGAGATCCAGACTGCAAGGACAAATCCGATGAGTCTGACTGCCGTGAGTTTCTCTTTCTGTCTCTTTTCTTGGCATCTCCTTGCCTTCCTCTTCTTATACTGTACTCTCTCATATCCTATCCGTATGCTTTGAGACCGGAGAGAATCTCAACAAACAATATTTCCTTCCTCTTCTGAGGTGTTACTTTGCCATTTAGCACATTCCCACTATGCTGGAAGTTGGGGGTAAGGTTTCTTTTTTTTTCTCCAAATGTGTCTGGTAAAGAATGTGTTTCTGTTGATAAACACAGTGTGAAGATGGGGGCCTTGTGATAAAACAGGTTTTCCTATTAGCTGGTCATGGATGGACGAGCCCTGAAGCTCCTGTCTCACTAAGCCAGAGTGTGAAGCCCAGATAGTCCCGCTATTCATTATCTTGATGTGTGGCGCACATATCACACCCACCTCTCACTCTCTGTGGTGTCACATAAGAGACACTTACAAGAGATTGATGTTTAGTTAGCCAACTGGATCCCTGCATTAAGAGAGGGGGTCTGGAGGCCTAACCTCATATTTGTCCAGAGGTTACCATTTACTTCTACTACCGTTGCTATTCACATGCTCTAATGTCTATGTGAGGATTATTTTTGCCATATAAATGTAACGCTATTGTGATTCATCAATACATTTCTGACATATAATATACAGTGTATGCATGCGTCTGTATGCAATCCTCGGTAAACTGGCTTATCACATCTGCCAGATACAGAAAACACCGTATAAAGAGTATATGCTATTAGTGTTTCTATGTGGACATGTGTGTCCAGGCTACAGCGGCCCCGTCTCCATTACATTCCCTCCGTTCACCTCATCTTGTGATAACACTAAATCATATCCTCCTCAGTCATATATATTGCTTTTTAGTGTGATTTAGAAAGGAGTTATATGAGCACGCTGAGGCCCAGTTGATGAAAAGCTTGTCTTGTGCTTGGGATATTAATGAAATGTGGTGTAGCTTCATGCAGCCTCCATCTTTGCGTTACTGTATTGAAAATCCTTCATCACAAGCCCTCAGTTTGACTCTCTTTGTCCCAGGCAGCAGCTAACGCAGGCTGTGAATGGATAGAAGTACAGGGCACAACCCTTTTGATTTCATACATTGCTTCTACAAAGAATCCTTTGAAATATGTTTTTGGGCATGTCCTTGCCCTTATTAGAAAGGCAAAAGTAGAGAGACTCGTGAAAAACTGATAAAGTGAAATTAAAAAAAAAAAGGTCTTGGGCTGGTTTCGGCCACAGGATGTTGTGATCCTCTTGAAGGGATTAAAGTGGATTTACAACTGTGTGTTCGTGTGCGTGTGTGTGCCTCTTACAGCTCTGTTGACGTGTCGTCCCGATGAGTTCCAGTGCGGTGATGGTTCCTGCATCCACGGCACCAAGCAGTGTAACAAGGTCCACGACTGTCCCGACCACAGCGACGAATCTGGCTGCGTCAACGGTGGGTACACCCGTCATCACTGTCTGAAGGCCTGACTGCCAGAATCTGTCCTCCTCTCTGCCTGTTCACCTGTCGTCTTCTTTTCTGCCTGTGTCTGTTTGAATCAGTCTCCCCGTTTGATGTTCTGACTGTCAGTGTATATATATTTGATTCAGTGTGTCTCAGTCCTGTGCACATGTCTGTCTTTTTCTTTGACAGACATGTGGGAAATTCAAGATACAAGTAACATACCTGTGGCTGACCTCACAGTACATCCTACAACCCCCTTATTATTAGCTTGTCTGCTCTATCTTTACTCCCACTACTTTTTAAATGTTTTTCAGCTTGTGGTTTCAATTAATGAAGAAGTCTAATTGCGCGAAATGTAATGAAACCGATTAATAGCAAATATAACACCTTAAAGTTCCAATCCTTAAGATTTCGGTCCTGGTAGATTTGAGCAGCTAATTGTCAGTTGTGACTGCACAGCTAAACTGATGATGGTACAATGGGCTGATTTCATGCTGCACACAGCGCAGAGATAGGCTACCTCGCTGAAGAGTTGAATGTACGCAGCCTGCAGCTCAACAGCTCCAACAGCTCATTGTGGCTGCTCTTTCTCCTTTCATTGCTATTATATAATATTGATAATGTAATATAATACATAATATTTAAAACTCACCCGCTGTCAAACGAATTGCAGAAAATGACTGTAAAAAAAGAAAATGTTGGATGAACGATTGTGTTTAGTGGTAACCGTGGTGATAAAAACATTATGAAACATATGTTATATTTTGCCAGTTGAATGGTTTTAATGTGGAGTAGAATCAGGAGGAAGCGGTCCATTTGCATTTGCATGAACTTAATATAGCTATTGTAGTGACTTTAACCAATATCCATTTCATTTCTTAAAGCCACTGGGGGGCGAACGGGAGAACTTGTTCGGACGCGTGTTCCACAAACATTTCACTGTCTTTCTTTCGATCAGTTGATGCATTTATTCCGTTTGCAGATTGACACCATTAACAGACTGCCATAGGTTACTTGACCGGATAATATAAGACCTTGAAACTCCAAGCTGACATGCTGGCTGACAAGACACATTGACACGACACCTTGACACGGTCAAAAACTGTTAGCTTCCCATCCACACACACCCGATTCTCATTACCAGGCACTTACATATATGCACTTTTAGGTCAATGTGCCACCCACTGTTCAATGTCAGCACTGCATGTGTAAACCCACCCCGTGTTTCCCTCAAAGACAAAAGAAAACAACAACAACCACATTATGGCTCCAACAGCTATGATAAAGACAGTGAACCGTCTGATATCAATGAGATAAAATAAAGCTGGATTAACTGCTGCATTGTTTCCTGGAGATAATTGCAGAATGCAAATACGAACAATGGCTATTGCAGAAACAATGCTGGCCATAAATAGTATTAAAAAAAGGGTGCGATTTCATGAAAGCCATACAAGTTAGAACTTCCTTTAAACACATTTATGTGGGATTTTTCTGCTTTAATGACCATTGATTGTTGTGAGGATCCAACCCAGTGCTTTTTGTAAGCTGATTTCATAACTTCTTCTTCTATACATGATACATGATACATAATTTACCAGCATACTGCAAAATGACGTTACAGAAAATGTAGCCCTAGTACTGAGAACCTGGACTAAATTAAAGTTCAGCTTTGATCACACTGGGCTTTTATGTGGGATGATTTGAATATCTGAGTGAGGAGTATTTGCTGCTGTCACTTGGTTCACTTGAGCCTTCAGTAATATGGCGAACCACTGGAGATATTCAATATGACACCACACACTTTTTGAGTTTCTGAATCACTTTGCAATAGCTTATACAAATAAATGTCTGTCAAGTTTATAGTGTAAGATGCTGATCGAGCTTCTGCTTGTTCTCTTCGCAGCCACAAAATGTGAGGGGCCCCTGAAGTTCCTGTGTAAGAACGGAGAGTGCATTGACCGCTCCAAAGTGTGTGACTCCATCAAGGACTGCAAGGACCGATCGGATGAGCCCAAGAAGGAGTGCGGTAAGAGGACTTTTTCTGGACACCAGTACTTGGATGTAACCTCCGCTGTTAACAAAACACTCTTTGACCCTTGGTGCAGTGGTATTAAATGAAGTAGATTGTGTGTGTGTCAGCTGAGCTTTTAGCTAAGCCCAGTCCCATGGGCACATTACAAATACACTATGTAAATGGATTCAAGCAGTTAGTGTAGCAGCGTAATCATGTTTACCATAACAAAACTGCGACTACCTTCCTCCTATTACCTTGCATTTCAAAGGCTTCAGAGAGCCGCACTCTAAATTAGCAGAGAGAGCCTGCATGTACTAATTACCATCAAATGGTAGAAAAAGGCTTCTTCTGCTCTGCGATAATGTCTCAACTCTCCATCTCTCTTCCTGTCTCCATACACCTTTATCTCTGAAACCAGTGAATGAAAGTGATGCCTTAGTTAAAGAAGCAACACATTGTGCGTTTATGACTTTGCCTCTGTGATGAAGAGCTCAGTAAGAAGGCTTCTGATATGAGAGAGTAAGGAGCAGACGGACACTGACATCTCAGAGGAACATATGGTTGAGAAGGGAAAGTGACAAATGGCAGAGTAGACTGACCTCTGCCAGGGAAAGTACAAGACTAAAGGTATTCCAGAGAGTAATTCTCCTCCCTTTGTCTTTCAGCTTCCTCGTCTTCCTCCCTCTCTCTCTCTCTCTCTCTCTCCTCATATTTACCTCCGTCTCTCCTTCAACTCAGATCTCGTTCTCAGCTCATTAACAGCGTGTCCGCACACACCTAGCTCATCGCTCTGCTCGCTCAACCGTTTGCTTGCAAGATGTTCCCCAACCACAACACACACACACACACACACACACACACACTAGAAACACACAGAGAGACAGTACTACTCCCCACTGCACTGAACACACATCTAAACATAGTTGTTCGGTGAGATTGCATTTGCCGCATCAGCCTTACATCAGGGTAATATAAAGACAATGCATTTGTAAGTAAATGTTTTTCTGTGTTTCCCCATCTCATTAGAAATAATGGCATATTACCTCAGTACTGACTCATTACTGGGCACACCATTCATTTCCTAACACTGCACCATCACTTCCAGCTTTAACTGAGAGGAATGGCTGAAAATAGCTCGTACATAATGGGTTTCCATGGTGAGAGTGGTGGAGAGACGGAGAGAGACGGAGGTGGAGGAGAGAAGGAGACGTCATGTTTCTTTGCCCATGGGGAAAGTGACCTCTAAATCATGGCTGTCCTTGGAAGTGGTCTAGAAAAAGCTGTTAATGTTATCACACGGCCTCCCCCCTGAGGCATGTTTGCTACCCACCCAGCCCCTCTCAAAGAAACAGGCATGAGGGAGTCCTCAAATACAAACACATCTTCGTCTTTCTTCTGTCTGCAGTTAATTCTGAACTGACATGAAAGGAGTTAGCAGGAGCTGCTTTGAGTGGCAGGTTGCTGTCACCCATCCAGCTGCATTAGTGATGGGAATTTAATGCTGGCGGTTGCAGCGCTCAAAGTCTGCTGGCACTTACACAAAGCCAAGATGAAAATGTTCCCACAAAAGTAACCCCCCAGTCAATCTTTTTCGAGAGTCAACTTTATCTTTCTTTATTTTTGTTACAATAAATAAAGTATAATGTGGTGTAGCTGGGCAAAAAAAATAACTTTGCTCAAAGATGACCTGAACAGGTCATCTTGGATCCCTGTAGTCAGTGTATTGCTGGTATTGGGTCTTGTAATTGTATAATTAATGAGGACCACATTCATCAGGACTGACTTTCAGCATTTTATTGCAAGGCACAAGAAATGGCATCAGCATAACTTTCCCTGTGTAGAGAGCGTAGCAACATAAACGGCGCAACGTTTTCTCGACATATCTCTTAAACGAATTAACACATCTTGTTTGTTTCATCAGTACAACAATGTAAGATTAAAACATGTTGCAGTGCTACGAGGGGTTATGTACTTCAACGTTTCTTGGCCGGGTGCAGTAACTTCCTGGAGGTTGCCAGCCCAACTTTATGCAAGAAAGCGATTAAGTGTATTTCCCCAAATTATGATCGATTTCTTTAACCTCACTTGTAAAATACTGAAGGTAAAGTGCAGCAAGAAAATGTGTACCTTCCCAAGGAAACGTCCAAAGCATTACAGATTCATGTGGTGTCATGAATGGTTAATGTCATTTTTTGTTGTTTATATCTTCAGCTAATGAAGCTTCATTTTGGAACCAATGTCTTGGTAGGAAGTTCGCGGATGCTCTGCTTTCCCTTGAGGTCAAATGTTTACTATGTCACACACACATACTGTACAGCAGCGCTGCCTTCAATGACTGATGATTTAAAGCTCCCTGGCTATCGACAGATGTGTTACACTCGATTGAGCCGGATGCTGGTTACAGAATTAAGCACTCTCTTGTATTGAGGAGTGAGGTTTCCCTTGTAGCTTAATCCATTTTTTTCTTCATCGCCCCTTTCCAGTTGTTCATTGTGCAACCATGCATAATTGTTGGTATAAAAGTGAAGCCCTTAAGCTGTTGAACGAAACGTCAGAGATTGTTTCTGGTGATCTTAGCTTTTGCTCAGTTAACGCACCTTCTATGATTAATTCAAACAATTGATTGTTTTTTTTCTTTTAAAAGCAAACATGGACAGGAAAGTGTGCTAAAGAGCTGTCAAAGTCACTTCCACAGTGAATTGATACAGATACTACTAACAGCTTGCGGATGCATTTGCTAGATGAAACTTGATTCTCAGCTGTATTGAACAAACGTGTGGAGGCGATAAAGAAGTGACTTTAAAAATTGCAGCCACATTTGAGCCCTTGTTGCGATCAAGTAAATCATGAAGCCATGGTTGTGCAGCTTAATCAAATCTTAACTGCCTCTGCCTTCTTTATTGTGTGCCAACCTTGTGCCAGCTGCTATGACCTAGTTTAAAATGAGAGTGGTTGTGTATTACATCTTGTTTTTTTTTTGCTTCTTTCATTCTCCAGATGCTTTTACATCACTCTGCCTCAATTTAAACAGCAGGCCTGTTTCATTTAGATGTCCTCTCTCTCTCTCATTCTCCCTCTTGTGAAAGAGAACAAGAACGTTATCGGGCATCTCAGAATCCCAGTTCACAGCATTAATCCCCTCTAGATTCATAATTCATATCCCTCTGCAGATGGACCTGATTCTCAGTTTTGAGAGCTCACCAGGTGTGATGTCTTGTCTCTTTGATTCCCTTTTTCTTCTTTTGAGAACATCTGATAGAAGGGAGAATAGCTGAGCATGAGAGCTGAGATAAAAGGATGATATTAAAGATGATATCTGTTTTCCCCGCCTATGTGCCACACATGTTTATGCACCTTTATAAAATATCACAAGCCACTGCAGTTACCCTTTTTACAAAAAAAATGTTTTACCGTCAATGAGCCAGAGTCCTTTTTCTAAATCAGATTTTGACATTTTAAATGACCTTTTGGGCTACCGTAATCTCCATACCTCCTCGATGATTGACTGCATTCTTTTCTTTGTCTCCCAGGGCTGAATGAGTGTATGATCAACAACGGCGGCTGCTCCCATGTCTGCATGGACCGACCAATTGGCTTTGAGTGCCAGTGCCCCAGTGGCTACCAGCTACTGGACAAAAAGACTTGTGGTGGTAAATAAAGACACTTTAGACAGACAGGCAAGACAGATACATAATTTTAGCTGCTGACCAAGCTACTACGAGACACTGTGTGTGTGTGTGTGTTTATATATTTATATATATACACATACACTCTGTCCTTCACACTTTCCCCATCCTTTTAACACTAACGTTTCCCCATAACACCCAAGGAAAAAGCCTGACATCTGCTTGAAGGAAGTAGAGCGGAGAAGTCGACAGAGGAGACACGCCCTGTCTCTCACTATCGACTTATTTCTTCCCATTAACTCAATGACAAACATGTCTGTGTGTTTCTCCCGCACTTGCAGTTATTAATGTGCATATTTACTCATCCGTCACAGCTGTTAGTCTTAGAAATTCATTGCTGTATTTACATTAAGTGAATTTAGTTTCCGGTCTTATCTAGTGCAGCTCATGAGGGTGAATTAGTCACTGTCTGTTTGGGCCCCGTCTCTCTGCAATCGATTAATAGACTCTCTTCTCTCTTCTCCCTGCAGACATTGACGAGTGTGAGAACCCTGATGCTTGTAGCCAGATCTGCATCAACTACAAGGGGGATTTTAAATGTGAATGCCATGAAGGCTATGAGATGGACCCTGTTACTAAGACCTGCAAGGCAGAAGGTGAGTAGCAAAGCTCAATAATCAACAATGCAAGATGTCTGAGACAATAGGATTCATGTTAGGGTTTCCTATCAGGTTGAAAATGAGAATCAAAAGGATGCCAGAGGTTTTGAACGTGTTGTGCTTATGCTTCATGTCCCTGCATTACCGAGTAAATTAAATATTTTGTTCTTTTTTTATATATATTATGCAGTTCTTAACCTAAATAGTTGCTGTTGTACAGACAGATTTTCCTCCACTGAAAGTACAAACATCTGCGTTGTATTGTTGATAACAAGACATTCTCTCAAATGTTGCGCTGCCTCATTAGTGCTTCACACTAACACTTTGGAGCCGCAGTGTCAAAACCCTCCTCATCTCATAATCGCAAACATCTTTCTGCTGTAAGGTTCTAACAGTTGCTCTGCACTTGCTTGTGCAATTGACATAAATTGCTTAATCATAAAGAAAGCCAGCATCAACAAGGCAAGCCCTTTGGTTTCTCCCAGGCCAAATCTGTCCTCAAGTGTCCTGTCACATTAGACAGTTTCCTGAGTGACAGAGTGATATGTTCAACCATGCTGAACACTTATAATTAGGTAAAAACAACTCTTCGGGGGTACCTGGTTGAGTCACGGTGGATGCTAATTACATCAAATTGAATCTGGTGTCTCGTTAGGCTTGTTGACAACAGTTGTTGGACTAGTGGAGACCAAAGTGAACTGCTTAGAGGCCATTTCATTTTGCCCTTCAACCATGGCCAAAAGTTATTAGCATGAGGCTTACAGAGAGACGCCAGTTTATATGTTTACAATCCATTTCACCGAAAATGTTGATTATTTAATTGGCAGGAAACAGTGAGTCAAATGAAATGTGGTGATTTGGTCCCTGTGGCTGTCAATTGCTGTGATTTAATTTCCCTCTATTAGGCTGAGCTGATATCAAAGCTCAGCACTCACATGTGTGTGTTTGCATTCGTACACACTGTATGGATTGTATCTGCCCCCTGCCTCTGTCTGCACTTGTGTATTTCTCTCTGCACGACTGCCCGATGTGTTTGCTATCAGTTCATCATGGCCAGGAGAGAACTGTGTGTCTGGCTGCGTGTCAAAAGCAGCGCAAGCAGAATAGCAGTGAATGCAGCCGTTCCACCGCTGCCGTTGACAGTCCATAAAACCAGCAGGGGACTATTTCCCCCTTTTTAGAGGGGTTGGAAATGTTGTCATTGTAATGGCCAGATTTGGAGAACACTTAGTCCCGACCAGCACTGCCATCATTCAGACCTAGAGGTGGGAGAGGGAGGAAAGGGAAGAAAGAGGGAAACGTGCAAGAGTGCGATACTACAACGAGGTTACGACACAGACTGTCAAAAGGAAAGTGAGGCCAGCTATTAATGAGAGAATATTATATCTGCCTCTGGAGATAACTGGCTGCAGCTGCCATCCTATTACCATGCAGTGTCAGAAAGAGAGAGGCTCAATATAGATGTTACAAGACCAAGGTGGGCTGTATAGTTGCCAGCAAAAAGTGATAAAACCTTCCCTGTGGCATCTATTACCCACTTGACTTTTTCCTGCCAGAATTATAGGAAATATTAATGAAGATGGCATGATAATATAAATGCGTTTTTGGCCCCTGTTCACATTTGGGGCTAATTAAAATGCATCCTGGGTGACCTTATCACAAGTGGACAGCTCTAAAAATAGGTGAGTGCACCCAAAACTCTGTGATGTAGATGCTCAATGCTTAGTTACAGTATGTGTGCTTCTACTGTAGCATTACAAAGCTACCCACCTCAACTCCACTTATTTACTTGACTTTTAATATTTAGACTTCATAATGTCTTCAATTTGAAAATGTATACAGGTAATATGAATTAAATTGTATAAATAATGATTTAAATGATGAAAAAATGAAGGAAGTGATGTGTAAATTCAAAACATAATGTGCAAATATTAGAAAATGAAAATACACATAAGATGAAAACTATAAATATTAAATTTTTTTAGATATAAAATAATGTTGGTAGGTCACCTGCCAAGAAATCCAATAAATGACTATAAAAAAGTACATTTTACAAAAAAACAGAATTGAGCATACACCCTTTTCCCAAGCTTCAACTATCAAGAACAAGTAATGTTATAATTTAGTCTGGAGTGGATGGCAATCTTAATACGCTTATTTTCTCTTAAGGTGTGTGGGAAAAGTTGTTGGCGGACAGGATAGTCATTTTACAACATCTGTGGTATTTATGGCATCAAGACAGCAGGGCAGATGTGCGTGCGTGGTAGACACGTTGCAAAAAAAGGCCTTCTGAGGTATGTAGGATGCCAGGTATGTGATAGTTATCACAGTGCAGAATAGTTTACATGATGGTCTCATTCTGTGTGTTTTTTGTGTACTTCTTTATCTGGTATGCAAATATCCACTGCATGTCCTCTTCCATAGCTCTGAGGCTGACAGCAAATATGTATTTTTAGCCATGCTAGCACCATAGGTTTAGGAATAGCATTGTCTATGTGGATGTTAGCATTTAGCTCAAAACACCACTCTGCCCAAGTCTAGCTTCACTGAGCCACTAGCATGGCTGCACACGTCTTGTATCTAGTAGTAGTTACAATTTCCCGACCGATAACATCAAATAGGAGTGGGAAATAGAACATCTAATCCCAAGTGATCCCATGAGATGCATTTGAGATGGATTCTGCAACCAGGGGAGACCTGCAATCCATAGCTGCCCCTATAATTGACACAGTGCAGGTATAAAAAGACTAGGCCTGTCCTCCACCAAAGAAATTCTAACACTCTTACACTCGTACGATTTTGTCAACTAATCGATAAGTTGATTTAATCGACAGATCTGTAAAACTTTCTCCAAAATCTTGTGTTTACCAGGGATGTGTTTTTAAGTTTTTTGGCAATAAGTCATTCAGCATGAAAAAGCATAAAGAATGAAATATCAACAATAGAAATCTTAGGCACCCAGGTATTGACATTATTCTGTCTGTTTAAATTGATTGCAGTTGAAGAGTGAGATGAGGGAACTCAGATGCTTGTTTTGTTCGGTGGCCAAGTCTGATTTGGCTTTGTTCAAGGTTGTTTATCGGCCCTCAGAGGGAATTAATGCATCGCTAGTCTTTTAGTGTGTGCGTGTGCACGCTCATTCATGTCTATTTAGTTCTACTTCCTCTGTTCGAAAGTTGACAGCTTGCTGTTTAAAGAGGTGCCGAATGCCAAGGTACCGCTAATCTATATTTGCAAGGAGAAGGTAATAAGGTCCGTACAATTTAATGAAGCATCCAGACACACTGATCAATACTTAAACTATGCAGCAGTTTTTAAATGAAGGATTATTGTCCCTGCACTCTTGTTAGATGAGGATATTGAGCTGTATCACGCAAGCTTTGTTGTGTTATTTATCTGTGCTAAAAGATGACAGTAAGAGTATCGACTTGGGTGCTACAAATATGCAGCATCACATTAAGCTGCGATGCCTTTTGACACTGTGGTGAAGCCTCTGTGTTATTACAGTAGAGGAATGTCTACATCATCCACTGACACGCAGCATCGTGTTCAACCGTCTTATCCGAGGGTTTTGACGCTGTGCTGAAAAAAAACAATCTCTCAGGCTTATCGGCATCTTCATCCTTTTTGTCCTGCCTTTGCAGCAGAATAATGTTGTATGCTAATCCAATCTAAATCCGGATCATGTTTGCTCAGAATGCCTTAAAAGTGAATTCCACTGGCTAAAGGTTATATTTACTTTATTACACTTTACTTGCTTGCTATATTTGAACCACATAAGGGGTGCTGTGCAGAGGGGATGAGTGCAGCTCCTTTCTAATAAGAGATAATGTCATCAACCCTTCTTCCGGCCCTTTACCTAATTGTCAAAGCTTATTTGACTGGCCATTATTGCAGTACATACCAACTCCACCTACCAATAATGTATTCATCTTATTAATGTATTAAACCTGCATCTAAATGGCTTTTTACTGGGACTGATTGTAAATTTCAGGATAAACTCTCCCATACTTAGGCCGCAAAGTTCACACTTTTTCAAGGGCAATACATATTGTTGTACTTTGTGTGCAGGAAAGAGCCCTTACCTGCTGTTCACCAACCGGCATGAGATCCGACGCATCGACCTGGTAAAGAGGGACTACAGCCAGGTGGTGTCCACCCAGAAGAACGCTGTAGCTCTGGACCTGGATGTGGCCAACAACCGAGTCTTCTGGTGCGACCGCTTTCACCGGAAAATCTACAGGTAAACGTTTACAGACGAAACCTTAATTACAATTTACAAAACTAATTTCATATCGGATACATTTTCGTAGATCAGAAACTCTTGGATTTGAAAACAAAACCTCTTTGACATTTTGACAACTTCAGATTTTAGACAAAATAATATAAATGTGACCTTACCGACACTGGAAGTGCCAAACCTTATATTGTTGCACCCTGGCGTTATTTGATTTGCCTGTATTTGATTTACTGAGCATCTACTTGTAATCAACTGAGACAATGGTTCAGGCCTGCTACTGTTGTAGATTCATTTCACCCATTGTTATCCCGACTACGATTTCTCCCCAGAGTGTATTCTAATTGGAGCACTGTGTTCCCTTCATGAAATGGATGTTAAGAGAAAAGCTCTCTGGGGAAACTAACATTTTAATTCCTGTTCGGGAGCACAGCTGCCTGGGCCTCACCTCACACCTCTGCCGGGGGCCAAATCATTAGCGGGCAGGGCAACCCATGAGTTAGGCCTTGTCTATTCTGATAAGTGGTGCACCTAAGAAGGATGCCAACCCCCAGATGAACCTGCTCAGCGCATTGCCCAAGGCTACAGCTCGCATACCAGTCCCATTCTCCACTCCTCTCCACTCCTCTGAAATGTTTGTTAAATGCTTTGGATTGTAATGAAATCACAAAAAGAGAAAAACATTTTTTATAAGGATGAATCTTTTTTGATAGGATGCCATGTAATAATAACAAATAGTGTCAGGCAGTCAACTTCCCTCCACTACACATCCATTCTGTGATAATGGCTGGTTTTCTGTAGACTATGAATCACATATTCTCCTCCCCTCAAAATACTCGCTGCGTCCCCCTTTGTCTTTATCTCGCTCTCTCCTCTCCCCCCCCCCCCCCCGCAGTGCCTTCATCCATGAGGCCAGTGACCCCTCCCAGCAGGTGCCACTGCTTGATTCTCTCCTGCAGACCCCCGTGGGTCTGGCTCTGGACTGGCTCCAACACAACCTGTACTGGGCCGACTCCGGAGACAAATCCATCTCTGTGGCCTCAGTGGACGCCACCAAGAGACGCGTCCTCATCAACACCGACCTGAGTGAACCCCGGGCCATAGCGCTGGATCCCCATCAAGGGTAAGGAGGAGGAGATGTGTGTACATTGTCCAGGAGCACATTACAAAATGCCTTGACCTACACGATTAATTGATAATGTATGCTAATTACTAAACTGTATGCTATTAATTTACATAGAAATATACAGTATGTCGGCATAAAATTGTCAAACTGATTTATATTGGTGACCCACCCCTATATCTCTTTGAATATGCTGGCAGACACTAAATTCTAAATGTATCTATTTCTTTTTATCAAAAATCATTTTCAATGACCCTAGATAAAGATTTGTTTTAGGTGAGTTCAGCCCGGGATCCAGGAAATTAATAAACATAATCCTCTTCTGAGACCATATCTAATGGTAAATATAAGAGAACGCTTGTTGCTGTACGTGGGAATCCAGAATAACAAGCCTGTGACCCATTTAGCATCCTGACTCAATAGTTTTATAGAAATTCTGTCCCAGATGAGCGTTCCTAATCTGGGAAGCTTTATGAATTTGTGCCAGCGTGTGCTTCTGCATCTTTTGTTTTCTGGTGATCCAAACCCAGATGAAAACAAACAGTCGCAAAAATAAACTTAAATAAACAGGCACACATCCTAAACTGATGCACACAGGGACAATTTCTGCACATTAGAGACCCAAGCGTGACTGCTCCAACAGGAATCCAGCACACAGATTTCTTACTCTTGATGGCAAATAAAAGTTTTGGCTTTGCGGGAAAATTCACTTAATGTCAGTAATAACCATAGAAAGGACGTAATCTGTAAATCACACTGTATTTTACTGCCGTGATTGCTGACCGATATTACCCAATAACCATTCAAACTATACAGAACTCATACAATAACAGCTTTTACTTTTTACAACACATTAAGTCTGCCACAAATCAATGCTATGGCTGCAGTTTTTACTAACACTGATAATGTACATTAGCACAGCTGCAGAGTTGCATTGAATACATTGCTTCTAATTATGACATGATGGGCTGTTTAAGATTTGTCCCGAACACATCTGGAAACAAAAAAGTTCCAGATTCAAGTTTGTACAAAAGATGATTCTGTTACTGCTTTGCTGCTCTTTTGTCTTGTGTTGGGATGTTATGGTGCTGAACGGACAGCTCCCATAGAGTGCTCTTTACCCGGATCACCATCACCAGACAAATAATTCCATTATAAATGCTGAGAATCTCCAAAAAATTTGAAAAAGGGAAGCTATCTTAAGATAAAAAGGAATAATACTTGTGCAGTATGAAATTGTTTACTTCCACATGTCTTACTGAGTGCAGCAGCACAACATGAAGACGCTGTAATAACACAATAAGTGTGCTTCCTTTTGTTCAATCCAGCTTCATGTACTGGTCCGACTGGGGCACGCGAGCCAAGATCGAGAAGGCCGGGATGAATGGAGTGGACCGACAGGTGCTGGTGGCTGATAACATTGAATGGCCCAATGGCATCACGCTAGGTGAGAGGAGAACAGCTGCTTTTCAACTCCTGTCATTATGTTATATATTACACAGTGCTATATTGTACACCTATTGTTGTGTGTTTCTGAATGCGCCTGAAGCAGAGTCCTTAAAAAGAGCTAATGCACTCAATCAACTGATTGTAAGTAAAGGTCAACAGTAATTCCAATTATAAGGGTAAATGCTAAATGATAATGGCAAGAAATAGATTAATAAAGTTATCACAGTTGCTTTGAATGACATTTGAAGTGTTTTAGAAGTTATAGATCATCACCATAAAACTCGCGGTGGTGTAATCGTGAGAATCTGACATTTTAGAACGTAATCAATATCACCTAAAGAGGGATTTGTCAGTCAGTGTGCAAGAGTGCTTACCGTGAAGACAATCAATTTGTATTCAGCTTGGAAAAAGCCCTTTTTACCTGTGTGTGTGTGTGTGTGTGTGTGTGTGTGTGTTTCTCAGATGTAGCCAACAAGCGTCTGTACTGGGTCGATTCAAAGCTGCACCTTGTAGCCAGCGTGGACCTGAACGGAGCTCACCGCAGAACACACGTGTCATCCGCTGAGAGACTGGGACACCCCTACGCTCTGGCTGTTTTTGAGGTTTGTGTGCAACAGATTTGTAATGGTTTTGCCGTTGTCTGTGGTATCATCCAGTCTCCCACATCTCATCATATCTACATCTCTCTCATTAGCCTCGCAGGGGCCTGCAGTGTGACTGGGAGTCTGAATGTAATGACTGTTAAATTCAATTTACTGTGTGCTCAGTTTGTGTGTGTGTGTGTGTGTGTGTGTGTGTGTGTGTGTGTGTGTGTGTGTGTGTGTGTGTGTGTGTGTGTGTGTCTGTTTTCCCTTGTGGGATTGACTGGCTGAGAATACTAAACAGAAGACAGCTATAGAGCAGCCTAAAGCAACCCACGCACTCATGCTTTTGGTCATAAGCCAGCTTCCCTGTGTGTGTGTGTGTGTGTGTCTGTGTGTCTGTGTGTCTGTGTGCGTGCATGCAAGCATGCATGCTTTTACATGCCTATAAACTCTTGTCTGGCATGTCCCTGTTGTTGCTTCTGCAGCAAAGTCCCAGCCAGTTTCAGATGGCTGCTAATGACATCACCCAAGTGGCCTATTCCCCTGTGGGACTGGAGGGGAACTGGTCTAAGTGGGAACAGAGTAGCAGATTTCATACAGCAGCAGACCAGATTTACAAGCATGGATTTGTTGAAAAATACCAACTTGGGTTTGAATTGCATTTGCGACACCAACACGAGATTCAAATGTCTTTAGAATACAAACTGCTCACATGTCACTGTTTTAACCTTTTAAAGTGAAAATAGCAACAGAGGTAAGCTGTCCAAAGCGTAACCTTGAGGGTTTTCCTTACTGTACTCTGCTGTTAGTCCACCCTGCAGGCAGCACTGTAGTGCAACTCACAGAAATGATGATACATTCCCTCTGGTGGAATACCTCATCGATCCGGGGCTTCTCTGCCCTGTTGTGACAACAAGGTGACCTTCTTGTTCAGGTTGTTGAACCAGCCCCATGTTATTGACTGGAGCTTGTTGTAATGTGCATCACATTACCATGTCTTTCTGACTCAGTGACTGACTCAACACACACACACACACACACACACACACACTCGTGTGGCGAGGCTTATTGTCTCGCTCGAGATTAGCCTGTAGTTTCTAAGGCAACCGCGAAAAACTCAACTTAAACTGTTGAGTGAGTGAACTGGGAAAGCAAACAAATCAATAAATAAACAACAAGCATAGTTAAAATTAGCCTTTGAACTACTATCTTTTGATCTAAATAGGATGTGTTTTAATTAGTGCTGGGCAACGATTACAATTTTTAATCGCGATTAATCGCATTGTTATGGCAAAGTTCAATAATGAATTCAAAAGTAGTGTATTGCGCACTTTTATTTTAAAAGTACTGCTATATGAACAAAAGGGCAATAACATTTGGTTGGCAAACACTTAAAACAAACAATTACTGACAATAAAACACATACAAAACATATAGTTAACTTAATAAAAACATGGCGAATATTATCTAAGACAAATAATATCCAACAAAATAAAGCCAGTTCAACTCTTATGTACTTTTTAAAGTCAGTTAACATCATATTGTCCACGGACATTCATGGAACCGTTACCTAGCAGTGAATCCTCCGTTGCATTGAGGATTACCCATAGTCCTTTCCGTCTACTTATTCAGTGCAGGTACATATTTACAACATCAGGTGGCGTAGTTTTCCCATTTAGCGGGATTTAACCTGAACCTTTTCAACTATGTTACACCTGCGTCCCCTCTTTGCGTGTGTGTGCTTTCGCCCGCGTCCCCTCTTTGCGTGTGTGTGCTTGCGCCCGCGTCCCCTCTTTGCGTGTGTGTGCGTGCGCCCGCGTCCCCTCTTTGCGTGTGTGTGCTTTCGCCCGCGTCCCCTCTTTGCGTGTGTGTGCCTTCGCCCGCGTCCCCTCTTCGCGTGTGTGTGCTTTCGCCCGCGTCCCCTCTTTGCGTGTGTGTGCCTTCGCCCGCGTCCCCTCTTTGCGTGTGTGTGCGTGCGCCCGCGTCCCCTCTTTGCGTGTGTGTGCTAGCGCCCGCGTCCCCTCTTTGCGTGTGTGTGCGTGCGCCCGCGTCCCCTCTTTGCGTGTGTGTGCTTGCGCCCGCGTCCCCTCTTTGCGTGTGTGTGCCTTCGCCCGCGTCCCCTCTTTGCGTGTGTGTGCTTTCGCCCACGTCCCCTCTTTGCGTGTGTGTGCTTTCGCCCGCGTCCCCTCTTTGCGTGTGTTTGCTTTCGCCCGCGTCCCCTCTTTGCGTGTGTGTGCTTGCGCCCGCGTCCCCTCTTTGCGTGTGTGTACTTTCGCCCGCGTCCCCTCTTTGCATGTGTGTGCTTTCGCCCGCGTCCCCTCTTTGCGTGTGTGTGCTTTCGCTCGCGTCCCCTCTTTGCGTGTGTGCGCCTTCGCCCGCGTCCCCTCTTTGCGTGTGTGTGCCTTCGCCCGCGTCCCCTCTTTGAGTGTGTGTGCTTCCGCCCGCGTCCCCTCTTTGCGTGTGTGTGCGTGCGCCCGCGTCCCCTTTTCGCGTGTGTGTGTGTGTGCCCGTGTAACCTCTGTGAGATGTCTCCTGGCTAAATGAATCTCTTGGAGCTGGTCAGGCTTGTGGTAACAGCAGGTTTATTCCACATCTGCATTCATGACAAAGGACACAGTAGAATGTTCATCACTTGTGGACAACTGCGCATGCTCTGTCTAGCAGTGAATCCTCCGTTGCGTTGAGTTACACATTTTGAAATACAGTGGTATAATAACACAGTGATCGTATAGTGGTTTTAAATTCATGTAAATAAAATAGCCGAAATAGAACAGAAACTGTCTCTCTCTTAAATGTATGAGGAGAAATACAAAAAAATATATAACCAAAAATATATTTATACTGATTTCTCACACTAGACTGCTACCTTCTTTTACCCTGTGTGCGTGTGCCCGCGTCCCCTCTTCGCGTGTGTGTGCGTGTCCCCATGTCCCCTCTTCGCGCGCGTTCTCGGACACGCAGGAGGGAGTCCCGCCGGCAACCCCGACGCGCGGAGGATGCGAGGGCCCGTTCATCGCTGCTCGCAGCTTTAATCTTTTTATTATTTTTCCACAAATAAATTAGACTAGAGCATTTACAGCTGTTAGCGCTGTGTATTCTCCCACAGCATGCATCTCATGTGAGGCGGTACACAGTCGTGCTTTGAGCTAGTTGCTACCATCAGCATGTTAACATGCTCACAATAATAATGCTAACAATCTGCTAATAAATAGGTATAATGTTTACTATGTTCACCATTTTGGGTTAGTGTGTTACCAAACTTAGTTTTACATGTATTTGGTCATCAACAAAGTATTGGACAAATTAAAATGTGGACCAGATGATGGTGCTAGAGAAAAGTTGTGTAATCATAGAGGTTATTACAATTAAGATTGTACAATTCAAGTACATACTAACTCAAATTTATTTTTTATCTTTAGAGGTCGGATGTCAGAGACTGTTCTATTGTGTTAAAAATGTAAAAAATAAAAGGTTCCTAACTCAAATATATAAGAAAATCTGATTATTTTGCACTAAAGTTCTTAATTTAATGAGAAAATATTCAGTACTTTTCATTTCAAGTATTTAATTCACACAGAAATATACAAAACCATGTTGTTATTTCATATAGACTATTTATTGATTGAATTACCAAAAAAAACATGCATCTTGAGATATATGGCGATAAGAAATGATCTACATCCGAATAGAAGATTTTGACCATGTCGCCCAGCCCTAACTGCCAACAAACCCAACAGAATTAATACCCACATCAATGTAATCACTCCAAGTCGAACATCAAGTAAAATAGATATTATTGAAAAAGTGACGTACAAATTTAGATTTTGATCGTTTCGAAGTTTCCCAAAAGCCGTAAAGTGACCATTATTTTGATTTTGGATTGTAGAGATTAGATATGATTCGTAGTTGAATGGCTCTGACTTTTGAGGTCGCCACCCACGCTGTTGGAATTGCTAACTTGCCAATATGTGCTCTTGGGTTTAAACCCAACACAACCCTGACTGACTTGTTCTGTGTATTGCTCATATTGACACAATGCTTCTCTCTGTGTTTCAGGATCGTATCTACTGGACAGACAGAGACAGATCGTCGGTGTTCATGGCCAACAGGCTGACCGGTCAAGACATCCACACGCTGGCTGAAAACCTCAACGACCCCCATGACATCGTGGTCTTTCACCAGCTCCGCCAGCCGCAAGGTGTGTTCACACAGTTATGAGTGAGGGTCTTGCATGTGTGTCTGTATGTCCCCTCCCTGAGTCGCATCTCTGTGACCACGTTTCCTCAGTGGATCCATGTCGAGCCTGGCACATGAATAAAAGATGTTGAGGCTTGTGACTGCGGTGGAGTGATCAAAGCATTGGGAGCAGCAGTACATTCACACATCTGTCTAAACCCTGCCCCGGCCCGCTTTCCTCTTAACATGACAATCCAGATTTGAGTGGAACTGAACAGAGTTTTTAATCATGCATGTGAAGGCTGTGTATTTCCTTTCTTGTGTGTCTTTCCAATTCGATCTTCATACATACCTGTTTTTCCTAGTTTGTATCTTAACACGATGCCATGAACACAGTGGTGTACCTGGCACAGAGCACAGGGTCTTGTTAATATTTACAGCAAGTTTCTGTATGATGCCAGATTTGTATTCTTTTAGCTTTTTGTTCACGCATTGTAATGCGCTTTCTTCTAAGGGAATTCAACAGGGTTCACAGTGGGGAACAATAAAGTGCATCAACTTCTTCTGTCGCTCTCTGACTCTCTGCTATCTCCCCATGTTGAATAAGGGATAATCTTATTTATATAACCATAACTGTGTAATTCTCCATGTCTCTCTCTTTCTCCCAGGCCCAGACAGCTGTAATCTGGGCAGTGTGGCGAATGGAGGGTGTGAGTACTTGTGTCTTAAGGCTCCACAGATTACCGAGCACTCGCCCAAATACACCTGCGCCTGCCCCGACGGGCAGGACCTGGGGCCTGAAATGAGGGGCTGTGTGCCAGGTGAGTGTGTTATTTGAGAGCATTAAGTGATCAATATTAGGCAGAGCGCCACATGCTTACTGTGTAGATAATCAGATTCTGCTTGACTTAAGCAAGCTCTTTTTTTGTGATGAATGTCATCAGAGGGAAAGCATCAGGGATTTTCGGCAGTTGTCTACTGGATTAATGCTGACATGTTCTCTTTGTAGTTAATAATAATAGAAAAAAATATAAAAAATTATAATAATTGAAGAATAGATACATAATAGCTTGCATTTTAAAGCACCTTTCAAGGGACCCAAGGATGCTTTTTGTAGCCAGAACGAGAAAAAAACCAATAATAAGAAAATGAATAGTGATTTTCTGAATTAAATGAACTGTTTTTGTATTGAAGTGAGCCCTGTACTGCCTGAAACGTGTTGCTTATTGGAAATGACTGTTAATAATTTGCTTAATACATTTAATCACAGAGCTAATACAGTAGAAAATAAGATCAATTCATATTTTTTTTTGTAGTAGGTAGTAATAAATAAAAAAAAGATTAGATATTCTCCCTTCAAGCAACATATTTATTGAACCTGTAAATAAAAAAAGATAGTTGCTAAGCAACACATACAGGCGGTGGATACAATAACATGGACCACTATGCAATGAAGTGCAATCTAACACTTACATCTCTGGAACAAATACTACATTTGTTGTATCGCAAGATCTGCTGTATTTGCCTGAATCATAAACAAGAATGTTTCTGAAAGACGAAGCATCACTGGATTCACAAAGAAATAGAGGGACATAGAGTTAAAGTGCACTGCTGAGTTCATGTCATTTGTAATTTGGTCAGCTCATTGATGTTTAGATTATGTTTGTTATAGATCTTATAACAATAATTCAGTTTCTGGAGCGAAAGGTTTCTATGGTGCTCTTCGTTTCTCTGCAGCAGCACCAAGAGACGACTTGACACCGACATCCTCACCTGCTGCTGGATTTACACCTGGCACTAGAGTGACTTTGGCGGAAGACTTCCCACCACCCTCAGGGGGAGTATCACAGGCGGACGCCACCCCTCACTTGACCACTGCTCCCTCTGGGGCCCCCGAGCCCCTCACACCCCTCTCCACTCTGAAGCCTTTGTCGTCACAAGAGTCAAAGGTGCTGGGCTCGCACTCCACTGCCACCGCTGTGGTCGTCTCCACCACACCTGCAAGGGACAGCAGCGTCTCTCAACACTGTAAGTGGGCTGTGAATTCAAAATAATGTTCAATCAATTCTGCGTCTGTGTGAAGATACCGAAAAAAACTATTAATACTGTGAATAAGTCTAATTTAGAGACTCGTAAGCAGATATGTAAGCATTCACTCCTTGATGTCACATACTCTGAGAAATCCAACACTATGGGATTTTTATTTTTCATGTGCATTCTGTATGATGTTGAAAGGGCAGAGTGGCCCATTCAGGAGTTTAAGAGATGGGGCCCAATTCCCTGATGAAGGGGCACTTTCACCTGAGCGTCCTCATCTCCTGCTAAGCACCACATTCTGCAGTCCTACTCACACTCATAATGTAGCTAACAACCTCACCCTCAATATAATAATGACAATAAAGTAAGGTATCTACTATGCCCAACAACCACGCGCGACTGACTTTAATAGGACTTGATCGATGGTTTTCTCGAAAATGTCTCCTTTCACTCAATAAATTGTGCTCTGTGTGGCCTGCAGGGTATTTGTATGCCTGCCAGGACATGCATGCACTTTAATAAGTGTGTTAGTAAAGCATGTGATATTTAAATGAGTGTGAGGTGACATTGGAGCCTGATGGCGCCTGGATGGATGAAGTGTAGGAGGTCAGGGTCAGTGTCACGGTCACACTCCAGCAAATGCCAAGAAACTCATCATTTCCCTCTTCCATTTTTATTCCAGCCTCTTTTTTCACTATCTGTCTCTCTTTGTAAAACACTCACAGCCACGCATGCATGATCGGCCGCTCTTTTTTTATCTCCCTTCTCCTCCACCTGCTCTCCCGCTTATCTCTCACTCCGTTTCTCACACTTTTCTTTTTTATCCCGTACGCTTCCTCGCTCGCGTTCTGCTGTCTTTTTTTGACCCTCGCTCTAACTCCTGTTTATCGTCCCATCTCTCTCTCTCTCTCTCTTCAGCTGGGAGGGAGAATTTCCTCCTGGGCGAGAACCTGACAGTGGCTGTTTTGGGAGTGGTCATCCCCATCGGTAAGTCACCGGAAGCCTTCTTTGTCTGTGCACGTCTGTCCACATTAAGGGGCTGCAAGGCTGCATGAAAGCTGCTGTCTACTTGCTGCCTGTGGCCGCTCTGTTTGTCGTCCATTCACACTGACCCTGCCGTGGCAGGATGAGAGAAGCCTGGCCCACAGGTCTTTCTCGCTGAGGTTTCTCAGGAGTCATTTTTTGTGCGTCTGACATTGCTGCCACGCTGCATTATTCACTTCACGCTGTGTTGTTGTGTTGGGTTCTGCTACAGCCAGACTTGTCCGTTGGCCTTTTTCACTTTGTGTGGTTAGCATACTACAGTGCAGCAAGAGAGCACACAAACGGTCTGTGCACGTCAATTGCAAAAATATTTTTTTACCACTCTAAATTCTTAGTAATTTTTTAAAACGAAGAGTGTAGCTCACACCTTTTATCAGCTGTAGATCCATGGATCGGTTAAAAACGCTGTCTGTGGCTACCTTTATATATGAAATACTTAATGGTTACATAGATGACATCATGCCAAGAGACCGTGGCTAAAGCTTTGTGTCCCTGGAAAAATCTTTACTCGTTGATGATGCATGTAAAAGACATGTAACAGATTTGTTTAATTATTACAGTTTACAGCTAGTTAGTCCAAGTGTTATAAGTGCAAATGTAAGATCAGGCTGTTATTTGTTCGGACATAACTGTGTTTGGCTTTTTAGCTCACATATTTGTTCGTATTGGCAAACACAAGTTTTTTTATACTTTAAACGTTTCAAGAGAAATAATGTAGGACAAGAACCCACTGTGTAACGTAGCATTATCTCAGGTGAAGCTGGCTGGGGTTGCTGCAGTGTAAACTCTGATAGAAGAGACGAGGATTGGACAATCACTGTCAATTTGTTTGCGGTGCTTAAAAGATACTGAAAAATTCAACAACTACATTCTTTTTCCAAAAAAATGTGTCCCGAACTACCCTGTAGATTTGATAAAAATAATGTTTTTCCCTGGAAATATTTTGTCTTGGGTAAAGCTGGTCTTACTTTGACACCACGTACTACAAAAATATATATAAAGGCTGTATGTAGAAAAATATAGATGCTGTGCATATGTGTGAAATATTACTTCTGTGCGTCTGGTATAGTAAAGCCAATGCAACAGCAAAGTGAAACATAATGAACCAGTCAATTAGTTCAGACGGCACTGCTCTCATTATATACTTAATATGGTGAACAAGACAGTACGGGAGAGAAAAAGAGACACAATGACAGCTTTATTGGTGAATTTAATAAAGCATTATTCAATTACATTGCTTATTCAAGGACACAATTTGCTGAGTTGCCAAGAGATTGTGATGTAATGTGATAGTTAAAATGTGCACTCCCCAAGGATGGTTTCAAACTAATTTACTCCAAAGACAGGCCTCTAATGAGGCTTCACACAGCTGATTCAGAGTCTGTGTTAAAAATGTGTTGGTTGGTGTATGACCCGACTTTGACCCGATGTTTAGCCGAGCCACCCACACAAAACAACCTCTCTATCGCCGCCCACCCCGCCCTCTCTGTCCCCCCGCATGCCTGGTCTTGCTCCTCTGTGTGCCTCTCATTTCATGCCATGGACTTGTAATGCCTCGTTTAACGCTCCACCCTTCCCGTGTCCCTGCCGCTGTGTGTTAAACGCATGCAGTTCCTATCGTTGCCACAGTGGTGTTCGGCCTCGTCTGCACCGGGGTCTACCTGGTGTGGCGCAACTGGCGGCGCAACTCCACCAAGAGCATGAACTTCGACAACCCCGTCTACCGCAAGACCACTGGCGAGGGCGAGGAGGACGAGATCCACATCGGGCGGACGGACGGCATGGGTCACCACGCGCACCATCACCCGTACCCGCAGGGCGTCAACATGGGACTTGTAGGAGCTGGAGGTGGCACCTGCCCGCAGTTCATCGCCCTGCCGCTCGGGGGCAGCATGCCCGATCCGGGGACTCACTGGTACACGGAGCAGCCCATGCTGTCCACGGCAAAGTGACCCCACGAGAGCGGATTCGGGGGAAGATGGCCGCTTAGGCACACGCACACACAGTGAGGTCAGGGGAGACTTGGACTGAGTTTGCAGAAAAGTACGAACAACATATCATCAAGTGTTACATGCAGCCATATTCTGTGCCAATTTCCATTTGAAAAACAGCAGATTTATTAACATTATTACACCTTATCTGTGCTGGAGCTAGATCTACTTTCTTCAGTAAATGCTGAGAATTAAATACAGAATTTTTAAAGTGTTGTAATGTGTTCCCAACATTGACCTAAACTGGAAGATGGAAACGGACTGGTTCCTCTTTTGGAGAAAACTGAGTGAGGTGTGTGCTGTGTGTCTTATATTTTGTGACGGGGGCATGATGATGAGAGGTTCTGTTTCATCCTCGATGTATTCATTTGGGCTTTGTGTTATTCCTGGTTGGCCGTGTTGCTCTGGGAACACTGTTTAGGAAGGAGGAGCTCTGAAACTGGGACAGCAACTGCGTTGGTGGGACAATCTGTACAGATTCATGTTCGAATCAATCACAAATATCATAAATGTCATTACTGGAGCTGTCGTTTGTAGTTTTCCTGAATGGGTTTTCTTTTGTTCGATTTTTTTTTTTTCATTCTGACTGATTTTAAAGAAAGCTCAATAACCACATGATATGCTTTCTCTCTGGTTCAGAGGCAAGCCTATAAGGGTGAGCTGTCTTGCGTTTGGGAGTGCAGTTGAAAAGAAGAACATAGAGACATCAGACCTACTGTATGAGAAGAGAGGACGTGAGGTTCGAGGGAAGTGGATTTTACGCAGGAGTTCTTTCCTATCATGACTGGTTTTCGATGGTAAATGGTTTGAGAAAAGCAATAGACTCCAGCTTTTCCGTCAGGCTGCAGTGTTACATGGTTTACAAAAATCCTTGAGTGTTATAAAATTGTATTTGATCACCCGCTTTTGACTGTGACAAGTGCGCACACAAGTACGCACAGGGTGCAGTGATGGCAAATTCATGCTGTTCTCCAGAGGACAGATACAATGTGCACTTGCCCTACGAAAACACACAAACAGCATGCATAATTGCTCACCAGCTGACAATGCAGCCATTCATTGTTCCAGGCGAGACACGCACACATTCACAAAAGCAAGCTGGATTCCAGCACCCCCGCTCCCCTCCTCCTCCTCCTGAGATGGCCGATATCTGAGCACAGACAGTTTTGCATAGAGCCATGTGGGAGGGCCCAGCTGGTGGCTGCATGATGAAAAAGACCCGTCAAGTGATGTAACCACAGAAAACTAAAACCTGACTCTGATGGAATGAGGTTGAGACCAAATTGTCAGTGAACATGCGTCATGCTGGTTTAGACACTGTTACTCCATTCATCAACCTTAAAAAGTCTGTCTGTGTGTGTGTGCGTGTGTGTGCGTGAGTGCTTGTGTGTGTGTGTTCACTATTATGCATGTGAGTGCTGATTTCATCCCACAGCCATATTTGAACCGTTTTGTATGCTCTTTGTTGCACAACCCTCTTAGAATGCCTTCTGCATTGTGTATTGCATGGAACAAAACTGTGTGAAGGTGCGTGGATACACAGGTGTGTAAGTGTGTGTGTGTGTGTGTGTGTGTGTGTGTGTGTGTGTGTGTGGCAGTGGAGAAGCTTTGAGGGTGCTTTTTGATTCATTGATTTGTAAATATGTTTTCATAAGGTTTTTGATAATGTATTATACAATTATGTAAAAGAAAAGATGTACATAAGATTTTAGATAAAGTGTTGACATGTATATTAATTTATTTGTATAAAAGCAGAACACTGCATTCCCTGATTGTAAGAAATCTGAATTATCCACCCAAGTGGTTTTGTGTCGTTTCTTGCTGTGCACCATTTAGCATCTTTTTTGTGTGCAACCCTTTTTCTTTTTGTCAGCACACGTAAAAAACATGGTGTCCCCTTTCCCAAAAACTTCCCACATCTTTTTCAACCTTGGTGTTAATGAGAAGAGTGATTTTTGTTTATTTGTGCCTTTTTGTTTACTTTGTCATTCTCCTGTAGTATTTTTCATGACAGGGATCAGCCAACTACTGTACATGCAAAGATGAACTGTATGAAGACCAAACTGGTTCCACTTTTTGATTTTCTGTAATGGATTACTTTGGAATATCTCTATATATTGATATATAAAATCTGACTGAAAATTTCCTTAACGTGTGCCGTTTCATTTTCTTATATCACAAACCTGCGCCGGCAACAGCCGTGTCCAGAGCCATTATGTTGTCGTGTTGTCCATCCGTCCGTCCTTACTATTCTTGTAAATGTGATGTCTCAGGAACACCTGGAGGGAATTTCTTCGAATTTGGCACAAACCACCTCGACTCAAGGATAAAGCTGATTCGGAATTTGCTGAAGTGATGACATTTTGGACAGCCATGGATGTAAACTGATTCTAATAATTCTAGTATTTATATTAACAATGGGTCAAATGTGAAAAGTGTTGCTCATAGTGACAAACTATCCCTCAGCTCTACGGAGTTTTTAAAGCTGGTTTTGGTTTCCAGGATCCACAAATTTAATGTTTGGTTCAGTGTCACCACTTCCCGTTTTTTAGATTTCTTTAGCCGTTTTCAGCAACGAAGCTCTGATAAACAAAATGTAAGCACCCTGCTCAGCACCAAATGGCAGACAGACAAAGCCAGACACTATCTAGTGAACATAGATGAGCATTAGAAGCTAAAGAGCCGGGTAATTCCCTTTGTCAGGACCGAAAACAAAGCTAAGTGTGTGTGAATATTGGAGTTACATTTGGTCACTCTAAATGAATGCTAATATTTCTACGTGTCTGCTGGATTTGTAAACGGGCAATTGTTTGCCACCGCTTAAGCTATGTCAACCATCCTTGTTATATGTCAAATGTTGTGTGACTTGCTAACATATATTACAAGTAGAGCCATCTTGAATGATTATTTCTGTTCTTTACAGCAGGATCTGATTAAGTTCGATAACTGTCCGGAAGACTGGAGCAGCAAAGCTTTAAAATGTATTGAAATGCGCCCGGTCTGTTTTTATTGCTTATGATTTCAGGTTTTGCTTTTCGTGTTAAAACCGATAAGAAGCTACTCCAACAGTATGTTCAGAGTCCACTCTGCCTGAGCTGCTTTTCACATTCATCCACTTACAAAGTGATTCATCAGCCAGGCAGAAAACCCGTTGTAGATAAATCCAGTCCATTATCATTATTAAACTGAAGCAGGGTGAGTGCCTACAAACTCTTCCTTGTTGAACCACTCCCATTAGGATATGGTGTAATACCTATTTTGTATTTTCCAGTGGTCCCTGCAGCAGTATAACCACAAAGGCAAAGATGAACGCCATTGTTCACTGTGGCATGAGAGCCTGTTGGGATGGGGGGGGGGGGTGGCGTATTTACACGTATACATCTGTGGAATAGGCGCGTGGTCTAAACATGAAAACATATTGTCCAAATGCTTCAATCATAGTTCACCTATGAACACTGATACTCTGTTCAGACCAATACTGATTTCCATACAAGCAGCTGATTAAATCTCTCCCTCTTTCTGAGGATATATATATCTTTGCTTTCTGGGGATATATATTGGCTCAGAGTCATTACAGCACCAGGACAGACAGTCAGTCAGCCAAGCTGGGAAAAAAAGCCTCGGGGGAGATGAGGTGGCTTTGCTCTGTCAGACAGAAATCCAGCCTCCTCCCTGTCTCCAAACTCAATCCTTTTTGTCTTATCTCACGAACATAATCTCAAGTCCTTGCAGCAAAACTAAACCTCTGTCCCTTACTGTTTCCCAGGGGGGTTAGAATAACAAAGGCCACTCAAACACGTCTGCTTTCACGCTTCAATGGGCCGTACCAGCTGCCATCCTGTCGGATTGCAGGTGATTCTCATTGTGTCCTCTCTCTCTGAGTGGAATTTGTACAATTCTGTAGATGTCATATTTATAATTGTCTCTCACACTTGAAAGGATTAGATCTAATCCCCTGGATATGCTCATTTTAGAATTCCAGGTTTATGTATATACCGGTGCTTTCTGTGTGTGATTTGACTGGCTGAAGTGAAAGTGACATAAAGGGGCTCTGCCACCTGCTGGTCAGGTTCGTCATTGCAGCAACAAAGATCAGCAGCTCAATCAGAATCAGCTTTATTGGCCATGTAGGCGTATACATACAGGGAATTTGACTCCGGTTTCTCCGTTGCTCTCTAAGTAGCAGCTCAGCCAAGCACAGTTGCCTTTTTAAACATTTTATTAAAAACAAGCATTTTACACATCTATTACTAGTAAGTAAAATCAACAGGTTGGTTTATCGGCACTTTCTTTTATGTGCTTGTCAAGCAGCATGGGTATTTGGCTTTTCTTTGTATATTTTACATTCATTTTATAAAAAAAAAAGTGCTACAAGAATGGAAAAAGCTATCTTTAATTTTCTAAAAACATAAAACACAGACCTTTTGATAATTGTCAACATATCCATGTGACCAATACATATATCATAATAAATATGTTTTTAATTGCATAGTCTGCAAAGCTAAGCTTCTACTTGGATGGGCGCGGATCAGACATAACTGATGTATTTACATCAACAGCAAAGACGACAGAACACAACACATTTATTGTACACTGCATCAGCAATCATGACGCAGCTAAGCTTTACCTCACTCATTGATGGTGTTGAGTCTTGTTAGAACGATGTCCTCCCATCCAAAGCTCAAGCTTAATGCTCATGCAGCATGTCAGAAATCAGAAACAATATGCGAGAAACAGTTCAACCCAAGCACACAGCGTCAGGATTGAACTGGGTTTCAAAGTGCATCAGACAGAAAGGAGCAAACGTGAGAGAATCATATGTCCGCAGATTGTTTTCCAGTACTACAAAGCTCGAGCTTTAGCATGGGCCTGCAGGAGGCTGGCAGTATCAGTGTGGGAACCTTGCATGGCGATAGAGAGTGCAGTTTGACCACGCTGGGAGACAAACACAGAGAAAAACAGGAAAGATACAAATATTAACTTCTGAACCCATATTAAATCAGACAGTGTACACAGGCTTATTAAAAAACATATGCAAATGCTAACATGCTTAAAGTGTTGTACATGGTAGACATATCTGCTAAACCTCGTCATTATCATGATGATGTTAGCATTAGGGCAAAGCACCACTGGGGCTCACAGATCTGCTAGCATAGCATCTGCTAGCTGTAGACTCTTAGTATTGTTTTATGTGAATAGTTGCCTCAAGGTGCAGAATTTAGGCTCCCAGAAGACAGATTAAATAACAAAACTATGTGCAAGGTTGCATTTCCTGTCCTTAAGATACATGCGTTAATGTGTAATTTCATTAGACTTTAATTAGTTTAATTAATCTGGGTTTGTGTCAAGGCGAAACATGGTTTAGAGTCGAGATAGGACGCCTGTGGTTGAAGGTCTTTTTTTCTCTCTTGTAAACTCTACTTAAAATGCAGACTGTGTGAAAAGTAGGAGACACATTTGCATCCTCTCCTCCGCTCTCTTCACTGCCTTCACTCGCTCCAGACTGGCAGATAAGGTACTGTTAGCGGATTAGCTCATCTCAACCCAGGGAGATTTGTTTTACTGTAGCCCTGATTAATCCTGGGAAAGCTCTATTCAGACGCAGTCCACCCACGTCCACACAGCACGAGTCAAAACACTCAAGCTTCCCTACGTCTAAGCTCCTTTTTGTGTTCAGTTATATGAATAGAAAAGTGGATATGCTTTTTTGTTAACAAATAAAACAGGATTTCACAAGAGAAATGGAGTCATCACATGAACTCTATATCTCTGAAATTTAATTTAATGGCGGTGCTGCCTTTAAAAATGTTCTTTTTCTGCGGATTTCATGTAACTGGGATCCCTTTTATATTATGACCATAAACAACTAATACCACAGATAAGACAACCTGCATCTCACACTTTAGGCCGGCATATGGTTAGAGGAATAAATTAGAGGAAAATAGTTTTTTGCAGTATCACCTTGTCAGTCAGGGTGAGGTCACAAAGGCTCCTCTCCAGCAGCAGCCTTGCGACGTGTGTGTGGCCCCTCTCAGATGCGAACATCAGGGCCGTTGTTCCCTGGCTGTCCTGGAGGTTAGCGTCTGCTCCACAGCTCAGTAGCAGGCGAACCATCACAACTCGCCCATGTCTCACCGCCAAGTGCAGAGCTGTTTGTCCCGTCTGTGGAGAGGGAGAGACAACAGGACAGAGACAGAACATTTTAATTCAGAGATAAAAAAAGATATTCATCTGTAATCAAGTTTAATCAAGTTTGGAAAGTCATAAGACACATTTTTTTTAAATAATTGAAGCAGCAGAGGCCAAGATATCCTAGTCTCTAGTGTGGGTCAAGCTTCAGAAACAATGTGTCCTACATTTCCCATAATGCATCTCAGTTGTGTCCCTCCGGTTCTGAAAAGTGAAGCCAATGAGGAAGTGCCTTAAACTTCCATTCTTTCTGAAAGCCGGCAGGTAGCGATTCTTCTGAGAAAATGACCGTACTTCTCACTTTTATGGTCTCAATCGCTTCAAGTCTTCTTCAACACAGCATGATGTTCATTCAGTAAATTATGGTCCCATTGAGAGTAAAATAGATGATAAAGCAGCATAAATGCTTTAGGGCGTGGCTACCATGTGATTGACGGGTCATTACCAAGATGTAGTGTGGACTGGTGGTTGTCCGTGTGTTTGTGAAAGTTAATTGTGAGCTTTTTGGTTGCTTATAAATGTCTTATTCAGCATTTGGTTGAACTTAGCTCGACCCTCTCGTGTCACTACAGGTAGCAAAAAGACAAGATGGCGACGGCCAAAATGCCAATCTCTGGCCTTCAAAACGGCGGCCCACAAACCAATTGATGACGTCATTTTGACCACGTCTACTTATTATTTACGGTCTATGGTTTCAGACTTTGATGAAAATTTGAATTGTCTTAAGCCGATTGATGACGTCATCAGGGTTACAATATTTTCTCAGACTTTTAAAAGCTCCCTTCAGAGAGAAATAATAATAATAATAATACGTAAGAACTATTTTCACAGGCTGAATAGTCTTTATCACAAATAACCTGATTTCCGTGTGTTAAATCAGTGGGATGACCTTTTAATATTGTGTGTGATTAAATTAAATCTTCCATTTACGACTGAAACAGCCTGCACAGGATGCTGGGAGTAAAGCTAGTCCACTAAAGTCCACTCTTTACCTAATGAAAATTGCCCATGTTACATCGAAGCTGTGTTTGCATTGGATGGTTTGTACCTGGCTGGAGCGAATGTTAATGTTGCTCTGCTCCATTAGCTTGCGGACCACCTCCATGCCACCTGGACCATCTGGCGCTGTTAGTGAGGCCAGCATCACTGGTGTGTAGCCGGCATTGTTCTGAAGGCTCACATCACTCACACCTGTAAAACAAAGAAAAAAGTAACTTTCCCAATATGTACAAACCAGCTATATCTTTGTACACTAGCTCTGGCAACACACTGCTATTACCTGTGTCCAGTATCTGGCTGACGATGCTGTAGTTGCAGTGGGACACGCTGTAATGCAGCGCTGTGTTGCCGTTGTCATCAGCCAGGTTGATCAAGAAGGCCAACAGTGAAGGCGTGGTCTTCTTCACTTCTCTCAGGTACACTGCCACCCTGCTGGCCGCTGAAGTCTCCTCGGCCGCCGTGCTGAACCAGTGCTGAAACAACACAACCAGGGCCCTTTTCTGGAAAAAGAGAGGGGAATATGGGAAGGATACACATTTGGGATGGAATTTTCTGAAGGATTTGACCAACACAGTGTATGCTACATGTTGAAATAATCATCTTGAATTTACTTCAAAGCCGTTTTGTTGTTTGTTTGTTTGGAAAAACAAGATATCACGAAACAACATGTCCTATTGTCAATGGTGATACATCCAACAGATACAGTAATGTTAGGAGGGGGGATTTATTGACAGAAATTGAATAAAATAATCCTAACCATATTTTCATGAGTGTATAGTGGAATTAAGAATCGTTTTATTGTGCTTTTGTTACCTTAGAATGAGCCTTTTATATCTACATACAGAGCGTGTCCTCTTCACCACCATATTTCTACAATAACCCAGAACGGACAAACCAAACGCTGGCTCTAGAGAGGGCCTTTTGCAATACACGTTACCTGAGGGCCACCTTAGATTCCCAAACACGTTTGGAAAGTGAGGGTCGAGCGGACCACACCACTAGATGCCACTAAATCCTACACATTGCTCCTTCAAAACTCCTAAATATCTGTCTCTTTAACTGCTAAATGCTCCACTGTGTTCTCCAGCTAGCCGCTAGCTTTGTGTTTCTGCCGTTGGTCTGGGAAGGTTGCGTTTGGCCATATGGGTTTATCAGAGACGCAAACATGCTCCGCAGAGCTGAGGGGAACCGAAGAGTTGAGTGATAATTATCCGTGGGTTTGTCACTATGAGCAACACCTTTCACATTACATATAGACAATGTTTCCATTATTTTATATATCTATATAGCTTTAAGATCAAATGAAGTTCAGTAAATTTGAGCCTTTTCCCAATATTAAATAAATATTTTTTTTAGGTTTGACTGAATGTGTCTGTGGGCGAATCAGGACTGCTTACCATGTCATCATTGGGGTTATCCATGTTGTCCATGTGATCTTTGAGCAAATGACAGGCAGCCAGAAAATCTGCACCCACTGTCTCTCTGGAAGAAAGAGCATGTGTATGTGGGCATAAGGAAAGAGAGAATAGAAAGACATTTGGTCTCGTAGCCTATTAGCGATAGTTATTCCCTGAAGAGTAAACGCACCATTACATTTTCCAAACAATAAGTGATAAGGCGTTTGTTCCGGTCCTCTCACCTGCCCCCGGTGGTGGTTTCTGAGCCACAGTTCCCCTCCATCTGTTCTCCTTGGGGCTGTGGTTTCGTCTTGGCCGTTTCCTCAGCTTCCACAGACACTACGCTTCCATCTGTCCGCCCTGATCCTGCTCCTCCCGATATCATCTGTCCGTCTGGGCTCGTTTGCGTCATTCCCTCCATTCGTCTCTTCCCTGGGACTCCATCCACCTGGACAGCAGCCATCTCCCGAGGGCTGATGCTGCTCTCCTTCTGCCCGCTCTCGTTCACTAAGTCCTGCCCAACCACATTTCCACTTTTACATCTTTAAAACATAAAGAAAGGAGAGCAGAGCAGAAATTTAGAACTATCTGCCACCCAAATGCTGGTAAATGTCGGCAACTGAATCTACACTGATCAGACCTGTAAGAGGACAACGTTCAAACTTTTACTCCTTTTAATTTATAGCCAGCATTTAGAGCATCAGCAATACACATTAAAGTCAGTCAACCATCCCCCCCCTACAGTGTTTGAGTTGGCAACAACAACACAAAGATTTTTGGATAAGATTTCAGATGCAATTTTCAAGCAATATTGTCCAAGATAATTTAGTCAAAGCAGGAAATCTAAGGAAAAAGTAATTCATTAAATAAAATGCATTTTAGAGAGTATAAGTATCACTGTGTTGGCACATAGATTACAACCAAACAGATCTCACATATTGTAGTAAATGTCCATTTAAAGAATGCCCTGAGCCACAGCAACTGAAACAGTCACATGTAACGTTTCTTCTGACTGTTCAAACTTTGAAGTAATAAATAAACTCTCATTGGAGGGAAATGGCAAATGTTCACTTTTCTCCTCGAGGGAGTGGCATTCATCTTTCATTCTTAAATGATGATGTTTGTCTCGGTCAGAACTATAGCTTAAATAACCTCAAGTTAGTACGTCTTTCCACCAAAACTATGGTTTCAGCAATAATCATAACTCTAAAGGCTGCTGAAGTCAGAGGGAGTTACTCACTAACCCTTCATTAACACCCACAGAATGTAGGCTTTTTGACATCTGGGCGCATCCATCTGTCCTCATGATGGATTTAGAAGCTGCATTAAAGACAAACACAGAGGATATGATTAAATATCACAACACAGCTGAACAACAACATTCAAAAGTACATATTGATCATGGTTTATGGCTTATACACAGCCATTTCTTCACAAAAAGCTACTCAGAACAAATATGTTGTCAAAATTGTTCACATTGAATACAAATTAAGAGTAAATTAATGAGTGAATTGTGGGCCTGAATTTGACAAGGGAACATCATGATGTAGCCTCTTATACAATAAATGGAGTTAGATTTTCAGTAACAGCCAAAGTCTGCACATAAACGTGCTCTTATTCCTGTGTTGCTCCAGCTGGTGTGATCCTGGGATCACACCAGCAGCGACGCCAAATAGGGCCAGGGACGCAATGGCTGCTTCCCCATTTACTAACTACCTACTTCAAGCGCTTGCTTGTCCCACACTCATCTTTAAACTCTGCCTTCATTTTGATCTGAACTACATACCTATCGCGTTTACAAAAATAAAAGATAAAATAAAAACCTGGCAAAGTTCCTCCTACAGTAGGTCGCTGCTAACCAGTCTTAATGAGAACTAACTAGAGATGTGATCCAAGGAAATACAACCATTGATCAACCACATTCCCAACTAAAACAAATGTTTTTTGAGTCAGATGTGTGAATAACATTTTTGTAGTCAGTAATTTGCTTTTAGTTGAATTTGTGAGATAGATGCAGACAGAGGGTGAGAATATTTGAATCATTACAGTGACATAATGTACAATCTGTGGACTACGTTACCTCCGTGTTGAATCCTCTCTCCATCACTGTGCCCTTGTTGGGTGTAGTAGGAGGTAAGGATCTCAACGAGTCCCATCATCTCCTGCTGCAGGGAGTTGACTTTGGGGTCTGGGTGCTGTAGAGGTTTGCCCTCCTTTCCTGACTCAGGGCCTACACACAAACACTCCCACTGCTGATCCAGGAGCCTCTTGACCTTCCTTATGTGGTGGACGACCACTGCTGTTTCATCTGAAGCCTCTCCAGGGTCCACAGACACTACTGCTTCTTGTTGTCGACACTTTTGTCCGTTTGTGGTAACAGTTCTTGCATCTGGACTTCTTGACACTTTATTATATGGTTCAATAGATCTCACCACCATCTCATCTCCATCCTGGTCTACCACCACCCTCTCTGCACGGACCCACACTGCAGGATTCCTGATCAGGTGCTCCATCTTCTCATCTTTTCTGCTGCTCTCCTTCTGCTGCTCCCTCAGCAGCCCTAAGGCCCTCTGCAGCTCCAGGCCAGTCTCATGGAGCTTCTGCTCCAGCACAGCTACTTTAGCCTGCAGGGACGTCACCGTCAGCAGCTCATCCAGATCTGTACTAGTCCTCCACTCGTGCGTGGGATTAGAGTCGTGTCGACTGACGCTGTGATTTCTAGGAAACATGGTGTGACTTTCATGCCGAGGCCTTTTGATGTCCTCTGTGCTGTAGTGGGACGAGGTGTAAGGGTCTCTGGTTCCATTCATTGAGGAGGGTGGGACATGTGGATTCAGGCCCAGACGGAGCCTTTCTCTTTCCTCCTGGAGGATGCAGATATGCGCCCTGAGCTCTGGAACCACCCTCACCTCCATCTCCAGCTCCCCGACACGTTCCAGGGCCTCCGTCAGGCGCCTCAACAGACCTGAGCAGTCCTGTGGTCGAGGGCTGTCCGGGGAGTAGAAGACGTCTTCACAGGAGGTGTTTCTGTCTCCAAGGTGATCCCTTGAACTCCTGAGGCTGCTGGGGTCGTCAATGGACTCTGCTCCCTGTCTCAGTAAAACTGTGAGTGGCATACTGGAGGCACGCAGGAGATGAGGCCTGATGTGCTCACCGAGAGGTTGCTCATCAAACTCCTTGATTCTGGCCTCCATCTCTGCCAAGGATTTGAGCCCTGTAGGAGAAAGTGGCGACCTGTGATCATTTGCCCAGGAAGAGTAGCCATAGTGATGGGCATCTGACAGTCGGGACCTGGGGTCAAGAGCTCCAGTAGATCCCCAGGGGCTCGGGCGGTAGCCACACCCAGAAGGATTGAGTTGCCTGGGAAGAGTGCTGGCTCTGGGGCCTTTGCTTCGGCGCTGGATCGGCACTCTTTTGATTGTGTTGCCTTTCTCTATGTCATCTACGTATTTTAGGAAGTCCAGGTCAAGTCGAAAGCCATAAGGTGTTTCCACTGAGTACGGGGGCTTCCCTTTGATTCCATTCCCTGTTGTTTTATGAGGCCTGATATTTCCTGTAATCATCAAATCGGTATTTTAGTATCTGTCACTAATTTAGAACAATTCTGTCATGTTTGAGAATTTCTTTACCGTTTTGTCCTTCCATCCCTTTTTTGTCTTCAGTTGTCCAAACAATTTTCTAGTTTTCTGGTTGGACCTTTGGTATCTGACAAAACAAACAAAATCAAATCAAAGATGGGTGTGAATTGAGCCAGCAACACATGGAAAACACATGTTAGGACATTTTTACACTGGTTACTGTGTGGTTATCTAATAAAATAATGAACACTTTCATGATTTCTGAGGGCGAAAGCAGATGAGTTTTGGCACTGACTTTTACTCGAGGTTTAACTGTGGTATTTTTAATGGGAGACTCCATCTTAATTTAGTGACCAGATGACGGATCACTCTGAACAGCAATAACACTTTTTGGGTTCTCCATTCACAATCTGCCTCTTATTCATTCTCCCACATGCAGCGCAAAGCACAAAACACAAACATTCAATTACGCTCAAGTGCTTTCTTTTTCTTCTTCACTCTCATTCTCTTCTTTTACCCAAGACTTCTGTTTTTCTCACACTCTCACTGCTTCATTTTTTCCACGCATCAGCCTGCTATTATTCAACGGTGGCACGCCTGATGTTCACTTGATTACAGCTCTGCCATCCAGGACGAGAGCTGAAAATAGCTTCGGACTGTTTAGCCCAGCAGCTATGGCCAGCGGAGCAAAATATACTCCTACAGACATAAATACAGACAACCATTGTTGTGACTCACTACTTTCCTCCCTTCCTGCCCTCTCTGTGCCTCCTACTAGGTCTATAGTCTTCTGTCAGATCCTTGGTTTACTTTTACGGAACTGTCTCTGACTGTAACTTTCTTTTTCCTCTCCTTTTTTACAGTACATGGCTCTATACTAATTCTGCTGACTCTCCCTTATTCTCTCTATGATAGACAACAGTCTAGGTAGTCATTTCTTCCCTTACCTCCTTCTCTCAGTGTCTCTCCCTTCCAGCCTCACCTCTTCCCTCCTCCCGTCCTTTCCTCCCCTCTCCTGACCACCAACCTCTGTGGCAGCTAGCTGTCCTCTTTAGGCCCTGCAGCCACCCAACCACAGCCCCAAACAATGTCAGCTATGCAGTAAACAGACAAACACCGCAAATGTCCCTGCTGGGAATTTTGACCTCTGTCATTCACACAGTCTACGATAACGAGCGATAAAGAGCAACAAATCTGCAATAAACAGTTACGAATGCGCACATTTTTACCAGCTGAAAACACTGACATACATACATGCAACTCTTGCATGCACTCTATGCATACCATGTCTGTTACATGTTGCCTTTATAGTTCCCAGATCAATAGAGTTTAAAATGTAGGATGTGCAAATATTCCCCTAAAAAGGTAATCCCTTGAAAGTGTGTGAGAATTAAGGTATTTCTGATACTATTGCCACTATGATCCCTGAGTTTTGGTACTGATTTAAGATTTAAGTTTTTTAAACCTTACATTTTGGAAAAAAAGCCACAAAATGCTTTTTCTGATTTAAAGGTAAAATTTGCCAATTTTCAACCCTATATCACAATCTATCTGAGTTAGAGATACAGTGTGTTAAAACGCCTATAGTTCTTGTTCTCTGTGTCTCTGGGGCGCAGCTGCAAAATCTATTTTTCCAGTGACATTACAGTGACATCATTGGAGGCAAGGAAGAACTACATTACCGCCACCTCAGCTTTGGTAGCTGCGGGGCACAATGCCGCTCTTCGCTTGTATTGCAAAGTTGTTGCATTTTAAACAGCGAAATGGCATCCGGAAATATGGGTGCAAGGATTCTGGCTGACTTGGATATTTAGCCATATTCAGCCAGAGGGAGGCCTGCAGCGGAGAAGTTATGGCCAACGTCTTAAGCCTGTCTTAGTACGGTGTGAAAGAGAAACTTAAATTCAGACTCTGTACGGTTGTATTTTTCTGTTTGGATGTAAGAATATTTCCTTCATTGAGATTTTGTTTCCTTCATTTTGTTTATCTATCAGAATAAAAGCTAGCCTGTGTAACGAAGCAAACTCGCCACTCGCATGCAATGAATCCTGTTACATGTAGGCACAGCCGGAAAGCGTTCCGCAGCAGGAGAGATCAGCTTTCTCCGTCAATATAGCATGCACTGGGGAATTGATTTGTCTTGTGGACTACATTTACCATTAGCACTGATTGGACACCCACGAAAAACGTGGCAAATTTTCCCTTTGAGCAAACTATGACAACTAATATAGTATAAATTAAAATTGTAAACTGAAAGCTACAATAACATTTGAAACATTTGCCAGATTTTGGTACCTGACAGTTTTTTTTAAACTTTGAATTCCTGTTGGTACCAAAAAAGTAAATATGTTGAAGCAAAATAAGTGAGTCAGTAAAAAGTAATAATACTATTTCAAATATATTCTTTACTTGAAAAGGATTTATCATATTAGAATTACTTCTCACTCTAAGTTCTGTTCTTTAGCCCTTACAGAAACCTAATACATGTGTTAAACTTTGAATCTGATACACTGTTGTTCTGCCAGTGGGCTTTTATGATGTTGAGTGGGGTCTCTCAGCACTCCATCTGACAAGTCTAAGATTAGCCTTTAACTAAAGTGCATGTCAAGAGACATGACCCAGACATGGGTCTCCATTTTACAGACTAATATAGGATCATTCGATGTCCTCCAGGTAGACAAACAAACTAGGAGGACAAAAAAATCAATCATGTTGTTTAGAGCTAGTGAGGCATTAAGTTGAACAGAAAACCCTAATGTTGACTACAAGCAGAGACTCCATGGACTCTGTTAGTCTGCACTGTACAGCCGAGCACCTGTTACTGCTGACATCTCAATCAGTCTCACTGCTGGCTCAGTCATCAAGTGGGGAATGCAGGCTGCAGTTCAAAAGAACAAAAATACTTTTACATTTGTGCTTTGCAGTAAAAGATCAACAGTCTATCTTGTAAAAAGTATTTTCTTCTTGCTGAGAGTTAAATGAGAAGATTGATGCTACTCTCTTATCTGTATGCTAAGCTATGCCGGGAGATTGTTAGCTTAGCTTACCATCAAGTCTGGACAACAGCTAGCTATAGGTCTAGCTCCAGGACCTCTGTAAGAATCCCCACAATTCTTTTAATTAGATTCAACATGCTAATGCTAATTAGTGAGCAAGGCATGTGTACCTTGGGACAGAGCCAGGCTAGCTGTTTCCCACTGCTTCCAGTTGTTATGCTAAGCTAAGTTAGCCGTCTCTTGGTTGTAGAAACAGAAATGTACATTTTTTTTAATTGCCTGCTGTCAGACAAGCAAAGTAAAAATTCAAACTGCTGAAGCCCACACGTTTCTTTCTTAATATAGACAGACTTTCTGACCAGGTTACCACAAAGGAAACATAGTAGAGTCATTGCCTAACTCTCCACATTTCTGTGGTACAGATTTTAATTGTGTATGTGAGTCAGCCCACCTCACAGGAAACCCGAGAAATTAAACGTAAAAAGCTTTGCCTTTACCTAAACAAGCTCCATCCAATGCTGCCTCTGCACACATTGCACTCAATCCAAAGTCAAGCATCAGAGTGAAGGAGTTATCAACATTTGCTTTGTATCCTGATTAAGCTCTTGTTGTTTTTCAGCTCATTAAATGTCACAGTTTTTTAAGCGTCCCTTTTATTTTGTTTGGGTTCTTTTCATCTTTCTGTTCCCACAACAGCAGCTCTCGTCCTCTGGGTAAATGTATCACTTCTCACACAGACCTTTTAAACGTCCTGCATCAGCACAAACCGTGTAATCATAATATCTCTACGCACAGCATTCTTTACCAAAGCCACAAATTAAATATGAACTTTTGACACAGCAAGAGGACCTCAGATAAGGACGAGGAGATCATGTTGGACTTCAAATTTAAGTCAGAAGAAGATAACTACTAGTATACTCACTGATTGGACCAGCATGTCGCAGTGCTTATTTTTATAAATTGTTGGCTCTATGGCAATGTCGGTTGGTTGTTCCGCCACTTTGGTGCAGACCGAAATATCTCAACAACTGTTGAAGGGATTGTGATTAAATTGCGTACAGACATTCATGGTCCCCAGAGGATGAATCCTAAAGACTTTGGTGAATCCCTGACTTTTCATTCAGTAGGTTCATTCATCAGGTTGACATGTGCTGTTTTGAGTGAAATGTCTCAAAACATATTGGATGCTTGCCATTCAATTTGATACACATATTCATGTCCCCCTCAAGATAGATTGTAATAACTTTGGTGATCCTTGACTTTGCATCATTAACTGTCAATATGTCCAACACTATGGTTTGTGACTAAAAACTTGCAAAACCAATGACATTTCCATCAGCCTCAGCTGTACTTTGTGTTTGGTGCTAATTAGCAAACATGCTAACATACTAAAAAAAGACTGTGAACATAAACTTGCATTGTCATTGTAATCCTGATGTTAACATCTTGCTCAAATCACCAACATGTCTTCTGCAAGTGTAACCTCAGTCTTTTTACAACTTATGGAATAACATAATTCATTCTTGTTTTAGTTTTTTTTGTTTCCATGGGTTCACATGGGTGAACTGGCAGAGCTGTCAGTTCAGATAATCTATCACATTGTCACAGCCACCCACCCATTCGTTCTCTGCGTTTGAACCACTGTTTAACGCCACTATAATGTGTAAAATGTGTCTAAAATGTGAGACAATTAACATAATCCTGAACTTTAGACCTTACAGGGATGTTTCAGCGATATCATCATGCTCTTTGCCCATCTCTGTCCATCTGTCTGAACAGTATGTAAATCATGTTTTCCTGTTCTGTTCCCGGAAAAATCATTCCTCTCCTTCACTTTTTGGCTGTACAGACTGCGGTTTTCTTCAGTTCATATAAACCTTGTCTTCTGTTTGGAGTTGATTTAGGAACCAAAGCCAACAGTTTGGACTCAAAATCCCTTTTCCCTTCTGTTTTAACTGGTTCTTATTTCATATGTCAAACTCACATTTTTCCCTCACTGTCTCCATAAAAACTTCCTTGAGTTATAAGACCATTTTTTCTGTTTTTCTGTTTTAATCTTGGGATTTTGGACCACTGGAGTCCTGGTCGTTGTCCAACAGCAACAGGGTCAGAGTTGCATTGTGGCATCTAAGCCTTGCATGGTATGTGGAGCCAAAGCTCATAGGATGAAACAGCTGCCACAGACTTCACGCATGGAAGAAAACTATGGTATGTTAGCATTGCAAGGTTAAAATAGAAAGTGTGCTGCCTTGTGTGTGTGTCTGTGTGTGGTCACGTGGACATATGTGTTTGTGTTTGTTCAAGTGTATTTCTGTAAAGTAAAAGTAAATAAAATGTAAATATAATTAAACATTTAATCTTTAAAAGGCAAAGTTATTCTCATGAAAGTCTGATTAGTATTCAGCACAGGCCCAGAGCTCTAATCCACACAATTTGTTAAATCACTTTATAGTCAAAAGCTTTTCTGACCCTGAATTTAGATCAGCTTGTCCCAGATCTAAAGACTTTCAAGGTCAATATTTAGCATCTCGGCTCCTCCACTGTCTGAGAGATATGAGATTAACATTAAACCAGAGCTTACCTGATGACATGTGTTCAGCAGTTTTCTCCACTTTGTCTTGGTGATGTGAGGGCGTGTTTGTCAGACAGTCCACTACAGTCTGCTCTCAGCTCAGTTCAGCCTGTCTGTCCGTCTCCTGAAAAGGCAAAGAGGTGCTGTCAGGAAGAGTGGCATGCCGCGGCTGTTTGGGAAATGCCAATGTGCGGCCCCTGCCATAACAGAAGCTGGGTTTGCGTGTGTGTAAAAGAAAGCACTGGAGGCAAGGAGGGGCTTTTGAGCGGTACCTCTTGTCCAACAACACTGACGAGTGGGAAGCTAGGCACACAGAACCACACCCATTCCTTCAGAGAGCAGCCAATAGGAGTTCAGAGGAGTAGCCGGCCGGCGAAAGACAGCAGCTCTCCTGGGACCCTGGTGACAACATGTCAAAAATATGGAGCATCTGGCAAAGTAACAGAGAGTTCCAGAGTCACCTTACTGTGTACCGTCCATAATCCTCTCAGATAACATCAGTGACCACGCAGCGCCTCATAGACCACCCTCGTTCAGAATGTGTAACCCTACCCAGTGCTATGTGGTCTCTGTCCTCTATATGCAAGTAAACAGGGGGAGAGCAGAGGGCTTGGTGCTATCCATGGGGGTTAATTATTTTAGTACATACCTCTCATTCTCCATGGATCCTCTTTCTTGAATATTTTACAAACATTCATGGTCCTCAGAGGATGAAGCCTCCAGACTCTGGTGATCTTTCACCTTTTACTCAAGCACCACTAGCAGATCATTTTTTTTATTTATCCAGTGATGTATCCCAACATTTACCAGATTGATTGACATTGGTTTGTGGACTACATACCATTTTGGCTGTCGCTATCTTGTTGTTGTTTTTTTTAAACCAAAAGTGACACATGAAGGATGAGCTCCATCTGACGTGGACAAACATGGACAACTCCAAAACTGGACAATGCCGTGGTACTGGTAGTGACCTGTCAATAATAAGTTAGCCCGTCCAAAATCATACCCTGCTTTAGTATCTATTTTACTTTAAATGGACCATAATTGACTAAATGAACATCATGCTGCATTGAAGAAGACTGGAAACTAGCGATTGAGTCCATAAACTCCTGTTTACAATGTTTACTGAGGTAATAAATCAGGAGAGGACCAACCAGAGGAGTTGCCCCCTGTGGACCATTTGAGAGAATGCAAGTTTAAGGTACTTCAGTTTTTAGAATTGGAGGTTGCCAACCGGGATTGACACAAAATGTTCAACAGATATGCCACCATGAGGTTCATATTTGAGGTTTTATGTGACATGTGACAGGTTTTATTTGACATTTGGTACAATCATTAATGTCTCCTTAAGGATGAATTATAATGTTTTGTTATTTGTAGATCCCTTAACTTTTTAATAATCATTACACCTGCTAAGCATTAACAAGATAGGATTGACACTGTGAGCATGTTATCATGCTAATAAGCATTTAGTTCAAGGCCCCACAGAGCCTCTATGGCTGTAGACCAGGGGTGTCCAAACTACGGCCCGCGGGCCAATTGCGGCCCGTGGTCCAAATTCTAAAAATATAATGCAATAAGGCCCTTACACTTGAAACTTGCGCTTGACTGTATTGTACTTCTTAGTTTCACCACTAGGTGGAGTTACTGTGTTGAACAAGGCAGCTTCTCCACAAAAGAAGAGCAATCAAAGAAATGTTTTGCCACGGATGATGACATGTCCTACACTGGTGCCGAGCGAGAACAGAAAGTTAGCCAGCTCGCTCAATGACAGTATTTTTTCCGTGCAAAAAAAAAAAAACACAAGAAAAAAGCCACAATAGCAGCTACGAGGTAGCTCAACTCATTGCCCGCCGCGGGAAACCTTTCTCAGATGGAGCCTCACTAAAGTCGCAGGTATAATGTGCCCGGAATAAATGCAGGAATTCAACGATGTTAGCATGTCCAGAAACACAGTTGTGCGGCGAATCGAAGACTTGTCAGCTAACCTTAAACATCAAGTGTCAGATAAAGCTTGTGCTTTTCATTTTTACTCGATTGCATGTGATGAGAGCACAAGATGCTACAGACACCGCACAGCTGTTCATCTTTTGCGGGGAGTTGACGATCGCGGAGGTGAGGCTGTTAAAATGCACCGTATCATCCACCAAGAAGCCCTCTGTGCTAAGACAGTCCAGCTTGGCGATGTGATGAACACTGTTGTGAAAACTGTCAGCATAATTCGAGCACGAGGGCACAACTACGCAACTTCAATGTTGCGCACTTCCCCCACGCTGTCCGAAGCCAAATGTGCTTTTCCAAAGGCCAACCTTTCTGCTAAAAAGGGGAAATATGTGTCCGTGATAATGTCTCTCATGACAGAACTCAGTCAGCGCTTTCAATATTGTTCTCTCATTGAGAAAGAGATCGAGCTGTTTCTCGACTCCCTTCTTCTTGAATGATGAGTGTTCGGCTCAACATACATACATGAGCAAACATTTTCTCTGTTAAATCTGAACAAAAGCACATTGAGAACCAAATTTGATTGATTTTGCTCACTTTAACACACTAGGGGTGAGGCGATATACCGGACCTCTGGTGAGTGGCCCAGCCCTTCGTATATGTTTCTGTATGTGGCCCTCAGTGAAACAAGTTTGGACACCCCTGCTGTAGACTCTTTCTGATTCTGTTTATTCTATACAGTGAATACCTCTGTCTTTTCTCCATCTAATCTATTGTTTGTGTCTATGCTTGTGTTGGGGTGCAATAGGCTCGGTTTGTCTCTTCAGGCCAAGAGAAATGTATTTCTCATTAAGTATAGCCTACAGTGTGGGCCTTACAGTGAAAACTGTTCAACACAGTCTCAAACTGGCAGCATCGAACTTTTAAAATAAACTGAGCAATGCAATGGACATGATGAGGGAGGAGAGACGCTCGAGGAGCTGCAACCACCGCCCCAGTGCCCCGCCATGGATGGAAAAGGAATTAGCAAGAATTAGCAAGAAATACTCCTTTTCCATTACCCAAGCAGACAACTGACTCCGAGAGGGCTTGTGGTTTGACTCGTGGGAGGGAGAGGGAAAAACGGTCTTTATTGGACCAAAGGATTGCTGACGGACTGAACCACATACTGCAGAAAACTTGGCCTAAAGGCAAAAATCTTGGTCTGCTCAAAGTCGGTTTCAGAGAAAGATTTAGAGTTGCGTCATATTTGAAGGGAAATATGGGGTAAAAAATAAATGCTTAAAATATGAGTTGAAAATTGAGTCATTAATTATGAACTCATACAAATAGACATTTAGGGCCCACAAAGTGAAATGCATGAGGCACGAGGAATGCCGCTGCAGGGTATTAATTTTCTTCCCATTTGACTGTTATTACTTGTGAAGGCTGCCTCCTGGTGAAAAGTAGAGCTGGAGTTCAGCTCATACTGCCAATAGGCAGGTCCTCTTTTCTGTAAAAATCATGAGACGTTTTTTGGATGCTTTAATGTGTTCGCTGCAGTTTTATGTTGACGAAATGATCCTGAACCTTTTCTAATCTTGTTAGCAATTCTAATCAGCCAACATCCATGTATGTGCTGTTTTGTTATTGTTGCTCAATCATTTCTTTGAGGATTTTTAAGGACAGCTGATATAACAAAACACAAAACAGATGGAAAAGTTTAAAGTAGTTCAGTCCACCTAAAGCTCTATCAGCCGGCATCTCCCCCTATTGATGATTGTTATGTAACTGTGGCTGGTGGTCAGGGGAGGTACTGGTTGTGCTGTAGCTGCATTGGCCAATTGAAACAGTAGTCATGTAACAGTGAACTATGAATCAAGAACGTCCTTGTGACCACAGGGCCACAGACCCTTGACAACTGAGGATACGGTGCTTACAGTAAGCAAAAGCAGCTGGAGTTCATTTGAATGTAGATGTCAGCTGCAGGCTATAGGCCTCTCAGTTAAAGTTTACATTAAGGCTGAGGTTTAATATGTTTAAAAAATGTTCAGCACCAGCTGATGTGTGTCTTACAAATTATTTATTGAAATAGTTTTCAGCTAATAATAACAATCATAAAAAAGATTGTTCTCAGCTAATTAGTAGTAAAACGGCCAAAATTAAAGACAAAAAGTAGTTCATTTTCTCAGTCAAATGTCTGTGTGAGTCATGTGTTAAGTCACTATCAATCTCTAAAAAACATTATCGACTAACTAACTTACTCACTGACTTACATTTGATATGTTTTTGTGAGTTCAAATGTATGTTATTTGTAGTTCATTGCTCAAAATGCAAGTTGCATGTTTTTCATCCTAGGATTACATTCATATTTAATGATATTCAGTATTGCCATACATAATTGAAAATAATATGTATCTCCTTTTGGAACTAAACTTTGGACAGTTTATCCAATACACTGACTACAAACCAAGAAAATGTGGACTTAACACAAAAATCTGTTTCTGTAAGAGCTGGTCGTGTTGCCGCAAATGACTGTTTAGGTTGAGAAGATGTCATTGAACTAAATCATTTTAAGTCCAATGATTAGAGAGAAACATAGAGAAGCAGCATGTTCATTACCATGTCTTCTATCATCATCTATCGTCATTATATCATTATAATGGAAGGAGGAAGAAAATTGCATAGAGATTCTTTTCCCCATATTAGAAGCAAATTACATACATATCAGTCCAAAGTGTACAATGTGCACAAAGCAATTCACAGTTTGCTTTTGAATGTTGCAGGAGACTTGCTTGAGCACCCTCCAGCAGTCAGCAAGCATTGTACAAGCTGATGGCTGTTGGCAGAAAAAACACAGCCCCTACGGTGCTTTAATTTAGCCCCTGAGGATGAGGAAGAGAGCTTTGAAGATTCTCTGTAGCTGCATCTGATCACCATGCAGTTTTACAACCATGGGGTTTGGACTTGCATACAGTGTCACAGTGTGTGTGGGGAAGACTGATGTATTGATATCTAGTATCATTTGTGTTGTAGTCTAGACCACCAAACGTGTATCGAGACTGAGACAAGACCGAACCCTCGCAGGCCCGAGACCGAACAAAGACCACGACCAGACCAGTGCGAGTCCCAGTACTGCCGTGTGTTTTTAGGTATCCAAATTTTATCACCAAATATTTGGCTGACCTCTCCTCCCAGACAGCCTCAAACAAACAGCTCCTTCTCCTGTCTGTCATTTCCGGGGGTACGTATGAAGATGCTTGACAGCCGTTTGTAGTGACAAAGAATTCTATTTAGAAAAGAGTCAGGTTATTGGTTGTATTGATAGCAGGAAGTCTTACATCCTTACACAGTACATCACACAATGCACAAGTCATTTTGTGATATCCCCACAATTGTGGTCTTGTCCCGTCTTGAAATACCATCCTGAGTTTGCTTTGTCCGAGAAAAGACCGAGTAAAAATGTGGTTGACTCCTTCACAACGTTGTTGTCTTGAGACCCTGACCGAGCTTGAGTACCATGAAACTGTTTTTTTAGAAAAAGGAAAAATGGGGAAAATATATTTTGTGTATAATACATTTGGAGCTTCTTCCATAACCCGTCCTGAAAATATAGGTCCTACTGAAATTCACAACTTGACGACTCTGTCTGTTCTTCTTGAGAATTGTGGGACCCCCAAAAAGTACAAATTTAAATAAGCAGCTCAGAAACAGTACAACGAAAAAAATATACATATCAGTTAAGTTAAGGTAATTAAAATTAGAGAATTGACATATGGGGCGACTGTGGCTCAGAAGGTGGATCGGGTCGTCCCTCAAATTGCTCACCAAGTGCCATCGGTGTGTGATCGGGTGTGAATGATTAGTTAGTGGCACCTTGCATGGTAGCCCCTTCCATCAGTGTATGAATGGGTGAATGACATGTAGTGCAAAATCACTTTGAGTAGTTGGAAGACTAGAAAGTACACGTCCATTTACCATTTACATATCAAATATATACATTACAATACCTTAGGCTATATGAGTTTTTTTATATAGTGCTATACTGGCAGCTACAATATGTAGATCACTGGCCCACTCCCCCTGTTCATCACAGACACTCCTTTGCACTCCAAGTGGCCCCTTTAACCGTGTGCCCCTTAGTCTTTGAAGCTGGTCTGCGGCTTTTGTGTTAGAAGTTTTTTATAAATGTGGGCCACTGTGCACCCACACATTTTATCATCAAGAGAGCAGGGCCTCGTGCTGAAGTCAGGGTTGTGGACTGTGTTTACTGTGTACACACACTGTGGGGCTGATGCAATCCTGCTCTCATATTGGAAGTTAACAATTAACAGAGGAGAACATGGGTCATTCCCCTGTATAGATTGGTGGTTATGTCTCACGTCATACTCGTACAAAATTTCGACACTTGTTTTCTTGCATTGTGTGTGTGTTTGTGTGTAGAGTGGAAATTAAAGTTGCAACCTTTATGCAGGTTTCACTGAAGGGAGGTACAGCTATTATTATCACAATAAGATGCAACATGTTGAATCAGGAAGCATTTTTGTCTTGGATTTAATTGCAAACAATTCATGGTGCTTGATTTCATTATGAGCAACAGCTGTTTGTTCGCTAGTGCCATTACGTGCATACTTACACAGCACCTGCACTGCACTTACCCACTACCAGATAAATAAACTAAACATCCCAAAACCATACACTTGTAAGTGCTATTTCTCAATCCAATCTATAGGTAACCGGGTCATCTTCCTGTTTAAAAATAAACCAGCCACGGAAACAATAACAGACCAGCCGTGACCTCAGTAACAAGTAACTATAGGTCAGTTAAAAACACTCCTGAATGTCACTCTCTCCTGACTGAAAGGGAAAACATCTTTAGTTAAGTGTTTAGGCAAGCAGATTTAAAATGAAGTGAATTCAACCTGAATTTCCTTTTTTCAGTTGATCAAGTTTGATTCTTGACTAAACATTCCAACGGATGATGATCTTAAAACTAATCACTGAAATTTGAATTGAGTTGAACTTTCAACAGTCCACTCAGCATGAGGAAACTACATCATACATGCTGATATTGATCAGATGAACAGGTTAATCATTGACCTGATTCAAGACACAGTGTGTATAAAGCCCAGGATCCCCACCAGTCACACCGGAGGGAGAGCGGGCTGCCAGTTGTTCCCATAACATCACCGACACACAGCTGGAGAAGCAGCCCAATCCTCATCATGAGAATCTCACTAATTCACATATTGTTGGTCGTGGCTGCTGCCGGCGTCCCTGTCCTGTGCGGCAAAGAGGAGCAGCCTGTCCTCCAGCCCGAGGCCCCGGTTGAAACCCGTTCCCGGTTTGCCGCTCTCGATGATGTGCGTCTCCTGGCAAACGGCCTCCTCCAGCTGGGTCAGAGCCTGCGGGAGTTTGTGCAGAAGACAAAGGGACAGATAAACGACATCCTCCACAAGCTGAACATCTTTGACCACTCGTTTAACCAGCTCTCGGTGCTTGCCAGTGAAATCAAAGAGGAAGAAGAGGAGCTGAAGAAGACCACCGTGGTACTGAAGGCCAACAACGAAGAGATCAAAGGCCTGTCGGTGAAGATCAGCTCCAAAGTGGACAGCATCCTGCAGGAGAAGAGTCGCTTGCAAAACAAGGTGGAGGGGCTGGAGGAGAAGCTGAGCAGCATGTCGCATGGCCTGATGACAAACGAACAAGTTGCAGAGATCAGTGGCCTCAGGGTGAGTCATCTGTTGTAAAAAAGGATTCTTTACTTTTGAGGATTTTTTTGTTGCTAAAAGATCATTTAGATACAATACTAACAACTCCTTCTGGGCAGCCTATTCTTTCACAAGCAGGAATTATAACTTTTTTGAGGCCAACACAAATCTCCTACATGCCTACTGGAAACAGATGTTAGACAAGCTTTTAACATGCTTTTTGAATACTTAATGACAACTCTTAATAACGTATAGTATGCAATTGTTTTCCTTAACTATGCTTTGTTATGCGATTGTTCTCCTAATGTACTGTATGTCTTCTAAAATACAGACTCATTGTCTGTGATATTAAGAATTAAATAGCAGCATTCCTTAACAGTTTCCATGATTCTTTCATGGTCCCTGGTCAGGAAGTGATCCACAGCCAGGAGCGGAGCATTACAGAGCTGCTGAAGGCCGTGAGAGAGCAGAGTGACCAGCTGAACTACCAGAAGGTTAAGATCGGGATTCTGGAGGAAAAGGTAAATGTTAGAAAAACGTTTTGCCGGAAGAGGGGGTCAAAGAAGGGGTCAAAGAAGGGGTCAAAGAAGGGGGTGGATTATGAACCTTTTCTTTTTGCTTAGGGTTAGTAGCAAAAAATAGTTGGGAGTGCAGTGGACTTTTCAGACGTTTTCACTCATTTTCTCACCCATTCATTCCTTGCAAGTTTTATTGTTGCAATCCAATAGTTGCATTACATTCATATTTTAAGCTGCACCCTTGAAGAAGGTATCTGAAAGAAATGTTTCCAGCACGCCGGCAACGCAACTCAGGTGTAATGTAACCGATTGGTCAGACAGAGAGGCACGTGCTGTCATATCAGGATATAGCATCATCTGATCTAATTCATATTTTCATGAAATGGAGTTAGTGGAATTCAGGATTAGATGTTGTGGTTCTCAAATTCATTAGCAGCCACAGATCTGGTGCCTGCTCCGAGTCAACACATTCTCTTTCCAAAACTCATTGGACGCTTGGTCAGTGGCCCTTAGCTTCAAACTGTGACCCTCTACGAGTCTACGTACTCCTCCAGCGTCGGCTTTTGGACGTGTTAGGCATGTTTCCAATTGTGACATGCATAGGGTCATAAAAATATACTTCTGTCTTCACGGGAACTTATTTTTGATTAACAAAACCATTTCGTGAGGTTCAAGAAAAGAGCGTGGTTGATGTTACGAATGACTCACGCGACTACATTTTCAATGTTTACTCTTGATTACGCACAGGACACAAACTGGTGTCCTGGACAAAAATCCTGTGTTTGTTTGACCCACGCACGTCAGAGGGTGTTCAATTTTTTTTTATAATTCAAGGAGAGGGTCATGAGAAAATATTAATGACATTCAGGAGGACGTTGCTTTTTTTAAAAAATTAAATAAATTTCAGCCCCCCCTTCCCACCCAGTCATTTTCACACAGTCCCTTATTCAGTCCGAGTGCGTGGGCATTTCCACTCACAGAGCCTTTCAGTTTGTTGCTGTACAAAAGTACGCATTACTAAGATTGCTTTGCCAGCTGTCATCATAAGGGCATTGCACTGAATGTGCTGGTAGAATGAAACTGGAGTCATACTGTTCTATGTAATTTAGACTTCAAATCTTTGTAAGAGGGCAGACATAATGACGGAGCTGTCAGCCAGTGCCTCAGTGTTATAATTTAGCATTTTCATTAGTCTTTAAAGCACAAAATTAATATTGTTACAGTGAAATATGTCAAAAACTTTTTCAACTTTTGCAGATTGACAATGTGTGGAATTGCTATTTAATCCGCAGTATTTCCCGGTGGTCAGTCTGAGGATTATGTCAGCTAGATGAAGTCTTTCCCTAACTATTTTTCCCCAGCTTACAGTCGACACATTGACACAAGAGACCATTGAGAGGATGCCTGACATCTTCAACAATGAAGCACCAACACTCACCCCTTATCTGACATCCAGCTCTACCGGCACCACCAGCATGACGAGTAAGAGTGATAATAAAGCATGAGGAACTGTTAAGAGTGATATTAGGATTTGGTATTTTTTTTATTTGTGTACATTATATCAAGCAAGCACAAAGGTTTATATTCAATATGTGTCAGTGCTCATCATTTACGAATGAGTCCCGACAATTTACAGCAATTTTCTGCTTGACTTTCATACATTTTCTTACCTGCCTGCACATTCACAGTTTCAGCATTTACTGAGCAATAAATGATACTGGCACACATTGTTCCTGCCAATGCTGCTGATGCAAACTGTTGACTGTGTGGTAACAAGTGCACTCCCATGTCTCTGCTCCTGATCCACTTTCAACTTTGACATCATGTCTGTTTAAATAGATCTGCCATCAGACTGCAGTGACCTGTTCAACAGAGGGGAGCGAGTCAGTGGTGTCTATGCCATCAGACCCACCGGAACGGAGCCCTTCATGGCTTTTTGTGACATGGGCAAAGGTACTGTACACACAAACATTTAACTTCATCACAGCACAGGACTACAGTTTTTTTGTCATTAAAGATCCAATTTAAATTGTTATTATTCTTATTAATTACTGTCTATCTTATTATTAAGGTTTCAATCCTTAATGTAAAGCAGCAGTAGAACAAAATCACAGTAACGCATTAATTGTTTGCTGTGAATTACAAATACATTTAAAGGCAATTTGAATACAGGGCAGGGATGGCGGACTTCGCCACTAACAATGAAAACTGATACAGAAGAAGTAATTACATAATATAAATACATTAAATAGCTATGCTTAACAAATGTTGAACATATCAACATGAAACTATTTGATGTAAATTGTGAGGTTGAAGACTTTAATTTGTTCTATTACTTTTTCTTTTTTTTCAATTTAGATCACGGAGCAACAGTCATCCAGCGAAGGACGGATGGTTCAGTGAATTTTGATCAAATCTGGGAGAAGTATGAAAATGGGTTTGGAGATTTTCACGGTGAGAGACATTATTCTCTTCTTGAGACTTTACTTTGAAAATGTATTGTGAACTGCCAAATTCTAAATTACTCAGCGTATATCATTATTATAACGTTTGTAATTTTATAAAATGTAATAACAGCATCACTCCTCAAAGGTGCTTGATGAATCATGTCAGCTCCGACGGCTCACTGATGTCTCTCTCATAGGCGACTTTTGGCTTGGTCTCAGAAACATCCACTCTCTAGCCACTCAGGGCAACTCTGTCCTTCACATCCAGCTGGAAGACTGGAAACAGAACAGGCGCTTCGTTGAATACAGATTTAACCTTAATGGTCCTGAGAGCAACTACACCATTCACCTCGCGCATCTGTCTGGAGATTTGCTGCCGGACCCCATGAGCAACCACACAGGCATGATGTTCTCCACCAAGGACCGGGACAATGACAACCACCAGGAATCCAACTGTGCCCGCAACTACACAGGTACAGCAATTACACGTGTAGGAGACAAACAGGGGGATTAATGAATACTTGTCATCCAGTATCAGCTGCACAACATGTCATTTCTGTCATCTTCCAGGTGGATGGTGGTTTAACGCCTGCGGAGACACCAACCTGAATGGGAGATATTTCCACATGAGACCTAAGGGGCGCTCAGATCGTAGGAGAGGGATTCAGTGGAAGCCGGTCCAAAAAGCGTCTTACTCCCTTAAGTTTACCCAGATCTCTGTACACCCCGTGGCTTCCCCCAATACCCCCTCCTCCACTTCAGCCTTCTCTCAAACAGGTGTCTTTCTGTGATCCAGCACCAGCATTCTCTCAGTGAAAACACTTGCATTTAACAGTGGCCTCTTCAGGAGAGCCCTGGCGATGCTTCATGTGGACAGCCGTGGTTTAAGACGCCTTGGGCAGAGAACCAAGATGTTTCTTTCCGAGTGTCAAGTTCCAGTAGATTAAGTCACAGAGGACATTAAACAAGCTTTACAATTCTAAGTGCTGTGAGAAAGCCAAAAGAATGCATTATCTGAACCATGATAGCCTCTAATGTAATTGAACACTTGCATTGTGAAATCTGAAAAAATACTGAAATACAGTTAGCAGTTGGCATACAATATATCTTCACTCACTGTATCTCAGAGGTCAAAGGATATGGAGGAGAAATTAAAACATACAGCCATATGTGAGCAGTTTTTATATTGGGTCACATTGACTCTCAATATACAGCAGTGGCTTCCAACATGGCGGAGGCCCTTGAAGGGGTCACAAGATACATCTAAGGAGTCGGGAGAGAATGGACTTCTCTGAAGTGGTTATCTTGTGAAATACTGTCCAGAATTACCTCCTCTGTCATATTACAATTATTTTAAATGTACCGAGGATTGCATCTCATGGTTATTTTCTTAATAAATGGATTAAAAATGTGAAAATAGTGAGAAATGCTTCAGACTCACAGTCCAAAACCCCCCACAATCAGAAGATAGAATAGAAGACTTAGAAAACCAGCAATCAGTCACCTTTGACAGGCTACAGGTAAAGAACTGTTGGCATTATTGATTAAGAAAATGACTGAAATAGTTATTTGATTATTAAAATAATTACTGATAACATTTTCAGATGAATCAATTTATTGTTTCGCTTCAATAAAATAATCTGAAAATCATCTGTTGAACTGCTTACACTGACATCTGTAATGAGTGACAAGGCATCCCAATCAGACACTGCTTCATTCTGAGGCATTTCTAAGGCAAAAAAGTTTGGGATGGTGGCGACTTAATGTAATGCTAGTATTCATACATTTTGGGTAATCCGTAACTGAAAATATAATGAATTTTTTTCCTGATCAATCCTGAAACGGACCAAGACAAACGTCTATAATGTTCAGTTTGTTATTACGGGCTGTAGATTGATTCGGACATTGGTCTGGCACAAAATGCTCTTTTTGTGTCAACAGAGATTTGGCCCAGATTCATTTTTTATTGATTTATTTCTATTTTGATGCCAAAGTCTACAAATGGATGACTGATGCATGTTTGTGCTTATTGTACTAAAACTATCAGGCCAAATCCCAATGTCCCCCCTCACGGACTCACGGACTTTGAGGCGCGCTCCGCGAAGTCCGTGAGGGTTTAGGGATGACTGTCAAATCGTCAAGTGTTTGAGGGCTCACTCGCAGACATTTTGAGCCCTTCATGAACCCTTTCCGTAAGCCAGCATACACTTAGCCTCAGGGAATTACCCACAAATCATTGCAATGTGACGTTAAACACGGGGTAACCAGTGGACGCATGGAGACATAAAAAAAAAAAGGTAAACAAAGAGGACGGATCACGTGTGTTCAGCCTGGAGTAATACATTTACACAGAAACATTAAGGGTTAAAGATGGAACAAAAAATAAACATGAAATCAGAAGATATTTATTGATTTATTCATCAAACATTTGATTTTGTCATTGAAGCTGTTTTGACAAAAAACGGGTAAATAGATTATATAAAATGACCTCTCATACTGTGAGGAAAGAGCCTGGAAGACATTCAAATCAGGGAGTACAAAGTATAAAATAAATACCCACAATTATACATCATATTTTTTGTCGTTTTCATGGTAACGTGATATGTTGCAGCAAAGTGCTGTCCCATTCCTACTTCCACCATCTCAAGCCCTCACAGCCTCTCACACTCAACCACTTACTAGGTCACTTCAATTAAGTCCTTGAGGGTTCAGGGCTTAGGGTTTGGGGGGGATTTGGCCTCAGAGTATTGCCCTGGGAGGTCTGGGAACGCGTTTGTATTGTGTTGTCGCCCTTAACGAACTCTAGAGGGCAGTGTTGTTCTGTCTCATGCAGACCCCTTCACTCTGATTTGATTGTGCTGCATGTATAATTAGATTTGACAAATTCTATTTGTTTTGTAAACAGATACTTTCTTAAAACCACATCTAAATTCAGTATGTGCTTCTAATGACTCTCTAATTGCTCCTCTCGCACTCTTCGTTCACACACTCAGCTTTGAGAAAGGGTAAATATCCCCTCTCCAATGCCAATGAGAGATGTCATCTCTCATTGTTACTCTGAGAACAGCTGCAGCCGTTTCACAGAGGAACAAATAGCTCCCATAGCACCTCAGTACTTTCATCCAGACACACCCAAACACATACACACACACACTTCTTTGTGACTTGGCCTGCAGCCTTGACAGTGATCTCCCTGCACATGTGTGAAGGAGCGTCTTCAGTTACTCCCCCCTGCCTCTGCACACACATTGGTTTGAAAAGTTATTTTGGGCTTCAGAAGTGCCACTGTAACCCTGTACTTCTCGTGAAATAACAGGAGGAGTCAAGATTATACCCTGCCATTCTTCCCCTGTGTACGGTTCCCCATGTCAACTGACGGGGGATCTCCCTCTAAACACAGGTTGTAGCTCTCTTTGCTGTTGCATTAGGTTTGGATTTTCATTTTGAAACAATGGACAACAGTCTTCTGCAGGTGTTGACTGTCCCTACAGCACCCTACCCCGACCAGAGACCCGGCACCAGCGGCCTGAGGAAAAAGGTCCACGTATTCCAGTCCAAGAGGAACTATCTACACAACTTCATCCAGAGTATCTTCTCCTCCATTGACCTACGGGACCGACAGGGATCAACAGTGGTGGTGGGGGGAGACGGTCGCTTCTTCAACAGAACAGCTATTGAGGTCATTGTGCAGATGGCAGCTGCCAACGGGGTCAGTGTCACCGTGTGTGTGTGTGTGTGTGTGTGTGTGTGTGTGTGTGTGTGTGTGTGTGTGTGTGTGTGTGTGTGTGTGTGTGTGTGTGTGTGTGTGTGCGTGTGTTTGTTTGTTTGTATGAGGGTGGGTGTAAGCGGTCACCTGTTATTATTCCTTTGTTGTCATTTGTTGTACCATCCTCTTGTTGTCTTAGAATTCAATTTGCAGCCTTGGTTGGAGACATGGCTGTGTTCATAGGAATTAATTTATTAATAATAATAATAATAATATTGTGATAGAGATCCTAAATTAAAAGGTTATGGTTCAATATATTTATCTAGTTCTAGTTATCCAAATGTTAAAATAAAATAAATGTTCAATAATTAGAAAAGAAAAATATCATGTTATATCATGATAGTTGTATTACATTCATAATATGAGTTAGTCTTTTTGTCAAAGCTTTTGATTGTGTGTGTGTGTGTGTGTGTGTGTGTGTGTGTGTGTGTGTGTGTGTGTGTGTGTGTGTGTGTGTGTGTGTGTGTGTGTGTGTGTGTGTGTGTGTGTGTGTGTGTGTGTGTGTGTGTGTTCAAATTTAACTACCACGCTTTTTATGTTAAAAAACTTTTCTTTTTTAATTAATCTAAAATCAAACATTCAACAAGACAGTGAGAGGAGACAGTATAATGCAATACAACAGCTGAACGATGTAACTCAAGGGATGAATGCTGCCTTTCAACCATAAAACCTGCTAGTCGCTGCTGTTACTGCAGCTCCTGGCTGATGTCTTCAAATAAAAAAAAGCCTACAACCTGTTTTGTTTTCTACTCTCTTGCCAGCACCAGTAACGAGCTCTCTGTGGTCCCAGGACTTAAGTTACATAACCTTTGAGCTTCTGATGCTTTCTCTGTATGGTTAGAGGGAGTAAAAATACACTTACACACAATATAACTTGGTCTTGATGTGCTATAACTGCCGTTCATTAAAGGAAAGTCTAGCAGCAGTTACTTCAGCAAGAAGCATGACACACCAAACCCGATATTCAGTGCTATTCCCTCCCTTCCCCCACTCAGATAAATTAAGACACACACTCATGCCAACCAACTCTCACACACACACACACACACCTGTGTGACATTTCCTCAGGTGGGTCGTATGATCATTGGACACCACGGGATAATGTCCACGCCTGCCATCTCCTGTGTAATCAGGAAATACAAAGCCATCGGTGGCATCATCCTCACTGCCAGCCACAACCCTGGTGGACCTGATGGAGACTTTGGCATTAAGTTCAATACTGCAAATGGAGGTATGGTAACTGGAGAGGAGGAAAAATAGTATTACGAGTGAAGTTATCAAGGCCTCATTCAGATATGTGGCACAGACACAGTAATGAGATATTGTTTGAGATCGAAAGATCTGCATGGTTTTAACCAATAGATATCCCAAAACAACCCTGAATGTTATCACCACTATACTGAATGTGTATAGTACACCAGTACAAAATATCAAATGTAATATAGATTTTCTACTGCATCCAGGCCCAGCCAAGGAGGCTGTCACAAACAAGATCTTTCAGATCAGCAGGACCATTGAGGAGTTTGCCATCTGCCCTGGACTGCATGTGGATTTGACAACCCTGGGCAAACAGATGTTTGATCTGGAAAACAAGTTTAAACCATTCACAGGTGAAGCATTAGTCTGGAACCCATCACTTCAAATTAGGAGAGGATGGAGGCAAGATGAGAACGATGCATGGTGGTGGATGAATACTAGAGCAGTTCAAACTTTCCCTGAGATACTTGAGCTCCAAAAAGAGACTCACTGAATTGGTCATGTGACACATTTTTTGCCATTCTTCAGTGATCGTTCATTGTAATGTTGATGATGGCGTGTGAATTCATTCGTTTAAACCTTTGTTTCTCATCTGTGGCGTCCAGTGGAAATTGTGGACTCTGTGGAATCGTACGCTAACTTGTTGAGGAACATCTTTGACTTCGCTGCTCTGAAGGATCTTCTATCTGGAGAAAAGCACATCAAGATAAGAATCGATGCCATGCATGGAGGTGAGAGGATATTTACCAAGAGCATGTAATCTCATCGAGATGTTTTTAAATATGTTGACTGCCTTTACTTCAAAGTAGAAAAAAAGAAATTTAAATAAAGATAAGACATTTATAGATATATATAAATCATTTTAAAACATGAATAAACAAGTGTTGTTGTAGGCTTTGAAATAACTCCGGACTAGTGGTATGGGGTTATAGGAACTGTTGACTTTGGAATGATTCATAATGATCAAGTTACTAAAGCTATTTAGGAGTGTCCCCAAACATTGAAACAGTCCCCACATCCCCCTCCTCACCCCTTCACAGGAAGTCATGAGTATAGTTATTTATAGGGTAAACATTTTGACATGATAGCACACCTCTATCATTGTGACCCCTGACTCAAAACAAGTTAGAACTTATTTGTGATGATAGTCAGAGCCACGCTGTTTCCCTGTTTCCTATCTTTGTGCAGACCTAAGCTAACCAGCTGATGGCGGTAGCGTCATATTTACCGTACAATTGGCGTCAATTTTCTCATTTAACTCTTGTCAAGAGAGCAAATAAGTGTATTTCCCAAAATTGTTGTTGGTGGTGGTTTTCGTTGTTGTTTTAGAATGCCAATAGTGCCACTTCTTTGCAAAACAATATTTGACTTCAGTAGTTCGTTGTCTTTATAGCAGTCTTCTCTCATCACCAGTGGTAGGACCGTATGTGAGGAGAATACTCTGCGAGGAGCTGGGCTGCCCTGTCACTTCTGCAATCAACTGTGTTCCGTTGGAGGACTTCGGGGGTCAACACCCAGATCCTAACCTCACATACGCTGCAGATCTGGTTGACAGCATGAGGGACGGACAGTATGATTTTGGTGCAGCATTTGATGGTGATGGGGTTCGTGTCCTATTACTTGTCTCTTTCTTTAGATTTTCTGGAAATAAAATAAAAAGAACCTTCTCATCCCTGTCTGTCTGGCTTTCTAGGACCGTAACATGATCCTCGGTAAACACGGCTTCTTCGTCCCCCCACCTGACTCTGTGGCTGTGATCGCTGACAACATCTTCTGCATCCCTTACTTCCAACATACAGGGGTGAGAGGCTTCGCCCGCAGCATGCCCACAAGTGCAGCCTTAGACAGGTAAAAATACAGCCTGGCTCGATTTCACATCACCGCCACAACCAATGACACGGGGATTTTCAATTTACAATACTTTTGGCACAAATAGATTTGAATGAGATCAAATGTGTAATGCAAATGTGACATTAATAATAACAATGGTCATTTTTTGTTGCTGCTTCAAAGGTTCACTGTACTCTTTCAATGTATTTCCTGCAGAGTAGCCAAGGCAACAAAAATAGAGTTATATGAAACTCCCACTGGGTGGAAATTCTTTGGGAACCTAATGGACGCAGGCCGACTGTCTTTGTGTGGGGAAGAAAGCTTTGGTACAGGTACTGTATCTCTTCAGCAAGTTATTAGATCAAAACATTTTAATTAGCTTAGTATGTGGGGGGGGGGCGGGGGGGGGACTCTAGTTTAATAATCATGCTTTTCTTTTCTGTGCATGAACCTAATCAACAAATCCTCTTTCAGGTGGAGACCATATTCGTGAGAAGGATGGGCTTTGGGCCGTGCTGGCATGGCTGTCCATCCTGGCCACTAGAAAGCAGAGTGTGGAGGATATCCTGAAGGACCATTGGCTAAAATACGGAAGGAACTACTTTACCAGGTGGGATGTCGACACATTTTGTGATTTTTGTTTGTGTGCATTCCGAGTTGTACTCCATCAACCATCAAAGCCACTAAAACACACAGCGAACCAGAAAATGTCCAAGTGGACATAATGTACATTGTTGAGTTGATACAGATGGAAGGTGGACTGATTATACAGATACATGTTAAGAAGATACATACATAACATGACTGACATCTAGTGGAACATATATACCATTACATATTCTTTCAAGGCCTGAACTGTAGTTAGTAAATGAAAATGCAACATGATGCTGTCAGCACTCTCCTAAATTCTTAATTTGCCTATATGGACATATACTGTGAGCAGATACATTATGAGCTTAAGCCTGATGATATCTGCCCATTGTATTAAATTAAATTAAAAAATTACAAGCATTATGGTGTCTTACAAATATTTACTGCTGAATTACAAGGAATGCATTTATACTTACAGTGTTTACAAATTATCGGAAAAAAACACTGCATTCACAAATAAATACACATTTCGACAGTATTGCGGCAAAAAAGTCCTGTTGAAATTATAAAATGTACTCTAAAATGTTGGACTGTCTTCACTCCCTTCATCAAAATAATACAACACAAACGTGCAACAATAAAGCACTTATTCTTTTAATAGCAGATGTTGTTTTTTGACCAGATATGACTATGAGAACATAGACATAGATGCAGCCTGTGAGATGATGGAGGATTTGGAGATCATGATCGTGGACAAGTCCTTTGTGAAGCAGAGATTTGCTGTGGAAGACAAAATCTACCAAGTGGAAAAAGCCGACAACTTTGAGTACACAGACCCGGTCGACAGCACCATATCCAGGAACCAGGTACGTGACACACTGAGTTCTATAATGACAACGTTTTTATGTGGACAGTTACTGGATGTAACCAGTGGTCACTTGGCACTGGAGCGACTCAGCTGTGCCTGCCGATCCTAAAAGTCTCACATGTCTTTTACCGGGCTGTTTTCACTGCAGGGTCTGCGGATAATCTTCTCTGATGGTTCTCGAATCATCTACAGACTCAGTGGGACAGGTTGTGATGTGGCCACAGTTCGAATCTACATAGACAGCTATGAGAAGGAGCACATCTTAAAAGACACACAGGTAAAAAAAGAATCTCATTCAAAATGATTTCAGGAGGAATTTGGCGAAATAGTCCACAATACTAAAAAAGTCTTATGATTTGCATGAAACATATGAGGTGTAGTGCTATGTGGTTGAGAGGAAATGTAAATGTAATTGAACCCCCTTTGACCAGGCCTGCCCCCCCCCCCCCCCCCCTTTTTCTTTCAATGAATTTGTGGAAAGATGAGTGAAGTTGGTCTTCAGGGCTTTTTGCTATGAAGCCTTTTCTGGCAGAAAGCTTTAAAGACAAACTTGTGTGCCACCACCACACACTTGACCTTTCACCTTTGTGTGTTTACCTACATCTGTAAAAGGGCGGGCATTGCTCATTGTTTACACAGCGACAGCATCGTCCTCTTCAGCAAGTTGAAGACTCTTTTAGTTGCTAAGATTGTACAAGTCAGATGTTACAAAACTGACTAGTAAGACAACGGTTGGTCAAACAGTCAAAAACGGTGCAAGTTAAATACTTCTTTTAGAGGAAATTGTATTTTTCTGGTTTATGTGTGACGTGTTAACAAGTGGGCACACAAATACAATAAACCAGCATTTTTTGCTGGCATGTGACTTTTCTTCTTATAATTTCGTATCAACTTCTCAATTTGCTCATTTGTGTTACAAAATAGTTTGAACTATTTTGTGTTGGTTGCTCTAGTTAACCAAACTAGATTTCTCCCTTTTTCCTGTAGTTCAACTTCTTCCAGTGTGGAGTAATTGGTATCTTTCAAAGCTATGCTTTTAAAGTAACATCTGCAACTCTGTCCTGCTTATTGTTAAATATGTATGAGACAATGCAGCAGTGGCATATGGCAGCCAGGTGCATGTGTCTCTAACCATATCATTCTTGTTTGGGACAGGTGATGCTGGCACCCCTGGCAACCATCGCTCTGAAGATTTCCCAGCTCCATCACAGGACGGGTCGAAGTGGCCCATCAGTCATCACATGATTCCTCCCATTTGTTACTCCATCATTGCTAAACTAATGCCCTCTTTGTTGTTCTTTCCAGATGTTTGTATAAACTGAGCTTTAATTCCAAGTGTAGCTGCACAACATGAAGCAGTTTGCATTTTAGGCTACAATATATTCAGTGTTTTTCTCTGTTCTACATTAAACTGCTTTTTATTTTTGGGCCATTTGTGATCTTTGTGTCTTACAGATACAAATATATTTCAATTTCACTTGGGTTATCTGTGATTTTAAAAAGAATTGTAATTCAATTCAATAAATCACTGGCAAAAAAACAGCAGGATTTCAAAACCAGCCGTATTCTTAGTGATCAAAAACCGATTCTCGTGACATAAGTAAACACAGAGTGTGTCCCTGACTGCAGTTTCACTTCCTTTGTGAAACTCTGTTATAACAATGCATTGTCTCACCTTTTTCTGGCTGTGCACACTCAGGATATGAGCTTCGTGGTTTTGTGTAGAGTAGTAAAGTACTGAAGACTTTTGAGAGGTTGATTTAGAAGAAAATAAGAAAGTAACAGTTTCTCACATGAATAACATTTCTACATGCTCCCAGTGCTCATTTCCAAATTAAAGAACTGGCTCATGTCATGAAGCCTGAAATTATTATTTGGATCATCTAATTTCAGGGAAATTAGGAATTTATTAGCAAATAACAACCTGAAATTGCAGTCAAGTGTGTGGTGTTGGAGGATGAGTGACAAGTCTGCTCGCTCAAACATTGACACAAACACATCTTTCCATAATTACAAAGAACACCAGCAAAGCATTACAATATCAAGGTATTACATGTAAACAGGATTACCTTTCAATCCCTTGTGGAGTATAGTTTACCTGTATCTAAATAATAATATATCTTAAACTTCTTTTCTGCATGAGACATTTAAGCTGTTTTAGGAAACATTTTAAAAGAGACGTATCCAGCTCTGGTGTCGACATGATATCCATCTGGAGAGCAGCAGCATCAGTCCGCTAACATCTGGTCCAGCTCTGTGATCACAAATGCCCTTTGAAGTACTGTACCTTTCTCCTGGTTTCATCTCCATATTACAGTGAACCTGGAGCCCAACAAGAGGGAGACACACTGAGTTTAGCTCTGGTTCATCAGAGGTCACTTTTGAGAATGCACCACTTTTGTGAAAACAAAAAAATCACTGACATTGCTCAGTCATCAAAATTAGTTTTTTTGGTCGACTTGGTCTCCTTTTGTAATAATGCATAACCTCTTGACCCACAATGCAAAATCATGGTATGTACATCTCTTTGATTCAGGACAAACTGGGCAATCAGAGTATGCACGATGGCGATGTAACATGATAGAATACATAGTTATATCACCATAAATACAAACGAAAAACAAAATTGGAAATTTTATCTCAGATATTTATACAAATCAAACGTAACACAATGGTTGAGGACTTTTGGCTTTTGAAATTGGTTTCGACATCACGTGGGTGTTAATCAAGCCCCCGCGCACAGTGCTGCATGGTGCCCTGCTCCTCATCACAAGGGATTGCAACGACCATGGGAGAAAACTATATTTGATTGACAAGAACTTTTGATTAATGTGCCTGCAAGCGGCTAATGATGGGAGACGAGGAGTCGGCAGCACCTGGTGGTGTTCAGGTGTGTCTGCATGCTGTTTAAATCTTGGGCTGACTGCTGCTACTGTCGCTTTAAGACAGTCACCTGACAAAGAAGGAAAAACCCGATGGAGGAAGCAGGAAGTTCGTCTACCAAGAAAGAAAAGGAGAGCCCGAGCACATAAACAAAACACAAAGAAGGAGATCAAAAGACAAACAGAAAGTTTCACACATTTATCGCAATGGCCGGAATTAAAGGTATTGTATTCTATGCGTTATGAGTCAGTCGACAGCTGAGATTTACGTTCGTTTAGTTACGATGACGTTGATGCTTCAAATACTTTGTTAGCTTAGTTGTGTATGTTTTTGCAACAACGTTGCTCTTTCGTTTCGAAAGCTATCACTACAGCACCGCTGAAGGACATTAGGGTTTGTTACAAGCTACAATGTTAGTTCCGGTATTAAGTTATCAACCTGTTTTAAGTTATTATTTATTCTCAGTAAATGTATCTTAAAAGTTAACTTGGCACACAAACGGATTCCACAGCAAGTGTTACAAGCATAACGTGACGTTAGCTGATTTCTGTTTTGTGTCTTATTGTAACTTTGTGTGTGATGTAATGTAACGCTAATGGGATGTTTCTCTTGTTTCAGCGCTGGTTGGTTTGTCCTTCAGTGGTGCCATTGGACTTACGTTTCTTCTTCTGGGCTGTGCACTGGAACAGTACGGGTAGGTTCTTTGTTATATTAAGTATGTTATTGTATCACATAGACCTTGGTTAACATGCAATATTGAGGCTTGAATGGATTGTTAAAACAGTGAAGAGGCAGTTAATCAGAGAGATATTTCAAACGACAAAACAACAAAACTCTCAGAAATGCCCTGTCTGGCTGTTACAAGTGGTGCTCCAGCAGTTGAATATTGCACTTACATTCAGTTGAGGGACTTTTAAGAGGAACATTTTAAAAAAGAATGGTCAAAATCAATGCTGCAGAGAATGACAAATGTAGTCCCTTGTATGGATCAAGCTCCAGACATGCTGACTCCTACAATTTCCACTATGAATCTCAACAGCGTATTTCATTAGAGCCCCCCCCCTGCCCTCTAAATGCCCACTCCTTTAAATCTCACTCCCAGTTTGTCATGCAGGCTTTCTGTTGAAGTATTTTAAACCTCGAGGCCAAGCTGAGATAACTCTGATGTCATTAGGGCTATTTGTCCGACTTAGTCACATAAGACATTACACAATCGTTGTTACAGGCAGAGTAATGCTTCTCAAAGCAGGTAAACTGGGCTTCGTTTTTGCAATGCCCCTTTAAAATGTTTCATTTCAAACTCATGCCATCGTGTATCACAGAATGTGGACCAATGCTTTTAACTGTTCCCCATCTGATTCTTTAGGGTATACTGGCCGCTGTTTGTCCTGATCTTCTACATATTAAGCCCCATCCCGACCTTCATATCCAGACGCCTCAGTGATGACACTGACTCCACCAGCAATGCATGCAGAGAAATGGCCTACTTCTTAACAACTGGCATCGTGGTATCATCTTTTGGGCTTCCCATTGTGCTAGCCCGCAATACCACAGTAAGTTCTCTCTTTACAGCCACCCTCATTGGCTTGGCTTGTATTTGTTTGTGTAGATATGTCAGTGTTGTGTGCAACACGTCAATTGTTAGTATATTTCAAAGAGATGTACACCGTGCCAGCAGAGCATTGTGAAAAACCTATAGATTTATTTTTGGACTGATTTCAGGATGAATATTTTCCTCCCAACAGATCCAGTGGGGTGCCTGTGGTCTGGTGATGACAGGAAACGCTGTCATCTTCCTCACCATCTTTGGTTTTTTCGTGGTGTTTGGAGGTGGGGACGACTTCAGCTGGGAGCAGTGGTAGAGTGCCTTCAGACGGTGGACCGACAGAAGGACAGATGGACAGAAGGACAGATGGACGGCTGGATGGGTGGGTAGGTGGGTAGTTGAATGGATAGACGGCAGACTGAGGGGCGTACGTGTCCTAGGGGATGATGCTCATGTACATTGTATGCTGCAAAAATGTCAACTTTACTGGGCATGTTTTCAGGCCAATTTTTATATTAAAGGGTGTCAGGGTTGGAGACAACAATATGTATCCCATTAATGTGCCTTATGTCTAGGACCAGAGAGACACTGATGCCTATCCACCTTCACCCATATATTTTAGCTTGTCTCGCCTTTATTTCAACCCCCAAATCACCCTGCTTATTGCAGCTGCCTGCTATTTCATTATGCTTCAGTTAATCAATATCATATTGGGATCTAAAGAGTAACTCTATTGTAATGTACACTGCGATGCTTACTGCACTATCTGTCCTCATTGTTCAAGGCAGGATTGGCTTTACTGAATTATGGTTTGCTTATTATCAGCACTGTCTGCTGTTTAAAGTGTGAAGGCAGGGCAAGTTATCTTAATCCAAGCTAACTAGTTGTAGGTCTCCTTATCAGGTAAAAGATATATTTGTATGGAGATTGTGTGTGTGTGTGTGTGTGTGTGTGTGTTTTTGTTTGTTTTCATTTAGCTGTAAAGCCTTACTTTTTGTTCTGGTGCAATTGTTTACATTCTCACCAAAGATCATTTTGAGTGCAAAAATGGAACATATTCACCCTCGAACTGTGGATTTTGATCTGAAAGCGCTGTGTAGTGAAAATCATACATCTAAGATTCTATGTTCAATTATTGTGTGAACAGGCCGGAAGAAGCACCCATATCCATTTTATATTCCTTTCAGATGACAAAGAAATTCATACAATTGAGCCACTAAGAGCATGATATTAAATTGTGAATATTTTTTACATGTTGAATAGTAAATATGGGAGAAATGTGTTTTTTCCAAAAGGAGAGGGCTTTACCTGCAAGCTCATTCGTAAGTGCCTGTCGTCCAGTGTATATTTTGATTAATCGAGAAATCACTGTGATGTGGTTTTTGAGTCCGATTTTTGGGTTTCATCATCATCCTCATCAGGGGCCATTGACATTTGTAGTTTTAAAATCAATATAACATAATCATGTTCTATGTCATCATTGCCAGTAACTGACTTTTAATGAGGTTCTGAAGTTTGTATGATTAGCCCACTTGACTATCACAGAAAATCCCAGTTAGTGTTTCTGATTTCACAATTCCTTAATTGCTTTTCGAGGGAAATATTATACTGTGTGTCTCTGAACTGACATGTAAAGAAAGCTTTCTATTGTGACTCCCATACTCATACTAACGAGTTCTCAAAGGTTATTTTATAAGCTCCTGGTTACATTTTGTTTTTCTAACATTGATTAAAACTCCCTGTATAATGAAACAAACTCTGTCTTGCTGTTTATTGCTGGTGAGTGAAGTGGATGGAGATCTGACTTGTGTAAAGCTTGTCTGGGTGGTCGCGATGGACATATGTGGACCGTATTAGCACAGCAGCAATGGTTAATGTAGCAAACCTCTGTAATGACCTCCCACGAGACACAGACTGTGAAAGAAGGAGAGGTGTGTGTGTGTGTGTGTGTGTGTGTATTAGGATCAATTCTGTCTGGCCAGACTTTGCGAGCAGGTCTGACAGGCCTGAACTTCAGGTGTGAGCATCTGCTAAATCATTTAGACATTTTGCATTATTCAATAAGCGGTGTGCAAAACAGCTCCATGTTTTGCCTAACAGCGCATCATTTCCCACTGAGGAACATCTGTCTGCCTCCCTGTCTGTTTTGATCTTTCCAAACACCGGAACATTAATATTGAATACGTGATTCACAACATTGCTGTTGTGAGTAAGCTGCAAAGCAAAAGACTGATAAAAACCAGCATTCTATATTCAGGGTTAAATAGGATGTGATAGAAAACAACCGTGCAGCTGCATGCAACTTGAGTCGCTCATTCCTTGTTGACGTGTGTCAGGAATGCAGCTGCCTCACCAATTTGCATGTCAAAACCGAGTGCATTTCCTCACCGCTCTCTGCAAATGAATGATTATTTCTATGAAAACCATCTGTGTTGTCGCCTTCCAGTGATTGCATTTTGCAAAGGGGAAGACAAAGCACGTACGGACCAACATCCCACAGAGAGGTTAGCTCTGTATCAGCGCTGCTGTGTGAAAAGCACTTCAGAAGAAGATTTTGCAAAAGTGTGTATATATGTGCAATAGATAATGTGTAAATCCTTTGGTTGTATAAAGTTTAAGAAGTTAGTTGACATATCGAAGATTACAGGATACATTGGTCTCTGGAGGTTGATAACTGTTTCACAGTAGAATACTGTTACTGTGAAAATCACAGGAATGAAGTCGCAATTGTAAAAAATCACAGTAAAGGATGTATAAAAGAAAATAGTAAAGGCTGTAGTAGACAGGAAATCTCAATACCCCCAAAAAACGTGATTGGGAAACCACGTGTGGGTTGCACTGGACCACATCCCGGCCCCATTAAGCCAGGTGTTGAAGGTTCTTATACAGTATGTGAAACCCTACAACTCCACCCCTACAAGCTATGATTGTGAGCCGTGACTGGTGCGGATTGTTCTGATCAGTCCTGGTCCTTTGGGAGCCTCGTGAGGCCTGAAACATGTTTCCCGTGGAAATTACTTGTGTTTTTTTGCAGTAATACTTCTACTTTAAGCAGACATTTGGAAAGTACTCTGTTTTATTGTACAGTTACACGATTGTTACTTTAATAAAAAAAAAAACACAATAAGAGTAGGTTACTCGTCAATTGCTGCCAGTTAACTACTGTGAATTTCACGATAAGTTTCTTGCGGTCCATCAGAGCAATGTTGGCTGTGGATCAAGGTGGGCCGTCTAAATATTTCAAAAGGAAAAGCTGGTTATTGATCAACCGTGGCCAGCTACTCCGGTAAGAAAAGTGTTTAAAGAGTAAAGTATACTGCCCCTACACCACTGATATTGAGACCATGTGAATAAGAAGTTGTGCATATGTCCCAAAAACCCATAACATGGCACATTGATGGGCCCTAGTTGTCTGTTGAGTGAGTGAAAAAGTCAAACAGTGTTTTATTCTATGTGAGAGAGAGAGAGAGACATTGAGAAGAACAAAAGATGAAGGTGAAGACGGAGTTGAAGGAAGCCCAGGGACACCCATTCATCTCTGTTCCATGACAGCTGTTGCTTGGCAACAGCAAAGGCATCAAGATCACTCCAAAAGTCTGCTCAGTGGTCTTGAACACTACACACAACCCAATGCAACACAACACATTATATAGTTGTGTGATACTGTAATATAAGTCTATTACACTACACAAAAAAACAGACAGATAGATGATATAGATAGCGATACACAGATGCATGCTATGGATATTGTAATATACGATGGTATTTGCAATAGGTTACTAATTTAAAACTTCTTGTTCTTGTTATCTTGGTTTTAATGTTAACATTTTATTGCAACTCCCCTCTGGAGCACTGTGCTCTCTAATGAGATACATGAAGTGCCTACAACAGTTTAACTTTGTCTCACAAAGTCATAAGCAGACAGGCGATGTGGATAACTATTTGGGGAGACAATCAACTAAAACACACCGGGGAGTCAATACACGACAGAGAGCCGGAGGGTTGTGGCGTGTGTGTGTGTGCGCGTGCGGGTGGGGGGGGGGGGGGGGGGGGTGTAGCTCCATTAAACTGGTGAAGGGAGGGCGTGCGCACTGGCAGCCATTGGTAAACGGAAGGATTTGCGTCGTCGGTGTCAAAGCCAATCGATGCGCTCTCGGGGTCCTGTATGGGAACAAGCGCGAATGGCACAAATGGAACCTGATAAAAAGGGGCGCGTGCTTCAGAAGCGCGGCAGAGAAACGGGAGACCACGGTTTACCACAACCACACCAGCGCGTGGGACAGCACAGATAATCCCCACGGTAAGTCCGCATGTAACCGTCCTGTGAGAAAGACACGGCTCACTGTTCCTCCTAGCGAAAAAGGGGGAATACATGTTTGTTTTTGTATAGCTGTTTATTGACCTCATCGGGTAATAATTGGGTGAATCAACAGCATAAATCCATCGAAAGTAAATTATACTAAGGGAATTTTGTTGCTCCCAAGGTTTGCAAAAAAAATCAGTTTTACGATGCTCAGGTGGCATGTTTCCGTCATTTGAGCTGCACAGAAGCTGTATTCGAGGAAACATGAGGCACTCAAATATGTTGAGTTGCACTGAAAGGTCTTTTGATTCAGTCATATCACGTAGGCTTATCGTCTGTACGTAGGCTTCATCTCTCAGGACTTTGCATTGTGGGCATCTCTCTTCCCTTTGTCAGCTGACTCGTTCAGTTTTACTCGGTGTGTGTACTTTGAAACACATTTCTAAACGAATGTTTGGATGATGATGATGATGAGGTCAGACAAGGTAAAAGCCTTAGTGTCTTCACACACTATTGAGGGGAGAGAGGATGTTATTGATTTGAGTTTGAAATGTATTTGAGTTAGGGACAATTAAGGTTTCTTAAAAGGTTGTTTTATATTCCATTATACAATCAATCACTGTCCATTTGGCAAAGAAGTCTGAGTTAAATGAGGTCCACCATCGACATCCAGAAAATAAATGGCACTAGTTAGGCCCTTTATTTCACCCTAGAGTAGAAATCAACATCATATCGCTGCTGGGACTTAATGTGACTGACTTTGTATCAATATAGAGACTCAATATTGACCTTTTTATAGTCTGTGTTAGAGGGGAGACTGTGGGTGATTGTAACAGTTTGTTATTCATCTTCTCCATGGTAGCGATTGGTTGTGCTTAACCTTTTTTAAAATGTATATTAAAGCTACCACAATAAGTCATTTGGTGTCTACAGCATGGTCATACTGTATATTTATTTACTGAGATAATGTAAGGATAAAACCAAAGTGTTCCACTGTTGTAACTCCGTTCCAGTGACACAAAAGTCGTCCTTGCTTGCTGCATAGGGGCACATGCACACCTTTTTTTTTTTACAACGTGAAATGAACACGAAAATATGTGCATGCAAAAGTATCAATCCAGCTGAAATAACTGGGATTGGCATGTGTAGCTAGTTGTTGTCTTTGAAGTCTAAATGTAAAATGCACAATCACAACAAGTGCTAGGTATTGTCAGTCAGTGCAGTTGAAACAACTGGGAGCAGAAAACGTTTTAAAAAAAATTCTTAACATATTCCCTGATAATGTGTCACACGTTTTAACATTCAAACCTGATTTATTATTCAGTTTAACTTCTTAAAATGTTTCATGTATGCGTGGGTTTGTGGGCAGCATAATTAAGTACAGCAGATGAAGCTTCTTCACTGAGGGTAAGAATGGATTATGAATTTTGGTCACACCGCAGCAGTTCATCTCTGCCTGTTCTCATCTTACGAATGTCTCATTACCACAATAATATTCCAACTCTACTAGTGCCTCAGCATCGGCTAAGATGTCCACAGATCTGAAAGGTCCTTACAATGTCTCCGCTGTTTTTACAATAAGCTCTATTTAAATTTAAAAATGTAAGAATTAAAAAAAAAAAAAAACGTAGTTTTGTTTTTCTTTTACACATTTTTTTTTTAGAGCTGTGAATCAGTTTGCCATCACATACAAGCTCTTAGCTGCAGTGACATTTCTCTTGTGTGACATACTATCATGTTACCTTTTAGGAAGAGATTTCAGAGGTGCACTTCCTTTTTTTATCCCAGTTCACAGCATTTCTGTAGTGGCCCGGCCATGTGGTGCGTGAACTCAGCTGGCCGCTGTCCTTTTATTCTCAGTCAGCGCTGAAACAACAGAATACATACATCCAGCTTCTTGTCAAAAGGGCTTTGGCTACCAGACTGATGACTCACTTTACTGGCTTGTTGGTGGCTTTACTGGTGTTACTATAGAGCATTTTCTGTTGCTGAACACTGATGTTTCCGCTTCCAGATGATGAATACATGCCGTGTCTGCGCTAAAGCAGTCAGGTTTGCAGACTGGGCGAGTGTTTGTCATCGGGGGAACAACCCCAAAATAACAGCTGATTGTGAATACACAAAGCGTTGTGTGCATGTGCGTGTGTATGCACTGAATGGTGATCTGAACTGTGACTGTAATAACAGTCATGCATTTACAGAACCGTGGCATTTGTGTTCAATTCTTAATGTGAAGAGGAGGAGCTCAACTGCATTTACACGTCTCAGTGCTTCCACTGTTATAGCTCCACACACTTCCTTCAACTCTGACTTGTCAATAGTTATTATATTCATTTATTTACTGTTGTGAAATCATGCGTAAATACATCCACGAGTCCCTTCTGTGCTTGTCAGAGGGAAATATGTTTCCCCTTTTGTGATATTGTCAGGAGTCCTTGTTGCCGATCAATCACATTTCTGCTGGCCTATATTATTGGCTGTTTTTTTTTGCTGCGATATGTGTAATCCATACATTGTTCGTCTTTCAGGTCGACAGTCTGCTGACGTGAATTCCCGCCCATCCTCTCAACACTGGCTCAAGGAGAAGAGGTTCAGCTGTGAGTACATTTTTATTATAGTGTCTGGGGGGGGGGGGGGGGGGGGATATGGTGAAAAAGGCTTCCAGCCAAAAAACTAAGTGGTGTGAAAGATTTATTCATTGGTTTTCAAGCAGAACATGTTAGTTTTCTATGTGCTTATGGAGCTATAACAAAACAAAAACACAGTAAGTCTGCAGCACATTATGTTAAGTCAGTATTAAAAATGATCCTTTCTAGCATTTGTAACATTTGTACCACAATCCACAAAGAAACAGTTGTTGACGTCCGCCACTCGTGTGTCCCACGGAACAGATCCTTAGATTTTAGGGGTACCAAAGGTATAACTGTCACATACCACCCCCCGGTAGGTTTGGTTCTCCAGAAGACCATCAATAGATGTATAACAATAAACACAAGAGTACTCATTTCATGTTAGCATACCTTTTATTTATGTGTTAGTTACACTGGCCATGAATAATTACAATTTCCTCTCTCGTGGTATACATGTAGGGTGAAAGTTGTACAGTGAGGGGGGGGTCCAGGATTAATATTATAGGGGCACTGCCCACCCACCCTTAGAACCACCATTACTCTCACAGAGAGCCCTCAGGTTTATTTATCTATCTGTGTCAGGTTTAGTGGAGTACTCTGCATAGACAGCTGTTTAAATCACACTTAAATATCCCGCTGTATACGTCTATTGAACGTATTAACAGCATCTACAGGGATTGATCAAGGCTCCCAGTGAGCTTGTCTGTTTTTGCTTCAGGCAGATTCCACTAATTCGCTTCGGTGGGCGAATCTCACGTCTCGCTTCCAACGGGGGGGGGGGTTCTCAGAAAGATCAGGTGTAGTAGTGGTGCAACAGGGGGAAATGACTGTGAAGCGACATTATTTTCTGATTCGTTGATTGAGTGTTTCGATGGCATTTACTGTAAGGAACTCCAGGCTGCAGCACATGGAAAAAAATGAACTTGCTTGACGTCATTATGTATGACTTTCCAGATTTATTCAATTTGTTTGTTACGACCCACTTTAACCCGGCATATATGTATGACTGTGATTGGGAGCGTGCCCTTGCAGCCCTGATATAGATATTAATACAGATTCACTGATTGATTCACTTCAACCTCAGAGCGTCTCAAAGGAGCACAGGTCAAAAGCAGCACACTGATTAATTTCTGTCTCGGCTGTCATCTGAGGGATTTACAGTCATGTTGACATGGAGGGTGCCAACTGGTGACACTCACCAAAGGCCCCCTCTGTGCCCCGAATCCTGCCGACTCTGCCAAGCCTTCTGTTACCTCCTTACTCTCCAAGTCATTTTGTTATAATTCACCCCAAAAGGTTTAATCATTGTAGCTGGCAAATGGAAAGGTTTGTGAATGGATAACTGATGAAGTACTTCAATCACAATCCCTCCAATGGAAGTTGAACTGGGTGATTAGTTTATGTGTGTGTGTGTGGGTGTTTAACGCCCTCATAATTATTGGGCTGTTCAAACTCCAATCAAGTGACTCATCCAGAGTCACAGTTGCCATGTGGCCTAGCCCACCAATTATTTATCATTTCTTTCTTTTCTCTTTGAAATGGTTTGATAGGTCTCTGACATAGCACAGTTGAACAGCACTAAATGTAAGTAACCCAATTCGTGTTTAGCAATCAATTTGTTGCCTTTGTTATACTGATTAATAACTGAATAATATATATATTTATTTTTTAGCTTAAAGTAAATGTCACATCATTTAACAATGCTACATTTTAAAGCTCATTTAAAATAAAATTATCCCGGGGAGCATTTTTTGGAATGCAAACAGCAGCAACAAAACAATTCTCTGGCCAGATAATGTGGCATCTAAACATAAAAGATGGATGCCAACGATGGAACCAGGTCTCTGTGAAGATGTGGGCACAGCAGTCACCGACCTCTCGTTGCTGGGTTAACCTGAAGGCTTATTTCATCCATCTGATTGTCCTTTTTACTGGTCATTAACCAGTAGTAGGCTGGGTAGTGTAGTAGCCTTAGGTCCTAGCTGGGTTAGCCTAGCTCCCATCTCGGCTCTCCTCCCCCGGGGCAGTTGACTTCGCTTTCGGTGGTGTTTGGTCCGGCAGGTATTGCTCGGTGGTCCACGGTTGGGCGGTGATCGTCTCAAGGTCTGCTGCACTTTATCCAATCCCCACGCTTCCCTTTCTGATGTTGATGAATGTATTCTGTCATTTGACATAAGTGACATACAATTACACACGAATTACAACAAATTAAATCCATGGGAGCTCCTGGCCGCAGCATGTGCATGCGCCAGCGTTGCCGTTTTTATATTTGTTTGCTACATCCTAAACCAATTAAGACAGTTTGTACTGTCGGTTTGAAAGAGCAACTTTCTCATGACTCGACTAGGGATGATATTTGCCTCGGCAATATGACAAACAAATGGTCTTCTGACACGTGGCCCAGTGGAAACAGAGTCTCTCTCTCTCTGTGTGTGTGTGTGTGTGTGTGTGTGTGTGTGTGTGTGTGTGTGTGTGTGTGTGTGTGTGTTTGGTGTGGTTCCCTGCATGGGGCCTCCACGCTGACGTCATCTCTCAGCTGCCACAAATGTGTGTTGTTTCGCTTCCTCCTCAACAAACTCCTCTCAGCGTTCACCCGTCTCAAAAGTTCCTTTCTACTGGAGTCTGCTTCACTGCACTGAATGCAAACACAAAAAGCAAAGTTTCCATCGTGGCTGTTGGGATTCTTTTAGCGACAAGTTATTCAAGTTGACAAGTGTTCTATGACATTTTCATAGAGCTAATATGGCTTTGGGGTGACAACAATGGAAAACTGTTGAATGATGTTTGAGAGGTTTCTACTGAAATGACATGATAGAAGACATTATGTTGACTTTATTTAGCTAAGTATTCTCTTGTTGATCAATGGAGGAGCTCTGGTGAACCGATATGTAAACTTTGTCTGTCCCTCTCTGTGTCATAGACATAATACTTTTAATATTTCATTTATGGTTGTTATTATTGCAAGTCTGACACCTGCAAGAAGTGCATCAGCTGCTTTGTGTGTCGGACATGCCCACACAAACAGTGGGAAGATTAGAAAAGAGTTTTTGCCTTAAAACATTTCATATTTATGTGGTGTTATGAATTACATTAAGATGGATTTGTCAAAATGTTGATCTAATCTGCAGATGGGACCAAAGAGACTTGACCTGACTAGCAAACGGCACCCAGAGAATACAGTTGGCGTGTTTTTCAGTCACAGAATAGTCAGTAAGTGATCCAGTGAGGTTGTAGGTGTGATTTGCATTATGAGCAGTAATACATTTGATTTTAATATTTGTTTTCTGTTGTCAACATGCACTGTTTTTCATGCCATCTGTGCTGTTATAATGTAAATACTTTGACTGTTTAATCAAAAGACGACTGTGGTAACTGGGGGGCCAAAAGAGACGAGGCCGACCGTATTGTCCTTTTTCTTCGACGCTGATTTTCTTCACCTTCAGCTAAATTTCTGAGAGATTAGCAGGAAGATGCTTCAATGCTTTCAAAATGCAACATGATATCAGTGAAATGATTCCAGTGAGATGCAATATGATGAAACACTGAGGTCTGGTCTTTGCACTAAATATAAAGTGTAATGTGAGCTGTGTTTCAGTCCTTTCAGTGAGAACCACAGCAGGGTTCAAGGCCAGAAGGAGATCGTCCATGTATTTCTGTGGTGATAAAACAAGATTGCATAATCTCTTTTATTTGGTCACAAAAGTTCAGCTCAGTGTCTAAACCTAAGGCTTTGTGGAGGTATCTGGACGCTGAGCATCAGTGCCAGAAAAGCAATTTTCATATTCATATATATCAGTGGACATCGGTGTTCGAATTCCACTTCCCGATGTGTGAATAGAGTGCTGCAGGGATGATGTTTGTTGGCAAACCTGGACGTTAGCATCGTACTGGTTCACTCAACAAAAATCCAATGGGACTATGGGGGTTTTGGATTGTAATTGGATTATTACATGTGTTGTTTGGGGAACTGAAAAGTGCATAAATGTTGATTAATGTACAGTTTTGAGGACTCATTTCTGCACCACTCTATTAATTAAGCGGGTGTGGTGATGCTTTGATTGACTGGATGTGGGCAGGCCCAACAGACAAACGGGGGTCGGCTGCAGTTTTCAACAGCTGTCTTGTCTTGTGACCGGTACTGCTTACTTCTCCATTTAGCACTCACAATTTGACAAGTGAATATTTTGAAGGGTTATACAGAATACATCAACACTGGGTAAGTGAAGTCAATTTGCTTAATACGTGCATCGACTGTCTAACGGAGCGTTCTGTTATTATTGCCTTGCTTTTGCTGCTTTGTCTGTCAAAGCACTTTGTAAACTCTTGTTTTTAAAGGTGCTGTATAAATTATTATTATAGTGCTATATGTTCTTGTTACAGTAACTCTGACTTCTTTGGGTGCTAAATGAGTGACCGCTGGAAAGTTAATTCATCGTGGTTGCGGCACACAAATGGCTTTGAAAGCTCTCATTGTTTGACTACAGAGTAACAGGACGTAATATTAACGGAGTTCCACGCGCGGTTTCTTGAGTCTTCTTTGTTTTGCCGTCTCAAAAGCTACCTTTGTGTGACTGCCCATCGATTTTAAATGTACAACGGCGACTGACTCGCCTTCCACAGCTCTCCATTGTGCACGGCAGCTGTGTGACATAGATTTACTGGTCATATGGGCAAAAGTTCTCCCTGCAAAGCAATGCAGCCCTGCTGACCTTTTGATGTCAAATATGTGACAAAAGAGCAAACATTGGTTGTCATGGTTGCTTTGTTAATGCTGCCATGACAATGAAGGGTTGGATGATGGTGGATGAGTGCCGTATATATAGCAGATACCTTCAATCTTCATTCTCTATAGCTATTTATTCTTGTTCAGGCTCAATGGGGATGGTGGTTGGGGGTTGATGCATCTTCCAGCATACATTCACTTAATGTTCACTTTTTGGACTGCAGCAAGAAACTACACTACACACAAAACCTCTAACCCCACTAACCCCTTTGCTATTTTAATTATCCATCAATCTGCCATTTCTTTTGATCTGTCAAATCATTATTTGGTCTATAAAATGATTGAAAAGAGTGGAATAACGCCTACAACAATTCCCCAAAGCCCAGGGTGGGCCAACAGTTCATAGCCCAAAATATTTTGGGCTATAGTTTACTATAATATTAAATGTCAAATACTCTCGATTTTAGGAGCTGGGACCAGTAAACATTTGGCATTTATGATTAATGAATGACTTGGATGATAAATCCATTTTCTGTCAAACTATGTTCCCAAGAACTGGAGATGATGCATTTAAAGTGTGCCCATAGACGACACTCTAGACTCATACATACTGAACGTCAAGCAGCCATGTTTAATTAAATGCATAATGGCTTCAAAGTAAAGTTCGTCCATGACCTTTGCTTTGTAAATTAAGCATAATAGTCGCTGGAGTGCTCTCCGAGTCAAATCCTTACAATCTGCATCTCGAGTGCTGCCTCATGGCCATGCATTCTATTGCAGAGGTACAGGCAGCCACAATGGGGATGACTTATTGCCGAGCTTACAGAGATGAGAGGTTACTTGAAACTTGTTTTCGTGGAGAAGTGCATTTTCCATCCGGGATCTTTTGTAGAATGGTCTTGTTTGATTTGAGAGGTCTCTCAGGTTGAGGTTTAAATGCACTTCAGAGTCTCCGGCTCATTCCTTCCCTGGATGTATTCACAGAGCCCTGCACTTTTCACAGAAGTGTTGATCGCAAGAGAAAAGAGAGTTTTGTAACAAACATTTCATTTCATTTAATTACGTTTAATAGTCTTACTGGGGAGATTTATTTTTTCTTGGATGCAGCTGCAGGTTTTTTTTTGTAGATAATGAGCTTCAGAAGTGATCACTGATTTCAAAGTGCTCAACCATGTGTCGTCAGTTTTCCCTAAAAAATAAATATATTCCAAACGTTGTGTTTGAAAGTTACTATGTAAACACAGGGGGATTATTCAAAATGAGGCAAAACACTGACGAGAGATCATAATGAAATGCAAGCCACTGGTAAACCCAGTGCAATATGTCAGTGCTACAGTATGTGTAGCCAAACCGTGTGCTACAAGAGATACAATAGTAACACTGAAATGATTTGCTGTTTCATTTATTAGTCAATTGAATTGTTTAATTGACATTTGTCAGCAAAAATGCCAAAAACTTTGCTGGTTCCAGCTACCTTTTCATCTTTATTCATTTAATATTGACTGTTTGTTGGGCTAAACAAGCAACGTGAAGATGTCACCTTGGGCTCTGAGAAAGTCTAATGGCCATTTCTTTTCACAATTTTTTGACATTTTATAAACGAAACCATTTATTTATTGAGTCAAACAGATTAATGGTTAATGGAACCCATTAGTTACAGCCCTACAGGATAGCAAACACGCATCACATGCACACATAATTAAAATCTAAGCCCGGCAGTGTAACTAATTGCAAAAATATGCAACAGGAACAAGTGACATGACTGGGTAAATACAGTCTCGTGCTTAATTATATCCACTGGAACGATGAAAGAGCTTTATGATGGCAAGAAAAACATTTTCTGATAAATGACTTTCTGAAACGGTGCTATTTGAGAGGCTTATAGTTGAAGACGTTATTTGACAGAAGAGGAGCCTTGGTTTTAAAAGACCGTTCTACTGTCCACTGACTTCATCACAAGGGCACAGTGCCTGTTAAATAAGGGGTGATGGGTTAGGACCACAGGGAGGGGGGGGGGGGGGTGGGGGGGGATCAATACCGACATGGAAAACATCAATTAATTTCTGTCACAAAGATTAGTCATTCATCTGTGCCTTTTGGTGATTTTCCGCCAGCTGTGGTCTTTCTATTATTGATGAGTGTACAGTCGCAGCAGTCGGATCAGGCTGACAGACGGGACTGAGCGAACAGCCCTTCAGGCACATACACCATGCACTCTATCACTCTCTTTTGATACGCAGTAATACATACCAGGGTTAAAGGAGCATTATTGTAGCTTTTGCACATTAACTACAAATTGCCTAAATTTAACGACACCCACAAAGCCAACTGAAATGTGTCTGTTGCAGAGTATTGAGTACTGCAAACTGGCATCAAATGTCTTCTGGTCAGATTTGTAAGATTAATTTACCTACCGGTACTTATTTATTTTTTTCGCCAAAGTCGTGGAAGTAATATCTCAGGAACGCCTTGAGCAGATTTATTATGCCATTTGTTAAATAGAGAAAAGGGTTTTGAAGAAGCAGGACAGAGTCTACAGAGCCATGCTGAAGCTTTGTTCGACTCTTCTTACAGTGGGCACAGTGTTTGTAGGTTTACAATGAATGAAGCCTGAGTTTCCACCATCATTCAGCTTCGAACCGAGTGGCTCTCTCCATTTGCCTGATTGCCCCAAGATTACCACCTCTTCGCATGTGATTATCAGAAGGCAATTAAAGGTGTGCAGTTATGAGGAAGCAATAATCCGAGTCACCCATTTCCAAATTTAATATAAATGCGATTTTATGCTTTTCAAATTATCCACACACATTTTAGGTGCAATGAATTAAACGAGTAACTGTAAATATGAACTAACCTGTAAATACTGCAAGTATTCCTTCTAAATAAATGAACCGTGTCAATTGCTGTTTTACATCTGAGCTTAGATTTTTGCATGCTCATTAGTCAAACATTAATGAACTGCATTTAGGCTCCTACAGCGGTGCTTTGAGCTTAATGCTGATGTCGGCATGTTGACATCCTCATGCTAACGTGTCCAATGCAGTCAAACCCGTACAGTTCTGTTTTCATACCTTTTTTTTTACTGTGTTTCATCTACCTTCAAAGTCTGTTTGCATTCATTGTGTGCGTTCTACAGTGTAAATGTCCACAAAGTGCTGGGATAGGTAATTCATCACAGCTCACGTAATGCAATGCAGCGTAGAAGACGTGTCGAAGTACTGGACTCAGAACTTCATTGTTCAAGTCGGAAACAATGACGCAAGTCTGACAACAATTGCAGACATGTTGGACACTGTGAGGGAGCATAACTTTCGGAACTGGTTACTTTATCATTAACCTCCCCCCTCCTCTCTTCCTCTCTGCCTCCCATGTGCAGGCGTACTGGTGAAGCTGCCCAAAGCAGGGGAAGCAGGAAAGAGCTGCGTTTGCGGAGAACTGATCAGAGACCGGGGGGGGGGGGGGAGAGAGAGAGAGGGAGAGAGGATCTGGCTGAACATCCCTCAGGATGAAGAAAAGCAGGAGTGCCCAGGGGGTTCTACCAGGCGATGTAAGTACTGATTTTCCCAACCATTCTTTTGTGCAACCATGAATCCCTCCATGCATTCATTACACAGCCGCCACTTGTGATTTCTTTTTTTTTTAATCTGAAATCCTGCTTCTCACCTCGAAAGTTTACAGCCTAATTCTGCAGTTTGCACAGTTGCTTGTAAATTGTGTTTAAATGTTTGCCTTCCCTCTGTTCCCACCCGAACAAAGATACAGTGAGCTCTAGTGGGAATACACTCGGGCAGCAAGGTGCAGTATGTCGGTGACTCATAAACAGATGACTGTACTGTACACAACAGACCGCTATCCCGCAGGACACGCCGCAGAGAGCGAGGTGTGTGTGTGTGTGTGTGTGTGTGTGTGTGCTATAACAGAGACGCGGGGTAGAAGGACAGTGTGTTGTGTGTGTGTGTGCATGAGAGAGAGAGAGATTTAGGAAGATCACAGAGACAGAGAGTTGAGGAGTGATGCAGAGTTTAGAAGGAGGCTGACCGGGGAGAGGAGGAACGGTGTTAGAAGACAGTTCACACCAGGAGACATTTAGGGCAGGGACTGAGTGGAAACACGGATCAGAGGAGGAAGGACGGAGATGTGAGGGAGAGGCCCATCTGTTTCTCCTCTACGCCACCGGTGTTTATGACCGGACCGACAGCCAGATCATTTACGTTGATGTTGTCCAACAGGAGCTCAGAGGCCAAGCTGCATTCTGGAGGATGAAAGTTTTTCCTGCTGTGACTCCAACCCCCCCCTACAATTCACGACTGGCTAGTTACTGAATATTTATCATAATGCAAAACTCATATAATGGAGTTATTATTTTCCCCCTTTTAATAAAGGAAATGCATAGTTTAATTCCGCATAATTGCTATTAACGTCATGAATGACTCATGCTGATTTTTTACTTGCATACCAGTTGTGATTAATGAAAAGCTTTAATTATAAGCACCTAAAATGCTTCTTACAATCTACATGCGGGAATGATTGTGCCGGCTTGTTTAATGTTTAAAATGTTCCTCTGTTTCAGTGTACTTAAATAGATAGTAATTCTATTTTCAGCAGCTTACATGCGGCTCAAACGTTCCTGTAGTACATCCCAAACCTAAAGATATGTGTGAGTTAAAATATAAGTTAAAAAAAGTAACAAAGACAGAAAAAATTAATTCTAGAAAAGGACAATATTTGTAAATATCAATGAATTAGTAGTTAAATTATTATATCTTATCATGGTTTTAGTCTTTTCTTTATTTCACAGAGAAGTGAAATATGATTCTGTGAAGACATCTGCTGTTCTACAACCTCAACATCTTTGAGTGTCCGTCTCCCACCGTTTCATTCCCGTTTCCTTGGCTCCTAGATTCAATAATTCAGGCACCACATCAAGCCATGCTGTTAGAGCGTCACTGCTAGAGCTGTCTCCTTTATACCACCTTCTTCAAAAAGGCTTTTTGGAAGTATCCCAGAGAACACTGGAGTTGTTTAGACACAGCGGCCAAGAGAGGCCTTTCATCTTCATCGAGGAAAAACACCCACTCTGCCTCTGTTTGACACTGGAGATACTCTACCTCCGCTTCACACTCATTGTTTTACCTTTCATGTCGATTCCTGTCCTTTTATGACCATGTTCCAGGTACATCTGATGAATCCAGGTTTCTAAATGTACTGGTTTTAATTCTAATATTATCAACATCCTTATACACACACACTCAAAAGTGAATCAGCAGTATTCCCCTCTTCCAAATGCTATTTGGTCCACAGGCGAGGGGATCAATGAGGAACTAGAATTACATGTCCAGAAGTCAAAGGTGCAATCAATATGCAATTGATAAATAATTTGATCGTGGAATTTACAGCAATGTCACAGTGACATATCGACAGGAGACTATTTAGGTCTCTGATTATAAAGTTTGTTTGACGGGAGTGATTGTGTGAGAAGAAGCGCTCCCAGAACAGTCGTTGGAGTCGTGTTTTGCCAGATTTAATTATCACTCGTTTTTTCCCCGTCTTAAACAGACGGCAACAATGAATCAGACAAATTGCATTTCCTGGAATGGGTGGAGGACTCAGCAGAGCTGTGTTTATGGACAATCAGAAATCAGGAAGGCAGACTCCTGCCTCTTTTTGTGTTTATCGCTACTGTTCCCTCTTGTCTTCCCCTCTCCCTCATTCACAATGTCGTTCATGTTGCTTCTTTGCTTCCTAAATAGCGTGTCACAGTGGACACGGTTGGAGGTGGGATGTCTTCCTCTTTCTTTCTGTCTTCTCTCCCTTTAATTCTCTGTCTCACTTATTCACTCGCTCAATGATTTTAATTTGAGCCTTTTTTCCTTCTGACGTTTCCATTTGTCATGTCCCTTTTCAAGCCTCAGAGAGGTTTTCTCTGTCCTCAGCGAAGAGCCAATTTGGACATGAAGGGTGTACTTTTTAAAGATAAAGAGGACATTTTAAATGGGAGCAGATGACACTACTGGCAGCCCCTTGAAGAGCCCCTTAGTTACAGTTCTTTGGATGCATCAACTCAACAAGACAGATGTGAAAGGGCTTTCACTGAGGACCTTTTTGACTTTTTACCAAGCTTAGTTAGGCGCTGCTTGTCCTGCTGTTTGATTAGTACTAGTGTTAGTAGCTGAAACAATTATTTACTTGATAGACCTGTAACAATTTTAAAAAGTTGAACTAAATTCACTCAAATGTTAGGATTCTTTCAGTCTTCTATGATAGAAAGTTTAATACCTTTTGGGTTTTGGATTGGTTGGAAAAACATGCCGCATGGAGACATTACCTCGGGCTGCGGGAAACAGTTTGTAATTTGAGAAACTGATAAGTAGATTAATTTGTTAAAATAGTCTATAACCTTGGTTACCTACTAAAGCTAGACCAATAGATATGCCAGGACCCATATCGGCCAATATAAGCTCATTACAGATATATCATTACTGGTGTATATGTGGGCCAGTAATTAATAAGAAAATGCAGTACAGAAATGCATCATCGTAACATAGTGTGTCCACTGTATAGAGCACTGGTTTTTCAAATGTATAATGTCCTGCTTTGAAATCTGAGTCAAGATAGTTTTTTTTTTTTTTTGTTCTTTTTTTAAATAAACAACAATCTGCCAATATTTTTGGATTTCTCCAGTTTGAACGTGTGCGGCCTCGGTCTTATCAAGTTACGATTAGCTGTCAGTTGTGGCGTCGCTCTTTCTCCTGTCAACCTCTTTCTCTCACACTCAACTTCTTTGTCTACTTCGCCCGATACACAAAATAGACGACAAAATGTTTTCTTGTTTGAACCAAAGCCGCGTTCTAGGAATTCCTGGATCCTCCATTTGTCCCTCGGCATCGTTGTGCCTCCCCATCTCCCTCGTTCATTTGAAGCCTGCCGGGCGGGTTTCATTTACACTCGTGCGGTGAACATAAAGTGGAGAGTGATGTATGCACAATGAGCTCTGGCAGACCGCCTGTTTCCTCAGTGCCCTGGTTTGTTTACGACCCACTTGTCATTACAGTGAAGCACCCAGGGCTCCTTACCGAGACCCTCACACTCGACCAGACACATTAAACACACTATTCATATTCAGCGCTGCTTCATCAATATGTCAATTGGCCCGAAATAAGCTTTGATCAAACGGTTGTTTTTTTTCTCTTTGTAGTGAAGAGCATAAAAACATAAATGTAGGCAATATACGGTACGGCTAAATCAGCAACACCAGTACAATGCCATTCACAACATACCTGTAGTGTCATACAAACAACACTTACAAAATATGCAACTCAGTGAAATTGTCGTTTTTTTTGTCTCGTTTTCGATAAGGAGCCGTCTGTGGGACAATTTCCCACCGGCAGCACACTCGGAGTAGAATCGTGCAAAGTCCACAGGCGGTTTTCTGGCAACCTGCAGCTGCCTCCTTTGTCATGGCGACAGGTGGAAAAGGAGAGGGACCGGGTCAGGTCGCTAACACCTGAAGAAGATCCGGTGACCTGGACCAGACCCACGAGTCTGCCCATCTCTCTGCCCCGCATCGACATCACACAGGCGGACCCTGACAGGTAACGGAAGACCATCATCACACGGACACACTGTTTATGATGCAGTTTGCATATAGAAGCAATGCCACAATGTGTATAATTCATATTATATGTTAATTTGTTGTCTGATGAATTTAATAACATTTCATGGTCATTTGCCACTTTTCTGCAGTTCTCAGCTTTTTGTTCTTATTTTTTTTGAGAACTATGTTTATTTTTTATTTTTGTAGGAGCAGAATATTCAAATCAAGTCGTATATGTTTGGTAACAGTGGGAGGCTGGCGTTTTCTCCCATCTGCCTCCAACATTGGATTTGCAAATGAGCAGCAACGTTTGCATTTCAATTTTTGATTTTTAGTTCATCTCAGTGTTTTCAACACCTTATTTTCTTACAGTCATAACTGTAACCCTGTGGCCCAGAAAAGAACACAAATGTTGCTCGTTTCTAAGGCATCAGATGGTACAACATCATTTGGCAGTCATTTAACTGAATACACTGTTGTTGTTGTTGTTGTTGTTGTTGTTGTTGTTGTTGCTGCGTCTACCTCTGAGGCAGGATACACTGAGCTGCTGTTCCTTGGTTAGCATTCATGTAAGCAAAATGTTCTTTATGACGGCTACTACTTCACTTTATTGAATGGCAATTTGCCACATAACCCTTTTTTTCCTTTGAACCTCTATGACTCACCCCACTAAACCACCGATTATTACGGGCTCCCTTCAGAGATGTATTGTCCGTCGCTTTCATCTCTGTAACTCTCGTACTCTGCTCTAGTGCCTTTTTAGAAGCATGGGTTGCATTTATCTGGATCAAAGGTCAGCAGCTGGACAACTTTTGCTCTGTTTATTGCACGTCAGCTGTTATTGATCAGCCAATCAGCTTGTTGATGATGTTGTTTTGGATTTTGATTTGCATTATTAATATTGCAGGGGAGGGATTTCTACCAATCGAGTTAATCATAAATACCCAGTGTTTGAGGGAATATTTAGAAGCACAGTATCGTGAATTTGATATACCCGGGAAGGAGAAGTCTTTTCTTCAATATGTCTTTTTTTGGCATCTGATTACAACACAATAACTCCTTATTCTTGAACATAAAACCAGCGAGGCTCTGATAGTTTTAACAGTGTTATTTCAACTGTTTCTCTTGAAGGCCGTAGCTTTTAAAAAGGAAGGAAACCCCCTTGCATCAGACTTGGTTGTAACACAGCTGCATTAATGGAAGTCAGTGGAGAGAACAGGGAGCTCAGGTCGGACCAGGCCGACTCTGGCCAGAAACTGTCACCGCACAGCTCACCGAGATGCTTTCGCAAGCAGGTGGTGAACAAGCGTCTCCGTCGATACAGGCGCTTCACCGTGGCGAATACCTGGTAAGAATTTGGTCGGTGTGCTTTGTGTGAGAGGACGAGAAAGAGAGCTGTTGTTTCACTCTGTTTGTCTCTCTTTGTCAATTCTTTTGATTGTATTTTAATAGAGCTACAGCAGGTGCATGGTTATTGAGATGTATTTATTGACTCACACAGAGCCTTATTTAGCAGTAGTTTGTTTCAAGTTGCCAAAAAAATGTCCCTGCTCCAGGGTGAGTTAGAGTTCAGGAGAGTCATTACTCAAAGAGATTAAGTTTGTTGCCAATAACATACGAAGTGTTTGACGATGATAATTGTCTGCAGTGTAGTGTATTTATAGAGCCAAAAATCATGTTTATCTCAGAGGGATTTACAATATATACAATATACAACATGCTCCATCTTTGAAAGCTTCAGATTATGAACTCGAAAGACAAAGAAACGGGAAAGATCAAATCTTTGAAGAACCTCTGGAAAAGCAACAGATGGTGAACAGATATACAACAGATGATGTACAGTTCACACAGGAGCAGCAGCAGTAGTGGATTTAAAATAGGTTGGATCGTCCAGAATCTTTGTGCCGTTACAGTTCTACTCTTCTTCATGTGTTGAAACGTGTGAAAGATGATCACATTATTTCATCATAACATGTCTTTATCGTTGAAATAATGAAAAGTACAAGCTGATCAGAGCAGAGTGCCGAGGGTTTTCCTCTGGGATGAGCTTTACTCGACGTCGAGATGAAATGAAAAATGCCCTTTTAACCCTTTGTGCACCCGTTGAACAATATATACCAAAAAAACAAATCTCTTTTTTCGTAGTTTTATGTCAAAATCCAATCACCTTTTTTTCCTTTAAAACAAAATATGAAGTGTGCTTACATGAGCTGGTTTCAACCAATAATATTATGACAATCAATCCATCTGCAGCCTTAAGAGACACAGGAGGTGTGTGTGTGTGTGTGTGTGTGTGGAGCCACAGTCCTCTGTCGCTTTGTATCACGCTACGTTAAAAAAAACGCTTTATTTACTGGATCTGGTGTGTGCAGTCTGGAGTTTTTTTAAACATTTACTCTAGAGCAGTGGTCTTGGTTCAGAAAGTCAGCCTGTCTCTTCTGTCTGCACTTGGATGATGAAGGGAGGCTCTGGTTCTTCTCTTCCAAATGTCACCGTGTCAGTCACACTATCTGCCTATTGCCTCTAGAGATGAATGAACTCAACTGATGTGGACATACAATATACAAACACTGACATGGTGTTAAATTAACACTGAATTAATTATACACGGTCTTCTGCCAGAAGTCCTGTCTGTGAATTAAGACATTCATCACTGAAATCTCAGACGCTCACAGCCAGGCTTTTCTACCCTTATAGGTAATACGATTCTTGCATCTCATTCGCATTGGTGTTGGCGACCATGTTGGACTGTTTTATCTCTCGACAACATCTTGGAAAACCTTGTCCCACACACCTCTACCCTACTAACAGTCTGCAGTCTGGCAGTATTCTCTTGTGAGATTCTGATAATGCCGTTTTCATTCTTAATAAGAAGAAAAATCAACCTTTGTGTTTTGGCTCGACCATTTTCAAAATACTTAAAGAGACTTGCAAAGACAAAAAAAAATGGTGATTTGTGATGATTGTGAGCTTAAGTAGACGTGACCTGAAAGCCAGAGGTTTTGCAAACATGATTTTATTCCAATTGTCAATATTACTTAAAATCTGGATTTTCCCCTTTTATACCTCCCTTTTCAGTGCATATGCTTTTCATAGGACATCACAGGTAGCCAATCGTTGGGCGATTTGGATGATGAACGCACTGACTAATCTGCAGTGGCTTAATATAGAGGGGAAAAGGACAGACGGTCAGATAAACAGAGCAACTGCGAGCGTTCCAGCCCAGATCTGCCTGTCGGCGTCTGCCAAGCCTACGTTATTCCAGCACGTGGCCTGTTACTGCACAGAAACGGGGTCTGTCAGTGTGTGTGTGTGTGTGTGTGTGTGTGTGTGTGTGTGTGTGTGTGTGTGAGCGAGCAGCCACAGTAGCGGTACTTTGTGTTGCCTGATGAGACCGGAGGAGGTGAAAGAGAGATAAGAATGCCGCGGAGGTCCCCGAGGTGCAGGGTTGGGCACTTTGACTTCAGCGAGGAAGTGGTCAGTGGAGCACACCTCTCGGCTCCCAGGTGACTTTTTTTTTTTGTCTTTTTATTCTTCTTTCTTGAAACTATTTTCTTGAGCTAAACTCTTCATCTAGGACCGTCTCTTTGAGTGTTTTCAGCCTCTCTGTCTTTCTTTCCTCTCCAATTGTGTCTCGATGTTTGAGAATGATTGATGATCAGCACTTGGTAGATTGGTGGAATTTGAGCTTTACAGTACATTGCCAAAAAGAAGTGAGTTTTATTACAGTTTACTGTAGCAGATCTTTGCTGTGAGTGTACAGTTTCTAGGATCAGGGTCTGCAGAAACGATGCGTCGCTGTGACATACTGTGGTTCCCTGCTTGGGTCAGAAGAGACTTAATCGCTGTTGGTGAAGCATGTTAACGCTGTGTGAAGTTGGGATTTGGATGACGCAAAGGGCAACACGGATGACGTTTATCGCTCGGCCTGTGCGTAATCAGTGTTTGCACATTTCACATTAATCTGAGCTTTACTGGCAGAGGTGTGGGACTGCGAGCGTCTCCGTGGGATAGATATGTGCCTGTTTAATCCCAAATGTCGCATTGAAATGTGGGGCAAATGGCTAAGTGATCTTTGGGACAGTTGGTCCATTACGAAATAGATTTTTTAGAGAAGTTGACGGAGTGCTGAGTGTGTTTATGAAAGCATGCGGACACTTTTCTTACTGCAACTGAAATAAAGAATGAAATGTTAACGCGTCTTATATTATCCAAGCTAAACTCGGGTCTTAGCGAGGGTGATTCATGATTTGTGGCATCCGTTGTTCCCGCGGGGGCATTGATACTTTGACCTGTCACTCTAAACTCCATCCGACCCGATCGTCTGGTTGCACAATAGCGTGTCCGCTCCTCCTGCACCCACACCATGAGGACAAACCGATTATATCCGCTCTGCATCTGCGGTGGTTTCTCTGTGGCATCAGCGAGCATGCTGGGTAGATGGCCTGTAGACGTTTGCATTAAGTTTACACTTCGTATTAAACCGACTGCTTGCTGGTTTGCTTGTGCTCTGAGGATTTTGTCATGTCTTGATAAAGTTCTCTGATAGGACTTCCATCTGTTATCTGTTCCGTCTGTCTTCTATAATTGCATATTTTTCAATTCAACTGTGTATGTTGTTGTTGGTTTTTTTTCAAGGCCAGGAACACGCATTGTAAATTAGCTTTAGGTTTTAAAACTATTTGATTAAATGTTGCATCAGACATCTCATGTTTTCATTTATTTTATTCTGATTCTATTTATTTGTCAAGGACCATGTAGGGAAGCATTCATCTCAAGCACTGAGAGGAGATGCTTGTTCCAGATTAAACTACTGTACTTACTCCCCCGAGCAGGTAGATACAAGCACTACTGCATCTACTGGTTGAGTGTATCTGTCACTATACAAATACACAAGGCTGAATAAAAAAAAAACAGCTCTTTACTTACTTGTTGCACCTGAGTGGAGCTGTCATGGACGCACGGTATGTTCCAGTGAGACGCAGAGCAGAGCAGCAGTTTACAATAAAACTGCCCCTCCTCTCGCAAAGCACACTTGTTTAATGAGCACAATAGTTTGGTTTTTAGGCCGTGGATGGACGGGTGAGTAATCATCGTGGGGGTTTATGCAACCATCTCTTTCCTGGATGGGATTTGTGAACATGTTGCGCAAGCCAGTACTTAGAGGCAGCTTATTGAAAGTACTTAGTACATAATGATGATGATGATTTGATAGGCAATGATTGATTATTAGATTGATGATTGAATTTGAGCTACTCTCTTTTCTAACTGATTGCTGTTGTTAATCTCCGTCTTCTCTTAAGCTTTGAAGGGGAAAATGGTCCGTCGTTGTGCTGCAGTCCTTCAGACCTGCAGGCCTCCCCGGTTTCAGGTCTGGTTCTACATCCCAACGTGGCGGGCCATGGCCAGCGCCGGGAGTCCTTCCTGTACCGCTCCGACAGCGACTACGAACTATCGCCCAAGTCCTTGTCTCGGAACTCTTCCATTTTTGGAGAACTGTGAGTTGGGTAAAGGGCTGGGCCATGTGGTCTAACGTCATCTCAATAACCAAATATATATCACGATATAGCATGTTTTCTGCTAGTTTTATAAATAGTCTACACGAAAAGCCTATTTTTGTACGAACCTGTGTCGATTACATACTTGACAAATGAAAAGTATTGAGTATTTTCTAATTGATTCAAGAACTGTAGTGTGACAATAACTGTTCAAGTGATATTATAGAGAAAACATGAATAAATATTGGCCTCGCCTAGCTGACAGTGAATGTAATATGAGTCAAAGATGGCTGATTAATGTATTCTACAGGACAGTACAGGCAGTTTGGCTGCTGTTTTTCTGACATTGCGTTAGAAACTATATAGAAATATATAAATAATAGACCTTTTAACATCATTTTGACAACATATATCGGTTCTAATAGTTTTCACATCCCATTTCAGGCATGGAGAGGACATGATTGTGACTCCATTTGCTCAGGTAAGAGCTGATGATGAATAACATCAGTCATTCATTATGTTTTACTAGGTAGCATTTTTTTGGGAAACTCATTTTTCCCCAAAGGCTTTTATGATGTGAAGCACCTCATGAATCCACAAACACTGAGGTGTGATTAACCTCTCTGCCCCCTGGTGGCCTTAAATAGGCATGACTACGTCCTTTAGACTGAACAACTTGAACTGTAGTTGAATTGGTCCTTTTAACTTCCTGCTCTCTGATTGTTGCAATTAGCTCCAAACAACCATAATGTCATGTAGATAGTAGATACTCTGTGCACCTTATGACCAGCAGCACTATTTCAGATTGCAACCCAATGAATACAGCAGTTATTGTTTCCCACCTTGTTATAACATATTTAAGAGAAGATCCAGGTTCATGAACATGCTGACTTTAACCTGTTGCACATCAGTAATGCCTCAAGGTTAAGAATTGATTTGGATGGATGTGACTAGCACCATTCAGCATCGAGAGACGGCTGCAAAGACTGCACAACAGTCACTGCTAATCAACGCTTTAAATGACCCAGATAAAACAATAAGTCAGTCAGTCTGCATAAGCAGCTGCATTTCTATGCAAAAGAAAAAATACTTGCGTTTTTTTGGAGCAGCCATCACATTATCACAGTCCTCCATTCTCCTGTGAGTGTCAAATTGTAACCTGTAATATTTCTATATACCTTGTCATGCTGATATTTCAACTACTTCCACTCAGCCTTTGCCACTTGTGGGCTCCTTCTTCTCATTCCTTTTTTTACATTGATTTCTTTTAGGTTCTGGCAAGCCTTCGGACTGTCAGGAACAATTTCACCACCTTAACAAATGTGCAGTGTGCATCCAATAAGTAAGTCATATCCTAATGTTATTCTAGCATCTGCTTGTGTTTGGGAGAGTGACTACATGCTGCAGAATGTCTTCAAGTATGCGATGAAGGTTTTTGTACCGGGGGGCTTTTTGTAATTTGCGAGCTGATAGAAATTATTCTTCATGCCGATTTTTTAGCTTTCACGAATATGTTTAGATGCTATAATTCAAAATACCAACATGCCTCACTTGGGGGCGCCAATGCATCAAAAACGTTTGTATTTGCTGTTGTCTCATGAAGGAAGCACTCAAGTTAAACAGAGTGTAGATTCACACATACAGAGAGATTTGTGCTTTTGGTGCAAAAGCTGGTTTGCAGCAGCATTGAGTGACATTTTATTACATTTTTTGCTGGAAGAAGGGTTTACTTCATCTCTCATATGTGCATGAAGGCTCCCTCTGATCACTGAACCAGGTCAGTGGCTGCAGTTGCATCAGGTTTGCCAGAGGTCCATGTGACCTCAGAGAGAGGTCACAATGAGCCCAAACTGCAATTAGACACAACGATATCGCGTGGATCTGTTTTGTGTTTGTGCTGTGGCAACAATGACTGCTGCTTTAACTAAATCACACTGTAAAAAATATGCAGCCCCTTGTTAAACACCAGGGCACCAGATTTGAACAGTTTCTGGCTTGTTTCTCTCTGGTTGCAGGAGGTCTCCTGCTGCGAATCAGCCTTCTCTCACCAAAGTCTGTCTGTCAGGTGAGTCCTATCATAAGCCTTCCATAAGCAATGCATTGCGTTGTTTTTATTGTGATTGTTATTGATTAAGGAAACCGTGGACATGACAACAAATTCCCATGCACTGAAGGAAAGACAGGGTGAGAACCATGTAAGGAGATTTAATGCTTGTGATTCAGATGAGGTGGATGTGAAGGAGAGAAAGAAAGAGGGAGGAGGGAGGTGGGGATATTGGTTCCTGCTGCACTGGTTCTTCAAGCATGATTGACGTCAGAGCGGCATGCACACGGGTGCTCTCCACTTCCTATCAGCACAGATGGGCTGATGGGAGTGAAATACAAAACAACTGCAAGTCTTATTGTCCTTCCTCCTCCACACTTCTCACAAACCTTGACCTTTGCAGAGTAATCTCTGACGTGCGAAACCATCTTGTTATTGGCATAGTGAAGAAATGAGAAAAACAAGTATGATTAACCCAACTTTAGATTGCTTTGAAACCTCTTACACACAGTACACTGGTGTTTCTAAATTAGCCTCCTACTCTAGTTTCACCATAGAATATCACCGGCGTCATCTTTTCCTGAGCATACAAAGAACATTCAGTACACCTGCCACTACAGTAAATAATAGTAATTGTTCAGGAGGAGGCTACAACAATTAACAATATCACAAGGAAAGATGCCCTCATATCCTCCCTTGTGCTGCTTTCTGTCTCAGGAGAACAGATTTGCGTCCTGTGTTTAGTGAGGCAATATCCCCAATTGTGGAAAACGTATAGTACCTGCGTCTTTCTGGGCATGAGCTCAGTGTAGATGGCTGATTAGGGGCTCTATGAGTGTTGTGTGCCATACTGCAGGAAGATGGTGAGGTAAGACACAGACGTCGCTCTAGGGAGAGTAAGAGATATGCCAGATCGTTGCAAGGGAGTGAGATGCGAAAGCAAGAAAACACAGCAAAGGTCAGAGAGAGACGTCACAGTTTCGAAACCTTTTAATCAGATGCGATATTACTGAAGCAGAAAAAAAAAGGTCGGATTGGATGGAATAAACAAAAAGAGCCGGAACGTGACCACAGCACACTGAGTGAAAGTGCACAAGAAGCCGAAAAGTTTGTGTGTGTTTGTGCGTGCGTCACTGCAGGCTGTTTACACTGTTAACCATTTTACTCCAGTAACGTGACGGGATTGTAGTTCCCATCATGTGAGTTTGCAGTTTACGCTTCACATTTTGGCCCCCATCACATGCAGTCCAGTGAGCCCCGCTGCCAACAAAGGGCTCCCTCTTCCCTGTCTGACTCAGAGTACAGGCTTCGCTCTGTATTACGCCTGATAAATAGTACTTTTGAGGAAAAATGCTTGATCATGACATCTTTCTCCGTCAAGGACCGGTGATTAATCTGTAACGGATATCATCACGAGCGTTAGATGGGACTCCAGGGTCCATGGTTATTCATAGACCAAGACGGGGATGTGAAATCTCATCGTGTTCTTGGGGAAGGGGGGGGATGTTCTCTCTGGATGGCCTTCAGAAATGAATGTTAACACAATGCCTTCAGAAATGGATGTTTCAGGCAGTGCTGCTCAAAGTGGGGCCTGTTGGCCCAAGTAGGCCGCTGTAGTTAACCTTAGATCGACCCACTATGTGAGAAAAAACAGAAACTAATGTGGTTTTGTGTAACCTGTAAATATGTCACACAATTTGACCATAGACTGTTAACATTTTTCAAATGCCTCTTGAACGGAAAAAATTATTATTTAAAGGAATAGTTCAACATTTGAGGAAATTAACCCTTTGTTTTCTTCCCAGGATTTAAATGGAAAGTCAATACCACCCTTGTATAAATGTTGTGTAAATATACTGTAAGTTTACAGTATATTTAGTATATGTATCCGTACGGATCACCCCTCACGGTTCGGCACACATGTGAACCGCGGATTAATTGCACAGTTTAACGTTAACCATCACAGTGTGAAATAAAGTTTTACTGACATCGTTATCCGCCGATGTTCAGTATAATATGCAATCAGGACGTCGGCGTTCATGCTTTCTGTTTGCCGATCTCTGATAATGTTACATTGTAAACAACCAATCCGTGTTTAAATTGACAGGAGAGCTAACGGTGGCAGCACCGCTAGTGGAAAACAAACGATTCCATTTAGTCACATTATGATGCGTTCAGGCTCTGTTCAGTGAAAAGGAGTATTGGGAGAAGGTAAATTATAACGTTATGATGTTTTCACATGTGACCTCGTAAAATGTATATGTGTTTGTGAGAAATTTGAATAAATCCAGTTGTTTTCACAGCAACATAAATAGATATTAGAGAGGGAATTATGAGCTGTTTACACTGAGCAGCTTATAATACATCATTAAAACTACTAATGACAAGATTTGGTTCCTCCTCTTATCGATCCTTTGTGGCTCCTTCGACCCCTCCTTCTTTGCCGTGGCTGGCACACCTCTGCTCACTGCTGCACATCTCCTTATTTGGTATCACTGCTTCACCTCTTTGCTCCGTGCCTGTAAAGCCTCGCTCAGAATATCCCTATATCTGACCCTCAAGACTTTTATGGTTTAATACATTCAATGAGTTAATATACTGTAACATATAATATCCTCTATAAGTAAACATACTCTAAACATATAATACATTCCATAAGTAAATATATTTGTGACTCTTAACATATCTTTGACTCCTTAACATATTTTTGACATTCTTATTATTGTGACACTTTTATTCACCACTAGGGGTGCTAATAATCATACTAATAATGTTTTTAATACTGAAATCCTTCACACTCTTATCAGTGATACGATACACATTCTTAGGTGAATTATGTTTTATTTAGTAATCTTACAGAGTTGAGTTGTTTTCAATCCTATTGAATGAATTAAGGTCGCTTGGGCACATCATTTTGCATCTTATTACAGTATCCTTCAGTATTGCAATGTGTTTCCAGCACTCGATTGGTCTGGAGAAACAGCTGAGCGTAGCGTTGTTCATTAACTTATATTAACGTCGCGGTTCATTATTCATCCGGAAAGTAAACAGCTGTTTTTGAGGTACACAATTAAAATGTTCATTGATTAAAAACATGTACTTAAAAAAAAAAGCATTTAAATGGAGCTTGTTCATCAAAACATTTGGATGATCCTCCTATAGAGGTCCAGGTAAAGCGCTCATGCTTGCGTCATGCTTGCTTGAATCACTCCTGCTGGTCAGAAACCGTGTCCACATCTGGGCAGCGGGGGCACCAGGAAGATTTTGTCACCGTTGTTGATCTCTTGTCATATGTCTTTGTGGGATGTATGCCAGCTGTTCAGAAAAGACAGTTACTGCAGTTTAACCTGTGCAAAAATACTTCAGTATTCCAACAAGCCATTTCTCTGCCTTCAAACTAAATAGACACCTGACATTGTGCGTACGCTGGCCTAGGGCGTGAGGCCCCACATAACACGCATTACTCATCCATCTTTTGTCTCTTCCTGTAAACATGTCCTGAAGTTATTAAGACTGATCTGAAACAGGTTTTTTTTGACAGAATACAGAGGAAGAATAGCACGTGTTAGTCACCTGTAATTTCCGCTTTGATTCCAAATAACAAGGAGTCACTTTTATATGGGAGCAGGAGATTCTGTGTGTAGTTGTGTAGAAGTCTGTGTGGACATGCCGACAGGTGCAGCATGAAATATACAGCAGAAGCCTTATTGTAAGGTCAATGCAAAGCAGTGGTGTCTGTTTTTAATGGCCTGGTAAACTGTGAAAAGTATTTAGAATTAAAGATTTGAAGTATCTTCTATTTGGTAGCGTTGTTGTTGTTGTGTGGTTCTGATGAAAGTGGTTAAAACTCGTAATGTTTTGGATGATTTCTTGTGGAGGCCCATATTGTTTGTGACAGGTTTTAAATATCATTACTGATGATGAAATGCACTCCTTCACATTTGAAGTAATGAACAAACGGCTGACCACCAAACTGACAAACCAGAACAAATTCGACCTGTCATTTTTTTCCGTCTGGCCAGTCCGCTCCACTCCCCCTCTGCAGAAGTTACTCTGCTCCGCAGCTGGAATCCGTGTTGGGTTTTCCAGGCTCGCAGTCAAGAGGAGAGGATCTGGAAGGCTTGGAAGCGTGCAGCCTGGTTAAGTATTTGAATTATGTCATTGACGTCAGCACAGTCATAAACCTTGCTGCAGCCCATCCCTCAAGCCAGGCCCGTGCCAAACGCTGCTCCATGGTGCATTGTGAAGGAGCTGTCAAGCAGGCCCTGATGAGCTGCGTGTTAGTGTTAGTTTAGCTGTTGAAGCCTTTTTGTTTTGACAGGTGAGGAGATTATGCCCCAGTTGTAAACTATGAGGACGCATAATCAGGAGAGATGAGATTGTTTGTGAGAAAAAGATGACGTGCGACGGTTGTGGTTTCAGGGCTGGACCTACTGTAAATGTCACCACGCCACAGGTTCCTTGAAACATCACACCCCTCTCATTATAATATTATTATTATTGTTAGTGTATCAAATGTCTCGTACAGTAATCACTTATATTATCCAAACACACCTTGCATACATTTTTTTTTTATTCTTCTGACAATGGGTGAAACGACCAAAATGAACCCGAATATATGCACACAAATGCCCCCAATACATTGATATGATAAAGATAAATTAATTATACATTTCATATACATAACACTATGTGGGAAAACATGTTGAAATAAGGAAGCTTTAATTCTGTGATTATTTCTTTTACACAATTACATGACTCGAGAGCAAAGCTTGTTTTATTGACGTAGGAAAGTCACAGATCAAATTCAAGTCTTTTCCCACTAGGTGTGTACGTAGTTGACTGTTCACCTATAAGCATTACACAACTCCTTTGTGTTGCTATCTGAATGGACATCTATTTGATATAATTAAGGTGCTTTCCTCTCTCTCTCTTTCTGTGCTTGATAAAATCATTTTTTTCTCTCAACTTCTGAGTAAACTGACGTACATCGGGGATGATGCAAAGGTGATTCACCTCTCTGTCTCCGCTTCATGTGAGGTGTCAAACACAAACTGCACTGAGTCTGTGCGCATATCTGTTTCAAAGTGGGTTTTTTTTCTTTCACGATGTGGTACGGTCAAGATGAGGAATGTGTGTTTGCGTACATGCAGATAGCTCGAAGCGGTTTACAGTTTAACTGGGATGACTCGAGTCTTTCTCATTGACCCTCTGTTGTCACTAGCCTCATTATCTCCCGACGTATATCAAATATGTATGAATAAACAAGACCGAAGCCATATTAGTCACTGTGTTAAAGTTCCCATGAAAGCACAAATACTAGATAAGCAATCTCAACTTTACGTCAGACCTGTAATGCTGCTGACACACCAATGCTTGCTGTTGCAAGTACATACTTGCAACAGCAAGCATTGCAACAGCATGCAGATTAAGATTTTACATACGAAACATGAAATAATAGACACTGTTGTAATAGTATTATGGATTGAACTACCCAACAGCATATTCAATTTCCCTGACCAGCTACAACATTATAAAGTCCCTTGCACATTAGTGCACCAATACAAATGATAATGATTCAAGAAATCGAATGATTTAACACCTTTCTGCACCAGTTCGTGCATTTCATTTTGATACTTCTACTTAAACGTTTGAATGCAGGACTTTTAATTGTAATAAATAACTTTTTAATTTAGTTATCACTACTTTTACTTCAGTAAAGGATCTATAGCTTATCGGTCGTCGGTGTAATAGACGAGGCCGTTCAGCTCTGCACACCAAACTTCAGCCAGACAGCAAAGGAAGCAGGTTTTTTTGGGGGGGGGGGGGGTTAGGTTGAGAGCACAGAGAGGGGCAGTGTGAGGTGGATGTGAGCGGAAGGTGTTTCAGGCGGGAATGGAGGTTGGGGGGGGGGGGATGTTGAGCGGAGCCCTGCTCGTTGGTGCAGTTGATGGCTCTCACAGAGGCCGGTTTGTGGCCCTTTAGGGGAGAGAGTTGGAGGGAAAAGGGGGAGAGAGGGGAGGCAGACGGGGTCTGTCTGCACACTGAGGTCTGTTGTCCTCTCGGCAGCCTCCAGCATATGGCCGAAGCATTAGGAACTCATCGAAGAAAAAAACTTCCACTGAAAAAACAGGCTGGAAAAGTAGCTCGCACTCTGTCTGGGAGCAGGTTTTTCAGACTGAAAGTACGTCACGCCACCTTTGACTGGTGACATTGTGAAACGTCTGTCAGCACATTTAGCACTGTATTCATGATCAACCACAGGCAATGATAGATTCAGCAGTCCCATCTACTCCTCCTGCGTGCGTGTGTGCGTGCATAGCTTTGTTTTCATGCATCCAGCTGTTGTCGTTTTTAGGAAAACGCAACAGTTGAACATGTGAAGTTCTGCTTCAGTGTTCTTGCTGTGGGCGAGTGGCATGAAGCCAGACAGCAAAAGCAGTGAATCTTTGTTCTTCACTCTACATCTGAGTTTTATTTTTTTCATTTTACTGCCATCAGTTTCTGGAGTTTGCGTGTGAATCAGCCGCCAGCTTCGAAATGACCTGAGTCCCGGTCATACATGCGGTGTGTGGACGAGCCAAGCCTTTGATGATTCACGGCTTCCTCGTTAAAATGTCTGATGTCTCTATATGCTCTCTTTTGAGGAAGCAGGGGCCAGGATGTGGTCGCACCTTCTTGGCAACATCTCCTGCCCCTATGGCTCAAGACGGCCGCACGTTGGTGTATACCCCATTTCAACAGCTCACCACCTTGTGCATGAGCTGCTTTGACGCTGTGCTTTCTGCTCTGTGTCACTGACTTTTACACGGCTTGGATGCCAGTGGTTCCTGTGAATAGTTTGAACCGGGAAGCTTGGCATCCAGCGGTATATTATAGCCAGGGGTTCTTTGATTTCTCCAACCTGGAGCTCAAGTAAAGGAAAATTGGTCTGACCACAAGGAATGAGGCTCGTGCTAGCAGTCGTTTCTCCTGTAATCCGAGGAACCGGTGGCATGATTTCTAATAGCCGCAGTTGAGTTTAAACGGTTGAAACTTAACTGTCATCATGTTGTTCTGATATCTTTCTACCGTGGGAGGTTTCCTCAACTGCGCATATTGTGTCTGAGATTTCATTGAAGTTCTTTGTGAAACACCGCCTGTTCCGAGTCTGTACGCCATCACTGTGCTTTGAAGTTGCTTTGATCCACTATATTGACGTAAATTGGGGTGCAGCACGCTGGCTGTCCTGTTGTGCTAAGCATATGGGGTAAATTTCTTCCATGTGTGAAGCCCTATGAAGTAGAGATCAGTCTTTTCCGTAGAAAAAGGAAGGTGGGGAGATCCAGATGTGCTCAGCGTTTTACTCCCTCCGGGTCAGACATTTGTAGAATCAACATTCTTCCTGTTATATCAGGGAATGATCCTTCTTAATTTGTTTCCTTGTGTTCTATCATCTCGGTGCATTTCTCATAAACTCCCTTTTTCCTTCTGAAGTGTGCGGCCCGACCACATGTGAGGCATAGCTGCTAACGACGTAGCGCTTTCTTTCGGATGACAGTTACGATTGTCCTCAGCAGTCCCTCCGCCATTCAGTAATTCCGCTCCATGTTTTTGCGTGAGTTCATGGCCAAAGAGGAAGCGCTTTAGTTTCTTTGGCACACAGCGAGACCCCGGGCCTGGTCGCCCCCCCAAATCCAGGGAGTCAAAGTTTGCCTCTCGTGTTGCTTGTGTAAACACAGAGTTTGCTGTTTGATATGTATTTTTTTTTTTTTTCTCCCTCAGAGAGGTTCAGAGAGGAGAGAACCAGTTTGTGGATTATGGTGGTGAGGTGTGTGTGTGCTGCTCTCGCTGCAGTTCAGCAGAGAAAAAGCCTCGAAGTGGTCTGCATGTTTCAGAAAGGAAGTCATCGGGAGTGGAGGGAGTTAGAGCATTTTTTATTTTATTTTTGCAGCAGTGACAAAGTGCATTTAATACGTTAATGTGGGTTTTTCTCTTTTACTCCCCTCTGTCCCCTTTCTCTTCTTCCTCTCCTCCCCATAGCTTTAGTACGTTAGATACAGAGATTCATTTGTTTGGGTCAAAAACATCATAAAGATCAAAAAGCCAAATTGGTCTCTTCACCCAAAGCCCCTCTGCAGGCAGTGGGTTTGTACCTGTATGTACATATTTTTTGAAATCATTTGTATGTGTTTAAATGGGGGGGGGGGGGGGGGTCACAGACAGCAGGAGGCATCAGACAGTTTGCACACCACTTGTTCAGCAGAGTCAGAGTGATACTAAGAGGGGGGAAGAGCAAATGAGAGGGGGTGGGCGGGGAGAACCAGACAGAGTGGGAGGGGGTTAGAGGAGCGCGAAGGAATGAGGGAATGAGGGGTTATGGAGAGAAGGAGACTACAGAGAGAGAGAGAGAGAGTCTGCAAACAGTGACTCTCGCCCTCAGTTTGCCCGAAACTCTCTGAGGTGGTGGAGGAGCGTAATGAGATGAAGGAGCTGTGTGTACACACCTCCCCCTCTTCCTCTGCGTCTCCCGGATGTCCTGCGAGCCAGTCCTCCGTAAGATCAAGCCACACTGGGACCCTCGGACCCCCACGCATGGTGTCGGGGGGCTCTGCTATGGACATGGATCCTCTTGGGCCTGAATACGTGTCCATGTGTCTGTTGGCAGATGAGTCCTACCAGAAGCTGGCTATGGAGACCATGGAGGAGCTGGACTGGTGTCTGGACCAGTTGGAGACCATCCAAACCTACCGCTCTGTCAGCGACATGGCCTCTAACAAGGTAGGACAATTTAGCCTCCATATTATTCCATGTGTATGTGCAAACAGCGCATTTGACAATTGGATGATCGGAATCATGCATCATCTATCGATGGCAGGTAGCGCCTCCTCCAAAACTCCAAGAGGTCAGACAATTTAATCAACTGGCATAGGAAGCGTTTAATCTCCAAATTGACGAATAAACACTGATATGCTCTTATGATCACATCCTTAAGTGCAACTTAAACTCTTAATATATGTTTAAATGTGTCATTGACCACAGGCACACAGCACACCTACACTATATATTGTGTGTTGGAAAGACGATTATTTCAAAGGTTCAATCCCAGATCTAACTACTGTTCAATTTTACAGAATCATTATTGTTATCACAGTATGTATTCTGTAAAACGCTATCGACACTGAGCTCGTTATGGTGACCTGACTGACTTCTTGTACACAGCTGTACAATTAGCCTTTGTTGCATTGTGGTTGTCAATTCCTGCGGTGTATGCAAAATGTAAACGTTTGCCACATTGACGCACTTGCAAAGTAACAGCCTTTCTGTGGTGGTGTATGAGCTGGCATCATCATTTTATGGATCTCCTGTAATAAAGAAATGTAGAAACCATGCTTTGTTTTGCATACACGACTACTGACTTCCCATTGAAATAGCATACTCCCCTGTATTCCATGGAAAGCGCTGTTCTACTTCAATGTCTTTTACCTATTTCAAGCTATGTGAGACGTTGGGTGTGTTGTACTACCAGGCTGAGCTTCAGATGTACATGCAGTAGGAATTCCAACTGCACACAGATGCATTTGTCATTCATGTAAATGTGGGGATGTTGGCTCCGTGGGACATTGGTCCAATTTTTCAAGTGACGTCATCATAAAAGGTCACACTTAACTGACAGACGTCCGTTTGTCCGGACTGTAGTTTGAGATTAACGGAGAGAATTAGAACTCGTGGAGGAAAGTCCACACTAGCTTTAAAACTCCACTGATTTTCAATCGTATCTTTGTAGCTTAGTCAAAAGAATTATTCACAGGTATCGTCATTGCTTTTTCTGTTGCTGAGGCAGAGCATCTTTTATATGAATATTCTTCCACTAGCTATGAAGGGGGGGCCACATCTATGGTGTGTCTGTACAAGGAAGTAGTGTTGAAATAATGGCTGATGTTCTGTGCTGAGGTTTGTGTCCCAGCAAACATTTCTGCATTGCTTACAAATGTGCTAATGCCATACAGTATTGCATGTAACAATATAATGCATATCAATTAACTGCAGGTGAGTCAAAACAATGAATGTACCATAATCATTTCACCGAACAAGCATGTCAGGAAACATTAGCAGGCGTTGTGCTTTGGATGTGACTCTTGTTGACAAGTGGCTAAACTTGAACTGCATCAACTGCTACATCCATCCATCCATATATTCTTCCCATTAATATTATAAAATGTATCCGGCTTGAAGTTCATATTGACTTTATTTGAAGGACTTTCCCTAAAAAGCAAAAAAGTTTAAAATAAGTAGAGCGTTGTTCACCAACTTAGCGTGCTAACATTTGCTAGTTAGAAATTAGTACAGCTGAGTCTGATGGTAATTAGCCTCGCAGATATTCAATTATTTACCATGGAAAACTACAGGATCACTAATTTCATGGCAATCCATATAGTTGTTGAGATATTTTACTACAGAACAGAAATTTCAACCTCATGATGATGACGGAGGAATGATCAAAGTCATTGGAACATCCTCTGGGCACCATGAATATCTGTGCAAAACACGAGACAAATAGACGTTGCCATCCCTGCTAGCGTGGCTAAAAAGATAAAGCATCCATTTTCATCAATTGGCATGACAACATGTTGTTTTGAATCTTTAAAAAAAATCAAATAAATCAGCTTTCTGGTTGAGTGAATCTAAATAAAGACATTGTGGTGTTTCAAGGCAACACAGAGCGGCGATTTGGAACTAATTACTTCCCTTTGCTTTGGTGATCGTTTTATGTGCGTATTTCATTTGTGCAAAGCTCAACCAACTTACTCTACAGTGCACAGGATTGCTCAAACCCCCACGCAGCCAGTGGAGACTGTATGGCGGCGCCGGATTATAAACACCCAGGGTGGTGTTGTCCATTTCCGTCCGTATTCTACACTGTGGTCTGAGGGCGGATCGGGATGGGGAGGGGTGTTGTCGGACCGTAACGGGTGACTGTGACCGTGACACCAGCTTCCTGTCTTTTTATTTCCCGTGCCCCCCCCCCCCCCCCCCCCCCCCCCCCGGCTGCCTCTGCTCCCCGACAACAATAGCTTCACTTTGGCCATGCAGCCAGGTTGAGTCTTTACAGACTTACAGACAACCGCGTCACTGGGACTTGTCGAGACAATGAGCACAAGGCCCTGCAGACGCACACGAGCACATCCACTCGGTCAGGCAGGCCGGGCACATTGTTCACCCTGAGTCAGAGTCCTCCCAGTATGACCCAGCACCACCACTAAGCATTGTTGACCAACGGGTCAACAGTTTATGATGTACAGTTAAGATTCGGCAGTGTTCTACATCGTTGTGCAATTGTACAGCGAGGGAAAGAAATCCTTTGTTGGTCCACTTGCAAAATTTGAGTCATTTCATCATTGCACCCTTAATGCGTCAGCATCTGCAGGCTTTTGCTGCTTTCCAGCATTTAAATGACGTGATGTTTGACAAAGAGCCCGTTTCTTTTCGGAAACCAGAGGATGTAATCGAGCCCACGATCAAACCCCAGGGTGTCTCCACATTCGGTGTCCAAGGGCACAGGTGTGTCCGGGGCTGCGGGGACCACACACACCCTGCTGACCGCCAAAGCCTGGTCGCTGTGACCTCAGAGCGTGGGAGCGGCTCCCCCTGCCCCTCACTATCATTAGCCTTCGCCACACTTCCATGCTGATGCTGGTGACGGCCTTGGACAAACACCGCCATCTGAATCCAGTTAGAGGAGCTTAGCGCTTTGCGGGTTAGCGTGCGAGCGAGCCCCCCGAGCAGAGCGCGAGCGAGTAGGAAACTTTAACTCACGTGTGGTCACTTCAACTTTAAAGCACCGCCGTCTTCAGAGGGGGAAAAAAAAAATGACAAAATGATTGAAACAGATGTAGTGGTGGGTCTTGTAGCTGCTGCAGGGGTAATGGACATTAAATTACAGTGTTGTGATTCAGTTTGACTGAAAGGGTGCTGAGCAGATCAGACAAGCTGCTGTTGTGATTTTGATGCCCAATTGTAATTGAAAAGTTTTACCTCTGAAATCTGCTGATATCATGGAAAATAAGCCTTTGGAAGGTAAATATGAAACCTGCGTTCACTATAACCCTATTCTTACTTTTTTTTATCAACACCTTCTAGGAAATGTCTCTTTCTAATGTTCCTGAACTGTGAAAACCACCGTGTGTTGGCACTGTAAACATCCACGCGTGGGGACAGAGGCAGCATTGGATCACTCTGGACTTTGTCAGATTGCACAGCAGAGGTATTGCAATATGCAGTCACGCTGCAGTCCTCTCCGTCTCTGTTCTGCTTCAAAGTCAAGTTCAAAGTGTGCTGTGAGAACTGAGCTTGGAAACTTGGTCCATTTGACTTTCCTGCCGCAGGGCTGATTGTGTGCTAAACACCTTTTCAGTGATGAACTCAGGTATGTTAGTTGTTTGGTGCCTGAGGCCATTGTTAGGAAGCGGGATGTCTACCAGTAAACGGACTGAATTACTCTCAAGTTTAAGGGAAGTAGGTGGTGACACATATTCAGGCTTGTGTCGGAGGGAGGAGCTATCGACCTTTTGTTAGACTGTGTAGGCCAGTCAGTCAAGTCAGCTTTATCGCTATATGTTTCCTGCCTGACTCCACTTCAGAAAAGAGAATCGAGGGGAGGAAGCAGGCAGAGTCTCAGACGAACAAGAGTTATTTTTTTCGTGAAACTTACCAGGATTTATTTCGGCTTGTTTTTGTTAAGTGACAATGGGACTATGTTCTGAAAAGCAGATGCAAAACTTTGGCATGCTTACAAGTTTGAAAAAGGTGAGTTAGTTTTCGAGCCGCTTGCATTGTTCTGTGAGAGTGTGGTTATACATTAATTCATTCATAAAAAAAATGTATTCTTTAATTCATTTGATCAGCGGTCATTTCTTTGAAGAACATGGTTAAATGTTATTTTACTCATTGCATTGAGAATTTCTTGGCTTGCTTGTTTGGATTCAAGCCAGTAAGACTAAACAGTGGTGTGGTGGCATATTTAGCTTTAAAAACACTTTTGACACATTTTGTGTTAATGTAAATTAGTTACCGGTAGTTAGCATTGCCATACTGCGAGACAATGACTCCAGTGTGCGCCTATTTTGAATATTCAAAGTTTATGAGGCATCCGCTCATCATCTTCTAAGAACTAACCACAAGTTGTTTTTTTTGAGTGAATGAAACTTCTCGAGGTTGCCTAAGACCGGGGTTTGTTCTCCGCGTGAGCCCTCTTTGCTAACGTCAAAGGATGTATGAGTTAGCGACATGCATTGAGTAATCGTCTGTCCTGAACACACTCATAGACTGGTCATCATGCTGTGCGTCTGAGCTGAACTTTATGACGCCAGGTGACTGAAATGTGTCTCTCTGTGGCTGATTTTTGTTTCCTAGAGATCACACAAATCCATGCTGCTCCACTTCTATAAAGAATCAATTACGAGCTCCCTTTGAATGGAATAAAGTCCTCGCATTCCAAGCTCACATTTTTTTGTCCTTATGAGCTCTCTTTGATTTTTATGGACTGCCTCTGGCAGTCGGGGTTTTAAAAGCAGCCCAGGATTTGAAAGTGATATTCCAGTTTCACAGTCAAGTAGATGTTAGCAGTCTGCTTGACAACTAGTAGACAGCTGTTGAGATCTGAAGAGAAAGGACTCCATTGTAAGAAATAAAAAAGCCCTGGCAAAAGGCATTATCTCAGCTTTTTTTTCTTTTGAAGGATTGATTGCACTGTTATCCCATTGCATTCATTATGAAGACGAGGGTGTGATTTTGCATTACTGCTTCTCTTTGTTGACAAGAAAAGCTATTTTGCATCAGAATCTGCCTTCTTCAACAGAAGCTGTGTCCTTGTTTGTGTGTTTTTACAATGTCTAGGCTAGTTGTGTCAATCCAGTGCATCTCTGCTACAGATTGTGTGTTGTACGGTTGTACATGGTTGTGTGTGATGTGATGCAATGAGTTTAGGGGGTGGGGGGGGGGGGGGGGGGGGACCACCGTGAGAACGATGGCATGGGCCACGTGACTCTGTTGCCATGGCGTTCAGGTTGACGTGCGATTGGTGGTCCTCTAGTGGGCGGCAGACTGAAAACTCTCATCCCGTTTGTCTCCCATCACCTCGGTTAGGGTAGACAATAGCTGAAATTGAGAACAAGAACAGGTCTTTAAAATGTCCTGGAATGAATATGAACTGGAATGTCTACAGCAGTTCATGCAATATGCAAAAATAAAGACTGAACCCCAATCTGGTAAATGAATACGCGCCGTCTCCTCATCCACGTGATAAACGCTTTGAAGCCTCACATTGCGCAGTATGCGTTTGGATCTGTTCTGCATTACTGAGCAAGGAGAGCCAATCGGGAAGGGAGGGAATCCGAGTTGGGGAGGGCTGAAAGAGACCGTGGGAGGGGGTTTGCAGAGAGCTCAGGAGTGAGGGAGAAAGCTAGAGACAGAGAGAGAAAGATGTGGGGGGATTCTCCAAACTCCGATTATCTGCAGTGCTGTGCATGGCTCGATGTCTAGCGAGGGTGGGAGGCAAAGGGAGAGAGAGAATCCATCAGTCTGCCACAGGGGACTCTACAGCTAGCGCTCACCCCCCCTCCTCTCCGCCTTTCTCTGTCCCTCGTTTCCTTTCTCCCTCTGTCTACGAGCCTGCCCTTCCTCCCTGCCTTGCTAAATCCGGGCTTGGGAAGGCTGGATTCCCCCCCCCTGCATGTCACTGGATGCCATTTGGATGGTGGCAGGAGGATAAAGAGGTTTAGAGAGACGGACAGATGCAGTGAGAACCGAAGAAAAGCAAAGGAAATATTGATTGCAACCAGGGGGGATTCCATCACTCCCAGTCCTGGAAAACAGTGGGCGACGCTATGAGGAGGCGCATTTGGATAGAGATGTGGGGGTCCGCCACAGCCCCTCTCTAGACACTTCAGCTGGGGCATTTTTACCGCAGTCGACCGCTGGAAGGCGGGGATTTGGTGGCGCTTTGTGCTTCAGGTTGTAGGGCTGAGCTCAGCCTTGGGGGTCCACTCAGAGAGGAGCATACAGGGCTTCTGCTGGGGAGCGCCAGGGGCTCAGCACAGCTCAGCACCATGCCTGAGGCCAACTACCTGTTCTCTGTGTCCTGGGGATACATCAAGGTGTGTCTCAGAGGAGAGTTGGCATAGATGGGACGTGTGTGTGGGTGTGCATGTGTGTGTGTGTGTGTGTGTGTGTGTGTGTGTGTGTGTGTGTGTGTGTGTGTGTGTGTGTGTGTGTGTGTGTGTGCGCACACACTGTATATTCATGTGTTTGCACTGTAGCTGGTGACATATCTGTTTTGATTGCACACTTGGATGTGTTTGATTCCCTGGAAACACTCATAAACACAAAAATGATGACAATGTATTCTGTATATTATTATTATTATTTGTATATAATGTGTTTTTTGTTGTTGAAAATGGCTAATTCAAGCCAGGACCTAGCAGACATAAACACTAACCTTATATGGCGCATTAAGAAACAGAGGCCATGTTCTCATGGGACAGTGGAAAATAACAGGAAGTGCTTTATTCCTTCCTTTGCTCGGAAACAGCAGAAAAATGAATGAACTAATATGTACTTACTTGTAAAGATCATTTAACCTCATGTATTTATTTATTTTTTCTATCTCTATGCCTCCAGTTCAAGAGGATGCTGAATCGGGAGCTAAGCCACCTGTCTGAGATGAGTCGCTCAGGCAACCAAGTTTCAGAGTACATCTCCAACACCTTCCTCGGTGAGCACTGCAGCACTTATTCAGACACAAATTCTAATTTGCATAAGTGCAACATACTTAAATGTGCCGTTATCCTTCAGTAAGGACACATACGGTCTTATATGCGTCAGAGGTTGTGAGGTTACCCAAAGCATGTGCCAAGTAGCGGAGAAAATCGTAGTTAGTCTGCTCCACTGCTCTCAAACCAGTCTGATCTGGTCTGGCGGGGGGGGGGGAGAGAGAGTCCCCTCGCTCTGACTGCAGAGCGATGTGGAGAGGGAGGGGGTGGTTATACTCGGGGAAGACTTCCCTCTGGAGGGATCAGGGGCAATGAGCGGGGAAGAGGGAGATTGTTTGTGTGCATCATGCATTATTCATCTGGAGGACAGCCGTGTTTCCTCGTCTCTCAAAAGCCCGGCAGGGTTTCGTGACTCACGGCCAGTCTAGTCTAGTCTGCCCCTCAGGTTTTCCAACCTTCCCATCCAACTCACCACCAGCAATACAGCCCCAGACCAGCCAGCTTATCTGGGCTGTGAGCAGACAAATGTTCTCCTCTTGCTTTGTAAACAAGCCTCCATCTTCTCGCCTCGGGGGAAACAGCGAAGACCTAAAAGGGAAGAGAGGCTGGATGCATTGTGAAGAAACCCTGTACCCCCTCCTAACAATAGAAGTGGTGCAGTGAGCGAGATCGCTGCACGATAGGGCTGCTTTGGGGAGAAGAGACGAACACAAGAGCGCAGAGAGAAACTCGTCTTTGAAGCTTAGTGGTTTTGTTTGTCGTCTGTATTGCAGCTTAACACCCGTCAGGTGTAGTGAGATCATTTATTCTTCCTGCGCTTTGCGGAGGATGCAGCCGAGATATTCTTCTCTTGCTGCGGCGTATATGTGGTGCACATATTCAGACCGTGGGAGTCTTGCAGTCTCACACAAGCTGCGTGAGAATCTCATTCTGACGAGAAACTGAATCACATGACCCAAACACACCTGCATACTAACAATAAAATACAGTATGACATAAACATTTTTGGCCTAATGTGAGCCAGCATCCATGATTCTGTGTATCGTTATTGTCAGGGCTCTGTTTCTCAGAATGCACAGGCCACTGGAGCATTGTCAGATATCATGACATCTAAGTAGCACTTCTTGACCCTTCTTGAAAGCATTTTTCCTTTTTCACCATCAAGAGGAATTTATTTGTAACAAAGTGAACTGTAACTGAAGGATTGCTTGCTAATCAAACAACTGTCAGTGCAGCTTTAATGTGTTGCCACGTAGGTGTGAGAGGTCAACTCTCTCCCCGTGTTAACTTTGTTTACTCAGTACAAGCCGGGAGGCTTATACAACAAACCCTAGCTTATTTTGTTTTTGTCCTTGGAGTAACTGAAACGCACCTTTTTTTTACAATCTTTTTTTGTTCTTATTTTGTGACTTCTATTTCTATCTTCTGCAGACAAGCATAATGAGTTGGAACTTCCGTGTCCAGTTCCTAAGTCGAGGGAAAGGAAGAGGAGACAGGGCCAAAAGCAGCAGCAGCAGCAGCAGCAGCAGCAGCAGCAGGGTGGGATGATGACTCAGATCAGTGGGGTGAGGAAGGTCAGCATCTCTGGAACCGCCAGCAATCGCTTTGGGGTCAAGACGGACCAGGAGGAGCTGCTGTCGAAGGTAAGCGATTGACGGGTTGTTAAAGCAAAACAAAGATATAACATGAAAGTTGTGCGATTTGGCTAAAACACTTTGTCTCGTCTATCCTCGGAACAGGACCTGGAGGACATAAACAAATGGGGCCTAAATATCTTCAAAGTGACCGAGCACTCCCACAACCGACCGCTCACATGCATCATGTACTCCATCTTTCAGGTCAGTGCCTTGCCTCTTCATCCTGCTCGTCTTCCACCTCATCGTCCACGGAAGCGTTCGTAAACACATGCTTCTATAGAAGGCGTGAGGCGCAGCCCCGCAGTCAGCTTGTACAGCATGTTCTCTGTTACGTTCAGCTGTCAGTATCGCTACAGGGGGACATCTGCTAGAGGGACATTAGCACTTTAAATTGATTTCTAGCTGTGAATCAGCCTGGCAAGGAGGGCAAACTGTTTTCATATTCAGTAATGTGTGATTCACAATTTGCTGAATATGGTTTAGGAATAGATTTTTAAGGTCCGATCACTAGTCCGCTGGCGTAAAAAACATCCACTCCTAGGAGATGCTTACACACTTCTTCCTCTGTCGTATGCAGGAGCGAGACCTGATGAGGACGTTCCAGATTCCAACAGACACCTTTGTGACGTTCATGCTGACCTTGGAGGACCACTATCACTCCGACGTGGCTTACCACAACAGCCTGCACGCCGCTGACGTGGCCCAGTCCACACACATCCTCCTGTCAACTCCTGCACTGGATGTAAGTCACCATGCAATATCACTATTTTGTTTTTTAGTAACAAAGTAAAGCTGGAAATTTGCTGCATCTTTGCTGTTTTTGTTGCTGCCAACTTGACACATAATTACCTTCTGGTTACGTGTATGATTGACATGTGACACCATTAAAGTTTGGCAACCATCGCCTACAGCTATTTCTCAAGCGCTTTGTTATGCTTTTAATGACGTGACTGGAAGTGTCGTCACTGATACTGGCATGCCCCAGAAACTTGCATGCCAGATGGGATGACACACAGAAGTATCGGCCTCAAACAATTGTCTGGTACTTTACCTTGTTTGGCCAGTTTACTGACTGTGAAGTTAACTGCTTTTCATTTTTTCTTCCTTCTCTTGCAACACAGGCGGTCTTCACAGATCTGGAGATCTTGGCAGCCATTTTTGCTGCAGCCATTCACGACGTGGACCACCCAGGAGTGTCAAACCAGTTCCTCATCAACACCAGTGAGTCCACTTTACTGTCACTTCTCGTCCGTCACACAAAAGTCACAACGCTGATTTATTTTAGTCTACATTTGCAAAACGGGCAGAAATATTTGCATTGGTTTAATGGGATCTGGCTCCAAAGGTGTAAATGTGGGGTTTTTAGAGACAGTGCATGGTTACCTGACCTGAGTTTAAAAAGCTAGAGCGCCAATTTAATTTCTTTCTTCCTGTCGCTTCCCCCCTCCCTCCTCTGCCTTTTTAGACTCCGAGCTGGCTCTGATGTACAACGACGAGTCGGTGCTGGAGAACCACCACCTGGCTGTGGGTTTCAAACTGCTGCAGGAGGACAACTGCGACATCTTCCAGAACCTCACCAAGAATCAGAGGCAGACGCTCCGGAGGATGGTCATCGACATGGTGAGGAAAACTGTCCGCCGCACATCTGTCTGATCCGAGTTTTAGCTTTCAGGGTGATGTCTTGACTGCTTTATTGCTTCCCTCTTAAATTATTTCTGACACCGTTCTCTGCGTCTTTCTCTCCTCCAGGTGTTGGCAACTGACATGTCTAAACACATGAGCCTGCTAGCTAATCTGAAGACGATGGTGGAAACCAAGAAAGTGACCAGCTCTGGAGTTCTGCTGTTGGACAACTACACAGACAGGATGCAGGTAAGAAGCATGCTGGTACACCCACACCATGCAGACCGTTTGGCACACAGGAAAGAGAGGCACTATGTGGATTTATTTATTTATTTTGTTTTGTTGTCTTTGCAGGTTTTGCGTAGCATGGTTCACTGTGCGGACCTGAGCAACCCGACCAAGCCTCTGGATCTGTACCGGCAGTGGACAGACAGGATCATGAATGAGTTTTTCCACCAGGGAGACAGGGAGAGACAAAGGGGAATGGAGATCAGTCCGATGTGCGACAAACACACAGCTTCGGTGGAGAGAACACAGGTAGAGAAGACGCACATTTAGCTCCAAAAATAGAATTTTGTTGTTGTTTTTTTTTATGTTGCTGACATCCTCCCTTTTTTTTATCTTTTCTAGGTTGGTTTCATCGATTATATTGTCCACCCTCTGTGGGAGACGTGGGCCGACCTGGTCCACCCCGACGCCCAGGACATCCTGGACACACTGGAGGACAACAGGAACTGGTACCAGCGCATGATCCCCCAGAGTCCCTCCCCTCCGTTCGACTCCAGTGACGGGGAGGGCGGCTCGCTTGAGGAGGTGGAGGGGGGACCTGTGGCGAGTAAATTTCAGTTTGAGCTGACGCTGGATGACCAGGATGGACAGGGTGGAGACGGGGAGAGCTCGATGATGGAGATGACTGTCAGTGTGATACCCCAACAACAAGCCTCTGATCGGGACGGGGTTGAAATGACGACGTGCGACGTCTCACCTGCGGAAACATAGCTGAACTGGCGGTGTTCTCGGAGCGCAGCATGTTTTGCTGTTTTGGCTGAAATCATTTAATTGCAGTAGAGCAATCCTGCAATATCGCTCTTTGGAGCTGCCTGGCAAAGAGGGCCTGACTGAATGTTGGGCACCCGTGCAAACGAGGCTTGGAAACCCCTTTGGCAGTTTGTTTTGAGCCCCCTAGAAGGGAGCCGGGAAGAGGTGTGTTCTTTAAAGAAGGGACTACCGTCAGACTGCAGAGGCAGGGCTGAATCTCTCAGACAAAGAAGGTGGACAATATGTGTCCGTGTACTGGGACGAGTACAAATTCCAAACTTGCACTTCAGGACGTTTTTTTATGTTCGTTTTAATTATTTGTATTGTGTCGGGATGGGAATGCCGCCTGGTAAAATGTCCAACCAAAAACTACTCGTCAGCAAGTTATTTGTACCCAAGTAGTTTTTTTCTAACACTTGTCTAAAAAAAAGAAGTAAAAGTTGTGTGCCTTTTTTTTTTTTTACAACCGTTTCTTTTTGTAAGTGTTTTTATAATTTATTGAACACGTTCATGTAGCTGTAAGATGTGTCAACTTTTCTACAATAAGGACACGTTTCTCTCACACGGTCTTCCTCATGTTCTGGCAATAAGCTTGTTCAGTGGATGTATTTCTAAAATCAGACGACTTCCCAGCACAATTTGCACTTTGTGGCATAGGACAAAGAGACATTAAAGTAAACATGTAAAACATGTTTGTTTTGTTTTTTCCAATAATTAATTTCACAAGCAATTTAATTCTTTGAAAATGTAAAAAAAAAAAAAAATTTGTATTTTTGAGTCCAAAAACATCTCAAGAAAAACAAAAACAAACTCCAAAGATCCTGTGAAGAAAAGCACTTTGATGATCTCACTGCCACCTCTTGACGAGTGTGATCCCATGCTTGAAGAGTCGGTAGTGAAACAAATCAAACTTCTGACCAGAAGTGAAACTGACATTGTCATGTAGCAGGATGAAGAGTTCAGGCAAATGAAAGCCAATTATTTAGTGAATTTCACCATAAATATTTCGCATAAAGGTTAGAAATCTGTCTCCACCTTGTAATCCCCCTGTTTTCGTCAGCTCACACACACCTGTTGTGGTGAACAGCATTCTTCAGGCATGAGACTTTTCCGCCGTTCGGCGGATTTCCGCCGTTTTTAGAACTCCAGAGACCATTTCTGAGATCAGTGTAAATCCGAATTTTTTTTTGGGGGGGGGGGGGGGGGGGGGGGGGGGGGGGGGTGTTAAGAATACCTCCGTGGGCTCTGACGATCGCGTGTGAACATGTGAACACACTGTGACTCCGTAACTATCCGGAGCGCTTCTACTCGTATCCTTGTCTTAATGTATGTGCTTGCTAACATAACGATAAAAAGCAGAGTACGTCGAACTGGCCAGCCAGCGTTTCTCCGATTGGAGTGAGACGAGGAGAAAAGGTGATGTCGTGATCCTTCACAATAAAACATCTTTGATGTGACGTGTCGAGTCTTGTCCAATCAGCGTTCAGATGTCTACAGCGTCTTCATTTTCTTCCGTTACAGTTTAAGTTCCGTTATTGTTCAGACTTGCTGGTTAAGTTAACGTCCACTGCATGCGGAACTCTGTCGACTGTTAACGTTCGTCTTTATCGCGAATTTGGAGGAAAAAAACGTAACGTGATGAAACATGAAGCCCCCCCCCCCCCCCGTGTTCCGGTTCAGTTCACGCGGTCACTCGTTAACATTAAACCAGAACACCGACGGATCTGCTGGCAGGTTGTTTTTTTTAACTCAAAGTAGAATCAAAGGCCAGATACTGACGAGATGATGAGGTCAAAGAGGAGGCTGTTTGTGTAGTGCAGCTTGACGCAGGGCTGAGCTGTGAGTGGAGCTGGGCCTGGATAAAGGTGGAGGTCTAAACAGACGTGAGTACAGCTTCCTGCTGTCACAGTGTTTTAAATACATTGATGAGCAGGTCTGCTGAATGCAGCCTCTGCTCCAAGGAGAAATAGTGATAAATAACTGAATAATAATAATAAATTATTCTTTTGCTTAAAGAGTAAATATGGTCTTATCACTAAATGTTATTCTCAGAGTACACCAGAGTGCTACATTTTAAAGATCATATTTAAAAATGAAAATTCATGCCACCAGCACCCCCCCCCCCCCCCCCCCCCCCCCCCCCCCCTAGAAATGTTGTGTTGATAATGTTCCTCCCTTTTCAGCATTTGTCAGTCTCATGCCTGATTCTTATGAATAGTGACTCATCTTGAGTTCTGAATGACTGTGTGACTGTGTGCACATTTAAAAAGACACCTATTAGTAATATAATAATTGTATCTTGTAGTTTTTATTCCAGCACTTTGAATATGTCGACAGTTTGCAGCTGGTTGCTGATCTGTCCAACACTAGCTTAAAGGTACCACGATGTAAGGTGCAACCTTCAGAATAAAGGGTGGGGGGTGCCAATATCGTGTCATGACACGATACCTCCGGTGTGTGTTTGTGTGTGTGTGTGTGTGTGTGTGTGTGTGTATGTATGTAAACAGAGTTGCACAATCTTGTTGCACCCAGCTGTGTTGTGCCGACCCTTCAGCTGTTTGTAACACTATTTATTATCTTTCTCCTTGTATATGATGATATTGATATTGATTGTTAATACCTGTATATTTGTTATTATTTATATGCACTACCAAGTATCAAATCACAGTTTGAGTGACCTTGTCTGGTGGTTCTGTTTTATTGTATTTAGCAAGCCGTTTTGCTATACGACCGTAACATGAAGTTATGCAGCTCAATTTTGATCATTTGAGATGTTTATTTTGAAATTCTAGCCAGAAAATTGTGAACAAGTCCGAAGTGCAGAAGAAGTCTGGCATTTGTTTTTTTCTTTTGTTCCTGGTGGATGATGAAGGCTGGATATTTACTGCAGTATTTTGTGTACGGTGACTGGTCATTGTACAGCTATAGGAATATTTGCTGAAATATATTGCATTGTTTGAAATATATTTTTTCAGTGTTTTTCCTCACATTATATGTTAAAATGGTGTATGTTGTGCTCAACAAATGTTTTCTATCAGATTAATAAAATGGGCATGTATTACAGAATTTTCTCGTCTGTGTATTATTGGATAACATTAGCAAACAAAGCATATATATATATATATTTATATATATATATATATACATATTATCCGTGACCTTTTAGCAACCTGGTGGAATTTCTGTCTGTATATCAAGACTAAACAGCACGTTGTTAGTGTATCCCTTAGCTATAGTAAAACAATAATAATACAAAATGTAACAATAAAACAATAAAAGTTTTCTTTTAATTTAAGTATTTAAGGAGAAATAGAATAAAACCAACAACAGATTAAAGAGACCACGTCAGAAATAAGCCATGGGACCGCTTCAGACTGAACTAAAAGCAACAAAAACAAAAGGTGGATTTTTGTCTTTTCTTTGTTCCAGTTAAAAGTCTAGCAGCTGCATTTTTTTTTTTTTTTTAACCATTTGGAGTTCAGTAAGGGTGTAATGGGTCAACCCCATATACAGAGAATCCCAGTAGTGAAGTTGAGCCGTGATAAAAGGTTGGATAACTGGTTTCCAGGTCCTCATGAGGTAGAAACGGATGAGAAATCCGATGCGTCGATGTCGAAGAAACACCGAGATTTTTAACCACTTTATGCAAATCAGCATGTGTTCGGCTGGTGACAGAGCTGGGAGGGTCAAGCGTGATTACCTTGCTTTTGTTTTCATTAAGTTGAAGTTCCTTGCCATTCAGGACATCACACAATTCAAGTTAATTGTCAGCAATTACAATAATAAAGACTGCTGTGGTTTTATTGACGTCATGGTTTCCAGTTTTGCAACTCTGAGGGGAAAAAACAGGTGGAAATGACAATCACTTCCCTGCAGTGACACCACTGACACTAAATTGAGTTCAGTAGCTGCCAGCCAGCAATGTAAACAGGAAGGGTTAGAGATAGCGATGCTATGTGCTGGGCCCTCAGGGCACTCACTCTCCCATGGCTGCGAGCACCTTGACCCGAGCAGATAAGCATCTGGAATACGTGATCAACAGGAGGTCCTGCTGGGTAAAATTGTCACGCAGCCGAAGAGGCATTTCAAGATTTAGTTTAGAGAGTAAGCTCAACAAAACAGGAGGGAAGATACTTACTGATGAAATCTACTCTTCACTGCTCATATTATGTAAAAGCAGCTATTTAGATTTCCTCTATAGGGTTGATAATCCTTGATTAATACTATTCCAAAATACGTTTCATTGCCATTAGCTCTGAGCTCAGGTCCTGAGATACAGAGCTTGTTTGACGGGTTTTTTAGTGTGTTCATCTGGTTGCGAAGGTTTAAAGGTATATACTCGGCTATGAAAAACTACCTGGTAGGAGAGAAAGCTGGCAGCACTCACAAGATATCCTCTGTTCCTGACACAATGCAAAATGTGCTGACCTGTAAAATGTGCTGCACATAATCAATAATGAATAAATCACAGGTCACACTTTGAAGAGGACGTTCAGATTCATATTACTTTGGAGTTTGCGGATGTCTGGATGATAACCAGAAACCTAAACCATCCTCCGCTTCCTTTGGATTCAACGAAAAATGAGGCAACTGTTTATGGTAAACACAGGAGCAGACGGGGACAAGCGTTTTCCATGGTGGTGGTCCTTACTGCCATGGAAATGGGCAGAGAGTTTGTTTGAAACTCTAACACAAGTCTTGTGGTCTGTTGGTGACTGACGTCAGCAGGGTGAAGGCAGACTGCTCCTGGGTTCAAGGCTGAGCCGGAGGCTCCTAGTGCCAGTGGATCCAGTTGACAGCCAGTCAACCTCCTTTCTCCACTCTACCAGCCAGGCTCTGAGAGGGCCCGGGGCCAAGGCAAGAGAGGAAGAGAACCACTTCCAGCAAAACAAACCTGCTCGCTCCATGTCCACTTTATAAAAACAAATGTCTTCCTGGAGTTTCTCCTGGGCAGCTGCTGTTTGTTTTCAGTGGAGTTGACAGTAAGGACTGAATCAACTATGCAGTCAGTTGGAGGAATACGGGGTAATATGGGGCATTCCAGGATAATTCAATAGTGATCCAGGTGTGTGTGTGTGTGTGTGTGTGTGTGTGTGTGTGTGTGTGTGTGTGTGTGTGTGTGTGTGTGGGTGTGTGTGTGGGTGGCAGAGATCAGCTCAGAGTAACTGAGACACATAGGCAAGGAAGTGTGCTGAAAAGGGCAGTTCTGCCCCGTCAGCCAGTCAGCTTCCTCCAATAATAATATTAATAAAACATTTTATTTCATAAGCGTGTTTAAAAAACACTTTACAAAGGGGGATAAAATAGAAACAGTCATCGTAGAAATAGACAATTAAGCAGTAATGACAGACAAGTAAAATGATTAGACATTAAACGCAGATTGTGTGTTCTGAGTGCTTTTTTTTAAAGTAAGGAAGTGAATCCTCCTTCCTCTGAGGCCTCTTGTATGTGTGTGTTTGTGTGTTTCATGGACTCTAAGATGCAGTATTAGGACAATAGCAGGATGTGTCCTTCCCAGAAAAATGTCACAAATCATCTAGTTATCAAACATGGCGGCAGTCATCATAGATACGCCATTGTGTCTTCTCAGTGCGTGGACTTGCCTTTGCATGCAACCGCCTCAAATATCTGAAAAAAACGCAGAATAAGTATGGCAGCAGTTATATAATCCTCAGAATGAGCAAAGGCATGAAAAATGTCAAAACACACCCAAAATGTAAGACGAGGGAAAAGGGGTTTACTTCCAACTTTGAGTCCTTTTAATCAGAGAAACAAACCGAATATTATGTCACAGTTAAGATATGTGGAGGACAAAAATATTATGTTAATTCTTTGTGATGAATGCATTTGAAAAAAATATGTTGTCGTTGGATGTACATTGAAAAAAAATGACAGCCCCTTGTGTAAAGCGCTTGTCTGTGTCAACTCACATTCATCACGATGCATTTACAGACATGGCACGGGCCTGACATTTGTGCCGATACCTCGGGGCTATACCCAGCGTGCAGCGAGCCCAGGAATTGTTCGGACATGGAAGGGAACATCCCTGTGGGGACGCAGCGGCACACAAGAGCACGCTGTCATCCTTGTTTGTTCAAGAGACAAATAAATAAAACACCCCTGGGATCATACATGCATCCTCAAACATGACACACAGAGGCACATGCATGCTCGCACCGACACACACACACACACACACACACAGACAAAGCTGTGTGACATAATGACCAGATGTGACACTTGAAGATGGAGGGATCCCACTACTAGTATAGATGGAATGGTGAATGCAGAAACACAGCATGAAACCATCCGAACTCCGGATAAACAAACTAAGTTCGTACGCAGTGTGGATGTCGACTTCTCCACCAGTTTCCTGCTATTGCAACCACACAGCATGAAGGCTTTCTCTAGGTGAAGCTTTGCTCCACGGTGCTCTGATCAAGATAGAGATCTACTGCAAACAAAATCATGTTGAACCCGCATGTCCTTCTCTTCATTTTGTTTGTTCGGATCGATAATTGTCCTTAGTGACACAAGTATAGAGGGGGGGGGGCATGCATATCTGTAGCTCTCTGGTGTGTCAAAGCGAGTGCGTGGGAGGAGATGTTCAACATGCACTGCATTGCATGTGGTGTGGTGACTGAAAGAGAGACAGAGAGAGGAGGGGGGGGGGCCTGCACAAAATATCAGATAAACCACATCTATAGGGCTGAGATAAACAAAAGGTTCTCGCTGCAGCACATGTAAACTCCTGAGATTCCACCAAAGGTCATCTACACCCAAGGCTTGGATCGGAATCCTACATGGGAGCTTTATTGTTGCATGTTGTCTCATTAATTCTCACCAAAACACACCCACACATAGTTCAAAACAACATGTGGCACAGCTGATGATTTAAAGATAAGGTTCACAGTAAACCCCTGTGGCTGTATTTTCCAGGCCCTCAGCACTACTCTTTCCATAACAAACTTTCTCTGAGAGGATATGAACAATAAAGCTATACACGTCTGCCCCGGACAGATGCTGAGTCTGCGTTCAACACCTACAGTATTACAAAGTAAAGTCCCCCCCCCATGTTCTTTTTCATACTGAAACTATTATTTCTCTTGTCATTGTACGAGAGATGAGATTAGTCAGACTCCCATTGTTTTGTTGTGAATTCCAGTAAAGGGTCTAAAAGTGTCACGGTCTGCAAGCACTGGCAAAAGCTTCCTCTGTGCGATAAAGCGCCACAGTTTTCCTCTCCACCCTGACCGGGGCGGACAGCTGCTCTACACCCCCCAGACGCTGCCCTCCAACGTCGGCATGAGGCATGAGTGTGGGCCTCTGTGTGGAACTGATGGAGGATGCAGATAAGAGCGGCTGTTGTGACTGGGCTGACTAAATGCACAACGGGACGATGGCGAGATAGCTTCTTGTAAGTTATCGTGGTGTTTGTGTCTGCATGTGTGGAATGTTTATAAAGTACAGTGGTGGATGTACTAAAGGAAAAGTACCAACGCAACCAATCTAAAAATATTCCTTCACAACAAAATGGTCTACGTTAAAAAATTCCGCTTAAGAAGAAGTACAGAATGATCAGCAAAATCTACTATTAAAAGTAAACTCATTCTGCAGAGAACGTTTCTAGATTGTTAGCGATGCCTTAATGCAGAAGTTGCATTACCTGTTTTAGGTTTAGCTAGTAGAGTTGAAGCTGGTTTTAACTACTTTATATATATGGTAGACCGGGCCCCCTACAAAGGGTCACAAGATAAACTTGGGAAATCATGCAATGATTAAATGATTAGGACATTTAAAAAAAAGAACTCGGCCACTCACATTTGTATTCATGGACTTTCCTCTAGAGATCCCCGAGCAGAGCGTACTGTAGCTCAACTGCTTGATTGAAAAAATAGATATTACAATTTGAATTTAAAAATACATCCAGATATTGAGTCAGCTGTAACACCAGACCACCTCATGTTGGGGGGTGCATGAAAACTAGTTAGAAAGCGAGCAGAGACGCTGAAACCATGAGCTAAAAAGATGACAAATAGTTTAAATAGACAGCTGAAAGTAATGTATAAATGGTTACATAAATGGTTACAAGGCCCCAACAAGACACAGCTTTTTTTTGTCAGGCCACTGCTGACAACGTATGTCAAGATCAGAGTGCCACCAGAGATGCCTTGTCTCCACTCTCCCCTGTCAGTCCGTCTCAATAAACCCTCGGCAGGAGCAGGTCATGAAAGAGATCGAAGAGTAAACCTATTTTCTGTCTGTTTGCAAAGCGTGCTCTCGGGTGCTATTAGCAGGAGCGGAAAATGTAGTATCAGTGAGGGCAAATGTAAGATCTTTATTTACTTTGAAGTCACACTCACGCGGGGGCCCTCAGGCGAGCATGTGCTATCAATACTCTCACTCTCTGCTATTGATGACAGCACAGATGGTATGTAAATGTGTGTGAGGAGTTTGGTTTTAAACGTTAATTAAAATGCATTCCTTGTGTGTGAAGACCTACTTGGTAATAAACCGCTCTGCTCTAAGAGTTACATGTGTTTGCATGGGCAAACACATGTAACACAACAAATTAGAGCTTTAGCTATAAAACAGCCACAGGTGAGCTTCTCTGTTTTGGAGCAATGGATGCCAACATATGAAAGAGAGAGAGAGAGAGAGGCATAGCATGAGGAGTTAGAGGAAGAGGAGGAGGACAGGAAGGAGGAAGAGGAAGAGCAAGACAAAGATCAAGGAGAGCTATAATCTGTGAGATTCAGGCCCCTGTGTTTGATCATGTAAACATGAAACAGAGGACTGTACACAGTACATTTGTTCTGTATGTAGGGCACTTTACATATACAAATTTGTGATAATTTCGATGCAAACAGTATTTTTTTTGTTTTTGTTTTCCTATTTCACAATAAACTACTGTACATATGCAATAAGTGTAACACTGCAGATGCAAAAGGCATACGTTTCCCGATAAGACATTCAGACATATTGTGTATTTTGTTTGTTCAAATGATGGTGTGTGTCATTAGAACACGAAATGCCATTTTGAGAAGACACAGCAATGTTTTGAATGCAGAGTTTCATTTTGCAAGAGAGTTTCTGTATTCCTGAGTAGAGTTCTGAGAATATGAGGTAGGGTCTCAGGGAAAAATCGCCTGCACACAATTTAGAAAAACTGTAAGAATACCTCTCCATATAGGACTGAGTGAATTAGTGTGCAGTACGGCTGCGACACCTCGTGGCAACATGAAGGAATAACCGCTGTGTGACTGTAACTGCAGTGAGCACGTATCGCCAGCGGGCGTCGCTGTTGAGCCGCGCACTGCGTCGACTGCACGGGACAGCAGGAGCACAAACCACATAATTTCTGCTACAGCTGATTCAGACGCCATTTTTTTTGTCGCGAACATAAACAACATCAGTCGCGTTGGCATTTGGATGTATCGCAGTTTGGAAGAAAGCGACGACAGCCTCCCCGCTGCAGCGCCCTCCTTTTTAACCGAAGATGACGGTTGATTTGGTCACCTGAGCCGCCGTGTCAGTCGGGTAAGAACGTCTCGCGGTCGTCAGCTGGTGTTACATTGCGTGTAAACGGGTTGTTGTGTGCGCGAGCATGATGCCATGACAACGACGCGGCTGTCATTAGCGCGCGGTGGAGCCGTTAGTCGATTTAACGCTGATACCTCGCTGCTTTAACGCGGTTAAACGTCAGGTGTAGCCTTGGTCTTTAAACCATGCAGCGACAACAACACGCCACCTGACATGCGCTGACATGTACACACACCGTGCTAACCAGGCCGTTCGGTCTGTGTTCATCCAGCCAAAAGAGCTGATCGGTATCTTTGTGAATTAATTTAATTTGTTTTTGTCTTTTTTTCTCCACAGAGATGGGAATCCTGGGTGGATTTCCTCAACGGGAGGGAGCGGAGGTTTAAAGGGGCGGGCGCGGAGGGCAGCAAAGGGGCCTTGCTGCTCGTCAGCCCAGAGGAGATGGACCAAGAGTACGAGAGACGGCTGCTGAGGCAAATCAACCACCAGAACCTGCCGACAGAGGCCCGCCTGTCAAAGGTCAGACGCACAGGATGATGGGAAACTCGTTCGTGTGTGTGTGTGTGTGTGTGTGTGTGTGTGTGTGTGTGTGTGTGTGTGTGTGTGTGTGTGTGTGGTACCTGGTACATACATATTCAGCATAATTTAGTTCTCCATCCCCAAATAGTGTGGTCTGATCAAGGGCTAAACTATATTTAAAGGCCCTGAATAATATTGCCCAATAGTAATAACCCTGCTGGATTTGTTATGATCTCTCTCTGTCCATCCCAGTGTGTCAGTGCTACCTGCAGTCCTGTCAGCATTAAGTCAGGGGATCGCTTCATTCCCACCCGCGCTGGAAGCAACTGGAGCATCAACTTCCACCACGCCAATGTAAGCAGCCTTTTGCACCGCCCCACAAAAACACAGCTCGGTAATCAAAGCTCTATAAACATATATTTTTTACTCACCGTTCCTTTTTCTCTCTGCAGGAGAACTGCCGCTCCCCAAATCAGACCCATAAAGCAAAGGATGCCACTTCAGATTCAAGCAAAGGTCAGACATTTTGTACCTGGTGTGAATCGTCCAGGTTGTCTTTTTGTGGTCCTGAGCTATATCTCTCCACCGTCATGTGTTTCCATCACCATTTTCACTGCCACCCCTCCAGATGCTGTGGCGTACGCAGCCCTCTTGAGGAATGAGTTACTGGGGGCAGGGATAGACACTGTGCCAGACACTCACACAGACGACCGGCGTCACGCTGTCATCTCTCAAGACTCTCACAGCCTTTTTAGGGTAAAAAGGACCATTCAATTACAGAATAATTCATTCCTAAATAGCTCCTAGAAGTCCCTAATTATGATTCTGCTTTGTGTGTTTATTCCCTGCAGTACACTGTCCACACTAAGAGAGTGCCTTTCGATAGCGATAATGAAGTCTCACCTTACTCCCTTTCTCCGCTTAGTAACAAGAGGTATGCCGTATATATCTCACATGCTGCACACCGAACGGACACGGCGCTCAAACGATGCTGTCAGATAACGTAGGTTTCCCCCCCCCCGTTCCTTCTCGATGTTTCTGTAGCCACAAGCTGCTCCGCTCCCCTCGTAAACCAGCCCGTAAGATCTCCAAGATCCCCTTCAAAGTGCTGGACGCTCCGGAGCTGCAGGATGACTTCTACCTCAACCTGGTAGACTGGTCGGCGGGCAACTTGCTCAGTGTCGGCCTGGGAGCCTGCGTCTACCTGTGGAGTGCCTGCACCAGCCAGGTCAGAGGAGGGGCTTCAAAGACTTTTGTAAAAGGGAAGCAATAAAGACTGTGTCTGATGTGGCTCAGAGAAAAGCGTCTGTTAGATTTGTGTACTTTGTGTCCTAACAGGTGACGAGGTTATGTGACCTTTCTGTGGATGGAGACTCCGTCACGTCAGTCTGTTGGAATGAGAGGGTGAGCTGCCAGAACGGATTGTTACTACTGCTTATTTAAGAGGAAGTGAACTGCTCGTAGTAAAGAAACAATGGGAATGTAACCGTGTGTTTGACTTTGGCTCTGGTCCCATCAGGGGAGTCTTGTTGCTGTCGGAACCCATAAGGGTTACGTTCAGATCTGGGATGCGGCAGGAGGGAGGAAGCTTACCAGCCTGGAGGGTCACTCAGCACGTGTAGGTCAGTTATAGCTGGAGAAAAAGTGGATTTACAAACTGCTGATTAAAATCAGTTTCAGTTTCCTTTTAGCAAACTAAAAGGAAGTAAAGGAGAGTTTTTTTCATTTTTTATTTTACTTAATAGCCTAAAACATAATTTTACTGTATATTGTACCACCTTAACGTGCTATTATCATATAAGAAACACCAGATGCGCTCCAGATAGCCACAGTGAAATATGAGACCCTCCCTCCCACCCTGTGTGCCCAAGGTGCCCTGGCATGGAACGGGGAGCAGCTGTCGTCGGGGAGTCGGGACAGAGTGATCTTACAGCGGGATGTCAGAACCCCCCCATCGGCTGAGCGGAGGCTGCAGGGTCACAGACAAGAAGTGTGCGGCCTCAAATGGTCTCCTGACCACCAGCACTTAGCATCCGGAGGCAACGACAACAAGGTGAGTGGGTTTGAAACTCCACTTTTTTGGGTGAATTAATCTACATAATCTACATAATCCCATTCCTTTGTGGTCTCCTGCCCAGCTGCTGGTGTGGAACAGCTCCAGCCTTCTCCCCGTGCAGCAGTACAGCGACCACCTGGCAGCAGTGAAGGCCATCGCCTGGTCCCCCCACCAGCACGGGCTGCTAGCGTCGGGCGGCGGCACCGCCGACCGCTGCCTGCGCTTCTGGAACACTCTGACGGGTCAGGCGCTGCAGAGCACAGACACCGGCTCACAGGTCTGCAACCTGGCGTGGTCCAAACACGCCAACGAACTAGTGAGGAGACACGCACACACAGTTCAAGAATAATAACACGTTGATAATCAATGAAATGTCATTAAATAGTATCCCTTATTAACCAATTCATTTAACTAAATATTGGAATCACATTTTGAGATAGAAATAACAGGCTGTAAAATTTTGTTATTACTGCAGTATACGTCTGGATAATGAGAAAATGTGTGGCATAAAACTATTAATTAATAAATAATATACTTTCAGTGTAGGGGTGTTACAACAGTGTCATGCCATATAAAACCATTTTTATTGCATTTTTTTTCTTGAGAGGAGGGACATTTTGTAACATTTTGACCAATTAGTTCCCAATATTTCGGTACATATATGCAATCCCATATGATTCCATGCAATATCTCTGCAATAGGAATCTACTGTATGTGAAGCTTAATGTGTAATGTTTAGTCTTTGTTGGTACAGTTTCAGAAAGTGCTGATTCACCCGTATAGTAAGACTGGTGCATTTTTTTAGTAGATTGTTCTCTCTTTGTGTACAGGTGAGCACTCACGGCTACTCTCAGAACCAGATCCTGGTGTGGAAGTATCCGTCACTAACACAGGTGGCCAAGTTGACCGGACACTCTTACAGAGTGCTGTACCTGGTAAGACTGCAGCTTTAAATTAATGGCCATGAGGGTTCAGTGGCAATGTAACTGGACTAACAACAGAGCGTACACATGTCCAACGTTTTTCATACACTTATCCAGTGGAGGAGGTATTCAGATGCAACACCACAGTGTGAAAATACTCGTTTACAAGTAAAAGTCCTGCATTTAAAGTCTGTAAAAGTGAGTAGTATCAGAAAAAAACACTGCCAGTGTTATATTTACTTACATTGTATATTCGTTACTATTGATGCATTTAAGTACAGGCTGCATTTTAATGTTGCAGCTGGTCTAAGCTAGCAAATTCCAACCACTTATCGTGCTGTTGAAGGCATTATAATTTATAAAGTAATCACATATTTTATATGTGAAATGGTAAAGGTTCCCTGCACACCTGTAGTCCACCCACACAGGTGTTTTCACCCATGTTGTCTGAGCAGATCTCTTCTCAGGACTGTGTGGGTGTGTACAAACTGAATCCAAATACAAAATATAAATCTGCTTTAGTCTTTATTGTCACCAAGGGTAAATTCCTCTCTACCGCAATGTACACATCAGACAGGTATGTACCTGCGTCCAGAGGGCAGTAGGGTGTGTGATGTCTTGTTCTATTGTGTGCAGAGGCCTTATCGTTTAGGTCTGCGAGGTTGGGTGTGGAGAGACCAGTTACCCCGCCAGCGGTGTTTGGTTTATTGGCCCACGTAATGTGTAACTCCAAAATGTTCACCCTCTCACCAGTTTGTCCTCCCTCCTCCAGGCTGTGTCACCAGACGGGGAGGCCATCGTTACAGGAGCTGGGGACGAGACACTACGTTTCTGGAACGTCTTCAGTAAGACACGCTGCACCAAGGTACCGTGTGTTTGTGAATTAGCATCGCCACATAGCCAGGTCTGTCACCTCTCAGTCAATCGGTTAACGAATCCGTCTTTTTGGTTCAAGTCGACTGTGATTTCTTTAGTCAATTCATGTCCAAGAAACTTATGAGCACTTCTCTGGTAAACACAAGATTTAAAGTGGTGCTTTTGTTTGAACCTTTGTGGAGAAACTCAGTTTTACAGATATGTCTATTAACTCACCTAATCAATTAGTCGACAAAATCGTATGAGTGTTAGTAGACTAAGAGATTCTTTAGTTGACAACAGCCCGACGCATAACTATTATACACAGGTCTGATGTCTTTGTTGTTTAAAGTTACGAAATGATTTCTTGAAAGTACTTGATGTTTGTCTGATTCCAGATCTCTAGAAACGCTGAGGGCTCTTTGTGTCGATGACACAACAGTTTTGATTTGACGAAGCCTGGATAATGTCTAATGTTAAGTTCTTGAACTTCACCAAACAAGCCCCTGAAACAAACCTCCTCCTGACTGACAACAAGACGATTTGTAATGTTTTGACATTTCCTTCGATTTCCAGGAATCAAAGTCAGTGCTGAACCTCTTCACAAGAATACGATAGTGAGCAGACCGGGTCTGGACCGGTTCCTGGAGGAGTTGCACAGAGTCACCAGCGACACGTACAGACTAGCACTTCCAGCCCTCTCATCTCAGTGCACCGACCACCAGTGAGGCATTCCTCAAGTCCACGTTTTCTACAGAGGATGCGGTCCCAACAACTACGACAAAAAAACTGCCATCCCTCACAGTGATGTCACTGATTAAAAAAAACAAAAAACAATACAAGCAGTTTATTGTCAGGACATATTGTCTGCTTAAAAAAGTCGGTCTTGTTATCTTTTTTCTGTTGTGTAAGTGATATATATTAGCAGAAGTATACATGTACAAGAGTTATAAGCTATATAATGTAACGTCAGAGAAGAAGAAGCCTGGCTCGGAGGTGTGTGTGTGTGTGTGTGTGTGTGTGTATGTATGTGTGTGTGTGTGTGGGAGGGGGATTTCTATATTTTGATAATGTGACTATGCTCTACAAGCTGCATACAAGAGAAGAGAAACAATAAATAAGTGAACACACACACAGTTGCTCATGCAGCTGCAATGAATGAACTGTTTATTGTTGTCTTTGTCTGATGGAGTGAAGATTTGGATCCATTCCTGGAGAAGAGTAAAGGGCAGTGTGACACCTTTTCCTTTCCTTTTCATCCTGCTTGAGCACTTGCAGAGGTATTTTTATTAGAAACTTGTTGCACAGAGGTCCGCTCATCCTAACTCAGTCCACATAATCTGTGCGTTTGCTTTGGTTCAGTCCAAGCATTATGGTTTCTGTTGTCCACTTTCACCTGCCCAAGTGACTATTTGGCACCATTTATCATTGAAACAGAAAGAGATTCTGGGTTTTCTTTGATCACTTTCTCTTGAACTCGGAGTGCTACCAGCTCAGTCTAGTAATCGGAGTATCCAGACCCCTGCAGGCCCCGACAGAGCAGAGAAAACTCCTTCACGATATCCTTAACGTGACGCTTGTGGGTTTGCTCCCTGGAAAAAAGAAACAAAGATGATAAATACATTTTGTTGAAACATGTAAACTCCATACAGAAAGACCCAAGCCGGCGGATTCTTTTTTTTTTTGACGGAATAAAGAGTTTTGAGAACAAAAACACAGTTTTGATGTTTAAAAGCTGTGACAAGTGTATGATCGTCACCTCAGAAGCTGCTGACGGAAGGTGTTTTTCTGCTCTGTGGAGACCTGTGCGGAGGGGAATCCTGGGGTCTGTAGTGTTTCTTTCAGCCACTGGGACAGCAGAGCTGGACAGTGTCTGTTTAGACTAAACAACACCTCAGAGAAGTGCTCCGTCAGACTGCGAGGGGACTCGCCTCCAATCGCCTGGGACACAAATAGAAGCCTTCCATTAGAAAACAGTTTGAAATGAGACCAAACATCAGGGATGAAATGCATGCTCTGGTTTAATAAGAGGAAGTGAGTGCTCTCCAAATCAATATTCATAATCACAGTACTCAGGGTAATGATTCACATTTTCTTATCTAGTTGTGTTTAAACGACTGACTCACCTGGAGTATGGTCTCAGTCAGAAGCTTGCCATCCCTCTGCAACACTTCGCCAAGCGAGGGCATGTCTTTACAACGAGGCAACAGCTCGGTCTGCCAGGTACAGAGAAAAAAACAAACGCATGAATCTATGAGCTGATGAGATGAAATGAGATTTTTTTTCAAACTATAGCTTACAATTGAAAGTTGCACATTTCTGCCTCAACTTACAAAGAATAGTGTGGCAGCTTTCACTGTGGGTGTCTCTGGGAACTTCAGGGTCAGAATCCCTGGAGAAAACAGATACAAGGATTTGTTTTAATGAATGCTTCAGCTATTGAGCTCCACGGTCAGATAATCAGTTGTATGTTTTATATAATTGATAATCAGTTGTATGCCCAGACTGCGGAGTGTCCATCTGTTGGTTTGGACAGAAGGGATCTTGTTGCTGATGTTGTTCCAGTATTTTTACTTTTATTTGAGCAATATTAATTTAAAGTGACAGTACGTTTACTTTAGTAGGCCCACAATATTCTAGTACTATCTCCACATCTGTGTATATACAGTACAACATGTAATGATACTCACCGCAGTAAAACAGCCTTTTAACATCCAACTGGTCAGACAGGTACATATCAGGCTTCCTTTTAAGAACCTAAATGAAGCACAAAGTAATCAGGCAAAGTTTCCTGTGAGCTGCAAACGTGCATAACAATGGACAAGAATACGCAACCCACCTGAGCATGAAGGTGCATAAATGATTCTGCAATATCAGGATGATCCCGTGGACCTGTACATTGAATATAAGATGAGACAAACGTACGTCGAAAAGTAAATTGGAATTAAGTGCAGGATTTTATTACCTTGCTGAAATATAGTAAGTGTGGCAGAAGTCAAAACCTCAATCAGGCTTTTGAGGTTAGAGGTGTGATGTTCCTCTCCGGCAAATATGTGAACCATCTAAAAAAAATAAAAAGAGAAGGACATATGATCCCAAAAGCATGTTAAAAGTCTGAATTGCAGTTTTAAGGGATAATGCTTTTATTCATGCCCTGATCTGTGGGGGCGTACCTGCCGTGCCAGATCCAATGCTGAGGCTTGTGGGAAGGCGCAATAGATCTGCCCCAGCATCTCACTCAGCTGAGCCACCATGGGCCCGAAATCATGTAGGAGGGTTCGAACTGACTTATCAAATACCCCGCACACTGCCTGGAGAGAGAGAGAGCTGTGAGTCAGTAAACACACATTGATAAATCATACACGCACACACACACACACACATACATCAGCATACACACATACATATTTATGCAAGCAGTGAAAAACCCTCCTACCTCAACTACCTCTGAGTCATCAAGCCACTTGCTGAGGATGTTCTGGATCAACGTGAACACTTGCTGTAGCACAACAACAACCTAAACACAAAAGTTGTATGTATATTTCATATAAGTATGTTTGGTTAATTTAAATATTTTGCATGTTCAGAAATATTGATGCACAAGGCCCATTCTAAGGGTTGATTCACAAAAGCACAATTTTACTGATGTATGAGGAAACAGCTGAGGTAATTTGATATCATTCAGATACAGTTGCTGCCGGTATGATTTATGTTTATGGAGCTACCCATGTCCAATTTTCTAGAGCTAAACTTACTGGATTCTGTGTGCTCTGTGAGGGAGTGAGTCTTGGGCTGGACGCTCCCTCTAAGCTGTCTGCTTGTCTGTTGATGTCCAGAGTGGTGAAGAGACTCGACAGCATCCCCAGGATGTGAATGATAGATGGTTTGTTAGTAGGATCAGGCTGTAAAGGGACACAAAGTGGAAGGGTTCGATATGTAGCCCTGTGAAGACGGTAACAATTGAAGGAAAGATATTGTCGAATATGACAGCGGTTTGTGTGAGTCGAGAGCAATTATACTGCCGTTACTGCAGAAGTTGTGTCAAAAGCTGCAAAAGTGCTGCACTACAAAGAAGCCAGTGTTATCCACGTCTCTGTCAACAGAGAGTGTCTATTAGCTCAGTAAAATGTATTTAATTTTATATTTACCATACATATTTTAAATGCAATCAACTACTTGAGTAATTGTGTATTTAGGTTGATTTTTTTTAAAGTGCAATAACCGACTTTTTTAAGAAAATCCATCTGTAGTTTTTATCAATACAGTCACATAAACTTTGAGTGTACTCACATTTTAGACGATTGAAGCTAAAAGTATGATGGTAACATTTTTAAATTGCGCCGTGTGAAAGTAAGGGCACTCACTTCTAATTGATCTGGTATTATTAGTATACACTGGACTACTACTGTAATATTATATTCAAAAGATACTTCACTCAAATTGTATATGAAAATCCATTTCAATTGTACCTTTTATTTAAGCTATTTTATAATTTAATAATTTTTCTTAAATACACTACATGTATTTTAATTTCAAAAAATATTTGTCCCATTATCTTATTTTCTCATTGCACAGCTACTGTCTTCCTCAGTTGCTCTGCTTCCAGTGCAGCTTGTTTTAAGTAGAGCTTTTATCCAATCAGATTTCACCTCTGTGTCTCTCAGTAGAAGAGAGGCCCCAGGTGCTGCTTTGCCACGAAGTCCAGGGTGTGCTGTGATTGGTCAGTGGGCGAGCACGTGACTAAAGTGAAACTTGCCAGCAGAGCTTAGTTGGAGTAGTACGAGTTCAAATTGAAAGATATGGAAGAAATTATAACATTTGTAGGGTTTTGCTTGGTGTAGTTTATTTATTTTTTGACCTAGCTTTGTTTTTGAACACTCAACAACTCAAGACTATCGTGAAACGAAACTTAACAGCAGAGGCTTGCAGCTCAGCCAATCAAATGGTCAGCCTGAAAAGTTTCCTGACTCTTCCACACACCATGACACAGGGGGCTGAGACGAGGAAAGACATTGCAGAGCAGTACGTTGAACATTTGGGTTGTGAAAATAAAATCATGAGATGGTCTCCTATAGAGACGGATCAGCCGCTTGTTGTTGTTCAGGGAAAAAAAAAGCAAAGCCGGCCGGCGAAAAAGCCGGCCGGCGAAAAAGCCGGCCGGCGAAAAAGCCGGCCGGCGGAAAAGCCGGCCGGCGGAAAAGCCGGCCGGCGGAAAAGCCGGCCGGCGGAAAAGCCGGCCGGCGGAAAAGCCGGCCGGCGGAAAAGCCGGCCGGCGGAAAAGCCGGCCGGCGGAAAAGCCGGCCGGCGGAAAAGCCGGCCGGCGGAAAAGCCGGCCGGCGGAAAAGCCGGCCGGCGGAAAAGCCGGCCGGCGGAAAAGCCTTCATGTTTCATCACGTTACATTTTTTCCTCCTAATTCGCGATAATGACGAACGTTAAAAGTTGAGAGTTCCGCATGTAGTGGACGCTAGCTAACTTAACCCAGCAAGTCTGAACGGTAACGGAACATAACGTAACTTAAACTGTAACGGAGGGAAATGAAGACGGTGTAGACATCTTAACGCTGATTGGACAAGACTCGACACGTCACATCAAAGATGTTTTATTGCGAAGATCACCACGTCACCTTTTCTCCTCATCTCACTCCAATTGGAGAAACGCTACGGATCTACACGATTCACGTGGATGACATATTTTTGATTCAAAACGGCGAATTTTGCCGAAAAGCGACAAGTTTGCAGGTATGATTGTTTTAGAATTTGTGGGTTTCTGTAGAAGTCTTGTCGAGTTTCTTTGCATCTACCTCCTGCTGAGCCAGTGTATCCAGCTGCTGGATGTGAGGGGTGATGAGAGAGTGAAGTCGGCCCAGAATCTCCTCCACTGGCAGGGCGGACAGGAGGAAGCCCAGAGCCTGCATCAACCACATGCACTGACTGCTCTGCACACAGACACGCAGAAACACACACACACACACACACACACACACACACACACACACACACACACACACAGCACACATCATACACAATGTGTTCAGAGAGACGCTTGGTGGTGCATTTGTGTTTACAGAGTAGGACAGAACTGGTGAATGTTGAAGGCTGTTTACTCACCTTATGGATTTCTTTTACCAGTACGTCCTGCAGAGGAACACGGGTGTTAATAGAAAGACCGTAATAACGTCAATGTTTTTTTTAAAAGGCTGCGTGTCTGACCTGTGACATGGTCAGGATGTCCTGAGCGTAGGGGCCGAGGTCATGTCTACACTCCCTGCAGATCCTCTTCAGGGTGGATACACTGGACACGGACAGCTCTGCCTTCACAAGGCCCTGAAGCACCATGGGTAATATGCCACCTAACATCACCGGGTGATCAGCCAGCCACTCAGCCAGGGATCCTGGCCAACACGAGGTACATGTCATGGATAGTGAGTGTAAATGGGTTTGTTATTGTTGAGTGCAGACCAGACGGCAGAAATACATCCATGGCCATTAATAATCCTGGTTGTAATAAGGTTCTAATGTAAAACATGAAAGTCACGTGTCTGTTATGTACCTATGGTGTACATGACGGTGTCAGCCAGCATAACGTTGCTGATGTTGATTCTGGGGATGAGACCAATAAGACCAGGGATAACGTCCGAGTAGTTCACGTCTATCGTCTCAGCTATGGACTGGAAGCCAAATAACAGGGCCTCTGTGTCCTGAAGAGGGAGAAAAAAAACAAATGTGACGTTAGGTCACGAGAGGGAAAATACAACCAGGAGGTACAGAGTTACACAGTAAGGAAGGAATGGGGAAAATAGAATTTAAATAAGAAAATATTAGCGTTTTGTAATATCACGCAGGTAAAACTTTGCAGAGATAGTAGATGTGCATGGAATGGGAGTCAGTGATTAATGACTGTACCTGCCAGACTGCTGACTGTTGGGGGTCCATCAGCTGTCTGCCCAGCTTGTCATAGAGGTTACTGAGCAGCTCTGCCCCCAACATTTCATACACGTACATCAGAGTGTCGGAAATGTCCACTCTGAAATACAAAAGAGACGTGGAGACATAGTAGATAATCTTGCTACCATTTTTAGCCACACTGGCAGACATGTCTTAACAGCTATTGGATGAATTGCCATGAAATTCGGTGCAGACATGTTCTTTTGGGGCTTTCTTTTTTTGTGAGAAAGGATGTAAAATCCAGTTTTAGTGCTCCTTAAGAACTTCCACTAGTTTTGTGTCTTACCTATAAATTCGGAACTGCTCCTTGTCATCAGAAGACCAGGACGCATACTCCTCCTGGGAGGGATAGTGGGATTTATGTAGTAGTACGTCTACCAGTTGGAAGTAAACCGGCCTGTAGACCTGCAGGTACACTGCCTGCTTCTCCTCCTCAAATGACAAGATGTCATCCTGAACATGCAAGAAATATAATAGAAAGTTTGGTGTCTAGATCACAAAAACACATTTGCGTTTAATAGAGATGAGTAACTTCGTATTGTCTTGTTTACATGTATTTATCTCGTACATTTCTTTCACCCTACCTGCAGAGTGTACCAGAAGGTGAGTGTGAGGGAGCTGCTGGTCTCACTGACTGGGTAGTGCCCAGGGATGCCAGTACAGAAAAGAATCATGTTAACCAAAGCCAGATACTCCTGCCAGTGCTCCACCTGTTCCAACAAAACCCTGTCGTACACAAACAAACATAAACAAAAAATGCCATTTACCGAAGCCAGGTAATTGGGTGACGGTGTGTGTGTGTGCGTGCAGCTGTGTGTACCTGGAGTGTGTTTCCCCCATAGCAACAGCAATACGACAGATACCGTGTGAGGTTTCCATGTCGCCATCCTGAGCCGCTGTCTTCAACTGGTCATGGAGACCCAGCACCAGAGGCATCAAGTTCACCAGAGCATCAATGTACCTGCAGAGACAGGTTTGTGATTCACACGCCTGGAAATTCACTGTGGCCTTAATGAATTTCTGAAGCGGCGTGTTTCTCACCTTTGGCTGTCAGGCTGCGAGATGGCATTGACTATCGTCTCCACAGCCGTGTCGAACAGCTCTGGGTTGGACAGAGCACTGAAACAGTCCTGGACCAGTTCATGACTCTCCCCTAACGGCACGTCCAGCCCCACCCAGCTGGACAGGCAGCGTAGCACCTTCTCCTTCACTTGGTTGGAGGAGTCCTGGCTTTGGAGCAGCTGACGCAGCAAGGGACACACCACTGCCCACTCCCCAGCCAGGGCCCCCCTCAGCTGGGTACGGCGCGCTTGAGACAGCCGGCCGCTCTGGAACTCCTCTGGAAGTACGGTGAGGAGCTCCAGCAGCGCCAGGCAGTGCGCTTGAGGGTCCTGGGCGGCCTCAGAGCTGCCTTCAGAGTCGGGCTTCTGCGGTTGGAAGGCCCTCACCATGTCCGCCACTGGCTGGGACCAGACCTGTGGAATTAAGTTAAGAGCCATAGAGGCCAGGGCGACACACAGCCTGGTTAGCACCATTTTGGGCCCAGAGGAAAAGTGGAGGATGTGGGAGAGGAGCTGCATCCTCAGGCTCTCATGCTGGTCTGTGGGGAGATCGCTCCAGTGATGGGAGATCTTGGTGTGGAGGGTGCTGGCGCCAAAAAACTGAACCTCTGGGAGCTGCAAAGAGACAGACTCACTGTTAACAGATGGACATATGCAAAATGTTCACCTCTTGTAGCTCTAATCCGCACTGACATCCAACCAGTGTATGCTCTTGCGACCTGAAATAGTGTTTATTTGTAAAGATGTCTGAGCAGAAGCAACACACCTTGTCGGGGCCAAGCAGGGCCCAGCAGAACTGCCATGCCTGTGCAGAGGCCTGGGCCTGGGTCAGCCACTTCTGGGCCACATTCTTACGCTCCATGACCGGGTCAAAGTACAGCTGGTAGAGAGCCTGAGGAGCAGAGAAGAGCCAATGAAAGTAATTTGGTAATAACGGATAAGGATGACGATGTCTGAGTTGATACAAATCATAACACCCATCAGTATCCCCATATTTCCTGACTGAGTATACAGTAATGACAATGGATGCATCTGTGTTTTGTGCAACAGGTTGTTAATCAAATCGCTGAGTTGCATTAACACGCTTTAATGACCATGCATGCTGGATGTCCGATTGTTTGAATGGAGTAAAAAATGTGTTGTCATAGCGAGTAATCCATGGCACATGGTGTTAGTTATTATTAGGACAGCATATGCTTATAGCTGGTATCATGTTACAAAATGTCCAGTGTGTCCAACCTTCCTGTGGTGAACTATGATTAACCAAACTCTGTTTTAAATTGTTTTGCTGTTATTTGAGTTATTGTATAAAATACAACATACATCCAGATAAATATGAGATAATGCTGCTGCAACTTTTCTTTTTGAAAAATTCAAATTAGCTTTCGTGAATGGCATTACAAGCTTCATCTGTATAAACAATCATCCAGTGAAGTGGCTGATTGTTGAAACTTACCGACTCCACGTTCTCCACCGTTAACTCCAACTCCACCGGGCAGTCTCCCGGATTGGCTGGAGGCTCCATCTGGCGCAACGTGAAGGTGTCTCCCCGCTGCCGTTTGAAATCCCTCCGAAATTAAAGCCTGGTCGTCAAAAAGCAGTGATTTAAAAAAACGAGGAGACGCTGTCCTCACACTGCGGACGCAGCGGGTCATTCAGCTGTCCACACAGTACACATGTGGACCGTGCGCTCAGGCATGACGACACGCCTCTGACCTCTGTGGGGGCTGAAAAGTTGTTGTCTCACATTACCACCAGCGAACACTGACGTCTACTCACCTACCACCGTTTAATCTCTGTAAATAACATCGCAGCAAGCCTACAATAACCACGAACACCATGAAACTCGCGTGCGTCCAACGCTACAGCGCTCTACAACAGGCGCTCCAGACGCAGACAACTGCGCTTCTGACGCACTGGCGTCTGATTGGAGCAGGGGAAGCAACAGCTACCGCAAACTGGTGCATGTCGGAGGAATAGATTCAGGGATGAGGTGACTGGCAGGAAACGAGGAAGAGCCGGAGAGTGAAATATTAATTTGCAGTGAGATCGGTGACGCGTGTTCGCTCATTGGAGTGAAGCGCGTGCAGCCTTCTCTACTCCCGCCGCCCGCATGCAGGCTGGCGTGCGGCCCCACCCCTACTTCTCTTCTGCCCGACTCCCTCAGGATATTTTTAGCGCTGATGATGTGCCCTGTCAAATCACGTAACGGAAACAACCCCCGAGAGCTGGGAAGCGGAGTCGCTGCGAAGAGAGCCCGCTTTGCTCTGTTTTTATTGCGATCTGCAGGCGAAGGCCGCGAAGGAGATGCGCTTTGAAATGAATTTGGCGTTTTGCGTGTTGGTGGTGCTTACCGGCTCATCGCAGACAAGAGGTAAGGTGTCATCCTGGTGTGGGTGTGTGTATGCGAGTGTGTGTTTCACCTGACATCCTGCTGACGCGACTTGGACCCGTTATCGATTCCCACATGATGCTCCAGACATGTCTATCGATCTTATAGAAAGTTTACACAGAGCTGCAGGCTGTTGGTTGCATTTTGATTTAGATATGTCTTATTTTATTGATGTCTTATAGTGCGCTTATTTTGATTCCTTTGTTCAAGAGATGAGCGTTTCTTTCTCCTTTTTATAATTACTCTTTATATCATGATTTCTGTTCACCAGTCATCTATTTATTTATTTGAACTTTTAAGTAATGTGCACATTTTTTAAATGTTAATATGGACACTTAATTTAGTCTTCTCATATTTTCTCGTTTTTATACTATATAATTTAATGCAGGACAGCACCAAATGCATAACACTTATGTTTGTTTGTTTTTTATCTGCAATTAGTAGATTAATCAAGCAGTTGAATGACAGAAAAATAATCTACAACTATTATCTTTGACAAGCATTATTTTGAGTAATGAGTAGAAAAGATCTGGTTCCAACTCTTCACATGTGAATCATTTCGCGGGGTTTTGTCTTCTGTGACAGTAAACTGCAGATATTTGGGTTTTGGACTGTTTGTTGGACAACAAAAAGACATTTGAATATATTCCACTTTATGCTCTGGGAATTCTTTTAGACACGATTTTATAGACCAAAAAATATAATGATTAATACCTTTTCATATCCCTTTTATTTCAAAGGTCAGAGCAGTGCCTTGCCTCCTGTCATCACCCTGGCTGCCTTCCCGAGTTATGCTGGACGCTCAGCATCTCCTGACCTGACAGAGGATCCTGGGAATGAGGTCGCACATCGGAATTACAGCGGCGATGAAACCTCAACTGAAACCACCACCATTACCAAGACCAGAGCAACAGTCCATTCAGAGGCTGCGACAAATGCAGTCTATGTAACGCACTCTGCAGTGGCTACATCTCAACACATGAATGTACCCGTCGTCATGACTGCTCCTTCACCCTCAGGTATTCAAGACAAACCTGCATGCACTGTTTACATGCGGCCTCTCTCTAAAAGCTTCAAGAGATAAAAATGACTGTTATCTCGTCCATAATGCTATAATTGTGCATATATCATTTTCCAGTCCAGTCTGTTTACTTCACGTTCTTTTCACTTCACTCCACTTTTACGTCCAGATTCCTGAAATAAATCATCCCACATATTTAAAGCTGCCTGTTTGCAAACACAGACGCTCTTCTCAGGCTCACTGCCAGCAGCGCTCCGGGAACATATTCCTCTCCTGACCCCTGATATTGACTGCTATGAGATTGAGAATGTGTGTCGCAACCTCATCTAAGAGATTCCCTTTTATAGATCAGATAAATATAACTCTCTACGCTGATGCCCTGTTGCTTCTTTGAGCAGCACAGAAATAACAAACATGACATAATGCCATCCTGTTCACACTCTTGCTTTCTTATTAGCTGCTGTCGTCACTTCTCTGTCTGTCCCTGTGGAGGTTATCACTCTCTTTAGAAAGCTAAACATTACTTCAGTAATTACTTTAAGTTGCTTTGTGACTTAATGCAGAAAATGCACAAGGATACTCTCATTCTTACCCATTGTGCTTTGCCCACAGGAGCACTAATTACAGCCTGTCTCTTCATTCTATCCTACATGTAAACGGTAGAAAGGAAACCTTGACTTGTAATTTCCCATCGTACAAAGTTCCTTGAACACACCCCTTTCCCAGCCCCCTCCCCAGCTGTCAGCATGAGCTGTGGAACTTGATGTAAAGAGCCACGTGCTTATAGTGGAGTAACAATATACTCATGTTGAAAGAGGGAAAAGGCAGGTGTGTATATTCACTAGTTTCATAGAGAAAATGAAAGCAGTGACTTAAAAGAAAACTAAAAAACTCCTGTAAATTATTACGCAATAGAACGGTCCTATAACAAAAGCTTTGTGAAACTTCTAACTGTGTTCACCAGGCCTCCCACCAACAATTATTGTCATTATCGATTCATCTCCTGATAATTTTCTTGGTTATATGAATAATAGATTGGTCTGTAAAATGTGAAGTTCCCTGAACTCAAATGTCTGGTTTTCTCTGTCCAAACCCTGAGTATATTAAGTTTACTCAAAGAGTTAAAAACAAAAATATTTACGTTTAAGAAGCTAGAACTAGTAAATTATTGCCATTTTTTGCAACAGCTCAAACAATTAATTGATCATCAAAATTGCTGCCAATAAATATTCTGTCGATCATCGAGATCTAGTTTCAGATTTCTTATTGTTAAATCCATCAACACAGTGATCAGTTTCTATTAACAGGGTTTTGTGGAGTTACACCAGTGTGCTGTGTGTGTACGGTTTGTTCCCTTTGAAGAATTCTCTGTGCTGTTCTGAATTGATACAGTACTGCCTTCACATCCCCACTTTCAGCTGCCGCAGACGACCTTTCATCTGCGCCGCCTGTACAGAGCACCACCCCTCCACCGCACATCTCAACCACTGATGGCAGAGCCATTGTGACCACAGATCCCTTCACCACCTTTTCATCTCAGCCTTCCCACACAGTGCAGCATATGAGCTCCACAGCCCACGCCTCCGCCATCCAGCCGCAGTCTGAATCACGGACCACAGCCTCCACACAGCCGACAACCACAGGACATCTGACCTCCGCTCCAGGCCGGCGTCCTGCAGGGCCCACATACCAGGACGTCCCATCTGAACTCAATGTGGGAGACGAAGGTAAGGTGATGAGAGTAATGTTATTTATTTTGTGTCTTACAAATGTGTTAACTGTTTTATTACGATTGTCCATTTTGTGTGTCATTTAGACCTCAAGAGGCCTCACTACAGCTCAAGCTCCCCTCTAGATCCCCTGCTGGCTGGCCTGCTGTCAGTGTTCATCGTCACCACTGCTATCGTCTTCGTCATCCTCTTCCTCAAGTTCCGCCAGCGGACAAACCACCCAGAGTTCCATCGGCTTCAGGATCTACCCATGGTGAGATAAATACATGTATTACAATACAGTAAGGTTGTAATTAATAAAGGGGCACTTTTTTTCAGTTTACTTGTCCTGAGGGAAAATATCCTCAAGTTTGGCTTCAGATTTTGTTACGAACTGGAGGTGTAGAGTTTGAAACAAGTGATTAACCAGGCAATGAGGGTCTAACAAAAGACTGCAGTTGCATTTTGGGAAATGTAGGATCTGGGGGGTGTGGGAGCTTGACCCAGACTGTGAATGGGATTGTGCTTAGAGTTTAGTAGTCTTGAGTCTTCTTGTTGATACATGATACAGAATTGTGTGCATAGTTCCATTTTGTTGTGTGTATAAAGTCAAAAGGTCACCACAGACAATACTGAAAATATATAAATATTGCAATACTTTCATCAGTGGGCTCAGTTACCATTGTGTTACCTCCTACAGCGATATGTATTTTAAATGAAAATCTTCAAGATTGCCAAAACTTTATGGAATTGCCGTATTACATTGTAGTGCTGTGAATTGAAATTATAAATCACCAAATGTTGTTCCCCCAGCGCACTGTTTGTAAAATCAACTGTGAACTTTAAAACATCAACTCTTCTATCCCCTTAGTCTTACATCACTCTCATGAAGGTCAGTGGTGCAGCTAATTAAACATAGAAACTATCGAATCCTGCTCTTTAAATGTATGACCACATGCAAGGGGAAATGTTCAGCGGAGAAACACACAGATATATAAAATCAATCAGTTCTTTCAGTTACATATGACATTTATTCTCATAACTCCTCATGCTTATCTTCAGAGCTCCTTGTTATCATGTGAACACAATCGGACAAGTTTTGAAAATAATATATTAAAAGTCACAAAATCCCTTAATATACTGTTCAAAAAGTGTAACGCTGAGCGTATAAGCGTTGACCTAGTCTCGCCTTTTGTAAACTTATTAACAACTGTAGTAGTCTAAATATTATTGTAATCTTCTTCTCCAGGATGACTTGATGGAGGACACGCCACTCTCCAGGTACACTTACTGACGGACGCATCCTCAGTCACTTCCACGACTCAGAGAACAGAAGCAAAGCAGACACCAAAGGAAGACCAGTGGGGATCTCAGAAAAGCCTTTGCCTGGATGCTGCTGCATCTCTGCAGACGAGTTTTGGGTCAGTGATAGAAAAATATATGTATCTGTGGTTCCATGAGAAGGATCCATTGAGTCTTTTAAATGGGAGGTTTCAGAGGCACTTTTTTCCACATTCCCTTTAAATTTCCAGAGATCTTCAGTCTAGTGGAGACTTGTTTGTGCTTCTGCACCCTTGACTTATATGCACAGCACTTTAACGTGGCTTGAAGGGTCACAGTGCCCTCTAGGGGCCATCTGAGGTAATGTGGATCAAGGTTGCATGAAGTCCTCCAATGAAAGACAACCTCAGGTTATCCAGCGAGAAATAGGAGAGCGAGAGACGCATGGGAAAGTTGCCAACATGCCTAAAATATTTAAGGAATATAAATTAGGATCCCTTAGGTGACCAAATATGAGTGAAGTGCACTTTCACGCCAAACTGCCAGGTTAATCGCGTTGTCTTAAAGCTGAGGTCTTGATTATACAATTCAAAAGGAGAAACAGACAAAGAATATCGTACAGTAGAAGCCAAATCTCATTCAGTTGCTCAAATTTATTATTCAACTTACCTCAGATTATACGTGGAAAATGTTCTTGTTGCAGCCGTTAATGTGCAGTTACATGTGTTATGGAACTTTTATCATGGTCTAATTCTGGTCTTTAAAACTTGAATTTGGTTATTTTGTTTTCAATGAATGTGTAATCCACCAATGCACACTGAGAAGAGACCTCGCTACACTAAATAAACACTTAATAGCAATTTGTAAAGGTAAAACAAAATATTGTTAAATGAGTTGTAAAATGTATTTGTTTCTGCACAAGTGTTTGTTCAAATGCGTTGTGTGGAGAAGAGGTGCAGTTTAGACTGTTTTCTGTATTAGCTGGAGTATCATGCAAATGTGCTGGAACTAAGCTGTTGTATCAGTTTTTAACCTATAGTGTGTTCAGAGTTATTTTACTGTTAAGTGCCAACAGTGATGTATGATTTAATGTCATTGAAATGTGTACTGCAAGAAATTGATATTAAGATTTCCTGTTTGATAATAAATCAGAAATCACGATACTGTAGTCAACAACTTCATGTGGACGAGTTCTTCAGCATTATGCTGTGTCATTGTGGCCCGTGTGACGGGTATTTACTTTTCCAGTTGGTTGTGAGTAACAGCTCTGCAGAGATATAATCCACCTGCCTCGACAAGTAATGTGGACTTTGAACAATTGCTCAGCTTAAAAAAAGAGAAAGCCGCTCCCTTAAACAAACATTGCTCTTATCAAAACCTCACATTCAATAAATACCCTTTCAACAGATCATTTATAACCAACGTATGTTTAATATTCATATGACCAGCCAAAACCCTGTTTACAGTACAAGACAGGGACATTAAAATAAAATAAATCAAAAATATGAAATATATATGTCTTATGGCAAACTACTTCAGGGTGCAGGTGACAACGCTATCAAGACAAACTGACAGATCGTGCATGTAGACTACACCCCAGCCATTTAGCCTAAAGGAGGAATGTACCCTACCTGGAGAACTGGTCCGGTCACTTGACAACATGAATTTCACCTGGCTTCAAATGTTGAATTGGTCAGAGGTTAGCATATATGTTGCAAAGTATACGGGTTATGTAGTGGCTTTGATTATAAAGTGAATGACTAGTCGAGCACACCCTGAAGACTTGGGGTACAGTTAGCGTTACAGAAGGGATTCATCAGTGGTCGCGTCCAGCCAAGCAGGGTGCGGCCGAAGCAGACGGTGGTCAGCATCAACCCGAGCAGAGCCACGTTCCCGAACGCTCCACGCATTCTTTTTTTAGGATCTGATTGAGATGAAAAGTATTAATAGTATTTATAGCACATTTGCAACCTGCTTTACGTTACAAAAGCATTAAATGAAACATGGACTGCTCAACATGTTCTTACCTCCTGTAGAGTACCCATGTGCGGACACCTCTCTGCTTATGATCCATACAACGCCAAGTCCACTGGCGAGACGCTGTTGTAACCAGACCGACAAGCAAAGGTAACACTCATTTAAGACAGGATTTTATAATTAAAAAAAGAAACCCTGCATATCGTTATACTAGTTTAAAACAACAGCATTAGGCCGACTGTAATTTTGTGCTTTAATTGCTAAAGATTGTATATGCATACAGGTATGCTGGTGCTGAGGAAGTATGACATTGCAAAAATAAACTTACCGGACAATGCAAACCACCAACTGCCAGGCAGAAAAGAAAGGAGGGTTGGAACTCCATGCTGGTGAAAGATTATAACGGTATGTTAACTTTCACCTCTTTTCCCATTGTTACTATGAATCATGAGAGCGTGGTGCAATGTCACTCTAGAGGGTGCAAATCTAAGTTGCATTGCTCATACATACGTGTTTTGGTGTGCACGTTGGATGCAGTTAAAAATGTTTCCAGTTTCTGGGTCGTCACTGTACATCTGAGGATACTGCAAGTGAAGACAAGTTTATTTGTAGGCAATTGAAAGTGCTTTACATGAGCCACAGAAAGACACCGCTCAAGCATAAAACTATGCCAGCGGACTGTGGACTTGTTGAGGTGCAGCTCTTAATAAACAGTATGATTGAGAAAGAGTGGAATATATATATCCTGCTATATATGTGAACACCAATGATCTGCTCACGTTTATGTTGTACTTCTTGCGGGCTTTGCTAACGTTTATGGCCAGATGTGAAACCATTATTATACTGGCAACGCCAGTCAACACCACATATCCATACTCTTTGGAAAGCACAACCATCCTGGCAAATCTTAAGAGAGGAAAAAAAACAAAGCCGAATTAGTTTGAGTTATTCCCAAACAAATGTGCATACATGTACAGGTGTATATATTGTTATCATTTCAGCTTTTGACTCATTTTGAAAGTAATACCTCTTACTTTTTTTTTTTTTATAGATAAGAAATCAGGGGAAACTCAAACAGGAGAAAAGAGGCCGTAAAAAGCACAGCGGAGAGCATGGGCGCATTCAAAGCAAAAGGTCAAATGAGGATACCAACGACGTCATCAACGTTACACCAACAAGTTTGAGAGAAGACGTGCAGGAAACTCACAGAAGCATAACATAAAAAAGGTTTACCTTAAAGATGTAGCTAGTGTGAAAATCAGAGCGACTGACCGATGTCACTAAAGTTTCCAAAAAAACGTACTCGACTGTGTTTCCGGGTGCGTCGGGCTCTTTATACATCCACGGTGTGCGTAATGCGTAAAGGCTTACGTAACACTGGTAACAAACAATGAAGGCGTGGTGTGCCGCCTGTGGCCTACTGGAGTCTGTCGTTTATGAAAATGATTTTCTCCTTAAACTTGTGTTGTTAATGTGCGCTACATGTCACAAGAACACCCGGTTCGCTCTACGATACAGGGCTCTACCGAAACCTTTCTTCAAATAATCAGTTCCATTTTTCTGACATGCGCACTAGACCATGTACTGAACTGTAGCGTTACCTGGGGTACTTCTCAAGTCTCTTAATTGTCGTTTCCTCGTTCCTCTCTCCTCGCATGGTTTCCTCCATGCATCCCTGGTGGGAGGGACTAAGACGCAAGGAAAGGAGCCAAGTGAGGGAAACGGGGATGCAATTAAGAGACTTGAGAAGTACCCCTGGTAGCCAGCGAAAATAGGGGACTCCCCTCTGATAATGATTCATATTATTGTTACAACATTGCTTGTGCTTTCCATTTTATACTACTTTATACTTCCACTTTATTTCAGCAAGAAAGAAATGTATGTTTTACTCCACTTTATTTATTTTTTACATTCTTTAGTTGCGCGTTACTTTAATGACAAACATTTTAAAAACAAAACATTTGTTGGCCTTTTACTACATGATGCACTAATATAGATTCAACTACCCAACAGTATAATTTTTATGAAATTACCTCCATCTCAACCAGCTATGTGGCTGCATCAATAATATTGATAATACACTCATATAATATATTATGACAGTATAAACTTACAACAGTATTTTTAAGCACTATAAGTCATGTTGATCCTTAAAGTAGCCTATGTTTGAAGTTGCAAGTGGCTGCAACAAAAATGTATTTTTACTTCAGTGAGATTTTCAGTATAGGGCTTTCACTTGCAAAGAAAAAAATCTTAAATTGCTTGTGCAAAATTGGAATTAAATGTATGGGCCTTATCTCTATTCTTTGCTTTTTTGCGAATAGTTTTACTTTAACAGGTTTCACATTTAATTTATTATGAAGATTTATCTTTGCCTGAGTAGATTATTCAATATGGTTAATTATAGAAGATATTGCAGGTATAAAGTGAGGATTTGTTTCATACGGGATACGTTATACCCCTTTTATCTGACAGTGTCAACTTCTACTGCCTTTTTTATGACAGAACTTTTCACTTGACATGACAAGAAAAGCACAGGTGCAAGTAATGACATTAATGATGACTCCATCCAGTAAGCTGTGCCAGTGAGCAAGTTCACAACACCAGGGCTCTGATCCTGGTAAACCTAAATGGAGGTCTGCCAACAATCTGCCCTGCTTTGAAGTGACCAAGGATCTCAAAGAACAAAGTTTCCTGTATCACATATCGGGTCAAGTTGAGGCATGCAAAGCCCTGTCAGTGGTGTCTCTTGTTCAGCAGGCCAAGAGTCACGTCTACACTGTTATGTTATATTTTGTTACGTGACTCAAACAACAATTTGGTGCTGTAGAGATTTTTTTTTTTTTTGTCTTTGTCTTTTGACAAAACAGGTCTTATGAATGCAGAGTAACCATGAAGATAAAAATGCAGGATAACTTCCTGCAAAGGTAAAATGTGGCTGACATGCTCTAAGACGAGGGATTACAGTATGCCGAGCCTCTACATTTTGCAATTCATCTGTCTAATGTAGAATGACACTGAACAATGTTTGAGGTGAATCAAGGCCATGCTTATAGGCAAACAGGTAGTTATGAGAGTGTAGATTATTTTGCAATGGCAACAGGGCCACACAGCCAGAACTGGTTTTACTGCCCGCATGTAAAGTCATTGTTGCAGTCAGGACCTTCCTGGTTGGTTAATTATGTAGTTCGTATTTTTAAAGGTCTATTCTTTGACCCAATAATATACAATTTCCCCCCTTTTGTTTCCCTTGAAGAAGCTTTTTGTCATCTTCTTCTGCAGTATCATATTGTTCCAACTATGAAGATATTCAAACCTAATACTCCATGTTGTATATGGCACCATTCCATTGAGTGGAAATAATCTAGATCTCTTAGACATATTTGATATCTTTGGCAACTTTGTGATCTCCCCTTAGAGTTTAAGATTAAAGTTCTTTGGGTTTGAGCAATGCTTAAGTGAACTCAATGAGATAAGAGTGGGCCAGTTCTTCTTCAGAGGTTAAAGAATTAATTGGTGCTTTATGTGTACTCAAAAATAATAAAGTAGATTGAATATTCCAATGCATGAGTTTTGGGTAATTACCAGACAAGATGCAAACCATGCATCCGAAAAGAATGTGTATGAGCTGATTTCTTCTCGCTGTGTAAAACATTACCAAGTGTTCGTCACTAGATGTCCTCATGAAGTCACTGAATTTCCATGACACAAAACAGCTGTGTGGATTAGTTCAGTCCACAGGATAGCAAGTGTGAAAAAGCATTAGGTTGTGCATGCCTATGAGCCTCCTGCTCTATTTTTGACACCAGGGAATGCATAGAGGGAAAAGATTCCACCTCATTGTGTGAGAGAGGAAAAAGAGTGAGCGGGGTCAGTGTGCAGTGGGTTGTTGACTGTCGACTCCGGGTAGTTTCTTTTTCACGGACTGTCAGCGGCACATCTGTCCTCCTCCTCCATCATGCTGAGTCTGATTCAGCACTTCAACACCTACACAGAGAACCGAGAATAGACTCAGGACTCATACTGAGACCGGAGTGAGGAGGAAATCAACTGCCTGAGACCACCCTGTCCCATCTCGTCCCATCATCCGCTGGCTGCTTAGTGGGTTCAATTTAATTCGAGGGGGGGGTTGGCTATGGCTGATATGTCAGACATTATTGAAAAAGCGTCATTGCACATATAGGTCTGCAGTCGTGTAGATGGCTGCTAGGGATCCCCCTCTTAACACATTGTTATCATTGCCCAGCTCTCTTGTTTCCAGAGCCTAAAACCCATGTGATCTGATCATATATGCTTCCCAGGTGTCAGGTGCACCTGCTTTTGTTCCACCTCCACACACACACACACACCTGAGGCAGGCTGACAAAAGGTATACAACACACATACCCACAAACAGATGTTTCCATACACAGGATTCACATACAACACACACCTGAGGCATATGTTGACCACTGTGCCTGCAGCTGGAGCATTGTAGGTCACCTTTTTTACTTTGGGTTGTTATGCATGCATCCCATTCATTTTGACTTTACTTCCATTAGCTCTGCTGCCCCAGAGATTCCCCTCTCGCTCCAGCACACTCCAAAGCCTGAGATCACTCCACAGCGCACTCCCACCCCCACCCGCGCGCAGTTTAGTGCGCCACCCCCCCCCCCCCCCCCCCCCCCCTCCCCATATTTGGATTCAGTTTCGGAGAGCGAGAGGATGGCAAGCATGTAGTGGAACAACTGACCGTGACCATTGCAAGCAGCACAGCATGAGAGGACGTTGTCAGCGCGTACAGTGTCTGAATAGCTTTGTTTCGACGGGAGAATCACGATAAATAGATGCACTTTGAAACAGCATGAAGGCATCTTGTTTTCAAGTTCCAACCAGTGGATGCGCGCCGGATCCAGAACCAACGACAGGATGAACTGAGACATTGCGCGCAAGAGTTTTGCCACGGGCAAGCGTTAGGTTTGACCTCTGTGGACATTATTTCTGAGACAAACAGCTTGGTTAGGATGTATCAATGAAGAATGTGACCGCGCCTGACTCTCTCCAAACGGGGTTGATGAAGCCGTCGGCGGTGTCATGCGTCTTGCCCCGCAGCCAAGCGCGCAACCCTTGCGACTCATAGTTCTGCTCCTCTTCACCGCGGGGGTGAAACCATCCCCGGTGCTCTCCACGGGCTGCCCGGACAGGTGCGTGTGTGATGACCAGCTGGTGGTTCAATGCGCTGGGCAGCACCTGACCACCTTCCCGGTCAACTTGCCGCTGTCCACGCGGCAGCTCATCATCTCCAACAACCGCATCGTGGAGCTGCCGCCACTTGCGCTCAACTACCTTTCCGATCTGGTGTACCTGGACTGCAGCAACAATTCCCTTACGGAGATATCCGAGTCCACGTTTGGGAATCTACGGAAGCTGGCCTACCTGGACCTCTCCTTCAACACCTTGATCCGGATCGAGGACAGGACGTTTGGGCCCTTGTCGAGCTTGGTGATGCTGAGGATGACCGACAACCCGGGGCTCTCGGACATTCACCAGGACGCCTTTGTGGAAAACGCGGCCCTCCAGGTGCTGGATGTGAGTCGGAACAACCTGACGGTCGTCAACATCACCTCCCTGATCGCGCTGCCCGCCCTGCGCTCGGTGGGGCTCAGCGGGAACCCGTGGAGCTGCGAGTGCGACAACGAGGACCTGTGTCTGTGGGTCCACCTGGAGGGCTTCAAGTTCCAAGGTTTTATCAGTTATACATTCTATTGTATTCTATTGTCATATAAGGTGACATAATCACAGCACGACCTTTTACTGTTGCTCTTTCCTCATATCCGGTGATAGTCCCCAGAGAGCCAATCACAAAATAGGGCTCCTGCTCCAGTTATTAATTATTAGATAATGCCCGGTTATGTTTAAACTGGTTGCTGCCCTCAATAATCGGCCTGTCCCATGAAAAGATGAAAACTTATTTAGCACCTTCCATACAAGAATGCAGCTGTAGGACTTAGCACCACGTGTGTGATATGAGGACATCTTAGAAATAGTTATGAAAGAGAAAGCAGACAAATTAAAAAAGCAGATAAAATAAAATGCACCTTTTGACAAGGTGTCCTTTATAAAGGGTTTATAAGTTGTAATTAATGGTTATGAATGGTTGATGACTAATTTATGAATGCACTATATATCAGTTATGAGCCATTAAAAAGACAAAAAGGCAAAAATTAGCTATACGTCTTAAGGCCTCTCACTTATATGGAATGTTTGATTGTGTGGTAATTTGATTAAAGCTTTAGCAAATGAAACAAAAAAGAGCAAAACTGAATGAATAAAGGTCTTAAACCCAGATTTTCGGTACTGTTGGTAATACAGCCGTGCTGTTTATCCTCCTTCAGCATTTCAAAATATCAGCCAGAGGGGGTTTTCACAACCCAACCTTAAAATGTTTCTTTCTAATGGTTTAAAATGTATTCATAAAGCATTGTAAAATATTACAATTAAAATAACTTATAGCAGTAAAAGTAATTCCTAACAAAATGGCAGTAAACGTCTCCCTTAGTCCCCAAGAAGGAATGCCTCCATGCTGGTAATCTTTTCAAGCACACGCAGAGCCCTTACTGCTGGATTCCCCTCATATCATGTTACTAAAATACTCAAGTCTGCACCTTTTGAGCACACGCAACAGATAACATCATGCCTAGAAGAATATACATGTATGTAACCATGCAGTTCGGAGAAGTCTGCAAAGTTCGACCCTTGCTCAGCTTTCAGTGGGATGAGATGTGCACAGGTGACGGCGGTGGAGCGTGACGGCATTCAGACTATCAAATGGCAAAGAGGGGGAAAGAAGATCGGAGGCAGGGAGCATTCGATTTCTCTTCTGGCAACTGTGTTCATTAATTCAGCTCTGCATCCTGCAGTTTGGGGACGAAAACAAGAGAGTCTGTCATCTTGAAATGACTAATCAATCTCTATTTTATCCAGCTATCCTGCCGATGTGATTAATGGATCATAGTTGCACCATCAAATATCGATTTGTTTTGTCACTGTCAGGCTAATAGATGTGACTGACATTCAACAATCGTTCTTACTTTGAGTTATTATGCTCATGCTTTGGTGTCGATGTGTCACTATGCAAAAGGGCTGCTATTTATAGTGTGTCTTACTGAGCAAGGAGCCTGTCATAATTCTAACACCATAGCTATAATACATCCGCCACGCTTACTAAAAAGGCATCCCCTGCTTCTCTCAAACACACACACACACACATACTATAGTTCACCACAGTCCCTGTGTGCATCTTTGGCCGAGTCCAAAAACAAGTCCTGCAAGAGCTGTCCTATTTTCCTGCTGCTCTCTGCCTTTTGTCTCGCTTAATTTGGAGTGGAGCCTCTTCCTGTGACAGCTGCCAGCAAGGGAGAGGATAGCTACTCACACATTTTTCTACCTCGGTTACATACACAGAGTATGTCCATCTCTATCCAGGCAGCTTATTCTCTCCTGAACCGAGTCTCGGGGGAAATAACATTTGGAAAGTCACATACGCATTCACTGACTCATGTATTTAGACACACAACCCCAAATAATACACACTTTTAGTGCTTGAGGGGGAAAACAGAAGGATAAGATTTCGGAGAGAGGACTGTGTTTCAGCTGCGAGCTTTGTCTCCAATGCCTTGTTAGCTCTTGTCCGGGTCTCACCTGGTTCATGCAAGAACGGCTCGCTTGTCTCCTCTGGTTAGGGAAACGCATGGCAAGCGATAGAGCGATAGAGCTTCAGGAAGGAACCAACAGATTCTCCTCTGTCTCGCCTTCCTGGCTAGATTAACACTCTTTCAGTTGTTATATAAGGAGAGTGTCTAGAAATAGAGCAGAGTGTGCATGGGGGACGGAGGGAGGGAAAGCCCTCTTCTTTGATGCCAGTCTCGTTGGGGGGGGGGGGGGGGGGGGAGGGAGAGGGGGGTGAAGCCAGAAGGGTTTCCTCCCTCGCTGTCAGACACACGCACACACACACACACACACACACACACACATTAGCAGAGGCATGAAGATGGGAAAGTTAAGGCAAGTGGAGGGGGTTAGTGCATATGTTAAGAGGGAGGGATGGATGTGTGTCTTTGGTACAGCATATTGTGTGAACAGTGCGCAGCAGCAGCCGTTGAGAGGATCAGAGTATGCTTTGAATTCTCTGTGTGGTAGATGGAGCTTAGAGAGGCTGACTGTCCTCGTGTTCTTCAGCTGCAACGCTCGTTTTCAGATCTGTGAGTCACAGAAGAGCTTGTCTGTGGATGAGAGCGCAGATGTATGCACCGAATGAATAAAATATTAGGGAAAAGTGCATTTTTGTCGTCCCGTTTAATGAACTTATCAAGTGATTTGATTGAAAAGCTACGGCATGATCGCTCTCACCCTCTGTCAAATCACACCTCCCACCAGCCTGAGTCAGTTATAACACCTTAACGCCACGTGTTGCTTCTGAGAGTGCATGCAAACTAGTGGCAGAGAAGTAAGCAATAGTTGGCCAAAAGTAAGGGTTTGGATAGACAGCTAAAAGAGGATAAACATTTGAAATAATTAGCCGAAAGTAATGACTAAACAGTTAACATAATTACCTAACATGAATGGATAAACAAGTGAAATAGTTGGTTAAAAGTCTCTTATAGAGGAGCGCCTTCGTAGTTGAGTGGTTACAGCACAGGCCACATTACGGAAACGATCCGGGTTTGATTCATTGACTCATTTCAAGTCTCTGTCTCTACACTTTCAAATAAGGTCACAAGAAATGTGTGATGCTACCAGTAGCATCAAACTCTCAGAAGGTGAGAAAAAAACAACAACAAACATTATTGCTGAATTATTTATGAAAGATTCTAACTGTGTAATACAATAAGTATACAATTATTCTGTCATGGTTCAACTTTTCCCAAAATACCTTGCAGGGTGCAGAGAGTCAAAGCAGATCCTACAAATGTCCCAGTATTCATCAGTTCCACATGTATGCACAACATATGCCAGCATAATGAGGATGCATATTTCAAGGCTGTTAGTGTAGAAATAGGGTTTCAGAAAACTGTTCCCTGTGCAGAAACTTCCAAGTCTTTTGATCTCCTCCAGTGGGACTTCCTCCTTGCACAAAAGCTTTGAAAAATTGAGAAGCCAATTAAAAACAGTGGTCGCATGGAGATGGCAACACTGTTGTGTTGTGTTGTGCTGTGTTTCTGCTCACGGTTAACAAAAGACATGGCTTCAGGATTGTTTCCTGAAAAAAATGCCTCTCGTCAGCTCCTGCAGAGCTCAACATCCATCATGTGACGTGTTTGACTGATAGGCCTTTTTAGAATTGAGAGAGAAGGAACTCAACATTTTATTAGGATTTGTGGATTCCAGCGAGGTCTTAGTCGTAGTCATACGCGGTGCCTGATGATGAGAAACCTTATTATCTGTCGTTTCAGGCAGACACAAAGGCCCAAGTCACTTTCTAATCCTGTGAGGGGAAAAGGAGTTTGAATAATTCATAATTCAATTCTGCACCAACTCAGGACTCCAGCACACGTGAGGCTATTAAAAGCTGGTAGTTTTCAGATAAAGTTGTTATGCTGGTGCATTTAAGTCTCTTAGCGTGAACCTGAATATGTCATATAATCAGCTCAGTTTGCTGCCATTTACCATTGTTATGTAAAACGCTATTAAGTAATATATGAATTATTTATCAGGCGGCTCTGTTTAATGCCATGTGTATATTTTCCTTGTTAAGTTCTTTGTGCATCAATATGGCTCTCACAACATCAAAGGATCCTTTAAATGACAATAAAGAGTTATGATAATTATATTGCATATGTTTGCTATATGTAAGTAAAGTTGCTTTGTATTCTCAAAGGAGAGCAGCAGTTAAATGCACTTGAAAGGCCCTGAAAATATATGTCTCAGTCAGCTTCCTCCTCTGACGGGGTCCTACATGAACACATTCTATTCTTCCACAGTTAAAACTGTTTCAGTTATTTCCCATGGAAGTCTTAATAGATCATATCTATAGGTGTTTTTGTCCCCCTGAACTTTCATTTGGATTGATGTTTATTTAGTGTTTAATGCTGTAGAATTTTTTGGGGGGGGGTTTAAGTCAACTTTTCAGGGACATTAACATTAATTATGTCTCCATGTGGATTTCTTGCTTTACCAAACAAAAGCACTATTTTATAGACAAAGACCAGATGCAGATTTACTTGCTACTGTCAAAGGACAATCACGTGTTTCAAGAATGCCACTGTCCTGGATTAATGTCATGATGTAATGCAAACCCTGCACACGCAACCCAGATCAAGATGACTCAATAGTCTGAATGATGCCACTCCAGGACAGCTGACCCGTTTATAGCTGGAATGCATATTTGTCTCCAGTGCACTCCAGTGTTACATTTTTTACATTCCTAACCAAATATGTTAATGTGTTCTTTTGAGCTATGATTCATCCTTAATCCTTCCTTCTTGATGTGTGCCTGTGTGACAGATGAGGGCCAGACGGTGTGTGGCTCGCCTGCTGACATGCAGGGCCGTCGTCTGGGTGAGGTGGGCATCCAGCTACGGACGTTATGTCACCAGACTCTGGGCTCCTGGGACTACCTGTTCTTTGTCGCCATCGGCTTTGTCATCTTTGCAGCTGGCACTGTGTCGGCCTGGGTGATGGGCGTTATTATGGTGCTCTATGAGCGCTACATCAAGAAGAAAGACGAACGGCTCGATGTGGACGACGAGGAAGATTCTAGTGAGACCTCGCGAGCCAGGAGTGACCATGGCAACGGGAATTTGCAAATGTCACAAACTGTCTAAAATGTTTAATCCCACTCTGCACATCACGGATTTCCCACAGTGCCTCCTGTCAACTTCCAGGACTGTCATGAAGTCCAATTACAATGCAGTCCAACTGAGTGTGTTTAACAGGCCCAGCTGGCTCTGAGAGAGGAAAGAGGACTCAACAGAGATGTGGAATGTCATACTTCTCTTGTGTAGTGGGCTTTCAGGGGATGTAACACACCTTCTGGCTGCCATTGTGGAGGTCCCCCTGCATTTGGATGTTACTGACAGTGTATGCAAATGTCTGACTGTGCTATATATGGTGTATTACTTTGTAATATTTGACTGTGATTTGGTCATACGGGGTGACAGAGGAGCCCATATCAGCTGGGCTGGGTATCTACTTTATTAATCTTCTCATCTAACTCTAGGCAAGACAGCGAATTAGAGTGTTTCCCAACATGTCCAGCTATCAAGCATCTGGGTCCAGCTGTGACCAGCAAAGGAGAAACAAGCTTGTCATATGATGCAATTTGTTTGTACCTATAATGTTACAAATTGGATAGTTGCACCTGCCACTAATACATATGACTAGACCCTACTTAATTAGCTTTGTTTTCACACCAAAAATAAATCACCAGTTGACCTCCATAATGGCAACAAGCACAGTAGCTTCACAGCCACTTTGTGAAATGTAAAGTGGTGTGGTCATTCTACTTATTTCTACTCATTTCTACTGAAAGGAGAGGATTCAATGCATTTATACAATGCAGTTTTATCAGTGTAGATTCATAAATGTGTGCACATGCATGCACACACTAGTGTGTAACATGTAGCTACACTTTAACTGAGCTTCTGCAGATGTGAGCGTGTCCATCTATGGTCCGGTTGATGGTCCGGTGATGGTCCGGTTGGTGGTCCGGTTTTGTACTGGTAGTCCACCTCCCTCATCTAGTAGCCCAGAAACAAACTGCAGTCGAGGCATTTGTGTTGAAGATCTGTTTGTGAAGTTGAGAGTCAGCATGTGCCAACTGCTAAGGTCTGGTTTGGCAGCGGGCCCTGCTGGATGGCAAGTAAACAGGAGAATGTAATAATTGATTTCTACTTCAGCCTCTCTTTGTTGGGTTTGAGTGCAAGTGTCCTATTTGTTTCTGCATGCACAGTTGATACACCAAAAAGCCTTATGAGGTGTTTACAAGCTAATTCAATTAATTAAAGGAAACAGGATTTATCATTTGAGAGTCATTCTTTAAAAACATCCATACTCCTACTTTCTTAGTATGTGAGTTACACTTTTTATTTACACTTTGAAATTAGTGAATTTACAAAGACTTTACTCAAAACCTGATGTTTAATGAATTTACAGTTTTAGAGCAATAAGACAGCTGATGCTGTCAGGAAAACCAGGGACCTGAATCATTTCAGCTCACAATGGTAAATATGAACACCTGCTTTGTTTTGCCCCCAATTTGCAACATCGTAGGCCAACAGTCTATGGTCCACAGACTTTCATATGTTTACTTACTTGGCGGCTGTACTACTTCACTTTCCACTGGCATTGACTGTTACGAACTTAGGAAGGAGCAGGGAAAGAAATCCTTGGTGGACTAGAGAAACCATTAGGTAGCTGCTCCAATGTGCCGTTCTATGTGTGTGTGTGTGTACATGTGTGTGTGTGTGTGTATTTTATCTGTACAATCAGTTGTGTCTCAGAATAATTGTGATACTTGTTTTAAGAGAAACATTGAACTTTTGAGGGATCTGAGAGGGAGGGCATCCTCCTCTCACAGTGATTGGACCAGCTGCTTTTCCCCCTCATTTTATATTGTGCGGATTTTACTTTCTACAAGTTTTGGGTTTTCTCCCACAGTCCAAAGACATGCAGGTTACTTGTTGGTTGCCCATGTTGGCCATGTTTCTATGTGTCCGCCCCGTGATGGACTGGCGACCTGTCCAGGGTTGTACCCTGCTTCTTGCCCAATGTCAGCTGTGATTGGCTCCAGCCCCTCGCGACCCTGTAAGGATAAGCGGTTACAGATGACGGATGAATGGCAATATTATTATGAAAGTGTGATGTTTGATGGATGTATGCAAGTCCTATTTACTGTAATGATAGTCATATCTTGCAGCTTGTGCCAACAAGGTAGAGAGAAAAGCACATGTGTAGCTAATAAAATGAATGATGGTTTAATAAATGATGGCTAAATTTAATTTAGTTTCTTGAATTTCAGGTTATTTTGCATGCTGGCTCACTGTCACACTATCATGGCTTACTGTGGCACTTGAATAAAACGGAGCCATTGGTAATGTTATGAGTAACACCTGTGCTTTTGCCTACAATGACAAGTCAAAATGTTAAAAATACTTAATATCGTGGCATTATATGACTTTTACTTCTTATAAAATGTGGTGAAGATAGAATGGGTGCACACAATCTGTTGTCTTACTGTAATGTGACCTGCAATACTACTGAGAAACCTTTCTTCACACATTTACTGGCGCTTGTGTGTGTGCACATTGTTGGGATTCGTCCAAAATGAACTACAAATATGAAGTTATTGGTTTCAGTAAAGAACTAACAGTACATCAACAGTACACCACACATGCTGGTTATTAAGTGTCAGTGTTGAATGCAAGAATAATGTTCTGCTTTGACCATTATAGACCCTTTCTTCAAACCGTTTGACTTATCATACCGTGGAAAGCACTGGTGTAATTAATAACATGAATGATGGCTGCATTCCATTTAGGTGTTCAGGCCCTGGTCTCATGCATCATGAAAAGTATTAATTACACCTGGTGCTGTTCCTGCAATGAAAAGTCAAAATGTTTGCTGTGAAAAATGTCAATTGTCGAGTTTTTCCCCTTTTGCAGTTTGTGAAAATGTGGTGTTAGAAAAAGGCAGTCTTGGTATAAGTGTAATCTTTTTTCAACTACAACACCACTAATATAAGACAGTGAGGAACTGTGTGTATGTCTGTGTCATTGCACTACCTCGTCATATAAGGGAGTGATCTTGACTCATGGCAGTATGCATAACTCTGCTGCATGCACCAACCTAAACATACTTACTCGCATGACATACATAACTAGATGCCAAAAGTGTCAATGCAAGATAGTGACCCTTGTACTGTACCTGTAAGTTGCTACTAAAGCAGTATTCTGAGATGCTCTCATGGCTTTGGGTGTCATATTTGCATGGGTACCTTCAGTATCTGCAGAATGCATTGCATAATGTGTACGTCTATTGAGGTCTGTGTAGTAAACTCGTATCTATATCTGCATACGATACAGACATATATGGGTTACTCGTTTATGGTGTATTACATTCTGCTAACCACACTGATTAGGCCATGTGATGCCACAGGCAAGGGGTGCAGCCTGGAAATAGGATAGCTGGTTGCCCTAATACATGTCAGCACAGTGAGACAGATGGAATGACAAGTAATAAACATGTACAGTTGCTGTGTCATGTGTTCTGCACACAAGGCAAACACCTGGCTCTGAAAACTCTCAGTATTGACAGTTTTTGCTCTATATATGGGCACTTGGAGGTACTGTATAGCAGCAGAAGATGCTGAGCTTAAATAATATACGGATGACCTTAATATCCTGCACTTTTTACACCCCCACACTGCAAACCCAGAACATATTCAGGCACATGTATGCATGTGTTCAGACACACAGAGACAAAAGCATCTGTTCTGCCTCCATAATCGACTCCAACACAAATCACCTCTGGGTACAATGTACTGTGTAAAAGCTCAGAAGAAGTGCTCTGTTCTCTCTCACGCTGCATTACTCTCACTAACCGGACCAGCCTCTACCCACATCATCAAAACCATGAAGTATAAAATGTAAAAGAGTTAGATGTTTTGGGAAATACGTTTGTTAAGCTTTCTTGCTAAGGCTGAGATAAGAAGTTTGATACAACTTTCATGTTACCGCCAGTAGCCTGTTAGCTTAGCTTAGCATAACGACTTGAAGCAGGAGGGAAAACGTTAAACCGTTGCCTTAACTGTAATTTCAATCAGGAGAGACAAGTCAGATGAAGAAAAGACAATTTATTATTAACAGATGATATGTGATGATGAAGTCTTGATGAAGAGTCTTTGGCGCTTGGCAGCAATAACTTTATGAGTGAGCTTGCGTGAGGAGTGAATGACTGTATGAATGAGATGTATGAGAAATATACTACGGGCTTAGGCATGCAAGAGTATAGTCTTCCTGACTGAACTTACGCTAGAGCTTCATTTTATTTACATCAATAAAATGCAGAGCATTGTATTATAGGATTGTTTTCACAAACTAGTGTACATGCCATACGTTTTTGTTCTGTTGTTGTTGCAATGTTATGCAGCTGATTAGCTTAGCTTAGCATAAAGACTGGAAACAGGGAGGTCTAAAGGTAAACAATCAACTTACCCACACCAAGCTTATTTAACACTGTCTTATCTTGTTTGTTTAATCCATGCAATATACCAAATGTAAACACAACAAATTGTGGTTATCTGAGGGAGTTTGTGCCGGACTATTTCTTGGCCGGGAGCGTTGACCTCCTCCCTCTCATTGACCCTCCCCCATTTTAGTTAAGTGTCCAAATTCTGTATGTAAAATGAATGCACAATATGAAGCCATGGCATGTACACTACTTTGTGCTAAGAATCCTGCAATGCAATGCTCTGCTTTTCATTGATGAAAACAAGGTTAGGCTACAGTTGGGTGACTGTTAGCTGTTTCCTCCTGCTTCTGTCTTCATGCTCAGCTAAGCTACCAGGCTTTAGCTTCAGCGTACAGACTCATCTAACTCTTGGCAAGAAAGGGAATTCCTTTATTTCCCAAAATGTTAAACTATGCTTTAGAAATACAGTGGTACTAATGGGGATATTGTTGTGCTTGAGAATGATTGTTTGTTTTCATCTCTGTATCCCATCATTCACAAGCAAGGCTGAGGTAGTGGTCAGGGTGTACTTCAGGACATAAATGCATTCAGCTGGTCACCGTCACATCAATAGCACAGCTGTGACTGCGAGCCAGTTCAGTGAATAGACATAAATGCAAACAGCCATTGGATGCAGAAGCTCCTGCAGGCGTGTGTTTCCTGCCTGTGGTTGTTTGCACCTTTGTGTGCATCTACTGAGCTGAAGGCCAACAGGCCACTGTAAAATGTCCACAGATGGGAGATGTGACATAAAGTACGAGCGGCTCTAACCGACTGTAATAGCCCTCTGACACATCAGCTTACAAACACACTCACTCAGACACACACCCAAACACACACAACATAGGAAGATAATCCTTTAGTCAGGGAGCAGTGGTATTACTTCAAGAGACTGGTGCTTGGGAAATGGGTTTCAGTTATTTCAAGAACATTTCATCATTAATCACTGCCACATATCAAAACCTCCCAGAATGCTGTGCTGAGCTGAATCATAAAGGAACTGCTGCAACTTATATTAAGTTAAATACATTTCCTATGCTTACAATTGTAAACACACAGTGTATAATGAGTCCTCCTCCTTTGCTTTAATTAGTTGTGATTTCACATTCTGCCCACACTGAAGCGCACAAAGGCAGACAGAATTAAAGATATGCCTGGTCTTCATTACAGGCCAAAAGTGACTTTTTAACAGTTTTCTTCAGATTATTTTCTCTCACTTTCTCCGTTATTCTCACATCAGATTATTCTCAGAAATGATTTTTCAGCTTGATTTATTTCAACTTAATGAAGTTATTGTGTTTTCTATTGGACTCGATAGAACAAGCTCTGCTTAGCCCTCTGTGAAAGTGGCTATTGATTGATGGTGAAGACTAAGCCCCTGCTGCTGTTACATATCTGCACACAGGCTCAGGGGCCTGCCAACTCTGTATCCTTCCCCAGCAATAAAAGGTCACTTGAGAGGAGATGGTGTGTCCTTTTGTGCATCACGGTTCTGCCTGGAGACGTGTTTTTTGTTGCTTCGTCTTGTTGTTCGACCTCTCCTTCTGCTCTTTGAATGTGCTTTTCCCCTCTTTTGCTATCTGGGGTTGCATTATGAAGGTTAGCAGGTTACTAATTAGCATCCAAGTCAAATATCTGTATGGCGGCCTCATGGTCTACACTGGGGCCTTGTTGACTCACAAATGCAAATCTGTCTATCAGCAACTCTAAACCTGACTAATTCTTTATTTTGTCCTTTATTTAATCCATATGTGGTGAAGAGCGCTCCCCTAATGCAAGTGACTACAGTATCATTATGTGTAGTGTTGGTGAACGCAAGATTTGTATGGCGGCCTCATGGTCTACACTGGGGCCTTGTTCACTCACAGACGTAGCTGCACAAATACACTGCAAACTCAGCCCCACAAGTGAACTTGCACATGCATACACTCTCACAGCTGGAGATGTGTTGCATTGTACATGACTGTATTCTGGGTGCCCAGACTAGTTCACGATTATGTTAATCCAATAGAGCTGGCTGCAAAAGTGAGATAACGAGATGCTTACTCACACTAAGCTCCAACTCAAAAGCAGCACAATGATATTTTAAACTGAGACAGGGAATCTGCAGATTGGTCTGAGGTATTTTTGCACAAACTATCCTGGAGCGCGAAAGGGTCTTTAATTTCCTTTGACTCACTCTGTTCCTCTTATCTCCAGCGTGTCTCTCTTTATCCCTCCCATGCTTAATATATCTCTAGACGAGATATTTTTGGCCATAAATCCTATTTTTGCAGCTGTCAATTTCCCTATAGACATCTGAGCTCTAAATCTATCTCTTTTTCCATGGCTTGTTCTCTTAATGGAATAGTTTGACATTATAGGAAATGTATTTATGTGCCTTCTTGCCAACAGTTAGATGAAGACAGTATGGTCTGTAAGGGTAATATAAAGCTACAGCCAGCGGATTAGCTTAGCATAAAGATGGGAAACACAGGGAAACAGCTAGTTTGGCTTTTTCCCAGGGTAACAAAATATGTCTATCAGCACCTCAAAACCTCACTAATTCTTTATTTCTCCTTTGTTTAATCCGTATGTGGTGAGCCTTAATCCCAGTTTTCCCTTTTGGAGGTTCACTTGCTGCTGTTTTGCTCCTCTGCGCTATCATTTGGCCTGTGTTGTCAAACCAACTGGGTTGTTTAATTATTGTATTAGTTGCCCTTCACTGAAGCAGCGTCTGTTGTTGGGAGGTGTGGTCCCTGTGGTGAGGGCCCACACACTGTGCATGGGACATTCCCTTTACTGTTTCAATCATTTAATTTGGCCATTAATATCCTTTCTTCCACAGCAGCTCCGGTCTTTGCCTATTTAATGATTTTGATTATAAGAAAACATTTGGTTAATTCTAAGAATCACATCTGTCTTGGGTCCAGTAATGAGTCCGTCCCTCATCATTGTCCCCATATTGCCGTTGCCGCATGTAGAAAAAGTTAAAAACTCTTCACCCTTGTAAAGGGGTTGTGTGTGTGTGTGTGACCGTTTCTTCGTGGAGTCTCTTCTAAAATCAAAACTTGTTTTTAAATGTTTTTGTATAAATTAAACTAGAAACCTGCTGATAAGCAGTCAAGGTGTTGGGTAGAATTTGCAACCTTTGGGCAGAGCCAGGTGATCCATTTACCTTAAGTCTTTGTTAAACTAAGCTAACCTGTTTGATTTATTTAGCTACATATGTACAAGCATGGTATCTTTGTTTAATCCATACAAATGGTGTAAAAACGCCAACATGTGGTTTTACAGTTGGGTTACTTGCTGAGCTATTTCTGGGTTGGAGCAGTTGCTAGTGACCACAGAGGCTCCAAGAAGTCGCTGCTCATGGTCCAGACACTCGTGCACATAACCTCCTAAATTGAGACCGTTAATCATCTGTTCTAACACTCAGCAAGAAAGCAACAAAGCGTATTTCCTTAAGTGTTAAAGCTCTCAAAGTTCTTTCCAGTTTTTCCTCCTGTCTATTTGATAGTCTCTCTGCCTGCCAGTCTCGTCTGTCACTTGAATATTGATGGGCTCTTTGATCCGCAATCTTAAGACCCGATTAAGGAAGTGCACACCACTATTACCTTGTGGCTCTTCTGTTCACCCTACCACCTCACGTGCACAGTTTTCCACGTGTCCACCCGACACCAGTGCAAAGTCACCATGCACACTGCAGTTGAGTGGCATTTTCCCACACTACTCTTGCCTTGAACTTCATACGGTAACATCACACCATGTTCACTATAGGGTGCTTGACCTTTAATCCCACTGGATCGGTAGTTAAATGCTGACCCTGGATCAGTTTCTACAGCTCCTTTCTAACATTACAGGCATGAGATGACTAACCTGGCTGAATCACAAGCACCCGAAGTTGCATTCTATTTACTAGATCCTTTCTATTCCTCTGGGGGGGGGGGGGTTTAAAAATGTCAAACGGATTTGACACTAGAAGTTGAACATGGTGGTAAAACTCAAATATTCATGAGAGGTTGTTAATCGACTTTTCAGAAGGATTTATTAATAGACCAACTTAGAATAGCCTCGATGCCTACGAGCAGTTTTCCAGCTGTATTACATAAAATATAATGAATTCAGCATCTAGGATACCAGGGAGGAGAGAGGGAGAGAACTTCCCTCAGCACAGAAAAGGGAAACACAGCAGATTCAGATTGCTTTGGTATATTGCTACTGATGTATTATCTTGAATTTAAACGTCCGATTGAATATTTTACATAAACGGATCTTAAGACCAAAACAGCCCTTAAGCTACAGTACCAAAGCACCCTCTAGTGACTAGTGTTTGTTACATGCATGATTTACGACACAAGCTTTAGTCTCCAACTTCAGTTTATTTAGACATTTTTTTTACAGTCAAACTTTTTCATACTAAACAGCAATTTGACCTCAGAATAGATACAAATATTAGGACTTTATATCCTGTCTGTAAACGTTTTTGCTTAAGGATTCATCAACAGTTTAAAGGTACCTCCTGAAAGAACTTTTTATAACCAGAGATTGTACAGGATTTATTCCACTAAACTTTAAATTCAAGCTGACTGACATGAACTGTCTGTATCCAATACTGAATCTGCAACCTCACAGCTGAACAATAAACCAAAATGTAATTTCTTTGCACGTTTGTCAAGGATTTCGAGACTCCATCTGTTTGTTGATGGACCCTGAGTGACTCTGGTGTTTCTCTACTACACGCAAGATGCTGTCCGACAGTCCTTTAACGTCGCTGTGTGTGTCGGGATGTGCAGCCAAAGCCCTCAGAAGTTCAGTCACGCCGTCCTTCTCCATCATGCTGCTGTAATGTGAAGCTATAGAAGATGGAGAGACGCGTTAAGAACATGAGGGAAATGGAAGATTACAGTGATAGTCTACCATAACTTGATCATTAATACACTGAAGTCTTTATGAGTCTATTTCATAAGGTGTATTTATTGTGACAAATGTACTGATGAAAGTGACAATCGGCTCTATTTTACATCAAAATGTAGAGGGCGGCAACCAATGATTCTTTTTGTTGATTGATCTGCAGATTATTTTCTAGTTTACTCTAAAACAACAGAAAATATTGAAGAATGTCATCCCAGTTTCTTGAACTCCAAGACCTCTTTAAATGTCTTGTTTTGCTCGACCAACAGTCCAAAACCCAAAGCTCTTCAGTTTAGCCTTTTTTGTACAGAAATAGTTTCTGATACATTTTCTGTAGACTGACTTATTGATTAATCAACTAATCATTGCAGCGGAAATGCTGTACTGTAATACATGAGCAGTTCAGTTTAAATATGCTGACCCCTATAAAACCACCCATGTGCTCCCACCCCCTAATATCTCCCCAGTGGTCTGTCATGCTTCTTACTGTTTTGAATGCAGACCAGATGTATTGCCCAGACTGCCCACAGCTGCACTCCTGAGGGCTGCCAAGTCTGAAGCAGAGAGAAAAATGGACGGAACGATCTGAAATGTGGAAACAAGGAGATGGTAAGATCGGAGTAAAAATATTGAACTTTGAGTAATTCTGAGCATTTTTTTTGGGGGGGGGGGGGGGGTTAGTAAATTAACCTGACATTTTTTTCTTTCGCATCAAACACCAAGGGAATGCAAGTTTCCACTCGCAGAAAATAATTGAATACATTTTTAAAATTCGTTCTTGTGATTGTCTGGACTTTCTCCGGTACTGCAGGTAGTATTCTGTATGTCTGATGTTAAATAAATACTAAACCAAAATGGCTTAATGCATTAAAAGCTATGCTACTTCTAAAATGCTTTCTGTTTTGTCCAGTTTGAGTTTCTCTCACCTATAAGAGACCATTTCTCTCTCGAGTTGGGTCCATGTCATTATGGATGCATGCTGCAAAGAAAGAAAGAAAGAGAGACACTTTGAAAAGAGCCAAAGGTGGATTTGACTCAGTTTTAAATGCAGATCAGCATCCAAAACGTTTTGCCTCTCACACACACACACCAGCTGCTTCAGTATGTTGCTGCGGAGCTCGTCGTCCAGGGTCCAGGCCTCTGGTCTGGAGACGAGCTGTGCCAGAGTCCCCCCTGCAAAGTAACGGACCCGCTGCTCCACCTGGTTGTCCTGCAGCAGGGTGAGGACGTGCTCCAACAGGTCCTCCTCCATAAGGTCCGCCTGTAACACCTCTACCTCTGCTATGTTGTTCTGCAACACAGAGAACAATAATAGCAGTAATACGAGCGGTCTCGGGGCCCGAGACCCCTAATTGACACTTGACACCCCCTGAAAGTCTCAACGACAACATGTTGGGGTTTTCTGCAAAAAAAAAGTAGTCACTGGCAATTGTCACTATAAATGTCTTTTAAAGGCTCACTTTGTTCAGCCGTATTCCGAATTCAAACTTGATTTATTCATGTGTTGGGTGAGAAGTTGTACAGCGACCAGTGTGAGTGTGTCTGGTTCTAGAGAAAGAGGTGAGTGTGTTGTATGGAATATGTTGCAGGTCGTGGTTGTGCGAGAGGCCTTATTGTTGATATTAGCCTTGGTGATCTGTGCAAAGCACTTGTATAGTTGATTACATTCATGAAATCTTGCATATTGAGTCTATAAGACTTCAGCATAACACTGAAGCACTAGTTAGGGGGGGGACACCCCCGGTTACCACCGGGTAATTTTGCACATTGGTGACAACAATAATATGTTAGATTGCCTACAGATGGATTTTATTTCTTTCCCATGGGTCAAATATTTGGGGGCAATATGTAAATATGTGATGTGGGAATCATTGCAAAAAGAAAATAAGCATTAACTTTAAACAATTAAATCACTTTTTAGTTTAAACAAGCTATAAAAACAAGGACATGCAGTACTGTGGCACACATGGAAACAAACAATCTGGACTAATAACGCCACATAAAGACATACTGAACCCACCAGAAGGCCAAGAACTTTCTGCTGAATGGAAGGTTCAGTGTAGTAGGACTGCAACATAAAAAAAGGGACAGCATGAGACGACGTTTGTGTGTGTGTGTGTCTGCATTTCTGTATTAATGTGTCTCAGTGTATTTCTGGGGCTCTTCTACCTCAAGAACCTCCTCGTACAGCTCCAGGCCCTGGCACTCGATGAAATTGCGAGCAGCAGTGGGCATCTCATCCGTCAGGTTCCACAGAGCACTCAGGGCAAATTTCAGAGTGGAGTCCACCACTCCCACCATGGCTTTCTGCTGCACAATAGCCAGCAGCTGCTGTGAGATGGAGTAAATGAGTGGTGAAAACATGAGACCGAGGGGAATGATAAGAGAGGGACGAGGAGACATGTAACAGCCAACAAAATGAAAAATAGTTTATTTTTATTCGTAGATCTACAGGAAAATATTAACTTTAGCTGTTACAATGTGCTGCGCAATGAGCAAAACAACTGACGTTTAGAGAGACGCTTGATTGCACACACACAGAAATATAGAGGTGTAATTGAATAATGAAGTAACAGTAAACCGTGAAGGACGAGTGCATGGAGCAACGAGTTGACAGTGACAAAATGAGTGTATATGCAGGGTAGGTAATGGAAAATTCAGAGGCTGAGGAAGACCGAGAGAGAGAGAGAGAGAGGGAGAGAACTAGAAATACACTCATGCATAGCTAGTGCTAAGCCGGGGACGTTGTGTACGTTTGAATGTAAATACCCTGAAAGTGTTAATGTACCTTAATGATGAAGACGTCCTTGCCGAGCTGAGCGGTCTCCTCTGTGGACAACTGCAAAAATAATAATAGATGAGTGCTTCGTTGAATTCTACATATTGTCCCAAATGTCAAACTAGAACAAATTGAATACTTAACAAACAGGAAAAATGTAACTGGACTAAATTAAAGCATAAACCTGACTGTTGTTTGAAACTATGTTGCCACGGAGGTACAGGAGGTGACTGACACACGGGGCTCTTAACAGGTGGGACTAACAGTTGCCATACTATTTCCCTGCAGCAGACTAATGCACAGTAAGTGAGCAGTGTCTTGACCTTGGCCACCAGAATGGAGATGACAGCCACAGCCATCCTCTGAAGGGTAGGATCCTCGTGACTGCGCAGCCAGTTAATCACCAGCGTGGCTGCTAAATACCTAAACCATGATCACATTATGGATATAAGCAACACAGTATTGCACAAATATACCAGTGATGCACAGAGAAGCCTTTGGTAGTTCAGGTCTGCACTTTCACATCTGGAGGAACTATTTCTTTTGGCACAAACGTTTCAAGAGAAAATATATTTTAGCTGGATCACAATTTGGTGGAAAAAACACTGCGGTGCTTTTCTACGAGTGCGCTGATTATGTTGGCTACTGCGTTACCGTGAACCAGTACATCATTTATTATAACTGTGAGAAAATAACTAACTTGTCAAATGGGACATCCTGAAGGATGTAGTCACTGCAGAGCGCCATCAGACAGTTCTTTTGCACCTGCAGAGATGGAAAAATATATGTATTTTAGGTGTGTATATGGTTATGTGAAGTAACTACAAATGCTGTCTGATGGTGGAAAAATGGGCGTGGTACCCAAATGCAGCAAATATTAGGTCAGAATCGGATGAATGACACTCTGTGCCACATTTTGCTGTTGTGTAACTTCCTCACATCTCACATCGTTATGGATCTGTTATCGGAAAACACTGAGCACTGTCCCCTGACCTGTTGGTGGTTGGGGTAGGTCTTCATGGCGTACAGCAGCAGGGTGACAGTGGAGCTGATCAGGCTGACGGGCATGGCCACTGCCAGGTCCTGAGTGGTCAGGTTGAACACACACGCTGTGGCCACCAGGTGGACGTGCAGGGAGGTGGGGTGGCTCTGCATCCCACTCAGCACCAGCTACAGCAAACAAGAGGTTTATTTCAAAAGCACATGTGCTTCAGAATAAGAAACAACTTCCTGTCAGTAGAGACAGTGATGGGACAGCTGTGAGGTTCCATTGTACCATTTATCAGCAAGGCTCTCTGCTAGAAACAGCCTCTTCACCTCCTCTTTCCCTCTCTCGACTAAATACAGTAATTATAATGTCGGGTCAGAGGACATTTTAACTTTAGCTGTACAGTTTGTTCAAACTAAGCTTGAAGATGAATGCTAGGCTGTTTACAAAGCGGATGTGTTGTCAGCGGTCTGAGATGGAGCAGGTAGTGAGAGGAGCCTGGCTTGATCAGAGTCTATATATATTTGGGATTGAGTTCAGGTGTGAGCCCTTTGAATTACCTGCAGCAGAACTCTGGGCTCTCTACTGGCAGCAATAGTCCGAGTGTAAAAGTGAGTTTCCTTGCTCTTAGTACATTTAGTTTGTTATGCTACATTAGAATGATTCACATTGTGTTGATTGTTAGTTATATAGGGCAGCCATATATTTGCCTATGTATTAAATGTATTGTATAGTGATGCATGGTACATATTTTCTAATTTGATACAACCAACATTGATTGTGCAAGCCTTACCTGATTTTTAAATGCTACTTGAAATAAATGTATTTTATGTATAAAATGTTGTGAATTACCGTGCTTATACTGTATGTTTATTTTTTTGGAAAGGTCTTCTTGCCAGGAAATCTTGATCTCTAACATTTCCCTTTTAAATAAATGAGTAACTAGTGAACAACAGCATCCCATCCTGCACTGAATAAGTGGAGATATTGTGCAACATACAAGGCAATTATTTAAGTATAATTCATAGTTTCTTACAACCTGGGTCCTATTATCGTTGTTTTGGCCATCATTCATATCCTAGAAATATCGTTGTGGGGGTAAGGAACGGCATCATTCAGGTTTAACAATCCCCCAGGTTAACCTAATTTACGAAGGTGAGCAGCAAAATTATTACCCAAATGTTTTTGAAACATCAATCACAGTTTACAGTCTGACATATTTTTGAGGGGGATATATTGGTGACCTTGAAATAAAGTGGCTTAGATAATCTTTCTAAATGATGGATGTTTTAATATTAATTTGAGACAACAATGTAATCACAATCCATATAAATGATGTCCAAAAGACCATAACAAGACCTGCGCTGTAACAAATAAAACTATTTAAAGCTTTTGTTCAAACACAAAGCTATGATAGTACCTCTAGCATATCTGGCCGGGGTTTGTCAATGTCAGTGGTTAGATTGTAGAGATGGACGAGGGCCTCTCGGATGAAACACTCGCGGCCTCTGTACCTTCTCAGGGCCTCGCACACCTGGTTCTCGTTAGCCTCTCCAGTTACCTGAACATACACAGAAGAGCAGCATTGTCAGAGAGAGACAGGAAATGCAGCGGGCATTTCCGTACACAAACAAACTAAGCCTCAAGTCAAAGACAAATGAGAAACGTATGCGAGGATCCAGCTCATGTGTCTGCCCATAACATTCTCTGACATCTCATAGTATGTCGACTCTGTACCCGATGCTAGCTCCTTACTTTTAGGTTTTTCTTTGAAGACAGGATGTCACAGGAGCTGGCACCGGTGGCTAGCAAGCCCAAGAAGACCAGTCCACCTCTGGCCTCCACAAACGCTCTGACTGCTGCTTCAGTGATTCTCTTCCGTCCAGAGATATCTAGAGAAACAAGGGAAGGGAGGATATTTGGACTCTCATCCAAAAGCTGCAGCACTGTCTCATCCCCGTCTCTCCCGTCACTGTCATCCACAGCAAAATGGTCCTCTGAAAAGTCTAAATGCCTGACAGCGTGAAGTTGGCTGAGGACGAACAGCAACCTGGCAGGCGACATATCCAGCTGCCGCAGCCGGTGGGTGATCAAAGATCTCAGCGTGTTTTTGCAATCTAGGAGCGCGGTAAGGTTTGAGACGGCACTGCAGGAGATGTCCAGGCTCTCCAGCCGAGGGAGAGTGCAGATATCCTCGAGAACTGCATCAGTCAGGTCTGTGTTGGCAAGGTTGAGCGTTCGCAAGCCCTGCAGGGAGCTAAATCCAACACGGGTCCCTCCATCCTCCACCAGAGACTCCAAGTCCACATGTAGCCCAGTTAGGGACAACCTCTGTAGGCTGGATCTGCACTCGGGGTTGGAGGCCAGGCCTGAGATGATGTTTGCCCCAGTGAGGCCGCCAGGAACCCAGGAGGCGTCTAGTTCCTGGAGCCGGTGAGGGCAGAGGGCCAGGCGGAAAGCTTCTGCAGATACTGGACAGCATCGGATGGAGGCTCGGCGCAGGCGGAGCTCTTTGCCGTTTTGGAAAATCCCAACGGTTGTGTCATTCAGTATCCCTTGTAGAGAGAAGAAAACAAAGGAATGTTGTGGGAAAAATAGCATCAGTAAAGCCTCATTGATGTTGATGGAAAATACTTTTTGCAGTATTTCAGCCTGCCATAGTAGTCTACACTGAACTAATAATCATGTAAGTGAAGGGGTAAGTTAAGGATAATGCTCTCCTGAGACTGTAAATAGTCTTTGTTTATGCAGGAAGTTTTGTGCATGAAGAATTATAACTAACTGAAGGTCATAAGTAAGACACATTTGTCGTGGTGTGAGATCATTGCTCGCTTTTCTACTAACTTGCCACAGAGCTACCATCCCTTGGCAACTGCAGTTGCTCTCAGTTGGCAATATTGATAATGTAGGAGCCTTTCTCTCTGTCCTCCTGACCTACCTTTAGCTGCCATCTTAAGCAGTAACTGGTCTGCCATCTCCTGTGGGAAAATTGGGGCCCAGCTGAAGCACATGGAGCCATCTGCTCGCCTGCTGCACAGAGCGTCCAGGCTGCGGCACACCTGAGCCAAGCAGAGGTCATACAGAGCATCCTGCAACACATCAGCAGATATCTGTAAGAGTCATACTACCGGGTAATCATAATGTAGGTGTAAACACAAGTTCAGTGATCTTAAAGGGTTAATTCAGACATATTACTGAAACAAACATTACATTATATATTGGAAATACATTTGGGTGTGCTATTAATCTCGACCAGGGTGTAAATTATCTATCATAATATGTTTTAGAGGTTATTGTTCGTGCACATTAAGTACATTTGTGAAGGACATGCACTGACAGTTGTCTCGTCTTCCTCGGGGGCTCAACAGATCCACAGTGACACAGGATCTCTAACGCTGCAGGAGACTAATATTATCCGCAGCTCTGCACACAAGTAAAGCCCGTTTAAATCCCCTAATCCAAGCGGTCTCTGTAGGGCACCGTGGACAAAAGCAACGACTCCTACAGCGGTGTATGCAAACACAAAGTTCAAACCGTCAAACGTTGTCAACATTTTACAGAAGGGCACGAGGTCAAACTCACCATACTTGGAAAAATAGAATAAAAAAACAGTCGTCAGGGAAATTAACAAAAAAATAACTGCGAGACGTCGTTCAGAAATATTTTGAATTAAAAACACGTCATTATCTTAATGAATTCTTCCCTGTGAATCAAAGTAAAAGTTATGAATTCCTCTGTTTTGATTACGGTCGTTGTTGCTACCGTCGAGTATTAACGGGTACCAACGTCACAAGATTACCGCCTCCTATTGGCCAATACGCATGACGTCATCGAGGGCTCGTATGCTGTTCGTTTATGCTAAAACTCTTAAATTTGAATCCCTGTTTACTCGACTTTTAACCATCTATTTTAACCGCTGCAGCTTACTTCCTTTCGCATTCATACAGACAGTGGGAGAATGTCGATGTCAAAGTACATTTACTGCACTTAAGTACAAGTTCATGAAGCCTAATTACTTGAGTATTTACATTTTGTGCAACTTTATAATACTTTTACTCCACTAACTTACATCTCAGAGTAGCGTTGTTCACTACTCCACTACATTTGTCTGACAGCTTTATGACAAGTTACTTTTTAGATTATAATTTTTCATACCCTTCCTGTCCAGTGAAAACGATGCATCTCCACATTTGGCGATTTTTAATTGTTATTGCAGTAAAACAATGACAGGGACCATTTTCTGCATAACAATCACTTTTTACTTTGATACTACAAGTACATTTAGCTGATTATACTTACATACAATTACTTAAGTGTGGTTTTGATGGCAGAACTTGTACTTGTAGTGGAGTATTTACACAGTGTGGCATCGATACTTTTACTAAGTAAATTATCTGAATACTACGTCTTCCACCACTGCATACAGTACTTCCATTTCAGATTAAAGCAATGGACATGCAACAACTATGATGATGGAGGTGGTAATAAACTTTTTTAGCCACAAGGAGGGGCTAACAGAGAGAGCTGGATTTTAACCAATGTGGCAGCTTACTTATAGAGACATGTGAATTTTCCATGTTAAACAATTAATTCCTTAATACAAAGGCCCAAACTCACATGTTGTACAAACAAAAACTATCAGCAGGGATCTAAACAGACTTTCTAAGGGGCAGAAAAAGGGACTCCTCATCTGAATACACTTAAATTAAGTGGAAAAGGACCTTACTGAAGTATCTGTCCAATGTGACATTGGGCAAAAATAGAGAATTGACAAACAAGTCCTGTTTATAAGAAGTTCTAACAAAATCAGCAAATTTCTCTCGTATCCCTTAAGTGTACATGAATTATGAGCAGTTCCAAAGAGATTTTTCTTTCATATCCTTTTACTTCACTTGGGACCCCTCAGATATATCCTGTGACCCCTTAGGTGAGCCCGAGCCCCAGATTGTGAAACATTGATCTCGACTACACAATAGTGGGGCTTGTTAAATGTGACGCAGATACCGTTAGATTTCCAGGCATGGGTTGAATTAGCCCAAAATGTATTTTTTAGCTTCTTTTCAGTAACCACTTCCTCCAAACACATGTTCTTCTATATATGATTTATTTAAATTGGACGACCTCTATTATATACAAACGACTGCCGACACATGTGCTCTCAATCACGCATAGGCAAACACATGCTCTCATAGATTCACACGCACGCACATACGCACACACGCACACACAGACACACACACACACACACAGACACACACACACACACACACACACACCTTTGTGAATGTCCTGCCTCAGTTGCTCATGAGCAAATGTGTCCTCCCACATGCTGAAGTATGTCTCCCCACACAGAGAATCCCCATGCATCAAAGCCCGTGCTTCCTCCTCGATCCAAAACATTTAGCTGAGGGCCGTTCTTTTTTTGTCTGCAAAGCCCTCTGCTTATTGTCCTCATAACCAAATAAACACAGCTGCCAATAGCTCTTGGATTGTCACAAGAGACACCCCCATATATGGAGTAAAGAGATGCTCATCCAAAACAGAGCTCTTTATTTACAAAAAGCTACTGGATCGCCAGAATCACTCAGTCAATAGATTAGAGCTGATGGGAAACAGCTTTGCGAGGAGGATGAGAAACTGTAGTTACATGAATGAAGCAGACGTGTGTGTGATAAGAAAGAAAAAGAGAGTTTATGTGCATGTCATCAACTTCTACAAGCCTGGCAGACAAATAGTGTGTGTGAGAGACAATATATAAGACCATATGAGACCGACATGATGACAGCTAGACTGATTTTGCTGACTCCCAGCCAATCGGATTCATCACTTAGTTTGTCATTTGTGTCGGAATCTTATATTAGGAGGAGTCTTTTCTTTCATCAGAGGAAGAGGGCAGAGTCAAGCCTCCCTTCTGCTCAAACTACGGAGAAAATCACACCATCAGCCTCCCTCTTTCTGCATATGGACCACCCTCTACTGTTCTCCTAGTGGACAGTGTTTGCTTGTGCCATAGCTGTATGCAGGCCTTCACTGTCAATGAGAGCAAAGACAGAAGGAGACTGAGAGTGAGAGGAGGAGAATGGAGAGCATGAATCTGCATAGGAAACACAACTGAGACACCAAGCTGGGTCTTACCTGCACCTCCTGGGCTGCTGACACAGGTAAGAGTTTCATTTTTTTCATTTCTGTGATCAGGCTATTTATGAGATTAACGTGTGTTTTTGGAAAAGTATTCAAACGGCTGACAATAAAAAACGAAATTACAAATAAAAGTAAAGTTAATATGGAGCAATGAAGCTATATAGACATATTAGATGGAAGGAGTAATCTAGACATCCATGACTTTTATAAAGAGACTAAAATGCTGACATTGAAGAAACCATTTGAGCATTTTAAAGTAATTTATATTTGTTTTTAAAATTCCATATGTACATGTTGTGTAAACGGCGTGATCATATTCATGTACAGTACAAAGCTCATGCATCATGTCGTCCCTTCAGCAGACGAAACTAATTAGTGGCACCATCAGAATAACTTGTGGGCTAATTGGTGCAGTCCGTAAAATCTGATGGCCTGGAGCAAAAGCCACAACAAAGTTAGACTGGAAAAACTTTACTTTACGATGTGCAATTCATTCATGTATGTTGAAATAAAGTTGAAGACAAATTAGGGGATGCAAGTGTGGCGTTCCCAGGGCTTTTTGAGGGTTTCAATGTAGCAGAATAGAGGATCTTTACGAGTCGGACTCAGTGGTACCAACTCTCCTGGGAAAACCAGCCACCACAAAGTTTGACCTGTCTGGTTGCAAGGACTGCATTAATCAGGTCAGGTCTGGCTCTCATGCGAGGAGTAGGAGAAAAATGCCATTTTACTAAATCAACAAAAAAACACGGCTGCTGCGGTTGACTTGATGAAGACCAGCAGGGTGTGAACGACGGAGAGAAACCTGGTGGTTATAACTGCCGATGAGATCCAAACCTCTGGCTGAGGAGCCTCTGTGTAAACACTGTCACTCCTGTCAGGCCGGGGGCCTGTGAGATTCATATTGTGGGGTTGGAGATGTGCAGACGGGCCAATTGCTGAGACCGAGCTATTGAAGGGGATGACCTGTGATTATGGAAAGACAGGGAAAAGAACTCCCTCGGGTAATAATCACTGACTCACAGTGCCAAGGTGTTTCTGAGCTCTGACACATGGCCCGTTTTCCTTAAAGTGCCTTTTCCTTTGCCCTTAGATGGTTTATAATCTATGACAAATACTGCAGCTTCTTCCATTCTGTTATGGGCTGCAGGCATTTTTTTTTGCTGCTGAAATTTTTGCGCTATTAAAACTTAATGTTGGCTCAGACACTTTTCTTCTGTCAATAAGTCATTGTGCTTTATGAAAACACAAAACCTTTGTTTTGTGTTTTCATAAAGCAGTTTGAGTTTATAGGTAATGCTCTGGGATCTGTCCCATTAACTGTGGTCTGGCCTCTTCAGTGTAACTAAACATCAAGAGGAGACCACAGAAATGGTTCAAAGCCCCTGCTGTCTCTGTCTTGGACTCATTTAATCCTGCTTCTTTGGCATCTGTTAAAATCCTCAGCAGTTTTGTTTTGATGAGCTCTGATAGGAAGAGGTTCATATCATGAAGGTTTCTCAACCCTCTTGGTCATATTCACCAGACTCCACCTTCTGGTTGGATTTGGACCTATATCAGCCTGAAGTTGGCTCACCATTAGCTCCACTTCCAGAGCCAAGCGGGAATATGGGGCAAGGGATCATTTTTGAACGTCACCCAACACTGCTCCATTAGTTGTGCTGTCGAAACCAATAAGCTCAAAACACAAGCTTTCCTTCCAGAAATAGATTCCAGAAAACATTACTCATAAATCAGGGATTCATGCTCCCCCTGCTGCTCCTTGAATATATCAATTTATTTTATTCCTCATCAAATTCAAATGTTTCTCTTTGGGCCAGCCAGGCAGAAATGGCAGAAGTTAAAATGAGCCAGTGAGGCCCAATGATAACCACCTGTTGACTTTTAGCATTTTACTCATTCCTGATATACACATTTCTACCTCATGAATCCTGGCAGCTCATACTATCCAATTAAAGTGATATATTCAATGTCATCCATGGCCACATTAATACAATTTTCTATCAAATATTTTCATTTTCAGTCAAATCATTTGTCAGACAGAGGTTTTATTTGTGGCAATTCTCCACACGAGTCAGTGCAGGTACACTGAAAGGCTATGGGGGAGGTTCATGGAAGGTCTGAGCAGGAGATCTACAGAAATATGAAAAACAGATCTTAGCACTTGCCCACACCCAGACACCTGATACAGATGTGGTGAGGACCGTAATGAAAGAGAACCCATGAGGGATTGTATTGTATCTTACGATAACAGATTTGTGGTGGATGGGAGGCACTGCTTTTACTCCTCCACACGTGTACCAGAGGGGAAATCTACCAGGGGCTGGACTGTCTGTTGATATGTGAAACCTTTGACTTTACTGCTTTAATGCTCACTTACTTCATGATTAAGCAAGATGCTTGTGCTGAGTCTTGACTGGAAGCTCTCTCTTGTATCATGCAAACAGATGCACAGTTGTTATTTTGGATTAAAGGAGAAAGGGAAACATCTGGTAGGAAATTGTACAACAAAACAAAATGAGCTGTAACAAAAAGGAAACTTTGTTGGACCACATTAAAGAATACGTCTAATGAATGGTTACAGCAGTATCCTGTGCCATACCTCCACTGTTGTCCAAAAACTACCAAAAAACAATCGAGCCACACCGGTGCACTGGGTGACATCTTCCTTTGTTGTGATTGACATAGCACTGCAGTTTATATCAATACCCCTAAACCACCAAATGTATATTAATCTGTGGCTGAAAATAGTCCTAAAAAAATGCTTGTTTTAGGAAATTGCTGCCTTTTTTTAAAGTCTACACAGCCATGCCAGCGGCTCTTTGAGGCTGAACTTCGCACAGTGTTGCTTTGAGCTAAATGCTAACATTAGCATGCTAGCATGCTAACGATGGCAATTTTCACATGCTGATGTTTAGCAAATATAATGTTGTCACAGTTCTGCTTATTTTCAATTTTTTTTTTTTAATTCATTGACAATAAGTGTAATATAGAATAACACCAACTTGTCCTGATGTAAAATGTCCTGTACTTCTATTTCCTTTTTTATAGATCTTTAGCTTGTTTGTTGATAGAGAGAGGAGGAACCATGGGACCCGGAACATGGAGCATATTTATTCTGTTTTGTCTGTCTTTCTGGGGCAACAGCCAAGCCCTCACAAAGCACCCCATCCTCTCCAGGATACGAAGGGCCCCAGAGGCCAATGGAGAAAGCCAGAAGTGCTCCTACACCTTCCTGGTCCCTGAGCAGAAGATCACAGGACCCATCTGTGCCGCCCGCGGTTATACAACCGACAAGGACCGAGTGACCCGCCTGGATGTGGCTGCAGTGCGCGACCTTCTGTCAAAGCAGCGTAGGGAGATGGAGACCCTGAAGCTGGTGGTGGATGTGGATGGCAACTTGGTGAATGAGATGAAGCTGTTGAGGAAAGAGAGCAGGAACATGAACTCTAGAGTGACGCAGCTCTACATGCAACTGCTGCACGAGATCATCAGGAAGAGAGACAACTCACTGGAGCTGGCGCAGCTGGAGACGCGCATCCTCAACGCCACCACCGAGTCACTGCGCCTGGGATCAAGGTACAGGGACCTGGAGGCCAAATACGCAGCCCTGTCTGCAGTAGTGAACAACCAGTCAGTGCTGATTGGAGCCCTGGAGGACCGTTGTATGCAGGTGTACAGCCGCAGGCATGACCAGCCACCTTTGGCACCTCCACTTGTGCAGGTGGTGCCCGAGAACATTCCTGTTCATGTGCCACGTTTCACCAATGAGATCCAGAGGGACAACACCCGAGTGTTTGCCCGGGAAAGGGGCTCTCGCTCAGGGCCGTCACCCACAAGTGGCACCTTGGAAGTTCAGAAACCTCCACATAGAAACTTCAGCGCTGAAGGTGAGGGAATGAGTTAGTGGGGGATCCATCCATTAATTTGTATTAATTTATTCATTGATTCAGTCACAAAAATTCAAAACAAGTCTTGGTAAAATGTATAGCTGTCATGAGTTTCCACGCCAACCATAACAAAATAATAATCACTGTGTTTAAATACAGCTGCAGGTGAGCCATTGGCCTTATTTAAAGATTTGCAGATTCAGCTGGAGCTCTGCTTCACGCTCAACAGAAAGAACACAAACCTGAATGGAAATAAAAATGTTGTAACGTCTCACCTGAGGCAGGGGACTTAAAGCAAAGCAAAGAAAGACCTAACCAGTGCAATTTTGCTCATCAACAGAAATTCCTGACGCATTCAGATTGCCTTCGCCCAAGAATAATAAAGTGTGTAGGATTTCAGTGCAGCTGTGTATGAAAATGATCCCTTACAAGACTGTTCCATTGCATGTGAGATGTAGACAAAACCCAGGCTGGCGTGATAGGCTCCTGCAAACCACAAAGTAGAGGCACTTCTGGTCTACTTCATGAAGTGAATGGACTATACCTTTATTATTTCATTATTAGTCAGGAGACTCACTGCTACATGTGCTTTTAATTAAAAATCTTTCAACGAGAATGTTGAATTACCTTGAAAAAAAAGGCATATATCAGTTTCTAAATGCTAGGTTAACAAGATGCATATCTTTTATTATTTTAACTCAAATGAAGGCAAGTCATTTCTTATTAAATTGACTGTATTTGCCCCACTCCCATCTGCTGTTCTGAGAGGACCTATATATATATACAGTATATATGTGTGTGTTTTGTATTACTCTGTCTGTTGTTTACTGTTTTTTCCTACTTGTTTAGCTCTCTGTCAGACATTGACTTCAATGCCTCCTCATCAACATGTAAACTCATGTCTCTGGCAACAAAAAATGCCCTACAAAGCCAAAATGCAGTAACCGCATACTTGGTCAAAATTAAAGTGAGACCATAATCAGACTTTTTGACATATGTTTAACCATATCAATAGTTTACTGTAGAAATGTGTAATTTCTGAAAAAAGAAAGAAAAAAAATCATTTTTAGGAACAACAAAACAGTAACTACACCCTAGCTATAGGCGAGTCACAGCTAGCATTAGCTAACGCTGATTTACCGACTTTTTTCTGACCCGTTTCCTGTATATGAAAAATCTATTTTGGTGCTCCAACATCTTTGTAATTGGGATTGTTGTACCACATAAAGACAGTGCCTAATCATAATGAATAAAAAGTTGCTAAAAGCAAACTAGCCAAGCTTAATGCCCAAAAGTCTAAACACAGATATTTGTTTTCTTTTTGTTTGGGGATGGGGTTGGTGGTAATTATCACAAACACACCTTCAGTTAAGAACTATTTAGAAGTTACACACTTTGTCACACACTTCCCTGTCTGTCTTACCACCTGCCTCCCTCTTTTGTTCTTGTCCTTCAGGCCCGTTCAGAGACTGTCTCGCGGCGCAGGAAGCGGGCCACAGCACCAGCGGCATGTACCTGATCAGACCAGACGAAGCAGAGAGGCCCGTCCAGGCCTGGTGTGAACAGGATATAGACAACGGGGGCTGGACCGTAATCCAGAGCAGGAGAGACGGCTCTGTTAACTTCTTCAGGAACTGGGACAACTACAAGGTGATGACATATGACACTTCCCCCCGCCCTGTTTTTCTTATTTTTCTCTCACCTCCTGAGCCAACCTGAATATTTGGGTCATCCAGAGACGACGGGAGTGCCGTTATATGACCCGTCTAGGGGAACCATCTGGGTTCATTGGGACTATTTCCTGGGCCAGAATCCTTGTGTTTTCACTTACTGTAAAATATAACGCCCTGTCAGCAGCGCTATTCGTCCGAGGTCATATGGTTTGAGATTCCCATTATGAAACATTAGATGACCGACAAGGAAGGTATGTTCCACAGCTCAATATGCAGGCGTTTCTTTCCAAAACCGCTTATCCTATGGTGCCTTCCTGGATGGATGGCTGCTTGGCTTACTACACCACACCGTATAGAGTAGACCCTCTCATCAAAGCCCTGTGAGAATGAGATGGAGTATCTGCTGGCAGCCTCGGCGATCCAGTGTTCCATTCAGCCCGGCCAGGCTTGTGTATGTGTAACTGGAAGCTAAATTGCTCTCTTCAACATTGATTTGCTTCTGCGCTCTCCCACAAAGCCAAAAGCATGTACACACGCACACACACAGCCCCGGAGAGAAGACCCTGCACTGAAACCCTACATCATTCATCATCTGCTGGCTCACCCGGCTAATCCACAATCACAAACCTCAAACTCCTCTACCAAGTGAAGTGTTCTGGAGGCACATGGCCAGATGTAGATTGCTCGCGGTTATTCAACACGAGCGCCCAGGCCAGTTTCGCCATTAACCATGATCCAAGAGCTCTTCTGGGTTTGAGCGATGAACCAGCATTCTGACGTTGGATGGTTATTTTCCCGCATAAACACTACAAGATGTCTTTTTTAGGAATTTTCAAAGACAGGGGGGCATTCTTTTCCCACATCTTCCTTTTGAAGTTTTGTAGTTTGTCTTAACTGCAGAACCAAGACCAGAACGTCATCAAAAAGAAAATTCTCATTTGTTCTGTAACAATCCGACAGCCTCGTCCACAAGGGGGTTTTATGTTCCTAAACAATTCTCATGTTTCTAAACTCCTCAGGCTACCACATGAAAAACAATGCTCATTATTTTCTGTAATCTTCCTCTAACCTTCCTTTTAATCTTCCTTTGACGCAGAGCGGCTTTGGCAACATAGACGGGGAATACTGGCTCGGTCTGGAAGGCATCTACAACCTGGGGAGGCAGGAGGACTACAAGCTGCTGGTGGAGATGGAGGACTGGATGGACAAGAAGGTCTACGCTCAGTACAGCAGCTTCCATCTAGAGCCTGAGAGCGAGGGTTACCGCCTGCGACTAGGCACCTACCAGGGCAACGCCGGGGACTCCCTGAGCAGCCACAACGGCAAACCGTTCACTACTCTGGATCGAGACAAGGATGCATTCTCAGGTAGATAAACACAGGGGCCCTTTGAAGTGCATCATGATGTTTTATTGGAATTTCAAGCTCTCTTCGTTTGCAAACACTGTGAAAACCAGAAACGGTTACATGAAGAACAAGTGGCAACCTCCAGTGCTGAAAAATGAAGCCAACGCCAAAGTGCCAAAACGGAAGTTCTTTCAAATGGCTACTTGAAGCTGGCTCCAAAAGCGAGTGAATCCCCATAAACCCTCATGTTAAAATGCCCGACTTTACAGCAGAAATATACATGTTTACAGCCTGGTACAAAAAACGCTTCTGGTCTCCATCGCTAATTTACCCATTAATGAATGATTTACATATAGCTCACCGTTTTTTAAATGATATTAGGCTTAATGTTAGGTATGACTGAGGGTGTGGTTGCTTTGATTGACAGGTGAGTGCTGTCTCAGGTCGCTAGCAGCTAGCTGTTTGCGTTGCTGCTTCACCCGGCCCGCCTCTGCAACGATTCACCTCTTTACCTCTTTTTAGAGTTAGGCTGTGTCGTCACTGCCAAAGATGGCGACGGCTGGTTCTTCAGACACCTATTGGTGACATCACGGAGACTACGTCCATATTTTATACAGTCTATGGTCTGCATCAAGACGCCGAGGGCTACTGCCCAGATGTCAATATTTGAGGCTATGGGAGTGAGACCTTGCTGAATATAGATGTTTTCCTGAAGACAACAACACATACCTTTGAATCATTTTCTGTGTGAAAAACATACTTCCTCATACAGCTAACCATTCCTGTCTCTCTACAACAGGTAACTGTGCCCATTTCCACAAAGGAGGCTGGTGGTACAACGCTTGCGGCCAAGCCAATCTTAACGGTGTATGGTACACCGGAGGCGTTTACCGCAGCAAATTCCAAGATGGGATCTTCTGGGCGGACTACGGCGGAGGCTTCTACTCTATGAAGTCTGTCCGTATGCTGATCAGGCCCATAGACTGAGGAGATACTGCAAGCCAGGCTGGTCCAGGGGTAACTGTGGAGGCCAGGGGCAAACTTGAACCTCATTCTGTGACTGTATGTCATCAGCAATTGGTTGATCCTAGACAGAAGAACCACACCTACGGAGATTACCAACCACCAGTAGTGACTTGAACTGCCTCCTGTTACAGACATGAATTCTGCGTGAAACATTGTTCTCTTTATAGCATAATAGATACACATAGAGGGATTTAGGGGACATGATGACTGTTTAAAGTAAGCCATACAGCTCTTTTAATAACCAAATACATATGATGTTGAAGGGATAATTAAGGCCATTTTGCAGCTAAATAATGCAAGCTGTCTATCTGATTAAGAGGCCGCAGTGTTTTCCTCATTACTAGGTCACCCCATGGAGATGAGGCGCCACATCCTAACAGAGCTTCACTGGTATTGATGTCATTCATAAGCTTGAGCATAACAGGATCTAAATGCAGCTCTTCCTACCTCGCCAAGATAAACGTGTGGGTTAAATGCTCATACATGGTATTTAACTTGTGGTATGAGCTGGAAAATGCATTTTGTTAATACCTATATTGATCTATTCCGACTCCATATCTATTTCCAGATCTGAAAAGACCAACATTGTAAGGAGTTGGAGAAACGAAGGTGGTTTTAAGACATAGCATATGTACATTTGATTACACAAAAACAGTCTCTCTCTGCACTTAAAATGACCTTTATACTGTATGTTAAACTACTTTATGACTAGAAACGATAATTTATGTGTACAATTAACTTATCATAACAGTGAAAAGGACCAGGTGTCCCGAGGGAACAGTAAACGATCCTATAGAACTAATTTCCTCCGCTGTATAAATGACAATCATTCTCAAAGTGTGCTTGCACATATGGAAGTTGCTGTTGTATGTTTTTCTCATTTGGCTGTTGATTAAATGTCAGTATGACTCTGAGAAACGGGCATTGTTGGAGGGGGGAAAAAAGATGGAAATATGTTGTTTTGAGTGGTTTTCAAGCACAAAAAATATGCCAACCAAGCGTGTTGAGAGTTACAGGCAATGGGACAGACAACGAGAAACACATTGCTGAAAGCCAGACAGGATGAAGAAAGAAAGAGGGAGGAGGGAGGAGGGAGGGGAGTGGGATGAACGGGATGGAACTGGTCCAAATTTCCAAATTATTTTTCCCCCTCTTCCTCTAAACACACAGAAATTTACATTCTTTCCACACAAAAGTGCTTGAACTGCATGTTTTCGTAAAATATCTTCCATTGACAAAGTCACGGCTGCTCTCTTTAATCACCGGTATGGAAGGAAAACGGCATCCTTTTGGGGAAACCATCGGAGGGGAGAGGGGAGCTGTTTTATTCTGTTTTTTTTTAAACTTGTGGTCTGCTTTTAACAACACCCAACAGTCTTTGGTCTCTCAGCTGAAAATAGACTCTCATATTGTTCTGTTTTTCTTTAGACCACAAAGTCCCTCACACCCATCTCTTTAACAAACTTTTATAAAGCAACAAAACACGAAGCAGGAGGCCGGTCAAACCCAGCTGGACATGGAAACATGTTTATGAACATGTAAAAAAGCAGCAGCCAATAAAAACGGCGTTATGTTAAAATTATACTGTAATGAAAGCTGAAACCATTGAGTCACAATACTTGGTAGAACAATAGTACACAACAGACATTTAGGGTCACTTCAGAGGACATTCTTGTTCGTTCGGATTTAATTAAAGGAACTCCTTTCATGTGCCATGCTGATTTATAAGTCCTAATCTTCCTTTTCTTGTGGTTGTGAGTCACACAGACGAAATGTTGCTGTTTTTCCAGCAGACACTTTAGTTAGTCTACAGAAGGAAATGTAATTGTATTTAACAGAAATAAGAGTTCTAATAAATGTGCGTGGCTCTGTGCTTCGTGTTGGCATGAAAATGTCTCAAGGAGACGGATGAATACATCATAGAGGCAACTCGTTTCAAGTGGTGACACATTCTGTGGATGACTAAGGGCAAGTCATCAGTCTGGCTCTCAACCTGAGCTACATGCCTCTTAACACTGTCTATTCATTTAAACCTAAACGTTTATACTGTCAATCAAACTTCTGTTTTCTGAGGGTAACGTTTTTTTGGGCTACATTCATCGTTGTTACTTTTTATTTCAACAGAATAGTGTGACATTTTGGGAAATACGTTATTTGACTAAGAACTTGACTGAGAATTATCTGCTCATACGGGTACACTAGGATTGGATCGGTACTTAAACGAATAGTTGGGGAAATAGGCTGATTTTCTCTCTTGACACGAGTAAAATTGGGTGATTGGTAGCCCACCACTCTCCTGTCTGAACGGTAAACATGAATATAAGTTTGAAGGTAGAGCCAGGAAGCTTATGTTAGCATAAAGACTAAAGTAGACACCAGCTAGCCTGCCTCTGTCCAACGTTTTTTTCTTTTAAATCACCCTACCAGCACCTCTAAAAGTCCCCATTGAGCATGTTATGTCTTGCTTGTCTTATTTGTACAGAAAATAAAATGTAAAAACGACAAGTTGTGAATTTACGAGCAGTTACTTACAGACCTATATGTCACTGAACCCAGTTACTTTTTGCCAATAAATAGTCCAACCCATAAAACCCCCTAAAACCAAAGCTTATTTTTACAGTTCTTGTTATGTAAGGGTTAAACAAACAAGATAAAACGTGTTAATTAGTGAGCTTTAGATGTAATGGTTGGTGGTTTTTTAAACTTTGAGCTATAAAAAAGGTCAAGTACAGACTCAGACACTCTCTTCTAGGAATTTAATTGAACAATTAGCCATCTGAGCACACTTGTTCTATAAATCCAAATCTCTGTTTGGTGACATGTCCACCTTCCTGTCACAAGTGTGCCTCTCAGACGTCAAGCCTACAACCACCCCAGAGACTGTTAGTACGGGACGCTGCGTCACCACAGGAGCTGTAACTGAAGTCTTCCAATAACTCTGCCCACTACACACACTGAACCCTTACATTTTAAACAGCCTCATGAGGTTATAGAAATGCATGATGGGCCCCACAAAAAACCAAACTCCTGCGCAGCCAGGCATTTGAGGAGAGAAGGTGACATCCTTGGCTATGTGAGGGGACCACACTCAGGCCCGTACCACCTCGAATACCTGACCAACAGACTGATGATGGCCGAGCGCTGCTGCAGTGTGGTCCTCTGAGAACCGCTGCAGGTTTCAAGGTGAAAGGCCCTCTTTGTCACCGAGTGAAGCTTCGCTGTCTACGTATTTCACCACCATGATGGCACCAGGCTCGGAAGATTTGTGGAAGAAGCTGGCTCTACTGCTGTTTGCTGAAAGACATCTGCTGTTGGGAAAATGTCCATGAGAGGGACTCACTAGCCTTCAAACCAGTCAACCAGTAAATCAACATGCAGGATGTGGAGCTGTTTTCTTTGAAAATAAGCACCATGACTAATTTTTGCCCTACAGTAAACAACTCCATAGCTAAGTCCGCTCCTAAGTGCTCTTTTGATTTAGAGCTTAACAGACACTTGTTTAAGATGGATGATCATTCGGAGGGATCTGGGAAGGCTCACTGAGCTGCAGTTTCCACTCTCCCTTATTAGTTTAAGACATACAGTAGAGGGATACTTCATTGAGCATGTGAAGCACACGAGAGAGTGCTGAGATTGTGAAAATTAGATTTATTTTAATGACTCTTTTTTTTAACGGAAAGAAGTCAATCTATGCACCGATCGAACCCAGAGATAACAAACAAAGGAACATATGAGCAGTGACAACTGAGCTCCTTGAATTTTAGCTACCTACTAACATATATATATAGTCTGTTAAATACATCTATTAGTGACCAGAATTTCAGATGGTTTTCATAGTTCCTGTGGCTGGTATGAAAAGCTTGTTTATTCTAGACTCAAACCTTGAAACCCCTTATCCAATGGATCTCCTTTGCAAAGACGTACGACCTCAGAACACTGGGGAGTCAGCATGTAGTCACTGAAATGGAGGACCCAGTCTACAGTATGACTGTTAACTGTGTGTTTCTGGATATACGGTTTCACTTATTGTGATAGATGGCGTGAGTCATGGAGGTCTGTTTAAGGCTTCAGGACCGCCTGGGGAGACAGAGCCAAAGGAGCAACCGCCCTGACTACTCAACTGATTCTACACCATAGTTAAAACTGTGAAAAACAAAAGGGCCTCCCTGGTCTAAACCGGCTCAAGCGAGGCATGAGCCAAATAGCCACAAAGCCCAACAGAAGGAACCAGAGAAATGTTTTACATCCAGCCCAGTGGAGAATAAAAAAACACTTACAGCAGTAGCACCAATACGGGTTTTTTTCTTTCAGCTGCTAAAAATATATAGTTAGAAAATTATTGTTTGCCGTATCAGTGTTATCGGTGCTGAAATAAAGAAATAAAAACACAATAGTACAAATTAGACATAGAAATAGTAGAGCAAAAATTATACAAAAAGATAAGGATAACAAATATTTACATTGACAAAGGACTTTTTCAAAATTGAGCCCACACCAAGAGAAAGTCAAATGAAATTAAAGTCCCGCTACGACCAGCCCTGGATGAGCTTTAAATGGGATTACTAAAAAAATTTCCACCAGTTCTGAATTGAACTGTTATACCTTATAGAACAGGAAATACACGGTCTGATCTCTTAATTTCACAGCCGTTCATATTTTAGTTGCTGCATTCTAAAGTAGCTGCAGATGTGAGGCGCTTTTGAATGTGGCAAGAATTTCAATGGTTAAAATGGGATGTGATACATGTTTTTTTAAATGACAGCTTTCACCAGTTTTATTAAAACTACTTGGATTCTGGCAGCTGACTTATCATTGGAAGGAGGTTACTGAGATCATTAAAGGTATTTCTGGAGTGAGTGGGTCAAAATATCCCTTAGTTGGTTTTACTGAGCAGTAAAAAGTTTGAAGATCATTAAAAAAACAACATTAATAATACATGCTGGGAACAAATTTAACTTGGATTTACTCATGTTGTTTCACAGCTTAGTATCCATGAGATAATCTTTTTTTCTCCAGTGACATTCTTGGCATTGATCAGACTTCCACATTGACCCCACAGACATACTTTAAACACAACATCAGGCTCTATAGGGAGCCCAAAGTACCATACCAGCTCATATCGTTTTTTTCAATCTCAAAAAAACATGAGCAACAAAACAGGCAATTATGCATTAAAGACTCATGCTGAGCTGCTTGCAAAACGCAGAAAATACCTTTCTGTCTTTGAATGGAACTATATTACAGCAGTACATTTTGGGGGGGAATGCATCCTGACCTTGCCACTGTGATGAATGTTGACACTTTGATAAAGCATGTTCAATTTCAAATGCACTAGTCTAATTTCTCTTTTAACTCTTCTGCACCAAGATGTAAGTGGACTGGGCTATGCAGAATTTAAATTATACTATGATACCATCTAGTGGTGGAGTAGTTTTACGAGGCTACCTTTCGATACCCGTATAAAACAGGCAGTGGGTTGTCAGTGAACACATGCCTGACACCCTTTATAACAGCTTCTCTCTCTCAAACAACAGAGGAACAAGTAGTTGTATTTAAAATGAAATGAATGAGCATCTCAGGATAAATATTTCAGCCGAAATTATAATGCGTGTTTGTTAATAAATGTATTTTTGTAGTATACGTTTGTTGTGTGACGATTTTATCGTAATTATTATTTTCCCGAAAAAATGCCATTTGTTTTAAGTGTACAGCGAGCCCTACATCTATTAGCTGCCATTCCTATTGTGTAGGACTAAAGTAATAATTAAGTATTGTTTGGTAATGTTAAGGATAACATGGCTTATGTAGAATTTGTTCGTGATTATTATTTTTCGTCCTGTTCATGAAAGCTTCAATAAAGTTGAGAAACGAAAAAAAAAGGGAACCAGTTGTGTCGCCGAATGATGACGTCCTTGTAGGAATTCATGAACGCCATGGCAGCTCATGCTAGCGAGCTTGAGATTGCAAAGAAGAATTTAACTGATGCAATTGGTGATGATGTCAAGCAGTAAGTAAAATGCTTTTCGTGTGTGTTTTCTATTTGTGCTGTTGGTTGGTTTCTTGGTTTACCGTTGAAATGCAAAGTAATTCTGCCGTTAGCTAGCTTGTGGAAAGTAGCAGCTTGCTATCACTTGCTAATGTTTGCAGCATTTCTCCTCAGCAACAGTTATCAATCAGACAATATTTCTTTGCAGTTACTCAGCATTTATTATGTACTCTCAGGGGGAAGTGATACACATTTACGTGTTTGTAGGTTTGTATGAATGCAGTTTAAAGGTATTTGGATGTGTAACTTGAGATGGAAAGAGAAACATGCATTAAAAAGAGAGAAAAGTTAATCCTTTATTTTCACGTAACGAGATAGGAGGCTAACGTTACATTATGTCTAACATAGGTTTGTTTATGAAATGAAAGGAATGCAGTAAATGCACCTGAACTCGTGGAGTAAGGTGAGTCTTGTGATGATGTTTTCTGTTTGTTGCCTCTCCATGCAGTTACTGGGCAAACCTGAAGCTATGGTTCAAACAGAAAATCAGCAAGGAGGAGTTTGACATTGAGGCTCGTCGTCTGTTGGCTCAGGAGAACGGTTAGTAAGCAAGAAATACTTCCAGTTGAGTAGTTGATGCTATCTAGAGAAGTGTTGCTTATTTGTATTTCTCTCGTTCTTCCTCTACAGTCCATGTCCACAACGATTTTCTCCTGGCCATCCTCACACGCTGCCAAATCATTGTGTCCACACCAGGTGAAGTTGCTTAAAGAATTAATTGTTTTCTGAAACTGCACCAAGCTTGTGTTTGTGTCCAAGCTTTGTTTTATTGAAATGTACAATACCGTAATCAGTTGTACCTTTTTATTTAAAGCGATTTGATTGTCTTAGGTTAGAGTAGTGTCATTTTCAGACACTTTGAAATAATGGCATTGTTGTTAAATGAATTGATTTAGTAATGGAATTTAAAAGTGTGTATGTGATCAAAGACCCACTGCATATAAGCACATTGTTGCTGATTCATTTTTCAAAAGCCAGTTGGAGGCTATCACTGTTGAAAAGTTGTAACATTTAACTAAAGAGAAATGTTCTTTTTCAATGTGATCTGTATTTATGTTTCTTCAATTCATCTTGTGTTCTTCTACTGTCCTCTAGAGGGCGCAGGGCAACTACAGTGGCAAGGTGGCTCTGCTTCAAAGCCTGGAAAACCAAAAGGGAAGAAGAAATGTTCCTCCAGACAGAAGTTTGATGTAAGTACTTGATATTCGTCCCTGGAGATAATGGCTGTGTTAACAGCAGCTCTGCCAAATGATGAAATGTTCATAATAATGCAAGTGCTCGAATAATGAGTGGGTGTAAATGTTTTTTAAAGGTTAGTGGCATATGATTAATCAATCGGTGCATTAACAACTGTCTGTCTGTATCATTTGGATGCTTGCATGTCTTCAGCATCGTTTCCAGCCACAGAACCCTCTGAGCGCCGCCCAGCCTTTCAGCCCCAGGGAGGTGGGAGGTGAGGAGGAGGAGCTGCGTCTAAGTGCCCACACTCTGCTGTTGCCCACGCGGGGCCAGCTGGAGGCCCGCATGATGGTGACGGCCTTCGAGCTGGGCCTGGATAACATCACAGACGATACGGTCAACAGCATGATCTACGCTCTTGAGGTTTGTAGCAACTGTCCGCCAGCAATGCTGAGTCAAGTCAATTTTGTAATACAAAAATGGCCTCAAAGGGCTTTACTATCTGTACGACATATGATACCTTCTGTCAGAGGATGAGTGAGTACCAAATGTAATCCCTAAAATAAAAAGCATCAAGTGTTGTGAAATTTACAACAATGCCAATATTTGATTTTGAATCGTTTATGTTGTAGCATAAATATTGACATGTCAAAAATGACATCACACAGAGAAACGTTAATAAATGTAATAACAAAACGTTTCATATTTGCAGCTTTAAAACAAAAGAGTCACTGAATTAAAATAAATAAAGTTGTTGACACAAAGAGAAGAACCCGAGTATCTTCGCCCGACACTGGAAGCAAGTTTCCATATTTCACTTTTACGTCAGTGTTGATCTCTCATACAAGGTTGTAATAAACACTCACAAGGCGATGTCTGGTGGTCTAGCAGGCAACATGTTGAACACGTTCGTTCCTTTCAGTTTTGTTCTTCAAATTCATACAAATGTAATTGATTCTGTCCTCGAGAAATTCATAATTTTGTAAACCATTTCCTGTAATACAAAGTATTTCTCTCATAGTTTGTACTGAAATACAAAATATGAGAGAATGGTGGTTTCATTTTAGAGCTTAACATTTCATTGACATTAAAATGGGGAGATTTATTTTTTGGACCGCTTATTAATAAGTATGACTGACAGCTGTGTTTACCCAGGAGATTGAGCAATGTCTGACGTACTGCTCTGATTTATTTCAGCACCACTTGAAAGACGTCCTGACTGCTGTCATCACCCGGAGGAAGGCGTATAGGTTACGAGACGGTCGCTTCCCGTACGCGTTTGGCAGTGATGTCACACCGCAGCCTTATCTGAAAAACAGCCTTGCTGCTTACCGCAGTGTTACTGAATGGTAGGGACAACTGTGTTAGCTCTTAGGTTAGGTTTCTGTTGCTGTTTATTAAAACGTAATCGTTGTACTGATCACAAATATTAAGTCCATAGTGATTTTTACCTTTTTCTTACTCTCAGTCCCCCTCCAAGTGCTTCCCTCGCCACTGGCCCACCACCTCAAGTGTCACCTGATGAGGCCGAGCAGCAAGCTGTTCACTTATTGGCTTGTTCTGCTGCCACTCTCCCCGCTTCCCTCCCGCCAATCAGCATGTTTGATCTGCTGGAGGCTTTACAGGTAAGAGACATGTGTTCATGAATGTTTCTCGGTCCCAAAACCTTCAACAAATGTAGTGCCTTATACAGGGATATTCAATAAAAAAATGTTTTTTCTAGTTTGTTCCTTTTGTGAGATAAACCGGCCTGTGACTTCCTGCCAATAGTTTGAATCTTGGCTTGAAAGGAGTTTGTGACGTTCTAAACTGTACTCGGTGTTAATAACGTTCACAGCTCAGAATGCTGACTCACAGCTGTAAGTTGATCCAAACATGGTCACGGTGTGTAGTGCTACTTTAACCAGGGAGAAGTCTGTAGCAGGTCAGTTGCTTCATGCTGTCATTTCTCTTACGTTGTTGTTTTCTCTAGTGATCTGTCTGCGTTCTGTAAACAATCGATTGATTGCTTAATGACACAGAAAACGTTTGTATTTACACTTAAAATACACCGAGTGACATTAATTTACACTGAATATGTATTTTTAGCCTTTTAAGTGGGTGCTTTCTGGTTGTCTGATATTTTGAAATGTTTTCATTGGTCATATTGGGGAACTGCACTTAGACCTCTATGGTTGCTGTTTATCACTGAATTTGTTCAAATAATTTATTCCTGTCTGCCCTCATTTAACCATCAGAGGATTGAATGCCTAAATGTCTTCCTGCAACACTTGTCTGATGTAGGTTCACCGCGGTGTGATGCCCTCCCACACTATGTATGCCCTGAACATGGAGCGCATCCTGTCACGGCTCTGGCACCCGAGCCACGAAGAACTAGAGCAGGACCACGTACACCGTCAGCGCCTCGCTGCCAAAGAGGGCGTGCTCGTCAGCTGAGAACCACTAATGCTGGACTGTGTATGAACCGGGGGAACCAAACAGAAAAATAATCCCCAACATGGAAATAGATGGGGGACCAGTGTGTCTATAAAAAATGAATACCCTTTTCATAATACCTGGAGAATCACATCCCTGTTGCACAAAGAGATGAAGCATGAGTGGAGCAGGATGAAACGAAACTGTTGGACAGTGGACACAGAGTGGGCAGTCCACTCCAGACACCAGACAATAGATGGAAAATTATTTTTCGTCTGTTCCACCAGAAATCATTTGGAACTTCTGTTATTCAGTGAGAAATATATTTGTTGGTAAAATATTGAAAGTATTTAATTTAAGGAGATACCAGCAGATGGAGCACTGGACAGAAAAATGAGGTTCTGATTGGGCCGGTTTGCACCACAGTGTTAATGTTTCGGAGTCAGATATGCAACACAACTATTAAAATATGTCCTATAAACACGGAACAGTCGATATCTAATAATGTAGCATTGTGTACATGACTAGGTCCCAACAATGTGCATATAGGAAAGATTTAGGAAGAATAGGCCGTGTACATTACACTCAGGTGTTTTCACTTAATCTGGCTCATTAGGCCTCATCTCGGGGCAGCGCTGAGGTCATCAATTCACGAATACAAATGAGAAAGATGGAAATACAACAGAAAATGTCGATCAGCCGCTGTCGGCATAGGATCCCGAGAGAGGTCTTATCGCCGGCACCTGTGTGGGTTTATGGTGGGTTCAGGGTCCTTAAAATGTGCCAGACAGCTGCCTCCCGTGTCATCACGCCCCTCGTGAACATACCTTGAAACCGTCTCCGACGTATTCCCGAAGCATTTAATGGCATCTGTCTAGTTTAAGGACCAGCGAGCATCCATAAGTGTTGGTGGTCCACACTGTGTGTGTGTGTAAGCTAAAGCTGTCAGTGCACTTGAATATCTGCTTGTGTGTGTGTAGCGTCTAGTTCAGCTTGAAATGTGTATAAATGTAACATTTGTTTTCTACACAAACTGTTTTATAATTTCTATTACACAGACGGTAGTTCTGAAAAATAAATGTTAAAATGTGTACAAGTTGTTCACTCGTTTATAGATTCAGAATATTCCCACATGAAAATATTCCTTGTGTACCTCAACACACCTCCAAAGTGTGTAAACAAATGTGCGTATGCTTCATAGGTTTGCTCTAGGAGGGAGTCACCAGCTGCAGTGGGAGGACCGTGACTCACTCACCGTCCCAGTGCGCAGTGTGGACCTCTTGCCATATTTGGTTGCCTGCTGCTCACTTCCGACACCTCGCTGTCCAATCAGCGGCCGTGTAGATTCGCCAGCCATTACGAGCGCCACACACGACACTGGTGACTCAATATCCCGTCCGCCCCGGGGTCCTTCAATAACAAACTCTTCACGTAAACCCATTACAAAGACTGTATCCAATGATCAATTATTCAGCGGACAAAAGTACTCGCACACAACTCGCGTGTCCAACATTTTATTTTGTCATATTTACAGTTCTGAAGTGCTCAAAAGACAGCGTACAAATATTATTACAAAGTGTTATTTCAGGTCTATATCACAAAGTTGTATGAACATAAAGGTTAAGAAAGTAAGGCAGGTTTTTTTTTTTTTTTGTCAGTAAACGCTACACACACCGATGAGAGTCCTTGCCTAAAAAGGTGTGATTTGCTTTTTGTTAGTGTTACTCTGTACATACTGTATAGTCGCTGGTGGGATACTCAGTGCTTGACTCAAGTCTTTATGCATAAATTGCTACTTGACATAAGTGGGAGATTTGCAGGGCAACGCCTCGTTCACATTGTGTTTCTGTCAATTTACAATCTGATCCCACACATGCTCTGGGAGTCAGAACGCAAGGCTGCATGAGACTTAATCAGTTTCATTTTAGCTTTAGATATGGACACTTGCCATATTAGCGTGAATGAATACATCTTGTAGTTTTGAGTGGAGGGGGGGGAAACGTTTTTTGTTTTTTTTTAATCTAACAAATCACATCAGAGGGGTATTTGGGGCTCCCTCTGAGCTTTGTCCGTGGTTTGCAGGTTTTGTGGCCTCTGCTCTGTAATAATTCATCGCACTGACCGATTACAAGTATCTTGTCAGTCTCCATTCTTGCTCTTTGTCTGCAGAAACTTAGTGGATGCAGCATGAGCGGATAATTTGGTGGACAATGTCAATGAAACGCAGGGGCTCCCCCACATGGCTGAACGGGCCACATTAAGCTGCATTTGGTCCACAATAAATGTCCCTTGGTTATTTTTTTTAACCCTTGGTAGTCTAGTAAGCTTGGAGCTGCTGCGTCAAAATGAGCTGGCAGCCGCTGTTAACGTGGTCCATGACCTTTTGCTTGAGCAGAGCCAGCTCGTCCCGGAGGACGTTGGCAGAGGAAACCAGCTCTGTGTTTTGGCTCTTGAGGTTTTTGACCCGGTCCTCCAGCCGTGAGATCCTCTCCAGCTTCCTTTTCCGGCATTTGGAGGCGGCCACCCTGTTCCTCAGGCGCTTCCTCTCCGCTTTGATGCGCTCCTGGTTCTCCATGTTGATGGGGGAGAGCGGTGGGGTGTCGCCGGACATCTCGGGCACCGTCTGCGGCTCCTCTTTGAGCGCGTGTAGCCGCGAGTGCTGCGCCGCCGCCGCCGCCAGGTGGTCCATGTTGTTGTGGGACTGCTGCAGGGCGGCTGGGTAACTCAAAGGCGGGTGCCTCTCGCTGGCAGGTGTAGACGCAGAGCCCACGGCCCGGCTGAAAGCCCCCAAGTTTGTGTACGCCGGAGGGTCGGTGCGCACCGTGCAGCTGTAGGGAATCTCGTCGCTTTCGGACGCAGCGGAGCCGGATCCCATGCCGTTGTTCGCGCCGGTCTGCGCGTCAGGGTGGACGGCGGGGGGCTGCTGGTGGTAGTGGAGCTCCGCCAGAGCCCTCACAAACCCCTCCGCGAACCCCTCCTGCTCGTCGGTGATGTTCCTGGGACAGACGAACTGGGTCGGGGTGGGTGTCGTCAGTCCGGTGCAGGACTGAATGATTAATCGCTCCAGTTCAGGCGAGGCCAGCTTCAGCAAGCCGACATCTGGGGACGTCAGGATGTCTAGGGCCTTGGCGCTTAGCTGGGGCCTGAAGTTTTTCGGGTCGTTGAGGTTTAGTGTCATGGTCTGCTTGAGGGTTTTGGGGTTGAACCCATACACCGTCGGCCCGTCATGCTGAGAGCTGGAGCCATTCACGGCTTCGTCGTAAAACGTCGCTTCCATTTTTCTGGACATAAAAGTTTTTATCACCTAGAATGAGGTCTATTCTCCTTTTTTCTTATTAAAAAAACCCCAAAGACCGACTGTTTACATGTGCCCCGTGTCTCCCGATCTCTCGACTGTCTTCTGATAGAATCCGCCTATTGTTGAAGTTCAACTCACTTGACAACTTCGTGTCCTGAGAAAACTTTTCTCTCGTGTACCGCGCGATCATCAACAAAAAAACGTTGTTCCCTCCGTCGCCGAGCGTCGGTGTTTCCACACCTGAAGTATCCGCTTTGAGTTGATCCGCCTTCCCAAAACGCAGAAACGGGGTCCGAACGGGGATAATACTTTCTATCACTTCCAACGTGGAGACGAACTTTATCCACCTCTAAGCTGCAGCTCTACTGAAAATAACAATGATGTCATTTCTACGGCCTCCGATTGGCTGGAAATGATATAGTGGGTGGGGTGTCTCTAATGACATGCAGGTTGCTCTGACAACTAGCCATATCCCCGCCCCCCCGCGATGGCTTCTGGGATTAGGTAATGCAGACGGTGGAGCAATGTACGCCGGGATTACGTAGTGTTTTTGAATATTTAGTTACCCGCTCAATTATTAGTTACCCATCCTGAAGCGAGGGCTGCTCCAGATGGTCCGTGGGGTTTAACCTTGATCAACACACAACAGCGAATCAGTGTTCCCTCAATAAGACGTTTGTGTTCAGGAACATATATAAAGTTACACACGAGAGCACATTGAAACGATTACCTCATAATCAAAATGCAGTGACATGACATTCTCAGTGTCTCGTATATTATATATGCTGTTTTATTTGTGCTCTACGTTCGCACAGTGAGTGCGATTGGCTGGTAATGTAGTTAAGGGTTAAAGATAGAAGAAAGAAAATTAGGTCACACCTGCACCAGGCTTTCTTTTGTTGTGAACGCCACATTTTAAGAAAAAAAAAATGGCTCTCTACAACTGTACTTGTTTGAGTTGCCGTTTTAACTTCTTGCAGAGAGAGAATATGTGAAGATATGTGCTCTGAGAAACACAATCAACTTTAGTGGCTGAATATTATATAAAACATACAATAAATATGACTGCGGTTTTCAGTAGTTCTCAACATACCTACACATAGTATACAGAGATTTAGACATATGACAACAACCAACATGGGCAGCCAACATACACTACAGCAAATATGAGTCAAATTGTTACTGCAAACTGTAGTATTTATATTGGATTGTGGTATACTTGCTACTGGAATTACACAATTAATTAATATTGATTTATAGGGCTAAATGTTAAGATGAATCTATACAACAACAGACATTATGAATCTCTTACTGTTCTAAATGTATATTTTATTGCAAATTCCAATAGATAAAAAAATCTCATATACTCAAAGTGGTAATAGCTCCAACAACCAATAATTCTATGTCATTTTTGACATATATATATATATAGGACATATATATAAGGACAAACATCAGAATTGAGCCAACACATGGAAGTAAATTTAATGCACGGATGAATTAAAAAGAGGTCACTGCATTTATTATCATCAAGGTAAATCATGATTTATACATCACTCCTGCTTATAATTTGCCCACTTGATCTTTGCTTGCGCACATATTTAAGTTGCGCGATAATGCAGGAAATATATTCATTACATTCTGTGGTTGACTCTCCTAATATGTGACTGAAGGCTCTGTACAGCTACAGCTGCAGTCCAGTCTGTATGGCCACCCCCCCCCCCCCCCCCATTGTATTATTCAACATGTTCTCCTCAAGCCAACTATAAATAAGTTAACAGCCCCAGACAGCCTGGGAGAACCAGAGCTGCTTGAGGTCAACACTCTTGAGATGACATGTTGTCCTCACAATGCGACGGTGGAACACCCATTTGGGAGTGTGTGACACCCTGAAGTAGAAATCCAGCGGTGGAATGCTTCAGAAACTTAACGTAATGAAGTTAAACAATATCTCAGTTTCTTTCATGGTTCCTCCTCTCCTAACATAATAGAGCAACTTCTAATGAAACAATAACTTTCTGAGCCACTTAACTCTCTCTGTGTCTCTCTTTGAACACCTGTGTTAAGCCCCACTGGAGTTGCCTATTTTCCTATCAAACTACCGCTGTGTCCCGGCTGTACTTCCTGTTTCTCTGTCAGCTTTTCCCCTCAGCTGGCCTGATGGGTTCGCTTTTTAGATAACAGCGCTTTCCTCCTGCCTGCCCGGGCCAGCTGTTTCCACTGCATGCAGTTTTTATAATCAGGAGCCGGTCCTGCCCCGTCTTCCAAAATGCCTGCTTTTGTTGTGCAGAGGAGGGACAGTCCAGGGTCCATGGAAACACTCACCCCCTTTCATGAGAGAAAAACATAGAGAAAGACTATATATGCATGTGTTGATGTATCAACAGAGCAACGTTTTGATTACAGTCAGGCGTGGACCAGAGGGACGCACACACACACACACACACACACCAAGCAGTGAGTGAGACAGATGAGATTTCAAACACTGTCCATGCAGTGTTTGTTGAAGCACATCTGTTTCTTCCTGTCCTGCTGCTTGGTTCCTGGTCCAAACACGCTGATCACAGCCAGCACCGCTTCTTTGAGACAGCTGTTGATCTCCTCTAAGAAAAGAGCCCAATAGAGGGAAGTGACCAGACTAAAAAGTCTTTGTGTTTTTGATGGCTGGTTTTGTGACATTTTGCCGCCCTAACGCTATCAGATTATTATCTGTTACAGTAAATCATGTCCTTCAGCTTACATATGTGTGGTTAGTAACTTATGTGCACTGTCTTTACTCATAGTTTTTCATAGACCTTTTTGACAGGAGACATTTTGAGTGAAAAAGCACAGGTGTACTTAACAACATTGCACAATGCATACCATTTAGTTTTGCTTGTTCCAGAGCCCTTGCATTGTGCATACTCAACACGTTCTCATCCCAACTCGTCATATATTGACGCTTTGTCAGAACCCTCAGCGTCACTTTCTGAGGCACTGGGTAGCCCAGCGCATCAAACTGTGATGCTCCACTACGGTCGCTTTAAATACGTGGTTAACGTTGTGAATTAAAACAACTAAACCACTTAGTTAGCTTGAGGAAAAACACCACGGTTGGGCTTAAAACAACTACGTAAACTTGGGTTCAGGCAACAAAACCATTTAGTTAGGTAAGTACGTAAAGCGTGAACAATGTAACGTACGGAAAACATCACTGACGCAACTTACAAATAACTCGAACACCGGCCTCCTGGTTGATTGTCCTTTTGGTTTGACCCATCCACCTCCACATCCTCCCTGTGTGTGTTTTTTGGGGGGGTCTTTTTACTACATCATTACAGTCCCGGAGCACTTTCTTTGGTTGTCTAATAATGATGTGGACGGGTTGAAATTGTGTGAAAGCCCGGTACATTTTATAAAGAAGACAAAAAGTGCGTTGTGCATCAAGATCAGACACAGAGGGGCGTGACCTAAATCAATTTGTTTACTTTGTTTACACAGACCAAATATGGAATAAAACAAATTGCCCCCTTTTTGTTTGTCAGTTTACGGAAATATGGTTGAACATGGTTTTATTTAGGACTATGCATCATAAGAAAATAATAGACACTAAAATAAAACAGCTCTTAAACCTAGATGTTCACACAATTACGTTTGATAAACAAAATGTTTGCCATTCAGCTAATGATCATTCTTATTATAGTCAGATTGGACTACTTTAACTAAATGGAATATGTTTTCGGTATCATATTAATCTACTTATTTAACATTCCCTTCTCCCACAGTCAGCTACTACGTTTGGAAGATTACTATTTTTTAGTTACAGTGATTTTTCCATGACCCAATAGTCTTCTAAAAATCTGGATCCTACAAACATAAGATAATAACGAGGGAGAAACAGAGAGGGAGGATTCTAGTAACACATTCATGGTGCTTACTTGACTTCCTTTGGACTTTACACCGCTGAGAGGGAAAACAAAATCGACTTTGCTCTTTTTGTCCAGTTTCGCGTTCCGTAGCAGCCACCGTCTCCAGCACAAAGTACGTAACCAGAAACTCAAAAGTGACGTTTTGTGCACTGAAATAAGATTTTGATCAGCTGGTAAGTTTGGATATGTTGTTATAACTGGTGTACAAACGTCATCTGTGTTTGATAACGTCTGTTGTGAAAGTTATGAGTAGAAAATATCTGTTGCTGCACTGTAGCGTTTATCATTTAGCTGATTCCAGTGTCTCATGCGCCAAAACATACAAAATAAGTCATTAATTAAAAGCAAATGTAATACATACGTTGATATGTGTTTCGTTTCATCTATTGCGAAACAGTCCATTAAATGTTGACATTGACGGTGTAACCTGGTTAATAATCAACTCCTGGGTCCTCCCCTCTACATGCAGCTGGTCTCCTCATGGCGGAGGTTTACTATGTTGGGGTGGACGTGGGCACCGCCAGTGTGAGGGCTGCACTGGTGACCAGGGCTGGCCTGCTGAAGAGCACTGCAGAGGAGCCCATCAGCATCTGGGAGCCCCAGTCTGACCACTATGTGCAGTCCTCCACTGAGATCTGGGAGAAATGCTGCACAGTGGTCAAGGTAAGTTAGTGGCATGGTGACATAGAGCACTGGTTTATTCCCTGCCTTTAATGAACATGCCCACCCAATAATATCAGACAAACTCAAGTGCCCCATCATAAACTAAACCACACATGTGTTCCAAATATGTTCATTTCAAATTATTTTAAAGTAGATGTTAAGACATCACAACTGGATATTGTTACATTAGCTTTTCATACAATTACATTTTGTTTGGTTTTGGTCAAGTTTGCATTCCCACCAAGCTAACATTACTACCACTGGGCCAGTTTATATATATATATATATATATGCTATTTATGTATTACTTTTACTCTATCAACAATTTCTATGTTGCTTTTAGCCAATTATTACAACATCTCAGCTAACTTGCCGTCTTTCATGCACTCTCAATGGCAACGTGTGGCTCTGAGGTATTAACTGTCTCAAGTTGGTCGGAGGTTTGAATGCAGTGGGCATAGTTGGTCGCTAACCGGTGTTTGTGGCTTTACATTTACGGACCATCTGTATCACACCAGTTGATAATCGTATTTGGATTTTTATCTTTCTTCTAAACAAGTATGTGGATCTTTTTTCTTTCTTTTTTTTAACAAACTACTTTCGAAGTATTTGAGTTGCTTCATAATCTTTCCACAAAACCTCTGGCAACTAGTTGTTGGCTGAGAGGACAAGGACAACTGTATCAGGGTTATTCAAACACTGATCATTTGTGGAAATAAATCAGGGCTCATGTTTCACTAGCAGTGCCTGCTAATATATCATACATACCCTCTTATAATCTCTCTTCAGGTATTACTCATGTATACAACCATTGACCTAATGACTCGGAGTATAATTTATATCTGTTCCAGAGAGTTACCCAAAGTGTGGAGAAGAGTCAGGTACGAGGGATCGGCTTTGATGCCACCTGCTCACTCGTGGTTTTGGACCAAAGCTTCCAGCCTGTGCCAGTCAGTCAGGGTGGTAAGTGACATATTTATTTTACGTACAGCCTTTGTACTTAAGGTTATTAAAGGGGGAATTAATTCTGTTTTTGAAATGCTGATTGTAAAATTGCACTAGAATGAATTCCTTTTGAGTGTTTTGGCATGAAACCTTTCAGTTGTTTAGTTTAGCTGGGATTGCTGGTTTTAGTCTAATGTAATTGGATACTTTATTGATCCCTGGAGGTAAAACCCCCTCCTCTACAACGAGGTCAGAGGTCAGGGTCAGCTACAGAACAGAACCCCTGGAGTTGTTTGGGATTCATGTTATTTTCAATGGACACAGGAGTCAGGACCCAGGTAGTCCGGTTAAATGGCTGATCATATGCTGGCTAGATAATAGATTAATATCACATCTCCTCATAGACCAATTTAATGTGAAAATATTTGCTATATTTACATTTTGCTCTCACTATAACCGGATCCTTCCCCTTCCCCTCCTGGCTTTCCCAGGTGACAAAGAAAGGAACATGGTGATGTGGATGGACCATCGTGCTGAAGAGCAGGCCGCTCGTATAACCAGCACCGGCCACAGGGTCCTGAGCAGGGTGGGCGGGTTCATGTCACCAGAGTTGCAACCCCCTAAGCTGCTCTGGCTCAAAGAGGTGAGAGGTGACCGAGGTCACCACAGGATCACTGATCTCTGTACGTTTTATTGTCGCTCTCTGTATTGGCTGCTTGTCAACATGTGTGCTGTTGTTATAGTTTTTCTTCTTTATTCACCTTTTTCTCCCCATATGTGTCCTCTTACCTGTAGTGCTATTTACCATTGTAGGTTGTTTTGGAGAGGAAAAATATGTATTTTGTATTTTGGGGGGGAACTGTCCCTTTTTAAGGTCTGCCAGTAAATGCATGTGCTGTTCTTACTCACTGATCATTGGTTCATTAGCACACATGTATTTTGTCTTATAATCAGAATCTAAGAGAAAGCTGCTGGAACAAAGCTGCTCACTTTTTCGACCTTCCAGACTTCCTGTCGTGGAAGGCAACGGGCTCTTTGACTCGGTGAGCTTTGTTTGGTGATTGAATGATGTTTAAACCTCTTATTATTTACAATGTGCAATATGTGTTTGAAACATGAATTTCAGAGTGGGATTAAAAGAGTTTTTACAGTGACCTACAAATTGTTGTTAGTGACTAGTCTCATAATGATAAGATGAAGCTAAGCTGCTGAAATATTATCCCTGTATTGAAAAGAAAGAATGGGGTTATTCTAAGACATTCTAAGAAATGTGGGTTTTATCAAAGACAAATGTTTTTTGATACTTTGGTCATCACCAGATGCTCTTGATCTGTTGGCGATGTTTCACAGGTCTTTATGTACTCTGGTGTGTAAATGGACTTATTGCCCTCCAGATGGATGGGATGCTGGTTTTTGGACCAACATTGGACTCGAGGATCTCCTGGAAAACAACTTTTCCAAAATAGGTAAAGACATTAACAAACAAGCTTATAATCAATTGTATATTTTAAGATGGAAAGAAAACACAATGATCTACATCATCTACTCAAGAGTTCCTTCTTTCATTATTTAAGCTGTGCCGTGTTATGTCATCCAGGCAGCGCGACTTGTTCTCCAGGGAGCCCGTTGGGAGACGGCCTCACCCGGGAGGCAGCAGCAGACTTGAGTTTGGAGCCAGGAACTGCAGTCGGTGCTTCTCTCATTGATGCTCATGCTGGAGGCCTTGGTATTAACCTGTTTATTGAACCAGTCTTTTTCTGCCAAATATATCTATTTTTTCCTGTGTGTAGGCAGATTTCTAGCTCCCACATGGTTTTGAGAGTTGAAACGTTTTTAAACTATAAACTTTAATACCCGTAAAACCAATCTTGCCAGACCCTGATACTTCAAAAGACACCAGAGGGAGGCAGAAGATTTAATATTTATGTCTAAAGTTGACATTTTGTTTTGAAAAGATGAAGCTCCTGGAGTGTCAAAAATGTAGATGTCCCTCCACTAGGGAGCATAAATATACTTACCTTCATGACTGGTTCAAATGTTGATATTTCTTGCGCAACAATGTAAAGGTTAGCATGATTGTGGTGATGGAGAAGGTCAGGGGCTCGTCAACACTAGATTTCCCTTTCGGGGGAATGTAAATATCCACAGCATGTTCTTGGAATAGTTTTCAGTATCTTCTGCACAAAGCTGAACAATTGTACCTGGTACCTAAGGAAAGCCATTAAAGTGTCCCAAAGGAAACGAGTTTATTCACCGGGGGTAATTGATGTTAGATTTCAAATATTTACTGTGCACAAGTCTGTATTTTGGCCTGTTGGTGGTGCTAGATGAAAGGCCAGGGGTCTAGGGAGGATGAGTATCATCATGTACAATGTTCATCGCACCCTTTGTAGATGTACAACAAGGGAATGACTTGAATTGAGAATAATTGAAGTAGGGGTTTTGCAATAAGTGATATGCATTTTAGACTGCTAGCCCACCAAAACACTGCCTGCTTTGATAGTTTGGGCAAAAATTAAATAAGATGCAACAAATAAAAAAAAGCCACTAATTAATGCTGCTGTATTACTGTATCTGTGAGCACGTTGTTCGCTTCAGGGCAGCAGTCGACCGGTCCTCTGGTTCAGAAACCCTAACCATCTGGTTTTGCTCTGGGAGATAAACTGCTCATGAACTCTGCCCTCTGACCTCTGCCTATCACACATTGTCGTATTGGTCCGAGGCTAAAACACTCATGTCACAGTGATGCACACCCCCCCCCTGCCCCCTCACGCAGATGAACCTTCCACCTTAAACTCAAACCAGCTTGACAAACATTATTCCAGCAGTTAGTGTCACTGCTGAATTCCATGTGAAGGTTAAAGGAGCACTTCAAAAGGATTTAAAGCTTCTCATCTGCAAATCATTGTGATTTGTCCTCGACAAAGGGGGAATTTTGCGAACGTTGTATTGGGGGAAACGCCAAAAAATGTTTACGTGTATTTTTCCCCTGCAAATGATTATTTCTGACGGTTACAAAATCGGATTTAAAATGTGTCATTTTTCTCTTTCCAGGTGTGATAGGTGCAGATGTAAAAGGCTTTCAGTTGCCCTGTGAGGACCAGCCGATCACCTCGCGCATGGCGATGATCTGTGGAACATCAACCTGTCACATGGCGGTGAGCAGTTTACAACGACAGTTCACCTGCTGGATGACTTTTTGAAAAATACTCTTAAATATAATATAGATACGGTATGAACTCCATGATGACCTTTCTGACACTTTCACACTTTTTCTGACCTTAAAGTTGATGTAAAACTAAGATTATACTAATATGATAAGTCTGATAAAAATGTAATCTAACGTTGAAACAGTAGTGGTTTCCATTACAGTATTTCTGTAACTACATCTTTGTAGGTTGCCAGTGTGATATGCTATGCAAACTAAAACATGACATTTTTCATTCATGTGCATCAGATCAGCAAGCAGCCTCTGTTTGTGCCGGGGGTGTGGGGGCCCTGCCTGTCTGCCATGGTGCCTGGCATGTGGCTCAACGAGGGAGGACAGAGTGCTACAGGAAGGCTGGTCAGTTCTCTGTCGAGCTTTAAGCAGGCTTTCACTGACCCGCAACAGAAGAGACAAAATGTATACAATCCATGTGTAGACGCACCCAAAAGTCACCCAGACGTGAGCTACACATAAACGACAATGTTTAAAAAGCCGTCTGTCTAAATTAAAAGTTTAACCAATAATTTAAAATAATTGATGAATGACTCATAATAAACAACAGTTTAATCTTCACAGTCATCAGCTGTGTCATCTGTAATCCTTTTCTGTTGAACTGTGTTGCTGTCTCCTCCCTCAGATCGACCACATGGTGAAGGGCCACGCTGCCTACACCCAGCTCCAGGAACAGGCACGGCAGAGGTCAGCTGATTCATTTAGTGCTGCACCTCCCAAAAAACCCTCCAGCACAGCTGTCATCCCTGGTTAGCTGACGTATAATAATGTTTAGTCAGCTTTTGGGAAGGTTAGAAGCTTAGTAAGGTTGTGTGTGCTCTATACCGGCTATTCTCAACCACTGGTGGGCGTCAGAGCGACATCTAGTGGGCTGCGGATGTACTGCCAAATGGTTAGATTAAATACGAAAAAATATTGGACTAATTTACAAAATAGATTAAGTTATTCAATATGTACTCGTTTGAGTTTCTTAACATTTACTTAGAATTAAATAAAAATGCCCCGGTACATTGTTCATGCTCGCCCACTGACGTGGCTTACTGGAACACTTTATGAGCCGTCGTTAATGTCATGAGTAACGCCTCTGCTTTTCCTGGTATTTCATGTCAACATATCTTCAGTGATAAAGGCCTCCAGCAGTTTCTAATCTACTGGTTAGTGTCCACACAACAACATCTTTTAATCTTATCTCATCAGACAGAGTTCTTTATTTCCCTACTGTTATATTCCCCAGATTTCCCCTTAGTGGCGAGAACATCTACAGCTACCTGAACAACCACCTGAGTTCAATGGCTCCTTCCGGTTCTACCGTTGACCGGCTGGGCTCCGGTCTTCACGTGTGGCCGGACTTCCACGGGAACAGGTCGCCCCTGGCTGACCCCACCTTGAAGGGCATGGTGAGGGGACATGAAATATCATTGACTGCTCTAACCTACAGAGTGGGAGCGGTCGTTGCAGACCCTCCTAAGACTTTTAAGTATGCTTGAGAGGTCGCTTGTTGATTGTATTATAAATTTGTTTTATTTAACATTTTGAGAAATACGCATATTTGCTTTCTGTAGGTGAGATTGTGAATGACTCATTTCTGTTTTAAAGGTGATCGGACTGCCACTCTCCCAAACCTTGGACGACTTGGCCCTGCTCTATTTGGCCACTGTACAGGCCCTCGCTGTGAGTCTACTGCGTTTTTATTTGTTTCAAAATGTCGTATGACTTTCTCTGAGCCTCAGTCTGACAACCTAGTACCTTAAAGCAGTGATTCTCAAGAGTGGGTCAGGGGACTCCCAGAATTCTGTGGCACTGTGTCAGGGGGTTCGTGATTTGCTATCATTTGCTATAAATCATAATATTGTGTTGGACCATATGCCCCAAACAAGCATATTGTGTCCATTACTCCCACCCACATAAGTTATGGACCAATAGAAACTCTGATGCTTGTGACACATAATGTCAATCACTTCACTCAGGCCCAACGAGCCGTTCCTACCGCTGCTTAGCTTGGATTATTAGCCAGCTAGCTGGCTAGTGAGCGTGGACAAAATATCTGAGTTATATCGAGTTTGATTTTATTGAGAAGAGCGACATCTGATTACAAAGAACCCTTAATTTAAGAACAAAACAAAGTGGTATTAGCCTGATTCAAATTGAAATGGGGTTCTGTTTATCATTATGAACCAGCTCTGACCTATTAAGGTTGAAAAGCATTAGAGTATGAACAGTTTCTATGGCATCTAAGAGTAGAAATGGTAGCAAGCATACGCTAAATTAGTGTTTTGATTATGAGGGTCCTTGGAAAAAAAGGCCCCAAAAGGTTTGAGAACCCCTCCCTTAAAGTGTGAAGGAAGGTGTATGTGTTAACTTGTAACCTGACTCTCCTTTAATCTTCTTCTCTGGTTTCAGCTTGGGACTCTTCATATTCTGGAGGCCATGAAAGAAGCAGGTCATGACATCAGAACCCTCTTCCTGTGTGGCGGGTTGAGCAAAAACGACCTGTTTGTCCAGATTCATGCTAACGCTACAGGTATGAAATACTAACGAGGCATGATGACAGCTTTGATGTTGTGAGTGACAGTTAAGCTAAATAGACATTTATCCGCAAATGTAACCCAAAAACTTTTGGTTTCTGTACAATTTCTACTAAACCGTCCACATTGTTATGAAAACCTTTGTTAAACCTCCCATGGACGCTTTAGCTAAATCCACTTTTTGTTAATATTGTCCTCTTCAGGATTGCCTGTGGTGCTGCCAGACCAGATGGAGGCTGTGCTGGTAGGAGCAGCAGTCCTGGGTGCATGTGCATCACAGGACTACAGCACTGTACAGGTGGAGTGGCCCACAGTGTCTATGAGGTCATAAAAGTGACAGGGGCTTAGATAGAAGAGGCTTAATTCTTTCGGTTACATTTGGCACTAATAATTAGGAATATCCTTTGTGTGCTTTTACACAAATGTTCTTAATGTGTTTTCAAATATCCACATGTAAATACAACTACTGTCCAAAACGGGCCACTGCTGGTGATAAATATTCCAGGGAAATTTCTGATGTATAGTTTTTTGTACTAGATTACAAGATATAACTTTCTTACAAAAATATCACACAAAATCACAGATTCTCAATTAGTTACAGTTGTTTACTCTTCAACATACACTCACCTGGAAATCTGTTGTACATGTACAGTACAGTCCAATGGAAATACACTGAGACATCATAAATCGTCACAATGGAAATTTACATTTGCTGTTTTATGCAAGTGGAAACCATAATCCAAACCATTACCCTCGTGCTGAATATTGCATGAGAGGTACTGTAAGTTGTCTTGCTCTTCTGAATGCACTCTTCTGTGTGTGTGTGGCAATAAACATCTTGGTTCCCAAAATCATAAAATGTTTTTATACGTTTAAAAAGACCTAACAGGATAGCATCTTTCATTAGAGCCCCTCTGTCTTCTAAATGTCCACTTCCTGCAAACCACACACCTCCAGTTTGTAGTGCAGACCTACTTTTAAAATGTCTCAAGCTAAACCTGAAATAACAATACCGTACTTTTTTTTTTTTTTTCTTGAGCCACAGCAGACATGATGCTGTTGTTTCCACAGTCTGTAGTTCTCCTCATGAAGATTAAACTGAACTTCATGGGGGAAATCAGTGTTTTATTTCGCAATATATTTAGCAGTTTGCAATCCAATGCTCTTATTTTGTAGTCTAATAAAATTGACCTAAAAAAGTGCAAAGTGCTTGGCTTCAGCCACAGAGAAGATTTTGTGGCACAATGTGTTTAAGATATAAAGTGATGGTTAAATCTTTTAGGTCAAGCTGGCATCCCTCTGTGTCTCAGTACCAAAGCTCGGAGCACAAGGGGGAATGGCAAGCTTTTAAGCCAGATATACTAAAAATAAGACGTTATTGTTTAGACTAGGCTGCACCTGTCAACCCATTTTCAGCCATAATCACTGCAGGCAGTTGTTTTTGTCTGATCCTCTGAGCTGCACACAGTCAACTGGCTGGATTCTTTTTTAGTCTCCGACAGCAGAGAGGCCCTGCACTGCATTAGTCATAAACTCAGAAACCACTGTAGTTGCCTGGTGTTAATACTATAACTGGGTCACGGCTGGAACTGAATGTGCATGACATGATTTATTGAGTGATATTTGTCTTTGCAATTTATGTTTTAGGAGGCGATGGAGAGAATGGCTAAAGTGGGGAAAGTTGTTCAGCCTGACTTTGAGCTCCAGAGGTGAGACGAAGACAATTATATTTTCATATCGGTTGAAAGTCGTGGTCGCTGTAATGGTCTGTGGGGGTAGAAATATAAAAGAGTTAAATATATATGATGTATAATTCAGCAAGATTGCAACATATCAACATATTGTATCCAAGCAAATGTTGACTTTTTCAACAACTTTCCTTTTCAAAGGAACCAATCCAAATGTATTTCTACCCTTTCCTTTAATTCTGTCAGTTTATTTACCATCTTATACATTCATGCAGTTAAAAGATATATATTTTTTACTTTTATTTCTACTGGGAAGCATTGCTTTTAAATGTTTAAATATATAAAAAAAAGATTGTACAATATTGTCAGGTTGTCAGGTAGTGAGGGAACTTCACGATGTAAGAAGTCTGCGTGTTTTGTTACAAACTGAAACATACACTTCCATGCATCACATTTGTGTAATTATTGTCGGCGCGTTTCATGCTTTTCTCAGCTTCTATGAGAGAAAGTACAAAGTGTTCCTGCGACTGTTCGCCCACCAGAGGGAGTACCAGGCCCTCATGAGCCAGAGATGACATCACCGGTGGGAGGCGGCCGAGCTGGAACTGACTCGCTCTTTCGTCACAGTGATGACAAATCCACACACTGGCAACGAGAACACTAGTCGTGACCTTGCTGCTTTTCCTGATATGAACAGCCCCGTTTTTATGATTCTATCAATACCCTGAAGGACAGCAGCACTCTGAGGCTGAATATCTGTCAGGAGGTTTACTCGGTTCTCATTATGTGCGCTTTAGACTCCACTAATGCAGGATTTCAAACCACCTGGCAGATGACAGTAGAGAAGACCTCTGTGGAGACGAGCTGTTGGAGCTTTTCAATGGCTGTCTTGCCTTTTTAGATCCACTGCTGCAGTTCTACCCAAAATGAAGAGGAGTGAATGTGGTGACATCATCAGATATGATGACTCGCACCTCGGCTCTCTCCTCAGATAAACGCCGTCAAGTACTGTCACCTTCACATGTATTCTTAATAAATAATTGAAATGATAAGTCTGTGCTCATGCCTTTCACCAGTCACTCCAACCTAATGTGTTTTGATATATAATTCATTTTTAATCAGCTTGTCCTTTGTCCTAACTGTATTTGATCCTATTTCCTATTACCTCCACTTGTCCTGAACCTCTCCTGTCTGCTGGTCACAGAGAGCAGCCTGTTGCCAGCAGTCCCCAGGATCACAGTTGACAAAGTTTGCCGTCGACACGGTGAGGGGGGAACGCCAAATCCTACACAGCTGAGTTAACAGCCGCCTTCAAACAGAACTACCTTATGATAGAGAAGGGGACAGGGAAGGGGGGGGGGCTGCTGGCCAAAGCTAACAAACTCATGCAGGTGCTTCTGAACGGTAGCGTCCACAAGTCATGACAGAGCAAATTTATTGTTCATTACATTATTTAGGTTAAAAATTAACCTTAATGCATTTATTGTCCCACACAGGGGAAATGTCTACATCGACGACTCAACCATTGGAGTATAGATACAAGACTTTTTTTAGTGAGATTTGAATATGACCTGGCAGAACCAATGCAAGCTACAGGAATAATTTATGTTGAAAGGAGGCAACTGTACATGTGAAACTGTTTTTATTGAAGTACACGTGTCAGATAAAATGAATACATAGGCATAGCATTGTTTGCTCTCGTTACGTAATCCTTTGTGTAACACCACAAACCACTTCCTCTTGCATTGGTCCAAAAAACAAACGGGTGCATGGTTAAACAATACACATATGATCCAAAATATTTTAAACCCTGATCGTATCACTGCTACAAAGTAGAAGCTTCTCTGCCATATTGTTGATAATATATATGTTCCCATCTCATCCCTATCTTTTCCATTCTTTTATCTTTTATTATTGGAGTTGTAGATGCTGTAAAACCTCCAATTTAGAAAAGTCCTACATATATTCCTGAAGACATTGGTGGTTGTTCCCTGTTATGCCTGCTGACTTGTTTATTTACATGGTAGGGACAAAAACTAGCAGACGGTCCAAGAACGAGAGCTGCTGGATTGAGTGCAACACAAGAGAGTGTTGAATGTCGGTGCCGTCCCTGCCCCGTGACTATTTCTGAGGTGTGTAGCGCAGGTACTTCTTGCCAGAGGGCAGGTCTTTGGAGTAGACGCCATCTGGGAACGAAGAGGCGGCCTCCTCCTCAGACATGCTGGGATGGACCATCGCACAGTCTCCAGGCTGGAGGAAAGAGGAACCAGGTTATTCCGCATGGCAGCAGGTCAATTCCTGTTTCTGTTATCTTTGTGGGCAGCTGCTGAAATGATTGGTATAAACTGAGGGCACTTTCAAAGGTGTGACGTACCCTCCAGTCGGCAGGTGTGGCCAGTCGTTTCCCTGCTGTCAACTGGAGTGAGTCCACCACTCGCAAAATCTCATCAAAGTTGCGTCCGGTGGTGGCCGGGTAGAGGAGTGACAGTTTAAGCTTTTTGTCAAGGCCGATGATAAACACCTACACAAAACAAAGACAAGAGAGATGGAGCCTGACAAGGTTACTATTTATTCTATGTGCATGAGAGTAGATACTATATTTAGTTTAAATGCTTCCTTTTTAAGTAGGGAAGTTGGATTTTGATTGTGAAGACTCTTACACAGCGGGCAGTGAGCGGCAGGCCGTCTTTGTCCTTCTCATCCGGGTCCAGCATGCCCAGGGCCACTGCCAGCTCCCGTTTACTGTCCGCTATGATGGGAAAGGGCAGCGAGCAGCTAGCAGACTCCTCACAGTTGTATGCCAGGATGTCCTAGTTAGTACAGAGTACACACAAAGCCCGTAGTTATTTATAGCTGCACCGATGGAGCTTAGTTTTATAAAAAACATGTGATATTTATGATAAAAAGAAAAACTAAAGGAAACCGATGTAGTGCAGCACGCACAGTGAAGATAGAATTGTGTGTCATAAAATGATGAAGTGATGATATTTTGGACTGACGTGGATGTAAACTGCAACTTGACTGCTTTCATAAATACATTTGACCATAGCATGTTATCCAATTTCCCACTGAATCGGTTTATAGGTTTTATGTCTATGAAGAATCCTGGGAAATTGTAATATTTCTCCTCAGTTTCATAGATCTAGGTCTAAGTTATATATATATATAGTTTCAACCATATTGGCATGATTTGTATTGATATGTATTTCAGTGTGTAGTTAAGACCTGCGACACAATATAGTATTAGTTAAAAGGGTTATGTGTAACCTGTCTAACTCCTAATTCCTTTAAAGTTAGAATAGACTAAACTTCTTTTGACCTGCAAAGAACTATGATTGCCGGATTGCTCACCGTAAAGACAGAGCTCACTACATAACAGTTTTACCAGCTGGGAAGTCCAAACTTGGATGCTCAGTATGCCATAAACATCCTTCTGTACGTGTTGATGCTGTAACTATCACACCTTGGTCCAGCCGTGATGATCCTCCAGGCAGTCGATGGACAGGGCGATCATTTTGACGTTGCGTTTACTGAACTCACTGCTCAGTCTGGCAGCTCGACCCAGCTCTGTGGTGCACACCGGGGTGTAGTCTCTGGGGTGGGAGAACAGGATTCCCCATCTGGAATTAAAAGGAGCGATCAGTGAGGCCGTGTCAGGTACATTTAACTGGGTCTGTGCTTCTGTAATGAGGAGATGCAAGCTGAGGTTTCACTAACAGGTTTCCATCGCACGCAGTTTCCTCTCACCTCTCAAATCTCTAATATTGTGGTTACACAATCGGATAAAGATGAACATGCATCTGACACCAAACTGACAGGATGTGACCTCTTTGTGACAGAAGGAGCTTTTTTTTCATGAAGTCAGCGATGTGGTTCTGCACCATCGAGGGGTTTAAGGTTTGAACTCTGGCTTATTGAAGCTTTTCATTTGGAAACTTCACTATCTGATCAACAGCCCTATGATCTGGTCATAAACCGCTGTACATCTGAAGGCTGCCAGAGATTCATGTGTCCACCACATTATAGAACATTATTTTTAATGACATGTGCACCTATAGGCTACAATACCACCTTTAAAGGTCTTGATGCTAAAGCAGAAGTCAGTAGCAGTAACAGGAACTGGGCGCGAGCTCGAGCTCTCTCCCTCTCTCGTGTAAACTGCAAACTCTGTAAGCCTACAAATAAATATCCAAGGATATCAATTATCAAGAAGCCTACTTACGAATCACCGAAAAATTCGTGCAGTTTGATTTTGCCATTGGTGGTCTCCACCTCGAAATCTGGAAATACATCTCCGAGCAGCAGTCCCGGCATATTCAGTGTGACCGTGGAGGTGTTCCGTCTGTTCAGCAACAGCTCTGATGACAGACTCTTAATACAAAGGAGGCGGAAGCTTCCCTCTCAACAGGCTGCTCTATTTACATATGCATCCACTGTGAACTGCACAGCATACACTGACTTATAGAAAGCGGTGCGCGCAGGTCGCGTTTTGATTGATTGGCACAGTTGTCTCCATGTTTCCAAATGACCAATTTACGCACGCTTATGGTCCGTTTTGTAGCAAGGATTTAAAGTGCACTGAAACGTATCCACGAAAATATCTTTCTCATAAAATCGACATTATTAAAAAAAACATACATTTAAAACTCCATGTTAATAGGAATGATAATGTAGCCACGTGACCAGAGCAGTCCAGTTCTGGTGTTAACCTCTAGATCCAGACTTTACAGGATGTTTTGCGTCGGAGTGCAGCAGTATTAAGGTGTGTATTGGTCACAGGTGGTCGATAAAGAAGGGTGGATATATTGCTGAGGACACTCAACCGAAAATGTCCTTACCAACATCCAGACGGAATAGTTGCCGTGGAGTTGTTTTTGGAAATCGGGCATCATCTGAGTGCCATGTTCGCCGCCGGGGCTCAAGCTGTTCTAACTTTTCCTCTGGAGCGCAACCTGAAGACTTTCCCGTCAGCCTGAGCCAGCCGATATTCACCATAACGCTCCGGTTTTTGTTGGCAATAGATCTTTGGCTGTCCAAGCGGCTCGGAGTGTGCGCCTGCGAGGAGTCTCCGTGGGGCAGTCTACGGCCCTTGGTGAGGCTGGTGGAGTTCTCTGGGCACGTCATCCCGTGGCTCATCGGCACGGTGTACTCTCTGCTCCGGGGACAGAGTGTGGCGGGGCAAGAGATCATGCTGAATCTGGCCCTGGGTGAGCGAAAATGTGTTGATTGTTCAGTTTTTTTTTTATTAACCAATAATGACTCCAGTGTAACTTCTAGACATTGTTTTGGACTCATGCAATCTAGTTGATGCTTAATCAGACTTTAGTTTCTAACTGTCTTCCATGACCAACGGATAACCATTTCATTATGTTTTGGACATGTAGGCTATAACAACATTTCCAGAATTTTCTATTTCGCATTTGGCACGGCAGTTTGGTCATTTTTAGTCTTCAAAGAAACGCATCTTTATTTGCGAAATCAACTTCCCTGAACGCAGCAGTCTTATAGTAAATACAGCCATGGAAAGCGTTCTCTTTTGACCCGCAGCTGACATCTGAGGCTATTTAGAGACATGACCTGACATGATGTTTTGTTTGCGTGTGTAGATTATATATGTTGGCTGACATCTTTGAGATCAAGTCAGTTATATTGTGCTGTGGTGAAATACCAGAGCTATTTTTGGCACGCAATGACGTGTAGGATGCCAATGCGTTTTGGAAATCCTGTGGCTGAGAAATAAGAAATTATTTTGGTAAAATGTTTTAAATTTGGAAGAAATAACTTTTTAGACAAATAAACGAGTGTGGCATTGTTACCATTTACATTTGTTGTACTGCTCATGCCCACGGTCTCATTTAAAGAGTTCTTCAATGAGATGTTTAATGTTTAAAAGTAGTAACTAATGTTATTGAATGATTTATAAATGCTTTACAGATCAGTTATAAGCCATTAATAAGAACAACCTGACGAGCAAAACTTCTCTTCAGCAAGACACTTGCTTTGTCCTTTCACTCTTTCAGTATATAAATATTTTTTAAAGCACTTAATTAATAATCAACATTTATAAATGCAGATTTGAAGGCTTATTCAAAAGTATGAAACTCATGAGCATTTATTAATAGATTATCACTATTTCTAACTGCATTATTATCAAATAGAAAGGCTAGACACCAGCCAAAAGGGTTTTTTACATTTTATTATAAACATATTTGTATTATATTATCGTTTTATTTAATGTAGGCTACATTCACACTGCAGGCAAAAGTGGCCCAAATCAGATTTATTTCTTTTGCTCATGTGACTCAGATCTGTTTTTTGTTTTTGTTTTTTATAAATGTATGAATCAATCAGGTCTTATTTTTTTGCAATGTGACCTCAGTCAAAACAGAATTCACGCGGCTTTTACGTCGCTATAGAGTAGATCAACATTCGTCACCATTCTGTCTGCACTTTTAGGCCATTCACACCACAACCTCACCACTTCTGGCTCCGGCTCTGCATCCGCACACACACATCTCTGTACACAATTAGCAGCCGTGGCTCCACAAAAAGCCAGACTAAAATCTCTTCATCCTCATTGTCATTTCTCTACACATCAACTTATACATTTAAATGAAGCCATACTTGTTGACTTCAGTCTTCAGTCAATCTAATATTGGCCACACTTTAAAGTATATCAGATTTGAGCAAGAAGGCTTGCAGTGTGAACGGAGCCTCGTTCTAGATGGATAAATCAGAGGGTTGGATAACCGCTCAAGAACATGGAGTAAGGTAGAGAAGAAGCTGAGTTGCAGAGATATCCTAGAATGGATAACTATAAAAAAGAATTGCTGTGAGGGGACATTAGTTTTAATGAGTTTAAAATTAGTTTAAATTTAGAGTTTTCAGCCTGCAATGCAAACTGAAACCAATGTTGCATCTATCTCTTTCCTCCTCACAGCTCTGTTGTTGGACCTGCTGCTGGTCAGAGTTGTGAAGACTCTGGTCAGACGTCGCAGGCCTGCCCAGAACCGCTCTGACATCCTCTCCACCTACTTTGTGGAGCGCTACTCCTTCCCCTCAGGCCACGCCACACGGGCGGCCATGTGTGCCCGGTTCCTCCTAGCCCAGCTGGTGGACACAGCGTCCATGCGGGTCCTAGTAGTGGGTTGGGCCACTCTGGTGAGCCTGTCCCGGCTGTTGCTTGCCCGACACTATGTGACAGATGTGGGCTTTGGCTTGGCTATGGGTTACTGCCAATATACTATAGTGGAAAGGTTATGGGTGACCTGGGACTGTCTGCAGGACCTACTGCACATGCGACTGACAGAGAGACTCAACAGGGCTTATGATGGACTCTGGATGGCGGTGTGGAAACATTAGGTTCAGTGGAACTGTGTGTGTGTGTTTCAGCCTATATGTGGGGGGAATTTGTAGCGTGAGTGTGTGTAATTCAGAAATTCCCTCTTAATTATTTATTGGATTATATAAAAAATACTTCATATGCTTATATTTTGTTTATCTATAGCTGTTTTTATGTGTATTTGTGTATTGTATGTATTGAAATGGATAGCTTGGGTACTCACTGATAGACATGCAGCTTGTTTGCACAGTGGTGTTGATGATGCATGGACTTAATCTTACAATGCTGAAACCGAAGCTGGATTTAATTGGAGCATTTTTTATTTTAAATAAAAAGGCCAATTAAAGTCAACTGTGCACCATTTACAGATATTGTATTGTATCTTACTGACACAGTGAATACGTTGGTGGCTGAGGAGGAAAGCTGAAACCAATTTTAAAATGTCACTACCACACTGCTTCCTGGTAAAGTGAGAAATGTGTCTCAGTGTGTGGCGGCTATGTGGTTTTGTATTGAGCTGAAACAATCCACAGTGGGTTTTCAGTGTTTGTGTGAACACTGGTGGGGGTGGGGGGGGGGGGGGGGGAGTCAACTCCCACTCGGCCAAGTTTCCATCAGCTGCTGCTAAATCTCCTGACTGGCATTATAATACATCCCATCTCCCTTTACAGTGCCAACCACCATCTACTATTGTAATTTACAAACTAAACTTGAAACCAATTTGTGAATATTTTGTGTGGTTTTGCCTTTAAACTTTGAAACCAGTTTAGGCAGGAGCATGATTGAAGTAGAATAAACTCTTACTCACTAGAGCTGGTTGGTGTGTGTAGGCTATGCAGGATGCAGATGCAAACAGTTGTCCACAGAGGGCAGTGAATACCAGGAATATGGTTGCAAAGGACAACATGGGGGCTTGTGCATAGTGGCGTAGCTGCTTCAGAAGTACTGTGTATATGGGGTGTCAGGTCAGGATATGTGAAATAGCACTAACTTAGTAGTTAACAGTGGGTGAAATTTCACACACGCTGAAGAAAAACCTCCCAATTCCATGACCCTTCACTAAGCCCCGCCCCTCGCTGGTATTCCATCAAGCAGTCAGAGCTAATGTTACTATGGTGCCCACACTGTCACTAACTGTACTCTCTGAATAAATATCGAGTTACAAAACTATAAAAAAACAGATTTCAGAGAGAAGCAGAGAGATGGGTCTACAATATGTGTTTGAAGGATATAACCAGGATGCCAAACAGTGATAACTGGTTAAAAAGATAAAGATGGAACCTAAAGCCTACAGATCACAGTGTAAACGTGAAGCACCACATCATCTGGCCATCGAGACAGACGCCCATCAAATTGAGGAACAACACTGTTACTGTAAAGCCAGGTAGGTCTATATTCACTGTTCGAATCATTAAAAAGCAAAAGCAGCATACATTCAGTTCACCTTCAGTAGCTTATGTAGCATAGACGTGTTGCCGCTAGTTAATGATGTGCTAACGTACTCTGCTAATATAGCTCCACAGGTTTTTACTAAAGATACTCTACAGTCTCAACTGTCTCTGATTTTATGTAGAAATGTAACGATTTAGAAACGTATATATCTCCTTCCAACCTCTCCGGGTAATGAGTAGCGTGGCTATGAATAGTTTTGCAATTAAATGGCAAAGTATGACACAAACAATCAAGCGTGTAATTGTTTAATTTTTTATTGAGACTTAAATATGTCAACGTTTATAAACGGCTCAAATATTTCACAATTTTAAACCATGATTACTGTTTGTAATAACCACTGAGATTATCAAGGGCTCCAGCTACACTAATCTGCTTTATGATTACATTTCTGTTTCATTATCTTATTTACAATAGTAATAGAAAAAATAGATTTTAATAATGCAAAACACATAGACTACCAAGCTTTGCAATAACCCCAGTACAATGCAAATTATTGTATATTTTATCTCATTCCCATGCTCTTCAGTCCTGTTAACAGCAGTTTCTCTCCGTCTGTGTCCTCTTTAGCTGCTGCCATGGCTGGCCCTGCCCAGTCTGATGTCATAGGTGACCATGTGGAAGTTGTCCCAAGCGTACAGCTTCCTCTGGACGTGGTTGTAGTCCACCATGCTGTTGTAACGGTACTTGTTCTTGAAGGGCACAGCAAGAACCCGCCCCACGCTGGTGGCGGTGTCAAACACGTAGTTGATGGTGGTGTTGGGTGCAGTGTAGCTGGCCACCGTGTACAGACGTCCACACGCCATGAAAGCATTGCCCACTGTGTTCTTCCTGATGTTGGTCTCCCAGCTCCTCTTCACCTCCAGGCTCTTGGGATCCAGCTGGGAAACCACAATTGCACCCTTTGCCTTACTTGTGCTGTAGATAGCCCACATGCCCTGTTCGTCCGCCGCCAGGTCGATGTCAGTGTAGCCGCCCCAGGAGTAAGGGTGCTGACCATGGAAGCCCGCGTGAGGCAGCTCCCGCCGTGATGCCAGGCTCTCAGAGGTCAGGTCGTAACGGATCAGGGTGCGGCTGCGTTTGCGCTGGTAGTAAAGGGAGTCGCGGTACATGGTGGCCCCTGTGCTCTCCATAGGCTCCGGCAGTACCAGAACCTTCATAGGGAAGCCTTGGGATAATTGATCCATGTCTTCATACGCAAAGAGCTGACGGACATCTTTACCAACTGTGTCGATGCGCCACACAGTCTTGTTGGTGTAAAGAGGGCCCTGAGGCTCGGGATCCTGCAGCCACACTCCATACTTCCCTGTAATACTGTCAGCCTTCCTGTGCAACACAGGATCTCCCACTGACTGCAGCTCTCCACAGCCTGGAGAAAAGAAGAGAGTTCAACTTCACGGTATTTGTTATATATTCGCAATGCTTCCGATCACATTGATTTGCACCAACACTCTACCACTGCAGGCCAATTTGGACAGCTACATTGGCATCAGTAAAACCCCAAATGTACCTGTGAAGTTGTGATTTCCCTCAGGAATGAGGCGGGATGCTGGAACCTCTGTAACCTCAGCCTTCATCTCCTGGTATGCACCATTCCCAAAATGATATGCAGGGTCTGGGAAGACAGAGTGAAGGAGAAACGTGTAAGACAGCAAAATGTTACACAGGCTGGAATTTTGAGTCGAAAATAATCTTAAAAAATAACAATTTATGTATATATTAGTAGTAATCTGCAGTTAAACCATAGTCAGTCCCACCTTACCATCAACATCAAAGACTTAAGTATCTTATTCACTTGCCTCTGAGCACAGCAGGTTCCCCCTATAACCCTGCTATTGCTCCTCTGAAAATGATCACATGCACATGAACAGAAATGCATGAGTGACAAAGCCATAAAAGAAGAGTCTGTGTTGTAAATTCCAATCCCCATACTCCACCTGGGACAGCTAACTGCAACCTGAACTGCTGCCCCGGGACACTTTTCATCGTCAACCACAAATACATTTATCAGAAAAACAAAAAAGCATCAACGCAGAAGAGCCGAAAAATATCTTTGTTTTTATATCAGCTCCTCAAAGGAGAAAACTTGTTAAATGCCCCAGTCTTGTAAGTAAAAGAGTTCACATCCTGATTTATGTGTGTTCTCCCTTTACCCACTGATGTACATACCACTGGCAGGTCTGTTTTCACGCTGAGTACCCCCTGAGGTGTTTGTCTGCTGGCAGGGTCTCTGCCTGAGGCTCTCTGCCTCCTGACTCAGCTCGGCCAGCCTCCTCTGCAGCTCCTGGACCTGCCCGTTCAGACGCTCCTTGTCCTGCTCCAGCTGGTTTCTTTCCCTTGTCACCTGTGAGTAGGCTTCCTGGAGACCCTCTTCACCGTTAGTCCGAGTCCTGGAGCCTCCATCCCCTCCCGCTATCAGACGGCTGACTAAAGCCTCCAGCATGGTGAGTCGGGACGAGACTCCATCCATCTCTGGTTTCATGCTGCTGCCGGAGCAGCTGGACTCCTCTGGACTGGCCACAGTGAAAGTGTAGTGGCAGCGCCCGGCGTGGTCATTGGAGCGGCGGAGGGAGGCTCGGTCTTGGGCCTGGCTTCGAACGGGCAGAGTTAAGCAGGACAGACACAGGAGAGACACCTGGAGCCACATTCTGGAGGATCAGACTGAGTTGATGATCTTCTGGTTTTAGCAGAGATGCAACTCCTCTGTTCAGTAGAGTGTCTCCACTTGATTTTTCTTTCTTCCTTTCTTTCTTTAGCTGGTCTCTTCTCACCTGAGTATCCGTGGTCAGTGCAGGTCAGTGTCTGAATCCCAGCAACGCTGAGAGTAGGATATTTATACAGTTTACTGTCAGAGTGGGAGGGGACGAGGAGTGTGGCAGGGAGGGAAATAGCCAGGTGGGTGTGGAGTGTGAATGTAAAGATCCATGTGTGTCTTCTTTTTGGTGGTAGCGAGGTGAGGTGAGCCGAAAGAGCCAAACAATGTGGAAATCACACAGTATCAGTGGAAAAATAAACAATCTTATGTTTGTTTTTTCCTGTAGATAATTTTTTCATTGTGTCTCGGCAGGTTGTTTTGACTGGAGAGCATCTCTTTATGTGTCTACTGGCTGTCAGCTGCAGAGCTGTTTACTTCCTCCGCCACTGATGGTTTTACTATTAAACCACCATGAGATGAACCGCAAAAACTCAGTTTATGGCCCGGGTACGGGGTGAAATTTGGGCTCCAGGGAGAGTAGGAATCTGGAAATCTGAAGCCACCACTCGCCAACCAGGCTCAACAGCAAAGCAGACTGGTCCTCCAGAGGACCTGAGGGCACACTGATGCTCATCTCTCCTCTGCACAGCTGGGTGTCTGGCACGAGAGGACGGGCTGGCAGTCTGGCACCGGAATGAAGATGCAGCGTGGTTACTCTTTCTTTCTTTTCACCAAAACCCACGGAAGCCCCACATGCCGACATCTCCACATGGGGATCTTTACTATTTTGTGCACTATGTTTACTGTGTGCTATTTCATTTAAGTGTTCTCACAATGTAAATATATACACTATTTATTTTACTCAGAAACATAAATGTCAACCTCGTGGTGGCGCTACACAGACAAGTCCGGAGCTTGTCTGTATACAATTGCAATCCAACAGATTCTGTGATATATTAGTCGCCACCAAAGTGGTGGACCGACCGATGAACAGATGGGCCGGCATTGCCAACCCCCTAGAGCCCTGCTGCTTGAAAAGCTTAAAACATGGCTTAAAAGGCTAAGCATGAAAGCCATGGGTTTTTATTTGACTGGACACATTATAGTGGAAACTAAAACTTTTTATAATGAAAATGGTCCCCTCAGGCTTTCTTTTCTTTATTTACAGGAGGCATGTGGCCAACCGGTGTTCCAACTGTCTCCATGTGATACGTCTGGGACCTGGTCTGGGTCTGTGCTGACCAGAGAGGGCAAAAAGCACAAACTTCCCCACTGGACGCCAATTCAAGAGTATCCATTGTAAGTGTGCAAATAATTTTGGTCTCTGAGTGGGTAAAGTTATGAACTGATAGCGCTTCTTCTGTCCACTGTCTTTTTCCTTCATCAACATGCTGTTGCTGCCCTCTGTGGCAAAATATTTTATGTAAATACCAACAGCAATGGACCAGTTCACCCTGAGAAGCAGCTTGCAGCGCACATCTGTGTTTGGTTCCACAACATCAAACTGCTGCCTAGTTAACCTGTCCGTTTTTACGACCTGTGGAAACTCACCAGTATTCCACAATGTTTTTACCACCGAGTTGTGTTTTCCTTATGTAACATAATGTCTCACACGACCTGTAAGTGAGAACAGGGGATCCTAACAAACGACCTTTTCCACAAGGATTCTCTCTTTATGCTAGCCAGCTAAGCGAGCCAAGACTCGATGCTTGTCTGCTGAAGTGCTCAACATGCACAGCTTGAGCTAAGACCTGGGCCTCCGTGTAGCTATTCATTTACAGAACATATAACATTATAGACGTTAAAAGTAAGACAAAACTAAACCTGCAGTAATTCTATGTAACAGAAACATTCATTTTCTTATCTCTCATCTTGATTGTGACTCTTCAGAATTATCTTGGGACCCCTTCGGGGGTCCTGACCCCCAGGTTGAGAACCACTGTCTTATTAAAGACTACAGAAAGGTTACCTAACTTAGTTCTCACAGACCAAAGCTATACTGTAGCATGCATACAGTACCTCAGGAAAATAGTGCAAATAAAAATGATCTTAAACCAAATATGAGTAATATAATCAGACGGCAAAATGAGCAAAAAATAGTTGACATCATAGTTATTTCAAAAGCCCTTTTTAAAGTACAATCCCAGAATCCTTGGCAGTCTAGGATTTCCACTGTTTAATTCTACTGGGACATTTTACTGCCGTGTTTGTTTGAATAAGAATTCCATAATATTATGCAACAGGAAGCAGAGAGGAGCGGGGGACATTGCGATCGTCGAAGAAAAACAAAACTAATGAGAGAAACAGTGCGATTGCTGAGTTTGTTTGCGCAGCAGCCACTACAATCTGATCAGTGAGTTAGAGGAAGTCAGGCAGAAGAGATTTTATGAAGCAGGAAGGTGGGCTTGGTGAGCTATTTAGACGGCGTGCCAGCTCTCTCACACTGACTCATTAAGACGTCGACATCATAAGTATCCATTGACCCATGAATAACAAATTTGAATAACACCCTCACAGAACAATCGTTGGCTCGCCAGACGTGCATTTACAGGTGTGAGGTGTTGCATAACATGCCTTTGCATAGGTGCCCGTCTGGCTTGTTGGTTTGCAATGCCATTTAGACGTGAAGTTTCGAGAGGTTCAACACTCTTGAACACAACCTCCTAACCTCGACGTTTAGGTGACATTTTTACAACATGCCTTAGACTAGAACCACAGAGCCTGAACCGAACTGAACTTCATGAGACACAATGTGAAAGACAGTGAGACAGTCTTTTTTCCCCGTGTTGTGATGTGAGCTGCCGAAGCGCATGTGAGTCACTGTGTTTGATTCATAGTGAGCAATTGATGGAGCAGAATGAAAACAAGGGTTTATAGTTGCGTAGTGTTAACTGAGTGGGCCCACGGGGGGGGGGGGGGGGCAGTGGGAAATGTTTCTGAGAAAAGCATTAAAAATGGCGCGCTGTCTGCTGTGACTGTGAGGGTATAATCACAGAGGATTACACGCCCACACACACGAAACCTCAGCACAGAAGCTGTTGTTTGGTCTTCGACCGCTCAATACAGGTGTTGCCACCAGAGGTTCTCATTACTGACGCAGACATGGCACCAGAGTTTCCTTTCTGAAAACACAGACAGTCGAACATACAAACGGATCAGATGCAACTGATGCAACCTAATTTACACTTGGTGTCTGCTGTAGGTCTTTCCAATGGGTCCTCTGCCCAACAGGAAGTGATGTTTATTCTTAAAGTTCTTATGAAATGGTATCATCGCGTCCTTAATGTCAACCATTGTGTCTGATGTAATTTGATCAGTCCTACGCATGAACTGATGGTCTATTGGAGTTCAGTTGGATTTGATTGGACAGGCAGAAACTTGACAAGAAACACAGCTGAGGCTGATGGGAATGTCATTAGTTTTGCAGGTATTTGGTCGTAAATCAAAGTACTTGACTTAGTAAAATCTTGATGGTGCTAGGAGAAAAGTCATGGGATCACTAAAGTCAGAATCCAAGTCATCCAATAGACGTTGAGATATTTCAGTCTGGACAAAACAACGTTGCCATTCCCATAGCCACGCCACTAGCATGACTAAAAACGTAGGCTGGTACAGGTACTTAGCAGCGTAATGTCATCAGATGTCAAAAATAAAAATTAAAGTCTAAATAATTACCTCTTAAATACAGTCAGATATTTCAAAATTTGAAATCTGACAAACATATTTGATGTTTGGCTGAGACAGCTAATGTTTCATATGTTTACCCTCTAAGTATTGCCTTGTAAATTGTCCACAGCCAATTTCCGTGTCTGTCTTTTCTGACATTGAGTCATCTAAGTACACAGTGTAAACATCATGAAACATATTTGTCAGAGCATCACCCTTCAGGCATGCTGCTTTTATAAGTATGGGTTTACAGGATTCCTCTGGTTCTAATACGCACATTCGACAGTTTCAGTAAATTCCTCTTTTCCTACCAACAGCACAAAATGTAATTACATCAGTGTGTGTGTGTGTGTGTGTGTGTGTGTTGTGCAGTATGTGACTGGACTGTTTGAAGATGTGGGTTACGTAATGAGGGCCACTGTTTTCTCCCCACTGATGACAGTTTAACAACCGGGCCTTTCCACTATGGTGCAAGTCAGGCTAAGATTGAGCAACTCTGCCGCCAAACTAGCTGCAAAGAGGAAAATTAAGAAAAAAGGTGAGTCTGTTCATTAAGATATTTTCCTCAAACTGTTAAGCCATGAATAGTTTGCAACCTTGGTCTGTTTTCATCTTTAAATGACAGGAGCTCACGTATTTCTCCTGAGCTTATCTCAGTTGCATTGTAATCTCATTTGAGAAAGGAAGAAAGGGCAAGGTCAAGTGTAAGCAGATTTAAATCTAAGGCTGTATCAAATTTGACAGCTGTGTCTGCAGGACTGTCTGTGTCTTCTTGTTGGGCTCTGCTGGAAAAAAAAACAGTGACCTTGTTTGCAACAGCAGCTCATGTTGAGGTACCGCTCAGACTGGACACAGCAAGGTCATTTAGTGGGCTGAGCCCACTAAATGACCTTCCTGTCCATGCACCATCCTGTCCAAACACAGTGCTGCAATGAAGCATGGGTAATGGATGATTCAGGGCAGTGATGGAGTGGCGCATGCAGACCAACATGTTGATAACTAGTACTCTCCCTGGACTCTCTTTGACCTGACGCCAATTATTTGTTTTCCACCCGCACTCTACCATCTGTCTCAAAACACACGCAAACCCACAAGTAAAATGCTTTGTATTTAATTAAGTGGATGTTCATGTTGAACCTTCATCCATCCTCCTGATGAAACCTACAGAATACTTTACTGTACATGGGCCACAGTGGACGGAATCCTTTAAACACCTCATGGACTTTAACTCTGACAAAAATTCACAATAACAAACAAAATTTGTTAGTCATGTTTATGTTTTTAAAGCAATATTAGACTATTAAGTACTAAATATATGAAATAATTGGTGCATTTGTGTCCACGTTATAGATGCATGAGTTAAAACGTGATGATCATAGTGCTGCAAAGTAACACAATACATGATGAGCTTGCAAATTACGATGCATTGGTTTCTATAGATGTAACACCTAACAATTGGAAGTACTTCAAATTAGTTTTAACTCGACAAGATGACCACCTTCTACATTAAATTTGCAGCTAAGGCGTCAGTGATAATATTCAAATATTATAAAATATAACATTGAAAAGGGTCGTTTTCCTGCATAATGATCATTTTATTTTGGTAATGATAATACCTTTGTATTTTTACAGCATGTAATATTCTTAATACAGGAGTTGCATTCTCGTTTTGCTACTTTTACTTTAGTAACAGATATGAATACTTCCACTACTGCTGTGTTGTGGTGTTAATACTATACAATACTACCACATTGCTTTATACTATATTAGTACAATGCTAAAATGCACTACATTATATGCAATGCCTTCTATTGACAATGTGTTGCAGTATAACATATAATGCCATGCCATTCTACCATTCTACCATTTAATATTGTATTATCTGTACTGCTTTCAGCTACAAAACTATAAACTGTTACAAGAAAATTTAAAAAATAAATCTTCTTTATTAAATGTAACTATTGCTTGAAGTTCAGATAATTTCAGTCAGATGTGTAAGTGGCAGGGGCGTCCCTTGAAAATGTAGTCCAGCTGAAACATCCCGCTCACAATAAACAAGTATAATTGCTGGAACGACCTCGGGACCCTGTCCAGCTCTGAGGCCCCTGAATCATCAGGGGCCTCAGTTTAACAGTGTCCCTGCTGTGTAGGTGGACAGGTCACCGTTGAAGAGGCTGCCGGGTCCTGATCTAAAAACAGGCCCACCTATATTTTTAAGCCAATACTGACCTGGCGACCAACTGTCCTGTTACTGCACACACCTCAGGAAGCAGGGTCTTTGGCAGGACATGAAAGGGAGGGTTGAGAGAAAGAGAGGGGGAGAGAGGGAGAGAGGAGGGGTTGGATGGATGTTGATGTCACTGGATACCTCTGCTCACAGATGCTGTCTCTGTCAGGTAACGTCACAGGGTACTAGTTGTCTAGTCAGACAGTTCGTCATAATATCCTAAACTACAGATTTGGTTACTTTCACCCCTGTTTTCTGAAAACTACAGAAATATTAAGATCAGACCTACTTGAGTTTTCTCCCTTGATTGTGATTGTATAGAATTTGAAAATGTGTCTCCCTCTATTATATTACCTAATCGTCTTGTATGAATTTTTGAATAAATAATGGCAGATATCAAATAGGGCCCAAGCACACAGAGCTGTATTGGTTGCACTGTTAACGCCATCTAGTGTTAGCTCACTACAACATGAAATGCCGACTAGACCCATCTCCAAAGCATGACCATAATGAAAAGGGCAAATGATGACTTAATCGATCAGATTTGACTGTCACAGGCAGATGGAAGGACATCAGACATCTTTTCAACCTCTTTGCAGAGAGGCTCGATGAGCTAATTAGGTCTCTCTCCTCTATAGCTCATCTAATGATAGGCGATGTTCACATCCAGTGGAAGAGAGACACTTGTCATCTAGCACAGAGGTTGTCCTGCGAGATGTTAAGGCAGATTGGCAGTGTCCTTTCCGCATGACCGCCTCCACCAGCCTCGGTCGGCAGGGACAATCCGAGACCAAGCGTCGCACTTGAAACGAACCCTTCTGGACCTCATGTTTTCAAACGTGGGCCGATATGGTCAAAGTCATAAAGGATGCAGCTCATCACATTATAATGCACAAAGCAAGGTGACATAAACATGACTGTCATGGCCTGTAGGCCCGCGTACCATGTATGCAATGTATATAGAATTTAGGACGGCTGGTTTCTGCACCTACTGCAGGGATCTGAAGGAGCGCATCCACCTCCTCTGTTGCAGCGATGCGCAGCCGTGCCGCATGACTCACAGCGGCAGAAATGGCACGGATGTAAACAGGAGGCGGGCTCAGGTAAGCCTAACCTGTACTTGTCCAGCCAATGGGGCGCCGCGTTGCTCTGCCTCCGTCTCCAATCCCGCGATTTTCATTGGTCCTCCGCCGCGTCGATATGGTGTAAGAGTGAAGGCGCAGCTTCGCAATTACACCGCGGAACAGAGGAGAGAGAGAGGGGGGGAAAAATGATTAATCTGTCAAAGGCGAATTTGTGTTCGGGATGAGACCGCTCTGACATTCAGCCGACCGGAACCAAGCCCACAGGCGAACACAATTAATGCACAGGAATTTGAGATCAAGCTGATGCACTGCCATAGCAGGTGGCGCTTGTATAATCGTCCAGGGTCTCGTCACTTGTCGTTGCTGCCCGATCTGCGCGTCGTTTCAGCACTGGACAGCGACCGGGACCATCGGACACCGAAAACACTGAGGGAATCCTGAGGCGGGGTAGGCTCACAACATCGCACTAAAATGTGTGATTGTTACTATGATGTATTTTCAGACGACACTGTTTTATATTGTGTGTCAACGTCTATCTGCACCCTGCGAACGATGCGTTGTTTTTGCCTTTATTACGCGCTGTTCGCGTGCGATTTGTGGATTCTGGAGGGCACGGGTTTGTTCAATGACACTGTATACGGAGCCTATAAAGCTCCACTCACCAAATGCCCTTGAAAGTATATGCTTCGTGCCGCTCACTGTGTATGTGTGTGTGTTTGTATGTGTGCAAGGGGGGGGGAGAGAGAGAGAGAGAGAGAGAGAGAGGTTATGGTGGTTGTGTTGAGCAACTGCGCAATTGTCTGTTCCTGTCTGTTCATATCTCTTTTCTCTGCACATCTCTCTCTCTCTTGGTCTCTCTCTCTCTCTCTCTCTCTCTCTCTCTCTCTCTCTCTCTCTCTCTCTCTCTCTCTCTCTCTCTCCTCTGCTTCCACAGTCCGTCCGACCCTCACTTGGCTCGGGGCAATGTGCGGCTAGATGACTTCACTAGCCTCCATCAACAAGCACCGCGGTATCCCGGACTAATATAGCAGCGCCACATCCCCCCCCCCCTCCCCTCCTCTCTCTCTCTCTCTCTCCATTTTCATTCGCTGATCCCAAGTCCACCCGTCTAAAGGCACCATGGGAAACCGTGGCATGGAGGAGATGATCCCGCTGGTCAACAAGCTGCAGGATGCCTTCAGCTTCATCGGCCAGGCCTGCAACCTGGACCTGCCGCAGATCGCAGTGGTCGGCGGTCAGAGTGCAGGGAAGAGCTCCGTGCTGGAGAACTTTGTAGGCAGGTAAAATTGACCACCAGAAATAGGATAATCCCTTCTCCGGTTAACCTTGAGGATGACATAAGAGGCCTATGGAGCCAATCTCTGTGCAGAGTTCAAAGCATCTCTCCCCAGCTTTAAGTCACTGCTGCTGCACCTTCTGATGATGCCTTTTAATTATGTTACGTGTAGTATTGTTTTTTTCTTATATACACAAACTGTCAACACTGTCCTGTGGCTACTGACAGAGGAGGGAAGCAGTATTTGGGTTACAGCAGCACCTTAGGGATTTCAGTCCAATCAGTACCAACTGCAGTCAGGCTACTTCCAAGGTCCTAGAAATATCCACCTCTTCCTCGTTTGGAGGGCATTCAAATGCCGTTTGTCTCCTTAAAAAAATGATAGTGTCATGTTCTTTGTCCGATATACGAAATGCACATTGTGCAGAGACATCTCACTGCATGAAACCATTTTAAAACACCATCCTGCTGTACATGTCAGCTCCCACTCCTGAAAACACACATGAATATTCATCATCTTGCCCTGGATTTTGGTCACCCACAACAAATAAATTATGAGTGGATGCATTTAATTTGATATTTTTTTTTCAAGTTAAGGATAAAGCATTCAACAACAAGGAGTGTGATTCTGTTGATAACAGAAATTCAAGTGTTTATTTTAGTTAAAAGATAGATCAGAAACACGGCCACTTCCCACAACAACTGCAGACAAATCTGAATTTTGCTGTGCAGTGTTTGTGCCAGTTTATATAATATATAAAAAAATTAAAGGGTCACTCCGATCTTACACATAAAGGTCACCTGTGAAATCTGCTGTTTAATGTCCTCTGTGATTCTGGAGGAAGTTTTGCAATATCTGAGTAGGTAACTCTGACGATTTCATCTGATTTAGGCTGTAGACTAAACATATTTAACAGAAAAAAATGTGTTTAGAAACTGGGGGTATTGATTTTGAAAGATGAGAGCAGGGAATTTCTAATGAAATATGCTATTGAGTTGCAGTATAGTAAATGTAGGATCCAGTGTTTTTGGAGCTTTATCATAAATGTCTCAGCCTCTGATGCTTCAATATTTACCAGGATTTTTTCAATCTGGGGCTCACAAGTTCCCCAATTTTGTGGAACTGCAACATTAGCTAGATTGTCTTCAGTGTGACCGAGTAGTTCCTTTCTTCAGCAGTTGTAACATGCATGTTTGCAGTTCTAGATGGATGAATAGATTTTTCCTGTTCCAGCCCTCATTGAGAGTCGTGATGCTGAGTAATGGTCCATCTGTCCAGAACTGTCTGCACCGTGCTGAATGGACAAGCAGTGGGCTGCATGGTCTTTTTTTAACTCATCCCACTTGAGAGAGCTCCGAGGGTCGATATGTGTTAATAAGGTTTTCTTGGAGCAGACCTCTAGCATAGGAGGTGGCCGTGATGGCTGTCAGTTGTGTGGCTTGCTCTCGCGTGCATGTGCACACACACATTCACACACACACACACACACACACACACACACACACACACACACAAGTTGGTGTGGAACCCCTCAGGAAATGGTGAAGTCATCGTTTTTAAATGAGAGCGCTTCTTGTCAGCAATGCAGCTCTTCATTTTGACCTGATGTTTAGCAGGTCACATTGTTCTGTACTGTTGGAGAACTTGGTTATTGCAGCAGCAGCAGCTGAAAGCTGCAGGAGTGACTGTGTTTTAAAATGGCCCTTATTCCACTCAGAGTACGTTGAACTGGCGTATAACGTACCAGATGAGTGACACTGAAAGGTCTACAGTAACTTGCATATAGGGTGTAATTATAATATATTTTCCCTTCAAGAGTTCAGAGGGAAAAAAGCCTCAAGATGAAATGATCAGTATACCACCATTAGCTATCCGTATAGTCTTTGATAAATGTCTACATCAACTGTGGTTTGATATAATGACTTTTGATTGGTCTTTCCTCAGGGACTTTCTGCCCCGTGGATCTGGTATTGTCACCCGCAGGCCCCTGGTTCTGCAGCTTATCAGCGCCACTGCAGGTGGGCGCACACACATTTACACACCCACACATGCTAGCATGCGCACATACACACATATGCAGCCTCCCCCTCTGCCCATTTTTAAATGGTACTGTTTTTTTTCCTGGCTTTTTTTTCCCTCTCACACTGGCATTATTTTTCTCTCAGACACATGCAGCACAGCCACCACTAATCCCAGTTTTATATCTTCATTTTCATTCTCTCAGAATGGGCTGAATTCCTCCATTGCAAAGGGAAGAAGTTCACAGACTTCGATGAGGTTCGCACAGAGATCGAGGCCGAGACGGACCGTGTCACAGGGGCCAACAGAGGCATATCTCCAGTCCCCATCAACCTGCGTGTTTACTCTCCTTACGGTGAGAAGCTCATCTCCCTTCCTTTCACTGTCAAGTAACAGCACACAATAACACTTTTGAATTAAGGTATATTGTGACAAACTGTGAGTCATCATACTTTCGCTTTTTGTATAATTAGCTGGCAGAAAATGTTTTTAAAAACTGGGTCACTAGAAACACTAGAATGTGGTTTTGCTAGCAAAATAATTATACAGTACATTAATTAATTTACATGTCATTGAGGAGTTTAAGGGAGGCAGCTTAACATATTCCTTTAAGTTTCTGAGTTAATATGGCTAAATATGGTATTTTAATATTCAACGCTATGCTGATGCTATGCTGATGCTATGCTGATGTCCTTATTTTTTATTTTATTTTATCTAATCTTATCTTATCTTATCTTATTTGTTATTTTATTTTATTTACATTTTTTGGATGTTTTACTACATTTGAAAAATAGGGCCAATAGTTCTAAATTAATTTCAAATGTTCCTGCTGTAGGGGGCAAAGTAAAAAGTCCAAGGGAATAACTAAGTAACTTCTGAAGATTGACTAACAACAGGCTACAGAAATGTCTCACAGGTATGGCCGGTTCTTTTTATATTGCATTTCTGTGTCCGTGCAGTGCTGAACCTGACTCTCATCGACCTGCCGGGGATCACTAAGGTGCCGGTTGGAGATCAGCCCGCAGACATCGAGCAGCAGATCCGGGACATGATCATGCAGTTCATCACCAGAGAGACCTGCTTGATCCTGGCTGTCACTCCGGCCAACTCTGACCTGGCCAACTCTGATGCTCTCAAACTGGCGAAGGATGTCGATCCACAGGGTAAGACGAGGGCACGAGGGCATGGAAAGGATATTGGGAGTGAAGGAAGCTGTAGGACAGATGTAGGATGTTGAATGGAAGTGAATGAAGCACGTCAAAGGAGGCCTTGTGGTTAGTGAAACTGACCTTAACAAGACATCTAATCTCCATCAGCTGCAGGGATGGTGCTTACTGTCTGACCTGGTTCTCTTCCCTACAGGGGTCGATCAAGTGTCACATTATCATTAGAAACGAGGGGCTGAGAGAAGGGGGAAAAGAAGAATAAGGAGAGCATCAAAAGATAAATGAGGAGAGAGGAAAATTTAAATCAGAAAGAGATGGGTGGAGTTAAAAAAACACAGAAGAGGGTGACGCTAAGGAAAAACAGACAGTGGAAGTGGGATAATGAAGAAGGGAATCAATTTAATGCTCAAGAAGTTTGACCTTCAGACAGGAGGACACAGGAGAGGAGGATGAATTAGCTACGAACAGGAGGTCTTGGACAAAGTAACCTTGTGGGAGGGATGAATAATATCAGACAAGAAGAGTGAGATGGAAGAATATAGAAGGGAACAGAGAGATGGGATGGTAACAGCCAAAGATGCTTGGAAAGGATGACGTGGCGGAAGCAGAATTAAATGGGAGTAAAGAAAGAAGTACGGAAGAGGGAAGGAATAAAGGAAAGGAAAAGATAGATGTAGAGCTGCGTTGGAACTGGGCAAAGGTCTTTAAAGTGCTCAACAACAGTCCAAAATGCAAATATATTCAATTTACAATGATGTAAAAGAGAACAAAAGCTCCCATTTAAGAAGATGCTACTAGCAAGTGTTGCATTTTTACTCAGAAAAGTGACCATTAAACGATTAAGAAAATAGTTTCTTTAACGTCCAACAAGCATTTCTAAATTCCCATCACAATCTTCCTCCCTTTTTTTAACCCCTTTTCTAGGTCTGAGGACTATTGGAGTAATCACCAAACTGGATTTGATGGACGAGGGCACAGATGCCCGAGAAATATTGGAGAACAAGTTGCTGCCGCTGCGAAGAGGTGTGTGACAGTATAATGAGCTTATGCAAGCCAGAATCACTTTGGCTCTTGTACTTGCTTTTCCTCTTGTAACACTCTCAAAGTCTCTCGCTGTACTCTTTATCACATTGTCCAATAACTCTGTTCTTGTTCTGCCTCCTTTCACTTCGCCGCTTGTCTTTCTCGTTTGTCTCGCTCGTGGTATCGCTGCCTCTATCTCATCGGGATTAACATTCATTATTTCTCTCAATTTGTATCCATGTTTATTGATTCCCAGGTTATATTGGAGTGGTGAATCGCAGTCAAAAGGACATCGATGGGAAGAAAGATATCAAGGCAGCGCTGGAGGCTGAGAGGAAGTTCTTCTTGTCCCACTCATCATACAGGCACATGGCTGAGAAAATGGGCACCCCACGACTGCAGAGAGTGCTCAACGAGGTGATCATAGATTTACTCCCGGTGCTTTCCCACATGCACTTTCTTTACATAATTAATAAGAGGGCGGCCGTGTTTTTTTCTTTCTCCCTCTTCCATTGTATGGCACATCAGTGTGGGTGTCAGTACGTGGAAAATGCACTCACTCTTTCTAGTTCTGCTCCTAATAATTCATAATTTGACTCAGACAGGCACTCCATATTTTCTCTGCTGTGTTATACATTATCTACGGTTACAGCCAAAATGCCAATAACATAATCTACTTATTGACTCCCATGTGATTATAATTTGTTCAATTTTGCTGGCTTTGTGTCTCCACAGCAATTGACCAACCACATCCGGGACACCCTGCCAGCTTTCCGCAGCAAGCTGCAGTCCCAGCTGTTGGATCTGGACAAGGAGGCCGAGGAATACCGGGGATACCGACCTGATGACCCATCCCGCAAAACCAAGCAGCTGTTGCAGTCAGTGCCCCCATTTTCTCACAACAGCATTTACTTGAGACTTTGTTGATAAAAGCTAAGTTTCCTACAAAAGGTCTGACCTCAGGCAGAGATTACTTTCTCTCATGGCCCCCATTGCTTATCCGCTCTTATTTTAGATGTTAGAAGTCACTGCTGGTCTTTTATTTATCATGCTTTGTTTTCATTGTTGTGTTTTCAGGATGGTGCAGCAGTTCTCTGTGGACTTTGAGAAAAGGATTGAGGGCTCAGGGGATCAGGTGGACACAGTGGAGCTGTCTGGTGGAGCAAAAATCAACCGCATCTTCCACGAGCGTTTCCCCTTTGAGCTGGTCAAGGTGACATGTTGCACATAGAGGAAGATGGTACACTGCAAAAAACAAAAACAAATTAAATAATCTATTTGGGTACAATTATTTGACCTCTTTCAAATAAATATATCTTTTTTTTCAAATTTGAAGATTTGTTGGCTTAAATATATTGAACTAACTGGAGTCCCATCATGTATCATTTTTAAATGTAAAATGTACACTCTTCCCAGGTTGCTAAAACTCCCAACTTCCCAGTTTATGACCTCATTGTACTCAAAGATAGCTATGGCACCTGCAGTCATCTGCCTGTCCTGTCCTGTACGAAGACTGTGACACTCAGCTCAATAACATTCCTTAAGCAAAAGTTGAGTCTTGAAGGCTGAATATAAAACTAAATTATACATTTTGCATTTCTATTTCCTCTCTATACACACCTTATAATGTCCTCTCTTGTGATTTTCTTTTTAGTGAATGAGCCCTAAATAGCTTCACTATTATCAACACATTTTCAAACTCATAGTACAAATTTCTCTCTCTTTTTTCTTCTTATAATTCTTATACATTTCTAATCTCTCATTTTTTTACAGTTAAATAACTTTGTTCTCTGTATCTGCTGTCTAAACTCCTCCTCTCTTTTCCCTTCAGATGGAGTGTGATGAGAAGGAGATGCGTCGTGAGATCAGTTATGCCATCAAAAACATCCACGGTATCAGGTAGAAATGAATATACCTAACTAAAAAAACATTTTTCATTTTCTATACTCCCTGCGTTGCACCACAGCCTCAACAGTTTTTACCCAAAAGGCACAAAACTCCTCCAAATATTTGAGATATACCTACCAGTGACCTACCACTGCCCGTTATATAGGTATAAATTAATTAATTCACCACCTAAAGACAGTCACATATATTAACGTTGATGTGGTAAACATCATAACAAGTAAAAATACAGATCTTTACATTTGGTAAAAACCTAAAAATACATGGTTTGGATGGAAATTTGTAAACAAGGGAGGAGCCTATCGTCCTTATGTTCTGTCCAGCCTCTCTGTGTGTTTCTATATTGGTTCAGCAGCAGTTAGCCACCACAGCCAAAATAATTGCCACCCAAGCGAGAAATCTGACATTTAAAGTAACACCCCATTTTAGCCTGAAGTCCCTTCAACAACAATCGCTGGTCTAATATCTATCCATGACTGTTTTTTAACACATCAATACAAGTTTTTGCACTCACCCCTTTATTACTGCAACCACAGACTACCACAGAATATATCTTTCATCACAATTATACCTTTTTTTCTCCTCCTCTTGGTGGGTGTCAGGACTGGACTTTTCACCCCAGACATGGCGTTTGAGGCAATTGTGAAGAAGCAGGTCATAAAGCTGAAGGGACCCTGCGTCAAGTGTGTGGACATGGTCATCCAGGAACTGATCAACACTGTGCGCCAGTGCTCCAACAAGGTAGCTCATGTGGCTTATGGGGGATTTGGAAGTCTGGAGGTTAACAGAAAGTAAATATGGAAGGAAAGAAGGAAAATGAAAAATAAGCTCACTGTTGTTTCTGAGTTCTTTTTTTTCTTTTATTATTCGTTATTCCACATTCCTCATTGCGTGGAGTGAGTGATAATCTGTAACATGTGTTTTCAGCTGGAGAGCTTCCCCATGCTGCGCGAGGAAACTGAGAGAATTGTGACTTCACATATCCGAGACAGAGAGGGTCGGGCCAAGGACCAGGTAACACTCGAACATTAGCAAACGTTAGTTTGCAATTATGGCTCTACACATTTGTTTATGAGGGAATGTCTGTGGCAGGCATGCACACGTATCTCAGTAGCCAGTTTTATACCCGTATCTGTCATTGTATTGTGATAGAATTATAAACAAGTTACCAATTAACCAATAAGATTACTGTTAATACACATTCTGTATAACGTAATACATTTAAAGAAATAGTTTTGGGAAATTTTGAAGAAGATCAATGCCACTGTCATGTCTGTACAGTAAATATAAAGCTTCCACCTGCAGCTGGTTAGCTTAGCTTAGCACAAAAACTGGAAACAGAAACAGCTAGCCTGGTTCTGTCTGAAAATAACAAACTCCACATACCAGCATCTCTAAAGCCCACTAATTAACATTTTATATCTGGTTTGTTTAATCTGTTCAACAAAGCTAGTTGTAAAAACAACACATTGTGGTTTTAAGCCAGATAGAGACAAGCTAGCTGTTTTCCCCTGCTCCCAGTCTTTATGCTACGCTAACTAGCTACTGGCTACAGCTACATATTTAGCGCACAGACATGAGAGTGGTTTTAATCTTCTTATCTAACTCTCAGCAAATAAGAGTCTTTCCCAAAATGTCAAACTACTATGTTCCTTCAAGAATGACTCGCTTCATGTTAAATGTTTTGTGTTGTTGCAGGTTCTGCTGTTGATAGACATCCAGCTCTCATACATCAACACTAACCACGAAGACTTCATTGGCTTTGCTAAGTAAAGACTCCATCTATTAGCTTGGCTCCACCATGACAGATCATTATGAACAAATGTTTAGATGATTTAATTTCGCCCCTGTGATGTTTTCCCTCATTCTCTCTCCTCTACATTCACCCTGTCTCTCCTGCCACCTCTGTTTTGTTGTTTCTCCACCGCAGTGCGCAGCAGCGGAGCAGTCAGACTAATAAGAGCCAGAGTTCAGCCGTAAATCAGGTGAGCATTTGTCATGTCTTCTATGTCACACAAACAGCAGAGCACACAAGGTCAAGGGAGTACTGCACACCCACACAGCAGCAGGATGGCTACTGCAGAGAGAGATGCTGAAATCAAAGAAATCTGATCCAAGATACTCTTTCATTTGAGTAAATCCTTTGCATTGCACACATTTGATGTTTTATACATTTTAGCCTTATGTTATCTTTGATTTTGTTATTATTATTTTATATTTTAGCCATGCATGGTGTATTATGTTTAGTGGGGCACCAGTTGTGTACAGTGGTTTGTTTTGCTTATTTGGTTTTATGATTTTATCTCATTAAAAGAATCCCATTGGGTTCTATTACTTTATGCCACCATCATCACTGGTGTTGTTGTTGTTGAGACATTTCCCTTTGTTTGAACCCTTCCTGTGTCATCAAGGTGCCACTTTGCATTTCATCCCCATCCCTTAGTGAGAATCTCAGCTGCCCTGTTATGGGTGTGTGTTGGTGAGTATCACTCATTGTGGGTTATGGTTTGCATTTTCATTTGTGCCTGCAATAACACTTCTGCCCATTGGGTGGTGCTCTCCAGCACCACTGCTTTAGAACCTGTCTTTTTTGGGGGGTTTTCCGCTCTTGACGGGTTCAAGAAATCCAAATTGGTTGTGTAAGTGACTGTTGGGCAGAGGCATTTTCTTAAATACAAGTTGCACTAGAAAAGTTACCATTTTCCAGTGCCTCAAGGTTTCTAAATCCCCCACATTCTGTTGCAGGCCTCTTCTCCTCCAGCATCAGGCCTGATTGTAAGAGTTTACTCTCTAGCCGTTAACTCTCTAACACCTCCTCCACCCACCAGCGCCCGAAGACTACAAGGGGTTGCCAACTAGAAAAATAGAAACTAAAAATCTCCTTGGTTTTGGCAGTTAATATATTATTTCTAAGACTAAAAGTGTGAGAATGATTTCTGTGAGATCGAGGCACTAAACAGCCCTCTAATGTTTGCCTATGACAGAAAGGCTTTGTAATGATTTGGGTAACCTCTTTAGTGAGTCTTAGGCGGTGCAACACTGACAATAATCTAACCTAATAATCACTTGGCACTGTGCCCACAGGCCTGTTTCTGTAGGCTTGGAGGGTTAATACACCTAACACAGTTGACAGACACATGCTTTATTGTGTGCTTGAAGCACTTACACAATGGTCACTTAACAAGCTAACACTGGCCTCTGCTTGAAGCATTGTGAACACGTTTCCTTGAATGAGACTGCACTGACACGGTCACATGCTCGGCTCCGAGTGAGTCACAACGGCACAATGACTCACCTAACCTGACCTCCACGCACATTTCAGCGCAATTCATGCATCGACTACCTGCACAGATTCATTTTGGCTAGCTTTAGCCAGGATGTGTTGAATGAAGTTATTGTTTTAGAGGCGAGTGAGTTGATTTTTGCAGATGAAGAGCTCCTGTCATCCTCTTTTTTTTTTCTTGAGTTTTTATTTTCTTTAATTTACTTTTTTTTTAATTGTTCATTTTACATTACAGCAATTTCTGACTTTTCTGACCGTATCCTTCACTCAGGTCATTCGCAAAGGTTGGCTGACCATCAACAACATCAGCATCATGAAGGGAGGAGCCAAGGAGTACTGGTTTGTGCTGACTGCCGAGAGCTTCTCCTGGTTTAAGGATGACGAGGTGAGCAGAGCAACAATATTTTTTATAATGCCAATGGATCGAATCACTCTTAAAGTGAAGGGGGTTGCTCGTAATAACAAATCCATAGAGAATTTTCCCTGACTCTGCAGTCCCACCTCGGCTTTAGAAAGCTTTTCATGGTCTTTCAGCTCAGAGTATTTAGCAGCTGAAGAGACAGATACTTCCCTCAGGAGTTAGAGAGTTTGTGGTCTTGTTTTTTAATTCATATTTATGACCTTGATGCTCAGATCAGGATGAGGATACAATAAGAGGTCAGATAATATGTCCCAGGTCTATGTTTGCTATGAATGTGTCCTGGTGGTAAGGAAGTTACTTTAGAGTGTGAAAATTCTTTGTGGAATTGCTCTTTATGTATTTAACAAAAACAAAAACAAATCAACTAAAACCGATGGATTACAATCTGATGTTTAGCTGAATGGAACCAGGAATTAAATTCATACACATGGTAGATAAATAACTTGGATCTCATGGATGAATTTTATAATTTTTTATTTCCATTATCATTGATAATACATCATAAAGACCAACAACAGCATACTGGTTTTGGAGGAAAGCACACCTTTTGTGCCGTTCTGCAGCATTTGGTCCGTCCTGCTGGCTTATTAGGCGGGCTGATGTCTATCTGCCTGTCTGTGCCTGCTGTACAGGTTGGAGGTTATTCTGCACAGCAAGTGTAGATAGGCAGACACACTGCAACTCCTTCAGCCAGTTGGTGTTGTTGCTGCATTGTTGTTTCATTATTGGACCTTTTTTAGTATCTTACCAGGGTACAGTTCAAAGAGAAATACACAGAGTACAATTTGTGTGCAAAAGGAACAATTGATGGAGACATTGGTCTTCTCTCCAGCCTGGATTATGGAATGGATGGGGTTCCACCTTAATGTGGGTCAATTAACTCACTCTTTGTGAGCATTTAGCCTTTGTTGAAGAGTCCCTCTTACATATGTGAAGACTGAGAGTGTGGCCATGGTTCTTGTCATTCCATTCATCTTTCCCTTTGTCTCTGAGTTTCACTTCTTTTCTCTCTTTCTTCTCTCCACATCTCTTTCCACTTGGAGTTCAGGCATTCACTTCTCCTCTGCAAATTTGGAACAGCCCCAATCCCAACCAAATGTTCACTATCGCAGACACCCAAAATAAATGAACGCATACTCAGCCCTCAGAGAGCACATGGGCCGCACAGCACTGCGTCTCCAGAATGTAATTTGATACGTTAGTGTGGTAATGTAGGAAATTATAGACTCCACTGGCTTCGCCTTGTATATTTCTGTTTTACACCCCATGAACTTTCTATAGTCACATACGCATACGCATGCTCGGGATACACACACACACACACACACACACACACGCACACACACACACACTCGCACACCCTCCTCACTCCTGTGGTTGGCAGTTACTTTGGAACTGCTCGCATTCTTGGCAGGAAAATCGCAAGTTTTAAATCCAAACATCAGCCTCCAATACTTCGGCAGAGAGAAACCCCTCTATTAAATATCAATATCCTAAACCTTCAACTTCATAAGCAGCTATCACTTAAGGACACTGAGTTGCTGTTTTGTCCCGATATAATGCGTAATATTACACATGCAATAAGTTATGAAAGTTTCAATTTCCCCACAGACCAACGACACAAGAGCTTACCTAAATGGAATAACACTCATTTAATGGACCAGTCAAATGTAACACATACTGTGTGCACATATATTCTTTGTGCACTGGGGCTCTTGCACCATCTGCAGAACACTTTTTCTACCAGTCCTTTGCAGTTATTTGACACCACAGCAATCTAGTTTACGTTGGCGCCCTTTGCCTTAAATCGTCCAACTCCATTTTGGCCACCCACTGAAATAACTTCACTGGAGGTGTCTGACTGTATTTTTTCAAACTCCACTTGATTGATTGGCCCTCATTCCTAGATGCTTTGCAGCCACACTCGCCCCTCCCCCTTCCAGGGGACCACATTTTCATCAGAGCACCAGTCTAGCAGCCTGCACACTTACTCATTCATACTATAAATTATGTGAGCTCGCCATTTTAAATCTTTTATCGCTCTTGCTCAAAATTTTTGATTCTTTCACACATTTTTTTTTTTCACGGCACGTTGTCAAATCTGCAGTTATTGTTGAACATTTGTGATGTATGTTTATTCCAAAAAGAAGTGAAAAGAAAGTGGCGAGTGTTAGAATGCATTTAGGACAAAATACAGATGAATAATACAGATTATGAATAGATGAAAAAAAGCAAAGGGTGAGACAGAAAGAACAGATGCAAATAAAACACACATCTTGAAATGCCAACAGAGAGACAAAGAGAGTGACACAGAAAGACAGACTGACAGAAGAAGGTCCATGCCCAGTCTAACCAATGTGCAGACTACTGTACACCAGTATGATAATGAACAGGTAGTCTGAACACTGGGTGGACGGAGCCGGAGTCAAGAGCCGGGCCCTGTGTGCTGTTTTTTCTGCCATTCCAGATGCTCGCGGGCGGCTCTGTCGTCCGTGCCCTCCCTTCGCCCCTCTCCATTTTGGCACCAAGGATCCCGTCTATCGAAAAACCCCTCAAAACTGCGATTTGCCTCATCCGTGTTTGGCGCCTTTCCCCAGCCTTTTTGGTGCTCGTCTCTTGGCGTGTTTATTTGTTTTGGTAGAGGTTTGAGCTCTGGGTCCCCTCGCGGTCCGTTTTGGTCACGCCGGCCATGAAGAGTATCCAGCCTTGACGTGGCATATTCGCTCAGACGACTGGGACAGACTGGCTGCACGTTCAGGGAGGGGGTATTACAAAAAAGAGGGAAAGAGAGAGACCGGGGGGGGAGGCGAGGGGGGGAGTAGTAAGTGAGTGAGGAAGAGAGAGGAAGAGGGAGGAGACCCATGTGACCATATTTGGGCCGTAGTGACCCCTTGGGGAATACAACACCGAAGAGTCTGCAGAGTTTTCTTGTCTTGTCTTTTTGGTTCTCTCTTCATCCTATTTAAGTCTTACCTGCGACCATCTACCACCTCTTCCCGGACCTTCAGACCAGATGTGGGCTTTCTTCTGCAAATCTTTTGCAAATCCACTTATGTGTTCCTTCTTCTCGGTCTCTCCTCCTCCTCCTCCTTCGCCCGCCGTCTCTTTAACTTCTCCCTCCTTCCCTGGTTCTCTGTGTGCTGCTAAGCACTACCAGATGTTGAGTTTTAACGCCAGGCTGTCATTTAATCTCTCCCTCTCTCGCTCTCTCTCCCTCCTTCTTCTTTAAAAAAAAAAAAATCAGGCAGGAAGTGGGCCCCTCTGGAATGGAAAGAAAAAATATTGAGAAAATATAGAGGGGGAGGGATAAAAGAAAAAAAGACAGAGTTAAGAAAGATGGAGGCTAGGATGGAGTGTAAAAATGAAGAGCAGAGTTTCATCAACCTAAGCCTCCGTCACAGGCCCTCTTTGAATGTGATACAGCTGTGCTTCAGCTTCTACCCCCAAGGAGAAGCATTGTGTTTGAGCACTGGACCTCCAGCGCTCACATAGATCTGCATTTTCCCCGTCTTACTTAGTTTACTCAGCCTTTAGCTACCAGCTCTCTGGCAAAACGCACCGTGAAGAATGACTGTGTCTTGACCCGCAGTGTAATGACTTCCACATGTGCTCTCCTTCTCCCTCTTCTTTCTCTGTTTCTGCTTCCCCCCTTCTCCACACACTCTCCCCCTATACCTCCCACTCTCGTGTCTCCCCCATTCCTCCTCCCTTCTGTCACCCCCTTTTTTTCTTTGCTTTCCCCCCTCTCCCCCTTTTTAAAAACCTGATTTCACCTTTCTCTCGTGGACATATTCTTGCACAATTGGCAATAATTTCATTGCACAGGAATTCGTACAAATAAGAAACAGGGCGAACTGCTTTTGTCCTAAAAGTGCTCGTGATCCATACCTTCTGTTTTCCTCATTCACAGGAGAAAGAGAAGAAGTACATGCTCCCTCTGGACAACCTGAAGGTCCGCGATGTGGAGAAGAGTTTTATGTCCAGCAAGCACATATTCTGTATTTTCAATACAGAGTCAAGGTCAGCTGGGAGATCTTAACATTTTAACTTCTGCTTTTCACGTGGCTGCAAATAAAACAAGACTTTGGACAGAAATCACATGCAGTAGATGGAGTTAGAGAGTCCAAGGCCTGTGTGCTGGTGTGCCGGCTGAAATATGTTTTGGATTATGCATTTTGCACAGTATGTATGCTTGGGTGAACTGGAACTATTTCTAATACATCTACAGCTCAGTTTAAGAAGTTTGTTCTTTGTATTTAGTATGTTCAAGAAGTACAAAGAAGTGTAAAATAATTGTTTACAATACCAGACATTTTACAGTGAATTATAGCCGGGGATTATTATAAAAACAAGTTACTTGAGGATCTTGAAGTTGTTATCGTAGGTTGATAACAAAAACAAAGGAAAAAGCCCAGACAGGACTGTAATCTATCCATGACATAATGAAGCTGTATAAAATGTTAAGTATCAGGCCTGTGTTTTCAGTAATTGGTGCAGAACATCCTGTAAAATGTTTTATGGCAATTCAGTTTCTTCATCCTTCTTGGCTCGAAACCCCAAAAAAAGGATTAAACAACAAAACATCCCACATGGAAGGAGGCACATAATCTAACACAGTCAATACTTCCAGATGTCAGACTTGATATATTTTTGTTGAACACTTTTTTGTATTAATGGGGAGCATTGTCTACATGTTTTGAAATAGGCAATCGTTTGGTTGGTTCAAATTGTAATGTTCATTTAATGAATTGGTGGTGTAAAATGAGAGCATATTCTCCTGTGTCATGGTCGTTTAGGAATGTGTACAAGGACAACCGCACCCTGGAGTTGGCCTGTGACGCTCAGGATGATGTGGAAAGCTGGAAATCTTCTCTCCTACGTGCCGGGGTCTATCCTGAGAAAGTCATGGCGGTTAGCAAACTCATTCATATTCTCCACTCAGTTTGTGACAGTTTCTTAGCTTTGGTTCCCCAGTTCTGTCTGATCCTAACATATTATTATTTACTGACTTTACCTCTCCTCTTTTACATTATTTGTATTTTGTTTCCCACCACATAAATATGTTAATCATTTTTTAAATATTTTAGACTTTACATATTTTAACATATTCTGCAGGGCAATACTGGAAATATACACATTTGGCAAATGGGAAACATTTTTTATTAGTTTACTAACATTTACACTTCAGAGAGTTGCTGTGTTTTATTTCACAAAAAATGTACGCATCCTGTATTAAATAGTCAGTTTCATACAATGCACCAATATATTTTTTAAATGTAGGCCCGTCTCTCATTTTCTCTCTTCCCTTGTTTAAAAAGTATTTCTACGTTCTCGCTCTATAGGTTGAGAGTGAGACCACCACCGCCACAGAGAATTTCTCTATGGACCCTCAGCTGGAGCGTAAAGTGGAAACCATTCGTAACCTGGTGGACTCCTACATGGCTATTGTCAACAAGTGCATCCGGGACCTCATGCCCAAGGCCATCATGCATCTCATGATCAACAATGTAAGAAAAATCACTCAGCTGTTCATTTATATGGGCCGTGAAGACAGCTTTCTTTTATATTACTGTATTAAAGTACTAATAGTGACATGATATCCACTGAGTGAAGAAAAAAAAGACCATCGGAAAGCCTGTACTTTTTCTTCATTTTCACAATTCTGATTCATCATCCTGCACTACCTCTTCCTGCCACTAGGTCAAGGACTTCATCAATGCAGAGCTGTTGGCCCAGCTGTACTCTGCAGGTGACCAGAATACCTTGATGGACGAGTCCCAGGAGCAGGCCCAGAGGAGGGATGAGGTGCTGAGGACCCACCAGGCCCTGAAGGAGGCCCTGGCCATCATTGGTGATATCTCCACCTCCACCATCACCGTCCCCATGCCTCCGCCTGTTGACAACTCCTGGGTGGGAGGTCCAGGTGGTGCTCGCAGGTAAAGTTCCTAGAATTAAACGGATCATACATGCAAATGCAACCTGCATCCTTTCTGTCCTAAACATTATTCAATGCTATGTCTTCTCTCCTGCTCCAGGTCTCCTCCATCCAGCCCCACTGCCCTCAGGAGGATGTCCTCAGGCCAGCGCCCGGCTCCCCGAGGGGCCCCGCCACCACCAAACCGCCCAGGACCCCTGGGGCCCTTCAATAACAGTGCTGACAGCCCTCAGGCTCCCAGCCGCCCTAACAGGGCCCCTCCTAGCATCCCCAGGTAAATGCAGCCTTCACATATCTTATCTGTGAGGAAGATGCAAAAGAAAACTGCTCTTCTGATGTCTTTGAGGGTAGGGAAGAAAGATTAGGACCCATATAACTACAATTCCTCATTGGAATTAATCATACTCTATTTATGTCTATCTCTGCTCAGAATCAAATCTCAGCTTATTAAGTGCTTTATATCTGCTACTAGAACAAGAGCTAATTCCTTTACAGACAACAAATTTAATCTGCTTTTCTATGGAAAGCCAGCAAACCATGATGACGTATAAGTTGTAAATATTGTAAATATTGAGCTAAAAATTAAATGAGAAATGCTCAACAAATAGTTTGAAGAGCTCTTTCCAGGCAAATTCTTACCCCCCGTTTCCAGTCTTTATGCTAAGCTAAGCTAACCGGCTGATGGCAGTAGCTTCACATTTAGAATAAAGACGTGACAGTGGTATCGATCTTCTCATCTAACTTAGCATTTTTGTTTTTAACAATCTTTAAAACGATGATTTTGACTCTGTGTGAGACATTGAAGAAGTTTGTACAAGTTTTACTTTGAAACAAAGCATCACACATCTCTTAAAGCTGCGTGAAGACTAATCTCGTCTCTTTTCTTGTCTCCTTTTGTCTTATTTACTCCTCTTTTCTCATTTGTCTCATCTCTTATCTGTCCTGTTCTCTGACACTTCTCCTTACACATTATCATTCATTTTCAACCCCAAGCCGGCGGCCCCCGCCATCTCCCACAAGACAAGCCCCACCGTAAACATCTAAATGAGTTCCTCACACACTTATCTCCCTCCCTCATCTACTCCATCCCTCCTCTACTAGCCATGGCTCTGCCGTCCTGGTCCCTCCTTAGTGCAGACACTGACGTCTTTGACCCCTTGACCCTGAATTCCCTGCCAGGTGACGATGTCCATATATCTATGTACAGTATGGTACTTGTATTGTGGTGTATGTGTACGTGCGCTTGTTGCTCGCCTGTGGTCCAGGTTTGCTTAGCAGATCCACTACCCAGTATCAGTCCCTGGAACCTCAATCCCCCCCCCCCCCCCCCCCCCCCCCTCCTCACAAACCCCTCATCAAGTCAGCCACTTGCTGCTTCTACATACAAATATGCTCAGCAGCCGCACTGCCCTACTCATTCCAAAATGCAGCATGGCACATAAGCTGCTTTTATTGCATGGGAGTGTGTGTACTGTATGTAGAGTGTGTGTGCGTGTGTTTTGTGTGTATGTATACGGGGGAGGGACTAATTTGCCTATATGTAGGCTGGGTTTGATTTAGTATTGTATTAATTTATTGTATAATGCCCCCTTAAGTGTTAATTATCAGCTTAATGTTCTCTTAGGAACAGAAGTTGTATCTTAGTATGTGTGCGTGTATGTGCGTGTTTGTGTGAGAGTAACTCTGTGTACGTGTGTGCGAGTGTGTGAGGACATGTGTGCATGTGCTGTCCGTCTGCATGTTTGTTGGCGTTTCATTTGTATTTGTTTTCATGGTCAAAGCTGTTAATGATGAATCATAAATTTAATGTTGAACTTTTGTGAGTTGTTCCTGTGTTGTAGTAGCAGCCACACACACATAGCAAGGCTGAGGAGCACCGTCAGTATTCTCTATATGGAAACAGCCTCAATAATACATTTAACCTTGTCATAGGTGTCCACCTGTGCTGTATCAATGGTCAAGTTGTGACCCTTGCAGCCTTAAGCTCAGGTTCAGATGCTGACCTGTGAGACGGAAAAAAAACAAGAACAAGTTCCTTCTTGAATGAACAAAGAACATGTTTCCATTTAGCCTTTTTCTCAGGTTTGAAACTTGCAACTCCATGCCCATCACAAACTAGCGCTCTTTCTCTTTTCTCGACTCTTCTAGTCTCTCGTATTTCCTCTTCTCTCACAACCATCGAAGCTAGTCAGTCAGCATCTCCATCAGAGCTTAAGGTGGTATTGTCAATGTTCAAGTGCTTCTCTGTCAGTTTGTTATTGTGTATGTGGGCCTAAACTGTGTTCTGATGTATATAGGTAATGATAAGGAGATACTGTACCCTTGGACTATTAAGACCTCATCAAGGATCCTAGCGCTTTAATCGTTCTCTGTGTCTCTATTCACTAAATGCTCTCTTCTCTCTAATTTAGACTGCCTTACCGGCATGAGTTACAATTCTGTATTGCCAAAGCTAAATGTAGAAAGAGAATTGGAAAGTTGAAGAAAATAAATATAATCTGCTGAAGAACAACAACGAAATGGTTCCAGTTGTAGTGAGATGGCATTGTTTAGCAGAGGGCATAATGGTAAACTGGGGAATTGCATCAGTTGTTATTTTTTGTGTCTCTGTATCGCTCCTCAATAAACTTCTTCCTCATAATGTCTCACTATGTCAATAGAGTCTTTATTATATGCTGCTAAGTTAAATAACCTTAAGTAGTATTATTACCACGTTCAATTATTTCTTCAAGATCACAAACTTAATGTTGAATTTTCTTTTAGCCAAAAGATGGCTCTAATAGATAATTTTCATCACTGTGAGGCAGTGCATTACACATAACAAATCAATATTGATTTCAAAGATTAAATTATATTTACAACTCTCAACTTCAAACTATTGAGTTTAAAACTAGTATCCCATATGTCAATAAAAAAGGAGATTGGCTACTGGCACCTCCTCGCAAATGTCTGGATTTATAGAACATAAATGACTGAATGATGACAAACTGTGGAGCAAAGCAAACAACAGAAAACCTGCAGCATAATTCCTTTTCATACATTCTTCTCACCAAAATGTAGGAAAATGTCTTAATATTCAATTATAAATAGTTGGCGTTGCTTCAAGGGGATGCATGTCGTGTTTATGTAGCCTACAAGCTCAAAAACGATACAATAAATATGTAAACAAAGTGACAGTAATACAACAAAAACGCTTCATATACTGTTGCACACTATCAATGTATTTGATAGAGGGGATCAAATCTATGTCTGCTGGTACTAACTAAGTAAATATTATGTGTTCTGCCTTAGAAGTCAAAAGAGATCTAAACCAGTGCATGTAATAAGGATGGCTTTCTTTATGGGTAATGTGTACTATGCAAACTGCATACTATGGAAGACAAAGAAAACCATCTGATTAATATTAAATCAATGAGATTTCTGAGGAATCAACGCATATTTTCACTGGGCAGCCACATGATGGCGGCAGAAGCCATATTAAGTGTACAGTTATTTCTGTAATTTATGAATTTAAAAAATGTGGCAAATATTTTTGGACAAAGTATTTAATTTCAAAGGAGCTTGATCAGGATAAACAGGGACTGCAGTGATTTACTTATCAACAGCTGGCATGTTAGATGATGTTAAAGTTATATCTGTCCTATATATCCTAATATGTCTTTTAAGGTGCGCTCATGTGCCATGTGGTTACAGTAGCTGAAGTGCTGCTTTGGTGTGATCATATCACAGACTGGGGATCATACATGAGGGTGTGACCTTTGGGCACAGCGCTGTTCATGTAGGAGGTGCCCCCTTTCATTTAGTGTTATACTCTTAAGAAGTTTTGTCCCTTGCTCTCACCTAGAGGGTTAAAACAATCGTTTTGAATGTTGCGTAGTTGGCTCCATCTAGTGACCTCAACATAAACATGCTGTTAGGCAGCCTGGACTTAATTTAGGCCTATACTGCAGTATTTCTGTTCTGAAAAAAAGAAAAGTGAACTCCCACGGCCCAATTAACACTTGTTTTTTTAATTGACAAATTGCTTTTACTGCACATGGATGTACAGCAACGTTATCTCATGAGATGTTTTCGTATTCAAACGCAGTTTTACTACAAATCTAACTTTTGAGTTTATGTTATGTTTTACCATCAGATGTTGACACAGCATCCGTGTTATCAACCCACTAAACGTCACATCTCAGTGACTAGAGTTATATTCATCATATTCTGGGACCATTTCAATATCATGAGCAATTATCACAAATATGGCAACATAATTTGAAGAAATTACTATCCATATTGGATAACCCGGATCACCCTCTCCACCACCTACTGCAGGGACAACGGGGCACTTTCTCCAACAGACTCATCCAGCTCCGCTGTCACAAGGACAGATACAGGAGATCATGATCTCCTGTATCTGTATGCATTCCTGCCCACTGCAATACGACTTTATAATACATCACCTCTGGCCAAATCAATTACACGACTATAACTCTGTTACACTGTTTGTTTGTTTTGTTTGGCTGAATCTTTGCACTATTGTTTAGTTAGTACATTTTATTATTATTCTATTTCATTGTATATACTGTGCATTTTTATTTTTATATTTAAATTTTTATGTTCAATATTTTTTACTCTGTTATTTGTATTGCTTTACCTGTACCATACATCCTGCTATAGCGAAAAAAATGTCCCCTTGCGGGATTATTAAAGTATCTATCTAACTATCTAACATTTGAAAGGAGTAGCCGACATAAATACCTCACTAAAAGAAGCACCACCCACGCGGGCAACCATTGCCCTCGAAACGAACGCCCCTTGCACGTGCTAAGTGTGAACTGCGCAACAGCCTCTCTTGCCTTCTGATTGGACGGTTGAGTCGCCCGCTGACACTCACTGACGATCGGTAGAAACAGCTTTGTGTGTGTGGTGGGAGTGACAACGGTTAGCATCACACTTCACTGGTGAAGCAGCAAGCTAAGTTAACAAGAAACAGCGGGGGAATTAATACTGAATGAATACTCTACACAGCTCAAGAGACAAAGGAGAAAACCGTATTTCTGAGTAACGTCACGGTGAGGATGTCTGTCCCAGCAGGAGAGGGATGAAGATGAAACCACTGTTATGGAGAGTTGTGTCAGTGTGGCTGTGTGTCGCTGTAGTCTGTCGGTAAGTTTATTTAATTTGCCCCATTTGGACTGAGTCTTATTACCACGTCATTGACTGTGAATAAGTATTAAACTGTGGTTTAAATCCATTACAAAGTATTGCATTAGCTAGCTAACGTTAGAGTAAACATGACGCTGCTGTGATGTGGCACCTGGCTGACTTCTGACTTGTTGTCATTGTTACGGTTAGCTTGAGTTAGCTTGATTTGCTGAGCACAAGTAGCTTGTTACACGTATACTCCTCCACCTTAATGGTGCTTATACGTTACTGAGTGATTTAGAAGAATTGACGTGAGTTACATAAGTTGTAGCCCCGCCACAAGTTGTCACGTATCAATCTCTTTAAGCTCAAACTGACAACATAACGTGTGTGAAAGACTTTTGACTGAAACAACCACGAGAGAATTTGCCGAGTCTAACGTTATATCAATGACCGTTGAGTCCCACGAGCCACACTGTCGCAGAGCTAACGTTAGCCGACCTGACAGATCTGGTTCATCAGCTCTTGACAGGATTATTGGTCGTTCACGCCAGTCACGGGCGGTCCTCTTGAAAGCTGGAGGTTGTTGGGTCTGACAGAGCACGTTAAAGCCAGCAGAGAGGGAGATTATGTAGGATGATTATTATGGGCTGCAGCCATGACATGATGTTTGAGGATATAACAACACACACCGACTACTGTACTTTAGATAGAGAGTAAAGGGAGGAGGTGGTGGTATGATGTGTTAACTATGTTGTTGATCTGACCTACTTTCACCAGTTTAGCTTGGGTTCTCATTGAAGCTTTGGTAATATTTTTTAACCTTTTGATGTCTGTCTCTACTGTTTGAACAGTAAAATGTTGCACTAATTGCAATTATTTTGACTGATATGTGATTTGCTGTATTATATACGATAACTTCAACATAATCATTCTCAATTCCATTGACACACATTTAAGTGATTATATTGTCATTTTTGCGGGGATCTGTACTAAACACAGATTTTTTTTTCTTAAGTCTGTAGAATTTCATGTGTAGGCCAGGACATTTCTGCAGCACGACAGTATTTAATATATAATAGTTTTATGAGGTACATTTTGTTCTTAACAAATATTTGGCCTCCTGCCATTTGAAAATTGCCTACGGCCATATTGTGATTTCGATTAACTGTGCAGCGCTGGTACAATTCAGTAAGATGAAGAAGAAGCTGTGGGATTTTCTTATAGATGTTAGTTTAGTTTTTGTTGAGTAAAACACAGGCGTAATTGATAACATTGATTATGGCTGCTGTTCCATTTAGGTGGGCTGTAGAGGGAGTGAGCTTTTAGTCACTGTGGCCCTATAGTCTCTGTAACAGTCTGCCTGAGGATCTGAGGGGCTCCCCATCTATTGACACTTTTAAAAGAAACCTTTAGTCATATATCTGTTTAGCCTGGCTTTTACTAAAGGTGCATTTATTGCCTTAGTTTTGAAGTCTTAATCATTGGTTTTGATACTGTTTTTATCTATTGAGCCTGTTTAAGAATAGAAAGAAAACCATTTTATTGTTTATAGTTTTTGTATTGCAATTTTTTTGAATTGTCTATTTATTTTGTCTGTAGTGTTTTTTTGTACTCTGTGAATCTGATGCACTTTGTATGAAAGGGGCTAATGAGTAGAGTAGTGCATGAAATCATAATCACCACACATGTGATGCCACATCGCCACGTACTAAATCACCTTATCACATTATTACACAGGTTGAAAATTGGAGTAGTCGATGATGCATCATGTCATGTGACTGAAGGTGAGAGACTCACTTGTCATTCAGAGACATGTGCCACATACACATGATCTTTGCACATGTGGGAGACATCTTTATCTGTTTAATGTGTTGCATCATCGTCAGCTACCTTCTCTATATCCAACTTGCTCTGTAAAAGCTCATGCCTTAATACCACTCTTGCTCCTTTGGAGGCTTTCAATTAGAAAACAACTGCTCTGTTGTTCACCAACATGTCTAGCCTGTTACTAGTCTAGTCCCTCAAGTCAGATCAACAAAGCCGTTGCATCAGCCAGTGCCCAAGTAGTGCACTTGACCTGGAATCCAGAATAAAATCCAGATAATTGCTCGGGTTGTTGACAAGTCTGCAGTCGCTGTTTCAAGTGTGGCCTTTGAGACGGTACAACGAGGATATTTTTTTCCCCCACAGGAACTTCCCATTATTACTGCAGTTATTTAAAGCCTTGCTACTGCTAATTAGTGTTGTTTTCCTGCCAGCAGGGAGCACAGACTGAGTGAACCTGACCATTGTTTCTGGCACAGTAACTAACTGTGGTGTTTAAAACAAACATACAGGCCTTTCATATCTCTACACAGTGAAACTTAACTAATAATGAAATGTTTTTCATGTTCACTTGTATCACTAAACAAGTGACAGACACAGTAGGTTTCAGGCAACAGACAAAAACAGAACATATTGAAATGTAAATATAACATTGCAGGCTTCACATTTATTGTTCAGGCCTTACACTCGGGTTGAGCAATATGCAGCTTGTTTGAGGTGTGTCTCTCTCTAAAAGGACATTTCCCGACTCTGCATACAGATAAGATAAATAGTCTACGTTGGGGTCCAGGCCACCGTGACTTTCTCAGTGCGTCACGCTGTGACACTGGGCTGCAGCTTCCGCTGTGTATGACTCGCTGCAGCTTCCGCTGTGTATGACTCACTGCAGCCAAACACAATGTTTAGTATGCTTGTTTCAAGAGTTTATGAATACCCCATATGCAGTACTTATGCTTCTCTCCCAGATACCAGGACAAGGGACCCACATTCAGACACATTGACTCGCATGGTATGATGACAGTGCTTTTCTTTCCCCGTGTCTCGTAGGGACCCTAGTGGTTATGTCGGTTGCACGGAGGCGCACCAAGAGGCCCAGAGGCCCGTGTCCTCACAGGACGTCGGTTCGGAGGAAGAGTCGGGGGAAAGGAGTCATCATCACAAGGTAGCATCAGCTGTATGTTATCACAGTACAACCCATTTCATTTGCCCAGAGGTGTCACAGGTTGCTGTATAAACAAAACTCATGTGACCATACACTTCCATTATGTAGTTTCTAGCTGATTGCAGCACACAGAAAACCTGCTGTCATGCTCGACTCGTACCGGATTTACAGTAGTTGCGCAACACTATCAGTGGGATGATTTGGCTTCTGTGACTGAACTGTCCCCTTTATGGTGTCAATGTTATCTGTGTATGGATTTGTGTGTGTGTGTGCTTTTCTCTAGATTGAGGAAAGCCAGGTCTTACCTGCCCAGTCCTTATCTGAAAATGAGCAGTTTATAGAGGACGATCGGCAAATAGAGGAGCAGACAACAGAAGAGGTGGACGAAAACCAATATATAGAGGTACAGTATAGTTGTAGCAAGTTATTAATGTACGTGGATGATCATTTCAAAGACAGATTTCCAAAGTTTTTTTTCATTTGGTTTCCTCCGGAGCAGCACAACAGTTTTAGAACTGGATCCGCACCGTACCATCCACTCCTTTCTATTGATCTTTCCTGCAGCATGTGAAGCTTTAAGTGTTTGGTTGATGAATCCGACTCTGGCTAATGGGCCAACTGTTTTAATATTTCCCTCCACAGTTCAAATGTCTCTGTGTTTATCCATCAGGCCTTTGAAGTAGAGGAGCCGGCTGTAGAGGAAGAGTTGGATGCAGACAAAGGAATTTCGCAACCTGAGCCAGAACCTGAGCAAAGCTCAGAGAATCAACATCCTGAAACCTCCATCGCTCCAGACCAGGACTCAGCCTCCCTGCTGCCTTCCTCCCACCCGGTCTCTGAGTTTGCTGCTAAGCTTGAAGACAACTCAAACACCCATAATCTACAAGACAACATCCCAGAGAGGCAAGATATTTTTACCTCCACAAGAGCTGTTCAGTTCATTTAATCTGTCGGTTATCTTTAAAACATACTTGCTTTGCTCTATCTCATTCTGGTGTTTCAGTAAATGTACATTACTTCGGGTAACAGCACTGTATGAGAGCAACTTCCTTAAAAATATAAATTTTTTTCTTTGACGTTTCCCTGCAAATAAAATGGCTGCAAAAGTGTAACATGGATTGTTGTTTCATTTCAGAGTTTCGGACAACGAAGCTGACGTAGCTGAACCCGAGGTCATTGATGTTGACCTGCTTCCAGCGCACTGTGAAGAAGAAGAAGAAGAAGAAGAAGAAGAAGAAGAAGAAGAGAATAACCCATATGAAAATGACAGGTGGGTGCGGTGAGTCTTGTGCCCTACTTAGTGAGCTAAAAATATCTAAAGAACAATTTCTCTAGCATTGTCGTCAGGTTGGCTTTCACTGGAAACAGCAGAATTTGGTTGTAGTTCATATTAAAAGGCAAATGGGACTCTTACACTCCCAAACAAAACAACAATGTTTTTTTTTTTGTTCTCACAGCAGTCCTCCAGTTGTTCTGGAGAACACTTCCAATGTTCACACTGCAGGTACTAAAACCCACAGTGACCCACCTCAGACTGGTCCCAGCACACAACATCCAGAGGCCAACGCATCAAACGTGCTAAAAGAGCAAGTAAGGAACTCGGATACCGAGGGAACTATTTTTTCCCTCTCTCTACCAAAGGAGGTGCCCCAGCTCTCATTATCTCATTATCTCATTATCTCTTGACAGGACCCGAGGTCCCCTGTCACCCCAAGCACAGATTCCAGTGTGAGCAGCAAAGACCCCGAGGACATCCCCACTTTTGACGAGTGGACGCGGAATATGATGAAGGTCGAGAATGAAAAGAGTACGAGTCCAAGGTTCTCCTTTTTCAACGTTGTGTTAAGGTTGATGGTTCAGAACATAACATATTCCGGTTATTTACTCCGTTTGTCCTCCTCAATAGCTCAGTCCACTCATACTTCTAACAATGGCGCTCCTCCTACGGTGAAGAAGGTCCCGAAGAACTTCAATAACTACGCCTCGGTGGAGTGTGGAGCCAAGCTACTTGGCGCTAACCCAGAGGCAAAGGTACCGTATGTTTGATACTACAGCCTATTGGGGAATCTGCTTACTCTGAGGGATGTTCACATCGTGTCAAATACAAACGCATATTAATCTGTGAATTTGTTCCATACAGAGCACTTCGGCCATTTTGAAGGAGAACATGGACTTGTACATGCTAAACCCCTGTAGCAATAAAATCTGGTATGTAGTATGCTTGCATCTCCTGCTTTTCTATCCACGGATTCAACCTGACGACATTTCTTTTCACCTCCACTCGAGGCCATTTTTTTTTTTAAAGGCTTTTTTCTCGTTCTCGCTCAGGTTCATCATTGAGCTCTGTGAGCCCATCCAGGTGAAGCAGCTGGACATCGCTAACTTTGAGCTGTTCTCTTCTACCCCCAAAGATTTTCTGGTCTCCATCAGTGATAGGTATGCACTGCAGCTACCACACATACAGTATCCACCAGTATAATACCAATTTTGGTATTCTTTCTATGTATTTATTCATCTTCTCCTGTAGATATCCAACAAACAAGTGGCTGAAGCTGGGAACCTTTCACGCCCGGGATGAACGCACAGTCCAGAGCTTCCCACTAGATGAGCATCTTTATGCTAAATATGTGAAGGTGAGTTTTTCTAGACACTTGACCATTGCATCTGTCTCTACTCTATGCTAATGTCGTGCAGAGGAATCGCTGTAATCTCTGAATGCAGGTGAGTATTTAGCTGTTCAGCTGTTTCGGTACATTTTCTCTCTGAATCTCTTTCGATGGAGCTTTTGGCCTCTTCACTGTAGAAAATGAGGTCTTGACCTTTTTGTGTATTACAATTACAGTGTTGATCATTTGGTATATTATTATGGATAAGAGCACCAGACCTTTTCTGAAATGTAAAATGTAATAGTTTATTTATAGTGTTTAACATTCTAGATTTTGACATTTGGTTGAAGTGACTCAAATGAAAAGCGACATACGCTCTTCGGTCCTGTTTTGAATGCATGCTCTTTTAATTCTTTTTTTCTGTCTCTCTTGCTTCAGATGTTCACCAAGTACATAAAGGTTAGCCTGCTTTTCTTGTAGAGGTCTGTGGTTGTGTGAGCTGAATAGTAAACATGGGGGGAGGGGGGAGGTTTGTTTCTTTCTTTTTGTCTGAGTGGTGTGATCAACTCTAAACACATTCAGATCTAACTTGCTATGCTAGCTGCTAACCCATTGTAACTTCAACAAATGCTCTTTGAATAGAATCACACGTAATGAACATTTGATAACTCCTAAAATGATACCCATGAGTTGTCATCAAATAAAAAAGCATATTATGTCAAATGATCTAACTTGCAGCCCTATACTGACATGTTCCTCAGGTTTATTGGCAATCAGTCAATGTTTCATTTAAACCCATTGTGTTGATTTTACAATAAAACAAAATCACGGCTTTGCTATTTGTAAATTTATAGTAAAACACGGCGCGGACAACAATAGAGTGCTGCGGGAAAGAGTCCTAAAGCACCTCAGGTTCCCTTGTCACAAAGTCAATGCCTGTAATAAGGACTGTGATTAACACAAGTTTAAGAGATTTTAACGCTTTGTTCTACAACATGAAATACGTCAGTAGCTACCCTTCTTGTGTATTTTGAAGCTCTTACGTGTCTTAAAAAAGGCAGTTGCTTTCAAGTGTCTAGATGAGACTGCAAAACGTCATCACAACTCGTCCGCCTGTACAGCCACGTTGTACATACTCGCGGTCATGTGACTGTTATAGCCTAGCGTTAGCTTTTTACCTCTTCACGCTTCAAAAATCATAAAAGTGGTGTTCATTTGTCAAGATTGTCTTGCTGAACAACTGCGCAAAGATAAAAAAAGAAACTTGTGTTAAATTGCCACAGAGCTTTTTTTAATAATCAAAGATCCAATGGAAAATTCCATTGGATCTTTGTCGAGGGAACCAGTGCGATGCTAATGTCCGGGCCTACAAAAACACGTCATCCCTGCAGCACTCTATACATCACCCACTTCCATTACAATATCTGAATATTTCTTTATTTTTTTCAGGTAGAGCTGGTCTCTCACTTTGGCTCTGAACATTTCTGTCCCCTCAGTCTCATAAGGTACGTAATATTTAACATGTTAACATGATTTTAATGTTGTAAGAATTAAGAAACCTTACTATGGAACACGAAAGCGACATGTTTGTATTTTTATGGATGTGTCATGTTCTTATCATTGTACTTATTTTTTTTTATTGTTTTGTGTCTTTTTAGTTGATTATGCATTTTTCTATTCTAATCAACGCTGATTAAACCAGTTGGCTTAAAGTGTGTCTCCTACTGAGAGCTTGTTGCATACTTCAGGAGCTCTAGATGGTGTCAAATGATGTTATGCAATATTTGGCATGTGGTCATGGCCAGCTCACTCGGACCACACCGTCTTTGTCCACGCTGTACTGTACACACGGCCTTTGGTGGGAACAAGGAGAGCTGCAGATGTTAGCAGCTGTTCTTTACACTCTGTTCCAGATGCATATCTGGCTTATGTACCAAAGAGGTGGCAGAATTTGAGAAAGAGACCAGCTGTTGGAGGACTCTCCTGTGTGTGTGTGTGTGTGTGTGTGTGTGTGTGTGTGTGTGTGTGTGTGTGTGTGTGTGTGTGTGTGTGTGTGTGTGTGTGTGTGTGTGTGTGTGTGTGTGTGTGTGTGTGTGTGTGTGTGTGTGTGTGTGTGTGTGTGTGTGTGTGTGTGTGTGTGCGCGCGCGCGCTGTAGGCTTTTAGCATAGCTCTTTGCATCCTACAGGCTCTCTAAGCCTTGAGAGTGGATCACTTTTATGTTGCTAGATGAGACAGATTAGGTTTCACTGTAACGTGAGCTTGGTTTTAGAATGATTTTCATCTACTTTTTTTGTTGCCAGGGTGTTTGGCACAAGCATGGTCGAAGAGTACGAGGAGATAGCTGATCCCGCAGAAAGACCAGATGATCAGGATGATGACTTGGGTGAGAACGTAGATCATCACATATTTGATGCAGTTAGGAATTTTCTCAGCACGCAAGACACACAAACCAATTTGGTACAGTTTGTATCACACAGGGATAATATAATGAACTAGTCACATTGAAAGGACATACTTTTCATACTTATCATTCAACTTTAATGGTTTGTCATGGGATTGGTGCGTGTTATTAAGTACACTGCTCCCTACAGATTATCCTCCTGGATATGCACATGGTGAAGTCAAGTTATCCAACAATCTGATTGGATCAGCAAAGGGTAAGTCGAGTAAACATGGATTTCTGCTGCGTAAAGTTGTCTACCATTATCCCAAACCTGGACAACTGTATTGACTTGTGTTTACATTTTTCTCTCCTAAGATGTGATTTTGAACATGGTAAATAACATTGCTGTCAATGTTCTCGGTGGAGGCTCAGAGATGCAAGGTATGACCAACGCAACACGTAGCTTAATGCTTCTGCCCAACAGCTCTGACATCCAGTTTTCTCTCACAACCTTTTCACAGTCCGTTTATCCAATGATTCAGTTGTTGACAATAAATGATTATTTGTGTGTTCACTCTCAATGTTGTTTTTCTTGTTTTACTTTTTGTAGGTAACCTTTCATCACAGGAAGTGAACATGACGGAGCCATCAGACCAACTTGAAACCAGCTCTCCATCGACCACTAAAGACCTCACTTCAGTGTGAGTACATGTCATGAGTCTTACAACATCTTTCATAATTGTCAATTCACCTTCAACAAACCTGAACTCAGGCATTGTTTTCAGACTTGAACAAAGAAACGTAATTTCATTATACTGACTGATTTAAGTGTTATTGCCTTTGCTTCTGTAAAGGATGGTCCAGTGTACCTGATGCTAAAAGAGATCAGAAAGGAAGCACTGAAGCACTGTTCCCACTTCAAGAATTTAACCAGCTCTTATCATGGCTGCCGCTTAATACGTCCGGGTCATTTCACTCAGCTAGGAACCTTTCCTTTTCCACCGCAGCCCTAATGTCATGAATGCTTTATGACCTGTAGTCGACATGTAAACGTACTTGTAATGTGTTTCATTAAGTACCCTAGTACTTCAGAACTGTACAAACTAATGCTAGCACATTATGCTCAATCTGGTAGCTTTTATTAGTTCCTCATACCTGGACATTGGCCTTTCCATTAGCCAGTGGTTTGTGAAATAGTGGATGAGGGTTGCTCTACATGCTCTCTAGATGTTCTATTGTTCTTTTCCTTTACTGTATTTACTATAAGTACTATGTTGTCCTTCTCCCTCTGTAGTCCAGACTCTGAAGTGGAAGAGATTTTTCCAGATCCCGATATCCCGTCCTCGGAGACCTCTGAGTCAGAGACATCTAGAGCTGATACAAGTGAGCAGGAGCTCCCCCAAGTGGAGGAAAACATTGTCATCCCTTTAGAGAAAGAGGAGGAAGAACCAATCGGCTCTACAATCACTCTTTTGGAAAAGGAGGAGTTTGATGAAGAAAAAGAGAAAAGGAATCGGTATGAGCGCCAGAACTACTGTTCACTACTTACTTCCTTTGCTTCCTCCTGCTCTTGCGCAGCTTCCCTCCAGGAGTATCTCCACTGGCAGTGTTCAGCCCTGCTGTCCAAAAAAAGGAGATGCCAAACTATGAACAGAAAGCAAATGATTATTCCCATCCTAACACCCACGCGGCATATACCCCTGACTCCCTCTGCCTGCCCTGAACCTCAGCAGCATTCCAGTGAGGTACATCAGCCCCATGAAGGAGAACAAGCCTCCGAACAGGAGCTAGAGAGCGAAGCCAGACCGTCAGAAACGCCACCTCCTCCAGGGAACGCGGTAGAATCTCATAAAGCGTCTATGTCTGAACCTCCTCTGTTGGAGTCCAGTCAGACCTCGAACCTCCCCAAACCCAGTGCCACTGACTCATCCTCTGCCAAACCTACCCCTATTGTGGAGACACCACAGCTGTCTTCTGAGGAGCGAAAGCCAGAGAAGAGCCAGGACGTGCTGGCAGAAGAGAAGCACATTGAGCCTTCAGCCTCTGTCAGTGGCTCCATCGATGTAAAACCCGGGGTCAGTGCAGCCGTGGACGATGCCTCACTGGCACCAACAGAAGAGAAGTCTGACATTGAGGTTTCTAAACCAGAGACAGACGCCTCAGTGCAAACCCCAGATAACGCGGATGAATCCAAAGTTCTCCATCCCACCACCTCCCCTCAATCAGAACCTCACCCCGACCCACCAGCTGTACCTGAAGGTAGCACTACTTCCTCTGAGGTATCCCACCCTGCTCCAGATGCCACAACAGAACTTGAGCCCTCCGGTGGTCTCTTGGCCATCACGGAAACTAAAACGGAGGATTTTGCGGAAGACATCCCGACATCGTCAGGTGGCAAGCCTCCCTCGCCTCCCTCGCCATCGCTCTCAGACATCTACGCCGAGGCCCCCAACGGCACGGAGCAGAACGGAAACACAGTGCACGGCTCCAGCCAGAAGGAGTCCGTGTTCATGAGGCTCAACAACCGCATCAAGGCCCTGGAGATGAACATGTCACTCAGCGGACGCTACCTGGAGCAGCTAAGCCAGAGGTGAGAGTGCTACAGAGAGGGGAAAAAAAGCAAAGTATGGTTGTTGTGCTTTGTTTTTAAACTGAGTAGAGGCTGATATTCAGACTTAATCTTCCATGTTTTGATTCAAGGTATCGAAAGCAGATGGAGGAGATGCAGAAGGCTTTCAACAAAACCATCATTAAACTCCAGAACACTTCTAGAATAGCAGAGGAACAGGTGAGCAATGAAAGGGCACAGATGTTAGTCCAGACAGTTCAAAGTGAGTTGTCCCAAAACCATATTGTTCTATTGATTCAAAATGCATTTGAAGGTCTTGCTAGGCGGAGTGGTCTTGCCACAGATTTTCTTTCTTCTGTGGGTTTATAGCTGCACTAATCAATATCTTAATTCTAGCAATCGATCAAATGACTACATGTAATGTGAACAGGGTCACTCGTAGTGGCAAAAACAACATTGTACGTTCAAATATTTATTCCTAATACCTACACATACCATTTCAATGACGTGATTGTGTGTGTGTGTGCGCGCGGTTGCTTAATTTGTTGTCCTCTTCCTCCCGTAGGACCAGCGTCAGACTGAGTCCATTCAGCTGCTGCAGGGCCAGCTGGAGAATTTCACTCAGCTGGTTCTCAACCTGTCTGTCAGAGTCAGCCAGCTGCAGGAGGAGGTAGCTACAACGCTCCGGGCACAAAGCCTTCATCTGTAATTAGGAGTTGTTTTCAGCCCGATAGTAAATGTAGTCTTTTCATTAGGATCACACGTGGGTCCTGACCAGTCTTGGGGAGTAACTGTAATAAGGGTGCATAAAATGTAACTGTATTCTGTTCCAGCAAAAAGTTTCATTTATATGGTTACTATATATACATTTTCCTCACTGTATTTTTCCATGATCACATTACATCAGACATTGTTGTCTTAATGATATGATCAATGGTCTGTCTCCCAGGTGTCAGACAGGCAGAACTACCTGCTGCTGTCTCTGGTGTTGTTTCTGTGTCTCGGCCTGCTGCTGTGTGCAAACCACTGCCGCATCGCCACCATTCCTCCAAGCACCGAACCAGAGCCACCCATACCCAAGAGCTACACCTACTGCTGTCCTGAAAGGTAGCAAGACAATCAAACTGTTTCACTTTCTGCTGAAAAATATATATATATATGATGGCAAATACTATCTTTCTAACAAGATACAAGGGAAGATTAAGCCACACATACATGGTGGCAAAAGAAACTCGCTCGAGTGGAGAGGGTAAGTGTGAATAAGCACTGAGTGGCATCTCTAAATGGACTATAACGTCTAACGAGCAGAGGTTACTGTGCCTTGAACGGCTTCTACTCATTAAGCCAGTTTATTGATGCAATTCATCATCGAGAGCATCGCAGCTGGAATCTTAAGTGATGACACAGCCGTGACTCATGTCTTAATAAAGGTGCTGCACGCAGCCTTGTTCCTCAACCATTACTGTTCCCTTAATAGGCAGTTCTCTTCCTGTGAGGAGACGGGCTTGAAGAGGAGTGCATCCTATCCACTCATACACTCACTTGCCACCACTGAAGGTAAGGCTCTACTATCAGGGTAATAATATGAATCTGTTTCAAGGTTGTTTTTTGATATATCTTGAATAAATAAGCGTTTGAGCCATTTTGTTATCTAACCTCAATCTTTGGCTCACAGGCCCAGAAATGCTGCATGCAGAGGAGACACAGAGTCTTTGTCCAGCTAACAGAAAGGTGTGTAAACATTAAATAGTTTATTTTTGTTAGATATCAGCTTGAAATACAGGTTGTAACTGATTTAACAGTTCTTTCTCCCTCGCCTGTTCCCACACAGAGGAGACGCCGTAAGATGAAACCCCTGGAGAAAGTGGAGACTCTGAAGCCCTCTTTTCACGCTCCAGAACTGTGTAATGGAGCTGTTTTATGTAATGGTGAACCCGTCACCACGAACCCCACACCCCTCGCCAGAAGGTTGCTCCAACCTTTGTTTAGAGACTCGCCGTCGGAGGGCAGCTCAGAGGGGTCTTCACATTCGGATGACCCTTCCTTCTGTGGCATCACCACAGCTTGCAGCCAAGTCTGTGATGGGTTCCCTCCACCAAAGACCCGGGCGGAGAAGCGGGCGTTTAGACGCAGGCGTCCAAAGCCCTGTTGTGCGGGGGAGGACTTGCTTCAGGTCCCACGGAGGGACCGGAGCGAACCATTGCACATCTCCACCATACAGGACATCATGAACAGAAAAACGGAGCAAAGCTCTGGGACGTTTGGGGTAAATGTTTCCCTCTCAGTTCCTGTTTGACAGGACTTCTTCTCACTGACTGCTTCCAAAAGAGGATGGATGTTATTTCTGTAGCCACAGGCAGCTTTCAGCTTCCATATGAGACAATCCCTTCTCTCACTTTTGGTTTTTGTTGATGCTCTCGTCAGATGTTTATATTTGTTATACTTCAAATCAAAGAAATGTCTTCCCAGCTTTCCATTAAAGATTTTATGTTTTGTTTGGAAATATTTATTGTGACTATTGACCCTACACATGAGCAAAATGATTCAATCAGGTTTTATTGTTGACATGCTGCACACTGGCTTTTGTTTTTCAAACATCCATCTCAATTTTCCATTTATACTTTTTATTTCATGAACATTATGTGACTTCTATGCCTCAAATGTTTAATAACAAGCTCAGGATGTTTTCTGTAGTCGGTTCACCTTCAAAGTAAAAGCCCAGAAACTGTAGCTGTAAATGCATTTTGGGTGTAAAGCACATGAAGACATTGCAACATGTTTTAGATTTTTAATATTGAAAGTGGAAAACTACAGCAACAAAATAAAATGCACCATGCTATGTTCTGTTGTTGATTCAGTGAACCTGAAAGAGAAGAAAGACTGTTTAATGCACTTCAATGAAAAAGCAAATGTATTTAGTGAGACTTTATACAGCAACTGGTTCTGGAATAAGCTTAAATGAAACCACTCAACCTCGAAAGGACCCAAATCACATCTTCCTAAAACAGAGATTAATCAATCAACTGCACTCAAGTCCAGTCATGGAGTTGTTGGAGCGAAAAACAGGACGTAGTGGAGTGTTTAATCAAAGTAGAATATTAAAGACACATTTACTTGGTGTGTTTTAGTGGTACTGAGTGAATCATTTTGGATTAATACATGGCATAAAAATCCTCAAGTGCTGCTGTTACTAATCATTATTTACAAGTCAAGGCCAGTGACTGGGTAGAATAGATTTAAAATGGTGTTTTAATGGCACTTTGGCTTGAGAGGCCGCAATGCTAGAGCTAGCCTCATGCTTGCAGAGTCAAGTGACCTGAGTGTGGTAAACTACAGTACGCATGCCCAAAGCCTTTGCCAATGAACGCTGATGACACCAATTTGGAGCTGATTGCGCATTGCCCCTCCGCTATTTGATTGGCTAGCTACTTAACACGCGACATGTGCAGAAGTTAGTAAATGCCACTGCAGGTTAGACATTGACGTTGATTTTTCTGTTCATGATTTGAAAACGTTTCTGTGAACATGAGGCTGGATGGTTGTTGTGATGAATAGACATAGCACATGTAAATATTACGTGCATGGGCTACAGTTTATGAACTATGTGAGCTAACAGGAACAGTTAATACTAATAATAATTTCTGCTTCTACCTCCAATCGTTGACATGTACAGTCCTGGAATTGTACAATAACGTTAGACACATTACATTTGATATATCCAGCTTTTTTTTCTATAGAAGAATGAAGCTTAATTATATCAAGTGCTGTAAAGGGGAAACATTTGGATAAGGCCTGGGATGGATTAGAGCTCAGACCTTGTTAGAGCAAGCTTCCACCTCACAGAGGTACCTTAAGCAGGTGAATGGGCCCAGCCTCAGGAGAGTTGTTCTGTAACTGACCAGGAGCACTTGTAACAATAATGTTTTCACAGTTACAAGAGAGAATTTCGTTGTCTAACCCTTACATACTGTTTATATTTGACACCTTCACAGTATGGTTCGGGTCAATTTTGACCCGGACCAAGAATTCCCTCATAGTAAGTGTCTATACCAAATTTTAAACTACGTATCTATTTAGAATGTCTAAATAGCCTCTGTCTCATTAATAAATGTATGATTAATCCTTAATAAATGTTTCAGAGAGCAGGGAGAGTGTATTTTTTAAGTTTTACAACATTCGTTTTTGGAGAAAAACCTCTACTATTACACATTATCATGTCCTGTTTTACATAAGACATAAAATCATAAAAGCCATAATGACTTAAATATATTGTATTGAATTTGAAAATGGCATGAACATTCTGGAACTTTTGGAATTTATAATATAACCATATTTAATCATTGCAACCATTAAATGCTGTCCCCACTGCTATATCATAAGTTCTAAATCATAATTATCAATATTAATTCAACATTTACCACTAAGAACACAAAACATTACATAAATAACATGCTTATTATAAACTAGTCAATAATCAGTCAGTAATCAGAGTTTTCTTCCACGTAGTCTTCCTGCTCTGACAACCTCCTCATCTCTGAAGAACAGATCAAGGGCCTGTTGCACACTAAATCTTGCTGCCATGATGTCAGTCACTGAAATGGCAGCTCAGGTACCTTTATAATGTTATGACCCCCCCTCCCCCACCACCACCACCCTCCCAACCCAAATTGATTCAAATGTGTTACTTTGTAGATTATTTGATAATATTGCAGGTGTTTGTTTTTGCAGGTGCAGGTCTTGTGTCTGTGACAAGGCACCCTCTGACCTGTGGATGACCTCTGTTCCCTTTGATCATATATGATCACTTCTGTTTTGTTTTACTATTTCACTGTTTCGAGGCTCCCCCATGCCCCTTCAAAGACCAACAGGTGTCTGTCTCTGTGGGAACCTGAGCAAATGTTGTGGGAACACAGACAGTTCTCGTGACAGTTTCGAGGTCCCCCTTGAACTCTGTCACCACTGTCCCATAAAAAATACACACAAACATGGCCTGTACAGTTTCAAGATTCCCTAAAACCACCATTTTCCTTGATTTGATCCACACTGGTAGATCTAAAATCCATCTCAATAGATACGGGTCAAATTTGACCCGAAACAGCCTCAGTGTACAAAAATGTGTAGCACCTGTTCAAAAGTATACAATTTTAAAATATTTTAATTTTTGTGTATTTTTGGTCACTTTAGGAAACGTCAAATTTCAGGCTAGAAGAATGACGTTTAGGGTATTTTTACTGCTGTCAAATGTCAAAACGGGTCAAATTTGACCCTAACAGTATCTAAGGGCTAATACAATGTCATTGAAAGGTAGCACTAACTGCTTACTCTTGCTGCTGACCAGTGTTAGAAAGATAGTATTTGCCAAATATGTAGTGCTTGTACTGTTTGTTTAGTATCAGATACAGTAGGTTTAATTCACTGGAATATGAACAGCAGAGTAGACTACAGTACGGTGTTATGTTAAAGTCTGAGAGGGTCACCTTTCGGGGGAAAAAGACCAACAATATAGCTGACATTTCTTAACAGATCATACAATCTGATAGGTCACAGAATATGTTCTAATGTCTTTAACGGCACCGACATGCAGAGGATTTCCTGTGATTGGCTGAGTGACCTTGCACAGTTCTTTTAAAGGAAATTGTTCGTTTTGCAAATCCTCTCAACCAATTAAAAAGCTTAAAATGTCTAACAATTGAAGCCATACACATTTGAAGGAGGGAGGATACACACACACACACACACGCACATGTTCATATATACAGTGCAGTAACAAAACCACACTAACTGTAAAAGCACTAACAAATATTCACACACACACACACACGTTTGCATCACTGAGTTTATGTATTCATGAGACAGCAGTTTTGATAACAATAAGAATGTATGATCCAATAATTTCACCCAGCTCTGCAGGTAAAACTGAACGACTGTAATCTCTCTTATGTAAGTGTTTCGTTGCTTTGTCCAGCAGGGGGCAGTGCAATCCTCTGATAAACTTTCTTATTATAATTTTTCGATCCTACCCTCACCATCATTTTCCACGTGATGAGTCATTACTCTGGATGGAAGTAAATGAGTTCAAGGGCTATTACTGCTCTCCACCATGCATATTAATCTGCTTTTGTCTTTGCCACCATGTAGCCACTCAAACTGCTGTCCTCATTATCATATTTGTGTTCTTTTATTAAAATGCTCTTGTTAGACTCTGAATCAAGGAATATCCAGACCCAAACGTGCTCACTATTTTGTAGTGTTCATTTGAAGTGTCTCATGGAAACCAGAACACTGGCTGAAAATGTGTTTGAAGACAGCATCTTTTGATGTGCAGCCTCAACCAAAAGCATTTATCATATGGCTCCAGCTGTGTATTTCAAGTCAGAAAAACTGGATTAATTCCATTACTTACACACACTGTCCCTCGCTCGCTGCGGTCCGGCACGGTCGGAACGGTGGTGGATGTGAGAAATTAGGTTAAAGCCTCTTTATTCATCTGACCCGGTTGGGTAGCAGGAGCCTTTAAGAGATAAGCGGCCCTGATGCTCTTTCCCCCCCCCCCACTTCATTTTGTTAACAGAATTCCTAGGTTTCTCTCTGCCCTGCCTCGTTCCAAAGATTATCTGTAAATTCAGGGCTGCAATCCTCTTTTCCCGGGCACTTTATCCGAGGTCTGTTGTGGACTGAATATTCTCAGTGTGCTTTTGTGTCTGTATGTTTTTATTTTGATGTACAGGTGTCTGCTCAGACACTCTGTTAGCTTGCCTGAATCCTGACAATACGGAAGAAATGAAGTCCTGACTCTTGCCAGGAGTGGTTTTCTAACACTCTAAATATTTAGTTAAGAGGCATTTTACCCATAAACGTCAGTTTAATGTCATAAAAAAACGACATAACCTGTGAAAATAGCAATATACATAGGACAGATACTGACTCAAATAGCTGAATTGGGTATGAGTGACAATGGGGCCAATCAATTCATATTTATTCTATATGCATATACCCTCTATTAGCCAATACCCAAAGCCCTGCTTTTGCTATCGGATGCATCCTTGGTGAAAACATTTGTGAAATGCCTTCTGTTTCTCTGAATGGAGTTTTTGTGTTCAGACAGAAAGTGAAACGCAACTTTTTTTTTCTTGTGTTATTTACTTGAATTTGCCCATGGCAGTTTATTTACCCCAAATTGACTGATGTCAGAACTCACCAGGAACTCCATTTCATTCTGTTATTTTCATCGCTCTCCTATTTCCTATAGTCTCTCTGCATTTATGATGCAACACTACATTTTGTAAAGCCCCGGGATAAGTGCATCTTTTCCCTCATGTCAGTTTCAACTAGCACCAACACATCTGTGCCTGAATTTGCACCTCCGTGTGCAAATTGCCATGTATTCGCATCTACTCTCGTCTTTTTACTGACTTTACATGCAGCAGCACGTTCCTCTAAAATGTACCTTGTGTTCTGGTTGAACCCAGCATGAGAAATAAGGGTTATCAGGGGTCATCTTGTTTAGGCTTGAAGACTAAACCGCCATATAACGGACGAACCTGCAGCATATGTGGGCATTTACCAAGCAGGTAAGGTGAACCGAAATGATGCTCTTGGTTGCACATATGGGAAATGTAGTGTATTTGAAGCTTGACCCATTCTAGGAGGAGATACCGGCATCTGTTAAAGGTTTCTCATTGGGCCTGAATACCCATCTGTCCTTTTTAAAGGGCAAACCCTCACTTTCATTTTTATTTTGCATCTTCCACCTTTCTTCTCAGGCACATCTCTCTCTCTCTCGCTCTCTTTCTCTGTGTGTGTGGGAGGGGGGTCTGTTAGTGAGGGGTGAAGGATTCCCATCGGTGTGAGCGTATATATGCGATTGGAGGAGAATAATCCTCTGAGTGCTTTGCTTTCTTAGATTTTTGCGAGAGTGGAGTAGGGGGGGGGCTTCTTTGATGTTCTGCGGATACCATTTGAGAGCGCGGCATTAAATGCGGATTTACAACTCCTGTCACAGATTCTCCCATCCCCTCCCACCGCCGTCTTTCACGAGCGTTATTGCTCATTTCCTTCCTTTTTCATTAAATAACCTCGCTCATTATATTTCTTCGACCCAATTTCCCTGCACTTCCTCCCAGTGGCGGACGTCACAATAAGCGCACTTGTAGTTGTGATTTAGGAGCAGCTAAATCTTCTTCCTGGTTGAGCCACACTGGCATTCAGACGGGGGCCGTTTAGCAGGGTGCTTAGCGAGAGGCCGATAAGACGTTGGCAGCCACTTGGAATCAATTGGGCCGTGCCTTACCCCTCGGTAAGCCCACTGTCACAGAAGTCCCGTCGCCATGCGCTTGTGATTAAGCCCGGTGTGTAGGGCTGAAGTAGACACTCAAAAACTAAAAAAAACTGCTGCAGACATGCCACATTGGATAAGCCTTTGGTTGAAGATGTATGTATATGAATAACAGTCTCCTCCAGGGAAGCTTCTGCTTAATGTTTCATAGACTTATTTCCTCTGGAGCCCCTCTGTCATCTGAGATTTGCTGCCGTCTGATGCGACACGCAGAAACGAGAGGTGTTCCCCCCACCATCATGGCTCATGTGGCGCAGGAGCCGGAGGTTTTTCTGAGGGGTGATAATGGATACTCGTCACATATCACCCGTCACTCATATTGTCCCTGCGTTCGTGTGACGTGAGTGTAGATGTATGGACATACAATATTGAGTCCACGTTCACTGGGTCACACTGGGCTCTCATGGGAGACACACGCACACACAGATGAGATGTGACATGTTGACTAAATACGGGACAGGATGCACATCATTCAGCCTAGAGTAAAGGATGATCATGCATGACGTGCACTTTCACAAAAGTGTGTAGCCTAACCTTTCCCCCTCTGATGAATGAGTCACAATCCAGATGCCAAAAGGTGACCTTACTCAGTGTGTGCCTCCGACTGAAGCCGGAACCCATCTTCAGGTCGTCTACGGACTTTTTTTTAATAATGCGTATTGGAGCATATTACATATTTGAGCACACGCATATTCATGATCTTAATCTCTCACACACATCTACTGTCAATGTTTTCACTAATTATATAACATCCAGTATGTTGAATATTAATGTTAATGGCTTCAGTCATTCATGAATTAATCGTGGATTCCTAGTTAAAAATGAGATAATGCTCTACTTAACACGAGAGGACACACAAATGGTAGGTAGTGTGAAAGCAATCATGAAATAAGGATGCATCGCTATTAACAATTCAGACGGTCTATTTTACACCAGCTAAATAAAAAAAAAACACAACACTCATAACACCTTTTGCATGAGCAAACATTTCGTTATGAAAACTGTGAACACGTGTTTAATATAGTTTCCCATTTTTTCCCATTTTTTTTTATAAATAAAACAATATCTGAGAACATAATTTCAGCTTAATGACAACACTTGTTTATTGATTATTGACATAGCCAATCAATATATGATGATCCATACAGCGGGTAAAATAAGTATTGAACACGTCACCATTTTTCTCAGTAAATATATTTCTAAAGGTGCTATTGACATGACATTTTCGCCAGATGTCGGTAACAACCCAAGTAATCCATACATACAAAGAAAACCAAATAAATGATGTGTAATAAAATGGAATGACACAGGGGGAAAAGTATTGAACACGCTTACTGAAATGTATTTAATACTTTGTACAAAAGCCTTTGCTGGTAATGACGGCTTCAAGATGCCTCCTGTATGGAGAAACTAGGCGCATGCATTGCTCAGGTGTGGTTTTGACCCATTCTTCCACACAAACAGTCTTCAATTCTTGAAGGTTCCGTGGGCCGCTTCTATGAACTCTGATCTTTAGTTCTTTCCATAGATATTCTATTGGATTCAGGTCAGGTGATTGTCTGGGCCATTCTAGCAGCTTTATTTTATTTCTCTGAAACCAGTTGAGAGTTTCCTTGGCTGTGTGTTTGGGTTCATTGTCTTGCTGAAATGTCCACCCTCGTTTCACCTTCATCATCCTGGTAGATGGCAGCAGATTTTTATCAAGAACATTTTTCCATTCATCCTTCCTTCAATTATATGAAGTTTGCCGTCTGCTGAGAAACAGCCCCACACCATGATGTTCCCACCTCCAAACTTCACTGTTGGTATGGTGTTTTTGGGGTGATGTGCAGTGCCATTTGACCTCCAAACATGGTGTGTATTATGACATCCAAAGAGTTCAATTTTGGTCTCATCTGACCAGACTATATTCTCCCAGTATTTCACAGGCTTTAAAGCAAACTTTAAACGAGCTTCAACATGCTTTTTCTTCAGCAATGGAGTCTTGCGTGGTGAGCGTGCATACAGGCCACGGCGGTTGAGTGCATTACTTATTGTTTTCTTTGAAACAATTGTACCTGCGAATTCCAGGTCTTTCTGAAGCTCTCCACAAGTGGTCCTTGGCTCTTGGACAACTCTTCTGATAATTCTTTTCACTCCTCTGTCAGAAATCTTGCGAGGAGCACCTGGCCGTGGCCGGTTTATGGTGAAATTATGTTCTTTCCACTTCCGGATTATGGCCCCAACAGTGCTCAATTGGTTTCAGAGAAATAAAATAAAGCTGCTAGAATGGCCCAGCCCAGGGCCGTTTTTAGGTTTTAGGATTCAAAGAAAGGGGGGGGGGGGGGGCTTAGCCCCAAGGGGAGCGGCATGTTTGCAGCAATTGTTTTTGGGGCCCATTTGGGGCCGCGGATATCCATTGTTTCAGACAGTTCATAGAGTGGTTCAATCAGAACGAGTGTGATTTTGCTCTGTAGTTTTGCTTTACACTGTTAACATAGCCCACTACAATATTCCCTTTCATTTGCCTCAAGTAAACCTAAATTTAAGCAGCTAACAATCGTTAACAACTACAGATAGCCACATTCTGTAACTACCTGTACTTACAATTTCACTCCGTGCATCATTTACTTTGAGCTAAACTCCTTGGCTATAATCCTGGTTGTCGTTGACGAGAGACGTTACTTGGCAGAGTGAGAAAGCCAGCGCAGCAGCCTCCCCAAGGTCCTAGTGCCCGGGGCTTATATCGTTGTATGATGATAGGCTATTGGATTGTAATTTGAAGGGGGAGAAAACATACAAACCAGAACGCGCGCACATATGTAGCATGTTAGAGTTATAAAGAACTTGTCCATATGAGAAACAATAGTTTAATTTAATGACATCACCAAAATAAAAATAAAAAAAAAGATTTTTATTTTTTTTAAATCCAATAATGCCAAATTATTTGGGGGGGCTGAAGAACATTTTAGGGGGGCTTCAGCTAAAGATCAGAGTTCATAGAAGAGGCCCACGGAACCTTCAAGAATTGAAGTTTAAGACTCTGGTGCTAGCCTACAGGGCAGTGAAAGGAACGGCTCCTTCCTATCTCCAAGCCCTGGTCAAGCCCTACACCCCCGCCCGACCACTTCGCTCTGCTGCCTCGGGGCGATTGGTTGCCCGTCGCTCAGAGGTCCCTGCGGCCGTTCGACCCGCTCACGGCTGTTTTCCTATGGAAGCCCATTCACGCAAGCAAAAAAAAAAAAAAAGATCACTAAAAAAAAAGAAGATCACAAAAAAAAAAGAAAAGAAAAAAATAGTAACTTAAAAAAAGAAAAAAGAAAAATGTAATTCACAAAAAAAAAAAAAAAAAAATCCACCCACAAAATAAATAATAATAATTCTAATAATTTTTTTTTTATTTTTTTGCACCAGCAAAAAAAAAAAAAATGTTGGTGCATCCATCTGTAACCATAACACTGACCAGATTTTTCCAGTTGCTATAGAAAGTCGAAATTATGAGATACTTTAACACAACAGTCATAGAAGCAGCTATGACATATGAATGGATTGTGAGTACATTGAAGACTTCTTTAAAACGTGGCTTTACAACACATGAAATACAGATGATGTTTCACATGGATTGTACTGAGCAAACGCACCCTTGAATAGAATGTTAAGCAAGAAGCAGCTCTGGAGTATAAAGAATGAAACCAATGTGGCTGAGGTGGCGACCAATAAACAGCAACTGGAAACATCTTTTTATTTTTTATTTTTTGCCGACAGAGAAAAAGTAAAAAAAAAAATATATATATATATATATATATATTTTTTTTTTTTGTGAATTAATTATTATTATTTTTTTTGTGAATTCATTTTTTCTTTTTTGTGAATTCATTATTATTATTTTTTTTGGTGATCTTATTTTTTATTTTTTTGCTGGCGTCAATGGGCTTCCATAGTTTATTGGTCGCCACCTCAGCCACATTGGTTTCATTCTTTATACTCCAGAGCTTCAAGGGTGCGTTTGCTCAGTACAATCCATGTGAAACATCATCTGTATTTCATGTGTTGTAAAGCCACGTTTTAAAGAAGTCTTCAATGTACTCACAATCCATTCATATGTCATAGCTGCTTCTATGACTGTTGTGTTAAAGTATCTCATAATTTCGACTTTCTATAGCAACTGGAAAAATCTGGTCAGTGTTATGGTTACAGATGGATGCACCAAAAGTTTTTTTTTTTTTTTTTGCTGGTGGAAAAAAAGTAAAATAAAAAAAAAAAAAAATGATTAGAATTATTATTATTTATTTTGTGAGTGGATTTAATTTTTTGAAAAAAAAATTTTAAGTTACTATTTTTTTTTTGTGATCTTATTTTTTTTTTTTTTTTTTTTAGTGATCTTATTTTTTTTTTTTGCTGGTGGGAATGGGCTTCCATAGTTTTCCGTCCTGGCCCCACAGTGGTGGAATGAACTCCCCACTGACGTCAGGACAGCAGAGTCGCTGCCCATCTTTGGGCGCAGGCTGAAAACTCACCTCTTCAAGAAGTACTACCCTGAGACTTCCACTTAGCACTTATTGCATTCGTATTAGCTTGTTGCACTTATTGCATTCGTTTGTTTCTGCACTGGACATTTGCTCTGGTTTATGCTCTTAGATGCTTGTTTGAATACCTATGTTGAGTCGCTTTGGATAAAAGCGTCTGCTAAATGACTGTAATGTAATGTAATTGAAGACTGTTGGTGTGGAAGAATGGGTCAAAACCACTCCTGAGCAATGCATGCGCCTAGTTTCTCCATACAGGAGGCGTCTTGAAGCTGTCATTACCAACAAAGGCTTTTGTACAAATTATTAAATACATTTCAGTAAGCGTGTTCAATACTTTTTCCCTGTGTCATTCCATTTTATTACACATAACTTAATTTCTGAATTTATTTTTTGGTTTTCTTTGTATGTATGTATTACTTGGGTTGTTAATAGCACCTTTAGAAATATATTTACTGAGAAAAATGGTGACGTGTTCAATACTTATTTTACCCGCTGTATATGACCGGCTATATTTACTAAAGGAGTGATTATAGAGAGGGTTACAGGCGGTGTTGGGCAGTAGGAGGGGGGGGGGTAAACATGATGCACCACTTTAATTGAGAGCACACTAAAGTATACTTACTGATATGTACAATATTGCTTATCTAGCAGCTGATTCAAAGTTGATCGGGAAAGATTGAAAAGTGAATGTGTAGATACACAGCTATGAGAGAACTAATCTTTAGTTACTGGTTCATCCATATAGTAAATATTATCTACAGCATAAGCTGGTTTGAGGAAGATGAAAAGCACGTGGTGGACAAAAACATGGAAACCCCGTAGAAAACCATCTTGAGATGAGATCACATAATTCCGAACCCCCTACTTCCGGCACCCTTGCTCGGACCTCACCTGTCTTTAATCCTAACTACACACCTGTAGAGTTTCATGACATCTGTCCACAGACAAACACCTGGCAAAGTACTCAAACCTGCTTCCGTGGTAGTTCCCGTTACAGTAAGTGTCTCTAGGACAACATTCGGCCATGATGACTCGCATACAGACTACCAGCCACACTGGTAACTATACAATATAAGAGCCCCGCAGTAAATGACATTTTATTGAAGCTCAAATCATTGTTCTCTGTTGAAACGGAACCACTTTGATTATCATTCTTGACATTACATTGTTGCTAGGCAAACCTAATTCACCAGGAATCTAGACAATGACTGCATGGTCTCATGCGTCTCTGTAATGTGCTAATTAGTATTTAAATGAATATGAATATCTCGTGTAGCTGCCTTTTTGTAATTGTGATTCATAGTGCTTTGAACAAACACAGATATTATGTAACGTGGCTGTGGGGAAAAGCCTCAAATGGCTCTCAAGCTGTGCGTCGAGGCAGGTGAACTGTACGAGCAAAGAGAAACTGTGTGCCGTGTCTGATATACTTTTCACTTCTTGTCGATCTTGTCACCATGTTCTCGTGACTCCAAAAGAAAAAACACTGAAAATGTGGAGCTTCCTACACAAAAGCCTCTGTGTGTCATTCAACCTCAACCTGAGACTGATGATTCATTCTACATGTGGCAAACCACATCACCTGAGAGTCAAAGGCGAAGAACGCGTTCATGGTGTTTTTATAAGAACGTGTTTATGAATTTCCTTTTAAGCAAAGTAGTTCTCCTTAGCGTTGTAGAGAGGCGGTTTGAAGGCGACTGCACTGACCCTGACACTAAAAGAACCCTCGAGGGTTAGTGCCCCCCCCCCCCTCTCGCTCAGCTTGTCGCCATGGTTACACTTAATGGGGGGGGGGGGGGGCTACAGATGAAGATATGACGATGGTGTTGGTTCCCGGGGCTTCTGCTTTCGCATCTGCCCCCCCCCGTCCTCCGCATCACGACCTCTGTCACCTTCCCTGGGGAGATGCTTGCCAGGTGAGAGAAGCACGCAGCAGGAATTAGAAGGACCGGGTCGACTGTTTGTGCGCTCCCCCCCTGAGCAAGGTTGTGTTTGGCTGATACGTCTGTCCTTTTCGCTCATTTCAGAAATACAAGGCAGGTTTATTTTCTTCCCACTAAACCAGGGAAAAGGACGGACGAGATATACAGCATAACGAGCAGAATGGAGTTGTGCTAAATGAGATTTTGAGTTGACTTCAACTTTGAGGCCCACTGTGTTGTGATTAAACATCTAAGAAAAATGTATGTTTTCAGGGAGTGATGATGTTATTGTTCTAGTGACTGAATGGGACCGTTTTTATAATGTTTACAAGGGAACATGCAAATTTAGTGAATGTAATACTGAGACTCTGGCCCTGAAAATCCGTTGTTCTCAGTGATGGGGATACTGAACACAGTATTATCTGTCACAGTTTTGGTTATTTCACATCAGGGATTTCTATATATATATATATATATATATATTTTTTTTTTTCTCCTCTCGCTGGTTTAAAGTGGGCGTGGCTTGGTTGTCACATAGTTCTGTGCATGAATCAGGTTTTACCAACATTTTAACTCCACACTCATTCAAGTGTTCAAATGAACTGCAGTTTTGAGTGTTAAACTCTTACTGATAAAAACCTAAAGATGATGTTTTGACTTTCATTCTAATTTATTCATGAATATTTAATATTATAGAGAAGTACTTTGATTATCAGTTTTCAGGAACTAAATTTCATTCATTCTGAAGACCTCGCAGTTGTCATGGATTTTAAAGACCATAAAACTTAATATCCAGGCTTTGTTCATTTAAAATTCAGCTCGTGTTAGCGGACATTTACGCATTCACACATCCAGCAGACTTGGAGCACCATTAGCATTCATTCTTTTGTTGTTTCTGGTGACATGGCAAATGTAACTCTCCCTTAATTAAGCTCGGTTTTGGTTTCCCCCAAACCCCTTGAAATATCGGTCTCTTTAGCAGCTAAATGCTCCACGATGTTCACAAGCTAGTTGCCACCTTTGTGTGTCTGCCGGTTGAACGTTAAACAAATATTTTATTGTAACTCTTTTAAACCAGAAAACTTGCCAAGGAAGTCACCTTGAAATACTGATGCTGCGTATCCATGTTGGCAGCCGCCCATAGTGGATCAACTCCAAGTCTTTCCTGTGGTTGCCCATCACCATTTTGGCTCTCTGTTTTCTGTCTTTGAGTGAGAGATGTTAATGTTCTGAACTTTTCAGGATCACAAAAACATGAAAAGTGAATCCCTTTTCTCATAAAGGTTACTAACCTGACTATGAATACCTCGATGCATATGTATCTAGTGAAACAGCCCCACAGTGCTTGCTGAGACCTTCCTAATTAAACTCCCTCTCTCCCTCTTTAGTTTTGGGGTATGCAGAAGGATGTTATTACTCCGCTTCCTTTTTACAAGTCTTTTATTAGATCATGTTGATGCCATATCGGCCCTCAGCTCATACATAGTGTCATGAAGGGTGATTATTTGGTTTGAGGCTACAACAAGAAGGTGGTAGAGGAGAATAAGTTCCTGCATGCTCACAACTTTGGTCCAGACTGATGCAGCTCAACAACCGGCTGTACACATTTTTTACAGCAATCAATCATGGTTTTTCATGGTCCCTAGTGGATGAATCCTACTGACTTTGGTTATCCTTTAATTCCTATGGACCCTTTTTACAGCCGATGTTATCAAAAATATGCGTGTGCATGTTTGCAATCAAAGTCATACAGTCGAGTTAGCAAGTTTTAAACATTGAATTCAAATTCTTAACAGCGTCAAAATGTTGTTGCATGTTTGGTCGTCAGAATTGATATTCCAACGGCGGACTCGAGTTCCACATAATCAGGAACGTTTCGTAGCAACGATTGTTTCAATCTAACAAGTGACCGTGTTAACTGGTGACTTTCAGCCAATGCGTCCGTGGTTGCTCGTAGTAACTTACATAAATGGTTGGTGTAGATAATAAACACAGAGGAGTATGTATTTAAAATGGATTTGAAGGCTTGAAACACCTGCATGTTTTATGTTTTCAACAGCTGCCTTCACTACAAGCAACCGTGGAGAGTCACCGGTTAACACGGTCACTCGTTCATTGTCATTGTGAGCATGTTAGCTTCCCTACATTAGCATTTAGCTCAAAGCCCTGCTGTCCCTGAGGCTATTCATATCATATCAGAGTTATAGTAATTACGAGTTTCGGACACCTAGCGTTGACATCGACCTCCAAGTCGGAATTACGACTGGGAAACTCGCATATGCTTAACAACAGTGCAATTTAATGATTCAGAAGTGCCCAAAGACCAAACAAATATGACTTGAACAAGGCCTAAATACAGTCACAAATAGTCTCTACCATGGAGGCTCCTAAGTCTTGTTCCGCTGACAAATGAAAGGCTCTCGGCTCAGAATAAATCTTTATCCATGGCATCGGATAAACCTTCATGTGGAGTCACATTTGGTCTCATCTTTGTGCATGTGATTGTGTGTGTGTGATCTTTGTGGTGTGTGTGTGTGTGTGTGTGTGTGTGTGTGTGTGTGTGTGTGTGTGTGTACAGAGTTAGCTCCCACAGAGACATTCAGTCTTTTGGGCCAAGTACTTTGCTATATCCTATCCAACAATCAGGTCTAGGTTAGCTGATTTCACAAAGAGACATTGGTGCTAAAGTTTACACGTGAACGTTGCTTGAAGAAGAAGACAATGGTCTGTCAAATAAACTTTCTCCAGCCAAAATGATTAATTCTGTCTTTTGCCTTCGGGTTCATTAAGAACGCTGTGTTAATCTTCTTGTGAGTGGGGCCAATCAGAAATAGGCCTATGACTTATTTTGGATATGGACTCTTTGGCTATGACTAATCACTGCGTGCTGCTGACGCAGTGATCAGTGATTGTATTCGGCCTTACATGACGCTGTGTCCCTGTGTGGGCTTTAAGAAAAAAACAATAGGCAATGTCATACGGTGAGAAAAACTTGTTTCACTGACTCGTACTGTAGGGCCATATACAGACCCTGTGTGGAAGGAAATGCCAGGCAAGTGAAATCAAAGACTAGACAAGACCAGAGACAAGAGCTCTGATGCATCATGGGTAGTTAAGACTGCACAGAAGTGGGTTGCTCCACATTGGGAGCAGCTACTCTACTAGCGGACTCCTTAGGCTTGCTTTCTGACATACACCATAAGCAATTTAATTCCTCCAGAGTTACTTTGTGCTACAGTTCTATCCACTTGAGAGCCTCGACATCATTAATCCATTAAACTTTAAATTCCAGAGGATTTTTAGCCCTCCCGCTCCCAGATTAGCAGTTCAGTGCGTTTCTGTGTCAGTTCACTGGGTTGAAATTAATTTCTCAACTAATTTGGTAATTGCACGCCAAAGCTTTTCTATCTGTGTGGAGGATAAGTTGCATCACACTGCTGCTATACTGCAGGCAGGTTAGATGTTTGGCAAAACTGCGGTTATGTTCACTCTGCAGCACGGGCTTTTTTTTTTTATTACTGTTTTGGCATCAATACTGAAGTAGTCTGCTCATAACGCCTCATGCATGGGCAAATAACTAACTGTCCGGATCAAAGGCATTTTCTATTCAACACGTGAAATCCAAATTGTAGAATATTTCAAGCTGTGACTGTGAGAAAGCAGCAATCGTATATGTCGACTGAAACATATTAATTTGCACCAGCTTTTAACCATTTTCTCTGAATGTCTACTCTAATTGTGAGCACTGTATTATACAGGATGGCTTCTCTGAATAAGTGCTTGATTCACTGCTACAGCCTGCTTCGCCCATTATGGATAAGCCCCTCTGACACACTGATGTAGAGGCTACTTCTTTCATATGCTGCCATATGTGTGTGCGTAAAGTCAGTGTGAACGCGCTCTCAGTTGCTGTGGGTGGTGTGGGCTGTAATGAGGGAGGGGGGAAGGGGGGCGGGGGGGATGATGTGGGCACTTTCTCTCTGTCCTTCCCTTCTACAGTGTGAGTCACTGTCTCCCTTGGCGCCTCCTCCGCTCTCCAGAGAGGATGTAGAGACACACACACACACACACACACACACACACACACACACAAATGACAGTTCTGTGGTGGCATGGGACGGCTGGACCCTGTCCCCGCTGATCACCCCCCTCGTCTGACATCTCTGCCTCTCAGCCCTGCTTGAGTTCACGGGGGGGGCGGGGGGGTCATACGAGCACATCACCCAAAAACATGGTGTCTCCTCAGCTGTGGATCCACTAGCTCGGAGCCTCTGGAAAAAATGACAGCGCTTGAAATGCACATCGGCGCTGTTGTGACACTGACTAGAATTACACTAAATTACCAGTTTGTAGTGAGGTGTAATAACAGCATTGCTAGTCATTGTTCCCATGGCGCCGGCTGCACCGCTTCACTCATATGAGGCCCAGCTGCCGGCAGAGATGTGCAGCGCTGTCTTACAAGGCACACGAGAACATGAGGTGCACCCTGTTATCACGCTACGCTTCACTCACACACACACACACACACACACACGAGCGTACTTGCCTGAGGTGTGAGAGTCGTGATAATGGCGTGTCTTGCAAACCCAGTCATCACGTGTCACTTCTGACAGTCATTGCTCGCTTCCCCTGATGGCATACACCGACATATGCACCAATATGTGATTGTTGTCACAGAGGTATGAACAACAGAAAGGAGAAGGCTGACAGGCTGTGATGAGGAAATGCGTTGTCTAAACATACTGTTCGGATGTTTAGGAATATCTTGAATGTATTGTCGACACGTTTTTGTCCCTTCTCAGCCTCTTTCCTCTGATATCTTTTAGAGCACACATCTTTCACAGAAACGTCATCATTAAAGATGCACCTTTACCGATGCATATACTGGTATCTGTATCGAGTCTGATACTGTACTCGTGAAACTACTCCGCTACAACCACACCTGATACCACTACGGCATTCTTGACATTGACCTCTCGTCTGTAGGGCCTAATGAGCCGCCCAGCTGCACAAAGGGGTTAAAACCATCATTTATCACCAGCTGCAGTGTATGCGTAAAACAGGAAAATGAGTCCCTCAGGTCACCTGTTTGGGAGAGTTATGAGCCACAATGTTGCGTTCATTGTCATGGACGCATAAAGCCACTTTCCCAGTAAGTCTCCACTGCAGCAATTGTAAATGAGTTGTCCGGTTGAGTGAGTGAGAGAGAGAGAGAGAGAGAGAGAGTGAGCGCATGGCCCAATCCCAATCTTCACACTCACAGACTTTTGAGGCGCGCCCCCGTGAGGGTTTAGGGCTGTCCCACTGTCAAATTGTTGAGTGTTTGAGGGCTCTCTGGCAGACATTTTGAGCCCTTTTATGAACACTTTCCGTAAGTCAGCATTAGATGCAGACTTTGCCCAAGGGAATTACCCACAATTCATTGCAATGTGCCGTTAAACACGGGGTAACCAGTGGACGCATGGAGACGTAAAAAACGGCTCACGTGTGTTCAGCCTGTCATAATAAATTTACACAGAAACATTAAGGATTAAAGATGGAACAAAAATGAAATCGGAGGATATTTATTCATTTATTCATCAAATGTTTGATTTTGGCATTAAAGCTGTTTTGACAAAAACAAGTAAATGGATCATTTGACAATTCCCTCTCATCTTGTGAGGAAAGAGCCTGGAAGACGTTCAAATCAGAAAGTAAAAAGTATAAAATAAATACCCACAATTGTAAATCATATTTTTTTGATAACGTCATATGTTGCAGCAAAGTGCTGTCCCATTCGTATTTACACCATTTCAAGCCCTCACAGCCTCTCTCACTCAACCACTTAACAGGTGACGTCAGTAAGTCCCTGAGGGTTCAGGGTTTACGGCTTTAGGGGGGACATTGGGATTGGGCCAGTGTGTGACAATGAGTACGAAGTCAGCAGTAACGTTAGAGCTGAGGGCGTCGCAGTGCAGTGTGTGTACAGTATAGTTGTCAGTGAATAAATGCCACAGCTCCTCAAGACCCGGGAGGAGACGCAAGCTAAATTCATGTGTCTTGCTCGGCAGCTAGCTGATAACAGTGAAGGGGGTGAGCCAAGAAGTTCAGGCGTACTTAAGGTGGGCTGACCTTTTTAAGGTGGATCAGCACTATTCACATTTAAGTGACAAAGGCGCTCCTCTTTTTCATTTTAATATCCTTTAACTGTTTAACCGATAGCACAGTTAAAGGGTGAATTATGAACAGCCTTACTGCAAACTATGCTCCGTTTGTGTCAGAAAAAAACTCAAAGTTGAATGTTAAAATGTCAGCAACAGCATCAGGTTGGATGTTTAGTTTGTTACAGTTACATCTGATGAAAATAAATAAAATGTTTTCAAAGTCATTGTTGGAACTGTTATGGTATTATTAAGTACTCCTATCGGTACTCAAAAGTACTGAAGAAAAGTGGTATCGCTGCATCCCTCGTTATCATCTGTTAACATTACATATGGTATAATGTGAAATCTTGGGGGCGGCTTTCTAAGATGAATTGAGCCGGTGCCTGGTGTTGTGCAGTTGGTTAGAACGGTGTTTTCTCTGCCATCATCCCTAGTCGCCCCTAATCCTGTGACTGCAGCTGTACACACAATGGGTAATCTCTCAATGACTCAATTGTGTGTGGCAATAAAGACACACATTGGCCATGAAGAGGAGTTATTTGTTGGAGCTTAAGGGGACTGTTGTTGTGTGTTCACTGGGGAAGGGTGAACGGTACCAAAATGTTCACCTGCCAATGCTAATACTTGGATGGGGACCAACGTGGCTCCTGCTGCTACTAGCAGAGAAGGAATCTTTTTTTATAATACAGACTGTGTGTGGTGTAAGGTTAGAAACATCACATGGCAAAACACTGGCTTTCCTCAAAGTGGAGGAGCTTTTTATCCGGCCTATGCCCTTTGCAGAATGTATTATTTAAGACAGACACAAATTAATTAGAATATTCAAGAGATTGAATCATTTTTGCTGGTTATGTGCTCAGGGAAACTGTGGCCTGTAATTTCACAGAGTGATTTCCTGTTTATAGAGGGACACCAGGCCCAGAGTGGAGGCTTGGTACGACCACAGGCTGTCTATGTGGATGCCCGTTTGTGGTTTACGGAGCCACTGACCATGCTTGTGTGTGTGTGTGTGTGTGTGTCAGCTTGCCGTGGCCTCCATTTCTGCCCCCGCCTCACTGAATTCTGTGCACTGGCTCAGATAATGAACAGTCCAACCCAAGGGGGACAATTAGCTTGTTAATGTCTGATCTGAGTGGAAAGCCTGTGGAGGAGTGAGCGCTGCCACGCTAAGGCCGCTGCAGCCTACGAGGCTGGCGCAGTGACACAGAAAGGATCAAACTTAAAACACAAGCCCTCTGTCTGACACCGCTGTGCGTCTCCGCCATGCGAGGAACACGAACCCCGCAATGCATTTGGGATTCGCCGTCTGAAGATTTTTTTATTTTTTTTTGCACAGTGCACCCCCACAGATTCCTACTGCTCTTAACACTCGAAGCCGGCAATTGCCTCGAGGAGTTGAATCCAGTACCTTTTGTCTGGAAACCCTCTTGACACACCAATCAGGCAAAGAGGCAGGGCAGACGCTGGGAATTTTAATCAGAAAGAGAATATTGAGTTTGTAGGATTTTGAAAATGTGCCTCTCAAACAAAATGCTGCCAAACCTCTTTTGATATGGAAAACTACTACTCCTCCTTCATGAATTAAATTATTTTTCCTGTCTGTACAGTTGAGTAGCCCGGGGCACTATGACCCTCATTACATGAGCTGTACATATTAGAGAAAAGCCTCCATGTCCCTTTATTTGCCTTTCATTTATTGTCTCCTGAGTCTGTACTGTACAGTGACTCCCTATCCGAGCAGACAGGGCGGTGCTCCGAGCTGACGGGGTGTTAAATAGGTTGTTAGGTGGTCTGGAGGTTATATAAGTACAACGATTGAGTGTAATTAATTGCTGTATAGTTCATGATGTTTATGTCAACCTATGTGATTTAAACCCCTACAGCAAAAAATGGGTCAAGACTTGCTCTGTTGTAAGTCAAAATCTTACCAGTCAAGTCAGAGATGTTGTAAAAATCTGGCTTGCTGTTTGATCTTAACAGCCGTCTGTGTTTCTGAACGCCTCCAGTTTTTCTACTTCAACAAGCTTTTAAAAAGTAATGAGATATTTGAAAATGTTTGTCACAATTTTTGTCGTTTTTGTTTTTGTTTATTTCATTTGATTGAAGTATATTGGAGGATCTTAATTTATATTTTCAGAGTAAATAACTTGCTACAGTATTAAAGGATGAATGCAGATTTTGTAGTTGAGCACATTTATAGGATCACACCAATTAAATGCATTCATCTACTAGAACTATATATTTAGAGGACTGATGCCTTCACAGAATATAGTCAAAACTCAGAGGTGATAAGATCTGAATGCAATATTACTTTACATCTGTCAGATTTTAAAACTGAAGGCAAACATGTTCAGCTTGTACATACTTAAAGGAGATGTATTTTACAATTGGAACATAGCAGCAAACAACTAAAGTTATAGTGGAGTAATGTCTACCTCAGCAGGGAGTGAAGTCACTGCGGTTCCCCCTCTGGAATACACAGTTAGCTCTGTCAGCACTTTGGCTTCAGTTTGCACTGTTAGCGCAGTTAGCTGTGAGCCGCAGGCTCAGCCGTCGCCATGTTGAGAGCCGTTGAGAGGCAATCAAAATGCTCCCAATCTCGGACCTTGCACCTTTAAACATGCATTAACTGACTGTGATGGTGGAAAAGAGTTGTAAACACAACACTGATATATTATCACCTTTTTAAGTTGATATGTCCAACATGACAAACGGTTGTTTATTTCTGCATCTTACAACATAAGTGCTTCTGGCCTCAAAGCAAATTCAACTCCAATAGTCACTACATTTTTAGCTCAGTTTTATTGATGACTCCAAATGAAGGAAATAACTGGCTCTTTAACTGCTAGATGCTCCACTTTGTTCACAAGCTAGCTGCTAGCTGCTTTGTCTGCTGTTTAGTGCTGGGCAGGTAGAACTTTTCTTTTTGTTGAAACAGCTGCCTACTGCATTAGTGCATTAGTGCGGTGAGACTGAAACAAAATGGCAACGTCGCAAGCTTTTAAAACCATAGAGCTGAGGTGAACTGCAGTCGGTTGATGTGTGAAGAGATCCCTTTCACATAGTCATTTGATCCATTGTTAATATAAAATATTGATTATAGCCACTTTAAATGCATTAGTCATTTACTGGCTTTAACGATGGGCAGTAAAAACTGGTTCGTCTTAGGCTACTCTCCCCATCTGTATGCTAATTAACTATTCCAGTCATATTACTCACATCACTTAGGTTAATGTAGAGCCATCAAAGTGGATATAGTAGGTAACTGTTTTCACGTACTGTTTATGGACCAGCTTGATGAAGAGAGGGAAATTCATGTATAAGCCATTTAAACATGCCTCCCAAATCTTGATTGTAAGCGTATAAGAAACATGTTCAGTTTCCCCACATTGAGTTTTGGGATTTATTTTACGAAGTTATATGCAATAAGACCATATCTCCCAGATTCTACTGTCCTGTAGTGTGTCTTTTTGATTGGGTTTGAAGATTTGATCCATTACTTTGCACCTGGTCCCTATTTATTGCTAAGGCTTTTGCCCTCTTATGAGCCTGTGAGCTTTCTGCAAGTCTCAGCTGAAGCTCTTTTTGCTTTTCCCTAACGGAGACTAAAGATTAAAGGTGACCGGTGCTTCTGCCGTCAGGGCCCCTATAGGCTCTTTCGCCTGAGGAACTCTGGCTGCCAGAGCAAGTAACATATTTTAAATCACTTCTTCTACTCTGCAATCTTTCATTTCTTGTTCCCTTTATTGGGTTTCTTGCCTTTTTACGGTTACTTATTTATTTATTTTTTCACATTTCTTACCAAATTTTTTGTTTTGAAAAGCATTATTCCATAGAATATCAGCATACATCAGTCCTCGCATATAATGTGTAATGCACAGTTATCGTTACGCACCATAAAAGCACAATGTGACGCACATTAACTTAATATTGGTTACAGGAGATTCAAGGGGTTTTATGATTTGGTTAAGGTGAGCAGAAGGCTGTTATGTATTTCAGTTCTGCTCTAGGAGCTACAGTATGTATGACGCTCCAGGTTGTGACACTCTGGAGTTACTGTCGGCTAGAGCATATGGCGGGCTCTTACTCTGTTTTGTGGACCCTTTAATTAGCGCAGCGGTCCAAATGAGGTTACTGCAGTGAAGGGAAGAAAAAATCCAAAGAAAAAGAGCAGGGGAGAGAGAAATAGTGTGTGAATTGGGGGTTGGGTATCCTGAGAGCACAAAATGTTATGTGATTCAGTGCTTGGTTATGTAAGAGATCAATAGTTTAACTGTAAGAGAACTCCAGTCCCCCCCCCCACACATCCGTATGCTCACATGCTAATCATTGTTCTCCTCTGCAGTTCACAGCTAATTGTTTCTCAGGAGAGGTGCCTGGCATCCTCTGCTGCTCCTGCTGTGGAAACAGAGATGGTGTTGCATGCCATGTTGTCAGACGCACACAGGAAGAACAGCGCTACTTCATTAGACAGGTTTCCCCCTGTGCTTTTGAACATTAAAGAGATGGGTCATGGTGAATTTTCTGAAGTGACCTTATGAAGTACAACTACAGGAATCGTGTCTACTCGGAGAATCACGTGTCATTTGCGCTCCTTTGAAAAAGAAAAAAATAATAATCAGAAACCAAAAGGGATACATTCATATTTAATACTTTTTTATTTTTTTTTCTTCATGATTGCCCTCCTTTTCCAGCGAGCAAGAAATATGTGGGGCAGCAGAGTGAAAGCAGATTTTCTTGCTCCCAGCAGGCAGCCGACACGACTCCTCATCGGTTTTGCTTTTTTCAGTTCGACATCGGCCCTGAGCTGGCGAGGCGGCAGGTCTTTAACGAGTCTTGGTTGGCCCTTTTTGGGCATGTTGCATAGAATGAAAGCCACCTTCAGCTGCTAATGTCTGTGGGAAGTTAAAATGAAATCAATCTAGAAGTTGAGTTGGAGTTAGAAATAAGTAAGCTTACCAGACCTCTAGGCTACGTTAGCTGCTGCTAGCATAACGCACCGGAGTCTGTCATCGAACTGCTGGTGGTCAAGTTGCATTGGGGGAGAACATGTGTGCAATTATAAAGACTGTCTCTGGGGGGAAAAGAAATCCTGAGTCTGACAATGTTTTAGGAGTGCAATGGTAAATCAGTGAAGTCTAATAATAATACATTTGAAAATCCCTTTTTACATTATTTTTGTGTTTAAAAAAAAGGGATGACTAATTGTGATTTGAGTTAATGGATCACCTGAAGTTACATCCAAAAGCTTCTAAAAAAAAATACTATCCAAGTTTTAAATGCTGTAAGGAACCCTAGCTGAGTACATGCAATGGAGAATTGGCATTTCACTTCAACTGAATGTCTATATACGTGTCAGAAAGCCAACATCATGCACTATGCAACTCTACATGACACCTGTCAAGACCGGGAAATGGCTGTTCTCTGTTTTCCAATTCCCCTGCTCCATCAGGATGGCCTTGTTCCTTTTTCTAACTGTAGAGAGACAGAAGGTCACAGCGTTTCCTTTTTTCCTTACAGCTCTCTTTTATTCTCACCCTCTTGTCTTATTTCTGCCCTTTTGCTCTCTCTTTAGCAGCAGCTTTCATCTCTTTCATTCCCTTTTATTTTTGTCTTATTTCCTAGCTTTTGCTCTCTGTTGCCTTTTGTCTCTTTTTGTTTTCCTCTCTCTCTCTCTCTCTCTCTCTCTCTCTGGCTCGCTTGGCTTCATCTCCTTCCTCTCAGCTCAGCTGCTCTGGGATTGTTTCTGATCATTCCACATCAAAATATCTTCTCCTTACTGTTGCCCTGCGTTCCCCTCATCTCGACCATGTAATATTGAAGTCAGAGGGGACAGGCCTGCTGTTTCAATGAGTGCTCGTTCGCGGCGGAGGAAAAAAAGACCGAGAGCAGGAGAGGGGAAAGCGATGTCACCCACAGCCGAGCCAGCGAGATGAATGCACTCTGACTAAATCTCCCCTTTAGCCACTTATTATTATTCAGGAAGTCCAAACCCTGCTCTACTGCAGCTCTGAAACTGCATATGAAATGTGAGGGATGCATTTGTAGACGGTCAACAAAAGCTGTTTAAGGCTGAGACTGAGAACAAGCTCAGACCTTTTTGATTGATTTGATTACTGCACAAATGCCATTAATGTAACCATGCCATTAATTACCAAATGTGAATGAGTCTTTTTTTTTTTTTTTTTTTGAGATTCCAAATTGGGCTCGGCCATTGAATTTCATGTTTCTACTTGACGGGTGACCAACTGTGTTTGGGAGTAAACAAACCACTCGCATTCAGCCATTATCAAGAACACAATAGAAGACTACCTGCTGGGTGAGAAAACAGACTTTTATATGGATCCCTCTGTAGTGCAGCCCACCAATGACTCCACATAGCAGCACATGTGCAATTAACGCAGGACAGATGGTCCAAGTTCACATCAAATCGCATTGCCCTCGAGGCCGCCATGGCTTCACCGTCGCTGATGCCTGGTTCGGTTTGACACGTTTGATCAGGTGACTCCATGCAAAGTGTATCCACTTTGAAATTGAAATGCATGCCAGAGAGTACTTACAGCACCCCTCTGTTTTGTAACACAGGTGGAGCCGCATTACAAAATCCATAATATTATATTACTCTCATACATTATGCATGCGACATGCCATTAGTGAAGACAGGTAGGGCTAGGGCCAGGGGGGGTTTTAATGAATTTTTCAAGTGATGATGGGAGGATTTGCATTCGCGGGAGGTTACGTTTAGTTTGTTCTGGAAAATTGGTTAAGATTAAGGTTCATGGTCATGGTGTGCCTGTACCAGCTAATACTGTTATAAAGAACAACAAGGAAAACATCAGGTCATGATATGTGTGCTGTGATCCTTGTGTTTGGATTAATTAATTAATCTCTGCAGTAATCCTGACCTTGTTAGGTTCATTTCCATGCCAATGAAAGATGTCATACTGATTACCGATTTAATACAAATATGACATGTTGTGACACACATTGCTTCACATTGTGTTTGACCAACATGCCATAATGTAGTCAAGCAACTTAAGATGCAAGACTAGAGTTGGAGAAGTTTAAAAGCTAATTTTAAACCAATAGAAAACTAAATCATCGTCTGACAATAGCCGGTGGGTCAGACTGCAAACGGAATCCAGAACGCTTCCAAACCAACATTTTGTCCTGTTGCCTATTAATGCAGATGTTTATAAAGATTATATTTTATTATATGATCATCGTAAGTTAGTAATAGTAGGAAATGAATGCCTGCGAAGCACCAAATTGGCATTTGAGATCTCCCATGAATAACTTGTTTTTTTACAAAAGTGCGTTATACCTTTTGACGTCTTCTGTATTGTCCATTTATCATTAGACAGTAAGACACCAGATCAGCATGACGTTTCTTTGTTGACCTTGGAAACAGTTGACAAAACAATCTCAATTTAAAGGTTCGAAATTCTAATTCAAAGCGAGAGAATGAATTCACACTCCCCGTGTGTGTGTGTGTGTGTGTGTGATATCATTATTATTTGATAGAGCTTTGTTGATTTCATTTACAAGTATGAACAAGGGAGAAAGTTTGAAAAGCTCTAAAGCTCTGATTTAATCAGAATAATAGGCTGTAATAACAGACCGCTGTGCAACTACATAGAAAACAAGTTCAATGGTTTATTAATGCAAATTTATTTCAAGACTAACTCTGCATGGTAAATATTTTATATTGCCCTGCCACTGGCAGCTGAACCAAAAACTTAATTACAGACTCTGTCAGTCACAGATTTGTTATACATGATAATAGTGTTGCCCGCTCCTTCCTCCAACATTGAAGAAGACATCAGAGGTTATAAACTGGTTTCTCCATTTGCTACAGACTGTTCATATTCCACCAGAGGCTCCAGTGTAAAATCACAGAATATTCATACCTCACCCTCTGCCCGTACAGCGTCAGTGCTGAGCCGCCGTGATTACAACCGAAGTGTTGCGATAATGACCTTGCTTCGTGTACTCAACAAAATATTAATTAGAGGTTGCTGTGTTTATGAGTCAGCGGTGGTCGTTATGCAACCAGAGCAGCCGACTCTTTGGATGTGAATTCACCAAAAAAATGTTGAGGTTGGCCTTTGTGTGAAGCTGCTGTTAGAGAAACCATTAGTCGTTTGTTTTCTTGACACATATTCATCAATAATGTAAAAGCTACGAGTTGAAAAATCAATACAGTAATAAAAGAAGTCTATTCATTGGCACTTTTAATAGCATTGCTTGTTCCGGGGACTCTATCATGCTGATGATGATTTCCTTCAGCACCTGCAGTCACAGAGGAAGCCGTTAGAGTAGATAGCATTATGAGCATCCTTTGCTAATGAACTGTTTCTAGTTCCCTAACCAAAGCCTGCAGTCCCTCTCTCGCTCCCTATCTTTTACTGCCCCTCCTTGTGCTTGACAGTCTGATTTGTATTCAGGTGGCTTCCTCTCCTCCCAGTGTGTGACTCTGCAGAGCGGGTGTCCGTGGCTGTGGCTCAGACAATGATAGGCCACTGATAAGCTGCCTCGCACAGACTGATAGATAGGCGCGGACGCCGTGTTTTCCACCGTGGAGAATGACAGGTTTTCAGCTGGTGTTTTGCAGTTATGGAAGGTCATTCAAATGCAGGGGGACATAAACTTGCAAATCCCCATGGATGTGCACTGTATGCAAACACACACACGGCTATGTGGTACGTGCTACCTTTTTTTTTTTTTTTACCATGAAATTGAGCTAAATCCACACACATGATAAACTTTATGGGTGTCAACTATTTATAGATGAAAATGTGGTCCTGTGTTAAAGTAATAGTTGATCATCTTCCAAATGAAATTATCGAGATTAGATGAGAAGATTGATGCCACTCTCATGTCTGTACGATTAACATGAAGCTCCAGCCAGCAAGCTTAGCATAAAGACTGGATACGGTCGCAAACAGCTAGCCTGACTGTCACAAATCTTCCTTTTTACACTTCAGTTTTTGTTGGATTCAAAATAAGACACTATAACGGGATATAATGTGTTATCCAGGGAGCGTTGGAGGTGTTTGTAGGCGGATTTTGGCTCGCTGTTTCCTCCTTTTTATCCAGTCTTCAAGCTAAGCTAACAGCTGCTAGTTGTCGCTTCATATTTATTGTACAGACGTGAGAGTGATATTGATCCTCTCATCTAACGCTCAAAAAGTGAATTAGCACATTTCCCAAAATGTTGAACTATTCCTTGTAGGCATGTGATGTGAACAAGCATTAACGGTATATAAAAAAAACATGACTTACTTAGATTTAGTGTAAGTCACTGTGTTTAAGGCCCTGCCTGCAGGTTCCAATCCTGTGGTTTGAATTTTGGTGGTGGGTCTATCCTTTTGTATACATTTAGATCACGGACTGTACCTTTTTTTAAACCGTGTCTTGCAGCACAGTGTTATCTTTTAACAGCTGTCGGACTTATGGACAGATCCCACAGGTCGAAGCGGTCCAGTATTCCTCAAGTGAACCGTTATGTATGCGATATTGTGCCTCCTGGCATCCGGCATGATACCAAGGCGATTATCTCCTGTAATCTTTAATAACGTCCCAGGGAGGAAGATAGACTTCAATAAGCTGCATCTGCTGTAACTTGCCCTGGCTGAACAAGGAAAGCGGAAGAGAGAGGGAGAGAGATATGTAGTGTTAGCATTGAGTTGCCTGTAGGTTTGGTGTGGCAATGAATCTTCTAACCTTTGTGTGCCTCTGTTGCTGCCGTTCATTTTGCAGATGAATAGAGTAGCAAAATCAGATTCTGTTCAACTGGTACAAAGCAGTGGCCTCACGGTCATTAAATGGTCCAAAATGTTCACGGTTTATCTTTTTAAAGGTAGATAAGGGTTAGGGTGAAATAATGCTCAGAATTTAATTTATTTTATTTTATCTTAATAAAGCAGTGTGGTCTGAATTGTAGCTTCAAAAAACAAACTAACTTTGTGACTTTGTTCGTAGGAGTAATGTTTGTGCCCAAGTTTCTTTAACGAATGAGGCCCCAGGGTGTGTCACTCCCTGCTGAGCTGCAACGTTAATGTCAGTGTGTGCATCTGGGTGTATAATTGAAAAATAACTTCATATAAATTAAGGGTGCCAAAGCAACAGCAATGTGATGTAAATAGAAACTGAAGGGAAATAAGAAATCGTGTTGCTGTTATAGTTGTTGTTGTTTATGTTGTTGTTTGAAACGGAACATATATTGTAACATTTTAGTTGGCTAAAAATGTATTATTCTGCCTTTGGTTGTACTTAGCTCCACCCTCTCTTATCAGTTGTGCTTCCAAAAATAAATAAAACATTGCGACTACCAAAATGCCAAATCAAGGCTTTAAAGCACTAACCAATGGGTGACATCATGGTGGCTACGTCCATTTCTTATACAGTTTATGGTTATAACCAACTGTACACTACCTGCCCTGCACCAAATGATGACAAAATGAACAATAACCGGGTGAATATGGTGGATAATTTAGCTGCTATGATACTTATGTCCCTCAGGAGTTGGTGGAGACCAAATCAAAGCTAAAAAGTGCAGCATTAGCGTTCATACGAGACAAATGTTGAATATTCACTCTGTGTGTGATGTGTTAATAGGCAACTCTTTGCTAACATGTTCACCCATAGGGTGATCATTTGTCAATGTTGTGTGTACAGATTTTTGCGCTGCCCCCAAGTCAAAAAATGTATCGATTGTAGCCCCAATTTCAATTGACCAGCATCCAACCACTATCCGGCTCCGCTCCATAGACTCTCATAGGCTTTTTGATGATTGTACAGTGAATAAAGCGCTTTACAGGGACAGTGTTGTTCCTTAAATTCATTGTCTTCTGTCTCAATCACCAGGTGATGTGTTGGTTTTACTTTTACACTGTAGTTTTTATCTTCATCTTTTTAACCTGTTTTTTGCTGCTGAATCAGTTTGATGCCCTGGATATATCCTTTAAACGCATACTGTAGACCTTTCTGTCTGCCGTTCTTCTTTGTTCTCCTTCCAAAAATGACAAATCTACTCAAGGAGTTAGTGACAGTGTGGGCGCCGTGGTAATTCTGACAACTTAACAGAGTCGCAGCAGAGGGTGGGACTCGGCAAAGGTTCAGTTGCTACCTTCATACAGAAACTTTGACTGATGCTGCCAGTCAAGATAATATAAGGGAATGACAGATGTGGCCTTTGAGCTGAGGAAGTAACCTGCAGGGTACTTATTTTCATTTTCCATTACTTTTCAGTATTATCACCGCCAGGCGTAAGCCTGGGGACAGATTATGTGTTTGGTCGTGTGTGTGTGCAACTTTGTGTTTATCAACGGCTAATTTTCACTGCAATATTTTGGGTGACCAGTTATGGCTGCGTGCTCAAGGACCCGTTGTGGTTGTGGAGACTCACACTTTGAAAAAACACCTTTTTATTACCTATTTTATACTGCCTCTGCCTGCTTCTTACTACTCTTAACGGGCCCCCTGGCTGCTAGTGATAACACGGCTGAGTGCATTGGGGCGACTGTGGCTCAGAGGTAGAGCGGGTCGTTTTTTGCAGTCTGAAGATTGGCGGTTCGATTCGGGATGTGAGTGGCTAGACAGCTTGACCAGTTTACCTTTCTGTTTTGGCATGAAGTGTACGATACAACAACTTTGAGCCCATTGCTTGTAAAACGTTACGTAGCGGCTTGTTTTTGAGTTTGAATGAAGTCTGTTTGACGCCGCTTTACAGCACTGGTTGTATTATTTCAATCATACGATACAGCTGTGGTCGTTGCAGGCACACCTGGCGGAGATCTGCACTCGACTGAGTGCACCTATCTAGTCTTTGTATGTTTGGACCTCAGATGGAAAAAGGGTTCGAGTTTGCGTGAGAACCTCCACATCAAAATGCATGTAAATACAGTATAGAAACTTGTTTGAGCATATTTTAGTCAAACTGGGAAGAAAGGCCACTGGGAGACATGACGTTTTCCGCCTGTGTGGAAATAGAATCGCCAACAATCAAGAACAAGCTCTTAAACTGACAGTATTGATCATGTTGTTAGCAGACGGGGAGGGGAAAGGGTGGCGTTTGCAAGTGATAGCGAGGTTTTCAGCCATGCTGATGGGCTCATGTTTTGCTGCCTGGGATCATGGATGAGGATTCATGGTGGCCATGGCTGCTCCATGTCCGCCGCGATTCCAGGAAGGATATTTATGTTGACAGCCTTCCTTCTCCCACCAAGCCCGGGAGGAGGATCACACAGCTTGTCACTCAGATTGATGTCGCCCCTAACGGCACGAGTTAAAAGGAAAAGAGAAGGTAATGAAGAGAGGATGGAGGATGGAGAATGCTCCCAGGGTTAGAGACGTAGAAAGGTAATCTCTCGCCGCTGCATCGTCGGTGTTCAATTCATCATATTGACATTCACAAACGTACACAAACCATACCGTATGTACTGGGAGTTGCACCCAGAGCAATGTTATGTAGAGCAAAGCTGCTCTATTCCTCATAGGATTTGTTGAATGTGTCTTTTGATGTGCAGCCTGTTCAAGAGAGGAGAGAAAAGCATGTAGGGAAGAGCTCGGTCTTACAATATGGATCAAATGAAAGGGGGGGGGGTTGTAATGTCATATTGTGTTACCTCATTGCATATTGTTGCAATATTTATTATTTGAGATATATGGTGAGATGGGCAGGTGCATTGAGTGGCGTAACTGTTATCCAGTCCCATCATCATCAGAATGGGTCGTTTGCCTTCGTACTGCAGGAGCGCTGTTCAACCATAACCAAGTACGAATTTTCCACCTCTGCGTGCTTTGATATCAGAAATGATTAGTTTTCATATTATGGCCCTGCATTGTGCAACAGGACATTTTTGTTACTCGGCAAGTGCCTCTACATACTAATGAGTGGAAATATAATCTAATTTCGACTGTCATTGACAGGACAGATTGTTCAAATGGAGTAATAACAATCTCCTCGTCCTCATTCTCACTTCTGTCCTTCCCTTGCTCTCTGCCTATATCTGCCCCATTCATTCCTTGAAGAATGCATTTGAAACCGTGCAAATGAGAACAAGTGAACAAATGAATGTTTCATGAATGCTTTTATGATGAGAAAATGCAAATGAGGATGAGTGAATGAATGTTTAATGAACGCTTGTTTAATGAAAAGGACTTATTAACTAGAACGCTGACTTAGCACTGCGCCACAGCCCAGGCCTACCACGCATGAAAGGATCACATTATATTTTGGCAAGGAGGTGATACAACACATTTAGATGAACAAGCGCCGCTAATCAGTCGGACCTGATTGACAGGACAGGGACATTGAATTAGCATTTAGCTGTCACTTTCCTGTGCCCGTCTCTTTGTTTTGGATAATACTGCACAAACACACGATCTGATTAAAAAGAATTGTTTTGGCCGTGCCAATCGAGCCACATTTTTGGCTTCTGTTGCTGAGCTTGGGACAGAGGCCTCACCCTTGAGGGGGATACATCACTCACTTCATTAGCTGTTGTTGTCATATTTCCCCACGTCTCACACAGATGGGATAATATAACAATGTTTAATTTCACTCTTATGTCCTCTGGAAGGTGCTTGGGAGAATGAGAAGTTACACACACACACACACACGCGTGCCTGTATGATGGATGTGTGTGAACGCCTTCAAATGAGTACAACCTTGGGTGTGAGTGTTTGTGTTTACCTCCGCTTGAAAGTACCTCTAATCGTAATGTTTAAAGCCATTTTGGTGCAACTTCTCTCTCTTTATGGGATCTTCCTGCTGCATCCATCACTCTCTTTAGGCTGGCCTCATCGCCGAGGTAAACCCAGAAGGAACGCTTGGTTGATACACTGGAGCTGACGAGGGTGTACTTTCTTTTTTTTTATGCCTCCGCGCCGGCGAAAGCTGTGGCCTGATGTTTTCGGGTTGTCCGTCTGTCCTTTTCTTGTGAATATCTCAGGAACGCCTTGAGGGAACGTCTTCATATTTGGCACAAATGTCCACTTGGACTCAATGTTGAACTGAGTAGATTTCAAGTGGCCATGGCTGAAAGCCATTGAGGCCTCTAATATCCATTATATGGATAAATACTTTGTAATGATGATACAACTCTTTAAATGAGTGATTCAAGTTATTTTTTTCTGTCTATTGAAATTTAAAAAACTATTTCATCCACAAGATGTTAGGGTCTCACTGCTTAGTTTCCCAATGTTCCTTCACAAGTCTGATTGTGATTTTTAAGCTGCATTAACACATTTCTTTTTGCCACTTGGGGGCAGCAAGCAGTATACACATGTATCCCCTTATTAAGTTGTTTTGGGGGAAATTGTTGGCAATCAATGTTTTATTGACGTTCACCAGCTAGACACTAACTTTAGTCCGTCTGCTGTTTGTTGCTGAGCAGATAGTGTACACTAGGTTTTTAGGGGTTTAAGATCACTGTCCTCCACTTTCGAAGTTGATGAGAGCGGTGACTAAATCAAAACATTAATAGTGTGGGCTCAAAATACAAAACAATTAGCTAAAATACAAAAAAGAAACTCATCATAGAGCTAAGGGGGACTGCTCTATTGGGTGATAATACTCTGTAATGTGAAAGGTGCTGCCCATAATGATGAACCCACAGTCATTTAATCCATTATTATCATAAGATATTGCTTTAAGAGACATTTTCTTTTCAGGAGATAAAAGTTTAATTTTAGAAATGATGAAACGGCTTGACTGTCCTTCAGGTCAGCCAACAAACGTAAAAAAAAACTCAATGTCTAATAGCAGGGTGGCACTGTTTTATAATCCCTGAATGAATTTAAACCTTTCAGCTTTAAATGGAACCATATTTTTCCAATAACCGTCATTATCTCTCATATTAGCTTAGTGGAGAGAACATGCCAAATGGCGAGGGCCCCTCTGTCTCCTATTTGACCTTCCTTACCCACACTCGCTGCATATGCGCTCTCTCTCTCTCTCTCTCCATCTCCCCTCTATCTACCCATCTCCTCTCTCTCCCCTGTTGCTACAGTTGCGTTAGGGGGAAATGGGGCTTAACAAAAATATTGTCAAACTGCCTGGAAAGCCGAGGGGAGGAAGCTGGGCGAGCATATCCAAATAGCCTCCATTTGAATTGCTAATTTGAGCTCCAAAAAAAAAAAAACAGTGTCGACAGAGCGGAGCATGGCGAGTAGGTCCTTAATAAAGCAACAGTCTTAACTCCTGGGTGAGGGGCTTCAGAGTGAGATCAAAGCGTTTTAAAAAAGGGCGAATTTAAGCTTCTTCAGGGGACCTTTCTCACCCATAGACAGACAGATACACACACACCTCTCTCGCTCGCTCTCTCTCGCTCTCTCTCGCTCTCTCTCACACAATTCTGTTTTAATTCTGTCCCTTCAGTCGCTAGCCTCCACAATCCCCTTTTAAGCTTTTGCATGAGAACCACTACTTCCTCAAAGAGCATGCAAATGTATGTGGGACAGAGGAAGAAGGCGAGCTTTGTTAGAGATTTCTAAATTGGGTTGCCTTTTTTGTGCAAATCCACTGATCTCTTTCAAATGAAGAGGGAAACATGTGCTTTTGTCCCACTAATGGGCTGTCCTCAAAGGGGGGGACCCACACATCAAAACGCACAGTTACACATGTGGAATAGGAGTCAGTCGCTGGAGGAGACACACAAACGCATGCGTGTCTTTACCTACATGTTTGCTTTACAAGTCATCCGTGCAGTTGTTTGAAGTGCTGACAAGTAATACACTGCTGTGTGTTGATATACAAAAAATAAGAACTCCTCAGGGTGTTTCATCTTTGAGGGTTAACTGGTAACATAACATTAAGCACAAAGGACCTTTGCTTTAGTTTACTGCAGTTAAATTGACTTAGCACACTCATTAAGAACAGTGGTTAAACTATTGACCTAAGTAGGACACCCTCTTCCAGCAAAACAGAAATGAGCATTTTCTATGGCTCCGGTATAAAAGTATTATAGTAACTCTCCACTGAGTACCTCTTCCACCGCTGGTACAGCAAGCTTGGTCCCATTGAACAGGATCAGTCAGGAATGACCAACTTTGGCTCTTAAATAATAAATGTGTTTGCCTTTTGTCTTATTGACATGAGGTTTAATCTTTCACACTAGTTATTCAAACTATTTGAATTGATGGCTACGTTGATGCACACCTCAGTGGTGTGATTGCTAGTTTTGTTCCTGGTCAAATGCGGGGTACCATAAAATATTAAAGATCCCCTCCAGACATGTTCTACAAAAACATTAAACATCCTCATTGAAAAATCCAGAATCTGAATGTCTTTGAAGATACTGAATCTGAATTTCTTTATCAATAAAATCATAACTCAGTTTTGACTTAAAAGCTGGAGGGCAGGACTTTTACATATAAATCAACGTCCATTTAATTCAAGCCCTTGAGTTCACACAATGCTGATGAAGCCTGTTGCTCTCTGTATTTTGTAGAATGTACCGGCGTTGTGTCTGTGGGGAGTTTCCCCCGCTGGCGCCCGCCGAAGTGATGCGTTCTACGTCATCCGGCAAGAGCTCAGCAGTGTGTAAAGGGGGAGAGAGACCACAGCGAAGGAGCAGCTCGGAGCATGGCGTCCAATCCTGAGAAGCGTCCAGGAAAAGTGTCTGCAGTGGATGCTCCAGATATACAAGAAACTTGGCGTTCAGAGGAAGGATTAGAGTAAAAAAAAGAAGGCGATTAACAGGCTAGTTTTAATCTGTATCACTTAACTAAAAGAAAAATATATGAGCAAGGGAAGTAAACACACACATCAGGTACTCTCTCAGTCCCGCAGTACTGTAGCTCATGTGATGTTTTCCAAACTGTCGAAAGAATCCTGTAAACTGGAGCGCAGCTCATCCAGGCGACGTGAAGCGTAATGTAGGTCAGATGCTTGAGCTGCAGTGCCGGTTCACAGGGATGACCCAGTAACGAGCCCTGTGTCCTGTTCTGCCGTCAGCCCAACCTCACCTGGCACCCGAGCTATAGGTTAGTCCCTCTGACTGTGTCGTACAGCGGCCAGAGGAGCGACGAGGCAGCAACGTCCAGCTGTCTGGTCATCTGCAGGATAAGCAGATGAAGACATCCAGGATGTCAGTGTGTCAACATCTGGATGTCAGTGTGTCAACATCTGGTTCTCAGTGTAGTGTCCTGAAAAAAACAACCAGTGGGCGTATTTATGCTTATTATAAGTAATGATACACAAGGAGGGGCGGGGACCACCATTGCCTTAAAAGTTAAAGCTAGTGACGAAAGTACATTTATCTGAAAAACACAGTGGTGTCAACTTAACATGTTTTCATAAGAATATGTGATAGCTGTTGTGATAAAAGCAGTAAGGGAGAAGATCACAACACAAATATATCGGGTAAAGTAATTTCCTGGGATGAGATTATGATTATAAAAAGCTTTTACTTTCATTGAATATACTGTCTGTGTTATAGGATATTAAGTGCAACCATGGTCTATATTTGCTGCACACGGGACAAAAATACACCGCCGATATGAGCCCCAAATCAAACCCAATGTCTTGAAAAAGGTCAACCTCTCTAAACATCACATCACCGTGAAAAGGTAAACGCGCGGGGGTTCATGTGTGTTTCACCATACATGTTTTTTCTCCTGTGGGAAATTGAATAAGCAGGTGGTACATTAAGCAGCTTATGTTTATTTTACGATGATCGCCCTCCCCCCTCTTCTTGCCTCTGTTCCTCGCTGCCACTTTTCTGACAGATGTCGAGCTGCTCCACCTTACTCCTGTACCTGCCTGCGAGGCTCTGTGTGTTTGTCGACTTAATGCTGGAGCAAGGCTCTAATCTGCCATTAAGACAGGGGGAGAGAGAGGCTTACTGGTGTTTCTCTTACAAATCCACTTCCAGGAAACCCCAGCAGAGATGCTGCACTGCATCCCGAAGGATTAGTGAGGGGCTATCACACGCCAGGAAGAGTGGAGAGGAGGGAGGGGGGGGGAATGAAAGGTCAAAAATATATAATGTGATGAGGGAAAGGTGAGGATAGAAATAGTTGAATTGATACAGGACTACAGAGACAGCCAAAGCACGGACGGGTGAGAAAATGAGTGTGTTCAAACATCGTATTACGAGGGAACGCACGAGAGACGGGTGAAAAGAAAAAAATGACACAGAAGATGAGAAAACAAGGACAAAAGGGAGAGCAGAAAGAGGTGGTGGTGCTGTGTGGGCGGTTGTAGAATGAGGGGTTGTGGGCTGTTGCATGTGATATCTGGTAGCCCCACGGCATTTACTTAATGTTATGTGCAAATATCAGTTACTGACAGGTCTCCGCTCTGCGTCTTAACCCCCATCAACCTGTTCAAATACACAGATTTACTCCTGCCTTCTCCCTTTCTTTGCTCACCCTTTGCTTTAATGATAGCCGGACTGTACGGCCCTCCTAGTGTCCACTATGATGCAGCCAAGGCATGACTAACACCTTTCTGAAGGCTGTCCATCTGTGGTGGGAGCACCGAGAGCCAGAGCAGGGGTCTGAAACGGAGCAGTCCTGACAGGCAGATGGCTCTGCTCCTCCGTGCCAGGGCTGTGCCCACTTCCCTCCACCCCCACAACTCACCCCTCTCTTGGATCAGCCCATCTGTGGATTGGCCTTGAGGGGAATGGATGTGGCCCACCTGGGCTGACAGGAGGGGGGGGGGGGGGGGGGGGGGGGGGGGGGCAGGCAGTGTCCATTTTGTTCTGAGTCAGTCCGAGGTCCTTCAGAGCCTAAAAAACACACTTAGCAAAAGGAGAAACCACCCACACTCATCCAAGAAGCTGCCCTTCTAAAGGTAAGTGAAAAGGTTTTTTTTCTTCTTCTTCTTCTCCACCAAACACTGCTGGCTTTCTGTGGGCAGTTGCCATGGCTACGATAAAGTAAGCGACCACCTGTGGGCTTGCTTCTGATGTAAAGGGGGAAAAAAGCCAAAAAAGAGAGAAATCAACAGACTGATAGACTGAGAGTGCCCTGGAATAAATCCAGCATTTCAAACCCCTCTGATGTTTCAGGACATTCACGCAGGCAAGATAAAAACATCTTGATTCAGCAGACACTAAAAGCCGTTGGATCAGTCGGATGGGGAGTCGGTCACAGTGGGGATGGGGAGTCGGTCACAGTGGGGATGGGGAGTCGGTCACAGTGGGGATGGGGAATCGGCCACAGTAGGCATGGGCAGCAGATTTTAGGGTCAGAGCAGCCTGAACCCCCCCTCCCAAAGCAACTCGCTCCACGGATTCCTCTCCTGCTGGACATCACATTTTCAGAGCTGCTGTCTAGGCAAAGAGCAGATTTGATTTCTCCACTGAACACAACTCAACCCTTGACCCCCCCCCCCTCAAAGCCCTGGTAGCCCCAAGTAGTTGCTATGGTTACTGTAAAGCGGGTGGTAGCAGTAGCTGCTGCAGCGCTGCAGGATGCAGAGCCGCTGGGAACATTATAGGAATAGATATAAATTTCTGCAAGCCCCTCGCAAAGTGTAATTGAATGTAGTCGGAGAAACCCGCCCCTGTCAATAAATTACCTGTTTATTTCTGGCCTTGAACAAGGTGACTGCGGTGTAATACATGCCAGCACACTGATGCTCTCGAGTCTCAAAAGAGGTGTTTAAAAACAGTCATGTCTGAGCACTCTCCAGTCCCGCGTGCGCGCGTGCGCACGTGCCTGTACTGTAGGTGTACGTACATGTGTCCAAGCGTGCGAGTATGTGTTGACTTGGTGCCAGTGGGTTCCTCGTGCCAGCGCCGCAGTCTGGTGAGGCAGAGCGGCATGTCAGCTGCACAGCTGCGCGCGGGCAGCTCCCATTGGTCGAGGTTAACGAGGTAGAGAGCACATCTGCATCGGAGCAGACCACGGATGAGTGACGCCACAGCAGAAGCTGTCATGTCGCTTCTCTCTCTCTCTCTGACTCGCCTGTATGTGTACAGATTTGCACGACTGTGGGTTTATTTTAATGTCTGGAAGAGTGTCAGTATGTCAGTAGAAAGGAAATATAATTTATTCTAGTACAGGATTGTTTGCACTAGGCTCCCAATGCATTTACTGCATGTGTGCATACAGTACCCAAGAATGTGTATTTAGGATATATAGTCATTTAAATGCAAATAATAGTCAAATTTGACCAAGAAGAAACGGCCATTTTTAAACCAAATTTTGCCTGGTTTGACAAAACAACTCCCAACTTAAGGTCCAAGCTTTTTCTGGGGCTTTCAACCATATCACATGGTCTTCATCTGTGAAAAAAGTTTGCTCAGTTGGCGTGAAGATGGATGAGTTGACATGTAAGCTACAGTAACCCTGAGCTAACCCTAACCCTAACCCTAACCCTAACCCTTTCTGGGGCTTTCAACCATATCACATGGTCTTCATCTGTGAATAGAGTTTGCTCAGTTGGCGTGAAGATGGATGAGTTGACATGTGAGCTACAGTAACCCTGAGCTAACCCTAACCCTAACCCCCTAACCCTAACCCAACCCTAACCCTAACCCCTAACCCTAACCCTAACCCTAACCCTGGCGATCGTGGCTATTACCCCCTTACCTAACCCTAACCCCTAACCCTAACCCTAACCCCTAACCCTAACCCTAACCCTAACCCCTAACCCTAACCCTAACCCTAACCCTAACCCTGGCGATCGTGGCTATTACCCCCTTACCTAACCCTAACCCTAACCCCTAACCCTAACCCTAACCCTAACCCTAACCCTAACCCTATTCCTAACCCTAACCCTAACCCTACCCTAACCCCAACCCTAACCCTAACCCTATTCCTAACCCTAACCCTAACCCTACCCTAACCCCAACCCTAACCCTAACCCTAACCCTAACCCTACCCTAACCCTAACCCTAGTTCAATGGGAGTCTATGGCAGCTATACCAAAGGAAACAGCTAAAGACACCAAACTTCATACACATGTGCTAGGGCATGCCAGAAATACACACACAACATTTCAGAAGGCTAGGACTAACTGTCAAAAAGTTATAGACGATCGCCGCTCGGCGATCGTGGCTATTACCCCCTTACCCAACCCTAACCCTAACCCAACCCTAACCCTAACCCCAACCCGAACCCTAACCCTAACCCTAACCCTACCCCAACCCTAACCCTAACCCCAACCCCAACCCTAACCCTAACCCTAACCCTAACCCTACCCTAACCCTAACCCTAACCCTAACCCTAACCCTAACCCTAGTTCAATGGGAGTCTATGGCAGCTATACCAAAGGAAACAGCTAAAGACACCAAACTTCATACACATGTGCTAGGGCATGCCAGAAATACACACACAACATTTCAGAAGGCTAGGACCAACTGTCAAAAAGTTATGAAAAATCCCGACACGTTAGCTCGAGTGCTCCAAAGGAGGATCTCCTCCACACATTCCATGTAATGTCTGCACTGCTTCCTCAACTTAAATTATGTAATAGTCAGTCAGTGAAACAAAACATATGAACATAAATGATGCAATGTTGCTCTACATCTGGGGTGGCCAACATGCAGCCTGCTGCTCATTTTTAAGTCAGTCATTTTTTTTATACATTAGAATATGGCTTGAGCATGAACGCGAACACTAGATGAGTTCAGTGAGATGATCTCTTTCTTAACCTCTTGGCACAGACAAAAATAATTCAAGGTGCATCTGTTTGAGAATCAAACTTTCGCAAACTTGGTTGCAGCCGTGCAAAAGCAACACATCCTGGGGAAAAACACCATCCGTAAACTGACTTGGCAGAGAAGTGAAGATACGCTTCCAGGCCTCTATTGTGGAAATATTGTCCTATATCTCACTACAAACAGTTCAGGACACTGAAAGACAGACGAGGAACGTTTCACATTGTGAACTTCATCTCAAAGAGATTTAATGCATGTTTATGCATGTGCTGTCCTTGGCCTCACCACGGTCTACTGCAAAGTATGAATGCGAGTGTACTCAGTCATGCGTAAATATGTCTTTGTGCTTAATGGTGTTGAGGTGCACGGTAGTATCTATCTAGGACAGTAGCATGTAGTGATTGTTGTTTACACTGCCTATTTACATTAGAAAGCCCCGTAACAATAGACGGTCTCAGCACGTAGATCCGATAGCCAGGGGTTTTAACGTTGAAGCCCACCGTCCTTATTGTCTGGCTCACCCGGGGAATGTAGAATTAACAGATTAGCCAACTGGAGGGGGGTAGAAGAAGAAGAAAAAGCGCCGGCATCTGCTGTTTGATTTAGAAAAGGAAAGACAGTGGTGATTGTTTGCGCAGGCGTGCATGAAATCATGTCTATTTGAGGACAATGACTGAAATCGTATGTCACAAGACCCGATGATTGTAAGCAGGCCTTTGATAATGTGCTTAAACAAATGTATCCCTTTCTGTCTACTTATATATATGTGTGTGTGTGTGTGTGTGTGTGTGGCCATGAGTCTATGAACTGAACTGTGTGTGGAGAGCGAGACGGAGAGAGATGAGAGGAGAAAGAGAGAGGGCAAATGTATTCCTCTTTACCTTGGATTCACTGGCTGAGTCACTGCAGATGGAGGGCATTTTTCATGCTGCATTGCTACACGCTTCTCTTTCCTGCGTTATTTTTTATGACGCTCTTCCCCAAGGATGTTGAAGTCTTAAGGAGGCCCCTGACTGGGATTAATATAACAGGCTGCCCATTACCGGCTGACATTTGAGTTCTTCTCCTATACCATTACGCATCTGCCTCATCCTTCATCGAGCAGGTTATGGCGACAGCCGCACGACACGCTACAGTACATGTGGAGGGATGGCAGTAAGCAGAATATTCAAACCTCCATCTGGCTCTTTCTCTATCTATTTTTCATTTTTACTCTCGTTGTCTTCTACCTATTGTTTCTCTTTCTGACGCTCCCTTCTTCCCTTCAGATCTCGTATCTCTCCTCCTGCTTCAAAGACACACATGTAGCATCTCTCTGAGTCTGGCTGATTCCTCATACACCTGCAATCGTTTCCTTTCCAAGTAGGTTGCAGATATTTTACTCGGCTGGCCGGCTTAGCTGATAATCATGCAATCCATCGTCAAAACCTCACTTGTTTGTGCGGAGAAAGTTTTCTTCTGTAATTATTGAGGGGATTCGCTGTTTGTTATGATTTAGAGTTGAGTTCTGAAGCGATGTATCACAGTAACGCCCCCCGTGGAACAAATCAAAACTGGGTCAGAGCCTCAAAATATCAGAAGAGAAGCCTTATTATCATTTCTGTGTATTGTCAAGCTTCATATTCTGCCAGATGGAAAGAAGCTCTCTAAACAAAAGGTTGGCACATTTAGGATGGAGATGAGGATACGGTGGGAGGAGAGGGAAACCCAGACTCTAGCTGCCAGAGAAGCAGGCTCTGTAGTGGTGTGCGGTTGTCCAAAGCAGCCTCTAGCTTCTAAATAACCCATAGTCAACATTTTTTTGGGGGATCTGTCTCCTGCATGACGATCAAAGCCTCCCATCTGGGCCTGCACCAGTTAAACTCCAAATTCTCTGGCGAATATCTCGGGGCAGCCCTGCACACGTGGAACAGCGAGTGGAAAGCCCGCTTGTGTGTCAGTGTGCCTCAATTTGCATCTTGCGTGCGTGGGTGCGTGTGTGTCATGTAAAATGTGTTTGGATGGTTAAATATATATGTCAGTTAGACACAGAGAGGTGTGCAGCAGCTGCACCCATCTGTCTGAGTGTGCACGGGGGTGTGATGATGCGAAGATGTGTATGTAGGTGCGCCTGTCAGGGCTGTGAAGGGGAGGTCTGAAGGCATTTGGATGCGCTTGATGGAAAATCAAATGCTCCCAGACTCCCTCCTCCTCCCTCGACTCCCCGTGTGGAGCTCCACTTTCCTGACGCAGTCCTGAAAGACCGACGCGGCATCTGGGTGCCGGGCCGCAAAATACACCCGTCTCAGCGCGTCATTTATCTAGGAGTGAGTCTTAACATCTTGTTTTCCTCACACACAAAAAAAGGGGAACCCATGTGGCAAGAAATGAGAAAATATGACTTGTTTACGAAGCTTGTTCACCCGTTAATGTCTTGAAATATGTCAGACTAATGCATTGATGTCAAGATAGACACAAAATGTTGATTTGCATTGGAAACAAGTGAAATAATATATATTCTATCAAGTAAAAAGATGATCAGACATGTCAAAAATACATATGAATACATAAATGAATAATATTGTGAATAGTTCAATGCTTAACTGCAGTGTATAAAGCAATTTGAGCATGCAAGTGCATACATTTAAATATTAAATTAATATTAAAATTTTGCGACATTTCCAGTTTTCTCATGTTTACATGATAATGATGTGGGTGTTACCATGAATATTCAGGTCAGTGATTGGTCCTGGATTTGTATCTGTGTGTTTTTGTGTGTGTGTAACATCAATGGAGCAACCGGCAGGGTTAGCAATGTGTTACCATCTTGGAATAATGCCTCACTACCGAGTCCAAATATTAGAAGCTTTTCCTGTTCTTCGTATTACTGTTTTTGCGTGAATGCAGTATCACTGTACACGAGTAGCTAAAGCATTTTAGCCTGCAAAAAAAAAAACATTAGCACTACCTAGACAACATGCTTCTATCTTTGATCACCCTTTTTTTTGTGTCATTTCCGGGCCTCCATACACTGAAGGTCTTGTCAAGATGGACACTTTGCTGTGCAGCAGTGACAGACTTGACATACAATTTGTGAGGTTTATTTCCAAAAGTGGAGAGGCATGGCTGAAGCTGGTTTCCCTCCTGTCCTGCATTCACTGTCTTCAATTTGTCCCTCTCTGATGCGTCGTCGCTTTAAAGAGCATCAGGGAAACCCATTTCTCTCTCTGCATTCATTTGACACTTGTGTTTGGGGATTTTACGCATTGAGATGTGCAACACACACCCACACACACGACAACACACTTGCACACACGGAGGCGCACCGTGTGAAACGCATCCGTACATATACACAAACACTCCCCCTCCATGCAGCGCAGTAAATACAATGATTGTATTTTTTGGCTCCATTTTCTCCAGGGTGGTGACAAGTCTTTTTTTCCACTCGCATGGTTGAAATGAAATCCAATTATATGTGTAATGGCTCTCCAACTCTTCTTTTGCTTTGAAGGAGTCAGCTTGCTTGAGTCACCACTGTTGGACCCAAATGTGCTCAGTAAATCAGTGATGCGCAAATGTGCAATGGAGACAGATGTGTGTGTGTGTGTGTGTGTGTGTGTGTGTGTGTGTGTGTGTGTGGTCCATGGATCTTTTTAGGCCGCTAATGTCGCTAATGTTTGGAAGTGACTCCCGTCGAACTTTGTTACTCTGCAAAGTGTGTCACATGTTACGACGATGCCTGTCTATTTGCATATTTTAATTAAATAGCTGGAATTTAGAATTAATCGCTTCCTAAATTCATAGGGTAATTATATGGTGTTTGTCCTTGACTTGGCAGCATCACCCGCCCATGAATAAATTCATCATAGTCTTGTGATGGCAGACAAAGTTACGCTGACACCTGCAAACTTTGTTTCCTCCACTTACCCCCCAATTAGCCTCTTTTACTTTCTTTCCTGACACAATAAATCACATACTGTCGCAGCGTCTTTGTCATCGGGCCCCTGTGACAATTTGATCACAGCGATGTGTGGGTGGAAAAGAGCGCGTACAATACGTGCTCGTGTGTGTGATGGGGTTTCTAAATACTCGGCGCACTCGCTACAATAAAGGGCCTCTTTGACAAACCGGACATGAGCGGGGTGTCGTTTGTTTCCATGGTACCCTGAAGAAGCTGCTGTGTGCTCAGAGTTGCTGATTGGGCAAAGACGGTGTCACCTCACTGTTTTCACATATGTGAGTATTCAGACTTACACATCCGGAGATTGGTGAATCTTCGGATGAGATTACTTTTCAGAAATTGAAATAGTTTACATGTGAACATATGCCGTCTACAATGTCTACGGCCCATCGACACAAGACAAACGGTTCAATAACTGTTCAATATTATGGAAATGTGCATGAGAATGAGAATATGGCACGAATGCAGGAGTGAAAAAAGATGCAAATGGCCCATGGAGTTTGCCAAATTGCTACAACCGGCTATAATCAAGATGTTCAGATAGCCCAAATAGCTGGCAGGAGATATCTGTACACTATCCGGCATCCAAAAAGTGTACAGATGCAATGTGACCACATTGTGTTTAGTGATTCTAATTAAAAATGCGAGCTCAGCAGATGGATAAAAATGCATCGCCTTTCCCCTACAAATATGAAAACTGGCACGGCTTTATTTCCTGTTTTTATGATTTAATGTCCTATGAGCTTCAACCGCGTGTATCTTTGATGCTGTGAATGGGCTGCACAATCATTTTAACCTGTTGGGGGGGGGGGGGAGTGCAAATTGTAGGAATGATGCATTCATTTGAGAAATGTTGCAGTCCCCTGCTGATGATTTTGAGATTCAAACATGACACTCAGGCACATTCAAGAAATCCAAGGTTAGTTAGAAGACACAGCAGCCTTGATTTTCTCTCTCTACCCAAACAGAAAGCAAAGCGGAGGTCCCATTTTCACAAATGAAAGCAGAGTGGCTGCTGCGTCAGAGTTTCCACGGTCTAATTATATCGAGTTTTATGAGCAAGATTTTCTTCCAGACCTTCATGACCTTGACAAGACTACGTCTTGGCTACATGAGATTAATGAGCTGGTGTTGTGGCTTTCAGACTCAAGACAAGACACGACAATGGCAGAGAGCATTACACACAAAGCTAGACTGTGGCACAATGCAAAGACTCATTTTAATACCAGAGTGAGCATCAGCACTGGCCCACAATCACAGCTTCGCAGCTTAGTGCAATTTGCCCTTTTTTTTTTTTTTACGTCTTTGATGCGTCAGTCGTTGCGAGGGGTGAGAGGCCTTTTTAACAGTTTTCATACTTATGCTGCTACAAGTTTCTCACTTGAAAGAATGTTTGCTAAATGTTAGCACGGCACGCGTGTGTGTGAATGACCTACACATGACGGTTAGCTTGTACGACCTGCTTATCTCCCTCAATAGAAGTGGGTGTATTACTTAGCCACAGGTGCTCGGCGCTCTGTCCCCTGAGGCCTCCAGACCGACTGGTGTCTGAGTACATTATGATTAGCCATGCTACAGGAAATGAAGAGGCCTGGATGAGATTGATAAAGGGACAGGAACTTTCCAGGCTGCGGGGGGGCGTGGGGGGGGGGGGGGGGGCAAGGGTCGCATGTCATTTATCGATGTCGGGCTTCTCCCCACTGTTCCTCTCTGAATGCTAATCGCACACACTGATACGACAATACGATTGGACTTAATTAAAACGGCTCATTAGCATAGAACTCGGTGTAGGTTGAGCACAATGCTGAGAAAACGTCCCTCTCTCCTGGAGAACAAGCTCATTCTGTGGCTGTTTTTCTTGCGTCCAGAATACAGCTGAATGGTCTAATCGGTGGTCAAGTCTTTAGCGAGCTACAAGCCCAGGAAACACCGTCGCAAGTCAGTGGCTGAGCAATGAGCTTTTTTTTTTTTGCCATTGAAGTACATTTTGAGTCGTGCTCTGTCATTGTAACCAGGAACTGTTATTGATCAGCTTTCAATCCAAGGCTCGGCGGGGGGGGGGGGGGGGGGGGGGCAGGGCATCCGTTGACCACCTCTCCTCTGGGAGATGACTAATCATTTGCCGGGGTGCAGCGATGAGAATTTTGACTGCGGTAATCTCTGGATTGAATGGAGATTAACCGCCATGTGGGGTGATGACTCCCCTCTTTGTCTTTTTTTTTTTTTTGTCTCGATGGGGATCTGCACGCCTTATCTTATCGCTCTGCCTCATTTCTCCGGGGCAGTTCTCCGCCGTTATCACCGCAGCTCCATCTACATGGAAATCAAAGCCTTTGCAGAAGTGGAATACGATTAGGGAGGGGGAGAAAAGTCTAATCTTCCCCCTCTTGATTTGTGCTAATAATGCACCGCAGCAACCTACGAAGAGCCTGAATAACAACACTCTGTTCTGTTATTGTAAAGGTGGATGGATGGATGAATGAACAAGGTGGCAAAAGAGCGATGTGTTCATGTGTAACTCATGAAACATTTCATCTGTGAAGCTTCTTTTTGTCTGTGGGCCTTGAAAATGAGGATTAACTCTCGCTTCACAGGACCCAGCTGCCTGATACTGACCTCCTTTGTTTTTTTAATGACCAAAGAGTTGTGTGTGTGCGTGTGTGTGTGTGTGTGTGTGTGTGTGTGTGTGTGTGTGTGTGGCCTGCTAAACGGAGGGCGGGTTACAGAGGGGATTAGAAGCCACACAGCAGCCTCCCTCCCCAGTAAACAAAAGTACATGGTACTGTACAGTGTGTGTGTGTGTGTGTACGTACATGTATAACATGCCACTGCTGGTGACACCAGACAAAAAGAGGAAGACTGAGTCCATCTGTGAAATCAGCGGGATTAAGCTGTGCTCAAACCAAGAGCTACACGTCAATCAACCGCTTAAGTGTATGTGAGTGCGTGTACTTCTGCCAGTGTGCTCTCGTCCGGCAGTGGGGGAGGGAGGACCCCAACACTGTTGTTTTCATTCGTAATCTGTGGGATGGAGTGACGCCAGCGATGCATCAATCACACTCAGCGGCTGAAACACAACAACAAAAAACATGAAAAGAAAAACTTTTTTTTTCCGTGGCGTGTGAACTCTTTTTGCACCAAAGCAAAGAATCAGATGTAACTGACATCTTGTTGTTATGTAGAATGTAAAACAATGCTTTTAAAAACAAGACTGTTGACATTTAAGATGTAACAAAAAATATTTCATGGTTCCTTTCATCTGCTGGAATGTGCCAGACAGTCTCATGCACGCCCCCACACATGGGTCACCCCCCCCCCTCCTACCGGGTGCTGTCTCTTTGAGAGGCTTGTTGTTGCGCTGTCAGGACCCCCGACTGTTTCCCCATAATGCACCAGCACTTCTGCATGGCACCCCGTGGGGGCCAGTCTGAAGCCACTGGTGTGCAGGCTGCAGCCATTCAAAAAAGGGTCAAGGCCGTACAGTAGGTGTGTGTGTGTGTGTGTGTGTGAGGGGGGGGGGGGCTTGACCTGGATGTAGTAGCCCCTTCTAGGTGGGGGGTCATTAAGCCCCCACGTGCCGTGTACCAGTGACTGAAGCTGACTCGCTCCCCTACACCTTTCACCCCGGCTGGAGGGGGGGGAATTGAAATCAATACAGCCTATGATGAGGCGACTGGAGTGGGACAGGGGTAGGGGTGGGGGGGGGGGGGGGGGGGGGAGTTGACTTGACGGATGGCTGGTTAAAGGGGATCAATTACCCTGATGGATTGCATTTTGGGGAATTCACAAATAAGACTGATCTCTGCTCCTTTAAGACCTATTGTCCTCTGCAGGAGAAGGAATGGACGGCAGACTACTCCGCTGTAGTTTGCATAATATCCTTCAAGGCTGGAATATCAGTCACTCACATCTTTGTTGTAGTGAGAAGTGGCAACTGGTCCCTCCTCCTCTCCCCAGCCCTTTTATTTTTCGAAAATGTTTAATCCCCTCCGTCCCCCTCCCCTCCACGCATTCTCCCTCTAACGGATCCCCTCTCTCTACATTATTCTCTGTGCATTTTAATTTATTTATTTTTTTCTGTCACCGGGGGCCCAGTTTCCCCGCCCACTCTCCTCATTTTCGCCCGAGTCTAGAATATAGTGGAGCCAAGAAATAGTTAATCTCTCCGGCTGCTGCTATGATTGGCCGCTGTATGCAGCCCTCAGCCTCCTTGAATGAGAAACAGGGGTAACCAGGCAACTTCAGAGCTGGAGAGAGGGGAGAAGAAGAAGAAGAAGAAAAAAACAAGAGCGAGCTTTACGGGATCTTAGATTTATGGAAGAATTGTGAATACACGTAAAGAGCGAGGCAATGTGATTTCACCTTGGAAATGGAATTAACAAATGGATTTTCTTAAACACGCTCTCTCTCTCCCTCTCTCTCCCTCATTGGGGGGGAACTAGAGCGCTCAAATGAAGGGGACACAGATGTGGATTAAAACGGATAAATGGGACACTCCGGAGAAACATCCACTGAGATAAGGTGAGTGGCATCTCAGTCCCGAGCTTCTCCATTAACGGGAGTGTTTAAAACTGTGAAACTGTAGAGCTGATTAAGGATGCGAGGCAGCTCCGCGACAAGTCAAGATTTATGGATAGGATGCGAAAATGGGTTGCGGAACAGTCCGCTGTGGATGACTGAGAAACAGTCTACATATGTGCTGGAAATGAAACGAACGAGGTCGGAAATTGAAACGAATGAGATCAGAAAAGAGCTCGTGAGGAAGATCATCGATGGTGCTTTGGTGGATTTGAATGTGGAGTCCTTTTTTTTAAAGCGCAAAACGCCGGTCGCCTGTCAAATAACCCCGCTGTCCCACATTGAATTGCGCATGAATTTGAAATGGACATCACGTTTTCAATTGATTACGATGCACGACTTCCATATGTAGGTTATGTTGGTTTATAAGACGCCAAGTAGCGGGAAAGGCTAAAAGCTTTTTTTTCCAGCCGCACGTCTGTGCCCCGTCCTCCCTCCCTCCCTCCACAAATATTCAAATGAAGAGATGTCCTGCCGCAACAGCAGTAAGTCATCTTCAAACGACTGCGTGTTAAACCGGCTCTGATGCCGAGTGAACGAGTGTATGATGACGCATATGTTGATACGTGTATCGATCGGTGCTCAGAAACGGTTAGAAAAAATGCTCAGCGGGCGGCATCGGGGGGATGAGTACCTGTGGATGGATGGCTGGATGGGAGCGCGCAGCGCAGCGGCACCGGTCTGACCGGCAGCCTCAAACCAGCATTAGGCCTGGAGAAGAGTGAGTCCTTTTGGGAATCATTCACGTTCATGGGTCACTTTGGGGGACGAAAAAAAAATAAAAAAAATCCTGCTAATTGCGGAACCGTAGTGGAGGGCGTCTGAAATGCGTCAGAGCGTGCAGTTGCGTACCCATGAGGTGGATTTCATTGGCCAATGATGATCTTTTTATTGCGTTGAATACGCTTGGATTCAACTTTTATCGTCGGTTATGGTTTTTGACCCTACAACCATATTGACTTTATAAGACTATACCAGGAGCCAATCAGCACTAAAGTATTCAAGACTCATTTCTCTTATTTCTCTTATTTGAGTATTGTTTTCTCAACAAAACTGAAAAAAAGAGATATGCTTTGCAAAAATACTTGTAAGACTAATCTTGAACCATTTCTTAAGTAATCTTTCAGGAGGGGCTGTTGGTGAAGTGTTTAACCCCTTCCTTCCATGACATTCAATGATTTGAACCTTTCAAAACTCAAATCCCCCCCCTGGGTAAAGCTGAATATAAGCCAACATGACCGGTTCAAATGCACAATTCAGTGCTGGACCATATGTCCATCATGATGCCCTGTGTTTGCTGCTTGAGTGCTCATGCAAGATGAAAAATGGCCTTATCTATTGCTGTGGAAAAGCAGTAAGAAAACAGCTAGCAGCTATAAAGCTGCTGGTAAAATAATGTCTCTTACATCTTGTTGGCTCAAATGACCACAAGTCGTGTTTATGTTGGGGCTCAGCGGGATGTAAGCAAAGGTCGGCATGTGTTTTGACACTGGTGCGAAAGTTCATGGCTGACTTCTGCCAATCGACCAAACTGCCTATAGTAATCTCCTTACAGAGGATGTTCTGCAACAGATCCTAAGCTGCACTCACTGGCTTGATTGTAGGACACATGTGTTGGGCACACACACATTCTCTCTCTCTCTCTCTCTCTCTCTCTCTCTCTCTCTCTCTCTCTCTCTCACACACACACACACACATACCGTACAATTTCCAGTTGTCATCCCAAGACAGTTCTCTGCAGCCCAGTGTGAGTTGTGGGGCTTAAGATGGAGCTGAACAAAACACTAGAGAGCATTAACTTCTCCAGTAAAGGCTTCTTTGTTGGGTCTCCCAGTGGAATCCAGACACTTAATTTAGCTCCTGACAGCAAAAGCAGCGAGTGGATATGTGAGCTATATCTTATCCGATTAAGACCATAATGCCTTTTCCCCTTTTGCAATTATTGTAGAATGGTGAACGTGGTTCGGTTACTTATTTTTCGTGTTATCCCAGCACAATTATAACAAAGAAGGGACAACATTTGGGCTGGTTGTAGTAACCCCATTTTTTTTTCTCCTCCCATTTGCCTTAGTGTTACCTCTTGCCTTTTGTTCGCATTGTTGTTTGCCTTCATATTGCAGTAGCATTACCTCAAATTGAACTCCCTACAGATTTCCCAAGTGCTCTGAGATAATGCATCTAACGAACAGGGCTTACGCTGACATCAGTGTAGCGTTGCAGCATTAGATACACGTTTGCTGGAGTGGCCTGAATCTTTCATAAAAGTAGTTTCACCGAGCTTGCCGCCTGTGTTCTCATTTTGCTGGTGGGCCTTCTTCACATCCAGTTTACTCATTAACGAAGATGTGGCCTCTGGCAGAGGCAGGTCAGAGGTGATCTTAGTTGAACAAAAGGGGGAGATTGCTCAGATAGCAGTGCATGTAGGACGCTGAATGGCGCACATGCTTCCATTGGGGGGTGTAATCAACATGACAGGTGCATCTGAAGTTGAGAGTGCAACGGGAGGGTGGTGGCAACTACATGTGTCGGAACGACAAGCTGTAAAAGTAGCTAAAGAAAAGGAACTCCGTCAGATCTCCCCAATGGGACGTTTAAAGGAACAGTTTGACATTTTTTGGAAATACTTTTATTCGTTGTCTTGTCAAGAGTTAGATAAAAAAAAAAAAGAATCCTGACAAAAATCAAAGTGTGGATACAACAGTTTGCTGTTTTATGGGGGTTGTGTGCCGGATTTTTATAGTCTCTGCTGAATGCCTTGCAACTGGTCCTGGCCAAGGAATACTGTAAAACAGTTGTTTTTTCATTTTAGTTTTTGTACAGATTAAACGATTTTGTTACCTTTTTGGACAGAGCCAGGCTAGCGGTTTCCTCCCGCTTCCAGTATTTATGCTAAGCTATGCTGTCCATTTTCTCCAGCTCCATATTTAGTGTAACGTCATGACAATGCTATCAATCTCCTCAAATGACTTCCAGCATGAAAGCGAATAAGCATATCTCAGAAAATAATATCGTACCTAAACATCTTCCAAGAAAATCATCCTGAAGAATAAAGTATTACGTTTGGACAGACCTCACACACGGCAAAACAAACTCTTTTTTCATAATAAGTGGTTGTGCGAAATATTAAACCTGAAATTGGAAAATGTTTAAATGAGCATTTCCTTTCCAATATGTTTAGGCTGGACCTGTTTCAGTAATACAATTGGAAATAGGCCCACACTTTTAAAAATGAATACAGCCCCCACAGAATAGAAGATATTATCTTGCACATTAAATTACCTTTTTCACATTATAATATGGCCGTAAATTGCAACTTCATATCTTGTTACATATGAATTCATTAAATTCTTTCCAATATCCATTCTTCGACAGAGTGGGACCACTCTGTTTACAAAAGCATTGAACCTCATCAGAGTAAACTTCAGGTCATTATTATTGAATTATATGTTGAAAGGATGAAAAATAATAAGAAAAGTGTAATTTATCTGAATAATAAGGTTCCTAATGGCACTCAAAACTAAATAAATGTTTCCATCAATTCATATCTACTTTAGTCAATTATAAATGTACATCGACTCGTGGTTTTCTCTTGTTGCACTGACCCTGTAGACTTGACAATGAGGCCGCGACCCCACCACTCTATGGAGTGTTACTGGAATCAAATGGGCCAGTGAATTGCCAGCCCGTCACACAATTATTTCCATTGTGTCGAGCCGGGTAGCTAGTAATCTTTGAGCCTTGACCTGTAACATCTGGTGAGTGAGTGAAGTGTTCAGTGTGAAGCCGGCAGTGGTCGGCCCGGCCTCCCACGTTGAGCCGGTGCAGCCGTCACTGCCCGATTCACTTCCAGAGGATTGGGCATCTTCAATGCATCAATGACACCAGCCATCACAAGGGACATGTAGCATGCCAAACCAGTGATTCATTAGGACTCAATTAGCTGGGAGGCATGGGGCGCCTTGCCATATGCCTCGAGGTTCTACCGCAATCTGTACCCACTCCCTACTACTGTACTCTCAACTGTCTTTGGCACCGCACGGTCTGTGCGTGTGTGTTATTGCACCAGTGCTGTACAGAACCAGCACACGATGCAACAGTCTGCTCCTTTTTTTCGCAGAGCCGTCGTCTTTGTACTATTAAAACAGGTCGGGAGTAGAGATTTAGCGTCTCCGTCTCCAGCATCCGTGCTGGAAATGAGTCACAATGACCTTCAGCTCAACTCATGTTGCGCCAGTTGGCTCCGTATGAAATGCTCATCCATCTACTGAAGTATGAGGCTGTGGAGCTCTAGATACTGTAAATCTAAGGAGGTAAGAACCCCCCCTCCCCCCCGCTCAATATCGACTTCGCCTCGCTTGCCAAGAGGCGGCGTGTGCTGCCGACAAGATCTATCCGCCCTCAAATCTAGTTTGTCTTCTTATCTGTGCCAAGGTAAAGGACCCTCTCACCCCATCCTCTGTGCCCCCGCCGCCCAATCAAACTCTTCCTCAACCCCAAATTAATGAAATTAGATTGGAGCAGAGAGCAGTCTTAAAGAGAAGGGCAATGAACACGCTGATCTCCAGATATGTGATGTGATGTGACATATGCACACACACACACGCATGTAAGCTGACATGTGATATGATTGTGTTAATAATTGACATTACAGTTTTTAAAAGCCGATGCTGCTAATTTGCTGTCAAAATCTCTACGGAGTTGCAGAGGACTGTTGGCCTAAAACACACCTCCCTCACCTGCATTGTTAGATCAGAAGGTATTGGGATAGCTTAGCTATATTATCCAAAATCTAATTTGATTGGATGAATGTATCTGTGCAACAGAGGTCAGGATGAGTCATCAGAAACATTGAACGGTTAAACAGGAAGCTTAAAGAAAGAGATTTTTTATTTTAAGAGATATTTATAAGTGGGAACACATGCCAAGACATAACCTGTAACTCAGGAACAAACATATTGATGATAATTAATGTTCAGCGCATCCCACAAATTTGCAGAGGGAATAAATTGCTTTTTTTGAGTTAATGTTGAATTTTCCAGAAACGTGTCTCTTCCCCAATTTTGAGTGACTTGAAAAATAATGTAATTATAGTCGGGGAGGAATCTTGTATCAGCTGTTGACAGCAGGAGTTCAAGACATGGAAAAAGCAAAGCATGTTTTTGCAAATTAACAGCGTAACTTTTCAATAATGCCAGAGGAGCCAGAGGAAAAAAATAAAATCGACTCAAGTTGGAGCAGCTCTGCCCCAGTTGTAGGCACGTGCAGCCACCCAACTGCACTCCTCCAGCGTTTTTCACCGCATTACCCAGAAACGCTGCGTTCACGTGACCCAGTTTATCAGCCTCTCCTCCCCATTCATCTGCTCTCACAGATGCACTACGGGAAGGCTCCGTAAGCAGCAGAGCATTCATCACCTCTGAGTGGTGAGGCCCTTTTCGGTTTCTACAACCCTATTCCCCACAGGCGGGACGGCAGCTCCATATGTGGCTGATGATTATAATAGTGTGGCAGTCTGGCAGCAGCAGGCATTACAGTAGCTGAGATGCATTTGTGCGTGCATTTGTGTTTGTGTTCTATAAAATATGTAATCAAATATAAGCTTAGCAGGTTTTTTTTTTTCCCACTGACAGTCAATTCAAATATTGTATCTGCCACATCTCCTTACTGCAGTGCTTTTTCAACCCCCTGGAGGTAATTGAGAGGTTTAGTTCAGCCTAGAGGAGCTATCAAACTCAATTCTCATGTGATTTCATATCCCCTGATTCATGTTTTTTCTTACTGAGCACAGCGCATTCCCCCTGTTTGGATCATTTACAGTTTTCAGTAATCAAGCATTAAATGACAGCAACATGTTTATTCAATCGCACACAACCGAAGCATCTCTTCAATGAAACTGTTTAAAGGGGGGGGCGTTGATTAAACTTTATGGGCATTTCGACAGTGGTGTGTGTGTGTGTGGTGTTTCTGATATTTAGTCTTGATATAAAAGAAACTCCTGTCAGAGTAATGCAATACAATTCAACAGTACCACAAAACTGCAGCCTCTGAAATAGCCATACAGTAATTGAATCAACACCTTTTATAACCTTCATGGCGGTAGGATTTATTTCAGGACTGTTGTAATAGACTGCACTAGTTTTAGCTGTGTGTGCAGGATAAACTGACATCTGAGTGCATAATGACTTAGATTACCAGTAGGTTGTCTGTTGGCATCTGTACTTTCATGTGGCCATCAGCAGAAAAGTCCATTATCTTTCACTATTCGATGCATCTTTCAGTTACTACACTGTAGAGATGTAGGAAAACATAAAAAGTATGACAAATTACTGTTTTGTAGCATTTACTGATATCCCAAACCTCCCTCTAGCTACAAACTGCAGACATCTCACTCTTATCCATTATAAGGAAACACGTTTTAATGAACATATGTGCCGAATCACAAAATATCCAAACGGAACATGGTGCAAAAAATAGTATCTTGATTTGAAGCAGAAGACACCATAGCCTTTCCATAGCCTTAACCCAATTGCTTTTGTTGTCGTAACACGACTTGTGTGCGATACAAAACCATTAGACATCCGTCATTCGAAAAAAAAAAGCATCGTCTCTGAATATAGTCCAAGCAGCCTCACAGCCACAGGAGTATAAATCAGGCATTAGATCGACCGTTATAGAGGAAATCACACATTTATGGATTTGGATTGCTAATGCATTATTATTATCCTCATTATAAGAAAGGGTGACATGGAGGCCGTATTTAGCTCTGTGACAATCAACTAAATTGTAGAATCTGACATGTAAATAAAATGTAAAATCAATGTTTCACTCTTTAATGGCTGCTGACATTTGGTTTTCCCGAATGTCTGCCTAGGCTGAGTAATTGCAATTGCTTGCTACCCTTTTTTTTAACGAAATGGGGATCTCTCTTGCGGTGATCTCTGCAGGGAACATATTCTATATTTTTTGATGTGGAGCTGCACTGAGCGACAAGCATCTGGCACAGCAACAGCGGTCAGCATGGCGCCTTCTGACGAGACCCTTTAGATCACTTCTCATCAGAGCGTCACAGTTGGAGGCTACCCTGATGTTTTGCTCTAATCAGCCATCAAGTGTCATATTCAGAAGGCTTCACTCAGGCTTGTACCCGGCCTCTGCTCTGGGTTTACACAACACGTTAACAACTGAAGAAGCGTCGCCTCGGAGAGGAGACGGCGGCGGCGGCGCTGCTTGTGTATGTTCGCGATCTGTGTGAGATCTTGACCTTGGGGTGCCATTGTAACGGGAGGCAGTGGAATATTTCACTTATCATTAGTGGCATGATTAGCTGCCAATGGGCTGTGCCTGGCGTGGTTTTAATCCTCCCAGTCTCCGGAGTGCGATAACATATGAGATGACAACAGTTTCACACCCGGCTTCCCACCTCCCGTGGTTCCATACGTCTCAGCAGCCTAATCACTCATGAGAGATTAATGAGACGACGAGGTGTGGTGGGAGATGCACTAATTACGCCAGCACCTACCATATTGTAGTCAGGGGAATAGACAGTTAATGTGTTTGTGTGTAAGCTTCTTTTAAAGTACACTTTTTCAAGATACTTGTTACTTTGCAGTGGGAGAAGTTAAGCTACAACAAAGGCGCCCTTAAAAGAAAAGAAGAAGTAAGAAGTACTTTGTGGAAATGATAACTACAGTACAGCTGCAAAAACAAAATGACATCACTTTAAAATATCACTAATTGGGATGTTAACAGGAGTTGTAGTTTAAATTATTCCCGTGCTTTAAATAGCTCCTACAGCTGCCAGCAAGAAACTAGTAGTATCATGAAAGTAAACCATGCGTTATCACAGGAAGACGTGTTACACATGCTAACTTTCCTCTGTATGTAATGTCAGTCATTCCTTTATTTTCTCTCAGGCGTATTTCTGCCAGACGCAGCATTGTGAAAGGAAACCCTAACTAACTGTGGAGTTTTCTTAGCTGTTGAAAAAGATAGATGGGGGGGATTTGTGACATCTGAATTGTGTACATCCTTGACAAATGAATGACAGACGATGCAGATATTCCCCCTTTTCTCTGATACACAAGCAAGTGTGGCCCTTTGTACTGTACTCAACAGCTTTATTAAAATCCCCAACGGACCCTTCTCTTGACATAGAAAGAAAAATGCAACATCCTCCCCTCTAATACCATAAAACAATGTAACGGTGTTGAATTGGTACAATTTGTTTAATCATATTAACCTGAAGTGGCTATAAGTTACATTTTCTAATAACAATGTAACAAATCATGTGAAAATAATGTGACCGTGTGAAAGAGATCACTCCTACGAAACTAAAGATAATTATCAGCGGAATCTGCAGTTTTACTCAAAACACCCTCCCCTGCTCCTCCAAATAAATCAGACTACTTTCGCTTCATCAAAAAGAAAAACTATATAACCCATACATTTTTTTTAAACCCCCTCTTCGTCTCTAATAATCTTCGTACAGTCTCTTAGTAGGCTCAAAATGACAACAGAAATTAGGAACCAAATACTAAAGTGTGACTTTAGTTAGTCCAGAATATGTCTCACTGCTTTTTCATTTACATTAAGTGGAACTACTGCATGTGAGGTATGTCACACCATGACAACATCAATAAGACGGTGTGAAAAGTAAGTTGAAAAACAAAAAGGTTCCTTTTTTTTTTTTGTAGAAGCTGTCCGGTGCTTCCCTTCAGCTTCATTAATGCTGTCTGGCAGACTGCAGGTAATGTTTTTGTGCTCAGTGTTTTTGATCATGGCAACTTTCATCTCAGCTACACTGAATCTCTGTTGCGTTTGATAGTCATATTGCCTGTCCACAGTGCTGCTGAATCAAATGTCTGTCTGTTAAGACATGAAGACAGTCAAAACAACAAACAATGAAAAAATGTTTTCACAGTCGAGTTTCATAAAGAGGATTCGTGCGTATCTTAATTATATCCATGACCCATGTGCAATTAAAGAGGATACCTTTTGGCTGTTTGTTTAGTACAAAGGGAACACAGAGGGAGGGAAAGACCCTAATTGTCTCATTAATTACTCTCCGTGTGAAATAATGACCAAACCAAGGTATCCACAGTTCTTTTGTAACTCACAAAAGAAGGCAGGGGTGGGGGTGGCAGCAAAATAACACATGCTTCAACCTCTTTTCACAAACAGGCATTATGTTGGAAGTGAGGGAGACAAAGAAAAAGAGGGCAGGGGAGAACAGCAGTGGGAGGGAGATGAAAAAAAGATATAAAAAGATGAAATTGAAAGAGTAGAAAAAAAGGCTGTGGAGATTAAAAATTATAAATACTGAGCAAATCAAAATGAGAGGCAGAAGGAGAAAAGACACAGTGTTTGTCCAGGCCTTCTGGAGCCTGTCCAGTTCTCTCTCCCACCGAACGTGGTAAATAGCCTGTTTTAACACACTGGTCAGACACTGAGACACAGCACAACAACAAACCAAATCAACAGTGAATTAAAGACTCCCCGGGGAAGCCACAGCGTAACATTGGAGGAAGTGTTTTGGAGAGACAGATCCACCAATTAACTGTAGTGAGAGGGGTCCAAGAGTCTCACACCGGCTATGTTCCCAGACCCGCTGAGTGTGGTGAGTGGAATTAGATGAATAGAAGAAGGAAATGTATCTTGTTTTCATGCTATTGTTTACTGTCACCATAGGGAGCTAGTGACACTTTATTAGCCTGAATATGTCTGTTATAGAGGCGGAAGCAGCCTCAGAAATGCAAACTTTCAAAATAAACCCCATTAATATTTGCGTCTTGAGACCTCTGCTGTGCGAGTATAAGGGTGTTTGTTAATTTATGTCATGCCTCAGACTTGAAGAGACCACCCCCCCCCCTCACACACACAAACAAACACACACACCCATCCTCTCCTCCCTCTTCATCCATCTAAATTGGGCCCAGTTATCCTGCAGCTGAGCTGGTAAAAAGGATAATGCAGGAGCACTTCAGAGGGCAGCTCCTCACTGCCCTCTGTGTAGCTGTGCCCAGCCATGTTGGAGCCACGCCTAACTGAATGCACAGCTCCAAGGCCTGTGCTGACATAAATCTGCACCGCAAAGCAACTGTGTGGCAGCGCTTATTTAGTTTACCAGCTGTAGCCGCTGAACCCGAAGCGATGAGGCCTCTATTTCCACCAGAAAGTGAATGAGAGCGCTTCAAATGCATGCCCAAACTGAATTTTATTTTTTTGGTATGTATTTTTCTTCCCTCCCCTTTGCCTCCGCTCGCACACTTGACTGTTCTGTCGTCGGAGGCCCTCCATCTTGTCAGAATGAGGTGAACTAATGGGCCGTGGCTGAACAGCCTGAGCTCAGAGGCTATCAGTTCCCCCTGGAAGGCCAGCAGGGCGGAGGAGGAGAAGAAAGGAGAGGTCCTTCTCCTTCTTTCGCTACAATATTTCAGCTTTCCCTCAGATAAATCAAAAATAAATAGTTTAGTTTATGGTACGATGTCAATACAGAGTAGTTGTCCACATTTCTTCTGCTTATTTTACGTCAATTTTATTCACATGTGTGCGAGAAGAAAGCTTGGTAATTTACTCGATGTCATCCGGGCAGCAACCGCTGGTTCTGAGAAGTGAAGCCAATGCTGAAGTGCCTTAAACTGGTATTCTTTCTAATGGCCATCAGGGGGCGACTCTTCTGGTTGCAAAAATAAAGTCTGATTGTAAAGAAGTCTGTGAGAAAGTGACCCTTCTTCTCACTTGATTTATAACCTCAGTAAATATTGTAAACATGAGTTTATGGTCTCAATGCAGCATGATGTTCATTTAGTAAAATAGACGATAAGCAGGGTATGCTTTAGGGCGTGACTACCTTGTGATTGACAGGTAGCTACCACGACGTTGTCCGTTCTGGGAGTTGTCCGTGTTTTCGTCCACAGCTTTAACACTTTAACACTTTCACAGTGTGTTTTCAGTTCATGAAAATGAATTGTAACTGTTTTGGTAGCCTAAAATGTCTTATTCAACGTTCGGCAGTACTTTGCTCGTCGTTTCACTTCGGGTTGCAAAAAGCCAATGGTGAAATGTAGTGCAAACATTCACGGTTCCCAGATGATGAATTCTACTGACTTTGGTGATCCCCTGTTTTTTCATGTAGCACCACCATGAGGTTGACATTTGTTTTGAGTGAAATGTCTTTTGTTAAAAATGTGTTAAACACAGTCATGTCAAGTGTTATTTTAGCGCCATCATCAGGCAAACATTTTAATGTGTGTAATACGTTGTTTATGATTTAAAAACGATGACATTCTGGACCCTATCCTACCAAGGACTTTTTTTTGGCTTATTCTCGAAAATACTATACCCATACTCAAAGGGGCCTTACTCTCTAACTACAAGGTCTATTTGAAAAATGTCAATGGATTTATAACACTGAGAAGAGTTTGCTCATATGAATTGTGTACATATTGTGTATATGTTACTGGTTAATAGCTGATGAAGATGGAACACAGCTCCACTTGTCAAAAATGTCAACTTCGTATGGTGAAAAAGCACTATTATTCATAATACTATATTAAATGAGGCTCAGTAAAGCCTATACACCACCCACAATCATAGCAAACGACAGCATTAGTCACCCACAAAAGAATTGGAGTGAATAGAGTGAAGTATGCCAGAGTTAGAGACATAAACGTTACGAGAGGTCACGAGAGGTCGTCATGTGAGAAACAGCCTCTCCAGCTGTTCCATTGTACTTTTACAACCTAAATAACTATATATTTAACTTCCTTTATCCTTCTACATGCACAATCTATCACATACAGCAGTTAGAAATCATTTTGGAGAGCTGGAACCGTCTCCAAAGCCTCTCCAGGCCGGCGAGCTACGGGAGAATTGCGCCATAGCGGTTGTGTATTGGGCCGTTGTAGAGCCCCTGGTTGGTCAATTTCTTCATACGAAACGTCTATGCACGTGTCTGGATGTGGCCAATGGACTGGCGTTAACAGATTTTCCAGGAAGTCTTTAGTTTTCCGCGCCAGACTGGCTTGTGTGCAAAGTGGTCCCCCGAGCTTATTTGACCCCCCTTCCTTTTTTCACAACTTTATTAGAAAGGAAATTAATAGCAGGAGCCGAATCCGTGGTCAAAAAGGAAATATGAGGACAACTTTTATGATTTTTCTTCAAAATTGTGAGTACCAACCCAGAATTCTTCGGCAGTGTGATGGCTGCTCGGGGGTGCTATTCCCCGGGTAACTTTTGAAGTGTTTACCACAGAGAAAATCCCGAAATGTACATTCGAAGCGTGGTTGGATGCTATTGTTGCGAAGTATGTAGCTTTAGCGTGGACGGTTGAGGAACGTCTTTTGAGGGACTATTTCTGATGCGTGTCTCGGGCAAATGAACGCGAAAAAGTGACGATATTTAGCACGAGGCTAGCAATGTTGTGGTAGATAGTGTTTTATTGTGTTTTGAGTGTGTAAAGTGTTACACATGCTTTGGTTCATGAGAAATTCTTCGTTCAAACGGTATGCTGCATGGTTGTGGAAATATTATATTTGTTACTGAAAATTGCATTCTGCGGTTCTGCTTGGTACTGTTCGGAACCCAGCTGGGGCGGTTTCGGGCCCAGAAGGTGTTAAATAGCAAATGTTATCATGCCACACTCTAAAGGTGCATTGTATAAGAAATGGCTAGTATTTTAGATTAAAACGTTCAAAAAATGACATTACATTATCAACATGTGTCTCATGTTTATGAGTCTTATTCCTGTTGCTGCCGTTAAACAGGTTAGACCCAGCAGCAGCCCTCTGGCCTCTAGCCCGCTGTCAATCCTGGGGTTTCCGGTGGCTAAATTTGAGTTGCTACAGCCGCTAACTGAAGGTCCGTCTGCCGTAGCTGCCGCCCGCTTACAGTATTTTTAAAACTCAGATGGTAAATATAGTAGACATTATACATTAATGCTTAACATCAGCATGTTAGCATTGTCAACATGCTCACGTTAGCATGTTTGTGTTAGCATTTAGCTCAAAGCACCGCTGTGCCTAAGTACAGCCTCGCAGAGCTGCTAGCATGGTAGACTCTTAGTCTTGTTGTTGACATATTTTTCTGTGTCTCAGTGACCTTATAGCTCGCTATGACTGTGTATTATGATTAACCCACTGAATCATAGGGTCAGAAGTGTTAATAGATTGCAGCGTTGCCCCAAAGTCCCATATGCCAGTCAACTGCTCGTTAGTCAGGAGTCTGATTAATCCAGAAAAGGCAAATTAAATGTATCCTAGTTACATGGGCTATTAGCCACTTGTAAGGCCACATAAGACAACCTTATTGTTTATGTGAGGCTGCGATAAGAGCTATAATAGAATAATATGTCAAGCCCTGGAATGCTAAACACAACAGTACAGAATAAAGTCTTCAGGTATAGAGAGGACATAGCAGCAGTTGGCCGGCCATCGCTGCCATAGGTGACACAAGGCAACACAGCAGGGCTATTCAGAGGAGCTTTGCTAGGCCAAGTTGTGACAGTTGTGTCCCACTCCATAAGCTGGGGGGCATTTTGTAACAAAGATGACCAGCGCGAGGTGCCAAAGCCGGTCTGTCGAACAAACGCACCACTACCTCCCCCCCAGCCATGCCAACCTGGGCCAGGAAGAGATGGAGCTGGTCCGGGGGCCTCCCCGCTCCTTAGCAGTCACATGCAAACCGGAGAGCACAGCCTGCTCCTTCCGTCGGGACTACAGTGAATGGAGGTGTAATTGGCCATATCCAGTGATAGATGGCTGTTCAACCTTTGTTGCTCATCGGTGGCAGGATGCAAGGAGGCTTGTCTCACAATATGAGGTTGATTGTGCAGTCTATTAAACACCGGTCTCAGGAGGAAATGTGACTTACAAGAATGCCGGAGCTTAAAAAAAATCTCGAGAATGATCTGATTTATAAAAAAAATTAACTTGTGTTCAGTGATTGCCCATTATAGTTTGGAGACGATAACTGAAAAGCTGATCAAAATGAATGCGTCATTTTCATCCATTGAGGCAACTAGGAAGAAAGAACTCAATAGAATTGTAGTAAATTACAACTCTTTGTCTCTCTGCAACATAAATCAAAATTATAGTTTTCATTTCATTGTAACCAAATTATAAAGACAAGCAGATCCCCCCTTTCTATATGCATTAATTACATACTTACAAAGAGCTTTTTTTTTTACTGACCTGTACTTCAACTCACTAAAAGTTACAGGCATCTTTCTGACAAACATCAAAACAACAAAGAAAGTATTGTGTTTCTTCATGAAATACATTCAGATCACATCTCATCCCACTGAAGCTGCATGACAAGAGATACCTGCATGTTGCCCAGGGGGTCTAGTTTGCCTTGAGAAGGTATACACTCGAATCCTGTCCTGAAAAATCAATTGCTTGCATGATTGATGTGCTTAATGTTAAGGAAGAGAGAGTTGCCATACATCAGGCTTTCACACAGCATGCCTGTTTTTGTTCAATAAGGCGGTTACGGGCTAAAGAGTCTGACGCAAACGGGAAACAAACATCTCAAGAGATGATTTGTGAAATGCTGGCAGACGGAGACAAAGACAGCGGCAGGGTGATGGAAGGAAATAACGAAATGCAAGCAGAAGGAAGTTCTTCTTTGCACTTGAGAGATGTAGTACTAAAATGAGCAAATTAATAAATAAAGTGTGGCTTTTGTCAAGGGTTTTTGACATCCCCTAACAGTTGAGAGTAGCTGGAGAAACGTGTGATGCTCGTTAACTCTGACCCAAATCATAAGAGACACTGGGAGCTGTTAAAACACAGAGCAGATTGGGGAGTCTGGGTGACCTAGATAGCATTGGTTTTGACAAGCAGCCGTACATCACATTAAATCGCTCTTCCGTCTAATACAATGAGGCATATCTCCCTCATTGGTAATGAAAATTACATTCTGATAAAGTTCTTTGTGACATGGAAAATACCTCTTCCATCGTTGGCACTCCAAGGCTCTGACTGAGACGTACTTATGGGGAGATTGCCCCTTTGTTTGGATCTGGGTGACATTATCTGCCTCATATGCACGCATAAGGGGTGACACATGGTCTAGACAGCCATGCACAAGGAGAATTTGTGGTGATGAGGGAACCGCAATGACCTGTTTTTAAAAGGAAATGAAATGTGTCCTAACATCACGGTTCATTTGGGAATAATGGGAGGGTTGAAGGACTTGTCTGTAGGAGGAAAATGAGGATAAAGCTGGAGAGAGTGTATTTCACAGATCAATTTGTTTTATGCATACATTTGGACAAGGTTTCCTAAGCTTTGCTGAGTAATGCTACTGGCTACAAGCCATGCAGATAGTTTCAGTTTTATGTTCCCAGTTTTTGAAATATCTGTCTCTGAGATTTTTGCCACCACCACCGTACATTGGAGGTGGATGGATTTCCATTTGGGGTGCTCAAAAATAGCTTTCTTATGGACTATTTTTTGATAGAAAATAGTTCCACATTGAGGTCTCCGGATTATCTAGATTAAACAGCGACTGGTGCATTTTCTTATGGGCAAGTCAGTGAGAGGATATGCTTTTTGTAATTTGCGTGATCCATAAAAAAGTCACTTCTATTCTTTTTTTTTTCTTACAACTGAAAGTTTCAGGAAGATGCAAATTGTTGAAAAAAGATAATAAAAATGTTAAAATTCATTGAAAATGAAAAGCAGATCTCAGTCCCATTCTCACCACACAGACTCACAATGTCAAACAATGTCAAACAGGATAATGTGTGCCTGGTGCCCGATGTGCAGCAGCTCTTTTCGGGCCGGCGTAGGCTGAAGGCCTCTTTTTCCAACAATGACCCATCACCATGCCAACTGAAGCGGTGCCAGCCACGGTGCCAGTTTGGCACGGCCCCCGTGTTAGCGGTGGATGATTCAAGGGCATTAAAGCACAATGTGGGGGGGTTCCAGTTTATGGACGGCTGTGCCAGGTTTTCCAACACAGTTTCCTTTGAGAAAGCCCGTCATTCATCGCTCTCTGCTACTTCCCCTCCTCTCGTGCCGTTGGCCTGTTGAGCTGTGAGCATTAACAATCCATCTTCTGAAAAATTTGCTTTGCACGCACAGAAGCACCGGTCATGCTTTAACGTTCTGTATTTACTCACAAGCTGTACATGAAACAAGAGTGTTGAATATTTCGCCACAGGTCTCTTCCAAGGGTGGGCACTGAACAGCACGTATTTGCTGCTCTCGTTAAGAATTGATGATCCAGAAGAGATAATAATGTCTTTGTTGATTTGCTAAATTGGCGCCTGCGATTTTGTATTTTAAATTAATGTTGTAATGACTGATCAAGGGACAAGTGTTTTTCATTTTGGCTTTCAACCACCTCCAGCTTCACATTAACTGTCATCCCTTTCTTCTTCGCCTTGCAGTGCTCGGAGCAAGTGACTGTGATGGGCTGTCGGACTGCATCTGAAGTACTCTTCCAAAGAATAATATCTACTCCTGACCTACTCTGAAGAACAATATCTGATTCAATCAATGTTGCAGTCTCCCCCAGGGGGAATTACTCCTGAGTAATAGGTGGACCCTCAGAAAAGAGCAACACTGGATCATGTGATACTTGACCTTCAAGAAGAGAACTCAGGTGCACTCCAGAAGATGTCAAATCTGATCTGAGGCTGCTCTCGAGAGGGGTGACACAGCTCGTAATCCAACCATCTTTTCATGTGTTGTTCAGCGATACTCAAACACCATGGCCCAGTAGTGACGGAGTGTAGTCATCAATGCTGGATCTTCATTTATTGTGGAGTACCAGACATCTCATCATGGATTTGAATGAGATTTTCTCCACCAAAGAGCGGCTGTAAGAGGACTGGAGTGTGGGGGAATCGGACACTGGGAGTTGGGAGGATTAGCTAACCCATGGTGGATCTGCTGTGAGCAGGACGAGGGACCCAGCAGTGGAGGATGTCAGCGGAGGCCGAGCTCCAGTCGGGTGTCAAAACCAGCCAGCGAAGGGAGTCCAGGAGAATCAAAGGTACGTGAGACGCTACTTAGCAAACTCTCTAACTTCGTCACAGATATGCATTAGCACAACTATTCTGTAATGCACTTGTGTGTAAGAAGATATGTCTGATATATATATATATATATATATATGGTGTTGAAGGAAAAGCAGTCTAGACAAAATGGGAAACTGGCAGCTTTCTTGTGTTTGGCAGGCAGCGAACACACAACTTAAGATCATGTTTGGATGGAGCTAAATAACGTTGGACTACAGGGATAGAAGCTTCTCTCAGTCAAGTTCGCCAAGAAGATCCAGATGTAGTAACAGCTCTTCCATGTAGCTCCAGGGTATGGTAGCGCCATGATTTAGATGTCATGGACAGGGTAATTCACACCCTGTCGCTTTGATGAACAGCATAAGTGATGTAACAGGACGAGGCTTTCTCTGAAACTTCACTGGGAGATTGAAATGGGATTGAATTGGCTGAAGGGAGAAAAGGAAGAGGAGATGGAGAGGGAGAAAGAATGAGATCCACAGGGAGGGGGGGGCGAGCAAGAACAGTATGCTTTCTCGTTGGCCTTGCCTCTCTTCTTCCTTTTTCTTTTTTTTTTACTCATTTCTCCGTCCATGAATAAAGCCACTCCAGCTAGTCCAGTAAATCTGGCTTCTGCGGGCTGGCTGTAACGAGGCCGCGGGGCCGGGTCCTCGGTGGCTGTTTCACTGGCCCTGTCGGCTTGCTCAGATAAATGGCCATGCTGGAGGAGGGCCCATTGATTTGAGTTAAGTGGAGGGGGGAGAGCAGAGCGAGGGGGCTATTACACACGTGGCTATGTGGCAGGCTATCAGCGCAGGCTATCAGCCTCCGACTTTATCATGTTGATCACATGTGCTGCAGGGACCATTGTCACAATCAGTGAGGATGCTATTTAGATCCATATAAATGGAAATGGGGCAACATAAATGCATGCAGACTGTCGGGCAGCACAGCTGGGGGTGTTTATGAGGAGGCTTGGGACCAGGTGAAGGACACGGCTGAGGAGGTTGATGACATGTATTTAGACAAAGCCCTGTGTATATTATTCATATGGCTGAGAAGCTGCAGAAGGAATGGGTTTGATTTAAAAGATAAGATTGCTGTTATTTTCTATTTTCCATCATGTCAATAATTCCCATGAAGACCCATGCATGTGTAATAGTGTTTGACTTCTCCTCCGCTGTTGGTTATGCTCAATTCCATTCACTTCTCGGGAAGATGTAAATCTTTTTTTTTTTTAAAAGGGTTGCAAATACGGCCATAAACTTAAAGTTATGTTTTTTTTTTATGTTTCTAGCATTTGTTACTCAAAGGGGACTAAATAGTGCAGCAGCATGATGGTATATATGGGTATATTTGAGTTAAAAACTCAATTTATTGTTATGAAGTATGTACCTCAGTGTAGTTCATTTAACATTGTTGGGCAAGTCATTTTAAATGTGGAGTGGACTGAAGCTAACACTCTCAAGCCTTTAGCTTTGTGTTTAATGCACAAATATAAGAACAGTCTCCTCAACTAACACTAGAAACTTTCTAGTGTTAGTGTCTAGTAGAAAGCTTATTTCCCAAAATTACTTAAAATGTTTTGAAATAGAAAATGACACACTGTATTTTAACAATCAACAAGCCTAACTTAGCCCCAGTGACTGCTCAAATCGCTCTCGAATGTTCATACACCCTCCAACTGTCCCACTGGTTAGCTAGCAGCTAAGATAAAGATACAACATGTAAATAAGACAACTGTGGAGTTACAGGAATGCTTTGTCATCTTCTTTGATGACTAAGAAGATGACACCTCCAGCCTCCAGAGCAACGCTAACGCCTACTTGACCTTCCCATAAAATGTCAAAGCGACAAAGTATCACTGGGATTAGTAACTGTAATGTTGTTACTGAACTTAAAATGTTTACACAGACGCTTGTTGGCAGGATAAATGAATTGTTGGTTTTGGTCTTTTTATGGGATTTGTTGACAATTAGGAAAATCTAGTATATTTTCAGCCTCATCTTTTAATGCATGTGCTGTTGTTTTTTTTTGCCTATTGCTTCATTATTCACTTAAAGAACGTATTTCAGAGGAAAATACAACCGTATGTTTTTCAAAAATCATTCTACAGCAGCAAACTCTGGCTGTCATGGTAAAGTCAAAGCTCCCCTCCATCCATCAACATGCGTGGCTTTGCTCTATCTCCATAGCAACTGTTGCTCTCCCACTGTAATCTGTGTGCAAAAAAAAATGAATGACTTCATTTCAAAAAGAGATGCAAGGAAAGTGGACAGAGAGACATTGAGAGAGAGAGGACGGAGAGGCCAGCAGATGGACACAGAAAGAGCAAAAAAAGATGAAATCACAAGTCACCTCTCGTACTAAATGTGTGACATTGATTGCAGAGATTGTAAGAGGCGGAACAAATAGTTACCATTTCGCCCTATTCAAACACTATTCCCCACATTTGGCCAAATCATTTTCTGTTACGCTTAGCCGACTGTTCATCCCACGAGTGTGATAATAGCATCATTGTGGGGCCCCTACCTAAAGAACGATCTCACCAATCACCACTCGGCACACATCAATACCTGCGTGTGTGACTCAATGGTGAGTCAATGGTCTGTCCACTGCATTGACGATGTGCACAATGCCCCTCATTAACTCTGTGGCTGCTTTAACGACCAGCCTCTGAACCTAAATCTTAATCTATTGTTTAAGGCCAGGGTTGGGGTGGAGGAATTTTTGACATCAGTGTGGGTTAGACGAGGGAATGCCTGCTGCTGTTAGTGTTTTGTAAGTGTGTATCTGTGCGTTTGCTGAGCCTCATGAAAGTTATTTCGTGCACATGGGGGAGGCAGATGGCAGGGACAGATTTTGCCTTCCTCAGACATCATTCTCTTTACTGCTGCTTAAAGTCATCAGCCCCCTGCGCTGATAGGACATGCATAGTGTTTTCCTTTTTGCAATGGTTAACATTGTGCATTGCATGTAGGTGCGCCCATGACTCAGTAGGCTCATTAGAGCTCAATAGATTGCGTGTGTGGACCTTCTGGCAGACGGGGATTATTGACAGGAAGAGACGGATACACACTCGGAACGGTTCAAAGGTTAAGCTGCCTCGATGCCCAGATCCCCAACAAAAAGTTCCTTGTTGCCAAGTCCTTATATCTGGAGGGGCACTTCTGACTCTCCATCTGTTGCCATCTGTCTCTTCACTGTCCCCATTCTAGTGTGGCAAGGAGGAGGATGCAACTCTGTGATCAGAGACAAGCCCTGAAACAGTATGGAACAGGGCTAACGGTAATTGTTCTCTCCGTGGTCCTGGTGCAGGGCCTGTCTGTGTCAGGTGGGTGAGGGGCAGCGTTTGATTTGAGGCCAGCTGATGTCCTGGCTGTTAAATCTAAGCTTCATTTTTGAAGATTTGGCTATTTCATGGCTTTATTAAAGCATTGGAAATTGGGAGCAATAGGAACTATTGGGGGGAGAAGAGTGCGAGCAAAGGTCCTATGCTGGATTCTAACCTAGGACTCATGCATCTCAGACCACCAGGACTCCCAGATGGCAGGCATGTTGTCCTATGTGTAGGATACACTTAGATGCTGACTATGCTTTAGGCAGCCCTCTGTCAGACAAATTATGAACATCAGGCGTATGGGCCAGAAATGTTGTGAGGACCATTCAACCTTGGGTAATTGTAAAGCCAGAAAGCCAGAGGAATATGTGTCACCACGCATACACACACACACACACACACACACACACACACACACACACACACACGCGCACACGCACCTTCTCCTTTCTTACAGTAAAAGTAACAACATGAAACAGCATGCCCCGCAGCTCTCTAGTTTTCAAATACAGCGCAGTCGCTCGTCCGAACCCAGAGCACGTAGCGTACGAGTTATGCCACTGTGTCAAGACTCTCATTGGGTATGCAAGGCCTACTTTTTTGTGGATCTGTGCATAAACCTCTAAATATCTCCTGAAGTGTTATTAGGGGAGCTGTATGTAAAGAAACAAATGGCACACAACATCTGGTTAAAGCTCATCTGAGAGAGCTGCGCTGAATTGGACCGATCGTGTTTAAAATGCAACTGGAGCAGCATGCATTTTACATTACATTAGTGTATGAGTCTAGTAAAATCTGGACGGAATACAAAATACTGTATGAATAGGCTCCAGTCACTCTATGAGGCATGGGTTGAATCAGGTACAGCAATAATTATCGTAGGAGTCCGCAGGGTTTAAGCAACAGCACACGCATAGCAATGTATACCGTTTGTCTTTTTAGGGAGTTTGCCATCAAAGTGGGAATGGTAATCTCTCTTGCTGCATGCATGCCAAGCTGGTTAATGTTCAGAGGAACACGGTGGCTGTATATAACACTCATTATCCGCTGGCTTAGAAACAAGTCTGAATTAGAACCAGATTTGACATTTACTTGCTTAGAGACTTTTAATGACTTTAGCATCATCAAGCCCCCCCTCCCCCCATCCTCCTCACTTTAGAGAATTGTTCCCTCATGAATTAGTGAGAGGGTGTGCATAGCCAAGACAAGTGCCTGCATTCGAACTTGGACGTTTTTTTTTCACCATTTGCACAAGCCACTTAATTTGCACTTAAAAAGAAGAAGGAAAAAAATGTCTTCTTGATTTTTTTTCCTTGGAAATTGCAGAGATGGGAGGAGAAATTCAATTTGTGTTAGGGTAGATGTAGTATGGATGGAGCTACTGTGTGTTTCTGGGTGGAATGAGGTCATTTTGGTGTAATACTGTCTTTGAGTGCAGCCTGACAGTCTCTGTTAGGGATATTACACCTTCTTCTCTTCTTGCACACGGCTTAGCCCTAACTGTGCCGTTAACTGATTGTACCGTACGGGCTCTTGACCTAGAATCGAGTGAGCAGGGAGCCTGAAAGCTGTTCAATTCTCAAAGGTGAGGGTGACCTTGATTTTGAAATCCTGCTATCTCGTCATGTAAATCCAGCATCCAGCGGTAAACGGTGTTTTGAGGGCTGACAAAAACCGTCCGAGGTTATGAGGGGATTGTTTATACATCGCGGGAGCTCGAGACGGCGCTTGAAGGCTTGCACCCTCATAATCAAAACAGCGCGACGGCAGATAACGCGGAGGCAAAAATGAGAAAGGTGTCTGTGTCAAGGTGGTGTCAGGTCGCAGAGATTGACAGACAGAATAATCAGCAACAGGGATGGGCGGGAGAATCGAGGGGGGGAGACATTATAAAGCCCAAGGCCAGCCACACACACACACACACACACACACACACACACACACACACACACATTTGGAGCTGCCCTCCTGTCTCACACCACCAGCCAACATCCATCACCCAGGGAGGGCCTGGTGGATTATGGGTGAGCGCTGGACCGAGATGATTCCTCTCAATAGCAGCCATTCAAGCTGGTTTGTCACCACCAATAGCACCCATGGGAACTGTGGGCGTTGGTGAGGCATTGGAGTGAGCGCCCCCACTCAACCACCCCGTAACCTTCCACCCGAGATTTCAATGTGAATGCCCCACAATGCCCCGCAATGGGTGATGGCAGTGTGTTCCCAATGTTCCAGTTGTTTTCTCATTTAGTCCACCGGCTTTATCCAGCTTCATTTTCAATCTCAAGTTCAATTTTCTTTCAATCACTGCTGCTAATTTGCAATTCATTCTGCATTTCCTATTCCATAAATATTTATACCGGAGCAGCCAACTCTCTCTGTCTCACACACACACACACACACACACACACACACACACACACACACACACACACACACACACACACACACACACACACACAGAGTAGTATGTCTATACCTCAAGCAGGGCTTGACGCTAAAGTTGTTGGGTTCAGTTGAGCTCACATCCTTGCCTCCTGTAATCACTCGCTCTCATTTTCTCCTTCTTATTTCTCGTCCTCTCTTTTGCTCTCCCGCCGCAGGTCAGGACCGCAGTGAGGCGGGGCTTATTAAGCGTTTCCGTGGAGATGGCGTGCGCTACAAGGCCAAGCTGATCGGGATTGATGAGGTGACAGCGGCGCGCGGGGACAAGCTGTGCCAGGACTCCATGATGAAGCTGAAGGTGCAGACTTCTGTGTGTGTGTGTGTGTGTGTGTGTGTGTGTGTGTGTGTGTGTTTGGACATTATTGAGCCTCTTCGCTCATCACCGTCAGATTTGTAGAAGGCATGCTCGGGCATGTCTGTATTGTCTGTTGAATGAGTCATGGGAGCTGTCTTGTCCTGTATATGACTCACTGAAGCTCTGTAAAGACCTGACCAGACAGAACAAATAAAAGTCCAGCCACATTATTCGGTAGCTCTGTGTCATGTAGCTACTGTAAGGTTGGGTTTATATCTTTTGCAAAAAGGTAGCGGCTTTGCCCTTTATTTTCCCTCTAATAGGCTGCTGTATTTTTAGCATTGCTCAAAGCTCTCTGCATTTATTCATACAGCTTTCTGACCTTGGAGGCAAACTGGCTTCCTATGTTGACGCTAAAAGCAACATATCACTTGAGTAGTACATTTCCACTTTTTTAGCGTTTGACTGCAACCCCCCCCCCCCCCCCCCCTTACATATGTCTGCCTCCTGAATGTCTTATCATGTCAGTCACAGCCTACTATTTTTGCAACAAAGTCTACGACGCTATACTTGTAGCACTTATGCAAACTGTGATAATGTGACCCAGATCATCTTTTAGCCGGTGTGTAAAATAGGTCAAATTCAGCCCTACAGTAAGTCGGGGGAAAATGTGCTGTAGATTCACTAGTTACTACTTTTCTGTTCTCGCACAGGAACAGTTTACCTTGATAACAGTTGTTTTTTTTTAACAAATACCGTCAATTTCATCAGTTGAAATGACAACTGAGGCGAGCAGATGTAACCTAATTATAATAACATAAGATTTATGACTTGGTTTGAACAAAACTCCAGCTGTTTCTTTTTTTTTTTTTTTTTTCAGCTTTGTTTTAAAACAAGAATCATCCAAAAGGGGACTTAATTCTGCACTTGATGGCTACTCACAGTATATCGTACTAGAAGGCTGAAGCTAATAGAGCCGAATGCACTCCGCTTCAACATGTGGAGACATCTTAACAGACCTGGTTGCTGAGTTATGATTGGACAATTGCTGTTCAGGGAGGGGTTTAGCTAACAGTCAATTATCAAGATAAATGACATATTACTTGGAAATAGTTTGCTTCCTCTTCTCTAAAGTTTATTCTGTATCCTCTTAAATGCCAGCTACGTTTACTGGCTCCACAGTAAAAGGAAGGAAGTACTTATCACTCTTCTTTGTTGGGGAAAAAAAGCAACACATAAGCATCTTTGCAGTAGGTGGCTACAGGATAAATCCTCCTCCAAAAGAGGACGTATACGCATGGCTTTGAAAGTATCTTCTCACACACTTCGCTGGAGCTTAAATGTGTGGGAAGCCCCACGAGAAGAGCAGGATAGTTGCAAGGCAAAGCCTCTCATCACCCATATCCATTCCAAGCGATATGTCCAATAAAACAACTTTTTTCCCCCCGCCTTGTTCTGACATTTCAGCAGTGCCCTCCATATGACTCCAGCAGTCACCAGCTACTAGCCAGTTACAGTCAATGGAGCAGTCGATACAGACCTGCTATGATCTGGACAGGGGATAGAGGAGGGGACGGGGTCTCTATTGAGCTGCCTCTCGTTGCCTTGAGGACTAATCCACCAAATGGAGAAGTCGATTGCTGATTGACAACATCCATCGACTCTCCCGCCCTCCCGCCTCTCTCTCACTTACTTCATCTCTTCCTTATCCCTGCTGTTTGTTCTGCTCTTTATCCTCCTCTCTTTACCCTTCCCCTTTTTATACTCCCATAGTCCCTTCAGGTTCATTTCCTCTCCTATAAATGTACATTTATGTGTGTAAAGATGAATGGATATTTCCCCTTTAACATCTCCCTGCAGAAGCAGGGAGCGTGGGTTTTAAATATTAGCTAATCCTTATAAGAAAAAAAAAGTCTAAAGTGGAGGGTAGCTGATGTACAGAAGAGGTTGACCACTCATTAACGTTACTGGGCCTGCAGGTTTGTCAGACGTATTCAGCACAGAAGGCAGGTCTTTCTTCTCCTGTTATCTCCTCTCCTCTTTTCCCCTCTTCTCTTCTCCCGCAGGCTTTGTTCTGTGAAAGGCATGTCAAGCACACAGATCGCGTCAAATAGAACACGGTGGAAATGTTAATTGTTTTCTTTATCCGAGCTGAGAATATAAGAAAAGGGGTAGCTACTGAGATCCATGGGGAGAAACGCACTTCAAAGGCTGGATCGGCTGTTTAGTCAGCACTATGTGAAGTTGTCGAAGCGAGTTGGTCGGTCAGCAGCGCGATCCATTCTGTCAGCAAATCTCACCTTATTGTTGTTAGCTAGCACTTGTGTCACGTTGAAGTGCAGTAAACCTACTTCAAGAAAAGGGAGAGGGGAAAAAAAGGTTCTCGGGGGATAAAAATAATAATAATAAGACTCGCTGCACAATTCGACGTGTGAATTCCTCTGAGAGTGAAGCTTCAAGAAATGGCACTTGAAAGAACATTCTGTCCTATCACACCTTATGTAACTCCTGTCACCCTAACCCCCCTCCCCCCCCCCCGAATCTCTCCCCCCCCCCCCATCTCCCACTGTCGCACTCACCTGAGTCAGAGGAGAAGAAGGCTCACTGTCTCTCTTGCTGAGCTCATATCCTTTCATCTCCACATGTCGTTTCCTTTAATCTCCTGCAGGGAATGGCTTCCTCGGCGCGTTCCAAAGGGGAGCACAAGCAGAGAGTGTTCTTGACGGTCTCATTCGGCGGGATCAAGATTTACTGTGAAAGATCAGGGGTGAGTAGCATGTCAGCGAGTGGGCCTCGTGGCAGAGCTGCACTGTGAGGCCTCCGCCAGCTGCTGTACTGTGAACCTACAGTACAGGACATCCAGAGGGCAGACGCTGGCACGGTTCAGTTCACAGCGGCTGCCAGGGCCGCCATCTTGTTAGCCTGGCTGGCTCGGGTTGACATATTAGTTTGACTGTGATATCTGTGCAGAAGGGACGATGATTCACAAGGTTGTCCTGAAATCAAAAAATGATTCCATCACTTTGCAAAAATCCAAATAATGCAAAATAAGCAATAACGTGCTTTACACTGGACAGTTTGCCCTTTAGCGCGTAAAGATTCAACTTGACAGGTCTTCCATTTGATATTTGAGTAAACTGGTTTAGCACCCAAGTAAGATTAGTGGTATACTGCAAGACCTACTTAAGATCAGTCGGGCCTGGTGTGCCTGTTAATGATAGCACAGTGAGCAATGTTATGGTGATGTTATGAGACGGGCTGTTTCCGCCTCCATCCTGGCTTCCATCCCTCTGGCGGACTCGGAGGCCTGCTGTTCCATTACAGGATGATCGAGGGGCTCGGCTCTCCCCCGTCCTGGGGCGTAGTGTTGGCTAGATAGGCCCACTCTGCTCATCAGCGCTAACCGATAATTAGCACTCAGTTCCACCCCTTAATGATCATTGCCGCTAATGCTAATTACACCACGGCTCCACCTCAGCTGTCATTAGAGCTAAACTGATAATTATGCAACAGCGTTTGCCCCATGGCTGCCGATCCCCACCCCACCACCAACCGTGGTCCACTCCCCAAAAAAGGCACCCATCTTTGATAATATCTCTTTTCAATATGACTGGTGGTGATAGTGGTGTGTCTTTAGCCGGTAATGAAAAAGAACATTAAGTAAGCCTCCAGCCACCACCAGCCAGCTCACCAGCTTTTGACAAGCTCATTTGTTGTTTTGGAAATCATGCCCCCTAATGCTTCTCATTTTATTTACTGATTACTGGCAGTAAATAACCCTCCACACTTAATATCCCTCTTGAGTTAGGAAGGCAGCGTCAGCAAGCTTTTAGATGGAAATACTTTATGTGAAGCTGACATGATTCTCTGCTGAATCGTAGACTAGTCATATTAGTTTTGTATTTTACATTAATCTGAGGCATTACTCGCGAAAGTTCCTCCCTAGTGCTTAAGCTTATCTCTGCTAATAGTGGAGTGGCAGCTGAATTACTCTCAGCGTGTATCTATGGTTTCGTATTTATGTTTTGTGAGCTTTTTTGTGTCTATTACTCAGAAATGTTGTGAATGCATCAAACGGTAGTTTTTAAAAAATGGGATGGGATTTACTTTTTCTCAATCACCAAATTTCCCAGCATCTCAAATCCTGCTGATATCAAAGATAGACATAAAGAGATGTAACTCACTCTGACAAAACAAACATCATGCGGCTGGATTACAAATTCTGCAGTAACTGTAACACCTATACCGTACTGTGTTGTGATTTGAATCTCTCCTCCCTCTGTGTTGGTTAGTTGCAGTTGGCTCAACATTATGCAAAGATGTTTAAAGTAGGTTTGGCCTACTTTTCCTGCCAACACAGTGTACAGTTCTTGTACTTGAAACTTTTTAACTCAGAAATTAAACATTTCATCTTTAATAGGAGCAAGACAAAGAGTCGATTGTGTGAAAACCATATTTCACCAAGCCCACGTGGTCTTTGCTGTAACACTTAACATCTCTGCCATATAGGTGCTCATGCATCACCACTCGGTCCACGAGATCAGCTACATCGCCAAGGACACTAGGGACCACCGGGCCTTTGGCTACGTCTGCGGGAAGGAGGGTCACCATAAGTTTGTGGCCGTCAAGAACGCACAGTCGGTAGGTACTTTTACACAGTGCTGTCGAAAAGTTATTTCATGCAAGGTCAAGTCCTAAGTCCTTGAGGGCAGTTCCAAACCAGGTCACAAGATAATTGAGGGTCAGGTCTTTTGTAAATTCCTAAAGGGTGACCATTAAACGGCACAGGACTTAACATTTACATAGCTGAGACCAAGTCTATGCAATGCATACAGTAGCCCTAACAATTAAATATGCAAGCTGTGTGGCTGTGCAGCTGTGCAGCTGTGCAAGGCCTTCCTTGCACTCTAAAATACTTTGATTAAAATTGGAGACGTCAGTGTTTTTGCATTCAAGTCTCAAATCAAGTTTATTGGCAGTCAAGTCCTCATTTCTCATTTCTCATTTCTCAATTTTGACTCGAGTCCAAGCCTCAAGCCTACAGATGTGCACTCTTTTGTTTAATCATAAATATTCAGCTGGAGCTCCAGTGGAGGATTGTGGAAAACGCAAACAGTGGTGTAATTGAAGATTGCTGTGATGTGTACTGTAGGTCAGTTCAGTAACATGTAAAAGTGAATTCTTTTCATTTGTTTCTAAAGAACGGAAACTATCTAATGGTCATTTTAACACCACCTTGTTGTCTAGTCTAAGACACTGCTGCCAATATTGAAATGCACACCTCTAATGCTAGTTTCTACTGCATTATTTTCAGGTCAGGTGTATTTACAAGACACCAGTTGACCAGATAAATACTGACTAAATGAGTTAGATATTGATATTGTCTTAACTTCTGTTTGAGTTTTTTGAGCTTCTTTCCCTGCGACAAGGGCAGAACCAAACATCTTCATAGTCTGGCTGACTAAAATAACATAATGAATATTTAAATGAATACATAATAAAATAAAACACAATTCATAAAGGTCACTCCCCATAAAATAACACATTAATTAAATCGTTGAGGGTAACACAGTTCAATCAAGTCTTGTTCACGTCAGAACTCTGTTTACTATTTGTTTTCTGACGTTACTTCTAAAGGTTTTAAGATCATTTTCCAAAAATATAAATAATTTTTGCTGCATTGATTTTCTTCTCCCGTATCTTGTGGACTGGCCATTTCCCCTTCTTACGCCTCTGTTTCTGCCTGCTTGTCTACACGTGTTCATTTTCCCAAACACTGCCACTCTCCCCTTCTTTCCCTTTATCTCTTTTTTTTTACCTCTTTTCTTACTTCCCACTACTTGATTTTCCACATTCTCTTCCTCATCTTCCTCCTCTCATGCAGGCGGAGCCTCTCATTATTGACCTGCGCGACCTCTTCACGCTGATCTACGACATTAAACAGCGGGAGGAGATGGAGAAGAAGGCCCAGAAGGATAAACATTGTGAGCAGGCGGTCTACCAGGTAGGACGGCACATTTCTGCTTTGTTTCCCATTCGGAGGTGAGATCACACGTAATAACTTAGCCAGCGATTAATTCACACAACTGAAGTGTGTTTGTCTGCACCATTGATTTCTATGTTGAATATCTAAATATATATATATATCAGGTCAGGTATGTGTGAGAGGAAATGCACGCGTTGGTGTGTGGTCGATAAACCAAATCACTGTTTCATTAAAACACACTATGAGTGTGTAATTATGTTCGCTGGCAGGAAGAGACGGACGGAGACAAATGTATTTTTTTGCGTTCCATTTACTTTTTAATGAGACTCTAAATTGGGCTGCACTGTCTTACTGATGAAAAACAACATGTGTCCATCTGCCTTCTGTCCCACCACCACACAGACCATCCTGGAGGACGAAGTGGACGATCCAGTTTACCAGGTAGGTCCGTAGGCACACGAGCAGGAAAGAAACACTGCTGATCGTGATGCTTTTCTAGCTTCACTGGTGCTGTTTTCACTCTTAAAGCTTGGAATAAAAAGAAAAAAACTATTAATCATACATTTTAATATCTCCTCCAGTCACTGATCTGCTTGAATTAATGATTCATTATATTCCACCATTCCAGTAATACACAGTACACCATCCTATTGGACAGTTTTGTTCAACCATTCAACTCCCATTTGCCAGTGCAGTGTTGTAAAACCATATTTTTTAAGTTGATCTGTGTCAATGTTCTGATTTCTTCCAAAGACTGGTTGTTACCCCCTCCCTCCTTTCTGCCCTGTGCATTTATTTGGCTGTACATGTTTTTTTTCTTTTCTGTTTGCTCTCACTGAATACAGACAACACTAACTCTTACTCTGAATGCTATGTTCAGTGGTACGTCCCACCACCTCTCAGATCACCTCTGTTCTTTGCTCTTAAAGTGTGTTTTGCATAAAGTCATTCCATTTGCAGCTTCCGATTATGTTGATGTTGGTTGACAAAACTCCAGACTGTGGCCAGAATCTTGAAGGAGTACTTTGACATTTTGGGAAATACACTTGTTCTTGACACTTTCTTGCTGCTAAGATCAATAAACACCCTCGTGTCTGCGCAGTGGGTTTGTAGCTAGAGCCAGCAGCCAATTAGCCTAGCTTGGCATAAAGACTGGAAACGGGGAAACGGTTAGCTTTGTCTGTCCAAAGGTAACAAAATCCACCTACCAGCACCTAAACCGAGCTGCAGTGATAACTTTGGCCCTTGATTTTGATTTAGTTTTAGTCTTGTGACTGAAATTTTATTATTTTTATGTCTTCGAAGCATTTTGAGCATTTTTACAGCTGTCGCCATCTTTGTCGTGTACTGTTACTATGGTGTCGTTCTCATCCGCCACAAGGTTAGTGGTAAAGGCAGTTTACACACACCGTCCATGGTACTCTGCTCTGCAGTAACGCAGCAGACTGACTCTCCTCCGTAAATCTAGTTGTCATTTTAAAACTCTGTTTGAACAGAACCGCTCACTCTCTGTCGTTCCTGCTCACCTAGCATTAGCTTTAGCTTCTATCTGTTCTCTTCACTTAAGAGCAGAGGATCGTTCAGAAGCTGATTCACTCACTTGGGTCATTACAGTTCTGTTTGTTTTATGGGTTAAGATTGAGAAGAGAAGCTAAAACTTCGGTTAACGTAGCGGTAATTCTTCAGCAAAGATGGTTGACTGCGACATTAATCTTACAATTTACTCATTCCTTTTAACATTAAAGACTGAAAGTATTGTTAACATTACATCCACAGCCCCTTTTGATGTTACATTTACTTACCTTTTTATAAATGTCAGTGTGCTGCCTGCATGTTTTTGTAGTCTATTCCAACTTTTTGTTGCCGATTCTTGTCTAATTCTGAGTGGATTGTAAAATAGTTTAGTCCATGAATCTGTCTTCCAAGAACTGTTAGTCAGATATCATTTCTGATAGAGACATAACGTTATTGAATGGAAGACGCTTCTTACGAATGGAAGTGCAACAGGTCGAACGGCTCAACTTCTGATCAAGAAATAGTTATGGGCGGCGAGGACGGTGTGTGATTCCGCAGGACTGACGAAACATTAATTTGTCATAATTATTGTTTTCAGTGGATCATTTTTATTTAGTTTAACCCTTGTTTATGTCACGCAAAATAGGTTGTTGACGAAAATGAACACTGCCGAGCTGGTGGACGAATTATTTTACAATCGGACAAGAGCCAGGCGAGCTGTTTCCCCGTTTCCAGTCTGAATGCTGAACTAAGCTGAGCAGCTGCTGGCTCCAGCTACACAGTTACCATACAGATATGAGAAAGGGAATGTATCTTACTGTCAAGAACGTGAATAAACGTATTTCCAAGAATGTCAAACTATTCCTTTAAATTGAGATCCATAAAGGCATTTATTAACATCAATCTTAAGAGGAGATACTGACTGATCCGTGACATCACTTATGGATCTCAAGCGAATAATCTGACGTCTGGGTCTATTTCCTCTCAAAGAGGAGGAGCATCATATTGCTGATGTTGAAGGGAGACCTCCAGCTAAGACCTCCACATTGCCTTGAACTACTGCCTGACCTATTATACTTGTGCTCTTTCCTCTTCCCACCTCGCTCTTTTTCTCTCTCTCTCTCTCTCTCTCTCTCCCCATCTCCCCCATTCCTCTTTCCCATGCCCCATTTGTTTTATTTTTTTACACCCTTCCTGTTCGTGATCTCATTTCACTCCCCACTCGATGCCATCCTCGCTCCCCTGTGCTTTCATTTATTCTCGTCATGTATCACCCTTGTTGTATCTCTCTGTTTTATATGCCAACCTTTCTCTCTGTCTTCACATCTCATTATTCTCTGCACCTCTACGCCTTGCCCACTACTTCTGTTCTGTAGTACATAGTGTTTGAGGCTGGACACGAACCCCTCCGTGGCCCCCAGTCAGAGGAGAGCGTTTATCAGGTACAAAGACAAGCATTGCCCCCTTTTCTTCTCCCTCTTCATACCCTGTGATAGATTATAATAGTAAAAGTACTAACAACATGACTTTATAGCACCTTTCAAGATTCATGTAAGAAGTTGCAAAGTGTTTTTTTGGAGAAAGGATTTTCTGGGGATTCAAAGATAGATCAATCCAAGGTTTCGGTTTCAACCTGGCTGAATATGAAAAGCCACGTAGGAAAGAATCAAATGAAGCTGTGAGTTCTATTAAGAGGTTCATTTCAAAGTTATAATCCCTATGATTTTAATCCATTACTCCCTGCATTAACTAAAACTGATCCCTTGTTGAAAAATGGGGAAATTAGCATGTCTTTGTCTGCAACACATCAGCGCTAACCGCGATGACAAATGCGTTGCGTTTCTCCCGGCTTCTTCACAATAATAGCCACCCGTGTTTCGCCAGTTGCACGGTTTTATTTGAAGCAGCGGCATAATATGTTTAATTTGCATTAGCAGTAACTAAATACAGCTCTGATGCAGTGTAATGAGAGAGCACACTAAACTATTAGGCTATCAATGAGATCAAATTACACTCTATTACATGCATGCATCGGTTCCTCTGTGAATCCAGCATGGGAATGGCAGACTCCCCACTACCAATGGAAACTGCTATATAGAGAGGCAATTACAGAATGCAAATACTTTGAGCAACAGTTGTTGAAAAAAATGACCTCTGTTTGATTTAATGAAAAGCTTCAGGATTATTACTTTAATTATTAAAGTAAAAAAGCAGCAGCTTTATGGTTAATGTGATGCATCAAACAACAGCAGAAGAGTCAAGGTCAGCTGTTCACCCAAAGCCTGCGTACCAGGCTCCTCTTATACATCCAACACTTTGACTTTTTGGCTTTAGACCATTTGAAGGACCAGCTAGGACGCTAGGGACCTGTCGTTTGGTTTAATTCTATTCCCCCCTCCCTCCCTTTCTCTCCCTCCTCCTCCTCCTCTTTATGCCTCTCTGTATCTTGCGTTCCTCTGAAGATGAAAGATGCAGAGAGAGAGATTAATCACTTGCCATGCCATTTGATCTCGGAATGAAACAAGATCAATAGACTTGGGGAAAACGTAAGGGAGAGTTAACCAGTTGAGGGAGCGATAGGGGAGTAAGGCAGCGAGGTTAACCGCAACAGATAGTTTGAATAAATGGGAGAGAAATATACAAAAGAGCCGAGGCATTTTCGTATTGTCAGATTAACCAGTTGAGACATACTGTTGCAGCATAACAATAGGCTTTCTTAATACTCACAGAACCAGCACGCACCATCGTCGGGCATTGTTTGCAATCAATATTGATTTAAGTAGAATTGATTCAACGAAAAAGCTGTAAACATTTGCATAATCCCATTGCTCTAAAAGATAAACTTGCATCTTAAAAAAATGACTAAATTGATGCAGAAAGCCTTTTCTTTTTCTATACACATGTTTCAGTTCTTGTGAGCTCCTGTATTTTTAATAACCCAGCCTGATAAAAATAAAACATAAAGGTTTTGCTTTGTTACTTACGTGGACCTCCAATCCAATGCAGGTCCCAACCGGTCAGCAGAAGGAAGGGATCTATGATGTCCCAAAACGCCATTTCATGACTGTAGGTGTTTTTATTTTTTACCATTTGTTTCTTTACCTTTGCAAACCTCTCTTTAACATCCTCTTGAAGGAAGCACCTTAAGCCCCCTTTGACAGTCTCCATTCATATTATTTTGCTCTACTCTATTTCATAGTTTTAGTTATGTATTGCAGCCTACAGGCTCTAAAATGGATTTCCTAATCCCAGAACGACTCAGCCAGGGGTCTATGTCTGCATCCGCTTTTTGTTATGATGATGAAACAAAGCTACATTGGTCATGCCTAGCCTGCTTGAAGAGATAAGACTAATTGATCGGTCAACCAAAGTCAGACATGTCAGCAATTTCACAGGACATTAGAGACGCAGGCTTCGTATCCAAAATCCAATCTTGTGCGGAATCTGACGCACGTCGTGACCAGATGGAGACAAAATCAGCTTGGAGTCTGTTTGCCCGTCCCATCTGACTGGTACGGCGGACTGACGAGATAAATAAATTGGGGGGCTGTTCCGTCTTCCTCATGAGGATGAGGACGAGAGGTTTGTCGGGGGTTTTGGGTTGAGCTGCATGCAGGTGTAGTCGGCTACATACAATCAAGGCCACCAAACACTCGGACCTTAATGAATAGCAATGTATTTTGTTCAGAAAAACAGCACAAGTAGCATTTCTGATTCCACTCCTTTCCATCAAGCTGAAAATATATTTCACCTCACCCTGGTAGATTTTATGATTTCTTCACCACCATGCAAGTGACAACGCTGTTACATCTCTCAAATCAACCTATAAAAAAAAACATTCATTCAAGCCTATTTTGCCAAACATTCACCCAGAGACAATTTCCACGCAACTTTTTGAAAACAGCCCTAGCAAAGTGCTTCTCTGCTCTCCGCTGTTTGTGCGCTGGTTGCTCAGCATATCAAACAGATAAACTTTCCCCGGCCCCCCTCGCTATCTCGCCCAAACAGCCCATGCCAGTATAAGTAGCAGCGCTTCCATATCTCTAAGTGTTACTGCTTGTCTGTTCATTCAGTTGGAGCTTTTTTTGAGAGCCTTGAGCTCCCCTGATGTGTGTCAGTGCCTGCAGGGAGAGAGACCTCTGTGTACAATGTTTACCTTTTTTATCCAAATTCAGACTCATTCTGTGACCCTCAATGGTCCCAAAGTGCCGTGCAAAACTGCAATCCGCTATGTCCCGGCTTATTCAAACATAGCACCCTGTTAGCAGCAACACTGATTGCTGTGATTCCTCCTTTTTTTTTTTTTTTTAACTATGTGTTTTTGTTCATGTATGTGTTATGCTTATGCAAATCCTGTGTGTTCTGTGTGTTTTTGTGCTTTTTACAGTGATTCATTGTCTGCTTGTGCATGGCCCCCCCAGAGACATTTCATGCAACTTAGTCATTCCATAGTGCCTTCCATAGCCGCGTCCCTCTCTCCTTTAAGTAGTTTTGAGTAGAGGACAGAGGGGACTAGAGCAGGGGTCACGTCTGCCTATCGGGTGAGGTGGCCTCATTGTCTCGGTTGGGTGCTTCCAGGAGCTTCTTCTTTCATATATTTGATGAAATAAACACGCTCTTCTGTCTATGTATCTTCTCTCGGAGTAGAATCAGCATGATAAAGCGGCCCCGGCTCTCGTGGGAGCCCCTCCTGATTGGCAGACATAAGAATATCTAATCAGAGTCTGTTTTATGGGACTGAATAGCCTTTTACCCACTCAATTATAGCGAGCCATGAAAGATTCATTTTAGATCCATTTTCTGATAATGAAACGAGGGGATAGTTGTTTCTTGCCATCCACAGCACAAACTGCCTTTATGAATAGATTTCACTCCCCGCACCTACCCACCCATACCCTATCTGGAGATGAATTCAAGGTTTCATGAGTGTGCAAATCTAATAGTCGTGATGTATCACTGGATTTTGTCTCTCTTTCTCCCTCACCCCTTGGTTCGACTCACAGAACATCAACCACTTTGATCTTTTCGGCGACATGTCCACTCCTCCCTCGGTGAGTACTACGACACAAAACCAAACCCCGATTAACTTTGTGTAATTGGTACAAGTTGGTAGAACTGCGTGGGGAAATTACATTATTTTATCTGCAATGTTATGTCATTGCATTAGGACAGTCGCAGAGATCTAAATTACCTGAATATCCGACAGTACTGTGGATTAAAGATAAATGTGCAGCAGCATGGTGACTTTTAGGTGACTTTGATAGTAGTGACATCTGTGTGTGTGTGTGTGTGTGTGCGTGTGCTTTGCCTACCAGATGCCCCCATCCCCCGCCAACACACTGGACCCTAGCAGGAGCAGCCGACAGCAGCAACACACTGCTGAGTTGTACGCCCCCTTCAGCCCCACCTCCATGCCGTCAGGTAGCTGCCCCGCACTGAAAGTTTTCAATTTTTTTTCCCACAATATGAAACGTAAAAGAGAATACAGTGCTGGTGGGGATGTCTTTCTTTGATGTGTTGTCTGTAAAAAAGCCGAGATTGACTGTACCACAGAGATACTGGAAAGCAATGTTTCTTTAAGGACAGATAATGGTGATTTTGCATATTTTAGCAAAACAATTGACATTTTGGTCTTCCAAGAACGTCCCAACATCATTTCAAGAACAGCAGCCTGCTGAAGGGCAACCTTTCTAATGCAGGAAACAACTTAATTCACATCGTCCTTTTCACAATGTGCCTGTCCCCGATAACACAGCTTATGAAGTCAATGCTTTTTGGCAGCAGACTCTCAAATCTCAGATGTTGTCCTGGAACACTCCAACAAGGAAGTATTTTCAGTCCAATGCATTACCATGCAACAGTAACAGAAATAGGACACACAAATGAATGGGTGCCATTGATTACTGATATCAAACAAGCTACTGCAGGTTTGTTAGTCTCAAAAATATACAATAATAATAATTAAAAACAATAGATATTATTATTATTATTATTTCCGCTTCCTTTTCCAGCTTTAATATCCTTTAATCATATTTTCTCCTCCTCTTGCTCCAGGTTATATGACCATGGGTCCTGTGCAGGCCGCCCAATGGGCGCAGCAGCCGTTTTCTGCCCAGGCTCAGACTCTGGCGTTCCCCGTGCAGGGGCCCCTTCAGGTGGCTCAGGTCCTCCCCGGTGGTCAGCCAGTCATCTGGAGCCAGGCCAACATTTTCCCGGCCACTCAGCAGCAGTGGGCGGCCATGGCAGCCTACATGCCTGCCCAGACCGTGGGCGTGGGAGGGCACGCCATACCAGCTGCCATGCTCCAAGGCCTAGTACCCATTACCACCATGTGCCCCCAAGCCTGCGACATGTCGGCCCCCTCCTCTGCCATCACCAGCCCCCAGCACACAGCCGACCCAGCCCTGCTTCAGAGGCAGCTGAGCCTAGGGAAGGAAGGCCTCGGCCTTGACTCGGATGCAGGCGAGGGCCCCTCTACGTCAGGAGCCGGAGCAGCAGGTGTGGGATCTGGCGTCGCGTCTGCAGGGGTGAGCAGGTGTGGGACCCCAGGCCTCATGAGTGTACCGGACACACTGGTCTGCAGTCAGCTGCTGCCACCTTCAGCTGCTGCGACCCAGGAAGAGGAAGGAAGCTGTAGTGACCTTGATCTCTCTAGGATGACCATGAGCCCAGGGACATCCACATCACCGTCTACTGAATCACGTAAGTGTTGTTGTCTCCCTACATAAATACGTCTTATTAAACCTCCATCTGTACCACTTTATGAGAAAAGCATTTCAAAAAACACTATTAGCCTTTCTAGCTGGATGTCCCTATGGATGGCAGTGTCACAGGATGGACTATTTCAACATCCATCCGATCTATTGCCATTACATTTTGTACAGGCATTCATTGTTTCCAGGTGATACATCCCCCTGAGTTTGGTGACCCCTTGACTTTTCCTCTAGCTCCACCATGATGTTCACATTTGTAGTTTTGAGTGAGATTCCTCCAAAACTATTGGATGGATCGCTATAAAATGCAGTAAAAAGGTAGTAGTGAATGGAAGAAACCTCAGCAGGAGCAACTGAGGAGATTACACCAACATAGTAAAAATGCACTAAGAACAATCACAATGAGAAAATCAAACATTTAAACGCACACGCACAAACAACACAAACGCACACAAGGCAAAGCTCAAGAACACCGGGAGAGAGAGAGACAAGGACAACATGCACACAAGGGAGGAAGAGACATGAGGAGAGGCTAAATCTACGGAGAGATCCAGATCCAAACATCTGGAATGAGGCACCAACAGCTACAGCTTGGAGGCTTGTGTGCTTGTGGGCCAACAAACACACAGAGGGTTAGAGAGATGCAGTGGTTTTCAGAAAGTTGACCACATTCAGGACAAACATGTATATATATATACTATTAACTATAAGTACTAGGCTTAATAAATAAATCAATTGATATGGTAAAAGGTACACGGCCTGAAGTAATCAAAGAATAAGCAACTGAAAAGATGTGTTTTAAATTTGGATTTAATGGCCACAACAGAGTCAGACTGTCTGATGTCCACATGAATATTATTTCTGGGAGTATGATAGGAAAAGGCCCTCCAGCCTGCTGGCTTCTTTTTAACTCTGGGAACAGACAGGAGCGCTGTATTCTGAGAGGGGAGAGCACGGGATGGAATATAAGGTTTTAGGAGATGGGACAGGTATGGAGGGGCGTGCATGTTAATAACGTCGTGCTTTGCTTGATAATGTGCAGAATGCAGAATGTCGGGTATTTTAGAAAAGAAAGTAAAAGGGATGACATGCAATAAAGGTCATGATCTGGATTTGAATCCACTGCTTCTCTGCACGTTACCAGCTTGATGCTCAAGTGTATTCACAGAGCAGAGCATTAAACGCTCGGTAAACAAGGTAGAAATCCCTTTATATGTCCTCTTGCTGTATTTACTGAACATTTCTTATTTCCTTTCTCCGCAGCATCCACTCCAGCCCCTCAGCAGAGCTCGTCTTCAGACTGCCCCCCTTCCCAGGCCAGTGACCCCCCCACAGATCACTCCCCTGTAGACCCAGAGGGTAACTGCAGCAGCGCCAAGGAGGAACAATCGGTGAGCTCCGTCCCCCTGGGTCAATAAGATTCATGGATCTGATTTAACAACTGACTGACACGGTGCTATAATCTGTTATTGTCATATGGATGATCTGTTCTCAAGTACATTGCATGTAATCACACGCAGTAGATGTCACATGATTAATATGGCCAAATGGGATTGATTTTACCCTCTTTTTTTTTTTTAAAGCAAAATGTCAAGCCAATTAAACATGAAAGGTCAAAGATGATTTAAGTGTCTTGATTAGATCATATGTAATAAGGTAAAATTATGTGTCACGGTAATTATCCTAAATGTTTCACGGATGTTTTTCTGGAAAATGTGTGAGGAAAAAGATGCACTTTTTCAGGTCCTCGCATGCTGGAGGATAACTGATTCTGCCAAAGCATGTCACGTGCAAAATAGAAATGTTACAGCTTTCTGAATTAATTTCTCTCAGGGCTCTGGTGTTGCAAGGTCAATCGCTCTGGTGCCCAGTGGAGCTCCTGATCCTTCGCAGGATCAGACCTGTCCACAGGAAGACAGCTAGAGAACCCCGAAAACCTAGTGGGTATTTCACAGTCTCCTCATCTCTTAAGTTAAATGTCTGGGTTTTATATATCAACTACCTTTACTTTCATGCATTTTTGCCACGGCTCTTTTCATCTCCAATGTACAACGACCCACCCCACCCATTCCCACCCCCTCCTTGAATTTTTTCATAACCCGGCTCTGTGTTACTTTATTCGCTTTATGTTTCCATTCGTCTCATATCCCCTTGCCGATGAGTGGTTTGGGAAAGAGCCTTGGTTTAGTTCAGTGTTCCTGTCATTATGCCGCTATGTAAAGACAAGGAAGGCACAAAGTTGCCCCCTGGTGGTGCCATATTTGTAACTGCAGAATTGCAGCTTCATGATTTGGTCAATTGGTTTGTCTTCTAGGGGACGGAAGCGCTCAAGGCCAAGACAGAAGCTCACGAGAAAGAGAAGAAGAGAAGGATGAGTGACTGTGAACAGCAGCGTCTCTCACAGCTGGATTACACAGATTTGTTCTGTTTTTTCAACCTTTAAAGGATACTTTGGCAGTTCTGTAATAAGCTGGCTATCCTAGGATCTGCTTTCCTCTAGAGGCCACATACTCTACTGTACTCCTCAGCATGACAACCAGACTTTGGCTTTAACGGCCAATCAAAAAAACCTTTCAACCAGGAAGTGACCTTTGATCTTTGACCGAAAACCTACGGCAGGAGGCGACTGCACCCTCCTGTGACGGATTAATGAGTTTATACCTGTGAGGATACATTAAACGGCCGTGGTGACACTGAGGATGCTAATTATTTTTTGGGAACCTTTTAAGAGGAGCAGCGTGCTAACTGTATGTGGTTGACCTTAGTTTGTCAGCCGCCACCAGCAAAGACTGTGCACAGCAGATGGATTTGCCAAATGTTCTCATAGTGTTGCTCCACCGATTCGTCCATTTGCATGAACAGACTTAATGTGGATTCAGCGGACTCAGCTGTGAGCCAAACTGTTCTCTGCAGCTTCCTTCTAGAACTGAGACAAATTTTGAAAAAAAAAGTTTTGATTTCTTTTTCTTCTTTTATAAGCTGTGAATTCTTAGTTGATGACGCCGAGTCGTTAGAGGTATCGAAATGACTTTGAGGCATCAATGTGTAAACTTTGCCAAACATCTATTTTGTAAATAAGAATCTGCCCAGTCCCCTATACCTGAGCCTCTGTGCCATAAGATAGCTCTCTGCCTCTTGGATGCCAACTACCTGTGTTTCTCTCAAGCAATGCCCTACCAGCACCTCCATTTTTTTGACGTCTGGATGTTTGTTTACGCTTTTGCAGCCATTTATTTTTTATTTCCGAACATATCTTTGTTTCTGTTCGGGTTTTTGAGGTATGAACTGTGAATCTGTGTTACATGGTCATTCAAAATAAAGCCTGCTGTACCCGTCTCACTCATTTTGAGCTTGAAAGAAATGAAGGGGTTGAAAGATGGCAAAAAAATCCTACTGCTCCTTCAAGGTTTCAGGTTTTTCTATTTAGTAAATAGCAGGCAGATTTTCCTGCATCTCTTTGTTTTTAGATATTCTACATCTCCAGCGGAGGTCGCATTGTTTACAATTTGCCTCTTTGAATCATATCTCTGTTTTGTTTCTTCAATAAATAAGCAGAATAAACTCACACTGGCTTAATAACCATGAGCTCGGAGACAGTAGAGTGCATTTCTATGCCTTATCAGGTTTATTTTTGTTGTCCAGTCACTGTTCTTGTCAGGTCATTTGTATACAGTAAACAGGTCATTGTTGTAACTAAGCACTTGGGCGTATTGTAGGTCTGCTCCACTGAATCAAAATGGTCAAAAAGAAAGGCAACTTTATATAATATGAACAATAGAGATATCACTATTATCCGCTAGTCTTACAATAACAAATGGTAACTGTATCCCTGCTTGTGTAAGAAAAATGAGAAATAGTCCAAAATATTTTGTAAATTTTATTTATGGAATTAAGAGTTGTCATGAAAAAGAGAAAAAAGGACTTTTGTACGTCTATGACTTCCCCATACACTGTACCCATGCCACTGTTCAGTCACAAATAAAATATCATGTGATTCCCACTTTCCTTCTTGGTTTTCTTTCTTTAAACCGATTCCGTCGTTCTAATAATGAACCTCCTGTAAAGGTCACAACAGCAGCCAACAGAGGTTGCTCTTCTCAAACAAATGCTGCAGTAATCATCCATGCAGCCAATCACTGCCATCAGGTCAATGTGATTTATTAGTATGACCAATTCTTCCTCTTTTTGTAATGATTATATTGCTTAGTCACAAAATTGTCATTAAGTAAAATTACAGAAGTATTCAAAGCAAAATGTACTTAAAGTTTTAAAAGTACAAGTGCTCATCTTTACACTGGCCCCAGTTACTAATGTTTTACTATATGTATGCATCAGTGTGTAAGCAGTATTCCACTGAAGCTAGATTTGAATACTTCATACAGTTGGGTAGTATATTCAGTGGTTGCCAACCTAGAGGTTTGGGCCCCCTCCAAAGAGTCACAAGATTAATCTGAGGGGATGATTAATGTGGTGGAAAGTAAAATAAATATAAAGTTTTGCTGCACATATTTGTAGTTGGTTGCTTTTGTTGTGAAATATTGGAACATTTGACTTGTTTTTGCCTCCCAACAGTTATTTTAATGAAATCATCTGTAAGGGGTCACACGCCACGAAGGATGAGAACCTTTTGGTTTCATCTTAAGCAATACGCTTGTATTTTAGAAGCTTATCACATTTTTGTGTTTAAGTAACTCCAGCTGTCTAATAAAGGTAATATAGTAGAAACTACAAGTACGAGTAGTTTAGTATACACTTACGTTCCACCACTGCTGTCCTTACAATCATCGATCTACTAATCACATCCCACTGCAAGAACAACATATCTTAATTGTTTGTTATACATATATTGAGACATTTCAGTGGTAGCAGTATGTGCACCAGTTACTTAGTAATTATGTTGCTTTTCACAGAGTCAGTAAACGTCAGTGGAGCCAATTGATTGTGTCATTCTGTAAAATCCAAAATCCGTGAAGGTAAACAAAGTTTGAAGGTTCAAAAGTACACAAACATGACTCAAATGGTTTAACTCTGTAACAGGAATTAACTTTATTACAAAGCCGTCATTTTCCTCCACTTTTATGTTATTATACTAAAATATGTTTTCTTGTCTTTTCAAATTCTTCCCATTCCTACGGATTATGAACAATAAAGTTTAAGATAAGTGAGAATGCGTGCCTATAGATCCAAACCTGCTTCACAAACTTGATGTCATACCCGTGTGTTCATTACACACTGACACAAGACCTAACCCCACAACACCTTGTTTAGTGGCATCAAGGCCTGCAGTCTTATGTATTCAGCTCCACCTCTGAGTCTATAGCAGCACTGAGTTCATATGCAGGCCAGTATTGATCAGTGTGTGCTTACTTAGAGAGCTGAACAGTGTCGTCTCCTCGTTCACGGTCAGGCATAACACACAACCATGCTTCCTGTGGGGATACGGATGAGTGCACTCATTTTGCAGTGCTGTCTACTCTTTGTTACTTTGGTGCTACTAAGGTAGGAGTTTTATTTGTCTGTTTAGTAATAGATCGCCTATATTTTAATGTTAATTTCCATTGAAGTTCATATAACCTAATTGCTGTTCAAAAACATATTGATTTTTATCCTCCAACATAGTTGGAGTCTTATTTCTGATTATATGTAGATCTATCAGAAGCCAATCCTACATTTGTTTTTGAGAAAATAAAACAGCCTCCAAAGCCGTTAAAAATACCTGTCAGTAAATAAATGTCACTTTGTTTTGCTTTGATTTTCATTGACATGTCACAGTAAAGCTGCCGTCACAACAGCGAACAATGATGAGCCCAGTGTTCGTGAAGCTCGGTCAGTGGGCGATCAGGTGGTAGTTCATCCGGTGGACTGTGTTTTATCAGAGTGGAGCTCGTGGTCACGCTGTGACACCTGTCAGAAAAAAAGAGTAAGTATGATGATACCGGACAGGTGATCGGGGGCCCTGGGGAACATTACAGCTACAACACATGCATTAGCTGGCCCATCAGGACACCACAATAATCTGTTATCAAGATAGAATAAAATCACCCATTTAGCATGTTTAAATGACAAATGCAGTCAAGGAGACAAATTGTGATACAGTTAGATTTGCCAGAAAAGGTTTAGCTCTGTCTTTAACACAACACGCTATATGAACACTAAATCTAAGTTAAAGCAGAGGTGGGCAATTTATTATGACATCCCAACAGCAATCAATAAATCAAATGAATCAAAATGGAAAAAAAACAGTATTTGTTGTCGCAGGACTTTAATAAGCCTGTCCAATCATTTCGCCTCCCTACCTACCTTGCCTGCTCACACTCCACGAGCTGCTAGCTTCACAGCTGTGAGCATTGTTGTTTTTCATTCATTATGGTAATGTTTTGTGTTTTCTTACATGAGAATGAGACATGAGGCAGTTAGATACCGCTGGCGATGACAACGATGCACTGCGCTCCTCTCCCCTCCCCAACGCTCGCTCATAGACTCGGCCTCCAGCAGATAGAATAAAATGTAGCTTTCTCTTGATGGTATCTCCAAAGTTGCATACCTCAGCTTTAATTTAGTATTACCAAAAATGCCATGAAGCAAACAATGTGAGCGTGCGCTTATCAGCTGAGTGATAGCGAGAAGTGTACACCTGCATGAATATGATGATGATGTTACTAGTCAGCTGATCAGCCTGCAGCTAGCTAACTTAGCTTAGCATAGAGACTAGATACAGAGGGAGAAAGGCTCTGATTCTGCCCAAAAGTAACAAAATGCGTCTACCAACACATTTATTAGCATGTTTTATCTTGTTTGTTTTAATCAATACAATCCCAAAGTGTAAATATACGAAAACACCATTTTATGGGGGATGTGTGTCGCACTATTTATTGTACGGGTAAAGTAGCTTCCTGGAGTCTCCGTTCGTTGCTCATCAGCTGATCCTGACTAAGAATCAGTAGGTGTTAGGTGGATTCTGTTACTTTACAGAGCCACACTAGCTGTTTACCTTATTTCCAATTCTTAGTGCTATGCTAAGTTAGCCAGCTGCTGCTAGCTTTAGCGCAGTAGAGTGTTAGCAATCTTCTCCTCTAACTCTTGGCAATAAGGCAAATACATTTATTTCCCAAAATGTCAGACTTTTCCTTTAACTGTTAACCTTAACTTAACAATCAAGCAAATAAATCAAAACAAATATAGAGAAGAAAAGTACCGGTTTTATGGACTGCAGTGAGCTAAATATATGTCTAATATCCCCCTGCACTTCTGGCCAGATAGATTGATCCAGCCCATTGTTACTCATTGATGTTATCATAAATGAGATAAGATTTTCATACAGTAAGCTACAATTGAATTCTGCAGACTGAGGCATTCGACATGTTGACCCATAAGTGCTGTTTTTCTGTGAGCTCCTCTGCTGGCAAAGGTCTCAGCTGATGTACTTCAGTGCTCTATCTCATCCACTTTACAAGGAGGGGGGATTAATAACCTTGACATGACAAAGTGAAAACAGCCCTCTAATGGGATTTCGGCTGTTATAGTTCCCTGGAGCAATTTCCACCACCTTTATTGGGTAGCGGCGAGCCTTCCTCTGTGTTTCTCTAACCGTTTATGTTTGTCTCCCTCAACCATCCAGTATCGCTATGCTAAACTGGACCTGCCATCCCAGTTTGGAGGACAGCCGTGCAATTTTCATGACAGGGAGGAGGAGGCCTGTGACGTTTCAGCCCGCTACACCTGTAACAGTGTTCCTTTGTGTGAGGGATTCCTCTGCAACCAAACAGGTATCTCCTAAACCACGCCCCATATACTCTTCTCTCTCTTAAGACTTTATGCTAAGCTAAGCTAATCGGCTGCCCTGATAGCAAATTTCCAAAATGTCAAACTACTGATTTTATCCTGTTTCGGAAACCATTACTAAATGCCATCCACCTCCTTCCTCTCCTTCAGGTCGCTGTATTCCCAGAACTCTGCAGTGTAGTGGGGAGGATGACTGTGGGGACATGTCAGATGAAGCTGGCTGTAAGAACGTTCCCAAGCCCTGCAGGCAGGAGGCTGAAGAGTATTGGGGAATTGAAAACCTTGCCAAAGGGTGAGTCACGTTGCAATTAGTCTGCAATGTGAGTCCCAGTTATTTTCAAAGACTTAGATACATGAACGTGTTGCTCTTCTCAAATCAATCTGCTCGCCGTTAATGCTGTTGCTGTTACTTATCTTTCAGAATCAACATCTTGAACAGTAACCTGGAGGGAGTGGTGCTTGATAACAGATACTACGCTGGCAGCTGCTTGCCACACTACATCGAGGATGTCAGATTCAGGAAGCCTTACAATTTGCAACAGTACACTCTGCAGGTGTATAATGAGCATTGAGTTTTAGTTGATAAACAAGATTAGGATTTTTTTCTATACCACTTTAATATGTCACACTTTATAAGGGGTCAGTAAGTAACTGTGCTGTAAATAATGTTTTTAGTAATTAATTATCACCTACGTGAAAATTACTTTATGAATGAATTATAAGCCATTAATAAGAACAATTTCTAGGCTGACAAATTGTGGAAAATCTCTTTGACTGTTTGGAACATATTACCTCCGTAAAAGGGCTGCAGAGGAACTGGATCCAAATGAATTAATGAACAATTTATTAAGCATTTATAATTTGAAGGTGACTCATTTTTCAGTGCTTGTGCACATTCAATTGGGTATCTGGAGTGCCTACCAGCCGTAAGACAAACCAGTCCGTTTTTTGTGGGCTGCCTTGATCAGAAAACGTGTGATTCAACAATATTTGTACATGTACATGCAGCTTCATGTGACACAGGGAGAGAGAACTACCTTTGCAAAGGTGCACCAGATTTTTCTTGCAAGACAATCAGAGCAGACTGGACTTTTTCAGGAGGGGGGCTTAAAGAGACAGTCGCTAAAACGGAACATTTAAGACAGAGGGTGAATACAGATATATTCAGACAGATTGAGAAAAATAATGTGTATTTTGAACATTAAAGCATGTAACATGTTTTAGTAGAAACCCCCAAAACAAAGACATGCAAAGTATGAACTGAACTGAGCATGATATGACCCCTTTAATGGATTACCAACATGTATAACTGCATTAATAGAAAGGCAAGACACCCTCCAACCTAGGAAGTTACAATTTGTTCTTATTAATTGTTTATAACTGCTCTATAAAACATTAGTAAATTAGTTGTTAACATTAATAATGCTATTAGTGGGAACCTATAAGCCCTTTATAAAGGATGCCTCATTAGAAAGTGGAGCCATATTAGTGGAGCCAGCTAGGATCAGTTTTCAACCTGTAACAATCGTGGATGATGTTATTTTTTCTTCATCTTTCCTCTCATTCTTTTATCTGTTATTCAATGTTGACAGTAAATTAATTGCTTACTAATATGGTCCTGCTTACTATACTAAAAAAAAGAAATTTTGCTTCCCATATATTTACAGACAAAAGGCTCGTATGATTTCACCCTGCAGTCTTTTGAGTCATACTCTGACTACATGGACCACACCATAAAGGAGCGCGAAACCCAAACCACTGTTTCCATTGGCTTTGCCGTTCCAGGCGTAGCTGAATTCGGCTTTAACTACAATAATTACAAATACACCAAGGCCGAACAGAAGATTCGCCGTGCTTCTAGCAAGGTGAGATGTCTTTTCTCCTGACCTCTTTACAACCTACTGATTTCTCAAAAACAAAACAGATGGATTCATGATTTATACAAACACACAATTATTCAAAATACCTGCAATCTTAACCTGAAAACGGTGAAAGTATCCATCACCCACTGATTCTCCTCTCAGACTAACAGCTTTGTGAGGGCCAAAGCAGAACTGGAGTTGGCCCAGTACATGTTGAAGCCCGATGATTTGATGCTTCACCCTGAGTTCCTGCAGCGCCTGCGCTCCTTGCCACAGTCTTATGTTTATGGGGAATACAGACAGATTTTCAGGGACTACGGCACCCACTACATCACAGAGGCAACCCTCGGAGGAGACTATGAGTACACCATCATCCTGAACAAGGAGAAGCTCGAGAGGTCAGGTAATAAATATCAACGGCTGCCGAACCGGAGTCACAGGGGTTTCAAGTCAAATCAAGTTTGGTTTAATTGCTCAGTTTCTTAAATTTACTGCACGTTTCAAGAATGCATAAAGCTAATTACCATGATCAGATAGTGGGGTTTGGCAGTGACATCATCTATATTCTGTCATCTTTAACACAGACAAAGTGTTGATAATTAACCATTACAGTGAAATGGCTCAATCTCTTGAACCCTTTTTTATTCCAGATTATTCTTTGGACGACTATAAACGCTGTACGCAGTCAGGCATTAAGGTCGGGGCCAACATATACGGTGTTTATCTGTCGATGGGGTTTCATGGTGGATCCTGTGACGGCGCGCTGAACGAGATAGGAGGTGAGGTTACACGTTTTACCAAATGGCCTGCAGATTATGTTCTGTTTAACGTCAGATACTGATGCTAAAACTCACTTGGTCTCTCCCCAGAGGACACAGCGAATGGCAGCATGGTGGAGGACTTTGTGTCTGTTGTAAGGGGGGGAAGTAGTGAGTCCATCACTGCTTTGGTGTCTAAAAAGCTTCCCACCCCGCAGCTGATGGGGCTCTGGGGCGAAGGCGTGCGATTTAACCCTGACTTCATTCGCAAAACAGTGAGTTTCTCCATCTTTCGCTTAATCTCATGCTTTGCTTCTCCCCTTTTTTCTCCTTTTTCTTGTCGATTTCTATAATCCCATTCATAATTCTCTTTCATCTATGTGTTTCCTGTCTCCCACGATCTCTTGTGACATTAACATAATTAATACCACTTTTTCATCTTCCTTTATATTTCTTATCTTAATTTGCAGCAGTAATAATAATTTGATCTGACTTATTGACTGCAAAACATTTACGAAGAGTACTAAGAGTTGGTGAGTGTTGGTACCGGGGTTGGTACCATTACAAACATGGAAGTACAGCTAGGCTGATTAATAGCAAGTTGGAGAACAAAAAGCAACTGTGCCAAATACAAATAGGCTCAAGTTTCAGCCCTTGTTGGGCTTTTCATTTGGCTCTATCAAAAGAGAATTAGATTTGAAGAGTACAAAGATGGTTTAGTGGTGACATTTGTTTCTCATTAGACACGGCCCCTGTATGAGCTGGTGATCTCCAGAGACTTCGCCCATGATGCCACCCTGAAAAGAAACCTGAAGAGAGCGCTTTCAGAGTACCTGGCAGAGGCTAGTTCGTGTCGTTGTGCTCCGTGCCACAACAACGGAGTGGCCGTTTTGAGAGGTACCTCAGAGGATATCATTTTGTGGTGTTCATGACAAATGTATTTCATTTATTTTATCTATTTTCACCCCATAAAGGGATGACAAAGTAAGCCAGTAATACCAACAATTTTTAGATTTGGTTCCCAACACACAATATAATAGTACACAACGTGACTTTGATGATGTTTACAGTGGTGGTAACGATAGTGATAATTAAATATCTTCATCTCCCTCAACAGGCACCAGGTGTGACTGTGTGTGTCCTGTTGGCTACTCTGGACGGGGCTGTGAGATCACTAATAGGCGGAAAGGTAAGCTCTAAAAATACATGTTTTTTCTTTCATTGCACAAAACACATCTTGACATAATAATATGAGAACTGACGTGGCCACTTCTGACAGACATAGCCATTGATGGCAGCTGGAACTGCTGGGGTGCATGGTCATCCTGCAGTGTAAGAACAATGACGAGGAGTCGACAGTGTAACAACCCAGCACCCAGCGAAGGAGGCCTGGCATGCAGAGGACTGCAGCAAGAGTCTACTGAATGCTTTTAATATCTGCTCAACAGCCCTGTTGTCAACCTTGACATAAAGATTCATAAAACCCTCCTGAAAATAGACGTTTGGTCTGTGGTGTCTTTGTCTTTGTATGTCTTTAGACTCATCGTGTGACATAAGGAATCAGAAACAGACTTGACCTGACTAACTGTCCTAACTAGACCTGCCTGGAGCACTGACCTGGATTCAGCTTCTGTTACCCAAATTGAACCTTCATATTCAAGGCGATTTAAGAAATCTCATACAAAGCATCTACAGTTTTACTCTTCAGACAGAAAAACACACACTTTCATAAAGTCTGCATCACACATTTATTACAACCTTGCATAATCCAAGTGTGTGTCGTGTGTCCTGATGAAGGCATGCATTTTATTTTGAAGTCAGACAGTAAAGGATCGTGGAAGAGCAGTTTTCAGTCATTAAAAAACACTTGGATTATGCTCACTTAACGCTCAACAGCATTTTCACCCTGGAACCGGAGCGACTTTAACAGCGTCGAGCCTGAGAGGTGGAGCCCAAGCAGGTTGTTCCACCGACATCAGGTGCAGGATTATCACAGGTTCTTGTCCGAGTCTTCCTCCTTGTTGCACAGGATGACCAGCTCCCCCAGCATGACCATGACCCATCTGTCTTGGTATCTGTCCAGGAAAAATGAAGGGGGTTTTAAGCTGAGTTTAACAAACATGTGTATATATATATATATATATATATATATTTAGAAACAGCATATGTCTGTGCACTGTCATTACTCAATCACATCCTCTGACCAGCAAGTGAAACAGGCAGCCGATCAATCAGCAAATGGAGAATAGCTGGATGTCCATTTTTTTTTTTTTTTATACCTAACATATAACATGTAATATAATACATTTAGTTATTTATGTGCACACATATTTAACTGAATTATAAAAGCCAGAATTGCTTATTAGAGAGCTGTTTGGGAGCAGAAAGAGCCGGCTCTTATTGGTGAGCTGAGCCAAATGATCTGGCTCTCCAAAAAGAGCCGGGAATCACTCATTTGCACTTGTTGCTAAGCAGCCAAATGGGCAAACTGATCAAAGATAATTAATTCTTGTCAGCGGCGAGAAGTACTTTCACTGAAGTATAATTTTGAGGAACTGGTGCTTTACCTGCCTTGTGCGTGACTTGTGTTTTTTAGCCATGGCATTACGGAAGAATACATTTAACTTTTTACGCCACTACATTTCACACAAAGCTGTAATTACCTGTTACTTCACAAAACAAAACCCAGATGCATTAGACCGCCTGCAACATTATGAACTACTACAAAGAGATACCTTCTTGAAAAACAGATTTGGGGCTTAAAGACAGGGGATGGTTAGCTTAGCTTAGCATAAAGACTTGAAACAGGAAGAAAGAGCTTTATTCCAGCAAATTGAATGTGTTCACCTCCGCTGCTTTTACTCGTGACAAAAGTCTCACCTGTTCGGCGAGTCTCTTCACAGGCCTCTCCCTGGTAGCCTAACTTACAGATGCAATTACAGGAAGTCCCCTTTAGGACAGGGATGCCGTTGTGCTTGCAGGGGGCGCAGCGACAGGAGTCGAACTGCTGCTGATACTCATCCCAGCCCCTCTCCAAGTTGGCCAGTCTTGCACCTACATGGTCAGCTGCTGTGCTGAGGCGCACTAGCTCAAAAATTGGCATGGTCTTTGTCACGAGGGAGGTAGGACAGAGACAGGAAGACAGAAACAAGTTAATACCACACCAGCAAATGCACAAAAGCACTGCGAGGTCTGACATTGAGAATTTAACGATCAACTTGTTTTTTTATTCTGTTTAAGAGGATGTTGTGTCAAACAATTTTCCAACAAGTCACCTCATATTCGATGAGTGTTGGGTTGTATTTGAGGGACGCTCCCCAGTGCCTGTAGGTTTCGGGGCTCCTGATAACCAACAGGCCACCGCTGCTGTGTGTGACTCCCCCCTTCACTAGAGTAACGATGTCCTCAATCACAGCTGAATGAGAGTTCTTGGCTACATTTCAAAAGAAAAAACAATTACAAGCTCTGATAACACATGACTGCAACAATCCTTCACTTTTCAGCTGAATGGATCTAAGACTAATAAAGCTAATGAACTCAAATTCAGTACTCAATAGATTTTGATGTCTCACCTTGACTAAATGATCCATTCTTATTGCAAGAGTTCCCGCCCACTTTGAGTGCTACTGTCACGCTGGAGAGGGGATAGCTCAAACCAATAGAGGCACCAAAGCATCTACCAGCTTGTTTACCCTCCATCTCTGTGAGAGTTATGGAAGAGAAGTGAACAAAGGTTACTTTACATCACATTTCCTATCGGATGACATTGATCAACAAACTGAAAAGCCCACAGTACTTGATTTTGCCATAGTCGTTTTGTTGACAACCACAACATATTCAAGGGTTCCTCCCATTGTTCCCTCTGTGACATAGTCGGTGCCAAATGTTTTGAAGAAGAGGGAGTACGTCCCAAAATCATACTGCTCCGGCAGCTCCATGAGTGAAACGTAGAAATCTTCATGAAGCATCAATTTATTACTTCTCATTTTGAAGCGGGCTGTTTGCACTTTGGACGAGAGCCTGATGAACCCTAGGTCCTGAAGACAAAAAGGAAAGTCTTTTTCTTCCTCAGAAGTAGAAATAATAATAATACAAATATTTTAGTAAAACTTGAATAAAACTGTTACATATACCCCAAAGAATGTCCTTTCTTTTGGCCACAGACACCCAAACATAAACATTGTTTAAAGGAGTTCGTAACTGTGGGTAATACACATATTTGCTCGCCCTCATATTACTGTTTAATGTTAAGCTAAGTTCGGAGACTGATAGCTTAGCTTAGCATAAAGACTGAAAACGGGGAAACCATGGATGCATAAAGAGAACTGGATACAGTGTGGGAGGTGGGGCCCCGTTTCTTTCCTATGACTGTTGCTCAGTGGCGCATGAAGCCAAAATGGCTCAAATGCCAATTTAAATTTATTAGGATCTTCCTCATCCACGGGGCCCATAAAGTAGGCGCACTAGCGTTTCCTTTAACCCGGCCTCCCAACTGCTCGGTCTCGGCTCGCTCATATGAATTACAGTATGTTATACCCAGGGAAAGAACTCTGGATTCAGCTATTAGTGGATTTTATAACTTTTAGACCCTATTGATTTGAATAAGGGCAAGGAAGTTAAAAATGTTTCTTTCCCAATGTAAGTCTATGGGAAAAAAATAGTTTTGGGTCCCATTGCATTACGAGATGGATCCACGAGTTGTAATTACAAAACAATCCATCTACCGGTTTCCTAATAACCTAGTAAAATATATCTGGTTTATACAGTAATCGTCATGAGAGTGGTTTCAATCTTCTTGTCTAACTCTTGGCAAGAAGGCAAACAAGCATATTTTCCAAAATGCCAAACAATTGCTTTAAAAAACTACAAACAACACTAACCTCTAAAAAATGTATAATTATATATTTAATACAAATTGCACTTGTTATCATGTAGTAGGATAGTTTAGTTGTTTGGATCAATAAATCATACCTGGCTTTTATGTTGCGTTAGGTTCTTGAGAAACATGGATTCAGCACTTGTATCCAGTCCCACTTCCACATAATAGATCCCAACTGAGACACCGCCACCGGAAGAACTCGTTGTTTTCCTGGCTTCCAGCATGCTCACCATATCTTCAAAGTATTCCTGCGAGCCCTCTGACGTAGCTTGAGCCTGTAACAGGTCAAATCAGGTCAAAATCTCTTAAACAGCCCATTTATTAAATTAAACAAAGACATAAGTAACGGCATGACAATACCACAAAATGGTAGGTATGGTAGTTGTGAGGTTTCCTGTAGTTCTTCTCATCTTCATTGTAGTGCAGGTTCTCACAGAATGCGTCATAGATGAATTTCCTCCATTCACCATTATAGACATATTCACACTTTCCTCCAAAATAATTTGGGTCAAGTACTTGATCCGCAAAGTCTCCAGTCAAGACGTTGTAGCTAGGCAAAGTAAAATAATTCAATTTAAGTGAAGGTATGAAGATTAAATGAGACACATGTAAATCAAAAGAAATTCAAAGCAATTTGCTAGGCAAAAAATAGTGATTATGGTGTGTTGATGACGTGTATGCTTATTGAACTGTCCTGGTAATTCTATTGCATTGCTTTTAAAAGCTGTATTTACCCCTGGGTGCCGCGTTCAGCACCAGGGATCGTCATTAAGGTGGAACACTTGTCGTCTCTCCGGGTGACATCTTCACAGCCCTCTTCGTCAGAAAAATCCTCACAGTCTGACTCTCCATTACAGCGAAGGGACTGGCTGATGCAGCGCCCTGGATAGACAGAGAGACAGATTTACATGTATACTGGAGGCGCACAGACAACACAGCCTCAGCTCGAAGAGAATGTGCTGTGTGAACGGTCGTTGGTGGGACTCGCCTGTTCCTTTGCAGGTGAAGCTGTCTCCACAGTAATCTGTCAGCAGACACTGTGTTGTTACTGTTGGACATGCCAGCTTCTCCCACAGTGCCTCAATGCACTCTGTGCCACCAAACTGTGAGGGCTTCTCCATGTATCGGAAACGGCCCTAAGACAGAGTTGATAATGAGTTAGCTCTTTATATCAACCAATGAGTAGGCCACATGCTATGATGTTCATAGTGGTGCAGTTAAAATCATATTAATGCAATACATGTTAATTTCTAAGTTCCATTTAAGTATGCTACCTTTGATATTTAGTGTCTACAATGAACCCCAAAACACTAAATGAGTTGAGTATTTTGGAGCCTCAAATGTCAGGAACGTTGTAAAACCAAGGACCACCCTTAATGACCTAATCGGAGCAGAAGTGCTGATTCGTGATAATCATTGTTCCTTTTGAACCTATTGATTAACTTGTTTTGATCTGAGCTTCCACCCAGAAAACTGTCTTAACTCCACATGTTTTTGGAGAGAGTTCTAGTTTCAGAAGTTGTAATCACAGTATTCATTCAACATCTTTAAATTCATGCAATTTCTTGAGAAAAAAACACCCTTACCTTTTGGTCTGTGCAGGAGTTACAGGGAGTCCAAGATGACCAGGTCCCCAGCTTACAGTCGATGGGTATCGGTCTGTTTACAGGTATGGGTCTGTGTACAGCTCTGGCCCTCCTCATCCCAGCCCAACTGGCAACCCGAAACGTACATTATCATCTCAGTTTCTCTCCTAATACCCATGGTGCATGAAATGGTAGACATTAAATGTTATCAAGTGTATCTAAGAGGTATTGAAGCGAGGAATACTTCACCTGTCATCAGCGGTTGTCCATGGGCTCCTGTATGCATTCACAAGTGGGATAAAGTTCACAGACAGAAGCAATGTGCAGAAAGTCAGAAGTAAATTAATAAATGTCTCCATACTGAAAAATGAGTTGCTAGTCCTTTGGATTAAAATGCAAAAACAGCCGTTGTGTTGTGACTTCTACCACTGCAGTCTTGACCAATAACGACTGTGAATGATTGATCAAGAGTAAACACATGGTCTTACAACAGTTCGGAAAGTTTTTTTTTGATGATCAATAACCCCCATTTGTCATCTTCCCTCTGCAAACACTTCAATCCAGCCAGAACATTTGCCCGTACGTTTAATGCAACACTAACAAAAGTACATCAAACTGAACAGGAACACAAACATTCCCCTACTTACAATATATCTACATTGAGGTGATCTATTGTATTATCCCTAATTTTATTATTATTATTAAATGTATTATTATCATTATTATCATTATTATTATTATAGCAATAATAATTATACCCATCCACATACAAACCGGCTTCCGTCGCTTCTGATTTCACAATTACGCATCATGAACGCGCACGTCGTGAGGTCACGCGTAGCACGTCGCAGGTGCATCTGGTTCGCGTCTCGCGGCGGCGCTTTCAAATTGTTTGTTTTAGCATAAACAGTGTGTTGGATTCATCACGCCAAAATGCATCACCGCAGCCAGCAGCGTCCGCACAGTTAAGACCGCGTCCCAAATATACAAAGCTGAACAGTGATGAACAAAACGAGCGACAATGGAAGAGGTAACTTTTAAAGATATCGTTCTGAACGTTAGCTTGAGGACCGATAGCTACATGTAGGTAATGTTAGCCTTCTTGTTGCGCCCTTTGCTAGCTGTTACCCCATGTGTAATATACTAAAGTACATTAAAGGGTCACTTCATACAAAATACTTTCTCATTTACTTCTAATGCTAGTCATGCAGGTAGTTTAGGTTTTCACATGTCTATCTCTGAGGTATCTGCCTCCACCTCTTAATAATTTAATTTATTTTGTGCTCACAGTATTGAAAAATTACACATAAACAAATTTAGTAGCATCATATTTTCTGAAAAACACTGTTATTCTGGATAACCCTTAGACCTAAATATTAAGAGTCAACTGTATGCACTGTGGATTAACAGTTATCATGATTTATTAATCTGTATATATTGTATAAAACACAAAGAAAACTGAAAAAAATACCCATCATGATTCCCAAAAAGCCCACGCTGCCTTCACATGTCTTGTTTTGTCCATTTAACAGTTCAAACTCCGAACACATTCAGTTTACAATCATAGAAGACTAAAAGATCCAGCAGATCAATAAAACAACTTATTATTGAAGTGGTACTCTAAGATGAGACAAATTCACCTCCAATGTATTGGAGTGAGTGAGGAAATGCTTTTTGTAATTTTGGTAAACCAACCCTCAAATTATGTTGTCAGCATTGTGGTTTGTCTCCTTTTAATCATCAAGTAAATTGTCTATGAGAGTAATATCATTTCCTTTTTTCAATGGAGGGACTGAGCAACTTCAAAGCTCTGAGAGCCAAGTTTCAGGAAGAGGCCCTCTTGGCTCAATCCAAAACCAGCCGGCCAGCTGTTTCAGAGAAACCGAAACACCTTCCTCCTCCTGGAAGTCACAGCAGCTCCGTGGTCAGCGGTATTAATATTGCCGTAGAAAACAAGATGACGGTGGTTCCCCAGGTCACCTTCAGAGATGGGCTGCGGGCATCTGGAGGCAAGCGACCAATTTCCTTTCCGCCCCAACCTCAGCAGGCCTCCCCCCCATCTCGGCCGGCTCATGGAGACGGCACAACAAGGCAGTCCTTCAAAGACAGACGCATGCCTCTGGTGCTTCCTGTCCTGCCTGTAAAAGAGCAGAAGACAGAGCCGCCAGCCAAAAAGGAGCACAAACTGGAACCGGGGGCGGGGAGAGAAGTCCTGCCGCACACTAAAATCAAGAAGAAAGGTTTGCTGCTTCCTTTCAAGTCCGCCAAAGCGCCAAAGGTCAGTGCATTAAACGGAGAGGAGCCGACGTATGCCGATTTGACCACCAGGCCTTCGAGTGCTCCCGGTGGGTCGGTGGAAAAACAAACCGCAGAAGATGGGGCTTCGCTCCAAAGTGACCAATCGACTGCTGAGCTCTCCCTCTCCAGCCTCGATATCACCCCTCCTCCCGCAGAGACGGGTGTCGATTCCAACAACAAATTTATTAGCACCTTGGAGAGAGCCAAGAAGAAGTTTTCACGCCGGCAGATGTTGATCTCTGTCAAAACGAGGAGCTTGCGTTCTCCTGACTACGTCTCGAGAGACGAGGCGTTCCTTTTGCCGCTGAAGCGCGTCGCTGAACCCGAGCTACCCTTTCCCTCGCCGGTCTGTCTCCCACACATTGCCTGTCTGTCGGCCCGGCCTTTCTTCAAAGTAGACCACTCTTCACGCAGTAAGGCATATTCAGTGATAAACATGATTTTCCCCGCATCAGACTATCTTCTAATGCTTTAATGTATTTTCCGATGACTAGGGCCTGCGCTGGATAAGCAGTTTGGCAGGGATACATTTCTTCCCTCTGTCAGGACTTGTGAACCTCAATCCCTTCCTTCTGGAACAAAGAGGCCTCTACCTGACTTGAGGTCACTGGGACCACTACCACCAAAGCCCCCCAGACCTCCACTAGTAGATCTCAGCTGTTACCACCGACCCACAGTTAACGGTATGTTAGCTTACTTTAATTTCTTGTTTCTTTTTGTTTTCCATTTAGTTTTGTGGCCGCAGACTGAAGAACATGATGGCAAGAAGTTGTATTTGACTTGGACATCATTCTACTTATTTGTGGTTAGGTTGAACATCTGTTCAAGTGCTGATTTTGTTTTTTTATTATAGAGGTGTCACCAGGTCTTAGACAAGCACCAAGCGAAGAGCCAGAGGCTGAGCACCCATCCGTCTCCCTCTCTGCTCTAGACGCTCCAGAGTTTCCAGACTTTGAGAATTTAGAGATGGAAACGGCCCACGGTGAAGCTGTTGACATTGCTGCGCTGGAGCTGGAGGCCTTTGGCTTAGTCAGCACTGACCTCCCTCTACCAGAGGACTACGGGCTCTTCGGTTTCGAGGATCCACAACCGGACTTATCGGTGTGTGATCCTTTAGAGTCCTTTATGAGCATCGGCGTCCAAGATCTGAACCTTGGCAGTCGCAACATAATACCCCTGGATCCAGCCAGCTTCCCTGAACCAATAAACTTCTCAGCTTTCCCAGAGCCTGCTGTGTCCGAGCAGTGGTCTCAGGGTGAGGAGGTGATCACAGATCCTCTCTCTAGCACTCAAGCTGATGAGACTGATCCGGGAGATGCTGAGTCTCACTCTGCCACACAGGAAACGGACTACGCACCGTTGCGTGATGGGATTCAATCGCATGCGAGGTGAGGTTTGCCGTAAGTTAAAATCACACTTTGATTCATTTTTTCAGTGTGTTGACGTGACGTTTCCCGTGTGTGCTCTCTGATCGTCTGCTCCCCTCTAGCGTATCTCAACAGGACAGTTACGAAGCGCACGACAATGTGTACGAGGATGTCGAGAATCTCAACAAATTATTCTCGGGCCAGAACTCGCGTAAGCGAAGAGGTGGTCTGAAGAGTAAGAATGTTGACTCAGCACATGTTTCTTCTTGATAAAGATCTTTAGTTTTCCCTGTTTAACCTCCTCGTTGACCAATTTTACAGATCCATATGCTGACAACCACCATATGGTAAATATATATATATATATATATATATTTATTTTAATTGTGTATAATCCTCTTAGTCAGTACGCAGTAAGAGAACAGTTGAGTTTATGGTCAGACGGGCCCTGTGCAATAAAGAAACAATGGGCTTTGTTGTGTTTAACGATCATCTGTGATCAATTAAAACTCATCTGTTTGTTTATTTGAAGAAGGAGGAGGCGTCTCTTCACATATGGCCGCGGAATCCGTGGTATGTAACGTACAAGTCATATTATTTATCAATGACTTTGGTCTTTGTCAGATGGAAGGCAGCCATTGATTTTTTTCTTTTGCTGTGGTTATCACACTGCAGGGGCAGTATAACGACAGAACATTCGGCCCATTATCACGTCCACAGGTATGTTCGGCTTCTCCCACAGCTGGCCAAACGCTTGTTTTGCTGTTTTCACATTGAAAATAGCTTTTGTTGTTTCTTATTCATTTATTTTATTCCCCATCATATGGTTCCATTTACATTTCCAGTGGTACATGTAATCTGTTTGTTTTTTTGCCACTTAACAGTAAAGAACGCCAAAGTCCTAACAACGCTGACCTTAAAGAACAGAAGAAGAGGGAAAAGCACCGACTGGAAAAGGAGAAAAAAGAGCAAAAAGAAAGGGAGAAGAAGGAAAATGAAATGAAAAAGAAGTTCAAAGTAAGTTCTGCTTTTGAGAGGCCTGTAAACACAACATCCTGAATATCTTGATGTCCCAACGATGGTCGGTGAAAAGCAGCAAAACAATGCACTGCTTAGCTGCTCTGAAATCAACCAGCGCCTCATTACTGAAATGTGACTCTTCCAGGTGACCGGCGAGGAGGAGGCCATGTACCACGCCAAGGTGACGGTGGCGAGCAAGGTTCGCAAGCATGACCTGCCAGTGAAGAGCGGGGACATGGTCGGCATCATTCGCACCACCAACTGCCCCAAAGGCAGGTGGTTGGCCCGAGACGCCAACCACAAGTGTGAGTTCAGACGCACAACATCTCCTCGCATAGAAGTAATGGGAGTGGTTAACGGGGGGTATTTTGTTTTTCACAGTGACGCCACAGTTTCTCAGTGTTTTCAGTAACTGCTCTTGTCATTGGTTTTGCAGACGGTTACATTTCAGTGATGAACGTAGAACTAAATCTCAAAGAGATGCTGGAACTTGGCAAGAAGGCCCAAGCAGCTGGACGAGGAGGCAACCTGGAGGGAGATACCATCAGCATCGGGAGCAGGTACTCGTCGAAATGCTTTGGTTTCTCAATAACAAAAAGATTTGTAACCAGCACTCGCTAGTCTGTCTGTGTCAGTTTGTGTCATGATCACTCGTTCATAGCGGTTTTCTTTGTTTTGCAGATCCTCTAACCACCCTGTACTAACGAGCAGTTGTAAGTGCCAGTATTCTCTCCACAAATGCATTGATCTCTCTGGTTAACTTGCTGTTGTTAGACTGGTTGTACTGTCACCTCTTAGCCTAACATCTCAAAAAGCAGCCCAGCCTCATAGTTAACTGGTTGATATAGCGTGCGACTTGATGACTGACGGAGAACAGTTGCACAGAGGTTGAATACTAGCCCAAAGACTCTCAATGCTTGGCCTGAATAACTAAAGTTGTCGTCGTCCGCTTCACAGCCTGGTGTTGTTTTCTGATTGTGAAGGTATTCCATGTGAGCCGGTGGTTTGAGTTTCTACCCTGCCAAGCATCTATCATCAGCAAGCCCACTGTGCTTAATCAAACTAATGTGTTTTTCCACAGTCACAGATGACAGTGAAGAGTGGGCCTGTGAAGATGAGACCCTCTCGCCCTCCAGTGAAAGCCAGTAAGTGCTGTCCTTTTTTTTTTTTTTTTTTTTTTTTTTTTACTGTGGCTTAGTTTCCTTCAAACCGATGTTGTTTCTAGGAAGAATGACAGAAACCGTTGACCACATCAGAGTACGTACAAGTCGTCCCTTCTCAAAGATGTGATTGACACACAGCGTGTAGGATGTAACTGTTTTTATTTCTCTTCTTTCTGTGTAGTAGCTGTCCCCATCAGACGGCCTCTCTGCCCGAGATGGGTGAGTGCATTTTTACATCCGGTGAAAACATGAGAACAGAACATGGTGCCCCCCCCCCTCCTCCCTCCCTCCTCTCAGCCTTCTGGCTTAAAGGGAAATGCCAGCTTTGCCTGTAGTTGTTTTATGTTATGCTTTGACATATGGCAGACTGTAAAATGCCTTTGATGTGCACTTCTACCATGCCGCTTCCTTACTCCCTTCCCTCTTCTGTTCTACTATCCTCACCCCCCCCCCCCACCCACCCCCTCTCTGCCCTTCATGTGCTCACTTCGACAGTATGTGGCCATGTCAGCGCCCTGCACACTCTGAGCGATGCCAACCTGGAAGACCTCCACACGCAGTAAGTTTCAAAGCCTCGGCTCGCTAACCCATATGTACACAACTCTTTCTACATCTACCTCTTCTCAAGGCGCTGAGTGTGTAGCATGTGATGTGTGTGTGCATACCGATATATTTCTTTGTGAGTAAGTAAACATTAAACATTGGAAAGGAGAAAAATAAAGTAATAGCAAAGGACAGGCCTGTTGAAGCGCGTTAGACCTCTTCGTTCACTTAATAAAGGTTGTATTTATTTCAGGATTACTCTATTGGATCATAATATATTGTGTAGGTGCTCCTCGCCCCCTGTAGGCCACTGATTAGTATGAGAAGTAATAGTTCTAGGAGTAAAAGGAGTCCTAACGGTGTCTTGTCTTCAATATTTAGGACCAGACACGAGGCCCTGCAGAAACTCGCCATCTTCTTTCAGAACCGCAAAGAGGAATTAGATAACCTCGCTGATAGCGGCGGAGCAACCCCTACGAAGTACAGTCTTTACTGTTTTTATCGAATGTCTACTGATGCTGTCATATTCAAAATCTGTAATCAACGACCATGGTAATGATTATATAAACTTTTTTTTCTTCATTTTATCCATTCTCTCCGATGCAAAGTGCTGAGCCATCAAGTAAGTTTCCTGATTTTTTTTTTTATTTTCCACTGTTGTCCCCACTTGTGTCTCACTGATAATGGTGAAGCTGGGAGGACGCTTACAGAGCTCTTTTAAAGACTCTACAGTCAGGTCGGCGTCTTGCCTGTAATGGAAAGTGACTCGTTGACTCCTGTCAGATTGCAGAGACGGTTCAAAGCTAATGTGACACTTGTATCTGCTCGTCTTTATCCAGGCTTCTTGTGTGGCGTTGAGGAGCCTCCGTACCCGTAAGTGTTGACAGGTTTCCTTGTGATCGACGAAGCTTGCCTCCGTTTCGATCTCTAACGATATTAGTACTCGTAGACTGAACACGCGGTACTTCAGGTTGTCTGGCTTCCTCCTCCTGAACTGTGATGTTTTGTGACAGTGAACAGGAGTTTGACTTCACAGAGCTGGAATTGCTTCCTCCCCCGACGCTGTATGCCGACTTCTTCTGATTACCACAGCGGCTGAAGCGAGTAACGTCGCCATGAAGAATATCTGCCACCGAGACCAGTCTGCCATGTAGTTAAAAAAAAAAGTGTTTTCTGATCCTGTACAGTGGAGAAAAGAGACGATTGTGATGGAGCTGCTGATGTGACCACTATAATTACTATTTCACTTATTATATTTCACATTGTGTTCTACGCTCTTGTTTTCTCTGATGTTACTGTTAGTGGAGCACAAACTGAATCATTGCACTTAATCCAAAGAGCGATGACATAAAGTAGCCACTAGTCACTCGTAAAGCTTACAATAAGGATTTGGTTGTAAATGTGTTCTTTGCGTTTGCATTTTCTGTTGTTTCTGTGTTGCATCTAAATAAATATTTGTTCATGATTTTTGTTTTTGATGACATTATTAGAACGGACTACTAGCACAGTCATCGTGTCTACATCGTAGTTCTTGTTCTTACAGCAGCTCACTCCTGATGTAAGTGCAATCCTTCCTCTCCTATCAGCACTTCACTCTCACCTGATACTTTGTCAAAGTGGCATATATGAGCCATGCTCCATCTCCATTATGTTGCTTAACATTTCATTACACTTTAATGTTTTTCATGTTACACTTAGTCTGTATTACATCATTTGTTGGAGACTATTTACCAATATAAAACTTCTGTAAAGAGAAAATTAGTACTCAATAAAAAAATATACTTAACCACGTGTATATGTACACTTTGTGCTCCTATTACTGGTTATTCTTTCATTCTCTGGATGACTTGTCTCTGTGAATCCCCCTCGTTACTGCTGCAGTGAGCGTTAAGAGGTGAGTGTGTGAAGGAGCATATGGCATTAATTGAAAGAGGAGGAGCTGGAGGAGTGGTCTTCTTGGAAGACTCTCACAGGCTCCACTAGCCCTAAATAGAGGAGTTAAGAACGGTTAGAAGTTAGAAGAAAGCGGGCCGTGAGTGTTAGAAGACAGGAACTAGTGATTACATCTCGAGTGAGCGCGTTTTCTGCACAGCAGACGCATTAGTTTAGACTTGCATGACGACTCCTCCTTTAGGATCCAAGTAGAACCGCTAGCCAATCAAATAAAGTAAACGCACTGCGATAGCTTTGTAACCAGACTTTTTTTTTTTATTCCCTTTTTTATTTGAACCACGTAACGCGTTTTTTAAATGCAACGCTGTTTGATATATGAGAAGACGATGGCAGCGGAGACGAAGAACGGCGGGAGTTCAGCGAACAATAAAGACCACAGCAGGAGAAAGTTACTGGTCGGAGTGGATCTCTTCTGCTTGTTTTTAGGTAAGAGGACCCACTGAGTGCTAATGACCGTCATCTACAACACGTGTGGTGCTTTTATGCATGTATGACGGGTATTTGGCCTTTTTTGACTCTCAATATTGATACATTGTAATGTCATTTTTAAGTTACAGGACTCGAAGCGTGTTCACTTTTGCCAACATGTGTCAGCTAGCGTTACATCAGCTGTGTGTACCTAAGCAACGAGTGATGCCCCGTTAGCAACTGTAGCCCACGCGTTTAGCTGTAACTGCCATTAAGCTACATTGTTTCCAAAAATACATGAGCTTAGCTGGTGGAAGTATGTTTTTCTCAGCCACCACCCCTAAAAAAAACAGTGCCGGCTGAGGGGAAACTAATGAATTGCTCCTGGTGGGATGTATTTCTTTTGGTCTCCTCAGCCACACCTGTACTGCACCTCTGCTTTCACTCCCTATATTTTCCAGAATGGCTCACATTCCACACCAGCAGGAATTCCCTTGATCTCAACATCTGGAATAATATATATATATATATATATGAATGTGTATGTATGTAGTAATTAAGGGAAGTGGTGAAAAGGTCAGACCATTGTGTGTGTGTGTGTGTGTGTGTGTGTGTGTGTGTGTGTGTGTGTGTGTGTGTGTGTGTGTGTGTGTGTGTGTGTGTGTGTGTGTGTGTGTGTGTGTGTGTGTGTGTGTGTGTGTGTGTGTGTGTGTGTGTGTGTGTGTGTGTGTGTGTGTGTGTGTGTGTGTGTGTGTGTGTGTGTGTGTGTGTGTGTGTTCATCAGCACAGGTCCTGTGATGTTTAACAGCTGCACATACTAGGTTAAGGTTGTCAATTATTATTTTTACACTAAAGTTTAAACCCAAAAGGTCTTCCTGTCCTTCGGCTTAAACCTTTTGACCCTTCACTATTTTCACTCACGCATCTCCGATGTGTTAGAGCGTTGAAGTGTAAGAACATGATTGCAAACAGCAAAGCAGTGTTCCAAATATAACACACAATTGTTGCAACTGCACGGGGAAAGCACCAGACCAGCTATTGTTAAAACAATCCCATGAAAGGTCTACAGCATAAATAGCTTTTTCATACCAGCTATATTTAGCTGAAGTCTGGTTTTGTCTCTATGTAGAGGGTGAAGCCCCATGATTTGCTCTCTATGTATGCACCTTCCCACAGAGAAGGTTGTCAACGAACCAGCAGTGTTTTTTTTTTTCTGGATGCAGATGTGGTTTGAAGAGACTAACCACAAGGAGGAAATGGTGGGCCAGTACTGGTAATCACCATTCCTCCCATTCTCACACGCTGATTGCAGTTTAGTATAACTGCATCCAGGGATATCTCACTCCTGCTCTCTGTGATGCCACTAGAGCCAGCAGTCACCACACTATAGAGGATTCAGTGGTGATTAGAACTAAATCCTGACAGATATTGCTGAGGGAAGCATAAGGCCGCTATTTAGTATTTCTGCTCTAATCTTGACGAGGTGATCAAGTTCAGTTTACATTAAGCCGTAGCAGGTGGCTTTCATGTTTTCCAGTTAATCGTCTTACAGTGTAATGTTTTTGTGTGCTTTGCCCTGATTCAGCACTAGGTAAAAGGTGCTTAATCAGCCACAATTACGTCTATTTTTCAGTTTCAGTTTAGTGTGTGTAAGTACAAAATGAAGATTCAGTTTTTCATTCTTTTGAGTCAAGAAGTTAAATCACACACAGTTAAAAATTGTACTGGGACATTAGTCTCACTTTAAGGAATGGTCAAATACAGCAGGAGAGACATTTTAATTTGTCACACTCAACAACTAACCAAAAATAAAAACAACAGAAGACTCATATGGGACACATTTTTATCACCCGTTGAGATATTAGAAGACAGAGGTCCACAATGATATGTTTGAAATGCTTAAATTGAGTTAACCTTTAACATGTTAGTTTACATGTGTAAATGTATGCTTGTACTTTAAATGTGACATTGCTGTGTATGATTTATTCATGTTTGCAGGTCCATGTATTGTTTGTGCCAATGTGTTGTCAGCATTTTCTTGTTTTTGTGTGTTTTGTATGAATAAAGCAGGAACAGACGTGTAAACTGCTTTGTGTGTAATACTACTCTACTTTAGAAATGTGAATAATAAGTACAGCAGAAGACAAGCAGCTGTTACAGCCACGAGCAATTCAATGCGAATGCGTTTTTATTTAACCCAAGCAGACAGACAGACAGACAGACAGACAGACAGAGGGCTTGTGTGGGGGCTGCTCTAAGTAAAAACAACTGCATCTGTGTATACACCACAACTACCTCAGACATGTATGCATTTCTACGCCAGACAGTGAGAGATCCCTGCGAGTGGAAAATGTGCGTCTGTTTATTTGAATAAGTCACACTTGGTGTTTTGGCGAATGCCTCCAAAAAATATGGTGGGGACTTAATTCAGCGTGAGACTTGTACATTAATTCTAGTTTCCACAAACTGCAGCTACACGGAGCTGCCAGAGCTGAACTAGGGGAAAGGCAAATGGGCAAGCGTTGAAAAAAAGTGTGTCACGATGATACGTTTGCTCCCATATTTTGATGTGAGAAAAAAAAGTCATAGTCACAGTATTTGTATTTTCAGTTCGGATCCCCCAGTTGATTGTTAATCAATCAAGGGGAAAATGAAATGGAAGACGCCTGATGTTGACATTAGTAACTGAAAACTTCCATCTAGTTTGTTTCTGTTGTCTTTGGGTTGGTGTTGAGCTAATCCAAAAGACGTACCCACGCCTGCTGACTGGTGGTGTTGTTGTTGGCCGGACAAGGACGCCCCCCCCCCCCCCCCCCTCCTCCTCCTCCTCGCCCCCTGGCTGTTAGAAGCGGGAAAGGAGGAAGGGGTTAGGAGGGGAAAATCCTGACATGCTGTGCTCAATGCTGATGCTGCACTGTCTGAGGACTGAGAGGAGAAGAAATCCCCTCCGAGTGTCTGGAAAACAGGACCTGACGGTGTCCTGTTGTGTTTTTCTTCTTCTTTCTAACCAGCCGTTTGAAGCACTTGCCCCTTGCAGGTTCCTTTTTAAAAAAAAAAGCTGTGGCCACTTTATTTCATCAATCCATTTGCCACCTCGCTGTCTCTTCATATCACTCTCATGCCTCTGGCCTTGTGGTTCCTATCAGGCCTGTGGATGTGTATAGAGGCGTTTGCAGGGGTCAGGACTCAGTGGTTAATGTGTTTCACATCCAGCACTGTCTGACGTGTGTTTTTTTTAAAAAGATACTGTTTTGGGAAGTCCTGTGTGGTTCTGTTCATGGCCAGGCTAAGCAAACTGCAGGGATAAAGACATTCAGGATTTAGGGTACTATAAAGTACTGTATATTTGTACAGTTACACACCGCCCCCGCTCTTTCTCTCTCGCCACCAGACTGATTGTAGCTCCGTCCAGGTGTTTGTTTGAAGAGCGAGAATGAAAGCTAGAAAGTTAATAACGTGAATCCTGCTGAATGTGGAGGGAAGGCCAGCCTTGTGGAGTTCCCATCAGGGAGCAGAACTCCGTCTGTAACCTGAACTCAATCCAGCTGCACCTTCAAAGGCCAAAGTCAGCTGTGTGTGTGTGTGTGTGTGTGTGTGTGTGTGTGTGTGTGTGTGTGTGTGTGTGTGTGTGTGTGTGTGTGTGTGTGCGTGTGCGTGTGCGTGCGTGTGTGCGCGGAGGGTTGAGGGGCTCAGCAACTGAAGCGTGTGTTGACATTTTGGCTTGAGAAATCACCACAACCATCCCGCCGTCAGCAGCTCGCAGCACTGACCTCTGCACCCTGGGTGCTTTTTAGCTCTGGAGACGGGGCGACCGGGGAAGAGAGCGTGTGAGAAAGTGAACGCTGGTGTTTGTTTTCCCTTGTATCAGCAGATCACAGGATTATTCAAAGAGTGACTTGAAAGCTCTGCCGTCAGTTAAATGCCACTTTGAAGGCGATTTTTGAAAGTGTTTTTCCAAATTCTGTCAGAGATTTGAGGCCTCCCCTGGGTACCGCGTCCACACTCAAATTTCAAAGTCCTTCATTGAAGCCTTTTAGTAAGTGGAGAAAATAATCTATCCTCCTTTTTTTTTTTTTTTTTTTTTGGGCTTGCATCTCGGTAACACCCACTCCTTGTTTGTTGTCAAGAGATAAATAAGATCTTTTTGCCACTTTAAGTGGCGAAAGACACTAAATTGATCAGACGCAGATGCCCCCCCAAGGCATCTTAAAGTGGGGCTTTTTAAGTGCACTTGAAAGCCTCTGCAGGAGCGGAAGGATGGCTCCGATAGTGTTTTTGTTTTTCCTTGTCAGTTAGCAGCAACAGCCTCTTTCTTAAGAACGTGACACATCCAGTCCTTTTAGCGCTAACTCTGCCTCTTTTGAGATCACTCGATGCTATTCTAAGCATAAAACGTTCACTTAAGTCTAAAACAATGATGTAGCTTTGATTTTTGGCAGGAATTCCCGACACATTTTGTTTATTTTGGCTCAGTTTCTCATGACGGCGTCAGTGTCAGTTATACATAATACATGTCTTTTGGGAGTTTTCTTTTTAAATGTTTGTATGAATTTCTAAAATGTCCTGTGTTGTGTGCTTCTCTGTTTGTCTTCCTGTTGATGTCTATTGGTGTAGCTGTGTCCACTGTTGTGGTTTTAAAGAGCCGTCTGACCTTTTTTGATCCTGTGTGTCCAACCATACAGTGTTGCTTGTTGCCGTGTTTTTGCACAAATGTCCCTTCCCGCCTTACCAGAGAGGATTCTTCTGCAATGACAACAGCATCGGGCTGACCTATAAGGGCAGCACGGTGTCCACCACCGCGCTCACAGCCGTGGGCGTCGCTGTGCCCGTGGCCTCAGTAAGTCCTGCTGTGGTACTGCAAGACAACCAGGGAACACGTGTCGGGACACTCTCAGTTCATCCAGTGGTTTGCTTGTGACGCCCCAAAAGACTTTATTGGTTCGACAGGCTCTGACTCACACTCAGGGGTTTTGTGTTGTACCTCATTAGCTGCAAATCGTGTATGCTGTGCATTAATGCCAACCATTTTCCAAAGTATTATCGTAATGTGTCAGATTGATTTCCTAGGGCCAGACATTGCTTTCCATTTATTTCACTACTGTAAGCAAATGTATTAACTGTTAAAGTAATTTTATAAGGTAAAACTACCAAAGACTTGCTAAGCTCGATGGTTAACTCTTGACTTTTAAAAATTGTCATTTGTAAAGATGGAACTGCCAGTTGTTTACTTAAATTATCAAATCATTTTCTTTATAATGTCAGAAAATAAAGAAAATGTCTGTGACGCATTCATTTGAGAAGATGGAACCAGTGAATTGTCATTTTTGATAAGAAATAACACAAACAAAGCACAAAATCAACTTTTAAAATTGTTGCCATCATTTTCTGTAAAGTGATGTTTAAGTTCCTTTTTTTATTTCCAAATTTCTACTGCTCATTGTTATTCTGTAGTGAAATGAATAGAAAAGTATGGCAGCCATAAGAGAGAGCCTCTAAAACTGTTAGGTGTGCTTTGGAAAATGGCGAGCAGTGAAAAAGCACCATGTATGGCCCTTTAAGACACACAGGTCTGGTCAAACGTTCCCACTAATGGTGAGTATTGAACAAAGCTGGAGTCATTATTTCTGAATTAGTCACATAACAGCCACAGAATGGATTGAGCCTGTCCCAGATGTTCCCTTGTTGCAGCTTGCTCGTACCTGCGACCTCTGTAATATGCGTATCATTAACCCAGCACCTCCATCTCTCTCTCTCTCTCCCTCACCCATCCCCACCCCCACCCCCCTTTCTTTCCCTCTGTACCGCTCACTGCTTCTTCACACTAGCCGGCCTGCCTTTCTTGGTCATTGAGACCAGTGCTGTTCAGCCTTACCATAGAGGGTTTTACTGCGATGATGAGTCCATCATGTACCCGGCCAAACACGGAGACACCATTAGCGACGGTGTGCTTAGCGCTGCTGGCATTCTAATCACCATCCTCTCTGTAAGTCACCTCACTCTGATCACTAATGTCATCATCACTCTTTTGTGTTTCAGCAGCCTTCACCATTACTAGCAGCACACACTGACACCTTGTACCAGATGTTGACCTCATCATTTTTCTCATCCTCAGTGCATTGTAATATTTGTCGAAAAAGTGCTCTAATGTGTTTATTATAACATTTCTAACAATGTATTATAATAGGGAAAGGACATAGAGATTTTAAACTGTTGAATCAAATGCAATGTGTTCGTGCTTTTCTCCAACCAATCCATGCACATCCCCACTGTCACGTTGAGAGAGATCCCCTTGTTGCAACCTGCATTATAGGGCTTAATCTGACTGTTGGGTATAAACTGAGATTATCCTCCATGATTACTGAAACGACACCTCCCCATACCTGTGCTATCTGTCCCTCTCTTTGGCTTCAGCACATTCCAGATAAAAAGCAACATTTGTTCAAGGCTCCTCGGGGGGGCTTAAGATGACTCCGTTGATTAAGGCACTTTAGCAAGTGAAGTGTTCTGTAGTTTGTTGCAATCTCTTTGGAGAAAACAGTGAGGATGTATCCAAGATCTGCACACTAAACCGCCATCCACGCATCCTCTTATCAATTTCATTTTTTTATCCATTTGCCACCGTTCAGAGGTTGAAGCTTAAAACTGCTCCGTGTGTTTTTTTCTACCACAGTTTTCAGACATAGAGAGAAAAAAGAGAGGTTACAGACAATATAATGTGAGACATCTGCAGAAAGAACACTGCGGGATCCTGACACTCAGTATGCCTAATGTCAGTTTTAGGCTAGCTATATTTCTGTAAGTTGAAGCTAAAGCATTTTGACTGCATGCAACTTGACTTGTATTGGAATGTGGATACATCAGAAAGCAATACAGTATAATAATAACTTTATTTATATAGCACCTTTTTAAAAACAGAGTTTACAAAGTGCAGACAAAGCAGCAGTATTATGTTTGCAAGTGCCTTAGCTAACTACAGTAACTTGCTAACGTTAGCTCGCTAACAGCTAACTCATTATTTTTAGTTATCAGCTGCACCCCTGGTAGACATAAAGTACTGAAATAACCCTTTGACATGCTGAAATCTTAAGTTTTTAGCTACAGGAATTTAGTTTGCGCTGTTTGTTTTCCCCTCCTGTGGGTTTTAGAGTATGTCGTGTTGCGCTCTGTCTCTACGCTTTTCCCTTTTGAGCAATGCGTCGGTCTACACATTTCAGTTACACGCAAATAACTGCGACACAAAGCGTTTTTTCGGCCTCCGTGTTTAGTAAATTTGAAATTACAAGTTATTCCCTTCATCGTATTATTTCTCATCACTCCATTTCTATCTGTCGTGACTTAATCTAATTTATGAATTAAATTAACGCCCAAAAACACACTAGACAGTAGTGACCTCCTCCTTGAGAGCAGACTACTATACGGGCTTGGGGCCACAGGGGTTTTCATGGTGAGGAGGAGTTCTGGCCCCGTGTAATTATGGTTGACGCAATGGTTTGTTCGACTAAATGCTGTAATTGGTGGGGTGGAATTGTGGCGAAGGCCCGAAACAAGAAGACTTTGCCAGATCTCTCATTTTCCTCCTTGTAAAACGTGACTAAACAATCCATCTCCATTGCTGGAGCGTTGTGGACAGCGTTTATGTTTTCTAAACCAGAAAGCACCAACATTAGTTCACTTAGTGCCTCGTTTCCCACTGAATAGATCTTAAAAGAGGCCACATCCTTTTATAATTCATATAAACTCAAACACCAGGGTGTGATTGTGGGAATACAAGACGTTTGACATGATCCTCAAATCATCCTCGCACCCATGATTATCTCTTGAGGTCTCAGTGTAACAGCTACATATCCTACAACGCCAATTCATTTATTCATTCACACAGTTAAATAGTTTCACACAAGGGGAACCAGATGTGTTTTCTCCCCGTCCCCTCTTTCCCATGGAAGCAGCTGGTTCTTTATCGTGCTGGCTCTAAAGGCCTGGATGGTGGAAAACAACACACTCTATCGGCTTGTTAAATCTCCGCGAGGGCTATCCCTCCGCACAGAGAGTTTCCCAGAGTGAGACTTTATTTCTGCGCCCCGCAAAAGAATGTCTGATGAAGCCGAGATACTAACATGAAAACAGCCAGAAAAACCCCCCCGTGTGAAATCGGAGCCGTTTCGGAGAAGCAGCCGGAGCAGCGAAAAACAAACGTGCCCCCGACGTGCCTGGTGGAGTCTGGCCACCAAAAATCAGACACATCGCCTAGCTCAGCGCTTTCTGCTGATTAGAACCAGCGGTGCCCCCCCCCCCACGCTCCTTCCCACTCCACTCCTCATTCCTCCTCTCACCTTTCTCTTCCCCCCCCCCCCCCCCCCCTTTCTCCTCCTCTCCTCTTTTTTAGCTTTCTATCCTCCCCTCCTGTTACTCTGCCCTCCGTCCCACCACTTTCTCCCTGGAACTCTCCCCCCCCGCACTCTCGTTCCGACTCCTCTTCCACACTTTCGTTTGTGAGGAAGACAACAGGCGATGAGGTGATTGTGAAGGCCTCGTTGAGCTGGAACAGCTGCTGTGTGTTATGGCTGTCCACCTCCCCCCCCTAAGTGCGCCTTACACGTCAATCGTCGGTTTTAGACGGTGGTTTATTTACACACTTGCAGAAAACTATACATGGCGGACAGTTTGAGTTACCTCCCACGTCGCCTCACTGTTTTCTCTCAGAAGTAGAATGGCGCAGGTAAACTCGGTCAACTTTAAAGTAGCCCTCTGCAAACCACTGAATTCTGTTTTAGATATCGTAATAACATCTTGATCCTGGAAAAAAAAGGTTAATTTAGCCACATAACATCGCTTAAATTCTCCACTCTGACCATCAGAGTTCTCTATATCCAGCGCCCCAAATGTCCACCCTCACCAGATCACACACTTGTATATTTCCACAAGAGCTTACTGCCGGTGCGAGCACAGGAGACGTCTAAAAGCAGGGAAAGAGCTTTACCTCACGAGAACAACTTTATTAGGTTTTTATTATGTTCGGATAATGAGCAATAAACACTTGGTTGAGTATTAAATTACATGTGAAATACGAGCATCGCACACGGCCGGCCAAACGAATTCCACTGTCCCAAGTAATGCTTTTTCTCCTGAAATATTTTGGCTCTTCTGCACTCACACATTGTCACGGAGTCCTCAAGAGATGTGAATTAAGTGCTCAGGAATTAGGGTGGGCTGTGTTCCATTCATGATATTCACGTTCTATGTCACCATCCCTTCAGATCATCATCGGGGAGAGCTACCGGATCTACTTTCTGAACGAGGGATCCAAGTCGTTTGTAGGGAACCCCTACATATCCGCGCTGTACAAGCAAGTGGGCGTGTTCATCTTCGGCTGCGCCATCAGCCAGTCCTTCACCGACATCGCCAAAGTGTCGGTGGGCCGCATGCGCCCTCACTTCCTCGACGTGTGCAAGCCGGACTTCTCCACGATCAACTGCTCCCTGGGCTACATCACTGACTACCAGTGTCAGGGGCCAGAGAGCAAAGTTCAGGAGGCCAGGTATTGTGACAGATTGAGAGAAACGTACAGAAACGTCTTTTTTAAAAATAGTTTTGCATTAAGAAAACTTTTTAAAAACACATCATTTAAGATGTTACATATGTATTTGTACAGACTGTAAGCTGTGGTGCAATGCTGACTGTCCTCTATTCTTCTCAGGAAGTCTTTCTTCTCTGGACATGCATCATTCTCCATGTACACCATGCTTTACCTGGTGGTGAGTAGCTGGATTGGATTGGACACACAAATTCTGTTGTATCGTGTATAAATACACACCGTATTAAGAGTTTCTATCTAAATCGCCTCACAATTCCGTCTCTTTTACAGTTTTACCTGCAGTCTCGCTTCAATTGGCACGGAGCTCGCCTGCTGCGCCCTCTGACCCAGTTCACCCTCGTCATGATGTCCTTCTACACGGGCCTGTCCCGAGTCTCCGATCACAAGCACCACCCCACTGATGTCCTGGCGGGTTTCGTGCAGGGAGCCCTGGTGGCCTACTGCATAGTGAGTGGTTCTATCATGTTGTAATCTTATAACTATCTTAGATTAGATCAGAAAGCATTAAGAATTTGAGTGTCCTTAACTATGAGTTATGAGTCATAATGTGTTATTTCTAACTTTTCACTTCAATAATAATTGATTATAACTTCATTGAAGTCGCCTTCTTTTGGCTGTTAGCATTACCATGAAATGTGAGACCGTGTTTGTGAATTATATTGTAGAGAGGGTGCATGTAAATGGAGAACAGAAAGGGGCCTAATACAGAAGCTTGAGGAACTCCATACTGTATCTGTAAAGGGAAGGAAGTGACCATTCCTTGGTCAACAGAAAAGGATGAAACAGGGAACAGGGGAAATATTGTTTATTAGACACTTCTTTGCACCACTTTGCAATGACTCCGATGTTCAAACTATTATTTTCTATTCACTCCGCAGGTATTCTTCGTGTCTGATTTGTTCAAGCCCAAAGGTAGACGTTCTACCCTTCTGCCAGCCCCAGTGAAGAAAGATCTTGTTCCTCCGGCAGACATCAGAGAGCGGAGCAACCACCTCATCATGGCATAGAGAAGGCCGCAAACTGACATAACCCTGACCTGTGCCATTTAAATCACTTGCTACAGCCACTGGTCCATACTGGTTGAACAAACTCCCAACAATCTGGGTCATGCAGACAAAATATGGAGTCTTGAACATCTCGGTTGATGAGAAGAGGCTACGGAAAACAGTCGAGCAAGTTTTGCTTTCTCAACGGAAATGTTCATCTTTTTCCTCGGTCTCACCAGACATTTTAATGTGGAAAAGAGAGGACAAGGATATTTGTACCGCTTCTGTTATGAAGATCATCGGAGACTCTCCTCTGTCGAGGCCTTTCCATGGACAAAAGTCTGAAATGAAACAAAACTGAGAAATGGCAGCTGTAAACCGAGCTGTGTGTGGCTTTTGTTGCCTTCTCCCGTCGGCTGCATCCAGCGTGGGAGCTACACTTATAATCCTGCCACTCACTCACTGTGTGACTAATACAAACACATCATGACAAAAAAACAAATTCCTTGATTTCATGAGGGATATTTGTTTGGTTTTATTACAAACATAAGCATTTGCATGTGTGATTTATAGCACCATTTTAGCTAAACTCAGTACTGTTTGTCACCACTTGAATGACCTGAAGTGAAGCTTTTGGAAAGCTTTGTAAACGTTTGTTTGTTTGTCCATAACGTAGTGTAGTTCCTTTAGAAAGTGCACATAAGTTACAGTAGGTGTAAAGTACAGTGAGAGAGTGTGTGTGTTGGATGTGGGCCTCTTTCTGCTGGCTAGGACGAGCCCACACTGAGCCATTTAATGAAATGACTGTCTGTTATATGTACCAGACGGGCGCTCACATGTGTTAGGTCACAGAGTGTGTGTGTGTGTGTGTGTGTGAGGGTCCTTTGCGTATGTCTGTGTGTGTGTGTTTGGGTGAGGTCTTCCTTTGAGTGTGTCTTAATGTCATGTCTATATATTTCAGTGTTTTATAGCCTACAAATGTGCCTCTCTTCAGAGAACAAGCACCTGCACCAACACACACGTAACTTGGAGACGGAAACACTGTGGAAAGAAAGCAGTACATGTACTTCACTGTTACTACTAATCACAGTGATGATTCACTTCACCGAGGAATCTTGTGATATACTGTATGCTACACAGGCATATATATACACTTAGAGTACAGAACATGACTTCCTTGAGCAGTATCAAAGCACAATTTAGCAGAACAGTCGTTTAAAAAAATCATTATTTTGGGACATTGTGACCTCTTAATAGCTCATTGAGTTGTAAAGTAATACAGAAGGGCTGGCAACGAGGCTGCGTTAAAATAGACGAAAATCCATTCCATTGAATTTTTATAGTAATGAGTCTAATATGTTTGGCATGACATTGATGTCATTAACATTTTAGCAAAAAACAACTTTAAAACCACTGACAGAGCATCATCCGAACTAAATTTTAAGTAACTGAGATGAGCTTTGATGTGCCGCTTATAGGGAAACTATTTTTTACAGCGTCAGAAGATTCCGCGTGCTACCATACGTATGTGTATACATCCAATATATATCTTTTGAAGAAACGCCCACTATGACTCGTGTGTCGAGACCTGTGTAAATGTAAAACATGCTGCTTTAAAGAGGCAAAGCTTGGCAGATGTCGTCCAGTACGGTTGACAACTTGTGAATATTAAGTTTTATGAACAACAAAGCTCTCAAGGCAGACTGCTTCTGTGCATTTATTAAAAAAATTGCCTTTTAATATTTTTGTAATGTCATGTGAAATTTTGTACAATGAAACTGTAAGACGTATCAAAGATAAAATGTCTTTAATAAAACATAAAAGATCAAGAGCAGCGTACCGTGATGTGTTTTTTTTCACTCTTTGTGTCGTACATTGGCATGTGTGTGAGAATCTCTTGACTTTTGTACTAATTCAGAAGCCGGCCAACTGTGCGTGTGATGGAAAGATCTGGGCGTGGGGCAATGGTAGACTTCCATGCTCGGCTTCCTGTGGGGAAATAGTGTACATTCCAGGCTTTAACCCCTCTCCCCAATGGCTCTCTGGAATAATATAGAGTCCACACAGAAAGTATGCCAGAGTGGCAAAGTACATTCACATGTGAGAATGCTTAGAAGCAATGTAATTTGCCTTCAGTGTCTTGTATTATCCTTATATATGCCTCCACATAAAACCTGAATAAACCATAGAACATCTACAGGCTGTACATGTTAATTTCCTGCATGTGTCAGCACATCACGAGCTGGGTTTTAGGCCGTGGTGGTCACATGGTATCTTAAGCCGATTGATTTCACTGTGGATAAGGTGCAGTGCCCAGAAGGAGATTGGACTTGATTAGTTTAATAAGCTGCAATATGTGTTTGGTTTTCATGACCACGCCATGGGTGATACTAATGTGCAGCAGCTGTCTTGTGTTATGACTACTACTAAATGTTTCCAATGTTCTTAATTGACTGCAGCCTATACGTGTGTGCTTTGTCGTCCAATTAAAATTTGTCACCACTTTGGTCCAAACTGAAACATCTCAACAACTATTGGATGGATTGCCGTCCCTAGAGGATAACAGTGACTTTGGTGATCCGCAGGCTTTTTCTCTAGCACACAATAAGGTTGATCTTTTTGGTTTTCAGTGAAATTTATCGACCACTATTAAACGGATTGCATGAAATTTGGCAGAGACATTCATGTATTGTCCCCCATGAATGAAACCTAATGACTTTGGTGATCTTCTGATTTCTCATTTAACGCCAGCACAGCAGCAGGCCAAAGCTTTCACCTATCCAGTGAGATATTTGAACAAAATAGCCTTTGCACAGCGTTTTGTACACCTATTCATGGTCCCCTGACCTTTCCTCTAGCACTATCTAAAGGTTCAAATTCATGGTTGTAACATAAGTGAAATGTCTTGGCAGCTATTGGATGTCCACCTGAAGATTATTTGAAAAAAGGAGATCCCATAACTTGTCTTGTAAACATGCTAAACTTTAACCTGTTAGCACTGTCATTTTGAGCATGTTAGCATACAAATGTTAGCATTTAGCTCAAAGTCATTCTTCAAGAAGTCGCTAGCTTGTCTTGCTATGACCGTCTCAGGAGCAACAGTGTTGTGTAGCCGTTTCCTTTTGTTATGACTCCGACTAAATTAGTTTTCCCTGTTTCTTAATTGGGTGAAAGACTACACCCTACAGGGTGTGTGTGTGTGTGTGTTCCTTATGGTAGATATTAGGTTTTTGTGTTATGTTAACTTGTTACCATCCTCTGAGTACATAGTTTCCATCTCTCTTGGCCTCTTCTCTCTCAACCAAACATGGAGCGTGTTTGATCTAAGTGATCTAATGAAGGTGTAAAGACGTCTTTGCTACCAAACATGGCAGTGCCATGAGTGTTGCTCTCTCTGTTCAACAAATATCAACATCCAGTGCCAAAAAAGCCTGACTTAATGTTTATCTTTGTGAACCAGTCCTGACCCGCTCCACTAAACCATCAGGGGTGCAAGATTTTCTCAAAGATATCTTTGGTTGTAACTGAGAGTGATAGAAGTGGAGTATATTTTTAGTACTCACCAGACCAACAAATGGCACAGCATTAGTTTTCGCCGGAGCCATTTTTCTTGTTGGGATTCAAAGAGGCTTTCTTGATCAGCAGATCTTAACATAATGGACTCCTTTTCATGTGGTCCGGAGAAAAGAAAAAACTGTTTTCCACCACAGTTTAACAACTTTTACTTGTGAAGTAATTACCCTGTGTGATTAACAAATTCTTCTCATGAACTCTGTAGCACTGTTGTGGTTGCTCAGAAGTGATTCTCTTTCTTATTTATCCCCTACACACACACACACACACACACACACACACACACACACACACACACAATTAAACCACCATCCCCTTTCCCACTGAGATTGTTGCAACTGTTTTCACTTTAATGACTAAACTGATGCATTTTCACATCACACAAACACATTAGACTGCTTACACACTCTTCAGATGCAACTATGAGCTGTCTTTTTACAATGTGAAAGCTGCTTTTGGCTGTTACTGGTCATGGTTTGGTCTTGCTATAATCAATTTGTAGTTTTTGTAAAAAGTCACTTGAGTTAAAAGGAGTAAGAAGCAAAGAGAACAAAGCTTCTTGAAAGGCTGTACTTCTGAGAGTTTGGCCCGTCTGCTCTTTCGGTCGACTTGAAGCCTGTCATAGAGTCTGACGCCACACAACATTATTGGCAGTAGTCGCTGAGGTCATTTGTCCTCTCTCTGACAGATGGAGGGATGCTGAGAGGAAGCGAGGCACACCCTCCAAATGCCCTGGCTGATAAGTGACCTCATTACAGCTCCACTGGGCATGTTTTTCTTATTCACAGAACACCATGATGATGGCTGGCTCCCCAGGAGACCTCGGCTTTTGAGCCATGCCAAGCATTTGGACTTTCGGAGAGTTTTTCATTACTTGGCTCATGGCACACAATCAGCTTCCAGGGCTATCACTATCAGACTGAAACATTTACATATACATGGAAATTCCCCAAATCTCGAATCTCTCTACACTCGTTGTTTACAAGCACATTCTTCACTCGTAAATGTTCTGTTTGAGTGAACTGGAACAAGAAGACAGCAGGCCTTAAACATGTTATGTAAGTCTCCTTTATCTGCCCCTCACTCAACCATAAACACAATACATGCAAACGCCCCATATAAAAACTACTCTAAATCCTAATGTTAGCTATAATATGTTGTGTTTGTGCCCAGAAGCCCTCAGACTTTACGTTGCAGCGCTGCAGCTGTAAGTAATCCTCTCTCCTCATCCTCCCCTGTGTCTGGATAATGTAAACATCAAGAGGGAGGCAAAATCTCTGCCACCACTATACCTTTACAGCTGATCTGGAGACAGGGCTACGCTGACCGGGAGTCTGAGCCTGACACAGTCTAATGTACACAGAGGTTTAAGTGTGATTAGTGTTTGGCTTGTTATGTTGCAACATTTTGTTGACCGTTTAACCCTATCCTGGAGCTTTTCCAGCTCAACATCGACATTGTTGTTGCAAAACCTTTTTTTGTAGAGACATCCTGTGTTCCAACATGATGAGCTCGCTCATCATTCTCTTGAAACTTTGAGGTTAAAACTTATCATTTTATGTGAGAAGGTTTTCAGATAATGTCTAGATTCCCAATATGACTCTCTCTGGGTATCTGTGAACCCCGGGGGCTAGGCGGAGATCAATAAATCAGGATTACAGGACATTTACACGCAACGTATCATTCATGCTCTCCAGAGGATGAACCATTTGGATCTTAGACCCTCGATGAGATTTCCTACGACAATCATCGGGTGAATCACAATATACCCAAATTAATTTCCATCATTTAATTTTATTGTGACGATTCATGGTTCCCAGAAGACTCCAAAGCAAAAGGCTTATTGTCATTTGCTGAACACAATCATGCTCACCAGGGGAGGATCCTTAAATGCAGTTAATCCACAACTTACCTTTATCCTAGTGACACCCTGAGGTCAAACTTTAAAGTGTTAGCTCCCCTAACAGCAAGGCAGTAAGAATAGTGCTGTTTGTTTTATCCAACAACTATTGTGGGGACTACTGGACAACGACAGCTCTACTGGTGGGGTTTTAGACTTCATGCTTTGTTTTCTGTTTTCTGTCACAATCATGCAGCGACTTCCATAGAATCTCTAAACGCACACGAGCATGTTACTTGAAGCTCTCTAAAAGCCATTTCTCACAGAAACCTTGGTTCCCTTTACCCCTTAAAGACGTATATACCCCCACTCATTCCAAGCATCTCAAAACTGATTTCCAACCCTAAAATCCCAAGGCCACCCCCCCCCCCCCCCCCACCCCCTCTTATTTCTTTCTCTGCTGAAGAATTTGAACAAATTACCTCCATATGTGTCTGAAGGAGCCCCATGGGGGACGGAGCCAAGAAGAATATACTGCTGACGGAACACAAACATTGACTTCATCAAACACCGTGAGCAGCGTGCTCTGATGCTCTCCATATGCTCACCTGGCACTTGGCAGCCATTTGCTGACAGCACAGCAACATCTTACCAGCGAGGCTCTTTATCTTTTTATGACACGTTGTTTAATAATCGGAGATAAGGAGGTGGATGGAGGTTGGTCATGCAGCTTGCCATCACCGTTGAGGTAACATGTCACCATATAGCAGAGGGTTTGTGTTTTCCTCAGGCCTTCCCATGATATACGGTAATCGAGTGATAATAAACATTTAATGTGTCAATCAAATGTAAATGTTTCGTGTGTACGGAGGTGAACGAAATCCCAGAACCCCTCTATAGGGTCTCATGTGTTTTCATTTAGTAACCAGAGAAACGGCGCAGGGGGAAGAATGAGACAGGACAGAAATATTGAGAAAAGAAAAAAAAAGGGGCGCGTAGTAGGAGGACGGGGTATAACTTTCCCTGCGTGATTAACTTTAAATCTCAGGTACCGCACTCATTCTCGCTGAAACCTGTATTTCCTTTGGCACCTGGCCAGAGGCTTTTGACCTTGTTCACTTCTCTTTCTCGTGTCACTCGGCAGGCGCTCGGTTGTGACCTTTAAAGCAATGAATACATGTCTCTGGAGAAAGATTACTTACAGAATGCCTTCACAGGCCTTACAGAGAAAAATCACCCAATCAACAACAGCTATATTTCACGCAACCATCAATGTGTCCGCAGCTGTAGTCCTTCCTCAATGCTGACCTCCAACATTAGGAATGTGTGATTCACCAGGGGAGGAGAAGGGTGGACTCTGGTCCTATCTAGCTAACTCCGAGCTGCACTGCAACAGAGCAACAGGTCGATCCGGAGGAATCCTCCTCCCCAGACGTCTAGCGCCACAACATGCACGGATAGAGCGAGGGGGAGACATCGTCAAGAATTTGGCAATAACTGCCTTTCTGAGTAGAAGGGGAGCTATGAAACTGCAAGGTTTTTTTTTATTGTGTAGCATTGAATTTGGAGCCACTAGTGAGCTGTTTGACAGGTCGTTTTAATGGTGATCAGAAAGAGGAATCAGAATCCCAACAAACCAGTTGACGTAAAGGCTGAAGAATAGAGCAGAGCGACTGCTTGGTCGTGTCCTGTATTGTACAATGACACTCTCCAAGTAAAAGTCTTTGAGGGCACATTTACCCACTAGTTGTGATTTAAAACTAACTGGGATTTTGACTGATCATATTTACTCATAATTGATGATGTTGATGTTGAAAATATCTTTTTCAAATCACGCTAAATTCTGACTTGGCAAACATATTTGGCAACAGCAAAAAACACCGGCTGCTGCAAGGCAGCTGTTTTCAGTGAAAACAATTCTAGAGACCGACTGCACACTTCCTGCTCGGCACCAAACAGCAAGCAGACAAAGTTATAGCTACTAGCTGATGAACATAGTGGAGCATTTAGAGAAGCATTTAGCAGCTGAAGGAAAGCAAAACAGAGCTGGAAACACTCAATCTTCTAACTAGAGAGTGAATTGTTTTTAACTTATAATTGTCAGATGACCACAAACCTGACTCTAAATGAATGCTAATGTTTCTCCATGTTTAAGTAGACAACCGTTGGCTAACATAACTGCAATTACAACTTCAGTATAGTGTTTTCAGCTTGTTGCACTATCCCCAAGTGGCCAAAAGAAAATCAATCAATGCAGGTTTAAAAAAAGAAGAAGAAGACTCTTCAAATGAGATGCAGCATTGATTGAAACACTCACTTCCCCCAGTGGTATCACTATTGATTGCTATAAGAATGCCTCAATGGAATTTTGTTCTTCAAGGTAACAATGCAAACTGAGGATTTTGTGTATCACATATACAGTGATGAGTTACCAGCATGTGTAATATGCCATGAAAAATTGGAGAGGTCTGATGGGGCAGTTAGTGACGTATCCAAAACAAAACAAATGCATGTGAGTGACAAAACTACCTGGAAACACTCGATCGTCAAAGTTAAACACAAGATTAAACAATGTCACATAGTTCAGCAAAGCATACCTGCTTTTATTAGCCTCATATTACATTAGTCTTATATCACAAATTTTGCTAAATTAGCTAATTTGTATAGCTATTAATATGAGGCTATATAAATAAGATTTAATTGACTTGCCTGTACTTAACCTCTCCACCCCCACTGGTCCCGCTGAAAGTCCATTATTACAAACACATGTTGCATGGAAAACAATGTGAAACCCCATCGTGTAGTCAACACAGCAGAATCCAGAAAGATGTCAAATATTCAGTACTATGCCTGTTTATGGAAAGGTATAAAAATGATATCAAATATGTGCTTGATAATATTACTGGTTAGTCAGATGTGTTTGTATGTACACTGGCAGGAACATTATATAAACACCTATCTTTTCTTGTGTACATAACAGTCCCGCCGCTCTTCACCTTTATTTGTTCAGCTTTGTTGTCCTTGTCCCTATAGCTGTTATTTAAATTCATGTGTAAGTACATCCAGAAAGATAAAAAAGAAACTGAGACAAATTCCTTGTATGTGCACACATACTGAGCAAATAAATCTGATTCCGATGATCAATATCTAAATGAACCAGAATCCCCAGAATGATTTCATGTGGTGCAATTTGCAAGTCGAAGGAAGGAAAGGATAGAAGGGGGTTTAAAAAAGCTCTTCATTTTGGCACCGGCTGCTTTAGCTCCTCCTAACCCGAGGCGATGGAGACGCCAGAGTGATGCCTGGTCGTTCTCCTGCGCTCTGGGAGGAAAATCCTGTTTAACGTCTCCACAATAACATTCCCTGGGGTTATTTATTCAGGAATGTTAATGTGCTTGGAATCTACTGGCCCTTGTGGCCTCTGACATAGGCTCCTCTGGGCTTTCCTATCAAGCATTCGATCAGGCCCAGCACAAGCTCTTTGGTGCCGCTGACATCTGTTTAAACAACAAAGATTGATGCAGCAGGAATCTATTGATGACCCTGCAGTCAGACAGCATGGGCTATCTGTTTGTGCACAATGTGCATCTCTGTTTTAGTTTTGCCCCAATTGACATTGCAAATTGCACTTTGATACTTTAAGCTTTCCAGTGGAAACTAATGGACTCCATGGTATGCCTCTCACGCACTGTAAACTCTGTATTTATGTGCTTTCTCAGGTCTGCGATCTGTGCTTTATGTCATGGTTTGAATAAACACAACACAATTACAGGATGTAAATGAGCGTCTCCATACATATGAGATCCATTACGTTTCCACACTCATTTAATCTCTCTGTAGGTTCCTAAATAGAAACAGATGCACAGAGCCGCGTGATTGCCTAACTAAAAATTCATGAGCAGCGGGAGTTATTAACTAACTGTTTCTCTTTTAATCTTGCGCCTTTTTTGCATAATTTTTAAATATGCCAGTTAGATCCTTAAAGGAACCGTTCAACATTTTCGGTAAATATGCTTTGCGACTAGTAGATTGATACCATTCTTTTATTTGTACAGTAAATATGAAGCTACAGCTAGCAGCTGGCTAACTTAGCTTAGCATAAAGACTGAAAACAGAGGGAAACAGCTAGCCTGGTTCTGTCCAAAGGTAACAAAAACACCTACGTTTGTACATGAGGGTCACAGACCATGTGAACCTGGAGGATTTCCTGGCCCAGTGGCCTCAGCTGTTATGCTGTTTTTCTGACCCTTGACTCGATGCATGCAAACACACACACACGCCACGCTTCAGGCTTATTCACTGGGGAATTAGGCTACACGAGAATAGTAAAATATCTATTCCTCTATTCCCAGGAACGTGTTCTCTATGTGTAAGAGACTTCAGGATAAATTCAATCCACGTGAGTGAATGTTGTTTGACGTTCATGTCTCTGCTTTTCACGTTTCAGGTGGTTTGGCAAAAAAAAAGCAAAAAGTAGGGCAACTCCCCTATTAAGCCCCCACATCCTCTTTATGATTCTTAGTAAATCACACTTAACAGCCCTGACAGATGCAGTAAAATCCTATCTGCTCATAATTCTGGCCTTTCAATGACACAATTTGACCATTTTTATAATGTTTGCGTAAGTTTATGATTTCCCTAAAACTGGAAGTAAGAGGCCCCGACTCGTAAAAAACATAATTCTTTCTCTGTGTAACATTTTTTATGCTCACCCTCGACCTCATGTAACGGCTGACCCCAGGGTTACTCTGAGCTACCCTGAGAACACTTGCTAATACGTGGGTTATGTTTTACGGCCACCCCCCTGGGCTCACAATACCCAGATTTTATTATCCTCTCGTCATTCCAACTTCCCACTTGCTTTTTCATTCCATGGACATTACAAGAATGTTGTGTCAAGTATGACATATTTGCTGTCAGTATTATGCCTCTCCAATGAAATCATGGAATGTGCTCGCTGCAGTAGAGCATGTTTGTTAAGAAACCTGGAGAATTAATGGCCGAAACTCTCCTATAAAATGACAGAAAACATTATGATTCATAAGATGAGATGACCTCAGAGTGTTGACTTGGGCTCAGTTTCCAGGGTTTGAAACGTAATCTGTACTCTTAAGAAAACAGAGCTAATGAATGAAATCCCAGAGGAGCAGAAATCAGGCTTGATTGTTCAAACCTCTGAGAATGTCGTCAAATATCTGAGTGCTTGAATGTCTGCTGCCATCTACAGGTCTTTTCAGAGGAAACAAGCTTATTTGATTTGAGTTGGCTGATTCTCCAAAACACATCAACTACCAGATCATGTCAACAGAAGCTGTACATTATGAGCAAAAGTCAGAGAGTGTGGCTGAGCAGATGTCTCGTCTCTTACAAAGACTTTTTTTATGCCGCAGCAGACAGCAAGTCATCTTATGTCCATTAGAAATAAAGGGGAATCAATTTAAAGCTTTTAAACATGAACATTAGCAACAGCTGTAACAATACAACAGCTAACGTTTCAGATATATTTATGTGCATAAACATTTATTATTTTCGTGGAAGGGAAGGTAATAGTTAGTCTAGCACTAGGACCCGGAAGGGACAAAGTCTATAAAAAGAAGTGGGAAGCTCACCTGGGCTTCTTCCTGCACTTATTAGACTCACCTGAGACAAGCCTTCGTTTGGTGTTTGTAGGTTCCTTATTTGAAAATATGTTTAAAATCTCAGTTTTAGTGAAATTTTAGAACCATGAAATCTTTATTTTAGCTCATAGTATTAAATTAAAGGTTTGTTGATTCAAAAATGTATTTGTTTGATTCTTCATGTTCGTTAATTAAACAGCCAAGAAACAAGGTATGCTCGAGCAGATCAGAGATGATTCAACATTTTAGTCCTTTTAATACAATATTAACATGGTTCTTTATAAATATAGATTTCAGTCACCGATTGGGGGCTTGTGTCCAGTCTAGCAAGGTGTATAATTTGTTTTTACATTACCTTTGTTTTGTAAAATGTTTCTTGTAAAGGTTTCTTTTGTATATCAATGTGCTCCTGTTTCTATTAGATTTTAATTGAAGACACTACGAGAGCAGCCAACAATTTTATTCAGACCTATTCCCTTTTAGTGTGCCGTTAGCTAATCAATTGATTAGCTAAATGAGGAGCCATTTTCAGTTGTATTTGTTCTTGTGGGGCTTTCAGCTGTGTTAAGGAAGGGGGGGGCTGAGTAGTATTGTGTGGTTTGAGTTGCCTTAGAGTGTCAAATTGGTTAATGTGTTGTGGTGGTTTGTTTTATAATTTGTCTTCATATTTTGTGATGATTTCTTATTTCTTAAATTATATTTAAGTGTATATATATAAATCCTACTTCATATTCATTAATCCACCTGGGACTGCTGCAGTCTTATACTGGTCTCCACATAGCAGCTCCAGTAAAATGAACCAGGGGATTCTGTTGCACAGTTGAGATTTAAAGGTGACTGAACTGAGTTCAGCCTCTAAAGGGAGGTAAGGCGATAGGCTAGTGATATTTCATATTTTAACCTTCTGGACCCTATCCTATGGAAGCCCATTCCCGGCAGCAAAAAAAAAAAAAAAAAGATCACAAAAAAAAAATAAGATCGCAAAAAAAAAATAAGATCACTAAAAAAAAAAAATGTAATTCACAAAAAAAAAATAATAATCCACCCACAAAATAAATAATAATAATTCTAATAATTTTTTTTTTTTTTTATTTAACTTTTTTCCACCAGCAAAAAAAAAAAAACTTTTGGTGCATCCATCTGTAACCATAACACTGACCAGATTTTTCCAGTTGCTATAGAAAGTCGAAATTATGAGATACTTTAACACAACAGTCATAGAAGCAGCTATGACATATGAATGGATTGTGAGTACATTGAAGACTTCTTTAAAACGTGGCTTTACAACACATGAAATACAGATGATGTTTCACATGGATTGTACTGAGCAAACGCACCCTTGAATAGAATGTTAAGCAAGAAGCAGCTCTGGAGTATAAAGAATGAAACCAATGTGGCTGAGGTGGCGACCAATAAACAGCAACTGGAAACATCTTTTTTTTTTTTTTTTTGCTGACAGAGAAAAAGTAAAATATATATATATATATATATATTTATTTTTTTTGTGAATACATTTTTTCTTTTTTTTCTTTTTGTGAATTAATTAATTTTTTTTTTTTTTTGTGAATTAATTCTTTTTTTTTTTTTGTGATCTTATTTTTTTTTTTTTTGCTGGCGGGAATGGGCTTCCATACATCTGTAACCATAACACTGATATTTTAACACAACAGTCATAGAAGCAGCTATGACATATGAATGGATTGTGAGTACATTGAAGACTTCCTGCGGGAATGGGCTTCCATACAGATGGATGCACCAACATTTTTTTTTTTTTTGCTGGTGGAAAAAAGTTAAATAAAAAAAAAAAAATAAATTATTAGAATTATATGGAAGCCCATTCCCGCCACTGTGAGGAAAAAATAAAGATCCTGTTATCTCGAAATTTCGACTTACTATCTCGAAATTTCGACTTACTATCTCGAAATTTCAATAAAACATACAATAAAACAAGGTAAAACACAGTCAGCAGAAGCTCCTAAGAGCAGAGAGAAACCAGATCAACTTGTGACCACACTGCGTGTTTACCGTGGAGCATTTTGACTACAGCTGGTTTTCGAGACAAATCTTTGGAGCTGCAAATTAATGAGGCAGATGTTTGTGATGTTGTCATGAGGTGAAAATACACAATGTGGACAATAACGCATCAGAGGCAACAAGAAAAGCAAAGCCATAAAATTAAGAATTCAACCAGCCAAGAACACAGATATGTCAAGTTGTTCATTTGAGTTTGGCTGAAGGTCGCCAGTTAACAGGGTCCCTTCTTAAACCGTAACCCTGCTCTGCTACGCCTGCCCTCAGTCACTAAGTCATTATTATAAGATATATCTCATAATAATGAGATGCTAAGTCATAATTATGAGATAGTAAGTCATAATTATGAGATCCTAAGTCATAATTACGAGATAGTAAGTCGAAATTTCGAGATAGTAAGTCGAAATTTCGAGATAGTAAGTCGAAATTTCGAGATAGTAAGTCGAAATTTCGAGATAGTAAGTCGAAATTTCGAGATAGTAAGTCGAAATTTCGAGATAGTAAGTCGAAATTTCGAGATAGTAAGTCGAAATTTCGAGATAACAGGATCTTTATTTTTTCCTCACAGTGGCGGGAATGGGCTTCCATAGAATTATTATTATTTATTTTGTGGGTGGATTTTTTTTTTTTTTGTGAATTAAATTTTTTTTTTTTTTTTTTTTTAGTGATCTTATTTTTTTTTTTGTGATCTTTTTTTTTTTTTTTTGCTTGCGGGAATGGGCTTCCACAGTTACTACTGTGTGCTATTTTTTGTATATGATGTAAATTATTTACAAACTTGAAATGAAGATATTTAGTGTTTTTCTGAGCTTCCTCCCAACTGCAGTGTGTATGTTGTGAGACTTATGCTTATCATGCTAATGGTATGTCCATTGCATAATAATATATGTTAATTACATTATCTTTAAAACATTTCGGCAATGTTGGAGCTTGCTGATTCTCAGTCAAAGCCACTTGGCTGATAACAGCTTACACAAACGTCTCCACCAGTCTGTGTTGGATGCAGCGGTGTTTGTCTCCCTCTAACAGTGGCCAGTGGTAAAACCCTCAAAGTTTTCTCCCACAGTCTCAACGATGCCTCCCACGGTCTGACTTTTTCACATAAAGCTAACTTTGCCCTCTGAGGTCACAGCTTAGTTTTCTGTAAACTGATGAAGCATCATAAACTTATTTTCAGTCATGCATTCTGCTAGTTGCTTTATCTTTTTTCTCATACTGCCACTATCATCTTTGTATTACATACTCCTTTGACAATGCCCTTAATGCACAACTGGTCTTATCCTCAATCATAAGGACGCAGGAACCTCCCACAACCGTTGCCCTGATTTTGAAAGGCATCAATATGGGGCAAGATGATGGATGATGTGGCAGATGTTAGCTTGCTAACTATTTGGCCCGTCTCCGTGTCTAAAAGTGGACTGTACAACAGCACAGACCTGTTTCTTATACAGAATATCTTTGAGGAAGAGTTCACCCCAAAATTGAAAATACCATAGATGAAACTGCTCACAACAAGGTCTGATTATTTTGACTAACTAGGTCATGATTTCTGGAAAGAGACATTGCTGTTGAGTTTTTAAAAAGGTGATTTGGTGCTTTGAGCACCACAAGCCGAGTGCCATATAGTTCCATTAAATTGGAGAGAAGGCAGACATCTCTACAGCTGATATCTGCAAAACTAGGCAACTTATTTCAAAACAATCTTGATTAATAAATAGCACATGTAAGAGGATAAGTATATATTTTGGATTTTAGGAGAACTGTCCCTTTTAAGCACTTCCACAATATGATCCAAAATGTCTCAAAACACATTGAACGGTGGTGGAAAATAAATATGTAGCCCATGTTTACTCACGCATTTTTAAGTACCTGTACTTTATTATTTACATTTTGAGGGTTAGGAAAGCCTACAACAGTACGTGTATAAGCACGGGTTCTTAAAATGACCTCCACCACAGAGAGCTGCAACTGTAAAAAGCTGGTTTACAGTTAAATGGCAATTCATCTCTAAAAAAATATAAATTTATAGTAGTCTATATCTTGCTCATAAAACGTCTGAATGCAGGACTTGTAATAGGCTATTTTTACACTGTGGTACTGCTGCTTATAGCTAACTATCTGACCACTTCTTCCACCACTATGAACTACACTACCCAGCAGCTTATAGCGTTAAAGCAGTTAGCTCCCACTCAACAAGCTAGCTACAACATCAAATACAGCTTTAAACGATGTACATATGTAATAATGATTAGATGATATCATCTTGATGGCTTAACATACACGTGGTCTATCTGACTGTATAATGTATAGAGATTTTTACAGATTTAACGTGCGCTTCACATCACAAGCAACTCGGTGCGCACAGGTGTTGCCTCTTCACGTGACTGCTAGTATGGAACTCCCACCATTGTTTGAGGACTACACAAAGAGCATTTCCACTTTCCAGCAACACCTTCTGTACTACATACCATCAATACCTCAGCAGCATGAATGGCGACAGCATGTCAGCAGGTACAGGTGATCTGTCGTTCCAGCGTTTTCACGGCTCGTTCTGCGCCTCTGTGGCACGTTTGTCATTCGTGATCACGGTTTGTTGTTGAGTGTTCAGGAATATAACGTGCGGGACTTTGCTGTAAGTGTGGGAGATTTATGGGTGCGCGGTTTTCCCGCTCTGGAGTCTTAACATCTCACAGTGGAATTTGGAAAGTGACTTTACGCACAAGCTCTTCTCCATCCAAAACCACCGATCGGAGTACTTGGAAGTAAAATACGGCGCGGTGGGATGGCAGAGGAACTCCTCAACGATTCCTTCCCAGATCTGACAGAAGTGGAAAATAACGTTGGGATGAAAACACCGGAAAGTCTTCTGATTTGGATGAGGGATGCTGCGGACTGCGAAGATGGTTGGAGGTCTGATGTGGTCGACAGGGGAGACCGCAGCTCTGCCTTCAGCGATAGCTTTTCTGACAAAATAAGCAGCTTAAAGCAAGAGATGGTAAAGACTCCTATTCTGTTCTCAGCATTGAATCTATCATAGACGATATCTAATTATGCTTTTATCTAAATGGACAAAACCTTCTGTTTTGTGGTTTGTACTGCCTGAGTGCGCCTGCATGCGTACCTGCGTATCGTTCCATGTTTGGCAACAACTTGCACAACTTGTTTAAGGAATAACTCCTCTGTTTATTCTGATGACAGAGGAATGTTTTTCTCTGAACTGCAGAAATGTCAAAACCACTGCTTTCAGTTCGGAGCCACTTCACCTGCGTATTATTTATTTCTGATGACAGACAGTGTCACCTGCCTCTTCACCACACCCCTCACCTGGCGTCTCTCTCATTCCTCTCAATTAATTTCACACATCCTGTTGGGATTCCTCTGCTCATTCTCTGAACTCCTTTTCACCTTAAGTTCCTCCAACATACTTCTAATGTATTTTGCTCTTTTGTTGTGCTTCATGCTTTGTTGTCAAATGAGTACACAAGCATGGGCCTCACTAGTGTGTGTGTGTGTGTGTGTGTGTGTGTGTGTGTGTGTGTGTGTGTGTGTGTGTGTGTGTGTGTGTGTGTGTGTGTGTGGTGTGTGTGTGTGTGTGTGTGTGTGTGTGTGGATGATTTATGTCTGATGGCCTCAGACATAAATACACACCTCTCTCTCCCCATACACATACCTGCAATGCACACACACACACACACACACACACACACACACACACACACACACACACACACACACACACACATATCAAGTTCCCTGATATATACTTGCATCCCACTTATCTAACTCCTCTCTGTTCTTGCAGAGGTGGCTGCGTTCTGCCGATGTGAAGATTCTGCGCCAGCTGGTGGCCGTTCACGAGGGTATTGAGGCCATGCGTTGGCTGATGGAGGAGCGGGGGGCCTTAGCCAGCCGTGGCAGCAGCTTGACAAGCAGCCTGAGCAGCCTGGTGACTGTGGAGGAGCACGGGTTCTCAATGTTCCCTTGCAGGTACAGTACAGTTTAGGTTTGGCAGGTGTACAGGAACCTGTTCTGATTGAAGATGTGCGCTATTTAAAAAATTAAAACTAATAGATTATCTTTGCGTTCCAATACCCAGACTGCGATACTATTTAGTATGCCAGTAGTACTCTTAAAAGAAAAAGTAAGCAATTTGGAACCCAGTGCAGATATACAAAAAAGTGCATTAAACAGAGTCATGCCATGGCCAAAATCTTACCAAACTATTGGTGTCACTTCAGTGTCACCAGGGGCATTTGCGTTGCCGAAAGTGTGCAATACGACAATATATGTCCAGATAAGTGACCTATAAACACAAATTTAATTATAAACTTCAGAGTTATCATATTTGGCATGTTCAGTGTTCAAAAGAGAATATGTCAGAGAATTGTCATTAAAATCACAATACACAAACCAGCAGTGTGGTTAAACTTCAAAAACTTGAAGAAAAAAAAACCTATAATCTTTGCAGTGTACATTCAACAAACAACTTCTGAAATCTAAAACAAACAACAAAAAAAAATGTACATCACTGCTCCATTTTGTGTGTCAGTCAGATTCAGAATTTCAGCAAAAACTTGAAGAAGCTTAGATACCTGAGACGTGCATGAAGTAGATTTAAAGCATTTTCAGTTTTAGGGCTCAGGCTTCATATGTGGCTTAGTATTTTATATTATTGCTTCCACAGAGAAAGTCAGAATCCAACTCAGGATTTGACTGAAAACTCTGGCAAGGAATCAGCGGATCACCCACCACACGCTGATGATGGTGAATCAAACCACAAGAGCTACTTTGACAAGCCGATCCCAGAGTCTACTGAGGAAAGACCTCCGAGTCCTTCCACCTTCAAGTTTGAAGTCAGTCGTTCCGCACATGGCAGCCGTGGTCGGTCATTATCTGGTCTTGCCAACTGTTTGGTTGGTGCCAAATCAGAAAAGTCCCAACCACAGGACTCGGATGTAGCTCCGTTACAAGACATCAAAGGCGATGCTGGCACCGTCAGAAGAGCTCTCCTCAGATCTAACAGGGCAAAAAGAAAAGTGAATATTTCTTCCCCCACTAAAGAGTCAGGAGAGACACAGACGGAGCACCAAACTCAGGAGAGTTTCAGAGCCCTGCAGCACAATACGATGGAAGAGGAAGAGAGTGCGCCTAATAGAGACTCGGCTTTGCTGGGCTATGATGCTCAGTGGTGCTGGGTGGAGTCACAGGACGATGTAATGTTTCTATGATCTTCTATAAAGCAATATTTTAATGTATGATGTTTGGTTTGAAGCTATTCTCCTCAACAGTTTACTGCCAGTAATGCAGTGAGATTTAAAATGCACTTTGACACTGATGAATGAATGATGCTTGAAGATGAATGGGCCCCTTTCTCTTTTTCACTACTCATTTGCTTTTGATTAGGATGTACACTGTTTAGTGTGTGTATTTTAGGTGTTCCAAGAGACAAAAAACTATTTTATTAACAATTAAGGACATTGCAAATATGAGGAAGCTCTACTAGGAAATATCTGAAAATGTTATGTCCTTGTCTAATACATGTTTTACACACGGGTGACTTGAATTGCAGAGATACTGATCATGAACTCTGTTTTTCTTTCTTTTTCATTGAAACTGAATTTAATTTGATTGTCTTATCTTATTCATAATAATAGCTTATATCTCATATATTGTCCAGTCTCTCTGAGCTCTTTCACAGTTGTGGATATAAGGCAATGAACCTGTGAGGATTTTAAAGATGGTGCCATTGTTCTGCTGCAATGATGAGCCTAATATGTCGATTGGTAATAAACAAGACAAAAAGAGTCTTTATTAATGCTCTTGCTCGTCTCACAACCCAAACAGCAGAGCAGTATGAATGCTGAATGAATGTGTGTTATGTGTAAACATGAAATTCATTATAATGTAATAGTAAACAAATAAAAAAATGGGCATTAGTGATAGTGAAATAAGTCCTAATCATGACAGCTATACACATATTAAAATTAAGGGATTTCAGAGCTGTTTCTATAGGACAGCGTTGCCTTCCATGGTTCTCTTAAACTTGTACTTTTGGAGATTACCATTATAATTAACACACGCGCTGCATTCATGGACTAATGTGTGTTTTACCTTATTCACTGCTGTGAATTATGTTTTGCATCATCAACAAAAAGTTGTCGTTTATGTCAATTAACAATATTTGAATATGATCTATTTTTGAATTACACAAATTATCAATGAAATGGCATTTTGTTCTCGGTCGTTCATGTGAATGATGATCAGTTTTCCGACGGTCGCAAAGGCAGCACGTGACGTCGTGTATTGACATATAAATCCAGGAAGTGATGCGCGTGGGGAACGACTTCTCCTCAGCGATAGATTGGTGTGACATTACAGGTGGTTAAAGGACGATGTAATGGTTCAGACACTCGTGAAGGAAACATGGAGTTTTGTTTTCTAAGCGGTCTCCTTCTCGTCGCCCTGACGACTTGGACGTTAGCAGACGGTGAGTGTTGTTCAGCACAAGAGACGAAGACGGAGCTAACTGGTCCTAGCATGTTTGCTAACTGTCTTGATATGCGCGTTTACCTGAAGAAACGTTTTAGTCCTCTGATGCACTCACGTTCACATTGTTCAAGAGACATGTCTGTCTTCACTATGATGGTATGAATGTGACAACGTGTATCTTTACAGTATATATAATTTAACCATTCTACTAATTGGTTATCTAACTTTAGTTAATAACAATAAACTGTGAGTCGACTGTTTCATATTGACATGCAACAAAGTCAGTGCGACAGCTTTTGTTTTGTATTTATTCTCATTTAGTATCTAATTTTGTCAGTTGTGCTCTTTCTTTCTCTCTCTCATCTCTTTATCTCTCTGGCTAAATATCCCCAGTGTGTTATTTTTAATTAAAAGAATATTTTGTATCATTAATTGTCTTTTATCACATACATAGATCATTGTACTTGTATTTACAAACTACTAACTTACTGACTACGACAGTATGTACTTTACTACACTCCGCAGTGGAACTGTGTCTGTGCCCTTTCATACAATGAACTCTTATCCCCTAAAGATGGACAGGTGACATTTGTCTCCGAGCTCTCGTCCAAACCGGCTCAGAAGTTGTCAAAGTATGGCTGGTACGGGAACGTGAGGCTGCAGAGGTTTCACATACCAGAGGAAACGGCCATCGCTCGCTGGCTGTTCTCCGTCACCAAGGGCCACACCTTCCACTGTGGACAGCACAATGTCACCATGTGAGATCATGCCAACGTCTGCCCACTTTCTACTGTGATTTATTCTACTGTACTCCACTGTTGTGACTCTTCTTCATCTCTTTTGATCCTTCTTCTGGATTTACTGCAGCCGCTTTTATTTTGTTCTTTGAAACTTATTTTGAAACTCTCTCTCTCTCTCTCTCTCTCTCTCTCTCTCTCTCTCTCTCTCTCTCTCTCTCTCTCTCTCTCTCTCAGCCATATACGGTATGGTGCCCCTCCAGTGATAAACCCAACAGGGACGGTGTTTCCCAACGCTACGCTATGGAGCCCCTCTCTGTCTCTGATCCTACCGGTGACTTCACAAAGCTCCACGACCTTCAACCTCTCCAATCCTGCTCCCGGTGATTGGTACGTTGGGGCCCACTTGCCTGAAGATGATGGGCGCATCGAGCAGAAGGTTTGTATAGAGTGTACAGTATGTGCTTTTTACTTTTTGTAACTGTTTTTGTTGTTACGAGTCCTGATGAAGATTTCTTTCCACTGGACACGTGTATGCAAACAGTCCTCATTTAAAGTGCTGCAATTTTCATGAGGACCGTTTTGAAGAAAGATGACATCACTTATTTGAATTCTTTGTGGCCTGAATGTGTCATTTTCCCTTCAACTTCATCTCTCCATCATATTTGTCTGAAAAATAAATTCGTTTCATATCATGCTCTACTTGTAAATTATCCTTTTACCCCGACCTGTTCCACCGGAGCAGGAGGTCTGTGAATAGTTTCCTACGTAAAGTAGCTGAACCACATTCTTCTGCTTCTTCTCTTTTTGGCCTCCGTTCATATTTCATAATTGCAGCAGGTAGTGCCGGCTTATTTACCAAACGGCTGGCCTTGAAAGAAACTTCCCACTTACATTTTACCTTATATCTGTGTAATAGTATTTCTTGTGTGCATTTGTCCCCCATAGTTCTACATTGTTTTATTTATTTTTTTGTCTTTCTCTCTCTTAGGGCTTTCCGTCTTGCTCGTACTTCTTCCAGCCTCAGCTATCAATCAGGAGAGCGGTGGACACGCCCATTTTACCGCAGGGCACATTCCTCCAGCAGACCGCAGCGCCTGACAGACCTGCCCGCCTTAAGTAAGAACTGTCCGTGTGTACATTTCTTTTTTTCCTCTTATCAGTCCGTAAAAGTCCAGTTGATTTATTTGTGTCTGTCTCAGGTTGTATGTTCCACAGTTTGCCTCCTCTCTCTCCGTCTCTGTGGCCGACTGTTCGTCAGAGGAGGGAGCCGACGGTGGAAACTGTTCGCTGGTCCTCAGGCTCGGCTCTACCTCTCTGCAGCACCACCCGGTAATGGTGAACTGCTCGGGGATCAGCTGCTCTGCAGCTCTTTCTAACCCACCTTGGGATACCTGGGTACGAGTTGTCGTGGAGAGCGGCCTAGACAACAGTACTGTGAGCTTTAGTATCGTCTCAAACACCACAGGTGAACACAGACGCACGCACTTCCGTAAACAAACATTCCACACACTATGTCTCTGTTCTAATCCACTACCAGTGTGTGATATTTATTTTTAAATATGCGTCTCCCTCAGTGGGGTGCAAGCCAAAAAGCGTCGGCCTCAAAGTAGCTGATGACATCAACATGCTCCGAGGCAACCGCAGCTTTACCAACTCAACATCAGCTGGCAACGACTCCCTCATCACAGACGCAGTCGCCTTAAGCAACGACTCAGCATCCCTGTTCACCCCGTCGTCAGCGTGTGTGTGGAGCATCCCGGTGCTCTACGAGGAGGTAGACGTCCTGTCGCTCCGATTCACTCCCGCCAGTGGACCCAACATCAGCGTCACGGATACACACCCCACGCTGCTCACCTACCCGCTGTACACACACGCCACCGGGGGTACACTCAACCTACAGCTCACTCTCAACTCTGTGAGTACTGGTGAAAGACTACACATTCACTCATACACTATCCTGATAAAAGCCTGTTAGATTTGAGAGTGTCAGAGTTAAGCTTACGTGCTGTTTTACTTGTTTGTGTGTGCGTGTGCGTGCGTGTGTAGACCAATGTAACCCTGGGAAACACTAGCAGCAGTGTGGTGGCCTGTCTCTCTCCGTGGGCTCCGGTCCTCGAACTCAACCACTCTCAACCCTGTCGCACAGGTAGCGCAGATAACCAGACTGATTCTTTTCACATTTACACTTAGGAATTGATGCATTAGACACCTGGAAATACCTGCAGCAGCTTCATGAATCGGGTAACATTAAGATAGAATAGCAGAAAATGGGGTTGTAGGATTGTTGATGACTAACACACTCGGAGGAGCAAATAACTACAAGTTAAAATATACATTTATGAAATAGGAATTTCAACCTTTCAAAGGTGTTTTCCTGCCTTCTGCTAAGGGCATGCCTAGATAGGTAGCAGCTCTGCTATGACTTAGAAATAGTCACGGTAGAACTTCTAAGCTCTTATTAGGAAATAGGTCTCATTGAACCCTGAAGACAAAAATATATCGTAAAGCTTGACTTTGCATTCTGAAAATACAATTTGGAAACACTTCTCGTGTGTGTGTGTGTGTGTGTGTATCTGCAGCTTTGTTTGGAGGGTACAGTGTTCAAGTGAATGCCAGCGTTCCCAAAGCTGTGGTCCAGCTGCCTTTTCCTCAGTCGACAACATGGTACCTCACCCTGCAGCTTACATGCAACAGGTAACACACACATGCTAATGCTGCATTTCTATCTCCATCTAAAAATGTGTATCTTGAATATCTTCTACATATTTTCTGCACCTATGACGGATCGGGATAAATCTACTCTCAACAGACAATAGATGTTTTTTAAATTCACACATATATATATATATATATATATATATATATATATATATATATATATATATATATATATATATATATATATATATATATATATATATATATATAGTCTACAAAGTGTAATGCCTTTGTAGACGTGTTCATGTTAACATCGTAAACATGTTCACACCATGTTGTAAATTCACCTGTATGTGCTCAATGTTGGGAATTAAAGTGCATAAAACTAGATTGTGCAGCGAAGGCATTTGTGGTTGGCCGTGTGTTTTTAATATGTAAAGTGTGTGTGTGTTTCTTGCAGCAGTGACTGTGGTAATGCATCATTGGTGTCTGTGGTCCCGGAGGTGTTTATCAGTGCCTGTGTAGAGGACTGTGGGACATACGGTGAATGTAGACTAATGAGATCCTACAGCTACCTGTACGCTGCCTGTGTTTGCAAGGCTGGTAAGACTCTCTCTCTCTCTCTCTCTCTCTCTCTCACACACACACACACACACACACACACACACACACACACACACACACACAGACATAAAGATACTTTTCTTTGACTTAAATAACTGAAGTAACTCTCTTTGCTTAACCTAAAATAAGAAGTGTCCTCACTGTATCCTTTCTTGTAATTTACTGATTCATTCTGCTATGTGTTTATTTGATGTCACTGAGTGTGTGTGTGTGTGTGTGTGTGTGTGTGTGTGTTTGCAGGCTGGAGCGGTTGGGGCTGCACTGATAACTCAACAGCTCAGTCGTACGGTCGCCAGTTGACGGCAACTCTGCTGCTCACGCTCAGTAACCTGTCCTTCCTGCCTGCCATGGTGGTGGCCATCAAACGCTGCTACATCACTGAGGCCTCCGTCTACCTTTTCACAATGTTCTTCTCTACGGTAACACACACACACACTCAGAAACACGCATACATGCATACATAGCCATGTTTCTAGAGTACTGTTCATCTTCTATAAGTGTAAAGTTATGCAAGAGGGAAGGATGTCTTCTGAGTTTACCGTCTGTCAGTCATTTACGTCCATTAAAGGTTTTGTTTTTGCCACTGACAGGTTCTGATAGAAATGCTGACCGAGCGTGTCTGTTTACTATGTATTGCTATTAATAGAGTTGTTGGGTATAGCCTGTGATGGGAGATGCTGTCACAGTTAAAATCTAGATCAATCCAGATCACACAACACACATTTTAAGCATTTTTCCCCATTCTGGATTAAGCTGAGTTATATTAGTCCGTATGGACACATCACATCTACATGCATGTGTTATATGTGACTGTGGGGAAGGAGAGCCTTCATTCTTATTAAGGCAGTTTTGTAGCATTCAGAGTAATGTGTTTTTTCTTTTTCTCATATTGTAGTTTTACCACGCCTGTGACCAGCCGGGTGTAGCAGTAATGTGTATAATGGACTACGATACCCTACAATATTGTGACTTCCTGGGGTCGGTCTGTTCCATCTGGGTCACCATCCTGTGCATGGCTCGCATCAGAGACACATTCAAATATGTAAGACGCTGACTATTTCACACTGAACTTAATTTAAGTGCTGTGATTTGTTCGTAATCGTCTTTCTCTTGCGTGTGCAGACTCTGTTCATGCTCGGGGCTCTGCTCATAGCCATGTCAATGCAGCTGGACCGCAAAGGCCTGTGGAACCTGTTGGGTCCCGTCCTCTGTGCCATACTGTGCATGGTCACTGCCTGGGTGAGACATCCAATAAGTTCATGAAACAGTATCTGATGGGAATATGCTGCTGACTTCCTCGTTGATAAGAAAAACTAGGCGGTCACACATGGGGGAGAAAAGAAAGATTGTGAATAAAACAATGAACTTGTTGGTCTGAATCCAGTTTTTTTTTCTTTGTTTACAGGTGTACCGGGGAGTGCAGCGACGTCATTGTTACCCACCTTCGTGGAGACGCTGGGTCCTCTTCCTGATCCCCGGGGCAGTCTGTGCCCTCGTCGGGGTATGCATGTACATCTTCACTGAGACAGAGGACAACTACTACTACACACACTCGCTGTGGCACATCCTGGTGGCCAGCTGCGTGGTGTTCCTGCTGCCGCCGAAGGAGAAGAACAGGGAGGCGTTTGGCTGGAGCCGGGGCTGGAGCTGGAGCTGGGGCTGGGGCTGGAGACCCCGGGTTTGTGGGTACACTCTCTGTCAGAGCGACAAGGATGAACTTTACACTGTCACATAGTAGGACAGGAGAGGCTGTAAGGAAGCAAAGTGCACTGCAAACATTCACATAAGGTTAAAAGATATCGTGTTGACAAAATCTTTTAAGGCTCTGACTCTTCAAAGTTTCTTGATATCTTGAATAAAACATTTAAAAATCAAATTTAGACCTATGTTCTCATAGGTCGACCGTTTTCATGTTCACATTTACAGATGGTTTGAAACTCTTATATTTGAATGAAAAAAGATCTGTAAAAGTCTTGCAGACATCCTGAAATACACACACACACACCATTTAATCCAAATCAAATCTGCTGAAAACCTTGAAGGTGGTCCATTCCACAAGCTTAGGTATGAACATTAAAACCTCCAGGTAGCAAACCACCTGACCTTTGACCTCATGACCAGCGGCCTGTACTACGAAGCGAGTTCAACGTACCGCGTTAACCGCTCAGCGGTGGTCATCAGCTCGGTAAATCAACCCAGGGTTTCTCAATCTGGCTCCGAGTGCGTTCACACAATCACAAACGTGGACAAGTCTGTTGTTAGTCGAGCAGCACATTTTACAAACAAAGAGCAAACTGTAATATTAGACAAATACGACAGCTGGCAAAAAATCGCTGACTATGTGAATGTGTAGATTAACAGGCTGAACTGAATACACAAATGTAATGACAGTCAGATCTATCGTGCTCTAGATGGGGCAGTGATATAAGCCTTTTAATTTACGCATTCACGCCCGTCAGTCTCCACTCGTACATGCATCGTCTCTTTTCAAAATAAACTTGCGTCTTCACAGGAAGTGAGGTTGAGGCAACAAAACAAACGGTTAGGTTTAGCTTTACTTTTAGCTTCGCACACGAACAGCGGCCTGTGTCTGCTTGTTTAAACCTGAAGTTACCTCGCTCTTCGTAGTACAGGGCCCTGGTATTTGTACATATTGTGTATGACCAGTACATGTAGGCTATGAAATCAATGGTTGAAATATTTATAAGGAATCGCACTTTGTGGAGCTACTTTAAATCTTTATATTCAGATTATCATTGAGTCCGCTGATAAAATATCCAATATTTATAGTCGATGTAAACACTCCTCTCATTCTTGGATCTTCTTGAATTTAGTGCAAAAAAAGATTTGAAAACAATTCACAATCCACCTCTTTACGTACTGTAGGCCTGTCGTAGATGGCCCGATGTTATGTCCACCTTTCTTTCCTTGTCTGCTCTCTGATCATCTCGTTTATTTTCCCGCTCTAACATTCTTACTTTTTACCAACATTCATCCTGAAGCACTTTTATGATTAAAAAGCTGACTCCACTATGTAATGTACATATCCCATATGTATACGAGTGGCCACTATGAATGTATATTCAGATTGCTGTGTCCAGTGCCTCCTCTTGTCTTTGTCTTTCTGTAAACGAGTGCTCTGTATGAATGTGTGTGTTTTGTCTGTTGCACCAGTGAAGCTACTGAGCACTTTCCATACTTTATTTAATGTACGACATGTGAAATATGTGTTGTCTTTTTTCTAAGCGTCCCATGTATTGATGATTTTCTCATTATGATTTTGCACAGGTTCAAAGTGAACCCTTCTGGCACACTTGCATTAGCCTTCCTTTCTTTTGAAATATTGTGTTTCACTCTTGTGTGAGAGCGTGTGAATCACCTTTTTAGTTGTCACCTTTAATTAAGAGTATGAAAGGCGTTCTACCACAACAACACACTGTAGCTCTCGTGCGTGTAAGGATGAAGAAATGTGATGTTGGATGTAAAACATGATTTTACTTCCTTTATCGGCCTACTACTTTATCCAAACAGCATTTAGCCCACCAAAAATAAATCTGTGATATAAACGGTTTCATGATTTTTATTTTTTTCCTCAGGCACTCACACACACACACACACACACACACACACACACACTTGTCACGCAACGAGAGTGGATGGGGCAATGGAGGAAAGCGGATTATCATAATCCTCAGAAATATAGCAAGTGCTTGTTTGTTGGAATACACATTTTAGTGTGTGTGTATGTGTGTGTGAGCACTTGTATAAGTATATTTGCTTGGGTGCCCATATATGGCTTACCTCCATTAGTAAATCCGGCGGGCTCTCATGTCCTGCAATGCTGACACAGATCAGTGCTGCAGATCACAGCATCTAGCCTTTCTGCTCATTGTTTTTCGAAATCGAAGCAGCAAAGGCCGACATATCCTGACTTAATCCCTAGTATGAACCAAGCTTATAAAAAAAAAATTGGATTCAGAATTTCCCATATGCATCTCAAAACTATATTTCATTAGATCTAAATGCCCTTCTCTCTAAAACTCCTTGTCAACAGTACGTAACAAAGGTTTTCTATCTAACTCAAGACTTTAGACACAGCCGTAAAAACACAGACTGAGTAGAGCTCCTTATGATGAGTAAGCTGACATCTGTCAAATCGGTGGAGTGCCGCTTTAACCTGAATTTTTCACCTAAAAGGGAACTTTGCTCAGTAGTATTGGTAATATGTTATAAGTCTCCATATACCCTAATTATTCATGTAGACCTTGATTTCATGTGCTGGATTTAGAGCAGTGATTCCCAACCTGGGATTGAGATACATCTGAGGGGTTTTAAGATAATTAATAGGGGTAAAAAAGAAAATAATGAATGTGTTGTCAACAAAATTATGTTTATTTCTTGTAAATATACTTTCACCTTGTCAGCCCTCACCCGTATATACAACGGTCTGAACCCTCCCATGTTTACACTCAGCCCTTAACCTGTGATGAAGGGTAGACGTTTGGGTAGACAAGATAAAAAAAGGTTGGGATCCACTAATTTACACGGGTAAATAACGCTAGTTACTTTGACCACATACAGCCAGTAGAGGGAGCCAATCCAGTAGAGGAAACTGCAGCTCCCACGGGATCAATGGAGGGAATCAAAATCTGAAAGGTTATGAGATGATGGGGAAATGTGTCAAAAAGAAATGAATACATTCAGACACAGTAGCAGAAGATAAAGAGAACAGCATGTGCAGACAGATGTCACCGTAGGGAACAGACCTGAGCCAATAGCAGCTGGTTTTTCAGCTTCTGGAAGTTGCTGTCAAATGAACCGAGTGACTGGAGCTCTATAATTCAATATTACGAAGCCATCACATCTGGAGTTTAAGAAATGCTTAAACAAACCATTTAAAGGCTTTGTGCTCAAAATAGACCCAAGGGCTACAAAGAAACAGATCACATGAACGAAAGAGAAGATGAGAACGAGAGGAATTCACAGGAAAATAAGTCCAAAACAAATGAAAGCACATTCACAGTTTACCACAGTATGCAAAGCTGAGAGCAAAACACAACACTCAAGTGACATTTTATTGGGATGAAAACATGCTCGAGCAAAATGAACAGCGAGACCCGTGACAATGAGAATTTCCAGCATGGAATGAACAAAACCAGCAGACTGTACGATAATCACACACATGCCGAGGCAAAGTTCTGACAAAATACATATTTCACATCTCTATTGCTCTATAAACAACCCGTTTTGCCTAAGCTTGCTTATGAGAGACAGACAGAGTAGATTCTATATAAAGGCTGTAGGGGCAGAAAAGGAAGACTTGGTATTAGAAATCAATATCAAGAACAGGACCGAGGACTGAGATGCAGGACTGAGATGGGATGTAGATGCAGAATGACTATGCAGCACTTTAAAGCTCTTCTTCCTGCACGTGCTCTGGGAATAAGATGTGATGCTGCTGAGGTACGCATTAACACCTGTAACAGAGATATCCTGGCTCTGGTACTGCCGCAGCGGTGCTTTCACACAGAAAGTTTGACTTGAAAGAAAAAAGTCCTTGGGGGAGGGGGGGGGGTTATTATGGTGACCAACAGAGACAATGGAGACTCTGATATTGCATCTCAAGTTGTTTTTTTGGCGCGACATCAGACATGGGAGCCGGCTGCAGAGTTGGTACCTGCTTGTCCGGCCCCCTTGGCATGCCCGTCTTCTTCTGTGGCGTGGATGACAGCCTGAGCGGGGGAGGGGCTGGAGTGCCGCTGGCGTCTCATGAAGGGGAACACACTGAGAGGAAGAAGTGTCATGTTGGAGAATTAAATCTATGAATGTAAACGTGAAGTAAAAGTGGTAGTTAATGTGTAATTGTACCTTTTCTTTGTCTCCTGGGGGACAATAGCTCTGGCCAGCATGTTCTTATAGAGGTCAGACTTGAGATATCTTGGGTAAGAGTCCTTTACACACACACACACACACACACACACACACACACACACACACACACACACACACACACACACACATTCAGCATTACCACCTAAATACGTTCTAATAGCTGTCAGCTAAACTTTAAAGTTGCCATTGTGATGTGTCTTCTTTCATTTATGGATGAAAAATTAAGAAATTCAATATCTAAACAAAGTCGGCAGAAAATTTATATTTTGACCAAATAAAATGTGCTCGCTTTGCATTCTGTCTGTATGGATGACATTCTTTTTGTTTATCTCTTTTTTGGGAATTGAACTCCGACGAGAGGAAAGGGCCACAAAATCCGGAAACCCAACCCAAGTGATCACTATTACGCTGATGATACACGGTTATGCCGATCCTTGTCCCCTGCAGATCTAAAACATTTATTTAATCGCTGTTAAATCATACCCTTCCAGGCAGCCATTCATTTATTTTTCATTTTTCTGAATGGTATAAAAATCAATTAGCAGATTTATGAAACTTGTTAAAAGATATTCTATAGAAATGTATTGAAACCATTGGATGCCTGGAACATACAATAAGGTGCAGTCAGATTCTTCTGACTTCTGAAATTGCAATTTATAATTTACGGCAAAAGGGCTAAAACATGCATATCCGCTGGTACGGTCCATTCAGACTGAGACTGTGTTACGTGTCCTGTTATTCTAGATCCACACCTGAAGGTCTCAAGTATCAAACTACAATGTGTCAGAGGTCAAACCTTCTTCACGAGGAAGTAGATGTGCATTTGTGCGTCGTCCATGACAAAACGGTGTGGATGTCTGATCCCCTCTAGAGTTTTAGCCATCGTCTTACTGTCGATGTTGACCCAACGAGCAGCTCCAGGAGCCAGGAAGTTTCTGAGCCGCACACAAAACCAGTTGCAGTCACCTGACAGTGAATATAAGTGGTGCATGTTTGTGTGCTTTGTACGCTTACTTGTAGATCTCTTCCACTTTCTCTTTGATCCTGGAGCTTTCTCCGTGCCTAATATCCTCACAGGCCTGCCAGAAACACAGGTTCTCCGCTAGCAGAGAGACAGACAATGAGATGTTGGGTATGTATGGAGGTGAACAGAAAATGTGACAAACAATGAGAGACTTTTTATATCGTGGTTATTAGCCTCTGGGGAAAACCATGGCCCTTGGCAATAAGTCTGCATGAGTGAACAGATCCCTCTCCTGCTTTATGTCTCTACTCGTCCTCCTTATCTATTCTTTCCATTCCCCTAACTAACCATGTCATTAAATTAATCTTCTTTTCCACTATCAACCCATCTGTCTTTCACTGCTGGGATTGGAAAATGTCATTCGGGGAAATAATACAATTCTAAATGCTAATAAGAGTAATAATCAGTTTAAGATGATTGTCCTGTGATAACAGTTACATGCTTTATTATTGTGATACACTTCTCCATATGTAATTTCGTTTCCACTGTTCCATTGCCAACTTGTACCACGTGATGGTTGTGATTCAACCTCTAAAACAGAAGCTTGTTCAGCATAGAAATAAGAAGGTGGACGCAAAAAAAATGTGATGTTTTGTGTCTGAATTCCTCACACCAAGTTGGCTCGGACTCCATCCCCAAACCTAATCACCAAACGTTTTCACATTTGTATTTTGAATATATTCCAAACACTTCAGTCACTCTTCCTCACCGCTAAACTCTTTCTCCAGGTAGAGCATGAACTCCCGCCTCCCCATGATGTCTTTGAGAAGCTCCATGAAGCTGAAGCTCCAGCGTTCCACTCGTAGACGTGTCGGCGTTGGCACACTGCTCACAAACACACAGCAACAACACAAACACATCAGCTGACACTATGAATTACTGTGGTAACTTTGTAGAGATGCTACAAAAGCTGAAACCAGCTGAACTAAATTACTTTGATTCTTTGGACCACTACAGTGGACCGTAGTTTGGGATTTGTTGTAACATGTTGTGTATATCTGTGTGTATTTTCTCACATTTCTAAATTCAATGTCCAATGTGCGGTGTCATCAGAGATCCAGGGGTTACTGGGAAGGCAGCCTTGCATAATGGGGTCGTGGTTCTGGTACTGCTCGCTGTATTTCACAAAACTGCACATACACACACACAAATGCAGAAGCACATCATACACAAAAAACACACACACACACAGTTCTATTGGATCAGTGCTGCCGATCATAAGAGTTAATGGCCACTAATTCCGACTTGCCTCGGGAAGCATCCATTAGTGGCTCTTATAGTGAGAGCACTAAGCCTTATGTGCACGTGTGTGTGCGCGTGCATGCTGGAGACGTAGAGCTCGGTCCAGGCAGCCCAGGACTGCAAGTCCATTAGTTCTTGTGTGCATGTGCACATGTGTATGTGTGTCCGCACGCGTTTGTTCATCAAATTGACACATACCCTTCTAGGCAGATGGATGACTTGACACGGTTCCTTCCCAGGGCCCTTCGACAGGTTTCAATCTGTAAACAAAGGCAAAAGGCACACAAAGCGAGCTAAAATATACACTCAATGCACTTAAAGTGAGGGTGTATACAATATATATGATGTTTACCTCATTTTTGTAGTAGTCACTGTTCTAGTTCTGTTAAGAGAAACACGGTGTCGTCACTTTGGGTCACACAATGACTGCATTATACATTTATACTATACAGTCATATCAATAGTAGAAGGCAGCCTCCCTGTGTTTGTACGTGTTCACCCATAAAAACAATGGCTTTACATTTTAAAGCAGGATATAGTCTGACAAATGAGGAATGTACAGTGTGAGATTATATACTGGTCATAACATAGAATATATATAATTATCATCATAGATGGCTATTTGTCTTTGCTGCTGCTGCTAATTAGAAATGGTTCTAATCAGCCATCATTTCATCATGTGGGACAATGAAGGGGCCTATCACGTCATGTTTAACCTCTATTTATAATCCTAAAGATATTGTAATATACTGTAAGTGTCCATACTATAGTAAAGCTTACTTTCACACTTACTTTGAAACCATCCCAGCAGCAAGACAGAAGGAACACAATAAAACAGGGACAGGAAGAGATGCACAACAGACACGTTATCGCAGCAGACTTTTCAGAGGAGAACAGGACATTACGAAATGTGATGATGTCACTGACCAGCGTAACTCGTGCGCTGAAGTTATTTGGTCTCTCCAGACCCATGTCCAACACATTATGTGCCCCAGGCTGAAAGAAATACACATACATACGCGCGTTAAATAACTAAGTGTAGTGTGTGTGTGTGTGTGTGTGTGTGTGATGAGAACAAGCGTGAGAGTGGGCACTTATCCTTCCTTGAGCTTTCCACTCCACTGGCTCTGATTTTTACTCTCAAGCTTCTCTTTCTTTTTCTCCATGTCCTCGTCCCTAATTCATAAGAGCAAGACAAGATGGAGTCCCTCCTCCAAACCCTTGACCTCTGGTTCACCCTCTCCCCACTTCTTTCCTTTCCCCTTTATCCGTCTCTCTACCTGTCTCCATCAAGAATCATATGGACTGCAGTGGTGTTTAGGCAACATAAAGAAAGTGGAATATGATGATTATTCTTTTTCTCTCCCCCTGTTCCCCCCTCTCTCTCTCTCTCTCTCTCTCTCTCTCTCTCTCTCTGTCCCTCTCTCTCTCACTGTTTCCCCTGTTGTCAGCTGAGGCTTATACCAGATGGGTTGAATATTTCATGTAGAGGCAGAAGGGACTGTGAGTGGGACATCTGACTGTTTTAAATACTGTAAAACACGTTTCTATAGTTGTGTGAGATGAAATAGCATAGTTTAGTTTAGCAGAGCGCAGTTATAGCATAGTACAGTATAGCATAGTACAGTATAGCAAAGTTCAGTATTGTATAGTGCAGTTATAGTATAGTATAGTATAGTCCAGCAGAGTACAGTATTGTATAGTGCAGTTATAATATATAATAGTATAGTATCGCATAGTAATGCATCGTACAGTATGAGAATATATAACAGTATAGTTTAGTAGTGTAGTATAGTACAGTGGAGTGTAGAGCAATATAGTATAGTATAGCAAAGCATAGTATTAGATAATATTGTATGATGAAGAGCAATTTAGTAACACCACTTTGGTATAGTATAGTATAGTATATTGTATCATAGTATAGTTGGTATTGTACAGTATTTTATGCCAATCCAACACAGTGGAAAACACTGAACCGTGTAGTATAATATAGTATAGTGTAGTGTAGTGTAGTACATAGTCTAATACAACACAGTAGAGTACAATAAGAGTTAACGTACCGGGGGTCTGTTGATGAGCCAGTAGGCCTGCTCCTGACATTCTAGAACAATGCGGTCAGCCTTCCGCCTCTGTTTGGATGCTCTAAACGTAAATCACACTGTAAGTTTGTGTATGTGTGTGTGTGTGTGAGAGAGTCTGTGTGTGTGTGTGTGTGTGTGTGTGTGAGTGTACCTGAGTTGCTCTCTGGCTTGCATCACCACAAAGTCCCAGGTATGGTTGATCCTCTTGTGTAACACACTGTACCTCTCCTAAAAAAGGAAGAGGAAGAAGGACAAGGGATGAATAAGTAAAGAAAAAATACAGAGAGAAAAGAGGACTAGAATTTACAAAAGTAAGAATGATATAAGCCTGTTACCCCAGACTACTGCGTCATTCATAATGCACACACACACACACACACACACATTCTCCCTCTTACTTACACACATAGACACACACTTTGCTCACCTTTTCATACTCCATCAGTTCTCCTTGTTTTCTTATGTTCTTTTTAGCCAAATAGATTGCTGATGGCATATAAGAAGGAAAACATTAAATAAATGAATTAATGAAAGCGGTTATGTTTTGCCCAAAGCTCCTGTAAAAGCTTATCAGAACTCTTTTAGTTGTATTTGAAGCTTTTCTATTCACGTTTTATAGTGTGATGATGAATGGATAATATTTGTTCTCCCCCACAACTAAATATATAATAAAGGGACTTTACTGAGGTTGTTTTTTTTGCATTGCCTTACCATAGTCCATCTCTGATGCAGGCCACCGGGTACTCGTCCAGAAATAAGGAGTCTAAGAAAAACAAGTGACCTTTTTTACATTTCTGATAGAGATTGATGGTGAAGCGGGTGATTAAAACGTGGCAGCAGAGAGTGGCAGATGGATGGGGGATTAGAAAGTGGGCTAATGGAGTGAGAGAGCGAAAAAGGAAGACAGCCAGTGATCACTTTAGTCAAAGGTGGGAAAGCATTTAAACTGGAAGGAGAGACTGGAGGGTTTTTACAAGCAGGCAGAATAAACATACTGCATGAGGGAGGACCGACTCACCTGGAAGCGGTAGGGCGACTCGTCGGGCCGTAACACAAGAGATCTCGGCTCTTTGAGAGGGTAAATGTACCCGTATCTCACCAGCATCCCGCTAAGGTGCAGTGCCTCTGTTAAACACCACAGAAGAATCATCGCACAGTTCCTCACAGTTTCACTTTCTTTAGGTGATTAAGAGGGCTGTATTCTTAAAGTTGTTCACCAGCCTTCTATTTAAGCTTACACACCGTTAGGGCTGCTTTAAGGCAGGTTTATCACTGTATGATGAAAGAGCTGTTTCATTAGTGGTAAAGCTCTCAAATTCAGCAAACTGAAAGTGGAAAATCAATGATAATCAATCAATCAGTTGGCCACAAGGAATACTTTCAGTTGTCTAAAATACTGGGCCTAATCTATCATTCCTTTTTTTTTTTTTTTTTTTGTCAAACACCTGCACCCTGTCAGCAATCTCTCTCAAATCAAAGCTTTGTGCCAGTGATGAAATGCATCGTCAATCTTCAGTCGCTCCTCATTTGTTAAAGAGCCCTATACTTCTATGACTGACAGCTACCAAAAAAAAGCTGTGTGATGCATTTTAATCAGCTCTTATCACTCTCTCTCTCTCTCCCTTGCTGACTGGCTCTTCTCTTTCCTCCTTCAGTCTGCTCTGAGGTAAAAGGGACCAGCAGGCTATTTTTTTCCGACCTCTAATTTACTTCACCTATGATAAAGTCTCCTGAGGTGAAAACTACCACAGGGACGCTAATTAAACCCAGATCATCAGGTGAGTTAATCAAACTTGGATCCTCTGGGGCTTACCCCGTTCTGTTTACTTGAAACAGCAACCCTCACATTACACACACACACACACACACACACACACACACACACACACACACACACACACACACACACACACACACTTCACCACGTCAGTTTGAGAGAAAACACCATATCCTGGCAACACACTAGCAACGACACACAACAAGCAAGGGAAACGGACACAGAGAATCTCTCTCACTCTCTCTCTCTCTCTGTCTCTCTGTCTCTCTTTATCACATGAACACAAAATGTATCAATACACTTACCCTCCTCACAGACACTGTATTTCTGGATCAACCAGGCAATCATATCACAGCCTGAAGAAAAAGAAAAAGGAAAACAAAGGAGACAAGAAAAGAGGACAAACTTCCTCCCTCTACTCTGCAAAGCACACAGTATTCTCCAAAAAATGCACTGCTGCATTATGCATGATTGCTGGGACAAACACAAGCTGCAACGTGCATGTCCACATAGAGATGCTAATGCCCACTGACATAAAGGGACACATATACACACACTCACCTGTCATGGCGTGTGGAATGACAGTGATAAGGAGCCTCTGGTTTCTCATCTTCATACCCATGTCAGGGTCCTGCATGGCCACAATCACTTTCTCCATCTGTCAAGGCAACACACACACACACACGGACATGCACACACATACATATACAGATACACACAACATAGAAAAACATAGAAAAACACACATGCATAGGTCAAATATTCAGATGAAACACATATTGATGTTCCACCCTTTCATAACTTGCTCTCATCTTCGCACCGGTTACATATTTTCGGATTCACACAGTAGGTCATGATTTATCACATTTTATGAAATAAGTAAAGCAGACACAATCATTGAATCATACCTTCCGAAAGCATGCCATTTGCTCCCGGTTCCAGCCTCCTTTAGCCAGGGTGCTGATGGTCATCTTGCGGGCTGCTTGAGATCACTCGACGGGACGGTAAAGTGCAAGACCGAAGTGCAGCCGGGAGCGCGCCGCAGAGTGCACCACTGTTCTCTTTTTTTCCCCATCGGGCGGTCCGGTGGCTGGCGCGCGCGCCCCTGTGTAGATTAGACGGGATTACAGTCTGTCAAAGTGATTTCCAATATAATATATAGTCCCTGTAGAGAAGCGAAAATAACTATTTGTCCATAAGTGTTTGTTTCTCTGTAACTGATATGTTTAAGCTCAATGAAAAAAATACAACTAAAATATCAACAGATAATCAAAATATGAGATGTATACTGTATACAAAAAGGTAAAATATAAGGTGTACAAATGTACAGTTAAATGGGGTTAAATCATGGTTGTAACACAATGACCATCCAGCAGCACTACTATCAAATATTTTGCATGTCCCCTCTCTAAATTTCCTTAGTAAAATAGGCTAATTTAAAATATAAATGCTACAGCCTATATGATACATATATACAACTTCTTATTGTATTTAATATAGTCTAATTGCGATAGTGGGGGGTCTGTTTTAATTTTGAAAAACTTGAGGCTTTGTTTGCTAAAATAGGCTCATTTTTAAATATGTCCAACGGTAATGTGGAGCCTAATAAATACATGTAACTATCGTTTTTCCCCCGCGTGTGTGTAATTATGTGCGTTATAACAAACAAAGATTACTTTTTAAATGTGAAAAACCTTACAGTGTAGGGTGAAATCACTTTTACTCCATGTTTTGCGGGTTTTAATGTGCCCTCGTGTAAGTAACACTCGCTAACAAAGGATGTTGTTGACATAAAAAAAAAACACAGCACATGCACTGACTCGGCTGAAAACGTCCATTGCCTAAATTTTATCCCACGCAGGCTTCCGTAGTAACAGGAAGTGGCGCTGTCGACGTTTGGAGACCATTCACTAGTCTCAGCCAACGTCGGCTAACTCCTTAAGTATATTGAGAGCTTTTTGCAGAGGTAAGACATCAACCAATTAAATACATGTGTTTTCTTTAAAAAAAGCCTTCAACGATAACGTTAGCTAACTCATGAGAGGTTTGTTGCGCAATTAAAAACAGTCTCTTTAGCTAACCTTGCTAACCACCAGCTGTAGCAGGCTGGAGGAGAAACGTGAGTGTGAAGCTGGTCCACCTGAAAACCTACACAAACACAGATATATAGAAATATAACGTTACAATCAGACTTCGTTATTACTATTGTTGTATCGGTGTTCCTTGTAAAGTAGTTTTTTTTCTTCTATTTCGTGTATAGAGAAGTAAACATAGGCTGAGAATCAGTGCATTGTTGTGTTAGATTTTGTTTTATTATAGTTTTTCTCTGCAGTACATGAGACACATCTCCAACATTTTCGTACGGGTCCCTGTTAGGTGGTGATGGGTGACATTCGTCAGTCGTTGCTGCCTCGCGATGTGCTGAGTGCAGCCAAGGAGCTGCTGTACCACCTGGACATCTACATCTGTAACATGGTGCAGTCCGGGAGGCAGCCTCCTCAGGTCGACTCCAAAACCCAGGAGCTGGTGGAGGAGTTCATTCTGCATGCACCTAAGGACAGAAACACCCCAGCTAGGGTAAGGCCTGACCCCTCAAATACAAATATATATATATATATATATATATATATATACAGCACCTCAACGCAAACATCTGGACCGCTCTTGTGTTCTTCTTTCAGAGGATGAGTGCTCTTCAGGAGCTCCAGCTCTTGGAGATCATGTGCAGCTGTTTCCAGGAACAGAGCCGCGATACCGTCCGTCAGCTCATGTTCTCGGCCCTCTTTAGTCTCCAAGGCAACCAGGCGGACGAAAGTCGCATGGCGCTTTTAGGCAAGCTGGTCTCCATGGCAATCGCTGTGGGCAGGGTTCCCATCTTGGAATGTGCTGCTACCTGGTTACAGGTGTGTGTTCAAACTAACCGTCACACTTAAATGTGCTTTATGGTTTGTATGTGTTTTGAGTGTGGGTTGTATTTCAACTATTTAGTGCCTCGCTCCATGTTTGTGTACTATGGATGTACTAAAAAAACAATATGCCTCTGGTTATGATTCCCTCAGAGAACCCACCGTGTGTACTGTGTGCGCCTGGCTCAGGTTCTAGTAGACGACTACTGTAGCATGGTGCCGGGCTCGGGTCCCACGCTGCAGAACATCCACAACGCCAGCCCACGCTTCTGCTGCCAGTTCATCACCGCTGTCACCACCCTCTATGACCTCACCACAGGTTGTACAACACAAATGTACAAAAACATCTAAAAACTGAGACCTAAAAACTATCAAAAGAGATTCAAGATCTTACATCTTTAACAACATTTTTTTGTGTGTGTGTTTTTCAGAGGAGCTCACTCCTCCTTTAGAACTCCTCCAGATGATCGTGTCGTGGATCCAAGATGACCCTGGTCTGGTCCTAATCAACTTCCTGAACACGGCCCTCTCTGGCAATCAGCCAATCAGCTCACTTGATGTCACACCGTTAGGGGGGTTGGTGCGCTGGTGCGTCAAAGCCCCCCTGGCCTACAGGAGAGACAAGAAGGCGGGGTTAACCAATGGCACCGCTGAGGGGGAGCCAGAGGTGGGGCCTCTTTTCTCTGCTCTCCATCTGAGTGTCCTACAGGTGTGTGGTGTGTTTTAGATACATTTACCTCACAGTATACATTTATATGAAGTGTACAAAACACTTCCAACAATCAAAGGGAAGATAATCAAGTTGTTGCCTGTCTCATGCCTCATGTAGGTCCTCATGCTTTTGCCAAACATACTAAATGAGAAGGGGCTTTACGGTCGCCTGGCGCTGCTCCAGATGGAGTCCCTGGCCGCGCTGACCTCAGACCTCTCCAGACTGTTGGACCAGGCCGACAAACACACTCACACATCATCCACAGATGCACGTGGACTGTCTCAGCTGGCCCTGGACCGGCTGGCTCAGGCCCTGCAGGTGGCCATGGCCAATGGAGCTCTACTCTGCTCGAGAGGTAAGATTCCTAAAATGAAGATATAAGTGGTCCAGATGTGGAGGCTAGAAAAGTGGATGAAGGAGAGTAATTAGATTTGAATTACAAATTCTTGTCTTGTAAGTAGCCTTCAAGGCCAAAGTGGTTGCAACTTCGGGTCAAAGACTGCAAATTAATTTGACAGATATTCAAATACATACATCCAGCAAGTGTCTTGAGGTCTTTTTACAAGAGAGACCTCAATAAATCCATCTGCGTGGTGGAGTATCATAAACCGAATGTGTACTTTTACAATAGTTGGAGATTCACTCCTCTGCTGGTAATGTAGCTCGGTTAGGGCTTGTCCGGTCGTGCCTCTCGTGGCTGACAGATTATTTGATTCTGAACAGAACTTCTATACTTGAAGCTTCACGTTTCACATCCTGATGGTATTTTTGTGATTGAAAATGAAACAAGTCGAATAGTTTCACAGTTGTCTAGCTCGTGCGTTTTTCAGTTTCATACGGACTGAAGCTCAAATGAACATCAGGCTTCCACATAACTTTCAACAAGTGTGTGATGAATAAGCGACGACGAAACAAGAAACTGACTAACTGACTAACTGGTTTCATCGGTTGTCATGTGGATTTTTTTCATGATGCTGTGGTGGTGATCAAGTGCTTATTTCATGCTGCTTGTCTCTACAGAGGACCTGAGATCCATCTGTTCCCGCCTGCCACACAACAAGTAAGAACCTTTAACTGTCCATCGCCCTTTTACCTCGGAACCATTTCTATGGTTAGCTGGTTTCAGCTAGAGCTCGAACAAACACAGCATCAGTTTAAGGGGTTATCTCCCTATGCAGAGTACACCTTCATGTTAGAGGTAAACCTCTTCTCATGTCTTGTTACAGTATTGCATTATGTCACACTGTAGTCAAAAAAAAAAAATCAAAAATGCACATTTTTCCTCTTACCTGTCGTGCTATTCATCAGTCTAAATTGTTTTGGTATGAGTTGCCTAGTTTTGGAGTTATCGGCCGTAGAAATGTCTTCTTCTCTTGAATATAATGGGACTATATTGGCTTGTGGTGCTCAAAGGGCCAAAAAAAATATATTTGAAAAACTCGACAGCAATGTGTCTCTTCAGAAATCATGGCCCGGTTACTCCACAGACCTTGTTTTGAGAAGTTTTATGTCGGATGCATTTTCTTTCTGTTGAACAACACCCACCAACCGTATCACAGCCCAGAAGGAAGTGTGAATGTATACTCGCTACTGATAGCTCACCTAGCACCCCTGAGCTAGCTAGCGGGACAGCTCGTCCAAGGAGGACGCCGTTACAAGCCGCTCGTCCGTGAGAAGATGCACGTTTCCTTCTCTACTGTGAAACGGCTGGCGGGTAAGAAAATAGTTCCTAAAAATGCCATCTAGTCCCATTATATTGGAGGTATTCCTCTGGGCAATATCTCCAAAACTAGGCAACTCACACCAAGACGATCGAGACTGATAAATAGCACTACAGGTAAGAGGAAGAACATATATTTTTGGATTTTGGGGTGAACTATCCATTTTAAGAACAGCAATCTAGATTTTAGGACAGAAATGGTTACAAAGTCATTCCCATGTAGATTAAAACTGAGCAGCACTCACTGACAAAAGAGTCACTAATTTAAGTGTAGTAAGTGTAGTTGTGATGGGGGTCCTTTGTATGCTGGATGTTTGTTAACCCTCGTCCTTTGTTGTATAACTTGTGCCTAAAAATGACGAATTAAGTTTTTTGTTTCATATCATTTTTTCTCTTTATGTCTTGCTTTCCTTCCAACAGTTTGCTCCAGTTGGTGTTGTCAGGCCCAGTGCTGTACTACAACAACATCCACACGCCTCCACTGGCCTTCAGCCCGCACGCTGCTCATTCCCCCATCGCCTCACACCCGACGCACCCTGCACACACACCTCTAGCCACCCATCCCTCCTCTCACCCTCAGTACCCCGCTCAGCCTTTCATGACGGGGATGCCGTTCCCCTTCCGACCCAGCCACTAAAAGAAATAATGTCGAACTTGTTTGCAGATGTGAAGTTGCGTGTTTATTATGTATGTGTGTGTTTGTTGCTGTGCATGAATGAATGTATGTGTGAGTGATGTGTTATGATGTTAATGAGCAGATTTGCTTCTGCTGAATGTCTGTGAGGCTAACACGTTTGTCCAATAAATATTTTTTTACTTCACTTTTGATGTTGTTCTTCATAACAACCACTTGTGGGCACTGTTGTCTCACTTCCAGCACACCAGCTTTCAACTTCCATATACTTCATTTGAATTATTGCAAAGTACAATATGACAAGGAAAGAGAACTCTGCTGTCGCTATACTCTGTGCACATTGTATGTGCTGTTTTTTTTACTGTATGGAACAAGAGTTAAAGAGCTCTTAATTGTGGAAAAATATCAGAATAGATTAGTTAGCAAAAACCAAACTGCTTCTGATAATTCACACCAAGCAAGACTCCTACATTTAAATACAATGGAATACACATAAGGGGAGGTACAGGAAAAGCTCTAGCATGACTGGATCAATGTAAGTGCAGACATACACACCACCGGAGGCTACAGGCTGAGCACAAAGGGCACAAATATCTAAGACTAGACCGTTCACCTCTGTCCTAAACCAACGTGGGTCATTACATGACCGAAGATGTCAGAGTCTTTTGGAGCCGAGCCCTGTGTGGTCAAACTTGGCTTATCTTTAGACAGATAGCATATCGTTCGTCTGCAGCACACCAAATAAATAGAAACGTAGATCAACCCTCCCAAGAACCCCAACTGCCCTCATCCTGGATGAGAATTGCATCATCCATAGTAGTTTCAGTGACTTCGACATTTAAGTACTTTCCACATTAGTACAAGCGTGAATTGGAGATTTAGTTGAGTTTTGGGAATCCTAATGGGCATGTGTGTAAAAGTCTCTTTTTTTTTAACCTACTTCCTGATATTCTATTCATGCTCGCTGTGTGCTGAGAAGGAACAAAACAAACATAGTGAGCGATACCTTTTGCGTGCTACTACTCTGTATTGTTGCCATAATTATCAGTCACTGCTTCCTTATTTAGTTTACCAGTAATGTCTTACAATGGTGCAGCTGTAATTTCTTTACGACTTCCTGGAGCTGCATGTGCCAAGAGACAATAAGTCTCAGATCACCTCCATCTCCATGTGAGCAGCACCTTGGATTCCAGATGTCACCTCACATTGTCTCTCACAAGTGTACTGTGACAGGCTGATTGTGCTGCGTAAACTGTAGATTGTCTGTGGGCTTCCCCCCTGCAGAGCTCATGGGCGGGACAGTGATAAGGGTATCTTTTCTGGGAAAGTGATGCATTACTATTAGGCTGGTGGAAGGCGACAACAGATAATATTGAGGCAAAAAAGGCGGGATCGAAGTGAGAGTATGTGTGGTCGCACACTTGATCAGGCTTCCAGATTCTATACATTTGTGTCGGTATTGGCAAAATCACTTCAAAAAGACAGGATTACACTTTCAAAATGATCTTTTACTTCCAACCTGAGATATGTGAAGGTTTCATGATCATACGTGTAGTTCATGGTGTGAACAAAGCTCACAATTGCTCTACTGCACCTTGTAAAGGATTGCCTAACTATTCAACCTACGTTTAAAAATAGCTTGACACCAAACATGCCGGTCAGAGCTGGTTCTGTCTGTGCACGGTTATACTGTATAGTTATAATGGGTTTTAGAAGAAATCTTGGTTTGGGTTGCAGGTGTGCGTTGTGGTTGCGTAGGACTGTCTGTGTCAGCAGCTGCAGACTCATGCTTTCCTGTAGGAAAACAAACTCCCAAGGCCAAACACCAAATCTGAATCCTTGAGAGCTCAATTCTCCGAGCTAACCATAAACCAGATGGGTGAACCTTTATTTTGAGTCCCTCTGAATTCAACCATGTCAGTCATTAGCACACGCATGTCTGCACGGCTGGGGCTTTTATCAGATGCATTTCACAATGATGTTTTAAGCTTCAGGTGGGAAACCCTAAAACTGATTCATGCTTGAACAAACACAAAGCAGAAACAGAGAAGATAACAGAACTGTGTTTCACTAACTTACTTTCCCTCTCGGTTGTTATTTTGCATATTAGAACACAGGTGTTCAAGTGGTTTAACCCACTTCCCCTGCCAACAATAACGTATCAGCAACAGCCTGACAAGAGAAGTAATTGAGCATTTGGTGATTTGAAAGGTTAATTTCCTGGAAGTGCTCACCACCTTGGCACAAAGGACAGACAAACAGGTTTTTTGATTCTTTCAAAATGAGAAGACATTAAACCTTTACTGGAGGAAGACAAATACATCTCTTTCACCTAGCTTTTGGGAATCAGTATACTGTAAGTAAATGTGTGTACAGCATTAAGGTATCATCAACAAGCTGGTTTTGTCAGATCCTACAACATAGGACTTTGTCCACAAAAGATTATAAGTCCAGCTGTGGTTGACTCGAGACCACCCTCAAAGAAAGGATCACCGCCACCGAGCCTGATCTCATAATTAACTTTACCTCAGAAACAAACAGATCTGAGAAGTCTTTGTTTTTGAAGAGGACACCAAACTGTTTTTAAATGGGATTTTGCAGCTTTATGGGAAATGGAAGACATTTCCCTCTCACACAGGTCTGAGCTCCTCCAAGAAATGAAATGCTCCTCCGAGATCAGGCTGGGTTTAGTACAGTTGTTGTTACATCATAGTATTATAGCCACTCTCATCTTGGTTTTGTGAAATAAATATGTAGAAGGATTTAAAGGGTTTGACTTCCCTGTGTCTTTTGGTGTAACACTGACAAAGCTAACATGTTGATGTTCAGCAGGTAATATTTACCAGGATCACTACCTTAGTTTAACCTGAAAGCATGCGCACATTTGCTAATTAGCAACACCGTCATAGAGGTGTTAATCAAATGATATGATTTAGCAATTTAGCATTGAGGTCATAATTAGTGGTGCTGCTGTGCATTCTGTTTCTGATATTCTTCCCCTCCTTGTGTGTGTAAATGACGAGGACAAGAAGATAAGAAACCTAGAATTGAATTGAAACATTTCCGACAATGTAAACAAAATCAGAACATTATGAGCTTCATAACGATAGATGTTATGGCAGAGTTGTATTGGACTGCATTAGATTGTAAAGGTGTGTCTATTTTGAAATCAAGATCAAATTCACAGATATTATATTATTTACAGACCACCTAAATACTGTGCAACCTTCTTTGATGAGTTTACTGAACTGCTGTCGATAATCTGTATTGATTTTGACTGTGTTGTTATTGTTGGCGATTTTAATATCCATGTTGATAATCCCCAGGACAGAGGGTCTATAGAACTATGTGGTGTCCTTGATAATTATGATCTGACTCAGCATGTGACAGGACCCACCCACAACAGGGGGCACACTCTGGACCTAATCATCACCAAAGGTCTAAACATTTCCAAGGTCGCTGTGATTGATGTTGCACTCTCTGATCATTTCTGTGTTTTCTTTGAGAGTGCAATCTCCTTGCACACAAATGTCCAAACCGAGGTTGTGAAAAAGCGTTACATCTCTGAAAAAACCGGTGAACTATTTATTCAGAAGTACTCCTCCACACCAGCCCTCTCTTGCATCTCAGTCAATGAGCTTGTAGATAGCTTCAATTCTAAAGTTAAAAATGTTATTGATGCCATTGCACCCACTAAAGTGAAGGTTGTCTCGGGTAAGCAAAGATCTCCTTGGAGAAATGCCACGCTGGTCAGAATAGAGAAACAAGAGTGTCGGAAAGCTGAGCGCAGGTGGCGAAAAACAAATCTCCAGGTTCACTGTGACATCTATAAAGAGAAACTTCGCAAATATAATTTGGAACTTAGAAATGCAAGGCAGTCCTTCTTCTCTGACATCATAACCAAAAATAATAACAATACACGCGCCTTATTTGCTACCGTCGACAGGCTAACAAACCCTCCAGTGTCAGTAGCTGCTGAGCTCCAATCCACCTGGGCATGCAATCGATTTGCCTCCTTTTTTACTGACAAAATTCAGAAAATTAGACAAGCAGTCAGTGCCTCCACACCAACCACAGGATATGTGTTGTCCCCATCTCCGAATAACATCCATTCAAATATCATGACACAATTTCATTCAATCGACCGTAGAAGCCTAGAAGACATTATACAACATCTGAAGTCATCCTCCTGCTGCTTGGATATTCTACCAACACGCTTTTTCAGAGATATTTCAAACTGCATGACCACTGATCTTTTACAAATTGTAAACACATCCCTTCTCTCAGGTGTCTTCCCACAAGCCCTAAAAACTGCAGTTATTAAACCACTCCTAAAGAAGGCTAATTTAGACTCCGCAACAATGAAAAATTATAGGCCAATATCAAACCTCCCATTTTTAAGTAAAATAATTGAAAAAGCGTTTTTTCAACAGCTGAACAACTTCTTGGTCGTAAATAACTGTTTTGATGTCTTCCAGTCAGGCTTTCGACAGCACCACAGTACTGAAACTGCTCTTGTTAAGGTTTTCAACGACATCCACTTAAACACAGACAATGGCAGAATTTCAGTCTTAGTATTACTAGATCTCAGTGCTGCATTCGACACGGTCGACCATGACATACTACTAGAAAGACTAAAACTCTGGGTGGGACTCTCTGGCACAGCACTTAACTGGTTTGAATCCTACTTGAAGGACCGAGAATACTTTGTGTCTGTAGCTAATTACACATCAGAACTGACTAAAATGACATGTGGTGTTCCCCAAGGTTCAATACTGGGGCCTCTTCTGTTCAACATCTACATGCTTCCACTAGCTCAGATTATGGAAAACAACAAAGTGTGTTATCATAATTATGCAGACGACACACAAATCTACATAACTATATCACCAGGGGACTATAATCCCATACAAGGGCTGGGTAAATGCATTGAACAAATCAACAACTGGATGTGCCAGAATTTTCTTCAATTAAACAGAAGTAATTGTTTTTGGTACCAAGGACGAACGATTGGAAGTCAGCGCTCAGCTTCAATCACTGATGTTAAAGACCTCAAACCAAGCCAGAAATCTAGGTGTAGTTATGGATTCAGACCTCAACCTGAACAGCCATATCAAGACAATTACAAAATCAGCCTCCTATCACCTGAAGAATATATCAAGGGTTAGAGGATTTATGTCTCAACAGGATTTGGAAAAACTTGTCCATGCATTTATCTTCAGTAGACTGGACTACTGTAACGGTGTGTTTACAGGTCTCTGTAAAAAGTCAATCAGAAAGCTGCAGCTGATTCAGAACGCCGCAGCTCGAGTCCTCACTAAGACAAAGAAAGTGGATCACATCACTCCAGTTCTGAGGTCTTTACACTGGCTTCCTGTCCAACAAAGAATTTACTTTAAAATCCTGCTGTTGGTTTATAAAGCACTGAATGGTTTAGGGCCAAAATACATCTCTGATCTGCTGCTACCTTATGAACCATCCCGACCCCTCAGGTCGTCTGGGACCGGTCTACTTTCTGTTCCCAGAGTCAGAACTAAACGTGGAGAAGCAGCGTTCAGTTTTTCTGCTCCACATATCTGGAACAAAGTCCCAGAAAGCTGCAGGTCTGCTGAGACCCTCAGCTCCTTTAAATCAAGATTGAAGACTTTTCTGTTTGCTGCTGCCTTTAATTGAACCAGATTCAAGGATATTAATCAATCAGCTGCATTTCTGCATTTTACTACTGTATTTTATTTCTTACACTGCTTTTTAATGTTTTAATGACTGTTTTTAATGTTCAATGAATGTTCTTAATTGTTTTTAAATCTCCTTTTCTTATGCCTTATGTTTTGATGCTTTTAATGGTTTTATGTGAAGCACTTTGAATTACCCTGTCGTTGAAATGTGCTATACAAATAAACTTGCCTTGCCTTGCCTTGCCTATACAACTTCAGAGGAAGTCAAGAACTAATCTGAAGTTCCTCAATGAGATGTTAATAGTTAACATGTATAATCTCTTATCTCCTTGTCCCACAACAGAGGGGATACTAGTCGGTTACCTGTTAACTTTTAAAAAAACAAGTACATTTCTTGTGCTTCTGCTTTGGACCAACAGTTAAATGCTCGTCAAATACTACTTCATGGTATTTGTTTGAAAAAGAGGATGTTTTCACATATAACGAGGGAACTACGGTGTTGCATGAGGTGTTTCTTTCTTAATCATTTCAGCACTGTGGTTTGGTCTTGCAGCCTCCTGGTTCTGTGTGTGTGTACTGTACATGTGTTTCTTCAAAAATTTAAATAAATCCCAGACATTTCCAGTGAAAGTCCAGAACCACCTCCACCTTGCAATATTATTGGGTTGTTTTTTGCTGAGAAAACCTTTCCTGTACTGTTTTCGCACAGTTGGAGGTTTGTAATAGTGCCATGAGTGGCAGCCTCAGACATTATGGACATTTGATAGCTCGCTGTGCTGTTCACCTCTAACGTGTCTGACTCAGAGGTAACAATTCAAACAAACAGCACAGGCTAAGGAGCCATTATTACCTGTTGCTTGACACCAGCCAGTGTCGAGTAATGACACAGAAAAAGGAGACGATTCAACCTGCTGACAGTCTCTATGGTGACTTTACATTCTTGGCCTGTGACTGCAGGAAACTACAACAACGACTTTCTGTGAAAAATGCAGTTGAACTTTCAGAACTCTAAATCTTTGAATGTGAGACCGCTGTTTCTAAGAGAGGCCCGAAATAAATTCCTATCATGTCCACCGTTTTGTTTAGCAGGAGATATACGGCAACTTTATTGGGCACGAACATGCGTGTTCTAAAAACCAGTGGACTTCAGAATCAGTGAAACAGTTTGCACATACAAGCAATTTGACTTGGTGGTTTGGTGCATAACAATAAATTCAGTGCAAAAAGTCAAGAAACATAATATTAAACAGAAAAAATCTGCAAAAGAAAATATGTACATCTGTTTTTTTAAGTGGAAGAGCTGTAGAGTTTGTGCAGGAATGTGCAAAAGTTCACAGTATAAAGTAAGGTTTAAGGTGATTGTTGTTGTATATAGCTACCTGGAAATGAATGTAGATTCTCACATCAGCTCCGTTTTTATGTCACTTGACATTTAAAAGCAATGATGGAAAGTGACCAAAGATGTGGGAAAATTATACTGTGGGAAAATTATTAAAATCTGAGCTCAGACCTCCCAATGACTGGTTTGCACTAAACATACACCAGCAGCCTGGCAGAAGGCATAAACATGTAATTACTGAAGACCCAAAAGAGCAATTATAGGGACAGTAACACAACCTTATTAAGGCTGTTTTGGTTCAAGAATCAATAATTAAAAGTGATGGTAAATAAATGTAATTGCAAAACCAGCTATCAAAAAAAGAAGAACCATGTTTACAAAGATTTACTAATAATTTACCAACACTGGCGTCTGCTTCGGTCGTGCCCACCACCAATGCCCAATCCCAGGAGCTCTTGATTTGCCAACCCTGTCTGTATGGACATAACAGGGCGTTTTTCTGTTAAATAAAGGCCAATCAGACCATGTCTGCCTTCACGTTAAATCATTTACCAGAGTTGGCTCATGTGTATATTAGAAAAAGGAGCCCAAATGGCCCCAGACAATTTAACTGGAAAAAAAAAATCTGTGTGTCTGACTTAGTCAGCACACTAATGACCAAACTAAATAGGCCTGCACTCACTTTACTTTCCTAGAGCTGATATTTTCACAGCTGCAGCATAAAGAAAGCACTATTTTGTGGACTGCAAGGTCTGAAAAGTTACCAGTCCTCGGCACACTGGTGTTATGTTTGTTCTCATTTCAAGGTGAGCGGCAGATGGAAGTCGTCGATTTGTCTGTGACACACTGGGTTCATTCAAGGTGATCCTTGACTGAGGTGACCCCTAGGCTTCCAAACTAAAATACTGGTGTGGTTATTTATATTGGAACTAAAAAAAGCTAGTCTATAACATGCAACATGAACGGTAAACGGTATTTTTAGAATTTATCTCTCCTGGTATGGCTATTGAATAAATATAGTGGAGTCCAAAGTACACTTTTCACAAAAAGGAAATATTCAAATAAACCTGTCTCAAAAGTGCACGCCAGTAGCTGAAGGTTCTTACTTCGCCATTCAAATGACTGCAAACATATGTGGAAAGAAAAAGAGACTTTCCGTGTATATAAACCATACTGAAAGTGTCAAAAAGCACATGGAGCCCTCATTCATCAACAAACCGGTAGGAGGACACACAGGATCTCGCGATGGTCTATCATTCGTTTGGCGCGAGAACAAGGCAATGCCGGAAGTGACGTCCAAGCTACGCCTAGTAGTAACCGCCGGCCAATCCGATAGGTATAACTGGAAGAAGCATGGTCAAGGGCACCGGCTGGACCACACCAGATACCAAGGGAGCAGCAAAGGGGAGCAACCTCGTGTCAAGAGCTGTCACAGAAGAAGTCTTTTTGAGCTGTGTGGAAGAACAGGTGAGAGTTTTATCTGACACATAACGGCTAACGTTAGCTAGTTCAAACCGAGCCGGGGCAGCTTATTGTACTGAAATATATAACGCTAACACAACAATACTCTTGTCTGCGGAAGGACATCAGCCTTTGTGTTTCTTTGGAGAGTGTGTTTAACAAATGCCAAATACACTGCATGTGTTACCCTTTGCACGCTAACGTGGACGCGTCCGAGCACGTTTTAAGAAAGCTTTAACGTCACAGCAGCGGAAGGCGGTTACGCCACATGTCACTTGTGGCGTAACCCCAAGGGTTAAGACATGTCTCCTATCATCATCTTCTTCTTCTTCGTTGTGCATACTGTAGATATGAATCGTTATTCACAGTGTTTGTTGCCAATGCAGCGAGGGGCGCCATCATGATAGATGCCGGTAGTCACGTTCAAGCGAGCCCTGCTGAGCTGAACGTGAGCTGAACACGAGCTGGTGTCAGTTCCTTGAATGACACTTCCTGCTCGTGGGTCACCGTGTCAGTAGGTAGACATTACACTGGCCCTGTTTACTGACCTTGACAGACAGCAATATGCTGCTTCATAGATAAGATATCTTTACTACAATATTCTGTGTTTTGACTGTAGCTTTGTCAACATATGGTGCAACTGGAGCTATATTTGGTTATGGATGAGATGTCCCTAAGGCTGTATAGTGTGGTGTCAAGTTTAACACAGACTAGCAGCAGGTTAACTTGAGTTGTTGCCTTCTTGTGTCTTAAATAAAAGAAACAATTTATTAATGTGATTTAAAGTCACAAACGCTGTAAAACAAGTATATCTTAGGATATAAGTGTTAAGAAAATACCTGTCTGTAGTGGTATTAGTCATTTGAGAGGATCTTTTCCTGCCTCAAATTTTAAGTGTGTACCTGATAAACACCCTGGTGCCATCTGGTGGGAGCCCTGTGTGCACAGGAGGTAGGACCGCTACTCTCAAATTGTACCAAAACCTGCATTATAGAAAAAAGCTGACAATAGCTCATCTTCCCCTCTGCATAGAATGAAACCGCATCCTGTCTTGCAGCTCATGTCTATAGTTCAGAGTGTGCTGCTGGTTTTTCAGAATACTTGTGCAGGCCCAATGCTTTGGGATTTTTCCTGCCTCACTGTTCTACTTCTGGCTCATGTTTCCCATCAGCTGCTTGGAGCTTTCCCCCCAGTGTGACTCTCACATGATGTGCCAGAGCACAATGACTCCTACAATGACCCCTCTCCCCTTCTCCTCTCCTGCTGCCCCTGTTCTCTTTTTCTCACCATTTCTTTGTTTCCCACACCTTACTTTTTCCTCCCCTGTGCCCTTTGTTCACGTGACAAAGTTGGGTGGAAACAGTGGATGAGACCACTCTGATGTAGTGTTTTTGCCTCCAAGGGGCTTTTTTAAAATTGTAATAGTTACTGGGGATTTTAACCAAAGAGATTTTACATTGAATTCCTTAATGAACGGATTCATTAGATTAAAAAAATCTTTGAAAATATCTTATACTGGTTTGTACATGTCTATACTTGCTTGTGTTAAGCCGTATAATTGTGACTTTGTCAAGTGTGTATTCTACAAGGTAAACGGGCGTATTGGTTAAACAATGGACTTGATGTGGTTCCATAAGTTTAGTAAGTTTTAATCTAAGCTTTGCCTGTCTGCTGCAGGTTGTTATATTTCCTATGAAGACTATTATTAATGTGTAACCCCTAACCCAATGTAATCATTTTTAACATCTAAAATCTGTCTACATTATACATGCCTTAATCTCGTCCTATACATGGGTGCAGACTGTATTCTGTTAAAAAAAAAACACACTTTGATTTAAAATGTTGCTATTTCCTGATGCTTTGTTCGTGTTTCCAGTTAAAACTCAACCACTAGTTAGACAGGGTTTTCACTTAATTGTATGCTATTTGGATATGAGGCGCCCAGAGTACTCGACTCTCTTACTGTAACAAGAGGAAGTCCACGAGGCTCTTCTTGGAATGATGGAGTGAGAAAATGTCTTTATACGGTTTTATGACATGTGACAACAGATTATTCTTGCAGGAGTTGAAATGCTCCCACAATGAGAGGTTAGTAGGCAGTTTGTTTTCCAACAACAGCTGACTATACACTTAAACACAGAAGGTGTTTAAGAGCCGGACCATTTGCTGATGGCAAAGCCCTTTAGACAAATAGGCCAGGTCTTTAACACCACGATGATAGTTATTAAGTTATCATCGTTATGGCAAATGCATTTATGGTAGCACTGCCTAGTAATAGTCATGTAATGTTGTTAAGGTGTAACTTCAGTTGTTGCTCAAGTGTAGTGATCGCGTCAGCATTATAAAATAACTACATTGTCTGCTTGCTAACTGGAGTTGCGTGCATGTTGGCTAAAGTTAATTTTGTGAAAGAGTCTATTCAATTCTTCAGTAATTGTGTAAAGGGCTGTTTCACCTCCGACCTCTTCCTCCCCCTCAACGACCCGTCACAGAGTTTACAATAGTTCTGTTGTAATGTGAGACCAAAAGTCTTATTGCCACAGCTTCCATAACTTACTTTTTATGACGCTATTGTTACTTTTTTCAAAGGGTTTTGTTCAGTTACTAAGAACCCTTTGAGGAAGCCATGTTTGATCCTAGATGTTCACCTTTCAGACACTGATGTTAATCTGTCTGCAGTCCTTGAAGTTAAATAAATGTTCAAGTTCAACTTTTTTAATTAGAAACTATTTTCAGTCTCTTGCATGTTATATATATATATATATATATATTTATTATTTTTTTTCTTTCATTCGATGTGTGTTATTTTGGGGAAAGACAACGGCAGGTTGTTTCACACCTTGATGTTGTTTTGGCCTTGACGATAAGTGCTAAAATAAAATCTGTCTAACTTCCTCTCTTGTTCGATCATAGGCCGTGCTCATTTAGCGTTCATGTCGAACAGGTTATGCCGGCAAGTGTCGTTCCCAGAAGGGCGTGACTCAGGTCTGCTCTCACTATCTCTTTTGCACACACTTGGATACAAGTCGTGGTTCAGAGAATGCTACAAGCAAAGTGACTCCTTTTTTAAAGGACGTTTGTGGGTCTTGTTTGTACATATTTATTCTAGATTTGTGCTCTGTTTTATATTGCTAATATCCATAGGTCTCTCAACTGAAAAAGCGGCTAATCTGATTAAAGTATTAGGGCCCGGTATGTTTGGTATGTAAGATTAGACATCGCTCTGCCCACCTTAGAGAGCAATTAGCTTCACAAAGCAGCTAAGCCTGTTCTTATACCATTTTATAAGTGCATATCTGTCAAGTGTCACGGTTGCGTGCAAAGCAGGCTATGAATAAGAAAAATGTGAAGCTGCTTATATTTAATTTTTTATTTTGTGACCCGTAGGTGTAATGTACTTGGTTGTATCACCCTCAAGGTTGACGAAGTGAAGGGAGTCCCGGGGTTGTCTGAGGCCGTCCCATGTTCTAAAGTTGGCTGCGCTAAATATAATGTTATTATGCGGCGTGGTTCCAAACATGGCTGCAACCTCATTTGCTTTGTCATACACTTGAAGTACACGGTTAGGTTTTTATCCGTGCTGTTGGGAGTTTAGCAAGGCCATGTTTTAACGCTGCAAGTTAGTGCTGGCCTGACTGATTGTTTGTCTCGCTTTTGGGCATTTGCCCACACAGCTCTCCTCACGCAATGTCCCGTCTGGGACCTCCTTCCTGGAGAGCTTGTAAATTGGCCTGTAGGGATCATTAAGAGTTTCTTTCGCTGCTCGGCACACATCAATCTCTCCGGGCAAGCTCGGCATCATTTTGTCTGTTTTCGCTTCACTTTTGTTTAATTACAGAAGAAACTGAACAGATGGTGCACAAATAAAGTTGTTAGTCTGTTTTGAGCATGTTTTGAATATGTGGTTTCTATCTGAGTCTACTCTCAACAATGTTTTCAGTGTTTTTATATTTGGTCCAAAGTTCAGTAAGTGTGGCAATGGTTAAACCCATGAGGCCATATAATTCTCTACTACAGGGCTTGATAACACTGGGGTTGTTTGAAAAGTTTGGGTCTGTTTTGTTCTTTAAAGGTCAGACAGGATAGAAGAGGTCATGATTGTTTTCTGTCAAAGAGTCCTGAATGCATCTTGTTGCTGGGATAAGAATTGGGGAAAGAGTTGCTTTTATTATGGATTAAGAAGTTAGTTGGTTTAAGGTGAAACTGTGTGAAACACTGCTCTCTTTTCATGTGAATGCCTTTTTGTTAGAGGGTTTTACGGTCATGTCACCTACGAAAGCATTCCGCAAATGCTTTGACTGCATAATAGGTCTCATTTGGTTTGCACTCATTTAGGTGTAAAGGGATGCTGCAGGCTGCATCTCCTCTCCAGTGCATATTTTCGACGGTCAACGATTAATCTGAACAGATGAGATGCTTTACAAACGGTCTATCGGTGGAACTGGGCTCCGATTGCGTCCGTTTTACATAGAGGCTCCTTACTCAATATGGGGTCCACTTTTGTTGAAAATATGTGTGTTCATGTGATTAACATAGGGGTACACCACTAATAAATGCATTGTATTTGGTTACCTTAGTTATTGGCAAATAAAGTGAATTGGGCTAAGTAGTTCATTGGATTGACAAAATGTCACTGGTGATACTGCTGGTGAAATCCTTAGCCAGCAGGAGAAAGAGCGGTAGGAGACCAGGAAGTGACTATGCAGTGTCCAAGGGTCAAATATCGGTCAATCAATTTTCACTGAGTGGTGAGAAATTCTAGACTGTAGCATTGTCTCTCTTACACCTTAATGTGCATTCATAATAGATGTGGTTATTCATCTGTTCAAAAACTGTGCAGAAATGTAAGCAAAGTGGGTCCAATTGGTTATCAAACATAAGAGATACCGGTTTTGACCCGTCTCAGCCCCGTGTGCTGCTGAAGCATCATACATACTATTCTCCCCTGACGGTGTTCACATGCATGGCTCTTATTCCACTGATGGTGCATTACAATAGTCAAGAAAATATACAGCTGACACTGGGTTTCAGGTCTTGTTACTCTGTTAAATTGAAACCTTGCTTTGATTGGCTCTTATTTTGAATCCAAGCTAGTTATGCTGTTGTTGTATTCTACTGGCGGTGGAGTTCACATGGAGGCATGGAGTCTGTGCTGACCTGTGCTGGACACTGGCCTTTTGTGCCTCGGAACAGTGCTGCCTTTCAAGTGTGCAGCAAAGGAAACCCCGTGGATGTTTGGACAAGAGGTGGGACGTGTTCTTTGGACACTCCATCGTTCCCAGAAGGGAAACAGTATCGCATTGTATAGAAATAAAAAAATCTTTTGAGTATAACGCTCATCTCTTGTAGACTTGAAAAATGGATAGTTAAAGCAGGTATTTTATCTGTAGCCATTTCATTTACAGGGAATTTAAAACTCAACGTAGTGTTTGAGTAGATCGTCACTTTTAAAAACCTCAAACAGTGAGAAAGACGACGACAATCATTCCATCATTAGGCCGGATGCTTCACTTATACTTTCCTTGTTTGTTTCCCTTTTTAGACTGAAGCAGCAATGGACCAGGCAAGGTCAACAATATCCAAAATTGTGAGTATTACAACCTAAATCCTCAAATAACAAGCTTTGCTCTGAGAAATTATCTTTCCATTATTACCTCTTCTCAAATGAGTGTTGTTATAACTGCCCTTGTTGCACAATTAAATGTTCTTTCATCTTGGTAACAAATAATTACTTTTACATTTCGTCAACACCATCCTGAATGATATTCAGGCAGTGTGACGTGAGAATATTTTCACTGCAGTTAATGTTATAATATATTGTGTGTGTGTGTGTGTGTGTGTGTGTGTGTGTGTGTGTGTGTGTGTGTGTGTAAAAATAATATTATTTAAGTACTGTGAATTCATCTTGATTAAGATTAGTGATGGGAATATTTTAAATAAGGGTTATAGTCAATATGAATTATTGCTTTTTTACACAACCTCGTGCCATTATAAAGTCGAAATCATCCCTGCAATAAGTACAGTAACATTAATCAATAAATATGAAACAAGTGGGCAACACAGTGAACTTGCAGCTGACGGCTATCACAGAAAGTTTAAGGATACTGAAAACGAGCACTACGCAGTCCTGGTTCCACCAATGGTGAACTACTTCCTGTCAGATTTGATCAAAAGGACAAAATATAAATTAGTCAATGTTACATTTTTATTTATTTTTTAATTTTCTCTTACCCAGCACAACTAATTTGTGTTAATTTGTCACAACAATTTTTCAAAATCACTTTTTACTTGAATAATTGCGTAACAGGAAACCGCGAGTAGTTTTCCATTTTCTTCTTGGCAGTTGCTCGAAGGAGAAGATCTACTGCGTTAGTGCTCATTATCGGTCATCTTTCATCCTTCTTTTAGCTCTCCGAAAGAAACGTCTGTAAGTTCATTTTGTTATACACTCGTTTGACATTTCATGCATGTTATTTATGAAAGATTTTTCATCGTTATTGGCACATGACACGGTTGTGCTTTTTTAGATGAAAACCTAACTATGACGGAGAAAGAGAAACGAAACAGAAACTGAGCTCTTTTGCTTAATTTATTGTCGGTATTTTACTACTTATTGTACTTTAAAGAATAAAAATAAAACTATAGTTGGCACAGTCAGATTATGTGCTGTAGATATTGCTATTTTTATAAAGGATTCTTTCATTCCAAACAAACATCGGGGCCAACTGTAACTGTCGATAAACGTCTTTTATGTGGGGGTGGGGGGGGGGGGGGGGGGGCGTCCAGAAGTTCTGAGGCTTTTTTCCAGATAGTGAGTAGTCAATGGTCCATTGGAGGTGTATTCCTAATGAATCAAAGTGTGAGCTAAAAGAAAAAAGCAATGCTGGAAGAGGAAATGGGAATTCCCCCCAACCTGGCAACCCTAAAGTTGTTCTTTATTACTGATCAAATAAACATCAATAAAGGATTTTATTAACGGTATTTAGGGCATTAGCTATAACTTATATGCTCCTAAGATATTTAAGGTCTGTCTTTTAGAAAGTGTATTCTGTCATCTCAAGCAAGTCATAATAAACCTCATTGATCATCGGTTTCAGCTCAGCTCTCAGCGCTATAAAGCATCGTTCTGTCGTTGCAGTTTAACGGGGAGCCGCACTCCTACACACGCTTCAACCTGACCCAGAACATGGAAGGCGACAACAGCCAGGTGGAGATGAAGCTGTCGTCCGACATGGACGAGGAGGTCGGGGGAAACGGCGTGGGAGACCACCTCAATCACAACTCCAACCGCAAACCCGCCGTGGCTCAAAAGCTCGGGCGCAAACCAAAGAACCTCTGTTTCATGGCCGCCGCCACCCTCCTCATCTTCATCATCGGTGAGAGTGAAGGGGCTGTGTGTTTTATATTTAGTTTGCATAAAATAACATGGTGTCCCTTAAGTATCAATCTTAGGACTACTGCTTTGAATCTGTTTTGATGGTGGCACCAGTGAACGCAGCATCTCTTCTCCTACCCATGCTGATGACTCAGTTCAACCACAAACGAGAAATATCAGTTGTAGGTTAAGTCTTAGGAAAATAAACAGATTTTTCTAAGACTTGCCCTGACTTGCCCTGAGCAAGGCTCATGTGGGGGGATGTCCCAAAATCTTATTTTTTATCATTAAAAAAAACATAGCGGAAGGTTGACAGTGTCCCTCTCTGAGCAACAAAGAGACTAAAGGCTCTTATATCCAGGATTCAGGCTTTGGCTTGTAGTCTTTGATTCAATGAAATGTAATTGACTGGATGTGTGAGGAAGAAGTATGTAAGGTCTACATACTGTACAATACCATCATGATCAGGTGGTGGTGGTGGTATAGCATTTAAATAATGCTGACTGTGTGGTTTAGACAGTAAGTTGATGCCTCTAGTCTGTCCTTGGATGTGTACTGCCCTTCTGACCCTCCATTTAAAACCACTGCTACCTACAGGGTACCTGATTGGCTACCTGGTTCATCGTAAGAAGGACATGGCTCCCACCTGTGAGGCCTCTCAGGACCCTATAATAGAATCTGTTGTCCGCGAGACTGGTGCTGCCCCCCTCATGGACTGGGACGATGTCAAAAAGCTCTTCGCTCAGAAATTTACTGCAGCCAAATTTGAACCCGTCTTCAGGTAAATGTATAATCCGCACACACACTTTGTATTATAATTTAAAAAGTCAGTCATTGTTTCCAGTTTTCTTGTCTCCTTGTTCTTTTCCCCTCATGCTGTCATTCCTCCTCTCCTAGTGAGTTTTCCAGCGTCAACCACCGGGCTGGTTCTCCAGGTGATGAGTTTCTGGCGAACAAGGTGCTCAACAAGTTCAAAGAGTACGGCATGAAGACCTGGACCGATGAGCACTTTGTGAAGGTCCAGGACCCCCCAGCTTCTGGCTCCAACAGCTTTAAGTTCAAGAACGGGAGGGACGAGCGTCCAGAGGGATTCCTCTCCTACAGTGCCAATGGAACAGTGACGGTAATCTAAAAGCTAAAGTAGAAAAAACGTTTTTGTATTATTCAGAGGATAATACAGTTTATTTACTATATTTATTTGTTCCAGGGTCCCGTCTTGTATGCATTTTACGGGCAGGAAAGTGACTTCAAGTTGTTGCGGGAAAAGAGCAACAACCTGACTGACAGGGTCATGTTGGTCCGTGCGGGACGGATCAGCTTTGCTGAGAAGGTGGGTGGTTAGTAGTTAATATTACTGTAAACTTTCTTCTTGCCTGAATCACTCTGAAATACGTGATTTTGTAATATGATTTTGCTGTTGGTGACAATATACATTTTATTTATTTTTTTGCTTGTAGGTAGCCAATGCTGCCAAAATGGGTGCCTCTGCTGTGTTGATCTACCAAGACCCCTCTGATTACTCTATTGGAGACTCCACTCAGCTCTATGGACATGTGAGTGTTGACAGTTTAGAAGCAACATGTTGGAGAATGAAGCCCACGAGTTCAGTGTACTGATGATATTTGTTCATTAGTGGAGGCTAGGGCTGCCCCCAAAACCTGCTTCTAAAGGAGTAAAAACCGGAGTTGTCTTGAGAAATAAGGGAGTGAGATTCCCATAAAATAATGCTGTTGAGCAATTATTGGCAGCCTCACAATCGTTTCTTTCTGCCTCAAGGCAGAGTTGTGCTTTTAAACACGCCGTTCGTTGTTACAGATACGATAAATATCATTTATTTTCTTCTGGGTTGTTTCCAGTGATTATTCTTAAGTTTGTTTAGTGACTTCGCTGTTGTAAACAATACTGTTGCTCTAGAGACATCTAGTTCTTTTTAAAATATAAATGCATTTAAATCCAGTTCTGAATAATTTTTTTAAATAATATATATTTTTTAATAAAAAAAGAACAGAGTATTGGTAAAGAACTGAACCAGTAAGGAGTATCAGTAAGAGTAGTATTATCACTAACATCCTAACGATACCCATCGCTAGTGGTGGTAATGTACCACTTAAACATGAATATTTGATGTCTAATAGAAGCAGTGTTGGGTATAAGAGTTTAGATGTTACATGTTTTTCATTTAGAAGTTTGAGAGTAAGGCTGCTGGGAAGATTAGTTCGGAAACACAAAAGCCTTCAACGTGTCACTGTTGAATCATAGCTGTATGCAAACTTAACTAAACTTTCCATCTAACTTCTTCTGTGTCTTCTTATGTCTCCACAGGTCCACATGGGTTCAGGGGATCCCTACACCCCCGGCTTCCCCTCCTTCAACCACACCCAGTTTCCGCCCGTCCAGTCCTCAGGCCTGCCTAAGATCCTGGCTCAGACCATCACAGCAGGCATGGCTACCAACATTCGGAAGTAAGGCTCACATTCGCTGTGGACACACTGAAACGATGTACTTTAATATAAAATATTCCTCTTGCGCTGTGATTGTTGACTTTGAAGCGGCGTACAAAGCGTTAAAACATGTATTGTCTGCATCCTACAGGCAGCTGGGGGGGCAGAATGAACCCGAAGGATGGGGAGGCCGCTACAAACTGGGAGACGAGAGCGACGTCATAACTGTCGAGGTCAACAACGTTCTTACTGAGAAAAGGATCAATAATGTCTTTGGGGTCATCAAAGGCTTTGTGGATGCAGGTAAAAGGAGTTGTTTATTTACAAACGGAGATGCTGTGATCAGGAAGTCGGTACACAGACTTCCTGAAAATGAGTAATTGACATTGAATGTCTTCTTTCTTTTCTTTTTTAAATTGTAGATCGGTATGTGGTTATCGGCGCTCAGAGGGATGCATGGGGTGCAGGTTTTGCTGCGTCGACCGTCGGCACCAGCGTCCTTGCTGAGTTGGCACGTTCCATCTCGGATATGGTGAAGAATGGTACGTTTTTAATGTGACGTGGTGAAGAATGGATCTACACTTCACATTAGATCCTACAGTAATCATTTAGTAGTTGAAGAAGAAAAGTCAGGATATGTTTAGTCAAAATGTAATATTTCTCATGTAGTGAGGGCGCTGCTTCTTCTGTTAATGCATTTCATCATCTTCTTGTCAGATGGGTTCAAACCGAGGAGAAGCATCGTGTTTGCCAGTTGGAGCGCTGGAGAATATGGGAGTGTTGGCGCCACCGAGTGGTTGGAGGTGAGAGATTTCCCCCGCTGCATTTTTCTTAATCGGCAGCTTTGATGCTGTAATAATACTGATTGGTGTTAAGACTGTCACTTAATTTAGTTATTTTTTTTGTATATCCAGGGTTATCTTTCCTCTCTGAGCATGAAAGCCTTCTCCTACATCAACCTGGATGGAGTTGTAACAGGTATTTACTTCAGGTTTTCAGGCTATTAAATATTGAAAGCTTCCATATGCTTCCAATATGACAGAATATGTGATTTTCAGAATGACTAAATATGAGCCGTGTTTTCCAGGTCAGACAGGATTTAAAGTGGCAGCCAGTCCCTTGATGCACAGCCTGATCGAGGGCACTATGAAAGAGGTACAATTAATACAAGCCTGCAGCATGATTTAAATACTATTATCAATTTTGTTTGTGAATGTTAAGATATAATGTACATCTGCAATTGTCTTCTCCTCAGGTGAACTCTCCAGACAAGGCTGGGACACTCTTCTCCCAATTTGCAAAGGGCAGCTTTGAGTCGAATGTGTAAGTGGGACACGGCTGTTGATCCAGTCGATGTGTACACATCGCCATGACGTCCATGCTGTTTCCTCATCATCTTGCATGTTTGTTTATTTTCCAGGTTGGAGCCTTTTAAGTTGGATAATGCTGCTTATCCTTTCCTTGCCTTCTCTGGCATTCCCTCAGTCTCGTTTGGATTCACCTCTGGTAACTCTGTAAGTCATCCCGTCGTACTACAAGTTCCATCAATCTATCTGAGTCGATGGCCGTAGCCCAGGACACGCTTGTTCATTGAGCCATCGCACTAGTTTAGTTCATCCTGGGATGTAATAATCAACGCATCTTGCTTTCCCCTCTCAGGACTACCCGTACTTTGGCACAACACTGGACACCCGGGAGAAACTGAACGTGGCCACGAGCAAACGGGTCACTCAGCTGGCTGAGATAGCGACCCGGTTCGCAGGTCACATCGTGCTGAGGCTGGTGCATGATCATCTGCTGCGGATGGACGTGATGAAGTACAACACTATTATCCGCTCTCAAGTGTCTCTGATCAACGGCAAATTCTTTGCTGTTAAGAAGGTGAGTGTCCTGTTTTCTTGCTGACATGGATTGAACTTTCCAGCTGACTCAGCTCTTTGGGTTGTTACCTTTTTTTGTATTTAACTCTACCTTCAAATTCACTCTTTGTAAAGTAGCCGAGTTACCTGTTTCTATTGCCTTTTTTTAATTGATTTTTTTGTTTTGTCTAATTGCGGCTTTGATTATGTAACCCTAATGTGTCCAAAAGATGCACATCGGTATAGTTTTGTTCATTCAGAATACCAAATATCCCCTGTGGATGCTGTGTGTGCTTTCAGAAGGACCTGTTGCCCAAGGCCCTCACAGTGAAGTGGTTAATCTTGGCCTCTGGCTCCTACAGCCGCTCCTCTCGCAAGCTGGAGGCAGACATCCAGAACAGTGACCTGGAGGACATCGAGATGTGCCGTATCCTCAATGACCGCATAATGACGGTGAGACAAACCGTGTTATTGCGCCTGTTCAGCTCCTAACATGTCTTGGCTGAGGGGTAGATTAAGAAATCAATCCGTTTTATGTGCTTTGCTGTACTGCACTCTTGCTTTAAAAAAAAAAAAAAAAAGTTATTTTTATAAAGGCCCTGTAATCAGTGGCAGAGTTTCTTCATGTAGGACATCTATTGCTTGTAGCAAGACCGAGTTGGAACAGTTTTGGGGTATTTCATGAGACATTTCTGCGTGTTTTTTTTTTGTTTTTTTGGCTTTGCTACTCTCACTGGTTTGAAGTGAGTGGTTTCGGCCGTTGGGAAGAGATGATGTCATGTACCTCCTTGCCCAAATCAGAATTTGGCAACATTTGAGTCGAATGGATTATATCTGTGTGGTTGGTGTCTTATTTTGCCAGATCACTGTCAATCAAATCTGATAGAACCACAGCTACACAGTCCTGATGAAGCAGATCAGCAGAGACAAAACAAATCTAAGCCTAACTTTGTCGCTTTTCTTAATGTTGCATATTAACGATACGCAGACAAGTTTTCAGGGACTTAAAAAACAGGCATGAGACTTTTCCGCCGTTCGGCGGATTTCCGCCGTTTTTAGAACTCCAGAGACCATTTCTGAGATCAGTGTAAATCCGAATTTTTTTTTTTGGGTGGGGGGGGGGGGGGGTAAGAATACCTCCGTGGGCTCTGACGATCGCGTGTGAACATGTGAACACACTGTGACTCCGTAACTATCCGGAGCGCTTCTACTCGTATCATTGTCTTAATGTATGTGCTTGCTAACATAACGATAAAAAGCAGAGTACGTCGAACTGGCCAGCCAGCGTTTCTCCGATTGGAGTGAGACGAGGAGAAAAGGTGATGTCGTGATCTTCACAATAAAACATCTTTGATGTGACGTGTCGAGTCTTGTCCAATCAGCGTTCAGATGTCTACAGCGTCTTCATTTTCTTCCGTTACAGTTTAAGTTCCGTTATTGTTCAGACTTGCTGGTTAAGTTAACGTCCACTGCATGCGGAACTCTGTCGACTGTTAACGTTCGTCATTATCGCGAATTTGGAGGAAAAAACGTAACGTGATGAAACATGAAGCCCCCCCCCCCCCGTGTTCCGGTTCAGTTCACGCGGTCACTCGTTAACATTAAACCAGAACACCGGCGGATCTGCTGGCAGGTTGTTTTTTTTAACTCAAAGTAGAATCAAAGGCCCAGATACTGATGAGATGATGAGGTCAAAGAGGAGGCTGTTTGTGTAGTGCAGCTTGACGCAGGGCTGAGCTGTGAGTGGAGCTGGGCCTGGATAAAGGTGGAGGTCTAAACAGACGTGAGTACAGCTTCCTGCTGTCAGTGTTTTAAATACATTGATGAGGCAGGTCTGCTGAATGCAGCCTCTGATCCAAGGAGATAAAGTACAGCAACAAGGGCTCACATGCCCTCTTATCACACTACCAGACACTGTTCACTGTGATGACCACAGCCAGAGTAGATTATCATTTTAATTTAAATAATATAACTGGATTGAATGCATATTAATTGCAAATAGAAGATAGGCCACTATTCTAACAGCTGTACAGTAACAGTAGAAGTTAATATGAAGACATACAGTAACAGGGTTCAATGAAAACTAATCACAAGCTAACTAGCCAGCTGTTCAACTTGAGCTGAAGTAGTGATAAATAACTGAATAAAAAATTATTCTTTTGCTTAAAGAGTAAATATGGTCTTATCACTAAATGTTATTCTCAGAGTACACCAGAGTGCTACATTTTAAAGATCATATTTAAAAATGAAAATTCATGCCACCAGCACCCCCCCCCCCCCCCCCTAGAAATGTTGTGTTGATAATGTTCCTCCCTTTTCAGCATTTGTCAGTCTCATGCCTGAAAAAAATAAAATTAAAATGTATCCTAATGCTGAATCGGTCTTTCTAAACAATAGCCTGCAATTTTATGATGTAAAGAAATTTTAATTGTCCAAGCAAAACGACACCAGTGGCTTTAATAAAGAAGGCATTGCAAATGTCCCTCTTTCATCGTCCCGTTGTCCTCGTCTTGTTTCTGTAGGTGGAAAGGAACTTCCTGTCCCCCTATGTGTCTCCCAGAGAGAGCCCTTTCCGCCACATCCTGCTGGGCTCCGGGCCTCACACTCTCAATGCTCTGGTGAACCACCTCGAAGACCTCAGTACCGACCACCCCGATGCAGACGTCGACCTGTTCCGCAACCAGTTTGCCCTGGCGACCTGGACAGTTCAGGGCTGTGCCAACTCGCTAGCAGGGGACATCTGGTCTCTGGATAATGAAATCTAAAATAAGTAATTTCACCCCCTTCTCCCTTGTTCGTGTTTGGCCCTCTTATCACAGATGCACAGCTTTATTTTCTCTCCAAGGAAATTATAAAATTGGGGCCGTAACTAAATGGATGCCAAATTTCACGGTCATCACCTCCAACATTTGAGCGATGAGCTCATCGCCGTTCTTTGTGAAACTCTCCAAAAAGCCAAACATTAATTCTAAAAAGTTACTTCTGCCTTATGCCTTAACTAGAAAGTTTAAAGGGTCATTTACTTCCCCCCCCCCCCCCCTCAACTTGTTGGGCAGAGAGATTCCTCTGTTTTTTAAACATGTGGCATTTAAATCGGACATTCTGAATACTTTGGTGCTAGTAACGACTACCTTCAGATGCCCATGACATGTGGCGGTACTTCTTAAATTGGCGTTGCCTCATGAAAGCGTTGAGGCTTCTTCAGCACAGTATCATCAGGTCATGATCACAGGACAGGCTGTGTTTGCCAGCTCAGAGATGAATACAACTCAAATGGCCAGCATTGGTATTTATAAGCTAATGACTTTCCAACTTTTACCAATTATTACAAATCAAAAACTGCTGGTATTTCCACTGCTGCTGGAGCCTCGTGTTCAAACCTGAGCTGGTTAGTATTGGTAGCTATAATTTCATACGGTGCTGAAATCTGCTGATCAACTTATTGTCAGAGATACGGAAGTTGCTGGAAAATACCGAAAATGTGTTTAAAAATAAGTCGTGTTGCATCGAACAAATCTTGGAATATATTTTGGACAATCGGCTGTTTTAACTTGCCGTCACTTAACACTCATGCAGCATTGATCTTTTAGAGAAGTCCTCAATAATAACAAAAATCTGAATTTCTTTATTACCTGAATCCTCTGCCTCCTGACATGAGGCCAAACCTCTGTAGGCCTTTAAAAACACAAGAAGGTCTCCAACCACGTGGCACTGAAACCGTACGTCTATTTATTGTGTTATTTATTTATCAGTGGCAGGGTTCACTATAAATATTTTTTTATTGCCTTTTATAAAAAAATGAGTGTATAATTATCGGGAGCAGTGCCTTCCATAATTATGACAGTTATACTGTCGAAATGACAAGAGCAGCATCTGCTTAAAAGAAGCGTACATGTTGACTGACGGCCAGGACCGACCGCTGAGCAAACCGGCTCCTCTCAGAACGCTGCACTACTCTGAGGGAAGTCGTTCTCTTTTTTTTTTTAAAACTGACACTGGATCGGTCTTTAAAACAAGGCCAGCTCACATATCACACCTCCGGCTGTCGGTACTGGTCCCTTGGTACATGTACGCCTCTCGTCCTGACATTATCGGCTGCAGTGTCTTCCATAATGTGAAAAAGAAGAAGGTAGTTTTTGCCTACCAGTGTGTGTCCGTATCGGAGGCAGTGCCCTCCATATTTCACTGTAGGAATGGATGTTTTTATTATCGGGGACAGTGTTTCCCATAATGTTTGTATATATACAGTGGAGTGCTACACAATGCACATGGTGGCTGCATCTTTAGATCCCTTCAATGATGTTTCCATGCTTCAGTAGTTCCTTCTTGTGAAAAGAAGCTCCATCCGTCTCCTTAGTACAGAAGCAGTCTTTAAATTGTTCTGGGTTTCTTTAGTGAGCGGTTTTCTCATTTGAATAAGACGCTGATCTTTTTTTTCTCTTTTTTTTTTTCTCATGATATGAAAAGTCTTTGCTTTAAAGAGAATGTTACGAACACGTGTGTGGCCACAAGTTACAGCGGTGTGGTACTCTGTTTCTAGAAAAGATCACCACAGTCAGTGTGGAAGTGAATTCTAGCTTCTCCTTTGATGTGTTCATGTGTTCTGAGATTTCCTCGTGCCTTTTGTTTCATAACTGTTTCTACATACAGTGCTTAAAGAGGTTTTGGACGACGTGTATTTGGCTTGTTTTGTTTAGACATCTCTGTATTTTTATTTTTTTCCTCCTGTTTTCTGCTTGAATCAGAAGTTACTGGTTTAAACTGCTACAACACCTTGAGATATATTCACAGGAATAATGAAATTGATGTAAATGGGGTTTCAAAAGTACACACTGAATGTTACAGTAGTTAACGATGTCCTCCTTTAGCAAATCTGCTATGCCTTGTCACTTATGATCTTTTGTTTTTTTGGTAACCACCATGATTCAGCAGGAAAACCTGCAATGCTGGTTTTAGATCAGTGGGCATTTAAAATGATCTATTCTCCTTCATAGTTTGAGTGAACTGACCTGCTGGGCTTTAATGAGGCATGTTCTGGAAATTACATTTCTAATATTGCCGTCTGGCTGAGGATGCAGATTTAGGAATTTGTCGACAAAATTGGTCTTTGGTGGACTTTCAAGAATTCATTTTGAATTATTAAAAACAATGCATTTTTTTTTTTTCCTTTCTCTCAAACTGTATTCGAACTTTCTTAGCTTCACGCTGTCGTTGCTGCAATAAACAATCACATCACAGCTGTTGAGTCGTGGTATGATCATTAGTCCAGGTTGTCTACCTAGTTCATTTTTTAGATTTCTTGACTTGTATAAAGCTATGAATTACGTTTCAATGTGTCACTAGATCTTAACTTGGTTTGTTTTATAAAACAAGCTGAATTAAATTTTACAATGCTCATTTGGAGATGATTTCTGAATATCCACACATTCTGAAAGTCTCTTGGCATGAGCAGTAAACTGCTATCATGTAGTTCTACTTGCAATGAATAACTCAGTTAGAACTGCATTGAAGAGATTATCGGTGCAAAACACAATTCTGAACTCTTATTTCTTCCACATAATTTTAGACGGCCGTCTTACGTTGGTTTTGATTTACGTGTGTGAGAGATTACTTATTGTTCCTTACCTGGATGTTTAAACGTTGATGTATGTGCAGAGTTTGACTTCGTAAATCAAAGTCGTGTGTACATAGTTATGAGATCACGAATGGCGTGGAAGACAGTCGTGGTTCAATATGCAACTTACAAAAGTGTGACGAAGAAGCAGGAAGCTTCCAGTGCACATGCTGTGTACACTGAGAATGGAGAATGTATTTTAGTATACATAGGTTCTAAACTTTTAGATCAAGGAGTGGATGCAATTTACTTCGGTAGGTAGTGAAACACAATGTTTTGTTCACAGCCGGGCATTTCTGTGTCTTAAAACTCATCTAGTGGGGATCTTTAATATTCCTCATTGTTTTTTTCATCAGTGATTCCTTTCCAACCAGTACAGAACATATTAAGGATTTAGCACAATCTACACTATACCAAAACGTTTTCGTGACCACCATTGACCAGATGATGGAGACAAAGTAAACCATATGTTTGTATTCAACATGAAGCTTTTTAACTGTAAGCGTGGTAGTTCATGGAGTGAATGCATTTAAATACGAGGTGACCATTAGAGGGTCCAAAACCTTTTCCTGTCTAAACTGAAACGTTTTTTTAAAAAGGTGAATTAACTATAGAATCCCATCACATGTACCTCACTTGAACCATTAATAACACTACGAATTTTGTCTACTGCTTAACCATGATTTTAAATGTCTGAATATGTATTTTACAACTTTTTGTGGAGAAGTTGCAGCCACAAAGTGCAGCAATATTGCAAATATGTGTCATGTTACTTTAAGAGTGGGCTGACAGCATGAATGTGCACCAGAGATGTGAGAAAAGTACAGAGCTTTCACTTCGCTCCGGATTCCTGCTGCAGCAAACATCAAGAAGCATGGTGGAGGAAATGCAGACTTAAATTAAATGAGAAGAAACGAATGAACAGGAAATGAAAATAGAACATGAAATATGTAAATTACCAACTGTCAGTCACCAGTCAGTGAGGAAATGTACATGAACTCTAGAGCAACATGCGAAATCCACAAAGAAATCCTCTAGTGTGGCAAGTAGAAATATATAATGACATTACCAACCCTGCACACACTTTAAACTATAGTTGTTTTTACTTGCAGGCTAATAAATAAATAGGCAGTACCCAGTTGTGAAAACATATGTATGAAGAATAATAAAAAAATGTATGCAGTGTAAGCAATTGGAAATGCCACTTATTCACTCTTGTAAGAAAGTATAGGGAGCAATTATGTTTCCTAAACTGTTTTATTCAATACACTTAAATTAATAATAAAACTAACTAACTACATTTGCAGATAGAAACAAGTGCACGAAAACAGAGCCGGTCTGTCTCCCGTTACTGGAGTGATCCATCTTCAGACACACAGACGATCTTTGTGTTGTACAAAGACAGCAAAGAACTGACGCCAGCAGCCACAGTACTGAAGTCACGACTGTGTTTTCGGACAAGGCTGGTGTGCAAGTAAACCCTTGAAGACGGACTGGTGCAAACTTAATTCAGTCTCCTTCACGCCATGACCGAGGTCCTTTAAAGCGTTACAGGTGGCAGGACTTTTGAACTTGTAGCCGGTTTGTGAAGTGCCAAAACACACCGGAACAGGAGGTGACAGCGATTGACAGGAGCTGAGATTGACAGGTAGGCGCTCTTACTAGAAAGCTGTTTATGTAATGTTATCACACAGCAAACTTAATTAGACTTAAAAACTAAATGTTTTATTCAGCGTGTTAGCATTAAAAACCAAACGAGTACAGAACATGCTAATATATATGCATATGTTTGTATATGTTTATCTGTGTATATATATATATATATATATATATATATATTGATCTGCACTGTAGTGACTTTCTTGCCTAGATGTAAGCCATATTGATTTTGCATACTGATAATACTAATAACCGGTATGATCAGCACCTGTTGTGCGGATTTGTACTGTATGTCCGAAAAAACATTAGATTTTGATTTAAAACTCCAAAATAATAATCCATGTGCATGTTCTCCATTTTAACTAAATCATGTAACAAACCTGGTAAATTCACCTTTTTCTTTCTTTTTTAAAATTAGACCTTTAACAGCGATTCTGAAAAAAATGAGTAGCCAAATTAATTAATTCAAAGTGTGTTCAAGTAACGTTAACTAATCAGGCGAGGTGGGCGTGAATCACAATATTGGCACAACAGAAACGGAGCAGAGGGACCTGACAGCAGGGAGCATGCCGACATGGGGCCGTTAACCGGTAACGTCCCGCCGTACTGCTCTCACTCAGGACCGGGTTTAAAGCCGTGAAGTTGGCCCATATTTAATCAGAGTCACACACCGCAGCGGGTGCCTGATGTTAGCCGGAAGTCCCCGCCTGACTTTCCGGAGCCGGCAAGCACACTTCTTGTTAGCTGATTGGCTAGTTTTATGAGGCTGCATGGCGGGAAGGAGCCAACAGGTGAGAGCTGCCGTCACTGACTTCTGCGAAAGGTTTTATTCTGTAACCCGTCCCTGCAGGTGCTCAGTGTCCTCTGACTTGTTCAACAGGTAGCATACCTGGAAATAGACAGAGACACCCTAAGTGGCAAAAACACTGCGCTTTAATTGATTATTAAGCCCTTTTCACTGAAAACATCTTGACATGTGACAATAAGAAAAGCTCAGCTGCTTCCTGTCAGAACAGAGCAATCATTAATATTACAAACACCTGTGCTTTTCATACTATCTATTCTACTTTGACTACTTGCAAATTGTCTGCTGAGAATGAATAAAGCGGTGATTCATCACTCAGTCTACAAGACTTTTATATATATATATGTCAAAACCAGTGGCGGCTGGTCCATAGAGGGCGCTAGGGCGCCGCCCCCCCTAGAGCTACAAAAAATAAAAATAAAAATAAAAATAAAAATATAAATAAAAATAAAATTTTAAATAAAAATAAACTATACAAATTGTCAATATTTGTGTTTTTGAAACATGGAATCACCCAGTAATATGTGTAAAATATGATATCTGCGGTAAATATATGCTTTTCCTGCTTGTCCTCTCTGCCTGTCTGCTCTTCCTCTCTGTGTGTGCACGTCTCAGCTGGCTGGGGCGCTGGAAAAACTGCCCCAAAGAGGCGGGTCTATAAAGCAGTTTAGCCAATGCTGAGTAAAGATATAAATGAGTGACATACAATTCAGCCAATCAGCGTCCTCAAATAGATTCAGCTTGGGGCAGTTTTTTTCCTGCCCCAAGCTGCGCGTTCTCGTCAGGAGAAGTCTCTACAGGAGAGCGCCAGTGTGAGCACTACTCCTCCAAGACCCGTTTGAGAGGAGAACTGAGAGGAGAAACTACTGAAAGAGCTGATCCCAGATCAGCCTGACCTCACAATCAGACAGCAGACTAGCAGGAAAGAGAAGCAGTACATGAAGCTTCTCTACTAGCTGTACACCAGACAGGTTTGACTAGCTGGATGACGTCATGATAATAACTTATTTATCTTTTTAAAACAACGGGGACAGAACCAGCATGGACAGTTAGGGAGTGAGGGACATGAAGCACCTGTCTGAGAAATGGATATATAGTTATATATATTATTATATATATATATATATATATATGTATGTGTGTGTGTGTGTGTGTGTGTGTGTGTGTGTGTTTTATATTATAGTGAATATTATTATATGACATATATTATTATATTATACAGAATATTATATGATATATATATTATTATATTATGCAGAATATTATATGATATATATATATATTATTATATTATACAGAATATTATATGATATATATATATATTATTATATTATACAGAATATTATTATATGTTATATATATTATATTATACTGAATTCCCTGTGAGGGTGACTAAAATAAGATGTCCTGACGTGTTTGTGAAAGTGTTATTTACTGCTTTTTTTTCGTGTTGGAATAAATGTTAAATATTTAACTGCAAAGTAGTAATGCGCGTTTGATACCTTAATTTGTTTGCATTAAATCATTCTGGGATGTTTGCTGAAATTGATTGGATGTGGCACAGCCCTACCAAGAACATTTTCCACCAGCCGCCACTGGTCAAAACACTTAACCTGCTTCCCCCTCTGCAAGTTAACATGCCTGGTTTAACTCAAAATATGCGTACAAATATCAATAGTGAATATTTAGCACACTTGACCAGTGAAGGCCTGATTACACTTCCGGTCTCTATAAAGATCAGCATGCATCTTCTGACCCTTTTAGTTTGAAACGGTGTATTTTTACGTGATAAAACTTTGTGAAGCTGCAGTATGAAAAAGTTCTCATCCAAGAAATCACATCACCCCGGAGGAATAAAATACCTGCAAGTAAAGACATTTGTTGGACTTCAGAAAGACAACGTGTGCAGTTAAGCGTTGCAGGGGCTTTTCTTGTTTTCACTTGCTGTGAGTTATATCTCTATCTTCTTCTTCTTCTTCTTCTTCTCCTCTCTGTCTCTTTCTTTCACTCCCTCACAAACCTGACACACCTGGTGTCAGATACTAGGCCTGAGGGCAGCAGAAAAAAAGCTTTCTTCCTCCTACTCTGTAGATTAACCACCTCAGCTCTGCCCATCCACTCTAATAATCCCCAAAACACACACACACACACACACACACACACACACACACACACACACACACACACACACACACACACACACACACACACACACACACACACAATGGTTGTATCTCTATGCTTGAAGTCTTAGAGAAACACTACAATTCTCTCTATCACTGCTCCTCCTCTCTCTCTGTCACACACACTCCTACACACACACCTGTCATATCATACACACACTACCAGCTGTAATAACTTTCCTTATCTGTAGATCTATGAGTAATGCTCATAGTTTTACGCTTAGCTTTATGTAAGCCATTTGCACATAACTGTTTTTTTTTTATTGGTACGATAAACCCTAATGGGTTCCAGTGTTTGACTATAAAACCAGATTGACCCACTGTCGTCCCACAGGGTGAAGTCCAGGGCGCTCTCGTACAGTAGACCGTGCTGATTTCTTGCAGGATATTCAGAAGATGTTTTATCCTTAATTCCTCCATTCTCTCTATATTTGCATTTTTACTATGAAACACTACTGGATATGTCGGTGTACATACCCACCCTCCAACCATCTCCACCCTTACATGCACGAGCCTGTTGCACTCTTTGGTGGATTAGACAAAGACGGATTATTTGACAGTAGATGATGTTAGAAGATATGTAGGATGTGATGTTCCTGCCACTGTGTTGAAGCTTTGATGTGGTGGACATGTTACATTTGGTTGTGAATTCATTCACTTCTTGTAGTACAGCTATCTTCTAATCAGTGAAATGATGCCATGCGAAGGCTGTTGTTACACAACGTGTTCAATAACGAGCCTCAACTGATCCAATAGGTCCAAATCTGCTGGTGACCCACGATGTCTGGTCTTGGTTTCTAATATTTGTGCTGACATTTGTATCAAGAGGCGAACGCTCTTGCCCTTCCATTGACCCGTCACATCATCACACACTTGGATTTGGCTGTAACTACGTCCACTTTTCTCATGCCGGAGCTTGTAAATGAATCACTGGGATCACCTCCAGTTCTTCACCTCTTGCTTCGACTGAATATGACACACTGCTGGTGGGCGTGCTCACATGAATACACATGGCAGTGATGGATTGTAGAGAGCTCTGTGGAATAAGCCGATTTGTTGAGAAAACCAAATGTGGTTTCCTGATGAGGTACTTTCTCCAAGCTTCCTGTGAGGTGATATTGTGATGTCATCGAGTGGCCAGAGAGGCTGTGATACTGTTAAAGCGTCTCTGGGGGAAAACATGGAACTACCAGGTTTCTTGAACTTAATCTTGATAGGAGTGTCGCCTCAAGGGGAGACGCTACAGGTGAAACATCTAATTAATGGATATAGCCATGAAACTTACCAGTTGATTTCTTACATTTTTTTGGATGAAAATGTCTGTTTAAATATGCAAATGAGGGATTCTCTTAGCAGATGTGAGCTAATTTACATACATTTGTGGAACGGAAATCTGAACACGAGATAAAGCCGGGTTGAAATTTCTTGTTTAATTCTGTTGAAATATAAAAGTCCAAGGTTTTTACTGAAGGAATTTTGGAAATCTCTTCTCCATCAACTGTCAACAGCAATAAATAAAAAGAGAAAAATAAATAACCATGTTTTTAGGAATACAATGTAATATAAATCAGGCTATAAATGATATATGAACAAACCTTTCTGTAATAAACTTCAGAATATAGATGGGAATGAAAATGGAAAGTTTGGTAAACTTTAAAGATATGTATTGTAAAATTCCATACATTTTGAAAACTACAGGTGAATAGGGTTAAAAAATAAAGTATAGATATCACCAACTCCCCCCGTTGATTACTTAAATTAGGACAATTACTTATTTTACATATATACTTACATATTTTTTAATATGTCATTATATAATGCTAACTTTTTGTGACTTCAGCAGAAATCTACAGTCGCAAATAGACAAAGTGTAGTAAAATAAACACCCTAATGTGTATTTTGGTAGTTTTCTTTCCACTAGTCTGAAAGAAGAATGAAAGATGTCATCTATTCTGTTTCGATTGCTGCTCAACATTCAGCCCTGATCTCATTACTTGCAGGATGATTAGTGACTAAACGACTGTCGTGTGATGAGGCTGACAGTCATATGACCTAAATGCGGTTAAACACATTTACTCCCTCCTCACTAAAAGACTGATATGGTGACGGACAGACAGACGGACACTGACTGGTACCGATTTCAAGGTTTACGTAATGCGTCAAAAGTCAGAATCCGTTTTAATTTTTACTTGAGTTAAACAAGAAAATAGGAAGATTTGAGGGGCAGCTATAGACTAAAATAAAACAGAGGCGCACAAAGCATTAGAAGGTGAGTAGACGTGATCAGCATCATCTTTAATTCAAGAATTAATAACTATAATTCCCAAAAAGTCCTTGAAGATGCAAATAATTAAGAGTCTTCTGCTGGGGATAAGATGTCAGGACGTTTTCCAGCGCTGCTTTATGAGCAGAATGTGAATAATATGATTATTGACTTGATTCATCTGAGACCATGTAGAAAAATCATGAATTTCTCAAGTGTTTGCTTCTAGCTAATGTCCATGATGCTTATTCCCAAAAACATAAACAACCCATCAACGAACCCCACGGTTGACCTGTTCCTTCACTATGATGAAGTGAGTAACTGGTGAAGTGAATTACCCTCTAATCCATCAAGCTTAAAGTCGCAGTAATGTCTTTAAAATATTGTAAAAGGAACACTGTAATGGAGACCTATGTTACATTGTGATTTATTCTCCTTCTCTGTCTACTTTGTTACTCACACGTACTTTAGATGCGTGGGTGTGAGCGAAATAGAGAGTGCTGGTTTTCCTGTCCTGTCTCCTCTGTTGGCGAGAGGAGATTGTGTTTCACTCCTCTCACCTCCTCCATAGCGTCTCGTCTTCCTCGTTGGAGCTTTATTCTTTGTCTTCAGGAGGGAATACAGTTGACCCGGCCGCTCTTAGTTCATCTCTTATTACCAGAGTAACCTGATCATGGGAGTGTGAGGATTCAGTGTCAATAGAAACATCATCAAAACTAAAGTTCTGTCACTCAAGAGATCCAGAGTTGAATATATTTAACACGTACACCGCCATTTGTTAAGTTTGGAGAAACCCTTTATCAGGATGTTTTTCTTCTTTCCTTCAGTAATGACAATAGGAACATCACAGAGTACACCACATGTATAGTTTACATTTTGAATAGTTCTGGCCGTGAAAGAAGAAGAATTTAATTATTAAAACATACATTTAGTAGATTTCCCCACATTGTTACATGCAAACGAATTAGATTTTTTAATTGTTTGTCAGTCCAGAAAAGCACAAGTGACCCTCGATCATTATTGAACCACGCCCCTGCTTGCATTTGGGCTCTAAATATTTGGGGAAGCTGTTTTTCTCTGGGCCCCCTGCAGAACTTGTCATATAAGCATCATTGTGCGTGTGACACTAAAACCGGAACCTGTTCCTAATTTAAATATGTACACATTTTGATGCTAAGCTTCCTGTTCCATGTACCAATGACTCTATTTCTATTCAGCTGTTGATCAGCGAGATCTTTGTCTCTTTCTGGCCTTTCAATTGTCAGTCTGGTTGAACCTTTTGTACCTCTTGTTGCTCTCCTTCTACAAAGCATCATTTCCTTGCAAACCCCTCGTACATAATAACATCTGACTGTAACAAAGCAAGGTTTTGTGGCAGGCCATACCAAACGTTTGAATGGCAGTGTATGTTGAGTTTTAATTTGATGGTTAAGCTAGTGTCATTAGTTGTTGTTGTTGTTGGAATTAAAAGGATTTAACGGTTAGCAGACAAGTCTAAAATGCGGCACAGTCCAAGACAAAGGCCATTGTCAGTGTTGAAGAGGTCCTGGTCAACATGATGCAATTCAATTTTGGTGAGTGGTGCCATGTTGACTTCATCAGTGGGGGGGGGGGGGGGGGGGGAATGAATGAAAAGCTTTTCTGTTGACAGTGGAGTGCATGAATCAGCAGTGACTCTGCAGTGGAAAAGGCTTTCTGTTCAGCCTGACGACTCGTGATTAATTATAAGCTGATTAAAATAAGACAAATAGCGAGGAGACGGGATAAAGAGCTTTATGTTTGAATATTGCTTTTGCAATGCCATAACATGCACAGATGGTCTTTGTTAAATGTGATGCTAAACTGGTATCCTCACCCTACGTTTCACACAGTTGGACTGTGCGAACAAATTTGGCTTTGTTTCAGACTGAATTTGCATCATGTGATATGCAAAGGTTCACTTGACTGCAAGGTCACCATTTAAAGTGGAATACTCTCGCCATGTCTCTCTCGCCACTATACTGATGAGGTGCCAACAAGCAAGGCATTTGAACACCAATCTCCAGTGGACAGTGACCAACATTAAATGAATTTGAAAACATCTTGAAAGTATAGCTACCACAACCAGTGTTCAATCTGATGATCAACCAATAATATAGCCAAGAGCCCGGTATTTATGACTGGTCATAGTGAAAGAGGACAGACCTGTTAGAAGTGATAATATGTATAAAACAAGTCTAATAGTCTACAGCCATGCTAGTGGCTCTGTGAGGCTGTGCTGGGGCACAGCGGTGCATTGACCTAAATGCTAACATAGACATGCTAACAGCTAATGCTAATGAGTATACCAACATGCTGATGGTTGGCAGGTAATGTTTACCTTGTTCCCTGTCTTTCATGTTAGCATGCTAACTTTTGCTAATCAGCACTAAACATAGTTTAGTTTTCCAGGTATTTGGTAAATTCAAATGTTGGCCCGATACTGCAAGATGAGAGGTTAAGGGAGCACTAAAGTTGCCACAGTCCATCCTGTGGGGAACATGAATGTCTGGACAGAATTTCATAATCCATCCAACAGTTGTTGAGATATTTCAGTCTGTCACTGTTGTTTGTTTGACCTCAGTTTGGCAAGAGAGCTGCTTTTCTAGTACATTTGTAGTGTTTTAAGTGTGTGCAGTTTATTCTGGGCCTTTCTTGGACTACTCCAGGGACTGGGTGGTGTCTGTGTGGCTTTATGTGCCAGGGTGGGGGGGCCGCAGCCTTAAAAACCACCTTCTCCTCCCTGCCCTGCCCTCTGACAGAGTTGCGTAACAGAAATGTGAAATCCGCTGGGGAACGAGTGATGTCGCCCTCTGGCATGTTACAGATTGTTGTCAATAGAAAAAGATGCAGCTCACTGTTTGTAGCCACTAATGCATCAACAGTGCAATGTGTCGATAAATGTATGACGTCCAAGAGGCTATTTGTCACTTAAAAGCTGCCAGATTTGTGGAGTGTCTGTTTATTTGTTTACAGTTGTGTGATACTGTCCAGCATGCTCCCGTTTCTCCGCTCACAGTTACATACATAGTGCTTTTTTTTTCTTTCTTTCTTTCACACAGACAAAGGGGTCATTTGTGGAGCGCCTGCGGGGAGGAAGAATAGCTCGGTGTTTCTCCTTGTTGTGAGCTTCTCCTCCAGTCAGCTACTTCACTAGGTGGTGGGTGGACCGTGTCCTTGTGTGTCCGTGTGAATTGCATTGATTCATTCATACTGCCCTCTCCTGCTCAGGGCCCCCAGGCATTCCTACCACAGCCCCCAGACCTGGTTGGAACAATGTCAAGTCAATTCACATTAGGCATTGGAAGCTGCTTCCGGTTGTAAAGCCTGCATGCTGTAAATTATTGATTCAGCGGGCGACGGTCAAATAGAGTTTCATGTTCTTTTAACTTTTTCAGGATTTATATCAAAATTCTGTATGATCTTGAGTTGTGCTCCGAGGTGATTGAACTCTAGATTAATCCAAAGTACCAAATTAATTTTAAGTTTTACGGCGGTGGTGGTGTTGTTGTTGTGAGAAGATGACTCATCTCTGTGGTTTAGTCAGTTCAGGTGTTGCCAGCGCTCTGTTTGGTCATGTGTGTGAAGTGTGAGTGGGTAGATGGTCGGCTTCCGCTTCATCTCAACATCATGTAACGTTTCATGTGCCTTGAAATGGAAAGAAAGAAAAACTTGCCTTGCACTAAAATATAATAACAGCATTAAGGTGGGTGTGTGTTTTTTTATATTTAATGTGTCCTATACCAAAATGTAATGTTTATATTTCACATGTTTAGCATTGGGGGAGTCAGGATATTGCCTTACTTTACTTTCAATTGAACCACTGTCGATACCATAGTTTAGTTCTCTTTATTCATTATATATCTTTTCTTTTAGGAGCTGCCGTCTTGTTTCCTGTGCTTATTATTAGCCTGTGTGTTTGCAGGGGGCCCTCCAGGGAAGTCGAGCCCTTTTTTTGTTGAAACCCTGTAAACCTCCCCAGGGCCCTGGCTCTGACTCATTCTCTTATCACAATATTAGGTCTCTCTGTGGGTGTACAAAAGACCCACTGGTGCTCACTTTCAGTCACTCCGGACGGTAAATACTCGGTGCTTTGTGTCGGTGTTTATCTGCCTCATGTTGTCGTCTGCACAGGAAAAACAGCAGATCTGCACGTAGAGGTGAAGAAGGCAAGCTCTCTGTGACGCTTTATGGAAGGAAATAATATGATATTTCGAACCTCATCAGACTACAACGTAACCATTTTTTGTTTCTTTTGTTGTTGTTTTTTCCAGGCAAGTCATGAAGCACACTCGTGGGTTTGTGTTGACCAATGGATGAGGATGAAATCCCGTGAGCGTGTGCCATCGTCGCAGTGCCGTGGACTTGTAGCTGGGCAAAATCTCACCTCGATGGACTGGGGGCCTCGCCTGCACGTGGTCGACCTTCTGTCATCAACCTGAGAGGGGGGGGCGTCTACGGTGTCAGAGCAGTTGCTGGACTCGGACCAGGAAAGAGAGCCCGGTTTCAACGGCTCCAACATTGCAGGTAAGAAGATTGTCAGACAGTAGCGCTGTATTCTGTTTTCTGAATTCACTGCAGCTGGGTGTGACTGTCTGCTGTGCATGTTTTTTTGCCGTAGTGTACACTGTTTAAACACACACACACACACACACACACACACACACACACACACACACACACAAGTTGGGTTTGCTATTCTGTCTCAGTGTGTGTGTGTGTGTGTGTGAGAGCTATGCAGACATGAGATCATGCCAAACAGTGACTGTGCTTTGCTCAGAGTGGGGAGGTCCACAGACCAGCTCTCTGTGTGTCTGAATGGTAGCTATTCACTTTGCAGAGGAGCAAATGCAGAGGATGATGTCATCTTGGGTCACACTGTTGGTTTTTCCGTGTGCGAGTTAAAGATATCATGGCAGGATGATGATGAAGAAAGAGGAAAAGATTAATGATATCCTTGCAGATACACACTTTTAAAACCAGACGGTGGATGTGGTTGACCATTTCCTGTTTTAATCGGACTTGTGTTTGTGTGTCCAAAAAGAGGAGCTGTCGTGTCCCAGATTTGTTTATTTTCTATTTGTGAGACACGGGCACCACGGTCACTGAAACAACAGTTCTTAGCTAATGAGTTGGAGGAGGAGGAAGTTAGAGTCACACTGGTGGCTTTGATAGAAACCTCACAAACACACCACGCACAGGATGCCGGCCAGCCAGACGCTCCCAAACAGGTGTCTGCAAGCCTCGGCACAAAGAGAAATGATAATCGAGTGTGTGTGTGTGTGTTTGACGTCTAAGAATGAGGGAAAGTGAGAGGAACAGACAATGCGAGTGTGTACGGTGTGTGTGTGTGTGCCTGTGAATGTAGGAATTGTGCCAACATGCCTTTGTGTGAGTGGGTGCCCTCACTGACACTTTGTATATGCTTTTGTTTTGTGAAACGACAGACGAATGACCGAATGCTGCTGCCAGACCATCAGTGTTTTGGTCTGTATGTGGCTCTATAATGGGAGCAGGTGGAGCAGCAGCCCTGTATATAGATGCTTATCACACACTTGTTACTTGTTGGTACCTTCGCTAAACACATTAGATTTTCACTAACCGGAAAAAAACTTGAGCACAGACTTTTTCACATGGAATCTTAGAAGGTAAAATTACCACTCCGGCACGCAATCCTGTCAGTTCCTTCAGTTTGTGCATTAATGTTATTCACCATGAAACCCACGCCTCCTTTCTTCTTGAGTCCTCTATTTGTCAGTATATAGAAAAAAACATTAAAAGACCTTAAAAGCAAAGAGGGCTTTGAGTTACGTACTCTGGATTTGAATAAAGAAAGTGACAGTGGAAAGGTAGACGGAGACAGAGGAAGCATGAGGATGGAGGGAAAAGGACTCGGAGAGGAAGCTCCCAGAATAGCAGCAGCGACCAGTGAGTGTGCTTTTTGTGGAGATTGTCTCTGAATACTTGGAGGGCCTCAGGGGCCCGGACTGACAGAGGAGAAGTCGGAGGAAAGGGAGCCTCTGGGATTCAAAGTGTGTGTGTGTGTGTGTGTGTGTGTGTGTGTGTGTGTGTGTGTGTGTGTGTGTGTGTGTGTGTGTGTGTGTGTGTGTGGGTGTGAGAGAGAGGACAGTGTTATTTTAACCCTGAGCTAACATCCGGCTGTCATATCATACCCCCCCACCCCCCTGCTGACTCCTCAATCAATCTACCTGCAGACCAGTTGTCACACGCCTCACTGTTGCTTTCACTTCTTCTTCAGCCTTCCTCTCCTTTCACCTTCCCTTCTTTTTTTTCCTCCGTTACCCTTTCACTTTTCTTTCTGTGGCTCCGCACAGATACACAGGTATTGCATTACCAGCCCCCCCCCCCCCCCCCCCCCCTGAGGACCGGCGTGCTGTCTGTCACATCCGGGTGTATTGTATGCTCCCCGTGTTGTTAGCGCATCAGATTTCCTGATGAAGTGACCCTGTAATAGATCACCTTGAGGCAATGCAACTCGCAGCCAGAGGCTTCCCAAAGTTTCACTGTGAAGCTTCTACGAGCTTCAGAGCACTGCCCGTTGTGAACGTGGGTTAGTTTTGTTGGCAGACGGTGTCTCGTATTAAAACAAGCCCCAGCTCTACATGGTGGGAGTACAGATACTCTTCTATCATGCTGTAGGTAATTGTATACAATGCTATCAATAAATATCGTGATATAGCAACGTTTCTGCAAACGTTATCCATAAACCCTAAAAAGGTTCATGGATACAATATCTGACATTGTTTAGTTTTTGTTAATCCAATGAATTGAATATCTGTTCATTATATTATTAAACTTTGACTATTAACAAGTTTATATTTTCTCATGGTCTATATCATCATCTCCCAACCCGACACAATTCAAACAAACCGGCACGAATACAGCATTTGGTCCGACTCAAAGACAATGGTTTGCTCATCATCAATGTTCTTAGCATGAACAATCCTCACAAATATAAGAGTAACACCCAGGTTGGAAAATACCAGAAGTATTCTTTAGTGCATGCATAGTTCACCTCATAAATGGTGAGATGCCTATCATAGAAGTTCAGGGTTCACACACAGTTTAACACCATGCAGCACAGTCATAGTGTTGAGGAATGAATCATCATGGAGACAAATCCTTCTCACTGATAGCGCCTGTGTGTCATTGTCATGACGATCCTATTTTCATTCATGTTCTTGTAATAAAGGTTTGCTTCCGTTTGTTGACTAGCTGTATTTTCAATCCTTATCGTTTTAGCCTCTTCACACACACACACACACACACACACACACACACACACACACACACACACACACTCAGGGCCACAGGGTACGGTGTGTATCGTTGTCTCTCTTATCTGTCGTTACTCTGCTCAATCACGCACTCTTTCTGGGTAGAGGGGACCGGAAGAGCAGCTTACATATTACACACACACACACACACACACACACACACACACACACACACACACACACACACCCCTGTACAGACAGTAATGACGCAATGTTGCAGTCTTTCTTGTAGGTCTGTGACAGAGCCCCCCCCCCCCACACACACACACATTTACTGTGCGCCCACATTAAACACAAAGAAGAAAACAAATGAAACTCTTTTTTTCCGTTTGAGGCGGGTGCATTCAAAGTTAAGAAGACATTATTTTGATGAGTTTCTATTGAGTATTATGATAGGACATGTTTTGTAACTAATTGCAATGGAAGATGAATTGCTGAGGCTCTTTAATGTTTGTACCAGTGCCACGTATTCTGGTACGCATGTTCTACTTTTTAAAATGCCATCTGTCGGGCTGTTTCTGAGGCTTTGGTAAGTGTGTGGATATAAATCATTAAGCTGGCATTTCACCTTTTCTCATTGCCAAGCGGAAGGATGAACGGCAGACTTCTGCAGGCTGATATCAGTCCTAGGGAGGGATGTCTGCTTTTTTCTAAAAATAGAAGAGATTACATCCGTGCAGACGGAGAATTATTAACATCTAACCTGGCATCGGTTTGAGAAGCAGTCTGCCCTCTTTACTTACTAACTACTACCACATTTACTTAAATATTCTTAAAATAATGAAAAGCCCCAATATGTTTCCAGTGTGAGTTTAAACACTGGTTATGCCAGTTTTGATTGCATTGAAGCAACAATTCAAATAACTGTGTGGTTTAAAATGTCCCTGTTGCTCCACTGAACACCTTCATTACAGCTGTCCTCAAGCAGCAGTGTAGATCAACGTCAACTCTCAGACTTCTTTATAATTCATTGTTCAGACACATTGTGGACTAGAAACTGTGTAATCGGTCAGAATTTAAATTCATTTTTTCTACCCACACTAGTGTCTTAGTTACATTCGAGAAAAAAAAAATCTGATTTGACTCATTTGACTTACAACTGCCTCATAAACATGAATGACAACTGCTTTTAAAACGTGTTCTTCTCTCTGCCTCAGGCTGCCTCCATGTGGCCAGATGGAGAAATGAGAGTACATCACAAACACCAACATTATTCACACAGCACAGATTGACGACTGTGGCTGTGAACTTTGCTCATTTAGCCAGATGGAATCGCCTTTTCCCTGTTCAGTATGTTACAGGTGGGAAGAGTTTGCACTGTGTCTGACAATATGCTGCGCTCATTAGGACGACACCTCTTTAGACTCAGATTAAATGCAGTTTTAAATTGTGGAGGGTGAATCACATGGTAGTAGGGCTGGACAACATGGTTGAAATTAATAAGTTGTTATTATAAGTATTGTTTGGTCTTAGATTTATATCTTATATATATCTTGGTAAATGTATTCAAAATCTTATATTAGAGTATAAAAGTGATATTTAATGCAATGAAATGCTCTGCTTTAAAAATGACTAAACTTAATTAGTTAGTTCATATTAAATTAGATTACAATCCTGATTGATATTATAATGTAGATCATAGTACACCGTTTATATTGAAGGAATCCTATCTGGGCCTTGATTCCAGGACAGCAGGGTTGGCATGTGAGCTGAGGGTGTGAATGAGTCGGTATGCTCAGTGTCACTTCAATGTCACACACACACACACACACACACACACACGCATGCATGACCAGGCAACCAGATGGCAGTGAAGCCCAGAGAGCTTTAGCTTCTGATGATTTGCATACCTCATCACCTGTGACCTTGGCACCAACGCACTGACAGATTATGTGAGACAGTGGGACCCTCGTCCCGGCCTCCCGTCCCCCTAATCCTGTCCTCTGCTTCCCTGTATGGCCCGGTGTTGCCCCCCGCAGGCTTTAGATCACCCTATTAAATCCCACCTGTTTAGCCTGGAGGGACGGGGGGGGGGGGAGCAAATACCCCACACACACACACACACACACACACACACACTCGCGTGCCCCTTGGACACTTCCTAGAAAGACGGCATGAGAGCTGAGGATTATATAGCGTGGAGGTCTATCTATCTCTCACTATCTGTCACGTTCACACAAAGACACGCATGCATTCTCACCTTCATCCCTCTCACACACACCTCTGTCCACAGTGGATTTGCTCCGCGTTCCTGTCCGCCTCTGATTCAGCCGAAGTGGAAATCTTTCTGGGAAAGGGGTGATGAGAGAGGCTTTGTTGAGGATAATAACTCTCCTGACAACAACTCGGGATGAAACCCTGTGTGTTCTACAGTGGATGGAAGTAATTATGGCGTTTGACTTTTTGACTCTGTGCCCACTCATGATTGGTCCCAACTGAACCTGCTGTGCTGGGGACGAGCCATCTTTCAACCTCATTGGGTTTACAGTTTTGGACTTACTGCTTTGAAGCTGTACATGGTCTTGATAAAAAGCTGACGATACAAATTCAGAATTTATGACTCCACATAAAGTCGGACAATTTGTCTTTCTGCTCATCCTCTTCCCAACGCAGTCACAGTCAATTACACTTCATCACAATTAAATGAATACATGCATGGATAAAACATGTATGTATTGTTATCTTTTCTTGTGAATGGATAACATGAAGTAGCCTGGAATAAGAAAAGATGATTTGTCCAATGTAGCATCCCAATTGTATAAATAATTGTCAAACATTTTTTTGAACTGATTACATTTGTAAGTATTTTTCAAGAAGAACATTGTTCCTAACTCCTCCACTGCGAGGATGCTTCTCTCTGTTATATAACGAGTTGAATTAAACATTATTAGGTTTTGAGCTGTTGGTCCAGTGTAATTTGAAGATGTCATCTTGGATTCTGGGAAGTCTTGATGGGAATCTTGTGATAATTTACGACTAGATTAATTGAAAAAATGGAAACACTAACTGACAAATTATTGACAGTGAAATCAGCGATGGCTATCGATGATCAGGTTGATTTTTCTTTTTTTTCTTTGTTTTTGTTTGGATTAATCGATGAAATATTTGTAGTTTAAAATATCGGAATTCATGAAAAACGTGTCACAATTTTCCAGAGCCCAACATGACGTCTTTGACACAGTATCTTTTGTCCAACCAATCAAAAATATACAATTTACGTTGATATAAACCAAGGAAAGCTGCAAATCCTCACATTTGAGAAGCTGAGATGTTTGGCATTTGAGCTTGATAAATTACTTAAAAGATCAGTTACACATCAACATTTTCTGTCTGTTGACCAATCGACCAAATGTTTCAACACAATAAGTAATCTTGATGGTTGCAGCCATCATGTATATACTCAGGACAATGAAAATGTTCTGATTTACAGTATTCAGCCACATCACATTTGTATATGAAGGTCTTATTAAAGTTTTTCAGCACATGGTGGTGATTTAGGGAAAGAAAAGACATTTAGTTTTGCACGTGGATCAACAGTTAGGATTCAGTCCTCTGGTGTTGTTTTGGAGATGTAGTTGACAATAAGCGGAACAAAAACACTGACGCAAACTACCTCACCATTTCTTCACAGTCCACACCCTGACCACAGCTTCATTAGCTTCCTCTCTGGCCGATGACGTTTTTTTACTGTGTCAACACTTTCCCAGGAGCGCCGACCTCAGCACAGTAGCGGAGTCATCGGTCAATCGTAGCGTTTCTTTTCATATCGTAGAGTAGTGAATCATCTGGTAGCATGTGTGGCCCTGACTGAGGTGAAGTCATCTCCTAAGTCAATAAGAGATCAGACGTTGTGGGTGGGTGTTGCTACCATGACCTATAAGAAGAAACATTTCATGTACACAAGTGGTTATAGGTGCCGGGGGCTGAAATTTGTCAAAAGGATTCATCCGAAATCCCACCAGAAACAGGTCTGTTACCCATTTTAAGTTTAGCTTGCTCAGGAAACAAAGAGACTTTTAATGAATTTGACCGCCGAATGTCTCTTTGTGATTCTTTGTTCAGGATAGTTTGATTTGATGTGTTATGAATCAACTTGAAGGGCAACTCCACTGATTTAACGCTTAGATGTCTGTGTACTGAAAGTGGGAGTACTGGAAGCTTGCGAAAACGTTAAAGGTTCATGTCTTCTGTGGCTCAAAAGCACCTCTGTCAAATATGGTGAAAATAACCCTGATGATGTCATCAGCATTATGCATCACAGGAAGTGAAGGGTTCAGTGTTTCTTGAGTAATTTTCTGTGATCGGCTAATTGAATAATCGGACTAATTGTCGCAGCTCTTCCATTTTTCTTTTCATCTGTCTTTTGTGAGTTCCCCAACTTTATGGAAGTGCAATTCTAAACAGTTGGCGCTATACATAACCTATATCTAATACAGAGTATGTAATAAACGGATTTAACTGCAATCTGGGCCCTAAATGACATCAAACTTTTTCGAACATTCGGTATGTTTTGTGTGATTATATATATATATATGTTTTAATATAATCAAATCTTTAGTTACTTTGATTTTCTCCTTTTAAAAACAGTACATATCATAAATCTTTCTTTCACATCATTTATTACTGTTTTCTTTTGGAAAACACAGCTAATGATGTCAATTAATTCACAATTAATGCGTTGATTGTTTTGTCAAATATTCAATCATTTACTCTACAAAATATAAAAAGAAGATAAATCCATCTTAATAAATCATTGTGATATCTTTAGTATAAAATCATTTTTTTAGATATTAGATTAATTAGTTAATTGAAGAAAATCTTCAATAGATTGAATGAGTCCTAGAACCGTCTAATCATATATCATATAGTGATATGGTAACATTGTCTGAGGTTCCAAAGTATATGCTCTACTTTCCAAGGTATGACCCTCACGTGTGACACACACACACACACACACACACACACACACACACACACACACACACACACACACACACACACACACACAGACACACTACTCCATAACCTCTCAGGCTGTACTGTCCGGTTCCTACCCTGATTATATTTCCACCCTGTGAGCCCCACATCAGCAGTAGACATCAGGGATTTCATGCAGCTCCTGTTCAAAAGCTTAGTGCTGCCCCCAGAGCCTGCAGTCTACCCACCAACAGTCGTAAAGGAGCAGGAGGGACCCAGGAGTCGCAGTTTAAGACTCTAAACGGTCACATAAAGCGAGGGTTGAAACAGCCTGCGGTGATTGGACTGGGAACATCGTCCCGTTACACCCACAGCATGTCTGCTCTGCTTCTCCTTGCTCTCCATCACGGGGACAGAGAAGGCGTTCACATGTTTTAACAGGCTCCGCTTTACCTTCCCCCCGGACACAAGATGGCTGACTGATGAAGCCGCTGGGGTCGAGGTTGAAGCCCCGGCGTTTGGTCATTGAAGGGGTTTTCCAGAATACTGGTGGAGAGTTTGTGAAATGTGGCGTTTAGTGGAAGCAGAGAGGCCATAAAGGTCTATAAAGAATAGATAAAAAAATAAGCAATAAGAAAATAGATTAAAAAGAATAATTGCACATTTATGTTGCTACTCAACATGTCTGTAATTTGCTCACTAATGAAAAAAAAAAAACTTTTAAAGATCAAGGTAATGACATACAAATACACATTTTATGTCAGGACCATGTTGACATACTTATTGTCTTCCAGGTCTTATTGTCTTTACATACTTTTAAAAAATAATTTTGCAATGGAAAATTGTAAGAAAACAAAAGATTGTACGTCACTGTACGTGATTATTTTTATACTACTCAGCCTTGCCCTCTAGTTGTACCAAACCACCATCCAGTCTGTAATGGAGCGTGTTAAAGTAACCCCACATGACTCCACAGCTCAGCCCTGCTCCATTTGTCATGGCCTCAATTGGCCAGGATGTCCCCGCTCTGTCTCTCCCCTACTGCTCGACTTGTCTGTCTCTGGGTAACTTTGCTCCTCTGACTTCTGCATTTCATATTTAATACTGTAGTGTTGGATTGTTTTTGTGTAACTATGTTCAGTATTGAGGTTAGGTATTGTTTCTGGATGTGTATCAAACAAATGAACTGGTAGTAGAACTGCACAATTATGGACACAATTATGTTCACGACTATTTTGCTCAATATTGAGATCATGATTATTTATCATTTATCAGGATTATTCATTGATTTTTTTATGATTTTTATTGCACTTTCATATTTCAGTACAGAGTAATGCTTACCCTTCCATGTTGTACTATATTCTTGCTAATATATTCTTGCTCACAGGCTGCTACTGCAGGGTGCACGCGCAGCGGCTCCTCAAAAGTGAAGCCAAAATAATTGCCGGCTGGTGGCTGCCTGTCAGTTTAGGCAGCACTTAATTTGATATGCGGCAGAGTTTTCTATGAGCGAAGCACACATTCTAAATGCCAATATCACAGCCAATCATGTTCATTTAATTGTGCAAATGCAACAACGCTATTGTGATTAATTTTCTATTAATTGTTCGGCCCTACTTGATCCTGTGTGGGATGCCAGCTCTCATTGGCAGTTAGACTGTCTGTTAACCTGCTGGACTTAGACATGCAAGTGTGATGAGTGTGTTGTGACTGAATGGGAGTGTAAGACAGGTTGGTTGCAATTGCTGGCAGTGTCCTCAATGTATTGATAAAATCAGCATTATGTCCAGTGGTAAATACAGAAATACAGGCCTCTGTGTTGCTGTGTATTGTGTCTGCATGCACGGAGTGTTTCTGAGTTTAAATATTTGTTCAGTGAGGTGTACGTGCCTTTTGATGGAGGTGCGTGTTTGTGTATTTACTGTGCGATATCGCGTGACAGCCGGCCTCCAGAGGAGCAGAGTCATGACGGAGGAGTGAGAGCGAATGTAGCTGAGTGGGCTGCGAATAAGCGGCCTGAGGACATCAACAGGGCTGGAATGAAGTCAGAGGGGGGAGAGAGAGAGAGGGGAGCGTGAGAGGGGAGCGTGAGAGGGGGAGAATGAAAGGATGGTGGAGAATGAGTGGACAGGCACAAATGAGATGAGAGGACGTAACGGGAAACAGAAAGTGTTTAAGAGGGAAGGATAAAGAGTGACATGGACGAACGGGTGGAAGTCATTGAGATGTGTTACAGATTTGCTCAATGGCATCAGTGCTTGGACTGCAATGTTACTAGTCACACTACTCCCTGGGAAAGACCAGGAGGCGTACGTACACACACACACACACACACACACACACACACACACACACACACACGCACACACACATTGTTCTTTTATTCTATTTTACCCTGCATCCAGATGTCCACTCAGCAAGGATCCAGATGGCCTGGATACCCTGTCTATACTGGAGAGGTGCTTTTAATACACACACGTACACACGTACACACACTCGCACAAAGCAGCATGGCCGTGTTTTTCTCCCTCTCAGAGGGAGGATTAACTCTCCTCATTAGGGCTCCCCCGCCTCTCTCCATCATCTCTGCTCCCCCTCCCTCCCCAGTCAGCCTGCCTCGCCGTCATTGGCTGCTTCTATCGGGACCACTGCTCACCGGATCGCCGTGACTACAGGACACAGGAGAGCAGGGAGGAGGTGTGATTGGTTGATGTTGCCACTCACCAAATCATTCAGCTGGGGCTGATATGGGAAAAAAATAAAAAATCAAGTGGAGGGGTGTGGAAAGCGCTTTAGAGGGTGAGGGACTGAAATGAAGAGAGGAGGTGAAAACCAATAACAACAACAGCGAGGGATTAGGCATCGACCGAGCAATCAGGAAGTCCATTTAGGACAAAGCGGCATCAAAAAAATCCTCCCAGACTTTAACCGTGATCGTCAGAGCTGAGCTGCCAGTTCGATTGGACAGCTGCTCAAGATCTCTGTCTGTGTGTGTGTGTGTGTGTGTGTGTGTGTGTGTGTGTGTAGGGGGGGGAAGCGGCACACAAAGGAAGGATGAACAGGTGAACAATGGTAAACCGCTTCTGTACGATCTCTCCCCTTCACTGCTGGGGATGAATGAGAGGAGGTAAGCTGGCCGGTGTGATGCCTGGGGCACAGACATAGAGACCGAGAGGGACATAGCTGGATATGAAGAGCATGTGTCAGCACTAAAGCAGGGCGAGAGAGAGAGAGAGAGAGAGAGAGACAGCAGAGATGATCAAGGTGGAGAGCAAAGTAGACAGAGGTTGTTACTGTGGCGTGAGATGGGAATACAGAAATAGAACCCGCTGGATTTGTCACCTCCAGTGCCACACCTCGGCTGCATCGTCCCAGTGCTCCATTCTGACTGCAGCAGCATCCACACGTGGGATTTCCTTCTCCAGGAGGACAACAGAGACCAGTAAATTAATTTGGAGCAATCAGTGAAACACCTCGGATGCTCTCTTGAAGATTTCAGCCACTGGCTGCGGAAGAGGACTAACTGTGCTGTTTTTTTAAGGAAGCGGATTGTCTTCTGTTTTTCTTCAGAAGAGGAAGAACCGCTGCCTGCCCACAACAACCAGAAAACAGAGACTACGTTCATTATTGTCTGCAGCTTGCCAGAGGAATGCGCTCCTAAAAGTTATTCCCATGAAGATAAACACCTGTGTTTTTAACAGGTCGGTCAGTCGGTGAACACGGCCGTGTCGTCACTGTGTGGACATGGGGAAGTCATTGTCCGGACATTTTTTTAAGGAAAGCTGACTCAACCTAAATGAGGAAGAGTATTGGAGGTATACAGCGGCAGCACTTTTGGTCAAATATTGTGCTCGGTTGTCTGGACTAATGCAGTGGTGTACTGTGATTGACATGCAGATTACTGTACTTGTGTTCCTAATGACAGCGAAGAAGACCTCAAAGCGGGCTGACTGACTAAGTGCGTGGGTTTGCTCACTGACTGGACCGGTGGCTCTCTGAGGATTTTGAGGACACGTAGCCCGGGGGGAGGGGGGGCAGGTAGCGGACGGGTCGTGGGAGCCCCACCATGGGGGACACGGCAGACTACCAGAGACTGCAGGACACGTCGGAGTCTGACTACCAACGCCTGCCCAGCGATGACGAAGAGGTAGACCTCTACAGTTTCCTTCATTGTGGTAGTGATCCTGCCACATAGCTTTAGACAAAACATGGAGGTGAACGAGCAATTTCAGCAGGTATTATGGATCCTTTTGAGGGCAAGAGTGAAAGTGCGTGAGAGGTGAGGCTCTGTTGAGGTGTTTTCCGAGGGAGGCGTATTTCTCACTGAGCAGAATATTTAAATAAACGCAATCGGCTGATCAGTAGATGGTTCTCAGCGCATGAATATGTGTCTTTTGTTCTAGAAAATGTGCACATATGTTTGTTTTTGTGGCGTAAACTTCTGCAACAGTGTTGCACATTTTATACTGTGTGCATGTACTGTGTTTTATAATTAGTGTGTAGAACCAGCTCGTTAACACCCGTATGGTCCAGTCGCTCTCCTCCACCACCACCACATACTCACACTCACTACACACAGCACTTCTCACCATCACTCAAGGCCGAACCCTGTGTTCATACCACAGCATATATCTCAGTACATTTAAAGAAAGTAATGTGTTTATTGGCTCCAAATGAGAAAATAGAGGCTGTCTCCATGAGGTATAGACCTCCATGTGTTGGGAGGAGTAGCCTGCCCCATAATGTGATTCATTCAGAGATAGTAGCCTAACAGCCATGCTGTTGTTTTGAGTTGTGAGTGAACTGTATATGTGAGCAACCTGGATCTCAGCAAACAGGGTTTTTTTTTCACCGCAGACAAAGTGGGAATAAATTAGACTTTACATCTTGGAAGAAACCAAAAGCTGACATAACCTTTTAGATCTTTACCCACACGAAGAAAGAGTTGGAAAACGCTGTACAAAAGACAGATGGACTGTGGGCAGCGTGGCTCGGCCACGGTTGGCTCTTCTAGAGATTTGTTTCTGCCAAAGAGATGTGTTGTTTCAACCAAAATATGCTAGCAGTAACAACGCCGGCTGCAGTGGCAATGCACTCTCTCTTTGAACAACCACATGCATACGAGCCGCAGAGAAAGAGAAGAAATGGAGAGAATGGAGAGAGCTTAGAGTCTGTTGACTTGCTCCTAATACATATACACATTGTTTTACCTTTTTATGTTTAATACAAAGCTAGTTCTCATATGCTTTGGAGCATTAAGGGGATTAGTGAGCTTCAACCAGAACTACGTTGTTGAGCATCGACTGTATTTTTGTAGATGGGAATGATAAATATTCCCCATTGTAGCACATACTGTGCTTAACTGTGTCTGTTTGAGGTCAACCATCTTTGACCAACATGTCTCTCCTTTCCCCTCTTAACCAGCTTTAGGGGATCAAAGCAGAGATTGCTTAGGGTGGGTTTGTTGTGAGGGTGGAGGCGACGTTAGGAAGTATTAGTGGGGGGTTGTTGTGGTCGTCTGGCATTATGCAAATCAGGCCAAGCTACATATGTTCGGTGTTCGCCTGGAAGGCAAGTCCGTTTGTATCCAAAACCTTTTTCATTCCCACAGTTGAGTTCTTCTCAACATTGACACCCATCACCACATGACGCCTCTCCTCTCCTGACTGTGGACGATGAAGGGATTAAAGGAGAACGTAAAAAAGGGTTACTATCTGTGAGATCAGGAATGACGTATCTCTGTCTGTCTGTGCATGCAGACCTCCGTCACAGTCATCGCCTGTGTGTGTGTGTGTGTGTGTGTGTGTGTGTTTATTTTGCTTGCTCAGTTGTAAGAGGGATTACTGTTGTTTGTTCTACTACTTCTTCCCTCTGCTCCGCCGGTTTTTTGGCACCCGACCACCAAAACGGCAGATTGATGTTTTGCCACCAAAAGGTTGCGACTTATTTGAGAAATGCACTGACAGCGTGTCCACCCGTATCCACTAAAGCTGTCTTAATTCCCAACACTGTACGTCAGTGTGAATCCAGCCGATGTGAGTGCATGCCTCTGCATGCCTGTGTCCGTGTACAGTGAGCATCATATTACAGAATCAAGCTTAATGTGTGTGTGTGTGCGTGTGTGTGTTGTAGTACTCGGACATAATGCAGACCTCACACAGCGCTTTGTTCTTCATAATCTTATTAGCCAGCAAGCCTCTAATTTGATATTACAGTCACGGTCAGACGTTTAACTTGGCCTTTTCATCATTTCATATTCCAGTTGAACAGCCTTTGAGTCATACTACTGTGTGTGTGTGTGTGTGTTTGTGTACACGCATGAACAAAATAAAGAAAGAGAGCGAGGGAGAGATAGTAGCAGCTGGAGAGGCTGCTGTAGCTGCTTCATTGTTAGTGTGAGGGACCGAACAAGTCAGCCACAACTGAAGAGTGTTAGTTACCCAACTTTCAGTGTCCATGTGAAACAAACCACTTATTTAACATATTTAACAATTAAGAGGGCAAAATAATTAAATTTGTTTTTTATAGCACAAATCACAAATTTGCCTCAGAGGGCTTTACAATCTGTACAGATATGACGTCCTCTGTCCCAGAGATGCACATTAGTATACCGGGTTTGAGTCTCATCCTGGTTTTGATCATTTCTGGGATATGGCGTTGACATGGAGACTGAGCTATCGGTTTTTTATCATGTCTCTGTTAACATCATTAACAGCATCAGGTTTCTGGTGGTTTCATTTTCATCATTGCTCTTTATTTATGTGCATTATTGGTCGTCATTAAATAATATACCATCATGTTTTTGCGTTAATGATTAACTACTACATAACTGGAGTTGATGACTCAGAGAAAAATTAGAAACCTGGATAAGGTGTTTACATGTCACAGTTTCCTGGTTTCTACTCAGTACTCCAGCTAACATATCCAGATGTCTCAAAACGGACATAAACCAGGATTTTGTGTTTATTGTGCAAAACAATAACTGAGATACTGCATTAACCTCATAAGAGTGTAACATGGCTTTGTAAAGTGCAGTAGAGGCTTGATATGTGACTTATTGTATTATTGATATGCCACTTCCTTTTACTTCTATTTTTTAAATCGTTCTCTTTATTACTGTACTCGCCTGTATGGCAGGTGCGCTTATTGTTATGTACAGTATATGTATCAGTTCCCCAAGTCTGTCTTATCTAAAAACAGAGTTCTTGTTGAACAACACCTATTAAGTTCTGACTTAAGTGTTGAACACACTGGACAGAAACTAAGGCGGTCAGGAAGATCTCGTAACTAATGCTAAATATATTCAGTATGATATATGATACGATCTGCACAACTGTGTGACTGGGCCGTCACAGTGAGTGAGTTTCACTGCAGACTAAAGTGACCCAAGATCACCTATCCACCCAACTGAATACTACTCCATCACAAGATCGGTGCCACCTAGTGGAGTCAAAGTGGAGCTGCAGGTCAGACTGACCGACCATTAATCGTACTGGTCTAATCTCCTTAATGAGGAGGCAGCTGACGGCGGCGTGGCACATTCCTTCCACTGATTGAAATCTGCTCAACATTCACAACATAGTCACACATTCACTCATTAACACACACACACACACACACACACACACACACACACACACACACACACACACACACACACACACACACACACACACACTTGCATAACTGAGAATCTGTTCTTTTCTCTATTAGATGTTCTTTCCAGAAAAGGTTTATTTCCACTTGTGTTCATTTTTTTTAAAGTGCTGTAGTTCAAGAGTCAGTTACAGGCGTTTTTGTCCAGCTGCTGATTTAAGGAATGTGGGCTATTTCATGTCATCTGTTTCATAGTCATGTGTAGTCATTGTGACTACAGTAGTCAGTTGACTTTACTGTGACATCACCGCTGCGTCTGAGTGACTGTGAGAATGAGACAACTGATGGCTGAACGAGTCCACGAGGCATCCACACCTAAACTCTTAAAATATTGGACTTTTGAGCCAACTAGCTCCCTCAGCTATTACTCATTTCTACATGTCTGAAAGCACATGGAAAAATAAAAGGCACTCAAAGGGCTGTGGACATTTAGGAGTCCTGTATGTGAGGGAGTGTTGGAGCTCTGTAGCAGTATGTGTGATGAGGGTGTTTGTGGTCTAACCGCACCACCCTTTCTTTGGGCACGGAGAACTTGCCGGTTTGATTTAGAAGCTTGATTTTGATTGTTAAATACAATCCAGTGAAAGCACCAACAATGATCTGACACGTCTTCACATAATGGAGTGTTACACATGGTGCACAGGACTTTAAGCTCTTTTCTGAATGGCCTTCCCTCAGCTTGTTTCACAGTGAATCAGATAACAAACACAACACTGCTGTTCTTCTTGTGAATGGAGACACAACCCAACACAGTATATTCATAAGCAAAACAGTACACAATACCACATCCTCTTCAGATACGTCTGCTGTCCTGTCTTCAATTAAAGCCAGACGTTTAATGATAATATCACCACATTGTTGTTGTTTTCTCTTTCCTTTGCCTTTCATTACTCTACCGTCTGCTCAGCTCCCTTCCTTCCTCTAGTAAATACAAAACTTCCTAATTAAAAGCAGAGGAGAATGGCGGCAGAGAAGTATCCAAAGCCAAAAGCAAGAGGCCCACTCAAATGCTGAAAAGGTTGATTAACTAGCAAAGGACAAAGACAAACAATGAGCAGAGAGAACAAAACAAATGTTAGAAAAGCAAACGCTAAACAGTGTCTGACAAGAGACGGAATGAGAGGGGGCTTGCTGCTACTGAGGGTATGAAAAGCAGCTGGTAAGGGTTTGTTTATAGTCAGCAGAGGGGGGGGGGGGGGGAGAGATAACATTTTTGAAGGATTAGAGTCGGGGAAATAAAAGGCAGCACCAAATAAAGAAGAAAATGCAACGGGTTGGCCCGACCCAGGGGAGGGAGGGAGGGAGGGAGGGGAGCAGAGTGAAGGAGAGGGGATTAATGAAGGAGTGAAGGAGAAGAAGGGTGAGGTTAGGACTTCTATGCCTCAGTGGTAAAAGAGAGAATAGACGCCACACTTAGACGACAGAGGGGGAGCTGACTGACGTTAGGTGTCCTGGGCAGGTCTTGTTAAGATAATCTGTATTTATTTTGTTCTGTAAGTTGAAGTATTAGTCACCCCCTCTGACAGACATCTGCTGCCTCTGTGACTTCACCAGTCAAGCAATAGGCTCCTCTGTTTTATACTATTGCAGAATGATTTAGAGTTGTAGATGTGTGGTTGTTTATGCAGCAGATAAGTGGTTTCAGTCTGCTGCTCCTGCGCCGTAATGGTTTGCAAAGCAAACATGCTTTTTAGGGTTAAAATGACACATACGTACTTTAAAGTTTACAGTTGTGAACAGGCAGTCAGGAAGATCCAGTAACTAATGCTAAATCAATTCAGTATGTGATACAATCTGCACAAATCCACCTGTGTGACTGCAGACTATCAGCATAAAGTGACCCAAGATCACCTTGGGTCACTATAGGACATGGTTGTGTGTAGGAATGCAACTAATGACTATTATTATTATTATTGGTTAATCTACTGATTATCTTGTCCATTAGCTGATTAATCATTTAGTCAGGAATTAGTAAAAAACCTTGTTTTGTCAGTTCAAATCCCCCAAAGTTGTATTATATTAGCTGTAGTTAGCCCCAGAGTGTAAACCACAAGAGTATCACAAGTCTACTCAAAACTATGATTTCAGTGACAATTCATCTGAGAACTCCAACAGTCAAACTTCTCCACTGCGGTGAATTTTAAGATTAACAGGCAGCGATATGAGAAGTGATCGAGCAGTGGAGAAGGGGAAGAAGTGGTTGGTCGTGTGTGTGTGTGTGTGTGTGTGTGTGTGTGTGTGTGTTTGGGGAGGTTGCATCACAGGAAACACGCTGTCCATTCCGCAGTTGAATGTGACCCTTTGGCCCTGGATCAAATGCTCCTCCGGGCTGAATACCATGAAGCCTCTGTCCTCTGCACCACGCACTGCTCTGCGCTGCACGGACCGTCTGACTGACTGCAGGAGGGAAGGGGGGGGGGGGGGGGGGGGCAGAAAGATAGGATGAGAGCAGGGAGACGTATTGCAGGAAGAGGTAGGAAAATGGGTACTTGGGGGGGGAAGAAGGGAAGAGACGACAACAGAGTGAAGATCAAATCAGAGGAATAAGATGATGTAAAGATACAGCACAAGCACACGGGACTGTTCTCTGACACCAACCAGACACGCATCTGGTTTCACCTTAAAATCGGAAACCGGAGACAGTCGCTCGCTGTGGCTCTCACGTCCATGTTGCCTGCCCGACTGACGAGCAATTGAATCGGGAAAAAGTCGCTCCTATTTTTAGCCCCACGCTCGATAGAGGGATGGAAAAGCAAACAGAGAGCGAGAGGGAGAGAGAGAGAGAGTGTGTGTGTGTGTGTGTGAGAGAGAGAGGGAGTAAAAGGAAGGGAGGAAGGAGGAGTGACTTATTTGTGAAGTTCTGCAAGTTTGGATCAGTGGCCCACTGCTGTCTGAGGAGGACACATGGCTGGAGTGGGCACAGGGCAAAGCTGAGAGCCGAGCTACAAACAGCAGCTCTTAATCGCTCTACAGCCTTTTTAGCGGGTGTTCTTTGCACACTGAAGTGCTACATGGATGCCTCTTTGCCTTGTTGTGGGAGCTGAAGCCAAAGAAGGGGCTTACTGGACGATTGCCCCCGCCATGGAATGTGGCAGATTTGCGTACAGGATCTTAGGAAGTCTTTCTCCCCCCTCTCATGTTTGGAGCTGCGGGTCCGGATCTGAGGAGCGCGTGCGCTACTTAGAATTCCCACAGAGACTGGGGCCGTCACACCGGGAGGACGGTTGGGTCTGGTAGTGGTTCAAGAGACGAGCAGCCACCTCCGGCCATTTACACGCACACACACACACACTTTTGTTTTACACCTGCACTCATCCAGACGAAGGAATTCAGGATGCGACGCTTTGACAAGCTGAAAAAGTCGTTCCCCTTCCTGGCACACTTTCACGTATATCGAGTAAGTCTGGTGTCTGTCTGATGTCTGGCTCTCCCTGGTCCACTCAGGGATTTTATTATTTGGAAAGATGATGTGGATATTGGTAACTATAGTCAGGATCATGTGGTCTACCCAGATGTTTGAATATAGCGTTTGTATCATAAATATGGTGGGGGTCAGTGGTGTGTGTGTGTGTGTGTGTGTGTGTGTGTGTGTGTGTGTGTGTGTGTGTGTGTGTGTGTGTGTGTGTGTGTGTGTGTGTGTGTGTGTGTGTGTGTGTGTGTGTGTGTGTGTGTGTGTGTGTGTGTGTGTGTGTGTGTGTGTGTGTGTGTGTGTGTGGACTCTCCAGCTGGACTGAGGCCGTCCTCTGAGAGGGTTGTTGTTATTGCAGCAGGATGTTAGAGCAGAGCAGATTTGATACAGGACATGGCTTTGGCCAGGAGATGTGTGTGTGTGTGTGTGTGTGTGTGTGTGTGTGTGTGTGTGTGTGTGTGTGTGAGAGCATTTCTCCACTACCATGGGGAATGAGTTCAGGCCAGAGGCATTTCTCAGCAGGGACATCATGTTGTTTCTCAGCATCTGCATTCCTACATCCCTCTCTCCCCTCTCTGTTCCATACTTGTTGTTTCTGTCTCTTACCTTTTTACTTTTCATTTGAAACTGGAAACCAAATGGTTTCTTTATTTTGTCATGTTCCTTTAAAACAAAAAAAGGAAAAGGTGGGCAAAGTGGAGAAATGCTTTTTAGAGCCCTAATACTGGACTTCTGGCTCTGGTTGTAATTAACAAAACGTGGCATTCCTCCTGCTAACCTCACATCTCCTCGATGTGCATCTTCCTCTTCATCCCATTAAAGGAGAAGTCAAGATATAAGCCCGTCACAATGTTTTACATATGACAACATAATAAAGGAAGGAAGACCAGTCCAGCTCACCTTTTTCTTCTTCCCAAAATGTTAGCGGATCGTGTGAGTTAGTGACGATTAGACACAACCCATTTTACCACCTCTATAAGTGAAAGTGATTTCTGTGCTGCACCTGTTTTTGAAAGTGTAAAACGTAGTATCCTGTTTAATGTGTTTTGTAAATTGGTTAGCAAGTTAACAGAGAAATATGATATGAGGGCTTAAGCACCTTGATTTTGACCCCTCGTGCCTCAGATATGACACTGTCATGGAAAGAGGCCCAAGAGGAAGCTTGGGCCTGGAAGACTGCGTCTTTGGCACCGTCCGGTGAAATAACACTTCCACGTTGACTGCCGGGGTCGATAAAGGATAAAGCGGGGTAATAGTCATGGTATATGCCCCATAAATGAATATTTTGTGCTTTTATATCAAACATGTTTCTTCTGTGGATACAAACAAAAGAAGTTGTTTAAAAAAAAAAATGTTGTCGGGGAAAGCTTTTTGCTTTAAACTCTTAACAGCGTGATCAGTGGATCAAATAAACATGCTACATGGTGGAAGAGCATTTGGCAAAGCTTAGCGCCGTAGTGGAGCAGCCAAACAGACCGCTGTATCGGCTTTCTCGGGGTGGGGGTCAGGCGCGATGCGAGAGAGACCGATTCAAATGACTGCAGCTGCAGTTAATCCCAAAGCCACAGGCACTGCAGGCATTCAGCGTAGCCTGCATCTCTATGAGGTGGACCTGGCAGGTTATAATATTGTATTGGGTTATAAGTTAATAACAGACTTGTTGTACCTGCTTCACATAAATCAGGAGGATTTCTCACAGACTGGTTTGTTAAAGTGGACAGAGCCTCCCGCTGACCCGAGAGAGCCGAAGCCGCATGTTTGGACATTGCTGAAGAGATATCAGCTGACCCACTTTTAATGCGCATTGCAATGAATTTGTATCAGGACACAGACATCTGGCGTAACCATTGGGGATTGAGCCCTCCCAGCAGATCGGTCTCAGTCAGACCTCGCATCAAAAATGCATGAAAAATACAGGACCACTCACTTTCCATTTAAAAAAAAAATGAAGGCACAGTATATAGATATTTTCAGTGTTTTGGGGGATGGTCACATCATGCCAACTTTTATGGCCCAACATTAGGTATGTACATACTTTAACGCCTCAGGTCACATTCATTAAGCACTAGGAAGTGACCGCTAACCCAGCCCATTATGAAGTTTAGATGACAGTAGGGGAGCTGGGACCTCTGACACGTCCCTCTAGACCTTGTAACCTTGGCTCAGCGAGCACAGGAAGTCCCTCATTCACAGAGTCCAATTACTACTCAGTGGAGTTGCCCCTACGACCCAGCGCATCCCACCAGAAAGGTTCCCCTGTCAATCTCTGCAGATTAGGTCGGTTCCACCTCCCCATTGAGACTTGGGAATAATACTGCTGACCAGTGTGAGCAAGTGTAACGCAGGAGTAGATGAGCTTTTTGTAGGGGTTCATCGTCAAAGTTCGTCACACCTTTACTCTCTATTTAATTCCATCATCTTGATTTATAGTCCTATGAAGAAGCACAACGGGATTTCAGATGAATTTCATCTTTGCGTTGTGCTGGTTTCAGTTTGTCACTTTAAGTAGACGGTGATTGATGATGTGGTGTTGTGTTTTGGCATTGAAGAGTGATGTCTCACTCAGTGTGTTATAGAGGGGCACAGTATATATATATTGTGGTCAGATTGTTTAGGAGCCTCCCATTTCTCTTCACTGACACTTATGGACGCCAGATGTGTAACATCCATCTCGTGTATCTCTGTCTGTCGTATGAATGTGATGTTTACACAGCCTCTAGAGCCGAGCTGCCTTAAACTGCTACCTTCTGTTTCCAGAGTAGTTATTCATCTATTTTGATGCTGAAAAGAAATTGCTGACAGTGTGGTATATTAACACTACAATGACACAGGATCTGTAATCAATGTCTATTTGATACTGTCGAAGTAAAATTAGTCCGTCTTTGGTCCACAGACAAGCAGCTAATGCTATATCCATGTCCTTGTTCATGGAATGTAAATTTGGGCAACCCAATCTGCAGTGCTTAAGTGTGTGTGCCCGAATGTGTGTATATGTGTGTGTGTGTGTGTGTGTGTATTTTGAGTCTAAGCGTCTAAGCAAGCATTTCAGTGTGTTGTAAACAATTACTGGGGATCACACAATAGATCTGAGCTCAGTTCCTCTCCTTTTATTCCCACAAAAGAATGGTTTGATTGTTGCTCAGTGACTTTCTATCCTGCTGTGTTTTGTAGCTTTGAGACCAAAGCATTGAGAAAACTGTTGACTGAATATTGAACTCGGTTCCCTGTATTCTTTGTGTGTGTGTTTTTGCAGAAACTGGGCAGTGGCATGCAGTGTGAGGAAGGCACAGAATGGCTGCTGGAGCTGCTGATGGAGGTGCAGTTGCAGCAGTACTTACTGCGGATCCGAGACGACCTTAACGTCACGCGGCTGTCGCACTTTGACTACGTCAAGAACGAAGACCTGGAGAAGATCGGCATGGGTCGACCCGGTGAGAAACTGTGTGTTTGTAATGTGAGCAGTGGGAGCTGTTTGGTCCGGGTCCTGATCCGGCTGGAAAACTCCCTGGTAGACTTAAAATATCGGTCCACGGTTCAAGGCCTTATTAGACCATCACCTTTTTCTTTTTATTTCTAAACATAGCTTCCTAAATGATTACTACTATTATCCTACAATATTACTTTTGTCTGCAGTAATGGCAATGTGTCATTTGGCTCACCCTCCGCATAGCTGGAGCAAATCCTCCATTACTAACTACCCCGATATCAACTGCTTATTAGGCACAATAGGAAGGGACGCTTAAGTGCCTATTCTTTTGTGTGCGTTGTGTGTGTGTGTGAAGAGGATGGCAGCAGTAATGTTCTAAATCCAGTTACTGATGCCCTCAGGGTGCTCGGGTATCAAGTCGCTTAAGACTAATTACACCCACTTCTGCTGCTCGCATATTCATTTCATCTTTTTCCTCCACTCATCTCACTGTTCTCTAAACTCTCAATCTTCTGTCTTGTACTTGCTTTATCTCCAATCTCTTCTAATTTATAGTAAGTCCTCTATCGTTTCCCCCCCCCTCCCATCCTCTTTGTGTTTTACCTTTTTTTTCTCCTTTCATATCAAAGTTGGGTGTTTGTTTTGTCCTGCTCTGAGTTGTCTTCCAATTAAGAGAGATGACTTGGAAATCAATATAGTAAACCTTCTGTTACTCGAATCTGAATGGTTCCTCTGGGTTTTCCTGATGCAAGAAGGACCCATAGGAGAAGAAGAAGACGCTGCAGTCTTCATTCTTTTCTGTTTACCGCTGACCATCACTGCATTTCTCTTTTATTCTCTTGATAAAGGACAGAGACGACTGTGGGAGGCTGTGAAAAGGAGGAAAGCCATGTGCAAGCGTAAATCCTGGATGAGCAAGGTGACAGACATAGACAGGCACAACACACACACACACACACACACACACACACACACACAGTACTCATTTATTATGGTACATGGTGTGCTCGACATTATGTCGCCATGTTGGCGTCTGTCTGTCTGTCACAGTGTTGACACATTCACACGCATGAACAATACATGATGAAACTTTCCCCTTTACAGATGATATGATCACATTTTGCAACACCTTGACAGATTATTTTTGCGTTTTTGTGTGAAGACCAGTATTTTAACATAGGCACGGTAAGTTTATTAGTAAAGCAACATGTCATACACAAAGGCAATTCAACATGCTTCACGTAACATAGACATATCTACTAAAATGCAGCCTTTACCATCTGTCAGTTTGATGCCAGTCTGCTGTATGCTTCTGTTGTGTAGAATTAGGACATACAATTCTTATTTCTAGCAACAAAGAACTTTACTTGTGGTGGTAGTAGAGTGTGAATGGCAGAGCTGTTTTTAAGTCTTTAGAACCAAGTCACTTCTTTATTTGTAAAAAAACTAAATACAGATGGAATGCACGCACATCTTTTGGGGGAAATCCTTCCAGAGAACAAAACAGCCTGACCCTTCTCTTGAGGATGAGCATGTCCACACACGAGTCAAGTCACAAGAGTTGGTGACACACGGATTCAGAGCGTGCAGCATTCAAAGAAACGTTGTCTCATGAAGCTTAAAGTTTGTCCCTTAAAGAGACAGAACCACGTATTACTATTACTTTTTCACTCTCTTTAAATGAAGGATTAACAATAAAAGATACCATAGAAATCTAACAACTTAATGCTTTATCCACAAGCTCTTGGCACAGCGTAGGAAAGCACATTGCTAATGCCAGACGAGTGTCAACTATGTCCGGCTCAGTTTCCAGTGTAGCGAACAGCGGGCTGGTGGCCAGTGGGGCTAACAATCCCGCTGCCTCGCTCCCAATGCCGCTCTGGAGAAAGACCAGCTAACACTTAGCTAACTCGCCAGCCATCCGTCTCTGGAGCTGTGACAACACTTTATGGGCCCCACTGACGTGTATTGACACCATAACTTACAACAATCGCCATTTTCTTTTGTACTAGTCAAATGGAAAACAGTTCAATGTCCTTTCTACTCCTATTCTATTTCTAAGAAGGATACTTCATACACAAGCTCATACAATATATGATGCAGCTACTGCGCACACTCACACAGAGCTAGGGGGAACAAAGTGGGAAGGAATAGTGGGCAGTCGTTGCTCTTTGTGTGTGTGTGTGTGTGTGTGTGTGTGTGTGTGTGTGTGTGTGTGCTGTTCTCAGTGGAAGTCGCAGTGCCCAGAGTACATGGTGCTTGCCTTCTATAATTACACCTGTCTGTTTCCGCCTCTGGCACCATCCTCAGCTAAAGTAATCTGCTTCCTCAGCGTCCTGTGTGTGTGTGTGTGCGTGTGTGTGTGTGTGTGTGTGTGTGTGTGTGTGTGTGTGTGCGTGCTGCCATGCTCAGAATCTTTTGAATGTCTAGCCTCCTATTTGAAACCCACTCGCCACACAGTGACCACAGAGATGTGGTGTTTTTAAAAAGGCTTGCAGCATTATGTCATGTCTGGTCCAGTGTGAATGTGAAACCACACACGGCTTGCTACTGTTTATATCTGGCCAGTCAAATATGTTTGGCACCGAGGATTCAATTGACACCTCTTTTTACTGACCTTTTGATTACCGGTCAATAATGACTTCAGATTGGTCTCATTCACTTCATTTGCATGAAACAATGCTGACATTAATTTACTGCTTTAGATTCAAAATGGCTCGACCTTTGACAAATACGTGCATATGTGATATGTTGCATGTTAATTGGGGTTGGATATTACTGTTTATTATTATACATATCGTTTCCTCTGGGTATGACAGCGGTGCTTGTTTCTGTGCATTCCTATTTTGGTCTTAGATAGGGACTCTAAACAAAGGTTTCCCTTAATGGCTCTGCACAGCACACACATTGTACGGGTTCAAATTTAGGGGAATGAAAAGCTCACACAAACACATGTATGCTCAGGTCACTTAATCTAATAGTGCTTCTTAATGAGTACTTCCTAACGGCTAAGTCATTCCTGCTGTGTTGTCAGCGCTTAAGCCAAGAGGCAGGAAATGTCTCTCTCCTATAATGATAAATGGTGTGTGTGTGTGTGTGTGTGTTTGTGTGTGTGTGCTTGTTTCGTTAATATGCATAGCTGCTTACTGACAGCATATCAGCTAGAGTTGTGAATCTTCACTGGCCTCGTGATTCTATTCAATTACAATTTACCTGCCAACGGTTCTCAATGTATTATTCAATTTCCAATATAACTGCACACGGCTACTTTTTCATCAATTAATAGAAGCAGTGAGATAAATCTAAGCTCTTTTTATTTAGAAACAAAACTCACACTGGGCTGAAATTAAACCAAACGCCTGATTCTGTTCCTTCCCAAAGCGAACAAGAGAATGTAGAAACACAAACCATCATCACCGCCTGATAATGCATGCTACTTACATCCAGTGTTTCCGCAGGCCTACAGTAGCGGGTGAGTGGGTGAGGAGAGTAGGGGGAGAGCAGACCAGGGAGAGATAAAGTGGAAAACGTTTTCCTCGAGGCTGAAAGAGATGGAAAAGAGTGGGAGATAGAGTTCATAACTGAAATGGTTGTCTGGTATCTTTCCTCCATCTCCATCCACAATCTTAAGCCCAGTGTCATTGAGTGACTAATGAAGGTGGAAGATGAAACACAAATGTGGCCCTTTTTGTGAGAGACATTTCAACTCCTCGGGGCAGTTTGTTCATCCCATGACGGGGTTCATATTATTGTTTATAAGCAGTTCAATTCATCTAATTGTTTTTTCATTATACTTACAAACAGTGCATTGTCACTCCTAGGAAATGCATCTAAAAATAGAAATGGATGTTGTATTAAATAATAATATAATAATAGACAAATACGTAAGTACATTGAAGCCTATGGTCAATGTCCACTTTCATGTTCTTGGCCTTATCCCACCACTGATTGTGGTGGGATTGCATCTCTCTCTTTCTCTTGTTCATTATTGGACCTTTTCACTAATGTTTTCCAGCTGAAACTCTTTTTTTCCTTTCGTTCTTTCTCTTCCTCTGTAGGTGTTCAGTGGTAAGCGCCCAGATGGAGGAGACTTCCCCCAGCAGGGCCAGCCGGCCTCCTCCTTTCGTAAGCTGTCTCCCACACCTCCACTGGGCTCGGGGGAGGGAGTCCTGGCCACACAGCCCGGTGGCGGCGCTCCTCTTGATGGGCAGCAGCAGGCACTGACCTGCCTCATCCCAGAGAAGGATCTCACAATGTTTGAGAAGCTGGGGGACGGCACTTTTGGTGTAGTGAAGAGAGGAGAGTGGCTGACGCCTGCAGGGAAGGTGGTGAGGAGACCCGCCCTTTAAATGTATTTAGTTCTCTTAACAGGTTTAAGCTCCTGTGTGTTGAAGATATTTGTAAAAGATAGAACTACAGATATTTTCTATCAACCTGGGTACTCGTACTGTTTTCAGGATGAGTTTGTGTACATTTTATTAGTAATGCTTCTGCTATAAAAGGAGCACTGAAAGTGTGGAAAAAAAAGGCTGAATAGTAAGAATACATTTAAACTAAATCGTCGTCCTTGTTTCCAGCTGAATGTAGCTGTGAAGTGTCTGAAGACCGATGTTCTCAGCCAGCCTGAAGCTCTGGAGGACTTCATCTGTGAGGTCAACGCCATGCACTCCCTGGACCACCAGAACCTCATTCGCCTCTACGGTGTGGTGCTCACACACCCAATGAAGATGGTAGTGGACACACAGAAACGCACACGCACAGGGAGGAATATACACAGACAGATGAACATAATCACACATGAAGCTGTAGTCTGACTTACACCCATATACACTTTACACAAATGTCCCTCTCAGGTACTCTCTTAGACTGGTTCTTGACCGTACAGTCTATTTAAATCAGGTCAAGCTTCTTTTTTTCATTTTATTTTTTTGCTTTTTATTAAACCTCCTTCCCTGATGTCACCCCCTTGCCAGTCTGTTCCAAAAAAGCCCCCCAATAGACAATCCAAAAAATTATTATAATAAAAAAAAAGAGGGAAATAATATGATCATAATAATAATATATTAAAATAATTTAATAATGGATATCATAATACATTGTATTTGTTACAGAGGTATGTAATGTGTGACAGTGTGAGGTGATTGTAATGACAAGTGGGAACAGGTATGTTGGGTGTGTGTGCATGTATCAGGTCAAGCATCTCCAGGCCTTTGTCATGACCGGAGAAAGTGAGGGAGGAAAGGAGGGAGACAGGAAGGGAGGGGAGCATATGGATGGAGGACTAAAATAAGGGCTGACATTTCAGCCTTGTTGTTTTCATCCTGCTGTTACTTTCCTGTTATTTCCTCTGCCGAATAGTTGTGGACCATGTCATGACTATCAATAGACTACAACACAACTCACAACATTAGTTTTTTTTTCAGTTTTTGTCTTTACATTATTTTACATTTATCTTCCTCCTGTTCTCACTCCCTCCTTTCATCTCCAAATCAATTTATATCTCTTCAACGCCATCTATTTCTCGCACCTTTTTGCTTTTTACTCCTCCGTTCCTCTTTTCACCCACTCTCTCTGTTCTTCTCTCTCCGTCCGTGAAGGTGACCGAGCTGGCTCCTCTGGGTTCTCTGCTGGAGCGTTTGCGATGTGTTCGTCAACAGGGCCCAGTGTTGATCCACACAATGTGTCAGTATGCTGTACAGGTGGCTTGTGGCATGGCCTATCTGGAGCAGAGGAGGTTCATTCACAGGGACCTGGCAGCCAGGTAGGAGACCAACCACTTTTTTAAAGTGTTTGTAAGTTTTAGCAACTATAAAAAGGTCAAAACCTATATTTTAACGATGGTTACGGGGTGTTTTCTTCACATTCTCTATGAAACCTGATGTTTTTTACTGGTATGGTGAATTATTTATATTGCTTCTCCACCCAGACATTTACAGGCCGTTACAGGGAGACTTGGCCCACAAGTCAAAATGAGTCACTGGTTGGCTGTCTGTAATGGGTGGTCTAAGTTCTTGGTCTTGCCCAAATTAGTCACTTTCACCTAACAGTTGACACTATGTAGATGCTTGAGAAAAATCTTAATGGCTGGTAGAAATGAGTCACTTTCACAGTTACGGCTGTTATACAATGGTAATGACTACACATGGCTTTTACAGTGTGCCAGTCACTAAGAGGATTTCTCAAGCTGTGGTTTTAGACATTTTAAAATTCAGTTATATCCTACCAGACGGTTAATTGTATTCATAATACATCTCAGATGTATTCAATACCTTCAATTAAAACCTGCAGTAGGTCCTGAGTTTTAGGACTGCATTCAGAACATTACTCATGCTATGCACCACATGTTGAGTGTACTATAACTGTCTTGCACATGGACTCAATTTATATGACTGGATCACATTCTGAACTTTGCTCAGGATTGACCATTAAATAAATCTGTTTTGTTAATTTCCTACAACCATTTACCAAAACCATAATGGGATTTAAATGTCATGTTTCAGGTCAAGTTCAGTTTGACCTGAAATTGTACTTCGATTATATGATGGAAACGGCTGCACCTCAATTTCCCAAAATACTCCTTGAAGTTAAAAAGAGTGTAGGTCACACAGTACAGAATAAAAGGCACGCATGTTAAGTCTTGAAATGTACAAAAAAAATAGTTCAATATTTGACCGTCTATCTTCAGGAACATCCTGCTGGCCTCAGCTCACAGAGTGAAGATCGGAGACTTCGGCCTGATGCGGGCGCTGCCCAACAACCATGAGCACTACGTCATGCAGGAGCATCGAAAGGTCCCCTTTGCATGGTGGGTGGACTGAGAGAGCAGCTCAATACACAAAGCTGTACTTGGATGCAATTCAGGCATGGATATGAGTGGTTTTAGTGGTTAGGGGAATAGGATTTATTTTATTGCAGAAAGTTTCCACAAAGAACTCTAATCAGTCACAGCTGCGTTCCTGCCATGCTGATGATTGTTATGAGAGACTTTTTTTTTTGGACTATTTGTCAAATTCTGTGTTGGCAAAACCGCTAGCTTTCTTTTCACTGTTTTCATCCATGTGCATGTATGATTTTAATACAAAACACAGTGCAGCTTTTTTCATTAAAAATGCTTTTAACGGTAGCGTGGAAAAAGTAAACGCATTGACCAAAGTGAGGATTATCTTACATATAAGATATATACACATATACATATACAGTACACATTAAAGTTTTTGTCCGTCCTGCTTCAGGTGTGCCCCAGAGAGTCTGAAGACCAGAACGTTCTCTCATGCCACTGACACGTGGATGTTTGGAGTCACTCTCTGGGAGATGTTCACACATGGCCAGGAGCCTTGGCTGGGCCTCAATGGGAGCCAGGTAAACACATCTTGAAGCTGAAGTAACACAGGCAAACCCAGAAAATGTGTCACATTTATTCACATTTGCACAATTGTCCTCTTTAAATTTTTTGAACCCTAGATCCTGCACAAGATTGATAAAGAAGGTGAACGCCTCCCGAAGCCTGAAGACTGTCCGGAGGATATCTATCATGTGGTGCTGCAGTGTTGGGCTCAGAAACCAGATGACAGACCCACCTTTGTTGCCCTGCGTGAGTTCTTGCTTGAGGTAGGAGAGCTGCCATTTGGGTAGTCAACGTTGTATATCCAGGGTGTTAAATAGAAAGGTGTTTTTTTTAGCCACTTTGCAATCTTGACACCTCCGGCACAGAAAGGCCAGTGTTCCTCCAGCAGTCCTCATCGCATTAATAGATTTTCAGCTCCACCTAGTGGAGTTACTGCAAAGAAGAAACTGAAACATGCCCTCAGCTGGAAGGATAACAACAACTAGCTACTATACATTTAGATTCAATACTTAAATGCCATTCAACGTAGATGTTTGGAATTTGTCTCAGTGTGCTCATAACAGAACAACAAACAGTCAAGACACAAAAATAAATAAAAACACATACCATTTAGTGCTATTCCCCTCTCCCAATAAAACATGACATACGTCCATGAATGTAATGAATATGGCCCATTCATAAATGTTTGCTGTGTTAAAATTAACGTTGGTGTTTCATGTGTGTTTTTTGTGTCTTTTATATGTGGGTGTTTTTCAGACCATGCCCACGGACATGTCTGCTCTGCAGGACTTTGATGAGCCTGACAAACTCCAGATCCAGATCAATGATGTCATCACCATAATAGAGGGGAGGTGGGTGTTAACTAAATGTTTAAGACTTTGGATAAGATGCTTTCCTCCAAATCTGTAACTTTTACCTTCCAGACTTACCTGTCAACCTTAATACTGATAAATACTGTTTAAAGGGGAAAAAACTAACTACAATCAATCAATGCTTACTATTCAAATATATAGAATATCTACTATGCTAAATGCACTACATTATAAATATTAACATGTTTGTTTTTTGGTAATGCCCTGATGATGACGCTCCATGTTTCATCCTCAGTATTTCGGTGTCTTTCAGGGCAGAGAACTACTGGTGGAGAGGTCAAAACAAGCGAACCCTTAAAGTCGGACCGTTCCCCAGAAACGTGGTGACATCAGTAGCAGGCTTGTCAGCTCATGACATCAGCCGGCCGCTCAAGAACAGCTTCATCCACACGGGACACGGAGACAGCAACCCTCATCGCTGCTGGGGCTTCCCTGACAGGATTGACGAGTAAGGACCAGCTTCTGTTTATTTACTTCACGAGGCTTTAGTACCACAATGTCAAAATGTCTCTGAATGACTTCATAAATATGTATCGTAATTATGCCCCATGTTGGAAGTTGGTGGTAAAAGTCTGATCAGTTGGAATAATAAACTCTCACCAATAGATGGCAGTAGCACAATACTACAAATGTCCAACTTATAACACCATTATAACACCAAGGTTAGGTAGATTCACTATATTGGCATTTGCTGTAATCAAGTCTGGTGCTCTCTTCCCTCCAGTTTGTACCTCGGTAATCCCATGGATCCTCCCGATGTCCTTGGTGTTGACCTCAGTGGTACTCGGCTCACACAGCTACCGGGACGAGCTAGAAGTGAGTTAAAGAGCTCCAATAAAGACGGAGACCATAATGATGGCTGTTTTGATCGACAAATACCAAGGATAAACACTCTCGTAAGACGATTCAGTGTCTCTGGGTTCAAACTCTATTTGGCACCACTGATCCAGACCCGTTTAGCATTTGGCTCAATTTGGTAATTGTGAAATGGTTTGATCATATATGTAAACAAAATAACACTTGTATTTTCACAGCTGATCATAATCACTTTTGTAAACAAACCTAAACAACATTAAAAATGTATATTTAATTGTTGCCTACTGCTAATATAGGTATAATAACACGCCTGTCAATCGATAAGATGATCAGATTCCACAGTGCAGATTTTGCTTTGGAAGTATAGCCACCAAACAGCTTGCTTTGAATATTTCTTAACTTTCATATGTAATCTGACATTTGCCTCCTGCTTTTCCCCCTAATCTTTCTATCTTTGCTGCTGTCTTTCCCCCCCCCTCTGTGTCTCCTTTGCGATGGCGGTATTTGCTTTTATTCTTCCAGAGGAGCCTCCTCCTCGCCCTCCTCAACCAGCAGTGTTAATCAAGAGTAAGTCTGGTTTCTCTCAGCAGCTCCTCACCCATTGTTCCTGCCCTCTCTGTTCCCTCCTAGCTCCACTCCTTAAAGGTACATTCCATACTTTTTGTTCTTTGCCTGTCTTTGCAGTGATTCCATCATCTACTTCAATTTCCTTTCTTAGTGTCATTGTTCTCCATCTTTCCATCAACGTGTCCCCTCTAACAGGTGTGCAGTGTCATTTCTGTGCACAATAGGACCTGGAAAACCTGAAGTGTGTCCTGTATTTTCTGGTGTGACGTGATCTAAAAGAGCATTGCTGTCATCACTCTCAATGTTTTTCAGTAAAGTAATTAACGTATTGTGTGTTTGTGTCTCCAGAGCCTTGCTATGATTCAGTAAATGATGATGAGGATCTGACTTCAGCAGGACTAAAGAGATTATCACTTCGGAAAACGGGTTCTGTCAAAGGCTTAAAACTTAAACCTGCTGCGTGGGTCTGTGCTTCCAAACAGGGGAGTGGTCGGACTTCAGGCTCAGGCCACAACCCCAACAGTGAAGTGTCCCTCATTGACTTTGGGGAGGAGTTCCCCCCGCCCACTCCATCCCCTTCCCCTGTGATTGAAATTCAGATTCCTTCACTGGCAAAGCTAGCTTTGGAAGCAGAGAACATCATGGACCGGACCCCGCCTCAGAGTCCGTCTAGATCGTTGCCCCGACCCCTTCACCCTACACCAGTAGTGGACTGGGATGCCCGGCCGTTACCCCCACCTCCGGCCTATGACGATGTCGCCCAAGACGAAGACGATATGGAGGTACGGTAGGAGGTGACGCAGCACATTTCACATTATGCCAAAATTTCATGGAAATGGGATGTTTATCTCCTGTTCTGATGTCACTTAGATCCATAGTAGAATGTATCAAAGTTGTAAATCTTCTTTCTCCACAAAGGTGAGCTCTATCAACAGCTCAGAGCAGCAGCACGAAGAGGAGCAGACTGATGTCCATAACCCAGATGAGGCTCTCTTCTCTGGACCTAAGGTTGAGGGTGATGCTCTTGTTTCCAGGGGTCCAGACCGATCCGGTCCGGAGGACAACCTCTTTCTCCCCAGCAGGCAGAGCCAGGTTCTGTCCACCTCCTTCTCCCAGTCAGCTGAGATCTTCCAAGAACTCCAGCAAGAGTGCATGAAGAGGCTAAATGTACCGACTGGAAGTGCTGCACAGTCAAGCTCGCCGTCCCAGTGCTTAGCCTCTTGTCCCCAGACACAACAGACCGAGGAGGGACACCAGCAGAGTGTCCTCTCCTCCAATGAGGACAAACCCCAGATCCCCCCACGTGTCCCCATACCCCCTCGCCCCATAAAGAGGGGCGACTACACATCTGCTCGCTGGTCACGGGATCTCTCCCTGTCACCGACACCAGCTGACATCACAGAGGAAGTTTCAGGCCCAAACCAGGAACGCCCACCTCAGATCCCTCCCAGAGACCCTTTGTCCCAGCCGGGCTCCAGGACTCCCAGCCCCATGGGCCTGGTAGTGGGCTCCCCCCAGCAGAGACTCTACTCTGTCAGCCCCATCACCATGCAGGCTCCCCATACCTCCTGTCCCTCTACACACACCTACGGCTCCTACCTCTCCACGTCTCCAGGTAAACTCATGCCTACCACGCACAGCTTTGCCTCAGATCCTAAATATGCTGCCCCCAAAGTGATCCAGGCACAGGCACAGGGGAAGGATTTCGCCAGCAAAGGCCCGTGCATCCTCCCCATCGTCCGTGATGGACGTAAAGTCAGTAACACCCACTATTACCTTCTACCAGAGAGGCCCCCATACCTCGACCGCTACGACCGCTTCTTCAGGGAGGCAGATAGCCAGCCCGCCAGCGGTGTGGAGGAAAGGCATATACGGCAAGCTAACACCGCCACGGTCAGACCCATGGTGGTCAGCAGCCAGATTCTCCAGGGACAGGCCCAGGGACAGGGGCTTGTCCAGCCAAGCGAGCTGAAGGCTAATTTCTCCTCCAACAATAACAGCAGTCTGGGTGGGCCACGGTCAGGGATGAAGACATCAGTTATTTTACCTCGCGTCTGTTCAGACGGGCTGACAGCAGCGGTGGTCACTGCTTCCTGCATCAGGACAGACGGCGGCGGGAACTCGGCTGAGAGGGTCAAAATGGTAAGGTCGGAGATATTTAGATTGCCTTTTGCAACCTTCATTTGAAAAACACTTACTGTATAATTTTACGATTTATATCGTGTCCTGAAAGGTAAAATGTATCGCTTCAGTAATTAAAGTCCTAATCTTGCTCACTTTCTCTGTGATGATGGATAGTTTAGATGCAATATATAGTTGACCGTATGTCCTCCTTAATGCCATTTTGATCTTTTTTTGTAAATTAGAATTGGATAAAAAGCACAGTTCTTGAACGAGATAGCCATCGGTTCTTAGCTATCTGTCACTAGTATGAGAGAAAATGGATTGAATATCAGTGCAATGTTCAAGATAATCAAGGTGGATTCTAATGTAATGCAATGAGTGCAGTGCATATTTGATACATGGCTTGCGTGACTCCTCTTAAACATTAACTTAAATATAAACATGGTGTACAGTAACTAATACTTTGAACACAAGGGGGCAACAGAAGGTATTTTTTGAGAGAGAGAGAGAGAGAGAGAGAGAGAGAGAGAGAGAGAGAGAGAGAGAGAGAGAGAGAGAGAGAGAGAGAGAGAGAGAGAGAGAGAGAGAGAGAGAGAGAGAGAGAGAGAGAGAGAGAGAGAGAGAGAGAGAGAGAGAGAGAGAGAGAGAGAGAGAGAGAGAGAGAGAGAGAGAGAGAGAGAGAGAGAGAGAGAGAGAGAGGCAACAAAGGTCCCAAGGCTGAAATCAAATGTTGTGGTTATATGGCATGCGCTGTAACCCCCCCCCCCCCTCTGTTTCCCTTTTGTTAGATACTTAGGCACATATAGTTACATAGTACAGCAAAATGACAAAGCAAAAAAATGTTATATGTCATAACCTATCTAAAAATATGCCAGTGTTCGTCTGAGACAAAGGCCATATTAATGTTTGCTGTGAATTGATTTTTTTTTTTAAAGTAATCGGTTTCTGTTTGTTTGACACCAATTGAACCTGATTGAACTGGAGTCAGAATCACTGTGAAACACCAGAGGCTCTACATCGATCAGGCACTTGGCATTTTGTATTGGAAGCTGAGATCTGTGGCCGCACACACAGTGCAGTGGGAATGTGAGGTCATATATATATAAACTGTACTGCAGAGGAGTTCAATGCAAGAAGTAGAAATGCACTATGCATCCGCTCACTGTTGTAGTTTAAATAGTGGGGGTATTATAGGTATCAATCAATACTGACAACAGATAAATGAAATCACTGACTATGCTGCTAGAAAATCTCATCATGTAGTAACACAGTGTCAGCGTTATCTTGTTGAAAGTAGAGTTGGATGAAGGTGGACTTGCACAAACATAATTTGTGGAACAGGATTTGTTTTGTGACGGAATGGGCGACTGCTTATCAGATCTTGGATAAGTGACACAAATCTTTCCAAGTAGAACAATATAACTTGATTGTCAGATTTGGAAGTGTTTTACATAACTGATGAAGCTGATTTCATCTCACAAAAGGGCCCCGTCGTGTTTGTAGGTGCTCCCGAGGTAAATGTTGAAGGTAGTATTGAGGTTCATGGAGTGATGAATCAAAGCCAGGGGACTGTGAGTGTTGTTGGCTGATACAGATATACCCATACTGTTGATCTTGTGTGATTCAGGTGCAGGAGGCCGTTCACGGTGTCACACTAGAGGAGTGCCAAGCCGCCCTCCAAAACCACAACTGGAATGTCCAGAAAGCTGTGCATTATCTAAAGGTGAGAGCATTCATTATACGCTGTGAAAAAGCTGAACCTTTTAAGCTGTATTTGCAGGTGTATTTTAAGATTAATGCACTGCAGTTTCCTTTATCTGTTGTTCATACTGTGATTCGATAGTGATCACAATAATACAGGGTTTTTAGAAAGTTTCCGTATGGCGCCCTGAAACTGTCAAAATATAGTTTAAGTTATATGTAATACAGTTGGTTGAATAATTCAAATGAAGTGTAAAAAGAAAAATAAAGCTTTATGCTTTTTCTTTAACCATCATTTTGTTAAAATAGAGAAAAGCTAATTAAAGCTTAATTTATTATCTTTTTGGTCTTTGCACACATTTTAATGATTCGTCATCTTTAACTTCTTCCCATTTTCCTCATGATTATATGATAGTGAGATGGGCGTGTTTCTGTATGTCCAGGGCAGTAATTGGTTGAGGGTGTTTGTGTGTTTAACATCAGTGGACAATCAAGAGTAAGAGTATGCTCATTGAAAACACCAGTTTGAAACACGCTAAGCTTTTTCAGCTTGCTCTGTAGCTAAAACAACTGGTTCGAGGTTAAGGAGTAATAAGTCATTATTTAATTGATGTATTCAATTATATTTTGATCTGATAACCTTTTACCTTTGCTTTTGTCTTTTCTTTGTGCTCCATAGTATCAAAGTAAAAAAAAATATGGTTCCATACATGAAATAAATAATGATTTATTATCTGGAGCAAATAATAATATTAGTCCCACACTGTAAAAAATCAAATAAAAGCTGTCGAACAAGAAAGGCAAACTGAATTAATAAACAAAACTTTATACAAAGTAATGGCCACAAACATTTTACAGTTCTAGTCCATCAAAATATAGACCCTGTGAAGTGGACGTTAATGTTGCAGCACATCAATTACTAGAAGAGAAGAGTCCTCAGTGGTAAACACGGGTCCTCGGAGATCCAGATCACTGCATCTTAGATCAGGCCTTTAGTCCTTCGCTCTTATAACCTGTTTTTGCACAGGATATAACAAGTCATTCAAAGTTGCTTCGTCTCTCTTTTTTTTTTCTTTTTATTGATTCATATCAAGATGTGATAGGAGCAACTTTGTTGGACCTTAAGGAAAAATGTGGTCATTGCTGCTGCAATAAGCCGGCTATAGATAGAAAAGAATAAGCATATAGACTCATTGATATGTCTACAGCATTGTTCAGCTCCCTCTTAGCTGCCTGTGTTTGGGACAACTGTAGCAGGATTGAAGATGTGTTTGGATGGCGATGGGCACAAGGGGAACAATTGTGTCCTCCTTAATAGTGTTTGGCAAATTTGAGAAATGCACAGAAATGTGTTTGAACACTTTGAAGACACTGAGCTCGTATTAACACATTGATTCATTTTACAATGTGCTCACTGTGTGCTGAAATCTCAAGGAGGAGATTAAAAAGAAACATTACCTGACCATGTGACCATGTGACCCTGCTTTATTGCCCCATCTCGTGCGTCTCATCACTCCCTACTCCTGGCTCCTTTAAACAATTGTGTTCATCTTTGTGTGTCTCTGTAGGTGGAGCAGTTGTTCTGTTTGGGTCTGCGGAGCAGGTCCGAGTGTCTGAAGCTGTTGGAGATGTGTGACTGGAACCTGGAGGTGGCCAGCACTCAGATGTTGGATAACTACGGATCCACAACAAGACATAGGTACCGTATTCTGTAGTTTCCTTCATAGAGCACATGTTTAGGTGTTTCCAAAAATTGAATTCGGTCATTTATGACCATGCTCCACATTATGGCATCAGGTCAACTTTGTCACACATATCATTAAAATCTGATTCTTAGCTGCTCCAAATAAGAAGTATTGCAAGTTAACAACAGACATATACAGCAGGGAGACAGGCAGTAGTATGATCCAGTGATGGTGTGCTCGGAGAATTTAGCTATTCATCTCATGATTTTCTCAATCTAATCTAAAGCATCTTTATATTTGCAGACGGTGACAGAAATCTCAAGCTGCTGAGCTCTGATTGGAACTTCGTCCTCCGTAAAATATCATCAGAATAAGTGAATTGGCTCCTGGCCTTTCTCGTATATGCTTCGAATGCACCTCCAATCAGAAGACTGTTTAACTAGAAGAATCAAAGCACATTTTCACTGAACTAGCACAAAATACCAAACTTTATTATGGCTCTATTCATCCCTAACATGGACTAAGGAAATTCGTTTGGGAGTAAAAAAAGAAGACCGTGGGTCATATTTTGACCACCTTTTCTAAGTTGTTCAGAGACAAAAATCACACTGTACTTGTAAGTTCAATTTCAATTGCTCAGCCTGAAATGTGTCATCCTAACAGGTTCCCTACAGTCACAGATCCACTCACTAGTATCCTCACTGCCACAGCTGCACTGTTCTTTTGATAACGTCCTTAAAACGCCAGTTTGAAAGGGAATCTGAAGAAGGCGAGATGAGTTAAATAGCACATTATACACGGTGGCACTTGCTAAGATTGAATCGAAAAATACTGTAGAGTGAATACAGATTTGACCTCTACCATGTAAAATGTATAAAGAGACATTTATGTGTTTGTTTACAAAATATTGATAAATTATTTTAATATATTTTGAACACGATTGCTAAGAGACGAGAGAAGACTGTTATGTCCGTTACTGGGCAAGTCATTTTATGAATTATTTAAATTAGTGTGGCTTAAGAACAAAAGGGCCATGCAGTCAGTGGACACTTCCTACTAAAACCTTTCCTTATTCGTTGCCTCTGCACTTTGCCCCAAACATAACTTCTGCGCATCAGCTGAAAACTGCTGCCAGCTGGGTATTTTCTGCACACTATGTTGGCAGCTAATAACAGCAACGCAGTGAAATTTACCCCAAGGCACAGATCCTGTCCCATAATCATCACTTAAAATAACAAGTGTTATATGTTGGTCAGCAGCTTTGGGGGCAATAATTAAAAACTGGAATGACTTTTCAGCTCTGTGTGAACCTTCTGCTGGGCACGACAACACGTTTTCTGACTGGGTATTGTCACAGTAGAGTCCTCAGCAATGAACATGGAAACCTCTGGGCCTGTCCGGGCCTGTATTCTCCCGTTTTATTTTATTTTTCGGATGCACTTCGTATGTGAGGACTCCACTAAAAGGAAGGGGAATAAAAGGCATTCCACTTGCTTCTAAAATTCACTTTTCTTTGGCCAAACCAAATACTTTACAGGCATGTTATGGTCGACACACATGCTATAGAAAAAAATAACCTTTTTTGTCAACGGGTACCCAACTATTACAATTACAATACAAATGGTTGTCCCCATTAAGACATTGGCTTTGCTCCAACCAGTTCTTCCATATGTCCACGGAAAAGGTCCCAGCACAATCTGTTTGGGCAAAAGCTCCAAATGGCCTCGGAAAAAGCTAGTATGGAACCACAACAAGCCTGCTATACTACCTGCTTGGGCAAATTAAGAGGCTTTGAAGAAAAAAAAAAAAAAAGTGTGTTAGGAATATATTTCTAAACAATGTACAGGACTGATTTTGGATGACGACCTCCAGTAAAAGCTTTCTCCTGTGTGCAATAAAGGCTGCTGTAGAACCTGTAACCTCCCAGTCTGTACATCCATCAATGCCATCCAGTTGTGTAAAAAGAAGTTATGATGTATCCTATTATTTGAATGCACAGAAAACAGAATCAAATGTTTGGTGACTCAGTTTTCCTCCCCATGGCAGGATAAAGTTGTACTTAAACACTGATTCCAAATCAGTTTTGCCAATGTTCCCCTCTAATGTGTTGAGGTAAAGTTGATTGTTAACCAGTGCGTAAGGACAGATTGATGTGATGGTTCATGTGTTGTTTGTCTTTATACCAAGCTGCTGTAGTGTATTGAAGTGTTATGATCAACCCAAAGCAACATTCTTCTGTTGTGGTGTTTGTACTCTGATGTTTAAAAACTCTGTTCACTTCTTTGTTTGCCATATCAGATTCTTTAGAAGCTGTCTGCTATTTTAAGTCATTCATATTGTTTTTGTTGTTTTCCTTCAATTGAACTTGCCATTTCTTCCTCATTTGTATGTATTTGCTTCCCAGAATCGGTTTTAAAAGCCTTTTTTCATTGTTTCTCTCCTCCTGGGTTGTTGGAAATGTTCGAGAAGTTCATGCTGCCGAATTTATAAATGTATTTTTTATTAAAGATTTCATTATTTTTTACCCCTTTTTTATTCATCTTTTTTTCTGTCACCTTAGTTATCTTTAAAGGAACTAGTGGTTCATGCTGGATTTAGTTTTAATTAATAAGACATGTTCCAATGAATGGTCAAATGCATAAAAGGGACATATTGTGCTCATTTCAGGTCAATACTTGTGTCCTGGAACATGTTATTTTTCTCATACTGTCTGTCTGACTTTTCCTGTATTCAGCCTTTTAACACCTTCCTCTGAAAAGCTACGGTTTAGCGCCACACATTTAACAGACGACCGACTGGGGACCCCAAGAATAAATACTGTGAGAAACAACAATCATAACAAAGTGTTAACTTATTTCTTCTCAAAACATTAGTCATATAATTAATGTCATCTTAAAAAATACATTATTATTATTTTAGAAAACTAGTTTCGGAAAATGAAAATCGTGAAAATTAGGAAGTATGTGTCTGCCGCATCCGTGTCTGAATGGACTATGCGATGACTTTTTTTATAACTTTTCGACATACAATACTATGACTTTCTCACCACCTTTCGACATGCTATACTATGACTTTTAATGACTTTATTCAACATACTATCCTATAAGTTTCAATTACTTTTTTGACATGCTATACTATGACATGTTTTCGACATACTATACTATGACTTTTTCAAGATTTTTTTCAACATACAAAACGATGATTTGTTACGTCATTTTTCAACATGATATGCGATTACTTTTTTCAACATATTTTATGAATTTATTACACATTTTTTGGACATACCATACTATGACTTTTTTGAACATACAATACTATGACTTTTTATTTACTTTTTTCGACATGCTATATTAAGACTGAAGAAAAAAAAATTCGACATACAATATTATGACTTTTTCTCGACATACTATATTATGACTTTTTCAACAATTTCTTTCGACATACAATACGATTCATTTTTATGTCATGTTTCAACATGATATGCAATGACATTTTTCGACATACCATACTATGACTTTTTTCGACATGCTACTATGACTTTTTAAAAGAATTTTAGAAGCAAGAACATGAAGAAGTGCCTTCCTTCACCTGGTTTCTAATATGTTACAGCCATGATTAATAACTTTGAATCCTGCACACCAGATCTCTCCCTCGTGGCTCTTCTCTAGCTTTGTGTTCCTGACCTGTAAACTACGGCCATCCCGCGCCGTCTAATGTGCCATCCAGTTCCGACCTGCGATGCACCAACATGCTGAAGATTTATTCCAGCAATTATTGAGAGCAAGAGACTGAAAGACATTTTAAACTGGCAAAGGTACCATAATGACCCCGGCTGCTTTGAAAGGGGGTGATAAGATGACTTGTTAAATCATTAAATATCTGAGTATTGATAAGCTGTTTAGGTATAATTTAATATCACGATGCAGCGAGCATTTACACTGCTCTGTCTGTTTGGCTGAGCTCCTCCAACTACACACACACACACACACACACACACACACACACGACACATGCACAGACACACAATGCGTCAGGGAGCAGAGAAGCCGCTGTGGCGACTGAAGATTGAAGATGACTTGAGTTGACGGCAACTACGCTTGTTATTTTTACTGCAATAAAAAATGTGCGAGTAACAAGCCAATACTTCATCAATACATCTGTTTATCAATGATGTCCGATGTCTGTGTTCTTCATTATTGATTATTAAAATGTATAAACTTCACTCAAGAATGGTATTTATTTCATTGACATTTTAGGTTTCGTTTCCAGTAAAATATGAATACTACTAATTTATTTATTGATGATAGGCTAGAATCTTATTGATGGCAAATTTCTTCGGGTCAATAAAACAAACCTTTATTACGTAATAAAAATGGAAACTTTGCAAAGCGGGGATCAAGATGATATACATTTTAAAAGATGGTTATGACTGAAAAACTGCTGAACCTTCAGTCACACAAACACACACGATCTTTGATTTTGACCCCTCCTCCCTCTATTCACCATCCTTCTCTTCTTTACACACACATCCTGCTATACGGTTGGACCCGAGGAACCTGGGTCTCTCATTGCTTACTAATGAGAGACCCAGTAGGCCCTCCATTCATCTTAGTGGTGTGTTTGTTTGTGCGTACGGTATCATTACTCAGTCCCTGGGCAAATTATTAATGTCTGTTGTTCCAGTTGTTTTGGGCATTGGAGAAGAGAGCTCACTCTCCTGTGAGGGCGAATAAAGAGGGATGAGAAAAGCAAAAGCAAGAAGAGAGCTGGCAAGAAAGAGCAGAGGAGCAGATAAGACCCTGTGCCATCTGGAAAAGACATCATCCGACATGTATATTTATATATGCCTGTATGTGTCTACAGTTTGCTTTATAGAATATGATTTCTGTCTTTCTCCCTCTTTTTTAAAAATCTTTTTTTAAGGAAAGTATATTTTTCACCAAGACTGACTTTTTCGTTGCTCACCATCTCATCTGTTGTTCCTCGTTGAAACTTTAGCTCAGAGCTGAGCATACAGCACAGGCAGGAACCTTTAGTCTGCAATGGAGGAGAGAAAGAAAGTGATGACAGGGTGATACTTGTGCGAAGTCGGAGAGGAAAAAGGGAAGAAAAGAATCCCAAAAGAGAGGGATGGATTGGTGGCTGGACTGTAAGAGAAGTGGAGCTGTGCTACAATATATGAAGATGTCTCTCTCTTCCTCTCTCTCTGCCTCTATCAGTGTACATTGTTTACTGGAGTAAAAATGAGTTCTATTCCATCTCCATTCTAAATGTAGTTAAAGGCAATGGGGCTACAAATTAATATCACATGTTTAATACAAATATTTGCCAGATATCTCTATGAAATGGCATATGTACTAAGGATCACATATAAATATCTCAGGTCAATGCATAAAGCAATGAACTGTGTTCTGATTTGATCTATTATATCAGAGAAAACCTTAAAAAAACACGATAATAGCAAATTATGGAGTGTTTAAAGCTGCATTCATATTGTTGAATATGTTGAATATGTTGGCAGCAGAAACAACCTGTTGATGTGATATTGACATATTGTCACCTTTTTAAGTTGATCTGGCAAACCTGTGAACAGACAGTTGCTTATTTACACATCTAGCAGATACGTGGCAACATTAATATTCATTTGCAGTCATGTTGACATCAACCTGACGAATGTGAGATCAATATTCACTTTCTTTTAGCTCTGGGTTTTGTCTGCAACTTCTGAGGGAAATATCTGTCTCTTAAGCTGCTAAACGATCCTCTATGTTCACAAGTTGCTTACTTTGTCTGCCTGCTCCTTAATGCTGGGCAGCAGCAGTGTTTGGTACATGTAGATTATTATAGAATTATCTTAGGAACTAATGAACTCCCACTTGATCTTTAAACTCCCCCGTCTGAACTATTTATTAACTTGTTTTATTCCTTATTGCAACCCATAATATTAACTTACACTGAAAGGCCTACAGACATTACATGATGTAATAATGTAAACTGTGGCTGTGGAGCATGTCCTATCATTTGACATAATGAAACATGAAGGTGAGAAGGTCAGCTGTGAAATGTTTAGAGAGCTTATGAATTACTGTCTTGACTGTTAAATATGCACATTATGTTCGTGTTCCTTCCGCCGACCTCCACTCATGAATGTAATTGGATTTCTAAAAGTGCCGATACGCGAGCATACTCAGATACATTGAGGAGAACAGGTCCACGTGTGAGATGTGCGATAGTAGTGGCTTAGACAAAGGACGACTTTATTACTGTACGACAGCTGTAGGATACAAAAATCACACATAATTTACTGCAGCAGACGTCGCTGTCCATTAATGGAAATTAAACAGGATGGTTTCATTCTTGAAAAGCCATGGTGCATTAAGGAGGCTGTAAAGTTAATATGGGTCTCATCTTTTTATATCATTGCCTTATTGTCAATCACAATTCTACTGCAAAAATGACTTCCACTAGACTCCATTATATACAACTACATTTTTTTCTGACTCATATTTTTTGACAAACAGCAAGAGGAGAACACTGAATTTAGAGGAAATGTTTTAACGGTAGTGGTTGTGTGATGCCAGTCACTTTGGGACATCCACAAACTGTTTATTGATGCTCAAGACCTGATTTAGAAAATTAAGAAAAAACGTTTCCCTAATTGCAAATCCTAGGTTGTGATTAGTTAAGACATGTATCAATAGTAAGTTAAACATATTTTGCACGCTGGCAGCCAAGCCAAAGGGCATTGCAGTAGTCAAAGCATTGGATGACAAGAGTCTGTCACCATTTTTTTTCTTCACTCATTAACATGTTAAAGCAATTCTAATTCTTTCCCCTGTAATAAACAGTGTAGCAAAACCTCAACACCCCACACCCGGTGATTTTAGCCGTTCCAAATGGTACTCTGGTATTATCAACTACTGGATTTGTGGGCAGATAGAATCGCCTCCTCTGCACCAAAAGTTCGCAACCACTTTAAATCTACTGAGTAAAGAGATGACTAAAACTTAAACAACAGACAGGAAATTATTATGAGAATGTACTGCTCCTATAGGGTAATACAAAAAAAAACTTTAAATAAACACATATAGGGAGCCAGAGTAAGTCAAGATTGCAGTGCAAACACAAACTCCCAAGAAGTTTAAGGTTGGAGTAAGACAGGAGGAGACAAACCTAAAGCTGGAGGGAGGGGGCGCCTCTCTCATCTCTGCCTCTGGCCCTCTTCCTCTGGGTTTGCTGCACATACAACAGAGATACTGTCTGGCTTCTGCTTGTCTTGGTGTTCACCTGGTGTGAATATACCCAGGTTTACTCCATTATAGATTCTTTGACTTCCCCATAAAAAGTTTGCAAAGCCTACATTGTTTACTACCATGTTTGCTAGCTTACAACCTTCTTTTTCACTGGCTTTTGCTGGCACATTTCTTGAAGTGTTACTGCCGCAACTGTAGCCTCTCAGACACTAGATGTGTCCTGTCTACATTACTTAATTAAACCTTTACTGGTGGTATTTGAGACCTTTTTGATGACTATTAAAATGCAGCAGTCCGGAATGCCCTACTAGTAACATTTGTTGGAAAACAATTGCATGGCCACTACTTAATACCGTGTAGGAACAAGATGATTAAGCCATGGCCACATCTTAATAAGGCATGGGAATTAAATCATTTTGGGAGAAAATGATTGTTATTCATTTCTATGGAGATGACTGTTTGTTGACTAACTGGCAGGGGTGTCCTCAGTATCTTAAGTATCGCTTGCAAAAATGACATACTTCAGTCTCTTGAGGTTAGGCATTTAGTAATTCTAAGCAAGAGACGCTGCTCACACTGCTTTGGCTGCTCAAAATGCACAGTCTCAAACGCAAACAATAGCTGACCACAGGGAAGTTCAAGTTATAGATTTCATCATGCACGTACTGGAAGGACCTGCAGACTAAATGGTTACAGGTGGATGTACAACAAATGTTTGAAAAAAGGGCATCCATGCAAATAAGGCTAAACTGTATGCAGTATTTTGAGCTCGGGTCCAACTATATCTAGCATGTAGATTCTTACAAGAAGAAAAAAACATGTGGAATGTGCATCGATGGTTACATAGATGGCTTTTCCCGCAAAATCATATGTTTGGAAGATGCACACACAAGCAGCGGCCCAAACGTCATATAGATCAAAGACACTGAAATAATTTACAATGAAATCTTTTTTTTCAAACTTTTGATGTCACTCATATGTTTGTGTTTGCGACATATATACCACCACATTGCACACTTTAATTAACTCATCTCGATGCGTTAAGTCACAGCCACAACTTAATGTTCTTGTTCTCATGCAGTCGTGGCCACAGAATAGAATAGAATAATTAATGGCTTTGCAATATATTTCTTTCTAACAAATGTCATCCGGCATGCTCCTTAAGGTACCACAGTGTTTCTTTAAGCTTTTTAATTGTAATGGAAGATGGAAAAAACCCGTCCTTTTCATAAAGAAATCCTCTCTTTGCTAATCATTTACCCATATCTTATATATCATATCTTATACCTCTAGTTAAGTAAACGTTTGAAACCTCTACTAACGGGGCATCCGCTGCTTTATTCATAAAATATAATCTGATCGCATCATGCTCAGACACCCGAGTTATGAATCAAACTGACTCACTGATGTTAAAACATTTAAAACATGTTTGCATTCCAGCGTTTGCTGAATGAATTCATTGCTGTCTGCCAGAAGAGGCAGGTGAGCAAACTGACTTGTTTGGAGACTGAATCTGTGTGTGTGTGTGTGTGTGTGTGTGTGTGTGTGTGTAGAGAGAGTAACTGCTGTGAAAGAGTACCTCATCCCTTGTCCCCTCTGCCTCTTTTATCTTTGAACTTTCATAGAATTATTTCTCTTCCTGTCTCACCTGCCATTACTCTTCCATTCATTAGAAGAGAGGATCAATACCACTTCTCATAGAACAGGTGGAAGCAGCCTGACTCTGTCCAAAGGTTACAAAATCTCCCTAGTAAGCATTTATTTCCTTTACCAGATTCAAGAATAGAATGTCTTTCTGTCCCATTTGAATGTGCCCCTAGCATCTAATGCAATCTCGTTTCATCGACACCCGTCACTTCACCCTCAGCATACGAGAAAGAGCAGATCAAGACAGCAACTCATTTAACAGCACAAGCAACGGGAATGTTGAAGGCCTCATACGCAACAATCCAGTCTCTCCTGCCCACAATCTTCTATTCAGTGTAACTTGAATGTCTGAATGCCAGTCGAGCTGTATAAAGACATAGTAAGAGCACAACACTCTCCCGTCTGGTGATACAGCCGATTTACACACAATGTAGAAATGAATACTATGTGAATGTACTTGTCAAAATGGGCCATCACACTGTCCTGAAATACCAAGACACTCCTGTTTCCTATTGATGTCTGAATCCTGATTGTTGACTACAATAGTGACACCTTCCATTATATCTCAATGGATAAGTTATTGTACATTCTGACAGATAGGAGGCAGTTTGTCAACCAGGACCTCTTCTGCACCAAAGAGGTTTTGGATTCTTATCATTTCCTCCAGACACCAAGGTCTGTATCACCTGACACCAAAGTAGTTTGATGGACAGTGACTTCTGATGGGAAAACTATCATTATCGTCACAAAAAGATGACAGAATGGGTTCTGCGGCGGAGAGGAGCTTTCACTTAAATGGCCCATTTGTGTGTGACGCCAAAAAAAAAAAAAAAGTTGGATTTTAAAGTGGTGCCCAAGGTCAAATTGAGTGACACAAAGTTAAACTCCATTATGTTTTGGTCACTCATGCTGCTCTTCCTTCCTTGGGCATCTTGCGGTATGACCACTTGTTATGTGATTGACCACTGCAGCGTGACATCCGGTTGCGTTTCTCCAAAAAAGTTGAATCTCTTTCAACTTTTTGCCCAAGCGGTGCCTGATTTGGTGTGAATGCAACCTCATGCCATTGTAACAGACTTGGTGACCTGTAATTAATCTGTTATGTTATGAGTGTTACCGTGTTTACAGGAAGACGTTGTTCAAGATAACAGTAATGGTTATTGCATTTACTTAGTTTCAGAATGTCAGCGACTGTATCATGACTTGTGAAGCCGTTAAGCCTGTCAATCATTCTACCTATGGGGGTGGGTGGCGCAAGTGAGGTGGGAAGGAAACTGTTTAATCCATTCTATTCACTTAAGCGCTTGTTTTTTGGTCGTGGAAAGACAAAAACACACCATCCTAGCGATTTGAGATACCGATTGCACTACTACAATACCATCGCCACACACAAACGCAAAGCTTGCTAGTCACGGCTGTTAAGCTCGCACAATCGCTGTCCAGGGAAGGGGTTTTAGCAAACGGTTAGCTATTATCCAGCCCTTGCAAAGAATGTATTGGTTTGGGTGTGCCTCTTGATGATTGCCTAAACAGCTCATCATTCGTGATGATTAAATGGATCACTTGTGAAGCTATTCAAATGCCAGCTTATTGTCACTGAGACCCTGTTTCCAGCAATAAAAAAAGGTTTTCATTTAAACTCTGCTTCAGGAATCAAATACATCCCACCCCCGCCAGTCTGGTTCACAGTCCTCCTCCTCCAAAAAAAATAATTTTGACTTCAATCAACAACACAGCAGCACTGACATGCCGCAAATTAAAACAGCACTGTAGAGATTTGTGTCTGCATGCATTTATATTAGGTCTTCCCCAATTATAAGCTAGAAAACAGAATGTATTTTGAAATGCAGTTATGGCCAAGAGGATGGTGACTTTGTAAATGTCACTTTTTTATTTTGCACCATTGGTTTGTGTGAGTTTATAAAGATATACTGTGCTGCTGATCGCTGTTCTTATCTGTTCTTGAAAGCTGAGCTGCTGAATTGTGAAATAGCTGCAGCTGGGAAAGAAGTTTGTGTTTATATGTGAAGTACAAAAGTGTGCTTATTACTAAAGTGGTGCAGCAAAACTTTTTACATTTCTAATGACAATGATACATTTTCCCTCTTACGCTATTAGTTGTATATAGTTTTTCATAACTTATTAAGCTTTACAGCATTTAAGAACCTCAAGACAGAATTGTAATAAGTTCCATTGAGCTTGGGTACCTCAGTATATGTCATAATTATAGAGTGCAGTGTCAAGTAAAAATGTGAATGCATAAGAAACAAGGACAAGATACACAAGTAATAATGTGAATGTAATGTATCCACAATAAGAGAAAGAGCAATTCAAGTATATATCTTACCTAAAATTAAACTTTTGAGTGTGAGACATGTTTTCATTGTAACCTTCAAAAGTGGACAAGTTTCTTTCATAAACAACATGAAGAAGATATAAAAAACACACAAGACAACTGTTAGTTATACACCACAGTGTCACATGGAGGTCAGGGACCTCTCTAGTAGATCAGGGTGGTAGCACTTTTCCAGTTGTGCCTTCAGTTTGTGATTTTATTGGACCAAATCTCGAGGCGCAGCTGAGCTGTAGCGAGTGTCCAGAATGGGGAACTCAGGATTGCATCTCTGCTTCTGGCGGGTGAGGAGGTTCACCTGGCCTCTTCAGACTCTGACCTCCAGTGCGCACTGGGACGTTTTTTTCAGCCAAGTGTGAAGTGGTGGCAGATGAGGGTCAACACCTCCATGTCTGAGGCCTTGGCGCTCTGCCAGAAAATGGTGGCTTGCTCCAAGTTGGGAATGAGTCACTGGACCTAGTGAAGGATTTTCGGATTTTAAGTATTAAAGGGTCTTGTTCAAGACAAGCAGAATGACAGGAGGTTTGGTTCAGTAACTGCTAAAATGTGGATGCTATAAAAGACTGAGGGCGCTGAGCCTGAAGATAAATCTCTGAATTTCTGTCTCAGTTCCGAACTCACCAATGGTGATGAGCTTTTGGGTGATGCCCAAAGTACTAGAGTGTGTGTAGAGGCAACTGAAACTACATTGCTGGGTTCACCCTTCGAGATAGGACGAGAAGCTCAGACGTCTGGAAGGAGCTCGGAGAAAAACTGCTATTTCTTAGTTGAAAGAAGTCGGTTGTTCTGATTTGGATGCCTCCAAGACTCCTCCCTGCAGATGTTTTCCAAGCCAATCATAATGGAAGGAGACCACGCGGCAGAATACCAGAAATATAACTGGAGGGATAACTGGAACCCGCGGACCTGAATAAGGGACAGAAAATGAATAAATAGATGGATGAGGGCCTCTAGATTCTCGCTTGTGAACAAGTTGTAGCTGTTAATGCCACAGCAGTGGGCTTTGTCCTGTTGGCGCTGGACCACACTGTCTGGCTAGGCTGTGTTAATCCTGATATTATTCATATCCTGTTATGGATATTTCACATACTCTCCTGTTATCTGGAAAGGATCTCGATAGGACAGATCAATAAGATAACAGCTGCTTTAATTACAGATACATAAGATAAATCAATGACAAATTTCACATTAAGGATAATTGTTATTTTGTAAGAACAAAGAAATGGGAAGGGGTTGAAGTGTCAAATGATGAAACTAAATCTGGTGGTGTAAGAGACATATTTACTATTTCTTCAAAAATAATTGAGCATGTTGACCTGATGACACCAGCTGAAACAATGTTCAGCTGTGGTTTCATAGTGGTTTCACTTCTTTTTTTGCATCTGGAGGACTTGCCCCCTGCTGGTCACTAGAGAGAATGCACGTTTTAAGACACTTCCACATCGGCTTCACTCGGCAGAACCGGAGGTTGCCGCCTGGTTTTAACAAACTATTCAAAGCTCAATCGTCTCTCTCTCTCTCTCTCTCTCTCTCTCTCAATGCCCCATTAGTGCTGTGAACAGCCGCCAGGGAGGCCCGGAGCTGCTGTGTAAAACACTGAACAGAGTTGACAGGAGAGAGGGAGATGAAAGTACAGAGAGAAGTCAGGTAAACTGGATGGAGTGTCTTGCCATGAGGACGTTGAGAGTGGTGAAGCAATATATATATATATACAAATATCGGCACAGACAAAAACACACTATACTCTACAGTATACACCATATATCTATAGGGAGAGATAGACAGTTTAAGTTCCCTGGGAAATTCTGGATCTGAATGTACTTTTTCCAGTTTACTCAGAAAACTCACTCAAACTTTTTTTAAATAATAAAGTGGGTTAGATAAGTTTTGTCGACGTGGGTCTGCATTTTGTAAGAAAGACATTTCCTTTATTCCTCTTTACTTTATCTTCCTCTCCCTCTGAATTGTTCTTATTTGCTTTATTTCCTTCCATTGTCATCACCATCATAATAACCTTTATAAACACCTTTCTGTCATTTCTTTCCTCTGAATAATTGTGTCAGCAAATACGCTACGTCGTAAACGTGATGCCACCAGGATTATGTTTTTTTTTTACATAAATGCAACATAAACGCAAATGTTTTGCGAGGGAGCAAATACATTGAATATGTTTATCAGACCTCAAAGATATACACAATGCGTTTTGGAGAGTATCACTGAATGTAAACAGAACTTTATCTGTATTTATGTATTATTGTAGACATGTTGAAAAGGTATGTGTGCGTGTTTGTGGCTGTGACAGAAAGTAGAATTCTTACAGAACTTTATATATTACTCATGAGGGATGGGTACAGGACCTAGAGACACTTTCTTGGAGTGGGAGGAGATAAAAGGACACGACGGCATCGATGCTATACCGTTCATGAATAACACCCGAGTTTGTGTCAATGTGCACGTATTTGCATGCTAATAAGAAATGCGTATGTGCATATTTGATGTGTAATCACCCGATCCAACTTTCCCACCTTTGAATGTTAATCTTTTTTACTGATATCACATTAAATGTCATTTTTGCCGCTCGCTGACTTTCAAATATAAAGAAAAAGAAAAATACTGGAATAAGAAATAATTAAATAAAGCGTGACTGAAATTTGAGTCTGACAGGTTTCTTCTCACTCTTTGGCCTTTTTCGTCCTCCCAACATGAAAGACTTTCATTTCACCCATGAAAGATCAACAATTTGAAAGAGATAGCTTGCTCATTTTCCATTACGTGGTTCAACATTCGGAGCAGACAGCTCACCTTTCCCATCAAAGGGGAATGGAAGCATACAGCCACCTCTGACAAAAATCTGGTCAGTAATGAGTTCACACGTAGAAACAGAGCGTCAGAGACGGAACTCGCTTAATACTAAAGACAGATAAAAGAATGTTTTATAAACGTCAACGCTGTTATTAACATCAATAAAACAAACAGTATCTTTGTCATTAATATCTATTTTATGTAACAGCATTTGAATGATGTTTTTCTGCTGTGTGACCATGAAGAAACATGTTGCTGGTTCTATCCTCAGCACAAACAGGAATACATCTATAGTGCCCACCACAGTGCCCTTGAGCAAAAATATTGTTCCATATGTGTGAGTATAATAGACCATAAGATAAGATAAGAGATAAGATAATCCTTTATTAGTCCTGCAGTGGGGAAATGTACATGATCACAGCAGCAAGTGGACAGTGCACACAAGATAGAGTAAAAACAAGAGTGACAAGTAATATAAATATTAAACAGTAAAGAATATCAACTATACAAAAAAAAGTACAAAAAGCACAACAACAAAAAAAATCAACAATAAACAAAAAAAATTTAAAATAAAATAAAAATAAAAATAATAGAATATGATATATACAGACATGATGTGCTGTGCGTGTAAACAGGATGAAAAACAAGTTTCTTTCGTCAAGTGACAAGTAAGTAAATATTATAAATATATATCAAGTCAACGATGTCATGGTGCATATTAACATCTAAAAACTGCTACTAAGTCAATCTGGTGATGTTTTGTTTTCTTATAAAAAAAAAGAAAAAAATGATACATTAGGCCTCCATAACCATGGGTGCTGTTGCCTTTGGAACTTCAGTTGTGACTGTTATTTCCCATGTGTACTTAATATTTCAGTGATTCTCAACCAGGTGTACCTCAGTGTAATTCAGATACCTGTAGTCCCTCCGTCACAGACAGATGCACTGAGCAGGAGACACCGTGTTAAGATATCTACAACTTGCTTCAGCTCAGCAGCACGGAGCAGTGGGGTTCATAATCTGTCCCACAACTCTCCATACATCCACATTCACATGCATGTATTTTACATGCACACACAATGTAAAAGATACTTCACAATCTTTCAAAGTAACCCCTAGCAACTGCAGTAGCATCCCCTGGGGTAGAGATGCACCTGGTTGAGAATCAATGAATTATAGCACACATCCGCTTCTTCATGCAAGTACACGTGTGAAGTTCCAAAGGTGAAAATATAAAGGAAGCTGCATTCAAGCGCCACCATATAAAAACTGACAATTCTCAGCAAACCTCTGAAATAACATCGAGACCATTAACATGAAAGTGACTCTGTGGACACGAAGATTCATGACAATGATTTAAAATGAACTGTTCTTTTAAATCAGAGTGACCCTACTCTACACCTTTCCAAAGGCACAACAAGTATCCCCTTTAACTGAAGAATTCAATTAAAAACAAGCAGCAATGGAAGGTCATCAAAGGTCTTAAAGATTGGGTCAAGGATGCATATTCATCACGTGGAAGGTAAACAATGTGATATCCATTATTAAACGGAAATTCAATATCCACCTGAATCATTAGTCTCCTAGAAGTGATTTCTTGTTCCTTCCTCTATTTGTGTCAGAAACATCCATAGTTATAATAAATTCACCTTAACTTCCTCAACACGTAACTTTCTTTTGAATACATTTGAGCTGTTCACCCGAGAACCCCCTCGTTACATTTACTTCAATGCTCTTAAAACAAATAACAAAAATAATGATGCCATCTGTAACTTTTCTCCTTCACTTCAAACACTCTTCTCTCTCTCTTACCTTGAGTACAATAACATCTTTCATGATAGAGGAATGACACACTGAGTGAAATACTTTCATAGGGAATCAGCATATAGGGGAAATTATAGAGGAACACGTTATGTTTTTATTATAGTAAGGGCACATTTCCATTTGAGCCTCTCTGTGCTCTTGGGCTGAAGGTTGTTGTGGGGTAATACAAGTGATAAAGCCGCTGCAGTAGAGCAGTTGTTGTGAACATTGTTTTCCTCCATGGAAAATAAGCTTTGTATTTTCAACAATAACAAGTCCCTGAAAATAAACAAATAATTTCATTCTGACACAAGGCTGTGTGGGTAAAATCTGAATCATGTATGCTCAGTTCATAAAATCTCTCTTTCTGTATCTTTAATGTGCCTTTTTGCATTTACCAAGTCAGTCTCTCACGAATCATTTGTTAATGTTTCCTCAACATCTGCAGAAGAATAGCTCTCCGACACCTTGCAGGAGTACATTTCCTTTGCTCATGGGTGGAGAGCTGATGCATGATTCAATATATTCACCCAACATGATAATTGAAGGAGGGCTCAGCCTCCGTGTGGATAAATGGACACGGTTAATGATCCTTTATGCAGAGTTCAATGCAAGTATGATTTTGCAATAAAAAAAAAAAAAAACATGTATATATACATTATTTATATATATATATAAATAATGTTGTTTTTTTTGCTGGGTCAAGAAGATAATGAAGCTTGAAGTGTATCACAGAAGCAGTGAATTCACACGCTGTTGTTTAAACTGCACTGATCATGCCACAACATGCCTCATCTCTCTCTCACACACACACTTAACCGTACAGTGCCAGACCTCACAGACAAGCGAGAGTTGGGTAAAAACGTGTGAAATAGAATTCTAATTCGAGATGTTTTTAACCCAGAAGCCCCCCCCCCCCCCACCCCCCCCCCCACAGGCTTCCCACTGACACCATGATGAATGGCTTTGTGGTTGCTTGCCAGATGTGGTTGTCTATGTGTGTGTAATTGTGTGTCTGTAGCCAGGTACAGCCCCCCTCGTCCTATCAAGCTGCCTGTGGATAATTAAACCTAGTTTTGAGGAGCGGCCGTGCTATTTTTTTATTCACTTGTTTGTCTCGGATGATACATGAGAGTAGAGAAAATAAGAAGGAGGCTTGAGGTGGATTTTGCCAAGCGTTGCATATTCAGGGCCATGCTCCCAGTTAATGGAATAAGAGAATGAGGAGAAGTCATGTGCTTTCATATTTTCTGTGTGTGTGTGAATCGTTTTTTTGTGCTATTTGTAAAGAGAACTCTCTACAACCAAAAAGAATGAAAGACAATTCAAAAATAATAGAGTAGTCCTCTGACTGGACCCGATGAAGATTTTGGGGCGATTAACATTTTTTGAATAGCAATGCATGTCGCATTTGATCAGAAAAAAAGATTCCATCACCAGATTATTGCATGAGCACAATCCCATTGTCCAATCACAATCACTGCTGGAGGTGAGCCCACCATGCAGTCAGGGACATTTTCTCTTTCTCATCGATTTTCTTATTGACTTTCTTGAGATTATTAACAACAACGAGAACAGTGTAGAAAAGTGCGGCTCATTATCAAAGCCATTACTCTTCTACTAAAACAAATATTAAAACTGACTTTCATTGCTTGAGGCCAACACAAAACCACTTCAATTATTTTGAGTGTCTCAGGCAGGAGCTTAAAGAAAGATAAAATGAACTCCAACATACTGTAGACTAACTATTGTGACCCCCAGACTGTTAAAATGGTGCGATTACGTGATGCTGCATCCACGATGAGCATCTATAAGGGACAGCCAATGCACCTCAGGTACTGTATGTGCTGAAGTGTTCTTTTGTAGCTCTCCTGAACTGTATGTTTAATGCACAGCTCCCATGGTAAATCATTACTGGGTCTGCTATGAGACACAGCTCCAACCCTGGGGAAAGCTGCAACCAATTAAAAGAACCCCTGAATGGGAGTTGCTCTCAGGGAGGAGTATGTGTCAGTCTGTGACAGGTGGACAAGGGTGGGGGGGGGGGGGGGGGGGGGGTTCTGGGATACAACAGCTAGAGAGAGGTTATTGTGTCATAGTGTTTGCAGATGGGATCTTTTGCTGCATCTGTGCCAGCTGTTGAGACAAAAGGAGCATGATCAGAGCCCAGGTGGAAGAAATATGAAATGGGACCACAACTTCAAGTCCCTGTCACTGTTATTTAAAAATAGCTTCGCTGTATTGCATTTTCAGGGCTGATGTACCTGTCACTCGCTCTGGGACAGTGAGTAATGAGCTCCACTCACCTCTGTATTTCATTTACTGGACAGACCCTGTTTCACCACCATTTGAAGTTTCACAGTGGGTTTCCTGACCAGTTAAAGCTGATGGTTCTACACAGTAATGTGTTTATCTGCTTTAATGTAAACTGCAATCCCACAGAAGTAACCAGGTCAAAGTAACTTCATAAAGTAGCTATTTATTCATTTGTGGGGTTACAGGTTGCGTAAAAAAAAATCCCCATTCATGAGTTGCACATGCACTGTGTAGTTATTTTACCATATGGTTAGTCTTCACCTGAACAGCCGATACACTTATAACCGACAAGTATGAGAGCAACAGGGCAACGATCAAGTTGAAATTAAGTGATCAATTTTTTTTTAACCCCTTTAGATCACATCCCTGGTCATATTGGGGACCTATTTTATAATGTATGCAAAAAAATAACAAATAAATCAATTTATTTGTATTTTTATCCATCACTCAAACTGCAACTTTTAGCGACAAAGGAGGTGTGTGTGTGGAGCCACAGTCCTCTGTTGCTCCGTATTGTGCTACATTGTAATCCCGCCCACTTTTGAGCGGTCCAATCAAATACAAAGATTAGATTTAAATCCCTCTTGTAATTGTACACCACTCAAATATTCTGTTTCACTGAGAAAGAGTGTTTTGATTAAACTAAAGGAGATACTGTTAGCTTAATTTGCTAGCTAGCTACAGATAACAAAATCTACCAGAGACAGTCATCATTTCAGCCAACAAAATCAAACATTTCTGGAAATAAAAGGCTGATTTGTCTAAAATAAAGTTCCCATTCTTTCAAAAATGACTAAGAACTGTGGGTGGTAAATCTGCCCCAATATTACTGTTACTAAGGAAGGCAGGGTTAAGTCAGTCACTCCCATAGTAATTCCAGATCCAACCTAAATTTGAGTACAGTATTTAGCGTCTTCACACTGGAAAAAAAGAGAAAACTAAGTACATCCAAAGATGTCAGTAAGCACACTAAATGCAGCTGATTTTGAATAGGATATTAATGGACAGTTATGTCCCACAATGGATAGAATGAACTATATTAATTAACATCCTTCAATTGCAGAAATCCCGGAAAACTACATTAAATACATTATTTTCTTTTGAACGGACACATAAATAGGACACTATTAGGATTGTTATATACTATGTAGTATTAGTATATAGTGTGACAATGGGACACATCACAATGTGTGCAGTACAAAGAGTCCCAGCATGCTCATGGTCACCAGGTTAGGATAAAGCGGGCGACTAAATCAGTCGATTCCCCTGGAGGAAGCTCAAACACACATCTAAAGTACATTACTTGACTTCCCATTCCTTGCAGCACACATGTATCATGTAACAAATCCCCTCATGACCAGCTGCAACTGCCCCCTTTGAATTGAAAGATTTGATTGTTGTCACCTAGATGGCTGGTATTGGTGGATTGCTGGGAGGTGATCAGTATCCGTGGGTATCAATATACTGAAAATCCATGGCCAGCAACACACAATTTGATGATTCACTGGCGTATGTTGCCTAGTGAAGGAATCCTGATTAGGGTCACATGCTTTGTTCAAATCGTATCGACTTGCACTCAAGTTAAATAATCTATTTGGTTTTTTTGTACTGTTTTTCCAATGTGCCTTGTGCAAAGCAATATCGGCTTTCATATTGCAAACTAGACGGTTGACATTTGGTTAATGCTTAGTATCAGGATCATGATAAAGTTACAGTGCATAACAATTATATTTGTGATACTCTCAAAACATAATGTAAGAAAGAAAAAACGGGCAAAACTGATATTTTGAAGCTCCATTAGGCAAGATCCTAAATGAGCAGACGTCTGTCAGGTTAACGGATGCATCATCATGTAATGTTGATTAATATGCTGGTAAATGTGTTAATGCATTGCATTCGTATTGAGACTTGAGAGTGAACTGCAATGCATTCACAAACTTAAGTAATCTGGTGAAAAAGCAAACCTTGAAAACTCAATAAAAAGATAAGCAAAGCTAGATGCTGTGAAAAGAATAATGCATTTAGTAGCTGCGCTGACAATCCACTGAGGATCATATTTTGTTTATCTGACATTAGCTTGCAGAAGCAGGTTCCATTTCAAACACTGATCTATAGGTGGAGGTAGACTGGTGAGACAGCACCTGGTCCCTGCCGGGCCTCACACTGTTTGCTGTATTTCTCGGCACAACAAAAGGCTTTGAGAGAGCAGAAGCACCCCAGTCTGTGTGTCATACTGTGACCCCAAAACAGAAACATATTGATGCTCCACTTTGTCTGTGTCCCTGTGTCATACCCTCAATTGCTTCAGTGTGTTTTCAAATACTTTTGTTACAGGACAACTCTTTCCGAAATAGAAACTGGGTCAAAAATCAGCACAATTATCAATTATTGGAACATTTGCCTTAATTGCAACAAATGGCAAATATAAAAAAACATAAACACCTCTTCGAAGAAAGATTTAAATAGAAACCAAATAAACTATGAGTAAGTATAACTTTTTGCTGCCTCTCACAAATACATATACACATTGTGCCAAATAAACAAACACACACATACCTAACACAGTATAACATCAAAACTACTCCACAAAATGTGAGCACAGTAAGCTGAAGATACAAACGCATTCCATGTGGAGAATATGCAAACAAGCAGTATCAGCTCGCTGGTTCCTCCTTTGTATGTTGATCCTCAGGTGTTATTTTAAGTATGCGTATCGCCCCTCTCCAACCCACTTTAAGAACCTGGGGGGTCCACAACACTAAGGACCTGACACGGTGTGTCCACGCAGACAACCTGGTCAAAAAAAAAAAAAAGCAGTGCCTTTTACCAACCCCGGCGGCTGCGGAAGTTCAAGATGTCACCTCAAACACTCGAAACATTCTAGATCTGCACTGTAGAGAGAGTATGTTGGGACATCACAACATGGTTTGGCAGCAGTACCCAGCAGGACGAGGTACAGACGGCTAAGTGTTGCACAGGGGGGTGCACTACCCAGCCTACAAGACATACAGCAGGCGGTGTAGGTCCAAAAGGATTCTAGCAATCTGAACAATGGACTCTTTGAACTGTTGTGATCAAGGAAGCACTACCGCTGTCATCGGGCCGGAACAGAGAGGCTAAAAAGCTACTTTCAGGCCATCCGAATCCTAGAGGAGGACATTGACAGGGCTCCTCCACTACCTCCACTATTACAAACAGTCATACCAGCCCTTGAAATATACTTGGTTCAGGCTGGAGGGCATCATGAGAGTGTTTATATAGAGTTCATACGAGTACAGCTGAAACAATGACTGGACTGTTACCTGCAACAGATATTTTTTCAGTGTTGTATAAGTACTTTTACATAAGTAAATGATCTAAATACTTACTCAATACTAAATACTTCCACCACCACTGCATGCACTTTAAAAACATTTACATTTGAGAGGTGATAGTTATGTAAAACAGCTTTTAATTTCCATGAAAATGTGTAGATAAGTATTCAGCAGACAGCTGCCATCCTCTCATTACCCAAACTCTAGAAGATGACACCTCTTCAGACACAATGATGCCACTGTAAACTTCACACCGAGGAGCTTTAATTATTCATATTTCAGCGATGCATGTGTTTTTCCATCTCCTCAGCCTCCCCAAACGTATTTTTCTATCTCCTTCCTCAGAAGAATATATAGGGGGATAAGGTGATTATCTCTCCTGCTTTCCTTCTCAGCTCCCTGTTTTTCCCCACTTTTCCTATCAAGCTTCCCCTCCCTCCCCATGATGCTGGCCATTAGGTTGATGCGTTAGTCATTGCAAATGGTTTTCCTTGATTAATGATGCATTTGATTAGAGCAACCTGACCTTGTCTTGCATGGACAGGCTTTGTTGTTGTTTTTGTCACAAATCACAAAGAGAAGGCTTCCAGAAAAGAAACACTTCAAGGATCTCATAATTGTGTTTGTGCAAAGATACCCAGGGGGGGGGAAAAATCAAAATAAAGCATTTCTTCTCTTTTGTAAGACATTTATAAACAGGTGTTTACTCAGACTTGGAGGTAAAGGTGGCAGGGGTCTCAAACCCCCCTCCCCCCTCCCTACGGCTCGCTACATAATGACAAAAATATCATATCATCCTGCCCGCAAAATATTTTTTTATTTAATTATTTTTTCTAGTTGTTTCATATTAATTTAAACTACCCCTTAATATACAATTGAAATAAAAACGAGACTCTATTAAAAAAATGTATTTTGTTTGACGCAAAATAACGGCAAAGGTCAAAGGTGACCGCACATGACCGGGCAGTTTTGGATAAGAAGAGAACAGGTTACGCCGGGCTTTATCAGTTGTTTGGCTGCGAACAACAAAGATGTCCCTTTCCAAAGGAAAGTGGATGATGAACACAGACAGTTTCAAGATAGATGGACATTGCAATATTTCTTTGTGGAGTTTAATGGAAATGCTACTTGCCTGATATGCAAGGAAAAAGTCGCTGTTTTAAAGGAATATAATCTCAAGCGTCATCAAAAAACAGTTTGAGGAGTACCAGGGAGACGAGAGGAACAAACGAGCCACGCAGCTCCAGAAAGGACTAACGTCTCAGCAAAGTCTTTTCCAGAAGGCCAAGAAGGACGGTGATGCTGCAGTTGAGGCAAGTTACGTGGCGAGTGAGTTAATCGCCAAAGCAGGAAAGCCGTTCACCGAAGGGCAAGTTTCTGAAGGATTGCATGTTGCTGATATTCTGTGTCCAGACAAGAAGAGCTTGTTCAGCAATATCTCTCTATCGGCGAACACAGTGGCAGAGCGGGTTAACGAGCTATCGAGTGACATATATGACCAGTTAGGCGAAAAAGCCAGAGGTTTCACTGCATACTCCGTGGCGCTTGACGAAAGCACAGACAAAACCGACAATTTATTTCAAATCATTTCTTATAGTACTTGAACGTTGAAGTGGCCCTCCTATGAGATGACAATACCAGCAGTGGCCCCGAGCCAAATTGAGTTTGTGTTACAGAGTGTTACCAACACTTTTAAGAATGCAAGCTAAATTGCTGTACAAATAGTTGCTTTTCTTTTGTATGACAGGAGGGAGAAAACCCTGTGATTTTCTTTCCAAGCATGCAGTCGATGTCAATATCTAGCCTGCTTGTGTAACAGAACAAATCTTCTACATTTAAATGAAATGCCTGCAGCGTGTTTTGTGTCAAATCACATCTCATTCTTCTTCCTTCCTCCCTGTATTACAGGGTGTGCCCCATCGTTCTATACTCGGTCCGTTCATATTTTCATATATCTAAACAGTCTTTGTGATAACTTATCTAATGCACTGTGCCATTTTATGCCGATGATACTGTTATCTATTGTTTATCCCCATCAGGAGGACAAACCCTTGAATTATTGCCGTCTACCGATGATGTTGTTCAGTCTTGCTTAGATTCACATTGGTCTCAACATTATTGATCTGAACTTGTCAATCAAACTGCACACTGAACAACTTGTAACAAAGCTGAAGTTGAAATTACGTTTCCTCTTTGGGAATAAATCATGTTTCTCCCTCCAAGAAAGGAAACATCGGATATTGGCAATCTTTGGGACTTTGACATCTAGTTTTTTACAAGCCGGAATCTGGTAATTACAATAACTGCTTTGTGAAATGAATAAGACATAGATGGAAGTCCCTGGCAGTCGTATCATTGCAAATTAACACACGCAAAGTATTCAAACTAAAAGTTTGAAATCATCTTCAATCAACTTAAAATTGAAAATCAAACCATTTCCTTCTATTGTCTCTCTTCACCTCTCTTTTTGCACACACACACACACACACACGCACACACACACACACACACTGCTGCTTCAGCCTGTTGTGTGGAGAGTGGAATGGGTTGTGTGCTTATGATTGGGATGATTGGTTATTTGGGAGGAATCATGCGTGTATGTGTGTGTGAGTGTTTAGGTGTGTGTGTGTGTGTGTGTGTGTGTGTGTGTGTGTGTGTGTATGTGTGAGTGTTTGTGTGTGTGTATGTGTGAGTGTTTGTGTGTGTGTATGTGTGAGTGTTTGTGTGTGTATGGGGTAGTCCCTGTGTAGGCGGTCTTGTTAGATGTAAGGACAGGTAATCCATAAATTCTTCCTCTCTCCAGTTACACTTTTCTCATCTCTTGTTTTTCCACCCCTCCTCCTCCTCCTCCTCCTCCTCCTCCTCCTCCTCCTCCTCCTCCTCCTTTTCTTTGCAGTCTGCGGTTTGTGGGGTTACTGGGGAAATCGCCTTATGCCGCAAACATATCTGTAAGTACATCATGACCCAGTGGACCATACATTCACTCCGAGCACATGGAGGAGAGACAGAGTGAAATGAGGCTTGAACCATGTTTCCAGTCTACTGTATACAGTACAAGTCCTTACAGCTCTATCTACTCCAAACCACCCACTCACACATGCACACTGAGATATTTCCCCTTTTGAGAATGCCTTCTATGGCAGCACAGTGAAAGATGAGGTCAAATAAAGTGCCATTACCCTCTCTTTCTGTTTTTCATGCTCAGATTAATCGTCAGTTATCCGCACATATTGGAAAAATCATCTTTGAAGTCCTAACTCTGGGTTGATAATGCTATTCAATCTGTCCGCCAAATTGCACACCTTTTTCACTGCTTCTAAGCGAGAGCAGTACTATTGATTTCTTTTGTCCTGCCTGCATGTAACTTCCCCATTAGCGAAGTCATTTAAGCTCTCACTTTGACGGGCATGTTAAAAACACGTCGCGGCTAATGTGCACTGCAGCAGAATGATTGCTGCACAATGCATTACACACACACAGACCGCCACATCCTAACCAAAGACAGAAAACATGTCACAGATAAACTCAAAAGAGACGGAAAGGGCATACAATCAGAAACATGAAGGAATTTGTTATTAATTTCCAAAAGAAAAAGCTAGAAGGGGAAATAAGGAAGATGCCTATGACTCATGAATAAGGGTTAATAGATTACACATCAACTCTTTCTGTAAATGCTGTTTTGTATTAGGCGTGATGACAGATCTTTGTTTACTACCTTTCGATTATCTTATCCTTCCTGTCACTAAATTCCATTGATAATTCTGAACAGCACCATTATTAAAAACAGCAGCTCCAAGGCAAATCATCCTCCTTCCCCTCATTTCCCCTGTCACTCCCACGTTGCCTCTCTCCAGGTGAATTTCCGTGGTATGTTAAAAGATGATGAATGGCCGTATGCTTCTTCGATGAACTAGGAAATTGTCTACACCACCTACGTTTTCCCAATTATAGTCAGAACAGAGCAGTTAGCTGGCATGTCTGACCTTATTCCTCGCAGGGAAAAAAAAAAAGAGGAACAGACAAATTTGCCCGAGTCGCCTGGCTTCATCATTTGAAACCATTTGTATTATTACACACAAGCTATTTGTAAATGAGTCACATTAACTGATTATGATTGCAGAGGCTCTACTGATGCAGATGTTGATAAACCTCTGTTTCGAATGTATGCCACTTTAAAAACACAGCACAGAAATAACATTCTCTCTCTCTAAAAGACAGTGATACGATTTATTCTGGAGAAACAAAATGTAGCATCACTTAGGAAAATGATAAAAAGAAACTGGTCAACAAACAGATGATCATAAAAATCCAACTTGTGACCTTCAACATAATGTTGTAGATGTGCCAGTGACATCCAGATGGAATAATGGGACAGGAAAGAATGAAATAAAGTTTTGCTACACAATTAGCACTTTAAAAAAAACAACTTTTCTTTAATCTTTGATTTTTTGGGCTTCTAAGCCAAAAAAGACCACATGTTTAGCTGACAGTGAAAACACTGCTTTCACATCTTGTTCATTCCTCTTTTGATCTTCATTGGACTAAATTACTATTTTTTCGATATGGTCACACACTATTAGTTCCCCTTGGGTGCTCATAATTGCCTCTGTGTGTCGTAGCTTTCAAGCACCAAGCAACAGGCAACTGGCAAACAAAATGTAGGCACCTGAGTCTGAGCTTGTGCTGAAACATCATGTCCCCTCTAACACGGTCCCTTTAGTGCCCAGTAACAGGAAATACTGCAATACTTGCTTCTTTTTGCACAGCATTAATTTTCATTAGAGTAAGACTGGTGTTAGCTAAATACAAAGAAATAATTCTCCCTCTGCGTTTCCACAACAATGCAAACCGTATTTCACCAACTCTCAAAGAACTTCCCATGTGGCCCAGTTTTACTGATTGCCTTCCCCCTCCTTGAATCACCATGGCCACAATCCCTCGCCCTCATCCCTCACAATGTCTGAGTGACATTGTGGCATAGTTTTGTAATTTCTTTTGTCGCCTGGCAATGAAAATGTCTGCAAGTGTTATGATTTCAGGAAGGCTGCACAAACAGTGGTAATGTCATGAATTTGGTCACTGCATGAGGCACAGTGGTGATATTTGATGACCAACAGGCTGTTACATCGCGGTGTGTTTAATGTGTGCCAGTGTTTCCCCCCTGCTCTTCGTCTCTCTCGTCTGCTGTGTGCTGATATCGGAGTGTCAGTTTGACAGAGCCACACACACACACACAGCTGAGCTTTGGCTGCATGAATTCAAAATCCGGCAATCTGGCACCTTCCATTAGGGTTGTGCGGAGATTTGGGTGTGTTTATTTGTGCTCTAGAACATAACCGCAGTTAAATCAGGGAATAAAGTTGTTCTGCTCTAATTCACTGCTTTGTTCTTGCTAACACCGCTCCTGAACACGTAACTGAACCCGAGTGACCCACACCAGATCTTTTTTTCTGAATTCTTGACTCTTTTGAAGAAAGGAATTCATTTTTCATGAATAATTATTCCTTTATAATTGAAAGGATAATGTTACATCATGTTACATTTTAATTTGCTTCTCTGTTTTTCACTGTGTTTATGACTACAAAGCAGGTGGGTCTGAGACAAACAGTAAATGGGCTCTGATGAAACACTTTCATTGGTCTGTCACATATTCGACCAGTGCGTTGCTAGTGGCTGGTGTTGATTTACCACCTTGCCACCAAATTACTATTTTAGACGTACTGTATTGCCATTTGTGATCCAGCTACCATATACCACATGGGAAATCATCAATCATTTCATCACTCTGTTTTGTGTGATCTGGGCTTATCAGGGTCAAACTGTGATGCTCTCCTCCCCTAACCCACCCAATCAAGCCTTGTGCTAAGCTTATCAAGACTTGTGTGTGTGTGTGTGTGTGTGTATCAGCACTGTTTAAATGTCTTTTTGTGTTAAACTCTCAGTACTTTTGTAGCTTGTAAATGAATCTCTATGGTCGGAGTTTAGTGTTACTGCTACGATTCTAGTAACAGTAACAGACACTTATTCTGTCTGTATATATCATATTTTTAGTTACAGTTATATTTTAGTTATTGTGGATTTTTACTTTTTTTACTTAGTTAATATCCTTTACTGTGTATTACTTATTTATGATACTTGTTTTGATCTAGTTTTTTACTATGTCTCTTGTTTGCACTATCCACTATGCTGCTGTAATCCTGTACATTTCTCCACTGCGGGACTAATAAAGGATTATCTTATCTTATCTTATCTCACTGTGTGCTGATCGCTTTCTGTTAGAGTCAAAAACCTAAATGACTAATTATAATATGTGTGCGCACAATTCTGGTGTCCTCACTTGAACTTTATAGCCTGCGTCCACATGTGAATGGGTGTGTGTGTGAACTTACTACATTAGGTTCTACCAGTGTCTGGGAAAGAAAGCGTTCTCAGCATGTAAATGATAATAAGGACGATAGACACAGAGTTGTTTTGAGAAAGTGAAACTTTGTGCCAGAACAGATGCTCAAGTGAAGTTCCCAGACTACATGGCGGACGCCATTTTGTGTGTGTGTCACCTTTTTGTGACAGGTACATTATTATTATCTATTTCTCCTGCCCTCAGCTCCGTTCCAGCGACGCTCTGGGCATCGCATAAATATGACGTGGGACTCACCAACAACCGTCAACCTGTCGTCATCACTGCACGTTCAGATTTCCGTCCACAAAAACATCAATACCCACTGCACCAAGAGGCCATTGACGGTATCACACCAGTGTTTGATTCGCTGCTGAAAGCATGTGTAATCATTCCTTGTCCAGATTCTCCGGTAAGAACACCTATCTTTCCAGTTAAAAAGATTCGTGACGCAGGCAAACCAACAGAGTGGCGTTTCGTTCAAGACCTTAAAGCTGTCAATGCTGCAGTTTCATGCTCGTGCTCCAAATGTTCCTAACCCTTATACTATCTTAGCACAGGTTCCACCTGCTGCTAAATGGTTTTCTGTGGTTGACCTGTCAAATGCTTTTTTTCAGTGTCCCTGTGGACAAAGACAGACAGTTTTGGTTCGCTTTCAACTTCAACGGTAAGCCATACACTTTCACTCGTCTGTGTCAAGGCTACACTGAATCCCCTACCATCTACAATGAAGCACTCAGGGAAAGTTTAGAGAGCCTCACTCTGTCTCCAGGGTCCGCCCTCTTGCAATATGTTGACGATCGCCTTATTGCAGCACCAACACAACAATAATGTCAAAAAGACACATTGAAATTATTGACACATTTGGCAGCTGAGACCAACTCCCAACTTGAACAACCTCTGTCCGAAGTTATTCACGGTAAAAACCTCACTGCGCATGACAAAGTCCTATGGACACCGACGGCCTCTCAGACATTTGACAAAATGAAATGTGTGTTGCAAACTCCTCCCACACTGGGTTTGCCAGATCCAAACAAACCTTTCACTCAAACAGTTGACGAACGTTCAGGTTGTATGACGTCAGTAACTAACTTGAATCCTGCATCACTTCTCCCTATTCCTGGTGACGGTGAGGAGCATAACTGTCTGGCTGAGCTCCAAGCTCAGTGCACTCCTTGACCTGACCTCCTGGATACACCTCTACCCAACAGTGATATGGTAATGTATGTTGACGGGTCTGCTTCACGGGATCCCCAGACTGGTACTAATCTTGTTGGTTTTTCTGTTGTTTCTGACTCAGCTGTTCTCTGTTCTGGACCTCTCCCATGTCACCTCTCAGCACAGGCCGCAGAGCTCATCGCACTCACCGAAGCATGCAAACTCGCAGCTGGTAAAACTGTCACCATTCACACAGACTCACGATATGCTTTTGGCGTTGTTCACGATTTTGGCGCGTTATGGAAGCACAGAAACTTCCTCAAATCAGACGGTAAGCCTGTTTTACATCACACACTCATAGCAGAGCTATTGGAGTGCATTTTGTTGCCTACAGCGATCGCTGTCTGCAAATGCGCAGCTCACACGTCAAACACCGATGACATTTCTAAAGGGAATGCTCGTGCAGACACAGCTGCAAAGGCTGCTGCACAGCTTCCTCTTGACACCACAGCACACACACCACTCATGGTTTCACTCCCTTCTTCCCTCTCAGCAATGCAGTCCTTCTCCACCCCAGAGGAGAGGCGTCTGTGGTCCTCATCAGATTCTAAATTCACTGACGACACGTGGATTGGTCCAAACGGTAACCCCTGCTTGCCTAAACATTTCTTCCCTCATTATGCTAAATTAACACATGGGTTGGACCATCGAGGGAGCTGTCCATTCAAAAATACACATATAGTTGCACACACACAAAAAGAGTGATGAAAACAGTGTCTCTGACAGTTTTGGTGGAAACCATACGGTGCCAACGTAAACCAGAACTGCTCATACGAATCAGTTGCTCGGGTGAATTCCATACAAACTGGTTGGCTGTTCACTCTTTTACACGCATTATATAGAAAAATATATTTTAGTATCAGGGAAAGTTTTAAAAGATGTTGTACAACTGATGGGAAAAGTAAAAAGACACATAATCTAACAAAACACAGCAGTCTTGCAAAAGCAGTTAATTAGTTCATGAAACCAGGGTCCTGTTCTTCAAGGCCGATCACATGCACCCACACGAGAGGAAGAAACAGAAACCCATTGTTCCCAATCTCAGTAGGAACTGACTCCCAGTTGAACGCACCTGGCAGACTCCAGATAATGAGCAGATCAAGACAGCCTGTGTCAAAAGACCTATAGTCCCCTATGTATGATTTATCTCAAGGCGTGGACCTGTGTTTGCATAAATGATGTGAGGTTTTTGTACGATGTTGAAGCTTTCAACACAGACACTGGCTGAGTGGCTGTTTTGCATTTTTCCCTTGCAAGCGAATAAACAGAACAAGACAACTTTGAATCTTCTGAAGACTTTATTTTTGATTTGTGAACAAAACTCTCTTCTCCCGATTAACATAGAAATGTTCCACAACAATTGTGTATTTTTCTCTATTTTTAATAGTTGCTTCCTGACATGCCCTGCAGTTGTCCATCCCATGATGTACTTTGACAAGTAATCCATATTACAAGAGAAAATGGTGTAGCAAGTTGGGTAAATGCCACTTTTAGCAGGTCAGATCTAAACACAGGGCAAGAAGCAAGCTCACTTTGTTTCATTGTGATATTAGTGGATCTTACGTGTAAAACAACGCTTGCAGGCTTTAATAAAGCCACTGCACATTACCAGCCAAACACAAAACAGCAGACAGTTAGCGACTAGCTGATGATGATGATGATGAGCATTTAGCAGCTAAAGAACCCAAAATTCAATACAAGTTCACAAAGCAACCCGGAGCGCTTTGGCACAAGGTGATATGTTAATGTTGTGTGTACAGCTTGTTCCTGCTGCTCCCAATTGCTCCCAAATGCAAGTGGACTTTGCGACAGACTGCTACATAGTGTATTGTTGGAACTGCTTAGTCAACTGCTCTACCTTAGCTGCATTAAGGAATACAAGAGTAGTGACACATAATCTGGTGTGTTTATTCACCAACTTGCAGTAACAGTAATGCGGGGCTCCTCCTTTCTATAATCATCTTAATATTCAGTCCAAAAGTAAAGATTTATTGAAAAAAAAGAAAAAGATTCTGCTTCAATCTTTTTGTTGGTGTTGAGCCATTCAAAAACAACATTTGTACAGTAATCATCATTAAATATGACGACTGACAGACACTCAAAGCCTCATTTGAAAACTTTATATGACATAAGTCATACTACAGTTTAAGTTGGTGGGCCAGTTTTTTTCCATACATGCATCTTATTAGTCAATTTATCGTTATATATATATCTCTTTTCATATCTCATAGACCTACTTGTCGGCTATGAGCATTGGAGAAGCTAATATCCCTTAATGGACCCAAATTGCCTCAGGCAGTTTTAGGCACAGTAACGTCTTAAGATGTGTACATACTATAAAAGACAGGTACGTTCAGGTAGGAATGATTTGAGTTAACTTTGAATATACGGTGAGGTAGTTTTCATGTTCCACTAATGTTTATTCTGCTCCTTTGCCTCTGCTGCAAGCACACCACATCACAGTAATGAGGCCCCCCCTAACCTCTGGCCCTCAGGAGATTCTCAACTCTTTCCTTCTAATCCTCATTCAACACAGTCTTCCACCTCATTACAGATGCTGAACGTGGTCCTCCCTGGCTGACATAAACACACAACTGCTGTACCCCCCACTCCATAGGTGCAGTACATTAATCAGCTGTTGGCAGAATGACATAAAGTAAATGAATTTGTTTATTTGTAAAGCTACACTAAGCACTAGTGAATATCAAGTTAAAAGAAGCAGGAAGAGCTTATCAACGATTATCGTTGATAAGTGTTTCCGCAGCAGTTGAGGGAGGCCTTGTTTTCACTTTGTTTTTCTATTGTTCTTCATCTAGAATCAGGTCCCTATTTTACATAATGGACTTCAATCTCATCTGCAGTAATCAACCACCAGCAGCACTCCTGGGGAAGTGAACAAGGCAGTCTCTATGGCAACCTCCATGACCTGCAGAGATGCTCATTGCAATCTTCTCACATTTCTCACAAAATGGGTTTCAAACTGACAAGTCCTTGAAGAGTACCAACCTTCACAAGGTCTTTATTCTCTCAGAGGTGGGGGAGACAGAGTAGCACTCTCTCATAATGTGTATGCTTATCCAACCATCAAACTCTCTCCTCATTCTGTCACAGCTAAACTGGTTCATCTCATGGTATGTTGATGCAGATATGATGGAGCAGTGTAATCTTTAGATTTTTTGTGAGGAACCTTTTACTGTGTTTGTCTTTTTGTCTGAGGTAAACAAACTTAATTTAGATTCATCAAAAATCACCTTTTCTTCCATTTGAAGTTGAACCGATTTATTCTTACATAACGTAAGTCATGATGTTTAATCCACTGTATGTCTGGGGACAAGCACAAGCCTGCTAGATAGATGAGACAATGAAGGAAATATATTAACCATTATATTAATACCATTAGCACATGAATACGAGCCGAGTTTGACAAAAGGTACAGAGACAAAACAAAACTCAGAAGCTGCATTCTCTGCTCAGGTAGCCAACAATCCACTACATCTTTACATGGCAAATGTTTGCCGCTACAGAAATGCTCTGAATTTTGAATTTCGAACCTTTAAGAATAGTAAAGCAAGCTGCTCCCCAACGCTGTAAGAAAATGTAATTGTGACTTCTTTCATGTCTTGTGTGTGTCAGGAGCCATTTTGAGTTCCTACATTGACGCCAATATTACAGGTAAATATCTGCAGCTATGTGAATGGGCTGTGTGCAAAATGAAAGTCATGTTTACATCTCTGAAGCCAGTAAACAATATTACCATCAATCTGACGTTGCTCTGAGCCAGCAGAACCCCCAACAGCAACTGCAATTACTATTAAAGTCGACAACATCAAAACACACGCGCTTTACAACCATCAAAAGTAAATGAGCCACTATAACAACTTCATTCACAATTAATAATACCAAGGCACATTCTCCACATAGTTAGAGGCAGATAGCAGCTGCACAAGAGCAAACTGTAGCATTCAGCAAACAGCGATACATGGCCTAGTGTACAAGCACGTCGGCAGGACAACCATTAAACCGGCAGCAGTGTTGGCAGCCTCACAGCTTACTGCAATAATCATACAGAACCACAACATCATATGCATCAAACACATCCTTGAGTTGGTCCAACTCCGGGGCAGCGGCAGGGACCGAGGCACAAGGTAGGCAGTTGAGCAGTGCCGTAACCTGGCAGGGTCAACTGAATTGCTATGTTTTGGAATTAGACCCTATACTGGCATGTGTTAGTCGCAGATGATTTGTTTGCTCTTAAGTGCTTTTTAGGGACAAACTAAAGCAGGTCTCACAGCTTCACAATTCTTTCCATTTCCCGAATGAGCACAATTTTTACACGCAGTGTGAAAATAGCCACAACGGTCACAAAGTGTACCCAGCTCCTCACCTCTCCACAGTCTCCTCCCATCAGTCATCAGAGCTGTCAGCACCACATCCTGACACATTATGAACGAGGGGTCCCTTCATGTCACCTCTCAGTCCATCTCTCCATCCGCCATCTCTTAATCAGGGAGGAACCTGTGAGGGCGTAATGTGGACATAAGTCTTTTTTTAAAATGCTGCATGTGGGTTGACAGGGGAGGTCACCTTCATCTTCAATCAAAGGAAGTCGACACATTCGAGCTACACACCTACATGTGGACGCACAACGCCTCCACAAGCCTCCCTCCAGAAGAACTTATATCATTATGAATGTGCATTAATACGAGAACACACATTTAACTGGTCATGCCTCTGTGTCACCTGTCCTAAGATGTCCTAATTGCTCTGGTCTACTTCTTTACACATCTTAATAAAATACAGAACTGCATGGCTGGGGCTTTCCACTCTTCTGCCCAACAACCACTCAGATAGAGAAACTACTACTTAGAGGTCCCAGTGGGAAACTGGTTTTCAACCAGGTTTGATCACATTTGTTAAATATGACCCCACATGGAGCCGAGCCACTACATATTATGTGGATGTCCCACTTCTGAGTGTATCACACTTCCTGCTCGGCCGAGTAAAGCTTCCTGATTAAATCACTGGTATGATATCTAACTCCATCAGGGGTTGTGTCCCTATACCTATTCACCTAATGGGCTTCTTCTACCTCTTTCTTACCACATGTCTGTTATTCTTCAACCCTATATCCCTCGGTCTCCTTGTGTCCCTGAGGATGTGATTAGAAGTGTCTGCGGTCCCGGTGGGAAATCACTCATGTTGCCGTCTGCTATGTCTGCTAAATTACTCCGCAGAGCTGACCTGGTCCTATGGAAAACACGAGATGAACAGGGATAGGGGGGAAGGGAGATAGATGAGAAGCGAGAAGGAACATGAGGCTGATGTGTGGAAAGAAGTGTGCGGTCAAGAAGGAGGGAGGGAGGGAGGACTAGAGGAATGTGGGAATGGAAAAGAACGTATAGCGTTCTTTGGCTTGTCCCCATAGAACCCCCTTTTTGTTCCTGGTAGAACCTTTTATAAAAAGGTTGATATTACAACACACATGCTTTCAGCAATCCTTGAAGAACTCTTTCTTCCATAAAGGGTTCTTCAGAAGCAAATGGTTCTAGGTAGAACATCAGCCGTTCAGGAAGAACCCTTTTGAACCATTATTTTAAGAGTGTCAGGGATTTAAAAAGGATCAGGGGAAGAAGGAGATATTGATAAATTGGAGCCATGGCTGGGGAAAGATGAAGATGAAGTATGAAGAATAGAAAAGGAGAAAAGGTAAAAGGAAGAAGGGGGAAATGAGATTATAAATAAAAGAAGACAAAGAAGAACTAATGATTACTGAAAAGAAAGCTCTCAGAGCCTGCATACCAAAATCATCATGTTTTTGTAATATCAGCAATTGATGAAATGGCATCTAATTTTGCCAGATTGCTCAGATATGATATTTGCAAACTTTGTTGCATTTACAGTTTATGTAAATGATTTCTTAACTGATTATATGATAATCATCCAAGAGGTTTCTCGGGATATTTTCCTCCCTGGAAGCTACTGGAACCCATTATGTGAATTCAAGGGAACCACAGCCTCAGTGCTCAGTAAAAGGACAAACCACAAGTTACTCAAAAATACTGCAAATATTAGATTTTTGTGTGGAATATTCCTTTAACTTTTCACCTCAAGGAGTTTCTACATTGGAACATATGCTCTGTCAACATATTGCATTAGTTGCAAAACAGTGAGCAGACTCCCAATATCACCCCAATATGCTTTTACTGCCATCAGGTCGAATAACAACAGCGCTCATTCAGAGGCAACTTGTGGCGTCGACAGTGTCTGTGCAGTTAGTAAATCATGCACGTATTGGAGTATAGAAACAGTACTGGATGTATTTCAGTCAATAAATGTGTCAATATCCCTCTTTTATTATTGATGTGGCGATGGGTGGTCTCCAATCCATTTTATATTCATTTGTTCATATCTCCAAAAATCCATTTAAAATGCATAACCTTCAATGTAGATGGTAAATATCTGGGGATGGAGGCTCTTGACCACCAGCTGCTCCAGTTGAGATCCTCAGTGACTAAGATGTAAAATGTGTCTCACTCATATCACTTTTTGTATTACCTGGTCTGTTGTGAGGGTGGGTGCATGAGATATGTGATAAAGTCAAACATATCATAACTCTACGTACAGTAGAGTTATACATTCGACTTTTTGTTTTATACTTTGGCTGTTAAGCCTTCTGTTCAAGGCAGATTAACTATCAAAAGGCTGAGCACCAAGAGGTCATGAAAAGTCACCGAAACTTGATAAAGGTATCACATTTTATGTTTAACAAGTTGATATTGCATATACTTTGGACATGTACATGTTTAGAATATATTTATCTATTTATATTATTTAATCTTTTATTTGAATCTCCCCTTACTTATTCATTTATTCTTCATTAATTAATTGTATTACGAGGTTTTACATTAGTGTTGTTGTTATTCCATGTGTTAATGTCTGTACATAGATGTGTGTAAGGATTTATAAGTTCTGTAAAATGACAAATAGTTCAAAAAAAGGCTTTGTACCTTTTAAAACAATGGTCCTTGACCAACAAGGATAGACTGTTTTTGTCTTTGAACAAAACAAAGCTTATCTTATGATATGACTATTAATCTCGGCACCCAGTTGGATTCACATCTCCCCTGACAAATCACTTTATTCCTTCACTGCCAAATAACAGAACAGCACTGTCAGTAATGTCACACTCCCCAGTAACCCTCGTGTTTATTAAATACAAAATTATGAATAAAAGCATTAGAATGCACAAATCTGTGATGCGTCAATGACTGTGACGCATCACAGATTTGTGCATTCTAAGCTTGTTGTGTTAATAACTGCTGCTGATCAGTGATGTTTGCAGGCACAAACTGAGAGGGAGCGCTCACTGCACATCCATTTCATCACTTGGCGTCTCATATTGCCAGTGACAAAGAGTAACGACTGCCAAATGAAAAGATGATGCTCCAGGAGCGACACAGCTCCCATGAGGGTGTAACTGAAACATGTGCTCCTGCATGCCAGAAGGCTCACCACACACACACACACACACACACACACACACACACACACACACACACACACACACACACACACACACACACACACACACACACACACACACACACACACACACACACACACACACACACACACACACACACACACACACACACACACACACACACACACGATGAGAAATTGAGCGCTTTGCAGCACTTTTATCGATTCACTGGTTCCACAATAGTAACATTTCATTTAAATGGAATGTATGATTGTCTCGTTCAGTTGTGGTGTGTATAGTGCTGACAGCACAGGCATGGAGGCCATCCTGCTGCCAGGTTATTGAAGGAGACAAAAAAACATCCTGTAATCATATTACTCCAGTTTTAACTTGTCTGTTTGTGTCAGCTTTATACATGTGGCAATAAACGGACATATTGCAGCCTGTGTGAGATTTATGGCTTAAACAAACTCCACCTGCTTTCTAAGTTCATTGCTTTCTCTGAATATGTTCTGCTACTCAACAATGTACGAAGCCACCAGAGAGCGACCGGGATCACAACGTCTTTTGTCCTCGAGCAATGAAAGCAGACAACAAAGCAATATTAATGTACAGTGTTGAGCACTTAGTAAGACGATACATCTCCTCTGAGATCTTTATGTCTTTACATCTCTGCTGTAATTAGTGAGCGTACTCAGCTTTATTGTGAAAAAGTAAACTGTAATGTTTGTCATTCAACACACATCCATCTAGTTTGCAAGCATGTGATGCATGCTTTTTGCTTATTTGTGGTTTGGTTGCTTTTTTTTTGCTTATTTTCATTTGTAAAGCATTTTTTTTTACTTTAACAAATAATGTGTTCTCTACAACATAACTCTCCATCTTACACACACACACAAATGCACACAAACTATTGAGCTTATTGAAAAGATGCAATCACAGATCTCAGTGTTCCTTGATTTACTTGCTGTAGATTGGTGCTTCGTCACTTTATAGCACAAGTGACAGATCATTTGAACTGAAAATATTGAATACTCATTGGTCATTAGTTATTATTTATTGATCATTCTAACAACTCTGTACCTCAATAACAATGGAGAAGCAAAAGAATGGCGGCAGTATTCCACAATCATCAATCCATCTGTCTATTATCTATCCATTTGTCAAAAATATCATAAAACCTGAATTGCTGGATTACATTAAAAGCAAATCTTCCTTTATACATCTATATAACATTGTGAAATGTAAAAACAGATGGACCAATAATATATATATAATATAATAATACTGAACTGATGAAGACAGATGTAATAAATCAAGTTTACATCATTAGTCAGCTGGACAACAGGAGGTTGAGTGATTGGGAAACGGGCAAAGCAGAGCGTTTTGTGTCCTTGCATCACTTACAGTTTCTAAAGGACATCTCTACAATAGGTCAGGTGGTCACATTTCACAATCCAAATCTATAATTTACATGCCAGACCGTTCAACAGCTAACACTCATCAGTAATAAGCATTTAAAGGCCACGTTTGTATTTTGTACCTCGTCCATAACGTCTTCAGACACTTGCCCCCAGGTGTCAGTCAGTTGTTGGTGCAGGAATAATGCTGCTGCTCCACAGGAAAAATAAAATAGATTTAAAAGATTATTTAACAATCTGATTCTAAATCTGATTCTTTAAAAATGTCGGAACGATACCGAGTCAACATGAGTCGGCTTTCTTTGAATCTAACAAGACTCATTGTTGGATAACAATGGACAATGAACAATAAAAGAAACTCGATGTTGGTGTTGGTTTGGATTTTGAACAAACAATAGGTGAAAAGAAATCTGTGACAATTAGGGGCTCTTATTTAAGATCCTGCATGCTTTGTGTTACTTCCTCAATGTTGCAAAAATAACATAATACAGACAGGAGTTTCTACTCTAATGGAGGGATCAATCCTCAAACTGCTCCCTAATGAGTAAGTTCACTGCCTAAAAGTTGACAGGTGGACCAAGAAAGAGTTACAGGATTCAAACCTGGTTAATGAATGGCAATGTTTTTTCAAAGTGTCCTTTGAAAATATTCTAGCTGACTTTGGTGGTAACAAGATCTACTGCTGCTGCTGTAAAACAGCTATTCAAAGGTCCCCAGTGTGGTATTTCTGACATTATCACTGCTGACACGATACTTTCATTTTTACCCAGAGAGACTCAACTCTTAATAAATAGGAATAGCAGTGACCTGTGGACCAATGAGGCTGTGCAAAGAATGCAATGGTGCTTTGAAAACACTGATAAGGGGGAAACAGCAATTATTCTGGACCCTTTTTCAGTGTGCATACAGACACAGCAGAAGAGCAGAGGATGCTTCTCTAACACTACTACATTCTGTAAATATCTGGGACAGGGTCAAACACATGCCCTCCTTCTATTCGAGGAATTTGCCACCGGATTGGCTACCATTTAGCTTGTAAAGCAAGCCTGACTTTTGTGAGAATAAATAACATTATTCCTTTTACAGATGAAAAGTTGAATTTATAAGCAATGCACCATTGCATGAATACATTAAAGGGGTTTTGCTGCTACTTTCAGCACTGGAGCTGAGAGCATCGACAGGTCCGCTGCCCTCCATTTCCACCATCCTTCTTTATTTCTGTTACAGTCAGTGTTGCAGTTCAGTGGTGTAGGTCACTGTTATCAAATGCTAACAGCCTGCCATGCTGTAATAATCCTGTGTTGCTCTATGATGCAGCAAAAAAAAACAGTTCAGTGATTTGAAATCTGGTGGATTCTTGACAAATAATTCAAAACATCACTTTTACCCAACGATTTGAGGTTATCGCTAAAATGCTAAATTACTATTTAGCATGTGGCATTATCCCTAACTGTCTTTTGTACCTCCAGTGGACACTATTCAGCAAAAGGGAAATTGTCCCGCTTTAATGCAAGGTCACAGCATCGACAAGCTGACTGAGCATCAGGTGAGTGGCTGTGCCGACCTACAGTATGTCTCCACAGAAAATATTATTGATTTGGAGAAGCTTCATGAAATAAAAGTTGGCTAATAATAAAAAAGTAGTTCAATATAGATTAGAACAGGTCATCTGTTTATTTGAAAGACTACAGCTACATTTGAATACAAAGCTTTTCTTTTGCTCACACTTGAAATAAGTGAAATGAAATAAGTAAGGAAGGGAACATCAGAAACTTAAACAGCATGCAGGTTATAATTACAGAGAAGGGAAGAGCGGGTTCCTGGAGCCATATAAAGCAAAATATTATTTTGCCTTGGTCTCTGGCTATAAATGGCTACAATTATCCCACAAAATCAAAATATGTTTTGATGAAGCATGAAAAGAAGTTTTCCTACAATTATCATCCAAAGAGGCACTCAGTGCTTAGTGCTTTTAGCACCCAGTCCCTCTCAGACTGTGAAGCAGCCTTTCTTCGACCTGAAAATGGGTTTCATTGACAAGATCCATTTGACACTTCATGAAGGGTGATCTCTAAAAAGGTTTTGATGACAGAAAACATAATGTGCTGTCTCGTGGGGGGGAAAGGTGAGAGGATTATAATTAAGACACAAAAAAAGCACAGATATTTAAAAGTGAGAGAAAATCAAACTGTGTACTTTTTCATTTGTGTCATCAAAGATGCTCAAAACCAACTGTTACGTAATGCGTGAGAGTGGATTGAATTCTCCTAGTACTTTTGAAAAAGTTTGGAATAATACAAATAATAATCATTAACTATTTCCTTCCCCAAAAACATGTCGTTAAGGACATTTGAGATTCAACTGGACTCACCGAAAGTACAATGTTTTTCACTGGCGGAGTCTCTAGAGCCTGTCCAAACAAAGACCCAGGTTAATGTCCCAGTGATGCCGCCACCCATGCAAGACATGACACAGCAGAGATAAATATACTTAAGTGACCATTAGCAAGACAATGCCTTGTTTTTTTTCCCCCCAGGCATTCTGACCTGTGACCTCTGTGAAGAGTGGAAAACACAAAAGACAAAAATCAATGGTGTGTAATTTCAAAACGTTCACACCAACATCTACAAACACTGGGCGATGCTGTGGAGTATCGCTCAGTAAACCTTTAATTATCTGACCGATTAATCTGCCGGGTTTGTCCTTAAGACGAAATCACAGCTGTGCTTTGATCTTCCTTGTGTTGGTGTTCTTACATTTCTAGAAACAACAATCAAAGTGCCTGCTTTATATACTGAGGAGGTTTTTGTTCCCAGTTTCATTAAGCATAAAGACTTCATGCCGCTTTCCCTTATCCTTCAGTCAAACGTATTTGACATTGAAATAGATCGTAATTTTTCAAGATGAAACTGCCAATACTATGGTTTGTTTTGCCAAGCCGCATTTACCCGTGGCTCAGTCTTAAATCCTGAATTAAAACGCTTGTTTTCTGTGAAATGTGTACCACAAAACCAACCAGACAGTCTGATAATGATCAATGAACAACTCTAAGAATGAAGGGGACAAATTCACATTGGGTGGGAAAGCTAAAATGAATCCACTAGATCTTTTGGTTTATTTTGGCAGGCTTTAAAGAAAAATAAACAATACAGCCACAACACAACAACAGCAATGCAATAAAGACAAGAAGAAGTAAACGGGACGGGTCAGTCATGTACGACTTTAAAGTTTCGTAAAATGTCGATATTTTTATAATTGAAGATCTCGGGCTCAAGCGAACAGCGCCGCGTTTTAGCGCCAACACCATATCCCAACATCCTTTGTGCCATACATGCCGGATGTTGACACGCAGACAACAAAGCAAGGATGGCGTGCCAATCGCTGGGCGATTCGTTTGCTGATGTCTTGAAATTTAGCAAAATGGCTCTTGCCATAAATGCCGGTATATGTTCACGTCCAAAGCCGACCAGGACCGCCACACCTTGCTTGTGCATGGAGGAAAGCGAGGCAAGGACGATAACAACAACAACATTGGGGGGAAATTGCACCAGTGCCCGGTGTGCAGTGAGCTGTTCCCGACTCGCTATCAACTTCTGAAACATCAGAAACTGACTCAGCACAAACTAAAAAAAGGAAGATCTTCAAAGCTGTGAACATTATCAACTATTAAAGGTTGTGACTTGAACTACCATGAACAATAGGACAATACTTGTCTTTGTGACTTGAAGTACCATGAACAATATTAAAACATCATAATTTGTTTATGGTTGGCGACATATATATTGAACACTTTTTTCCAGGTCTGTTGTAGAGTGTGGGTTGCACTTTTAAAGTGGTTTTAATAACAAATTGTTGGATACATATCTTCTATATACATGTTATTGTGTTTGTGTCTATAGTTGGCACTCCTAAAATCTAGACCACCGTCATGTAATGTGATAAAAATGTTGATATGTACTACTTTGGTGGGGGGGGGGGGGGGGGGGGGTCTGGAAAAGTAGTACTCTTTGTACTACTGTGAAAATGTTGATAACTTTGGATGACCCCTAAAAGACCTTTATCATAAACTATTAAAATGTTAACACAAGCTAATCGGCATCGGCGGTTTTATACAAATGACACCAGCTTTTGCAGCAAGTGTTGATATAGAATTGATGATGTTCTTATCCCAGTGTGCAGAGTCAGTGCCGCTTGTTTGCTCTGTCTGAATATCAGCCTGTGCGCTGCCCCTCAGGGGTTCACCCTCTGGCAGGTGTGACCATGCCTAGACACTTTTTACTCCAGGGAGTGAGATGCACTTTAACGGCAAGAGGAAAGGGTCAACATTCTGTTTAATTTCTATTTTTACGACTAACCCCGTTAGAAAATCAATGAATCCACAAAGAAATCCAATAAAGTGGAAGCATACGCGCTTGTATGTCCTTGTCTTCTTTTACTGACAGTCTCGAGCCCCGAGAGGGGTGAGGGAAAAGAAGGGCTTTACTTCCCATTGATATGAGCACACATCACATGACCAGCAGGAATACATAAAGTCACATTGGAACATTTAATAGCTAAATAGTCAAATATTTCTCTCAGGAGTTGGTGGAGACCAAAAATAATAGAGAGTGAATATTGGATTTACATTTGTCAGGTACTCACAAACACAACACCATATATCAAATATGGCAAATACGTATATTTATGATCAAAATGTAAAAAAACAACCCAAACATTAGAACTCAAGGTCCACTATATAGCATGTTGTGGCTCTTTTTAAATGCATCTCACAGTCTTCTTTAGCGACTTGAGTTTGCTCATTTGTCATAGTGGAGTTAAGATTTTTTTTTGTTGTTGTCAAACTATTGTTTCCAAAGTCAAGAATGCACTTTTACACTCTACCATTAAGTTGGGGACAGACGTGCGGGACATGCACTGGATTTGACACCTGCCAGTCTGCCACAAGATGCTGTGTGGCATTCTGAATCAACTCTCACCAGCCTCTCACAATTTATTCTCAGACAGCTTTTTCCTCACCACCCCTCCCCACGACTCAGCTAAGATATATTCTGTGTGTGGAGCATTTAAAGCATGGGGCCTCGAGTGACACACGTGTCCTGATAGGGGCTGTGGCGGACCCGCGTACTAAATCTGTGGACAATAAATCTATATGATGCATGGCACCGCTCCTCATCTCATCTGAGCTTTCTTTAAAGCCTCGGGCATATTGAGAAGCAGAGCAGCAGTGGCCCCGCTCCCAAGGTCAATGTCAGAGGGGAGGGCAGCGGTGATGGAGGAAGGGGGGGGGGGGATATGAGGGGGCAGAGTGGAGGATGCAAATGTGACTGGGGTTTTAATTACACTTTCACAAGAGAAAAATGAGTAACAAAAACATGCTGTAACAAACCCTTTGACATGGCGGTAAAACCCTTCATGTTTGTTGACCTTTTGTTCCTCCTTCCCACACCTGCCCTCTCTCTCTCTCTCTCTCCGCGGTGCTCCTTTTGTTCTCTTTCCGTATCCTCTCCTTGACTCTGTGAGATGTCATTGTGTTTTCTGTCTCTGACAATATTGCAGTTATTGGAGCACTTGCATACAAAGATCTACTGTACACACTCTCCTTGCGGATTATTGAAATGCACGGTCGCAATACCTGGTGACGCGTTAACCTTGAGTTGGCTCACTCCGCATAATGTCGACACACAAACAAAAGCACCAACCAAGGCCTCCAAAATCCTTCTGTGATGCACACATCAATTGGACTGATTCCAGGCCTGATAATGAAACAGTGACAGTCTGGAAGAGGAAATATAGAGATTTATAGAATCGTACAGATACAACACCGAATTGAGCCCAAAAAAAGAAAACAAAAGTCAAGCAACCTGAAGTCAATAACTAATCCTGCTCACAAAAGAGCTGCACTTACCAGCGATCATTAAGGTTAGTGCATAGTCGTATCAAGTTAGAAGAACTTATTGGCTTTGCTTCTGACATACCAACCTGATTCTATTCCTCCCCAATTACATAACCATCAGTATCAAGACATGGTTTATTAGGCAGACTATACATTAAAGTACGTATGTGTGAATAGCAGATGTACATTTTCTTTAAAACAAGCTGTTTGTCAGCCAAATGTAATGTGCACTAAAGCATAGACATCTAGCAGGTCTGACCAAAGTTCATGTACAGTTGTTATGTACTGACTTTTATGACTAGCATGTCAGCAGCATATTGTTGACAAATATATGTGGTTTGTTATACTGTTGATGTATATTCTTAAATCTATTGATGCTACTGTATGCTGGGTTAGTGGATGCGAGTGCGTCTGACTTGTATCTAACTAGGGGTTGGATGGGGATTAGACATGTTCATTTCTGTGTTGAGCCTCCTTAGGGATACATTCTTTCAAAATACAGTAAAATGACAACGTTTGCTTTGCACGACCACCATACATGAGACAGTACCACCACTTGCACATGTGCAGCTATGAACAGTAAATACTGCTTGCTGGGCTAAAACTTTTTATAATGATCAAGTCTGATAAAAGACACAACTTGTCTGAGAGACGAGGAAAAGTTCGGAGCAACAGGGTAACTAGTGATATCCCCAACAGAGAAACAACGAGCTGTGGAGCGAGGAGGATATGACATTATGAAGTCCAAAAGCTGCTGCAGACACATCTCAGAGAGTATTATAAGGTGAAAGAGTCTAAAGTAAAAGGATGATAGCTGAGCAAATACTCCACGTTTGAAAATATAGAGTCAAGGCTTAATGAGATGTAACTGGGGGCTAAATCTATGGCTTTCCTCCAACTTAATTTTAGGTTCAAAACTTGATCTGTAATTGCAGATTAGGCTGCAGGAAAGCAGAGGAGACTTCATAGAGTAATCGCAATAAACAGAGTAAGAAATGCAGAAACACAATCCACTTTAATGAAAGAAAATTGGCACACTGACGGCTGGTGAGTCATCCATCCATTATCCTTATCTGCTTATCCTATTCAGGGTCAAAAGAGGGCTGGAGCCGATGCCAGCTGACATTGGGGCGAAGGCAGGGTAGACCCTAGACGGGTCGCCAGGCTATCAAAGGATTGTCACATAGAGACAGACAACCATTCACGGTCACATTCACACCAACAGGCTGTTCAGAGTCATCAATTGACCAAACCTGCATGTCTTTGGACTGTCGGAGTAAGCTGGAGAACCAGAAGAAAATACCCACGCTGACACGGAGAGAACATGACACAGAAGGGCCGGCCGCTTTAAGTCAATTGTGTCATTATTGTTTATGAGTTAATTCTAGCAAAATTCTGTAAATTGGACCAGATGGGACCTCACTGTGCACATGGAGGCCAGATCTGGGTCAAATGAACCAAGTTAACAGGAAGAGGAATACATTGGATAATAACCATAAAACAGTATTCTGGTTGCACCTTTTCTCTGATTTAGATGTAACATAGATTCTCCGTGTTGCCCTTGTAACCCCATTTGTATTTTCCTGAACATCTCCCCAGAGTGCAGCCACTGAATTGACCTAGAAACCCAACTAAAATACCAACTGCCCAGTCCCAGAGATGATTACATGGAGGTGGTATTCACAATAGAACCCAAGTGTCTTAATTCAGCCCAATTACAGCTACGACTGTATATGGGGAAGATGTCAGAGTAAATGTCACCGTACAGTTTTTACGGGTAATTACCTTGCTTCGGTGTGACAAGTGGGTTATTTGGTGGGAAGGGATTAGAACAGACCATAAGGGTATATACCATACCGGGCCACGCATAATTAAGAACTCTGCTTTAACATGAAATGCCAGTGTTTGACTACAAGGAATTGCATTTTAATACAGACTAATTTCTGACATTTTGAACCCTTTTTTTTTCTTTTTTTTGTCGGATCATATTGAAGGTGTCAGTGCTGTATTGCACAAGTATGACAGCAGCAGACATATACACAGAAAGCATCCAAAAGAGACTTGAACTTCTAAGGTTCAGCACAGGGTGAGCTATCTGCAAAGAGATAACTTCTCTCAGCCTGTGCTGGAATATATGGACACCATGAGGGTAGATGCCTGACACTCATCATGTTTTAGCAGTTCCCTGCTCCTCATTATTCCAGTCCGAAAATGCCATACCCTGAGTGTATGTTTTCAGTGCTGGCAGATGGAAAAAAATGATGATTCTATTTCACAGATAGAATCAACCAAAACAGAAAAGAAAAAAGCCATCGGAAAGCAGAAAGCCTATTTAAATTGATTTCCTCTGTGGAAAAAAAAAGCAGCTTTAACCACACCTCTATATCCATCTATGACAGATCGCAAAGTCCCTTGAGGCAGATTTGTGATATTGGGCTATGTAAATTCAATTGACTTGACAGGCCAGAGTCATGCTGAGTTTACCAAGTGTTACTCAATGCTCTAAAATGACCTCATCCCCATCTTCTGGTCGAACAAACACCAAATCGAGTCGCCTGGAAGCCTCATCCTTCCTTGAGGCTAAATCTAGACAATGAGTCAACACCTCATTTCCATGAGCCTACTAGAAATACAGCAGTATATTCTTAGGACTTCCCTCTGTGCCAAATAATGACCACTGGACTTCCTATTAATATAAACTTCAGACAGGTGTGGAGGCTATAACTCAAAAAATCTTCATTTCTATTTGGACCTGTGAGCATCATTAACTCACTTGGTGAATTGTATTAGTTGACTTGTTTGCATATTTATTGCTATATTTAGGGCTTGAAACAAAGAAGTTCATTTCCGCACAGCAATTTAAATGCAGACGAACTAGAACACATTTGATTTAGTGGAGCAGCCACTGCTGGTGACTCGCTCCTCAGAGAATGTGTTCAGCACCACGGACAGCGCCGTGCATCAATACGTGCTCAGTGGACTTTGCACGTGGACTTTGCGGAATTTGCGGGTGCAGGTTACCAGGTTACAAAGAGTTAAAGCAGGACTAGGAGAGAGACGACAGCTCCTGAAACTTTGAGGTGAACTTTCTTTTTTTTTTTTTTTAAATGGAGCTCTGAGCACAGCGGGTTGACTTGAGCGTAGTACATTAATTGAGCCACATGATGATCGTCCGATTGGTGTGCTGCAAGATGTACATGCTGCTCTCTTCCCCCACGGAACCACCGGCGTGCCCCGCCCCCCTCCCCCCGCAGCCCAGACGTCAGCTGCTGGAGAGCGGGCTACCGTGATTTAAATACGGACAGAGAGGAAAGGTGCCTGTGTGAGAGACAGGAGCGTCTCTGGAAAGAGTGAGAGTGTGACATACAGTGGAGCAAAGACCAAACCAAAAGTGTTTCTTTTTCGTTTTTTTTTCTTTACATTTCTAACAGCCCCCCCTCTCTCCCTGAACTGAACAAAGTTTTGACATCCTCACAAACACGCGTTTTATTGTCCCACATTCCTTCGGCTCTGCTTTTTTTTCTCCACTTGACATTTCTTACAGCAACAAGTGTTTCTGGCTACCAGCGACCGGTTTTCTTTACATTGTTTTTTTTTCCACACACACAAAAAGAGAAACATGTCAACGACATATTAGCTGCCGTTCTGTGCGCCGCGGCCACCCAGTGTGCCACCGGACCGCGATGATCGTGTCCAACGTGAGCCTGAGCGGCTGCGCAGGGGTCAACAGTGCTCTGTGTGCCGCAGCCGGGGAAGGGCACCTGAGGGGAGGCTCATACCGGGCCACCCTCACCCCGACAGGGAACCTGGTCGTGGCTGTGTGCCTGGGCTTCATCGGCACTTTGGGACTAATGAACAACTTGCTGGTGCTCGTGCTCTTCTGCCGCTACAAGATGCTGCGGTCGCCCATCAACCTGCTCCTGATTAACATTTCCATCAGCGACCTGCTGGTGTGCGTATTGGGGACACCGTTCAGCTTCGCCGCCAGCACTCAGGGAAGGTGGCTCATAGGAGAAGGCGGATGCGTGTGGTACGGCTTTGCCAACTCCCTCTTTGGTGAGTAGAAATGCGGAACCTAGGAGGTGATGATCATACGTTTTGATTGTTACATTTGTAGATTATTGTATTTAAAAAAAAAAAAAAAATGTATTTCAGATGTGGTTGTGAGGGATGGTGCGTTGTATGGATGGATCATTCCCGGAGCACTGCGCTTGTCACAGTACATGATGTTAAGCTTAATTTCTAAAGTCAAAATTAAGGATTTAGAAAAATGACGGGGAAAAAACATTTGAAAAAATGTTTCCTTATCATGCCTGTTGCGATGTGCACGCTGCGTCTTTATGGTCTCATTAAACTTTCAGAGAAACGCATGAAAATCATTGATTTTGAACAACAGATTCGGGAACATCAAACCTATTATTCAGTCAACTGATTAGGCTTTTATCTCTCTGCATACTTGAACAATGTCTTTTCATCCCCTCAAGCTTTCTCTTGATTTTGGATGTGCTCATCGTGCAGTCGGTCATTACAGAGATCGGTAAGGTCTTGGTAAAGGCGCGGAGTGTCTTTTTATCTGTTTGCGAAACAACGTACGAGGTTCAGTGTAGGCTATATAGCGATGTTGCGGATCACATACTTACAGCGATCCCGTGATAAATCATGCACATGTGCTGGTTTTGTCCAAGTGACGAGTTGTAAAAAAAAAAAAATAATCCTCTTGTGTGGCTCTTCATGGTGTGGTACAGGTCATTATTTCCGGTTGGGGCTGTATGACCGACTGTTGAATCCTTTCCAACTACACGTGCATGCATTTTCATGGCATACAATTGCTGGGGGTATTTAGGGAAGCACATTTTGTACTTAGCGCTCCTCTCAATTAGTCATTTGTTCAAAATATAGGAGCTCTGACTGTCAGTGTGATTTGTCTGCTGCACGTATACTGTAAATGAAGCAATGTGCAGCCTGCTATTAAATGACCGCTAAACGCTTGTTACCATAGTTGAGTGTCTGTGCCCGAGAGAAGGGAAGCCTCATCACTGTTCATTTAGTCCGTCTGTGGGGACACGGCCTCAGTCCACGAGCAGGCGATGGCAGGTGCCTAAGCAGCATTCGTTGCAGAATAAAATCACCCGGGGAACATCTGTAATGAGGGAGGGGACTCTGGTGGTCTACATTGGCTCAGGAGTGCTGATTTTGATGCAAATGGGGCACAATGATGCAACTGAGAATAAGGCACTCACTCTTTCAGCTGGAATGCTGAGGGGGGAGCTTTGTGTCCATTTTTGGAAGGCCCAGGGTGCTACGTAAAAGTTGCAAATAAGGATTTTTTTTATTAAAGGAAAATTAATCAAATTAGTAGTTTGGATGGAATAAGTTTGATGCTAAACTCAAAAGAAGACCAATTTGCAGATTGAATGCTTTAAACAAAATGCTCTTCTATCATCAGGAGCAATCGGCCCGATGCCTGATTTAAAGTTATTTAATGAACAGGCTTTCTTGTTAGTCCCATTAAGTGCTTTAAAGCTTTCCAAGGCATCAAACACCTTTGAAGGCCAGGCAGCGAACATGTTACATTTGCTCTGCTGTATATTCCAGATTCGATCAAAGTGCTTTTTTTGAAGAGTATTTTGTCAAATCATGATTTCAAACTAACCACTTTTAATAATTGTTGCAGAATTTCAGACGGAAAAAAAAGACAGACAGGAAAAGAGATGTAGTTGGTATTTTGACTTCAAAATTCATCGTCATAGTCATTGTTTGGTTGCAGTCAGATTCATAAGCCCTCAGAGTTCTCCCTGTTCATACTGAACAGCATGCTTGACTGAGATCTGATGTCAAACAATTCAATCTATATGCATATCATATAAATTTCACTGCATCAGAAGTGGTTCTATTTGTATAGATAGTCAAATAACTGACAACAGACAGCACATTTTAATAATCTCTCATGCTGTCATTACTTTGATGGTTTGTTATAGCAATACATCCCACATGAATGAAACAGGCACTGGTATCCATGGTCAGCTTCTTTTAAAATGAATTCCTAAAGTTCATTGGTCATTGGAATGAAAATATGCCAACTGTTACGTCCCTGTTCGGTTTGTCCAGGGGAGGATTAGGGACGAACATAAAAACAACCCAAATGAGAAACGAAATAGCCCATGTACCGTAAACAATATTTATTATGCTCATTTAAAGGGGAGTGAGTCTCAACACAAGATTGGGAGAGGATGGGACAGGTGTGGTCGTGCCAAACTATTGAAACCAATATAACAACTGGGCCTAACTAACTAACCTCTGAAATCAACAAACAAAATGGCTTCTCTAATTTATCTACATGTGCTCGACCAAAACCCAAATACAGATGAGGCACCGACCAATAAGCCTAGTGTATCTAGACACAGAGAATCTACTACGCGTGTGCCAATGTACAGGGTACCCCAGACTCACCTACTGTCCGCAACCTCTCACCACAAACTCTAACACGTTCAGTTATCAGCATAGACAGGAAAAACAATATGGAGAGAAGTGCCCCCGAACTCTGAGGCTTCCTGCTTTTTATCTGCGGCTCTCCCTCTGCCGATTGGCCAGCCTGCAGCTGGTGCCATCCCCAGAGCAGCACGACCGGCCCCCACAGGTGGAATCTAATCAGTTGATTGACCGGTTAGGAATATGTGCGAGAGAGAGAGAGAAAGAAGGGCAGGAGGGGAGAAAGCACAACACGTAACACCAACTTTGTAAATGGCTTTAACAGGATAGAAATACGGTATCTTATGAAATATTTTGAGCTTTTCAGAAATAGAGACCTCCACCTGCCGTTACAACTGCACAGTGACTGTGCACAGTGACTGCACATTGCACGCTGGATGTCCGCAGTCAGCAGCCGTAGCTTTCGTCTGAAGTTTGTATAAAGGGCTCATGAATCCTACACAAAAGGTTACCTCTCACTCACTTCACTGCATCTAATTGTTGTTTAAAGCCTTGCTTAAAGTAGAGCACCTTTTGGTATCCATGCACCCACAATCATAGTACACAAACTAAGCATCAGGGCTTCAGCATTTTGGCCTTATCTACAGTTTGAATATCACCTGTTGAGCCATCTCCAACTGATGTAAAAGTGACAGTTCACTCCAAAATCAAAAACACATATTTTTCTTCTTCTTACCTGTAGTGCTATTTATCAATCTAGAATGGTTTGGTGTGTGTTGTAGAGTGTTGGAGATATTGTCCTTCGAGATGTCGGTCTTCTCTCCAATATAATGATGGCACTAGATGGCTAGACCACGACCACGAACCGTTTCATGTTCATAGGGACTATTTCCTTTAAAACAACTCAACCTCAAGTAACTGGGAAGTATAGTTGTGGTATAGTTTTGCATTTCTGTAATTGTTGTGTCTCTTTCAGTGACAGCCCAGCAGGGCTCCTGACCCCTTGGGCCCCCCTAGGCCTGTGTCTGTTAGGCCAGTTAAGTAATCCATGGAGCAAAGGAAATAAATAAACACTTTGACATTACAATCAGATAGTCAGATGAATGCAGCATACAAGTCCCCCCCCCCCCCCCCCGTTGCTTTCCTTGATCTACTGCTACAATTTTCACACAGTATCTTCAACTTAACTGAATTTAATTTTCCTTTACTTAAGAGCGTCTTGAAAATGTCATACTTTTAAATTGAAAACAGACTCACAAAAGCTACTTCCACTTCCTCTGGGATAAGTTGGCAATTTCCAAAACAGGATTACTTTATTTCAGTCACATGGCGGAAAATAAAGTGAAGGTTTCTCAGTATCTGGATGTACTCTGATTGTATCCCTTGTCTCGTTAACCCTAGTGTTATGTCGAGATTTAGCACCATCTGAAGATGAACACCGACATCCACAAGGAGCCAATTTATTAAACTCTGTCTGACAGGACTTTGGCTTCTACCAGCTAAACCAGAGCAGGAGGAGGAGAAAGAGTGAGAGTGTGCGTGTGTGAACAAGAGATGGAGACCGAGTGAGAGAGAAAGAGAAAGGGAGATAGAGAAAGAGAGCGATGCCTCGAAGACATCATTAGAACCTCCATTGGTTATGGAGGAGTAATTCCTCAATGGGCTCATAAAAGCAGAGTCGAAGAAAGAGTAAGGGCGGGTCATGGAAAGGAAAAGAGACATTGATTATTGAAATAAATAATGCTGGGTGCAGCTATGACAAAGTGAAAGTGTCAGTCTTCACCAAATCTATATAAAGCTTTTCTGAATGATCGATGTTCCTTCAAATTAGAGGGTATAACTCACAAATGACAAAAGACAGTTAGCTTGGTGTCGGGACATTGTATTCCTGCTCCCTCATGACATTGCTTCAAACTTTTTGCTTTTAGCACATGACTTCTCAGATATTTGAATGACTGAACAAATGCCGATCCACTGCTTTGACTTCATGCCAAGAGCACAAACTGAAGACAATTTGTGCAGACGCGTGCGTGTGTGTGTGTGTGTGTGTGTGTGCACCAATACAACTCACCCTGTACTTTTTCCTATGCCGTCAGCCTCCTGGCATCCATTTAGCCGCTTCACCTCTTCTGCCCGCCTCTTTGCATTTTCCTCACTATCTCACTGAACTTTTATTGTCTTCTCATAATATGGAAGAAACAGGAGAAGATCTTTATTCTGTCTTTATTTGACATCGGGTCTACGTGTTCCTGCACACTGTTGGCTGCCTCCTCCTGCCTCAAGTGGACTTTGCACACAGTCAGTGGATTAACCTCGCACTGCTGGGCCCCACTCGCTGCATACTTAAGTTAGATTACCCTCCTGCAGGAACGCTCACACACGACCTCAGCGCAGATGTGGGCACAGAAATGGATGAACAAATACAAGGGAGAGGAAATGTGCATCATGCAGGCACAGGCAACACCTGGCCTGTTTGATGTTGATTTGTTGCGACGGTAAGAAGAAGTCTCAGTGGGGGCAAAGCAAGCAGAACAATGCTGCTCCACCATAAAGGTCAGAGTGAGCAGGCCAGCTAATGAGTCAGAGTAATTAATAGTCTTAGAGCAGAGACAAGAATATGTTGTGGGTGATGGGTGTCTGGTTTGAGTCGGACATCAGTGTGAATGATCATCTTAGTACGTGTGGATAGTACTTTCCAAAGCAGTCATCCTTGCCGTTGGTGTTGTCACAGTGGTTCTGTATACCTGTGATGACTGAGGGAAAAGACCCTGGGATTCATAGAGATAACACAGCTTCATTTGATCCTGTGTTTTTCATTCAAACTGTCTTTTCTTGGATGTACGGTATCAGACAAGTTATACCGATCAGGATGCTTTCAAACAGACGGAAACAGTGATTGAACATCACAGAGACAGCAGAGCAAAGATGTTCCTTTTTTTTTTCCAATTTCAGACGTTATCAGATCATAATATTTTTCATTTTAGAATATTGGATTCAGCTGGTGCCTTTGATGCTGCCTGAGGACTAGAAGATGGATGGAAGGTGATGTGTGATTTTAAATGGTACGAAGCTGTAAAGTTGTTCGGGTGTCTTTCCCTATATTACATTGCCTCGAATAAAGACTTGTCACCCATTCACTATGTAACAAGGAAAATAAGAGGGTGGACATGTAATGGGATTAGCTCATATCAAGTGATAATCAAGTTTTCAAATCAAAGGTGATAAATCATAATCGACAACATTTATGCAGAGCCTAATGGCAAAAGGTTGTTGTCAATTGGCGCAGCGACGATGATTGACAGAATTACATTTGTATGCCTCTGTGCGTGCGTCTTTGAGGAGAGATGCTAATTTGCTTTTGCAGTTTTGAGAAAGTGTGATTTGATTTGGCTCCGTTTATACTAGATCTTATCGGTCTGTCATCTCGAAGAAGAGCTACACCACATGCTCCCAATGTGGGTTTTAGGATGGAACTTGCTTATATTTTATCCATCAGGAAATCTAGGGGTGTATTATCTTGCTCACATCATTAGTGACGCACCAATCCGATCCACTAGAAAGGATCGGTGGATCCGATACTAACCTTATTAAGTGGTTCCAGTATTGGCCAGATGTGGCCGATCCACACTAAATTCGTTTTCTTTGTCAATATCACTTACAAATTGAGTGTTGCTGCAGTTACAGTCATACTGATCAAACAGAAACACAAGAAGGCTGTGTTGACTTTGTAACGTTGCAGTGACGGAGCTAATAAAAGCTAACAAAGAGCTAAGCAGTTTGTACAGAAAAAGCAACATGAGCGCAATATCTGGAGGCTACAGACAAGCATGCCGGGCTGTGCCAAAGAGACTCAGTCAGGGGTACGTGCAGTGGGTTCAATGTATTTGCACACAGACAAACATTCTGCAGAACCATCATCTTCAATCACAGAGCTGGATTTGTTTACATCCTGTTTTACTGGCTATAACTTTTTTCCCCCCCTCCTACATTTCCTCTCAAATCCTCACCTTTTCTCTTCATCCATTGATCGTGCTGGGTAGCCATGGCATTGGCACCTTGAAAGGCCTGGATCGCCTACTTAAAAGAGAGTCCAGCTCAGCTTCGCTTCATTGCAGCTGAAAATCAATGGGCATGAAGCACTGCCTCGTGGCTCATAATGGCTTGGAACCAAATAGCAAACGGGATAAAAGACTGAGGGGTCAACATGAACACTGAGTCATTGAGCTCCAGGTTCTTGCTGCCGTGCCTTTGACATACTGAGAAAGAAAAGGCAAAGAGAATGAAAGATAAGAAAGCTTCTCAAAATATTCTGTTGTGTTTCACCGCATTGCTTCTGTCATGCAGAGACACTACAGGTATTGCAGCTGTTTATGATTTACAGCAGTGTGTATCTGCTGCATATGGAAGCCCATGTCCGCCAGCAAAAGATTTAATAAATCCACCCCAAAAAAAAACAGATTTTTTATTTAATTTTTTTCCTTTTTTTCTGCCAGCAAAAAAAACAAAACCAGATGTTTCCAGTTGCTGTCTATTGAAGGTCGCCACCTCAGCCACATTGGTTTTATTCTTCCTACTCCAGAGCTGCTTCTTGCTTAAAATTCTATTCAAGGGTGCGTTTGCTCAGTACAATCCATGTGAAACATCAAGCAATTGAAGTATTTCATGTGTTGTAAAGCCACGTTTAAAGAAGTCTTCAATGTACTCACAATCCATGTATATGTCAAATGTAGAGTAACCTATGAAGAGCTGCTTCTATGACTGTTGTGTTAAAGTATCTCATAATTTTGACTTTCTATAGCAACTGGAAACATCTGGTCAGTGTTATGGTTACAGATGGATGCACCAAAAGTGTTGGTGCATTTTTATTAATTTTTTTGCTGGCGGAAAAAAAGTAAATAAATAAATAAATAAATAATCAGTTTTTATTTTTTTTTTACTTTTTTTCCACCAGCAAAAAACCCCAAATAATTGTAATTTTTTTTGGTGGATTATCTTTTTTTTAGTGACCTTTTCTTTCTTTTTCTTTTTTTTTCATAATGTCCTTTGGTTTAATTGTAAACAATGAAGCTCCTTTTTATGGAAGCCCATTTCCGCCAGCAAAAAAAAAAAAAAATATCACTAAAAAAATAAAATAAAAAATAAGATCAACTTAAAAAAGAAAAAAAAAGAGTAACAAAAAAAAAAAAAAAATGTAATTCACAAAATAAGTAATTCATTTTACTTTTTTTCCTACAGCAAAAAGAAAAAAAAAAAAAAAAAGAAATTGGTGCATCCATCTGTAACCATAACACTGACCCGATTTTTCCAGTTGCTATAGGAAGTCGAAATTATGAGATACTTTAACACAACAGTCATAGAAGCAGCTCTTCATAGGTTACTCTACATTTGACATATAAATGGATTGTGAGTACATTGAAGACTTCTTTAAACGTGGCTTTACAACACATGAAATACAGATGATGTTTCACATGGATTGTACTGAGCAAATGCACCCTTGAATAGAATGTTAAGCAAGAAGCTATGGATACTATGGAAGCCCATTCCCACCAGCAAAAAAAAAAAAAAAAAGATCAAAAAAAAATAAATAAATGAAAATAAATAAATAGTAACTTCAAAAAAAAAAATCCACCCACAAAAGAAATAATAATAATATTTTTTTTTTTACTTTTTTCCACCAGCAAAAAAAAAAAAACTTTTGGTGGATCCATCTGTAACCATAACACTGACCAGATTTTTCCAGTTGCTATAGAAAGTCGAAATTATGAGATACTTTAACACAACAGTCATAGAAGCAGCTATGTATGGAAGCCCATTCCCGCTAGCAAAAAAAAAAAAAAAATAGTAACTAAAAAAAAAAAAAAAAAATGTAATTCACAAAAAAAAAAGATATAATTAATTCACAAAAAAAGAAAAAGAAATTAATTCACAAAAAAATATATACATATACATTTTTTACTTTTTCTCTGTCAGCAAAAAAGAAAAAAAAAAAGATGTAAAGCCACGTTTTAAAGAAGTCTTCAATGTACTCACAATCCATTTATATGTCAAATGTAGAGTAACCTATGAAGAGCTGCTTCTATGACTGTTGTGTTACAGTATCTCATAATTTCGACTTTCTATAGCAACTGTAAAAATCTGGTCAGTGTTATGGTTACAGATGGATGCACCAACATTTTTTTTTTTTTTTTTTTTGTTGGTGGAAAAAAAGTAAATAAAAAAAAAAAAAATTATTAGAATTATTGTTATTATTTTGTGGGTGGATTTTCTTTTCTTTTTTTTTTTTGTGAATTACATTTTTTTTTTTTTTGAAGTTAATATTTTTTTTTTTTAGTGATCTTATTTTTATTTTTTTTGTGATCTTTTTTTTTTTTTGCTGGCAGGAATGGGCTTCCATACCTTTTAGCTGCAATTTTGTTTTCAGAAAGAGCTTCATATCACAGTTTTTCCTCGCTAGAATAGATAAACATTTAGACAGGTAGTGCATTTTTGTCTCCATTTGATGGCCCCATTAAATGTGAAGTACAGTAGTCAGCGTATAAAAAGAAAGAACACACCTGCACAGTGTATTGAATTGAACTCCTGTTTCTACATGCTGTGTGACTGAATCTATACTGATGTAATGGTTACCTCTGTATGTGTGTTCCCTGTCTACCCTGTAGGCATCGTCTCCCTGATCTCCCTGGCTGTCCTCTCCTATGAGCGCTACAGCACCATGGTGGCGCCTACAGAGGCGGACTCCTCCAACTACCATAAGATCTCCCTAGGGATCACTTTGTCCTGGGTCTACTCCCTCGTCTGGACCGTGCCGCCTCTCTTTGGCTGGAGCCACTATGGCCCAGAGGGTCCCGGGACCACCTGCTCCGTCGACTGGACGGCCAAGACGGCGAATAGCATATCTTACATCATCTGCCTGTTCGTCTTCTGCTTCATTGTGCCGTTGCTGGTGATCGTGTTCTGCTACGGGAAGCTTCTGTGTGCCATCAGACAGGTGAGGAAATATGGGGACGGGGAAGGACTCCACTAAACCTTCAGTTTGGCTGTCGTGTTAAAGGTCACCTGAGACAGGTTTTTCAACACTAAAACCACAAAAACAGACACATACAAATCTAAATATATTCCCATTTTTTTAGGCTTATTACAGATTGTCAGTTGGAAAAAACTAAATAGAGCTAAAAGGAGAGTAGCTTTGCCAAATCAACTTAATATGTTGTAATAAGTCAGTGTTGTGTTTAACATTCACTTTTGTTGTTGAGCAAATACATCTAAAAACTGACAGTGTTATGACCACTCTGTTCTTTGGTAGTTAAACCTTTTTTCTGAAAGCTGTAAACCAGTGAACCAAAACCTTGCAGCTGCATTCAAACGGCTGTTTTATAGCAAAGGCAATTACGGTTATGAACCATAAACTGTGGTTTTATCGCACTACAATTATCATCTGTGCTGTCACTGCAAGTCTATAAATTCAGACTCATTTTGATGGTTCACATCACACATTACATTTGGTTCACACGTTTATCTAAATGACTAGATTTAAATGAACATGCGCTGACTTTGTATCAAACAATGTGCTCACAAGCTCACAGTGACGGGGACAATATTGCTTTGAAACAGTCATGATTTGATTCTGTCAAATCTGTTCTTTGATTCTGCCATCAATCAACTTTGGTCGGTTGTACACCGCGTCAGATAATTCATTCCCACCACTCTGCATCCAATTATGGAGAAACAAGCGGCATTCATGCAAATCTTGGGTTTTTCTGCATTTAGAATTTTACCACAGTTTAAAGTCACACATGCGAACAATTAACATTCGCTTCCATTCTATGGGGGGCGAAGGGGCGTAAAAACATTCAAAATCTGAGACGCAAAATAAATACAGGGCCAGATTATGTTCATTAACTATTAAGCAGTAGATGTCTTCTTGAAGTGAGGAGGACAAGAGATCAGATACTGAATTTGTTGTAGGATTTGCCCTTTCCACCATGGCTGTGAACTGTGGCATGAGGTAACCGATGTTTGGTTTTTCACACAATGTCCACACTTACCGACTGGAAGAATATGAGGGCAGACTGTGTGGAAGGCAGTGCTCTCTCTCTCTCTCTCTCTCTCCAGGGAAGCCTCACATACACACACATACATACACACACATACATACAAAAAAACACACTTTTACACAGTTTGCAAGAACAGCTCCCAGAGCATTATTTATTGTTCCAGGATTACAACTCACTCAGACTGTGTGAGCATCATGTCTTCACCATTACACAAGTAGTTGTGATCCTCCTGTCTTTTGGCCTTTTGTACGGTTTTCTTTCTTTTTCTTTATAATTTTGCTTCAGTTTGTTTCACTTTGTTCTTCTTCTTTTGTCCCCTCTCACACTTGATCTATTTGCCGTTTCCTCATCAGAAAACACACACACACAGTTCTTGTATAGATGAAGAAGAGGCGAGGGAAAGTAGTGTTTAGTTCTCTTTCTCTCTCTGTCATTGTCAGCCTTTACCAGCCTTTTTTCACTTCCTTTCAAACTCTCTTATACTTCCATTATACGTCTGCTTCAGCTTCGTTGTCCCCTTTTTCGTCCTTTATCCCTTCTTTGTTCAGGAGTACATGTGCATCCCTTATCTTTGCTCATTTTAATGACTGGCGGTGCTCTTTGGAGTTGTTCTTCTCCACACTGACAATGCTGTGTAATGTAAAGGCTATAGTTCTCCTGTCACATTATGTAAAAGAAGTTGAGCAACTTGTCCATGAAAAAGTTAAACTCCCCTATCTCATAATGTGCTGCTCAATAGAGCAGTTCACAAGGGGAAGACTAAATCAAGTTTGGGTTTGTTAGTTGATGTGCTTCACCGTGATTCACTATACAACTGACCATCAGAGGTGAGGCAAGACACAGAGAGAAGGTATGACGTTAGGTTTGGAAGGATGTGGCTCTCTACATCATATGTGATATTAATGGCCAACTGCCCCATGATCAGTAAACTTTAGTTCAATGCTTTACCTTGCCACAGAACCATCTGAGAAGCCATCATTGGAAACTTTTTGGAAAAGCGCATGTACTTTCAAAATAATATGCGGCAGGAGATTGGATGAACCATCTGTCAATCTAACTCTTTTCTAAGCCAGTAGTGGAAAACATCTTTTACATCAAGAAAAGCCTTCAGTGCCGTTCTCCGCACTCAACTGAAGAAATACTCTCCAGTTCTGATATAACTGATGCTATTGCAGCATATGCGCTAACTTCATCGGTGGCCTCGCACACTAAGCCACGCCTGTAGCGGCCAGCAGCTCCTCACAGGACGCTTATTGGTCCGTGCTCTGTCTTACACAAGCGCAGTACTACAAGCCGAAATGGAATTTTGCGTGATATGTGATCCCGCGATTCTCTTGCGATCTTGTGACAACCCAGAAATCCAGCTGCCATGCAAGGTAAGCAGTAATCCAACAGCACCATGAGCTACATTTAATATAGGCTAACCACAATTAGGGTGATGAGGTCATGAAATATGACGGCAGACATTAAAAGCGTCATTTGAAAACCTCAAGCTTTGAGAAGACAGCCAAACAGGCCGAGCTCACCTCTGCTTGCTTGTGCATGCTTGTAAGAGTCTGTCAGTGTTGTCATCTCCTTGTATTTCTCTGTGATAGGAAATTGTGTTCTTTATCAGTGCAGAAGACGGGAGCTGTGAAAGAGGGATTTGTCTTTTCACAGGCACTTCAGTCAGGGAAAATCTTGAAACAGATGAATGCGTCAGAGCTCTTCTTTTGATTATTGTTTATGCCTTTGGACTCGAGTATACAAGCAAACAACTCTGTGCCCCTTTGCTAGTCAATGTCTCAACAACGGTGATAGTTTAATGTGATATTGAATGATCACAGAAGTATTGACTCCACGACAGTAAAGCGTTTTGCACGATGCTATTTCCTTCACATACGCATAAAATGTATCCGAGTTAATCAAAATCGGCCTGTGCGAATATGCAACGTGCCAAAATAATTAGTTATTTACAAGATACAGCTATTCTTCTGATAACTCTCACACATCTCACGATACAGTAAAATGTAATCAACAAATCAAATTTACCATCTAAAGCTTCATTCAACAAAGTAGACTCACATTATCAAGATAATTGAGTTAAATACATCTTTGAGGAGATTTCCACAGAAACTAAATTATGCAAAATGTTCAAATGTGTTTTTTTTATTCAACAGCACACATTTTGTGCACACAGAATACTGAAAATGAAGAAATAACCAAATCAGTTCAAGCAAATAAATTACAGCACACTCACACAATGCATAATATATTACTGCGTGTGTGCGCGCCACACCGTCTATTTACACCAATGTAGCCTTGATCCTTCAACATGATGTGTGAGGACCTCAGTAAACTTGTTTACTGGTACTATCCAAGCCACCCACTCAGACTCTTCTATATATAAACCCCACAACTTCTCACTGAAGGTGTGAAAGCACACATTTTCAATGTATTATAATGAGAACATGTGGGCATTAAACAATGTAAGACAATGGTTTGATTCAATTCCCTGGCACTTAAACTGGAACATGCACATGTATCAAGAAAACAGTGACCTACAAACACAATCAAAATTGCTATATTTATGTGTTAAATTAACAATGAATTAATTAAACAACAGCTGTTATCTTCAGGATGTGTAACATTGGCTACACCTTGAATGCTTTGTGTCCAGCACATAATTCACTTGTTTAACAAAAGCAGTTATAAACTGCAGGGAGTTGTGATAGAGTTTTCGTATTTTGGTATAAGGGACAGCATGTAGGTGGTTATGGCCTGGGTTGGGATTAGGAGGAATACATTACAGAAACAGGACCATGTCACTCCGTCAGTTTGCTTTACCAGGGCAGCAGTTGAATTGACTTCATTTGCTGGCAGACCCCCAGATTACACACCATCCAAATCACCATCTGTTATGTATACTGTTTCATTTTGATTTAATACTGGAATACAAATATAGAATACAAATCTGGAAAAGTAGTTTCTGGCATTTTATCAGCGATTATAAATGTCTCAACCAAAGCAGCTGTGCTGCACAATTTAGTGTAAAGATATCTCCACATACTGTATTATTACTCATTCCTCAAAGGCTTACTGATTTGTGTGCGAGTACATCTGACTGATCATCCCTGAGAGGTAAGCACAACATACTGTATATAAGAGGATTTAATGCGTCTTTATAAAGTCTAATCGGGTGCAACATCCTTGTTTTAAGTGACACAAATTGCGCAACAAATGGGTGTAATTTGCAGTGCAAAAACATCACGGAACAAGGTTTTTGACCACAAAGGCATATTATACAAAACTAGGCTACTTTGCATTGCTTTTACTTACTTTTATATAATTTGGTATCTCACGTTATATTCAGATGATATCAAGATAATAAACACAAAATTAGATTATTTGTATTTGGTTAACTACTAATTCATTGTGTTGTTGCCAGAGGTCAGAAAGCATAATTCAATGGTTGAAGTGATGAACCATGGCTTTGATGAACTGGGTTGGGTCGAATCATGAATCATCAGAGCCATTAGATTTCCAGAATCTTTCCTTCAATTGGCCCTTGGTTAAAAGTCTTTGGTTTGATAAGCAGCAGCTCCCTCACTTGTCTCAACATCTTATCCCTGCAGATATCTAGCGATGCTCTCAAGTGCTACCATATTCCCCCAACATACTGTTGGCTCTGTGACACAGATATAGAGCTGGAGAGAGGGAGAGCGATGAAGACATCAAGAGGAAGTGAAGGAGGCAGAGAGATGAAAGGAAGAAAAGGAGGGGGAGAGGGAGAGAAACAGACTGTAACTGCTGGGGTCCTAATTTTGTGCTGGCCCACATCAGATGCAGCGACCTTGCACTGGTCATAAGGTCATTTCATTGGTCACGAGCAGAGTTTTTTTGCCCAACTTCCACACCCGCTATCATACTTCGCAAAAATAGGCAGGGAGTGCACTAGAGGGGGAATTCAATGCAAATTAGGTGGTGCAGTTTGGATTAAGAAATTACACTTGTGCCTCCTCCCACTTTGCTGGCATCCACAAAAGTGCAAGGGGTGTAAATCACTGGAGTATTATCATGATACCGTTATATTGATTCTTGGGACAATGATACGGTATTTTCTGAAATCACAAAGTCTGCCACAATGCGATTTCGATACGATTCAATTCAGGAACCTGCGATCATTATGAGCAATTACATTTTTTTTACTACTGGGCTCTTCCAGATATTTAAATAAAAAAACTATCTTTGTTCAAAAAAAAAAGAATAAAAAGAAACCTTTTTTTTTGGAGATCTTGTTGCTGGTCAATAATGGTAAGGTAATGGTAATAACTCAGATTGTATTGAAGTCAATGATAAAATGACACACACACACACTTTATGTATACAGTATATATACAATATCCATGAGTGGGAACAACGAGGCTGAGTCATCCCTTCGCCAACATAATATCTTCGTTGAAAATTAAATATTAACCTTAAGAGGGGGTCCAATATTTATTAAAGCTGAAACAAATATAAAATGAATCAACTAGTCAACCAACAGAAAATAAATAGCTATCAACTAACAATTCATTGCGATTTCGATACGATTCAATTCAGGAACCTGCGATCATTATGAGCAATTACATTTTTTTTACTACTGGGCTCTTCCAGATATTTGTTGAATTGCATTTCAATATACTAAGAAGTACTTCCAATTTTATAGCGCTCATCAGTGTATAAGCGCTCACACCGGTTGGTCTTTGTGCCTTTTCGACGGGGAGCGAGATCTGAGGCAAGTGACAGCATGAACCTCAGCATGTGTTACAAACCTGCTTGGCTACATGTGTATCTGGAGGGCACACTACTGTCTACACTGTTTCCGACATTTCACAAAGAGAGTGATGTCTTCCTGGCCGATTCTTTCATTTTAATTGTTTTAATAGTCAAGAGGATTACATTACCAAATCGCCACAGTGAAAGGCTCGTCAGTATAATACCAGCTCTGTCTCTCTGATAACGTATTACAAAAAAAAATCTGCTGCTCACGTCCAAATGTGCCGCTTCAAATGATTATTGTCTGTGTTTATTCATTTTTTCACATTAGGCCCCCTGATGTTGCTCACCACAAAAATGTGTGACTAAAACACCACACACACACACACACACACACACACACACACACACACACACACACACACACACACACACACACACACACACACACACACACACACACACACACACACACACACACACACACACACACACACACACACACACACACACACACACACACACACACACACACACACACACACACACACACACACACACAGACGACAGCAACGAGAAGGAGATACAGCTGTGAAAACACTTCTTAGCAACCCTTGGGATGAAAATTGCCAGCATGCTTGCTTGATACGAGCTCGGTGGGCGAGTGGCGAGAGGTTACAGCTGCTGCTCTGCAAAGGAAGCTGAGAGCTTAAAACACAAATTAGTTCTCAGTCAGACTCTTGTTCTCTTTGTATTACAAGTGCCTCGTCTCTGCTCATTGTCTTGCTGGGTCCTTGGTTTTTTTTACTTGTTTTTCTTCTTCTCTACATTCCCTTTGCCCTCCGAGCATCCATCTCCAACTCTGCTTCCCACTTTTGACAAGTCTTTGGGCTATTATGCTAATCTTACTTGTGTGTGTTCTTCATACTCACTCACATCTCCACACATTCTCATTCTGATTGTCCATATCAGTGGCTTATTATTCTGAATCTGTGCGTAACACACACACACACACAGTACGATGGCTCATTTCACTGTCTGCAGTGACTGCTTCAAGCTTTTTTATTTGCCTTTTTACTCTTTTCTAAGCCCTCTTCCTCTAATTCTCTTTCTCCATCTAGCTCTCTGTGTTCCCTCTTCCTATATTACTTTCCTCTCACTGTTCCATCGTCATCCAAGCCTGTAAATGACTGACGTGATCTGATTAAATCAAAACATGATACTTCATTTTCTTGTGTCGTTTCTAAGCAGAGCCAAGGGCACACGCTGTTAAACACAGTCCGCTGTTTGTCTTTTTAAGATGATCTCGTTATGGAGCTGTCTTTGGTTTAACCTAAATTGTACGGACACTGGCATGCAGAGCAAGACCAACATTTGAATTTGTTCGACTCAAGTAATTAATTAAATAAATATAGATAATAACAACCATCAGGTAATGGTTTCATGCCAATAGTTGGCTTGAAAATGTGTGTTTGTGAGAAAAGGGACTGCTCTGTTAGACGGTAGCCATCGTTTCTCTCTTTGCTCACATACTGGGCTCTCCGTCTGTCCTGACCCAATAAGCAATGGCCTAATTGGGGTATTTGGATGTGAGACCGCCTCTCATCTGGCACTGCCAGCCTCTGCAGCCATCTGTCTGTAGAGCGTAGCAGCATTTCTCTGTTGGCTGAGACGCATGCATTTACACTTATTGGTCCAGCAAAGCAGTGATAAACAGCGTTGCGGTCTTTGAAATGATAGCAGTCAACCACATTTTACAGGACGCATGTTTATTGAGGACGGATGCCCGCTGTTATGAGAGTGTGCCCTGTCTCCGGCCCGTCTCCGTTCCTCCTCGGGATATAAATCTAACACACCTCTTGAGGATTCTGTATTGGAAATGGGGCAGCGCCCATAGATATACAACTGCTTTGAGCTTTGCTCCTGCCCTACTTTCACATGTTCCCCGGCCCTCCCTACTACATGTTGTATGCTTAAAGAAATTATGACTTTTGCTGTAGATTCCCATTTCCAACTAATTATTATTTCAAGCTCTGTAATTTGCCCTCTGCTTTCATAGTTTCTTGAGACCAAATGTTCTTCCTCTGCGCGACATTTTAGTCTGCCACTTGTTACAGTAGAAGGATGCTGTATAAATAATGACTTATGCTCCTTTTTCTCAATTTATATTTGCTTGAGGTAAGTTGTATGTAGTTTACCTAGTTTGTACTTGGGAGCTAGGTAAGCTAATATGCTGCTTATATATTTATGGGGTCATTTTCACAAAACAGCCCAAGGCTTAAAGTAGCTCCTAACTGCATGAGTTAGGAGAAACTAAATGGAAGGTGAGTTAGTTGTAACTTTAAGACTCCTTGGTTTTGGGTCTTAGAGGATTTCACAAAGCATTTTAGTTCTAAAACTTCCAGCTCCTAAGTCTGACAGAAGTTAAAGGGGGTTCAGGGGACTTTGTGTAGCGCCTGGCTTGTACTGATGAATATTTAATTTCACATTCACTGACACAGTGAGGTCACCTTTCCACCGATCAGTAGCAGCAAGGGGCTAGCTGGGCCCCTCTCGTAGCTTTGGAGTTCAATCAGTTCAATTAGTGAAAGTTGCCCTCAGGTGCTTTGTAAATACGTCTTAAGAGGAAACTCTCAGTAACGCTGAACTCCATTTAGGAGGATTCTCACTGTAAGACCAGATGCAATGCGAATACGGCCGTTGATGCGATTGTCTACCTTGCAGCACGTCTGCAAACTAATTCAACTTTCAAAGATTGACCACTCTTTGCAAGTTGTACCACGTGATTGATCATGACCAAGTGATACAAGACATAACACAATAAAGGAACATGCAGGGTCGCGTTAAAATACACCATTAAAATACACCATTGGAACACTGAAAATCTTTTGTATCCCTCTGGCTGGAGAAAATCTTCACATCTCTAGCATTGCACCTTGGCTAATTGCCTTTTTTCTTCACCATATTAGATTCAATATTCATGGAGATAATGAATTTGCTGTTGGAATGTTAAACTGGAGCCATACTGGGACAATCAATTAAATTCATACTGAATGTGTATATATAACCATATGGAGGGGAATCCTCCTGGTTAGGTGTGTGTTGGTATTTTAGGCAGATCTAGGACACACTGAGTAATGAGCCGTTAGCCTCTGCCGTTAACTGATGAAACACAAATACATAATAAAACAGTCTTACTCTGCATCTATGCGCTTGAATACACTCAGTTTACAGCCTATGGTAAGTCTGTAAGGGTGTTAAAGGGGACACTCCCGCGAGCTTGACCCAAACTACAGATGAGGATATCAGGACAGCTCAGCCCTTGCTGCTTGGATTTTGAGCACCTGTCAAAACAATAAAGCTCATTTGAAGAAGAAGAATTGTGGAAAAGGCTATTGCAATTCTGCACCAGTAAGTAACATAATTGAATGAATTGCCTATTTCACAATTATTATTTTTCAAATGAGCCTTAATGTTTTGACAGGCGCTCCGCAGTTGCTTGCTAAAACAATTAGGCTGTGCGCTCACATACATTTGACAGAATCATTCTCAACGAAAAGTGACTTTGCATTATCAGGAAATATATCACCCGGGGCGTAAAAAGTACTCAGAAATTATATTCAAGTTGAAGCAGTTTCTGATCAGGCCCCTCTTTAAAACTAGAAAATCTATGATTGGATCCCCCATCATAATATATGGGGGATCCAAATTGGATTTTATTACATTTTCTAATCGCGTTAAATGCAAATTGTATTACAATTTTAGGCGTCATTAATTTTTTTAGGAAGTTATCATTGGAATGGACTCCTGGAAAGCTCACTGAGGTCATTTAGTCTTCTCTGTTTGCAAGGTGCTGCCAAACCTCTCTGTATTGTGCGTCTTTGGCAATTTGTGTGTGAACATAAATGGAACAAGTCGTCAAACGAAGCCCGTCAGAGAAAGCTTGAACTTTGCAGAGAACCTACCTTACATATCCCACACTGATGCCAGTTTCCTCATTTACACATTTCACACCACTGTTGTATCACAGGTGCCAACATTTAAGGTGCACGCTGTAGAAGAAGGCTTGGTGCAATTTCAAGGCATTAACTGCTGAGCAATTTCTCTAGTTTATTAGATTAACCGTTGAAGCTCTGATCGAGTGAAAGGGTCCAGATGATCAGATGCGTGATTTTAAATCTGTCTTTGTGCGACTTTATATGCCTGTGTCCGTCTACTTGTGTTTGAATGAGCCAACCAGCTATCAAGTCGAACTGGTGGAACTGGAATCAAACTTTTTCAACAAAGCCCGTCACACAAATAAAAGTCTGCAAAGGCTCAATTTAGTTCAGTGAAGTGACATTCCCCCCCACACATTTCCACCTTATATAAAAATGGTCGGGGTTCTTTTCTTCAATTTAGAGATCATACAGAATATTTTGGAATCAGGATGTGATGACGAATGTCACTGGTGTCTGACGAAAGCTGGGCATGTGTAAAGGGCTGCTATGAACTCATTTTTGACAACTTGCTCACAGCCAACGGATATATTTAATTTGGTTCTCTGTATTTGGTGAACTCTATAAGGACCTCTGGAATTGGATGAAAACATTGGTCTCCTGATTTTTTTTGTCCCCCTCTTGAATCTTGAGTCCCTTTAGAGCTGCAGGAGGAAGGAGGTTACCCAAAAGCAATCCAACAGAAAAAAAAAAGCCCTTTAGGTCTACAGTTCAACAAGTAAATTCCACATTGCCTCTGCACTGCTCCCCTCTCCCTTAGGAACTCGGAGGCACTCGATCTCAGCGTACCCAAACGCACCCGCACCAACCTTGCATTCACAGCATCCGCTCCTGAATTCCCCCGGCAGCCCGACGGAGCCTCACCCTCCATTTGATAACCGATTCCCTCCCTTACAAGTCGTTTGTCTGTAGAAAGCAGCTGGTAATGCTTATTCCCCAGCGCTCGACAGATTTACTTGACTCTCCCTCATTCACTAAAAAGTTACAATCATGCTCCTTTTCTGCGCAACCTTGCAGACGCCTCCATGTGGCGGCGAGGGGGGGGAAGAGATGGGGTAGGTGGGAGGTAAGGAACAGCGGGGATATGGAAAGGTTGGGAGGAGGGGGGACAGTGAGTGTTTGGCAAAGCGACTCAGCGAAGCGTTGAGGATTCTTGCTGAGAGAGACCCTTTGATGGGCGACAGGCAGGCATAGTGTTTGGCAGGCCACAGGAGGCTGGTGGTGTACAGGACTAATGCGGCATACACAAATTCTGTGATCAATCATGCTTAGCGGCCAACAACTGCGCTGGCAGAACTCCCGGGCCGACTCAGGAGCTGGAATGCTGAGGCAAAACAAGCCAGTAGAAAGTGCTGTGCCTGTCTTTTCCCTTCTGGGTGATGTGTGTTTGTGTGTGGGTGCCCAGATGTGAGTTAAAATGTAGAAATCCTCTCTTTGAGTTGACTACTATATGTTTGTTTTTACATCTGGGTGTCTATTTTGATCAAAAAAAAGTTCTTGAGACTGCATTTGCATGCAGAGGGAAAGTATACATCTGAGTGTATTTCTGTATAGTATGTGTGTGTGTGTGTGTGTGTGTGTATCTGTGTGTTTGTGTGCAAGCCTCAAAGCACCGTCAGCAAAAGACTGGAGTTGTGTACAGCCGATGGGCTTCAAGAACCATTTCCCCCTTCTCTCAACCACTTCAAGTAAGTCATTTCAGAGGAGAGATGTCACTCGTACAATCGCTGACATGTTTTAATATGACTCTCAGCATTAGTTGAACGTCTTGTCTCTGTGACTGCACTTCAGGAGGGGGGGGGGGGGGGGGAGATGATGGAAGGGTGAAAAGTGCGATCAGATTGGTGAGGATGTAGCTTTCTGAGGCGTTCGTGTTCTGGTGCCAGGATCCAACTTAGCTTTGATATTGTGTTGCAGCTTCAGCTGTCACAGCCCCGCCGACAGGAGAAGAATCATACAGAGGAACCTTCCAAAAGGACACCAACAAGGTTTTGCTTTTTAAACTTGTGAATATTCAGCAATTAGAGCGACGCCTGAAACTAAATGGGCCCCTTTTATTACATTTACAATCCCTGTAGGTCTTCTAAAACACTGGCTTTCAGTCAGAAGCCAGATGTTAGGGGTGTTTTGATAGCGACACATGAAATGCTTGTGTTTAATAAATGATCAGATAAGGAAGTCAGTTAGAAGGAATCAGTTTTTATGAGGGTTGGTGCGCTGTCGCATGAGAAGTTTGGAAGTTTCCACCTCATTAAATTAACTTTAAGAGAAAATTGCCCGCAACAGAACATATACCTCTTATTTTATTCCTCTACATATAACTTCAGTCACAAGATAAGTTTTTTGGCTCGCAGCTTTTCAAATTTAGATGCAGCTGACTTAACACTTGAAAATGAGAAAAACTTTCAGTAAAAGATGGGAGATACGGAGTCAGAATTTACAGTAAATGCACTTAGAAAGTTACTTCTAATCTTTCTTTCTTGGCTGAAGAAGTGTAGTGTAGTCTCCCAGGAGTTTCACGAGTGTTGATGGTGCGTTCTCGCAAAAAATAATCCTGGACTCTTTTAACAAAAATGTGAAACATTGGTTCAATGCCAAAGTCTTACTATGGTAGGGAAATCCCTGCGGTTTATTCTGGCATCATGTTGACTAACTGTTGTCTTATGTAAACTAACACACAGCAAACAGGATAAAGTTTATGATCAAATATGGTACAATAAGTTGATAACGTGAAATTATTGAGGTCATGTCCATATACACTGTATTGTAAGATAAGTCGATATAGTAATTGTTGTGACAGGCTTAGGTAGATACTAATTGCCTCAAATGATTTGGCTTGGGTCTGCGTTTTGTCAAAGAGCCTCTAAGGGTAGGTGCGCTTAAAGAAGACAGTCGGAGAAGGTCATTTGTTTCAGATTACTTAGCTGAGTGCACTTACATGACAGCCTTGTATTTGACGTTTGTGGGTGCATGTTTGTCTAACTGGTTTCTCTTCAGCCAGGTCAATGCTGGCCAAGCTGGAAGGCTTACATGCCGATTACAACTTGGGGCAAACTGAAAGTCAGAAGCAGGAGAGGGGGAACTTAAGAGTCTCTGCTGATTGACTATAACAGGACTCTCCATCCACAGCAATCCGTTTTAAATCTGCCTGCATGCAGCTCTTCCCTATCGGCCTCCATTTGTCTCCTTTGTGATTTACATTCCCCCATCTATCTTTTCTCATGTCTCTCTGCTGCACCAGTCCCACTCCTTCCTCCTGTGCACTTTCACTTCTCAAACTATAAAACTATCTCACTCTCTCTCCAGTCCCCCTACATCTTCCCCTGAATGTTCTCACCCCCCATGTCTGGCTCATACTGACTGCTTTCTGTCACATCGCCGCCACCACCACCAATCTCACATCGTAATAGTCGGTGTCTGGTGCAGGCAGCAGCTGGGGGAGGGCGCAGAAGGTACCGACTGCCTCCTGCTTCCCAGGGCTGAGGTGATCTTTAGCAGCCGGTCTGGCAACCGCCCGCTACATCCATGTAATCCAGTTAGCCGGTCCGAAGACTCAAAATGAAGTGATTATGTGGATTCATTAAGAATACTTAGAGTGTGAGGGGGGGAAGGGGGGTTGGGGGCATCTGGTGTGATGGTGGTGTAAAATCGGAGACACTGGCAATCGTTGATAGTTGTTTTCTGTTATAGGTGTGTAACTCCCTGACTAAGAAGTACTTTTTTGTGTTGAATGCTATTATTGTTTTACAATTTGCTTGTTCATGATATTAGTGAATGAACAGAAATAAAATACTTTCCAGACATTAGCGCTGTGCAAAAATATCAATATAGCTTACTAACGCAATATTCTTTTATCGACAATAGTGTATCTAGTATTGATCCATCTTTTATTTGTATTTAAATCATGTTTGAAACAGAGCCTGAAGGTCCACAATGTTAAGTACACCAACAGCCCATATTTGGAGTTGTTCATGCTTTTAAATAAACTGCTGTTTTCCCTTTCGCCAGCTGCTTCCAAATAAGGATAGTCTGGTGCTCAAACATGAACATTTCTTTAAACCATAACAGGATATTGTGACCGAAATACATTTTTTTGTAGCTAATGTCATGTAACACAGTATTTTGTTGTATTTCATTTTGAAGAAAATTGCAACCACAAGTTTATTATACTTACAAGTTTTGTTCAGCAAGATAATTTTCCCAAATGAACACCACTTCCATGATTCTTTAAGCCTAGATACAAATGGCAGAAGCAAAAAGTTAACGTTACAATATAAACTAACTACACCATGGTCATGTGACTTTATGTCACCACAAGTATTTAGGCGTCATGAAGTTTTGTAGTCTCATTTATGTCATTTAACAAATTTCCCCCTGGGGATGAATAAAGTTTATATCTATCTATCTATTTAGTCACTTGACTAAGTCACATGAAATGAACCCAACTCTATCATGAACTGTTCTCTTTGAAAACTAACAATATGGATAGGATGGATCTTAGGACTCTGCAGCACTTTCCCCCTCCACTAGACCTTTCCATCTCCACTGACAAGACTGTAACAACTCCTGCCTGGAGCCTGCAGGAGCCCTAACTTTATTCTAGACAAGGAACTGTCATACAAAGCTCACAATGCAGCAACAACACAAGTATGGGGGTTCGCGCTCCCAAAAGAAACCCATCAAATCTGAGCTTTCCTCACCCAAGGCTATGCTCGACTCTTTGCTCAAACTTTAATCATCCCCTGCCTTGACCACTGCAGCGCCAACTGCAGTCAGGCTGCTGAAGTATTCTCTTAAACTGAAACTCATCAATTATTCCCCCAATTCTTGCATGTTCTTCTACTATTCCATCCTTGAAAAGGGTTATGAATAATGGAGCTGCAGCCTGAACCATGCATCCCATCCAGCGCTCTAAATTCATCACATCTTTTGGCTCTGCTCCGGTGGATTAACCTTCCGTCTCCATTCGGCAAAGGAAAATAAAACATTTTTGTTCTTAAATCTCTTCAAAAGTATGTGCCTCACCGAGTGCTCACTTCATATTTGTCAGGTGCTTTAACTGTGAAACTGATTTTAACATTCACCCGTTGTAAGTTCCTCTTCTGAGCATGACATGAACAGCTAAATGCCTCCAGTTAAGTGTAACTGTCAGATTTCTCAAGTGAGACAGCGCACAGTTTACCCGTCTCCCTCGCTTCACACACCATTATTCATCCTCTTACATGTGACATGCTGTGATTAGAATAGATGGCTTTGCCTACAGACAGCGAATTTCAACAGTAGAAGTCAGTTTTCTCCCTTGGAGACAAACATGACAGACACATAATGGAAGCAGGTTCTTAATGTCAACTTCAGTGTCATCTGGAAAAGCAACAAGTAAGTGTAGCAGAAAACCTGTCTGATCGGATACAATTTGTGGTCATAGGAGCAGCTGTCAAACTGTGGATAAACGCATTTCATTTCCTTTAAATTAATCACAATAAATTCCCCTGTTGAATTGAAGAAAAGCCGGCATTGCAGGACGAGGGATGAGAGGATCATAGAAGACCTCAATCAACTCAACAACAGACTGTTCTCTCTGCTGCTGTCAGGGAGAGACTTCTGCTGCCTGAAGGCCAAAACAGAGCGGATGAGGAGTTTCTACCCTTAGGCCAGTGAACCAGTGACTTTCTTCATTCCCCTGCCGTACATTTTATAGAATATTCGGTATGGACAGGTCGTTATATTTTTTTCAAACACAAACTCAAACTTATACTGTTTCATTACGTCACTGTTTAATTTTTCCGAAACTTACTGATTATTGTTTTATCGTTTCTTTTTGAAAAATATTTTTCTGTCTAGTATTCTAGTCTCTTTTTTATTTTTAGTTGCTTTCTCACTAGGCACAAACGCATTTCACTACATGTTGTTTAAAGATAAGCAACAAGCAGACATGATCATAGTCAAATTTGTGATTTGTGAAAATCTAAAAACAACAACATAGACCAAATGTAAACAGACCCTGTTGTCAATGTAAGACCAACCCAACCATCCACCCCCGACCTCCCTAAAAGACATTGTGGTGCTACAACAACGTCGCTCTGCTGCCGCTATTTCTTCCAAACAAGTGACGTCATTATTCACACCAAGAGGTCACTTGTCAGGAAAACAGGGATGCTAATTTTACAGTTTTTTTCCTGACTGATAGCTGACCCTCGTTAACCGACCATTAACGCTAACTGACCACATTAGTGCCTTGCATGCAGGGGGTGCTGTGGTTTAGGTGCCGAACTAAAACGATGACCCGATTCACAAACAGGCAACTGAGTCCCCAGTTCACCTGTCGTGGAGGTATGTGTGACAGGAACAAGACAAGCAAACTACAAATATGGACAGAGCATACGCACACACAGACACACATGTTGAAATCAAAAAGCCATTGCATGTACCTACAGCATTAACACGCTTTATTCTATTTTGGTTTAAAACTCACTTTAACATTGCGGCACACTGGCCAGATGATCGGTCTAAATAACTGACAGCCCGCCAGGGACTCAAGAGGATGCTCCTTCTGACGGGTGAGGAAACATAGCTATGGGATATTTGATTAAGTCTGTGAAGTGCTGTGAAGATATTCTCTCTTGACAAACATTTCACGCCAAACAGCTCTTGACAAGTTCTTTCCCTCTCGTCTATCGACACTCTGTGTGCATCAGTGCTGCATTGGACTACCGCCCGTCATTTATAACTTTATTTCAAACTGTCATTACGCAAAGCTAAAAAGAAGGGGTCTGCTGTTTTTCAGTTCACTGTCTGCTTAGTGAAACACATCATGTCATCAAAAACCTCCTGTTATTTTGATGCTCATTACCAAGCTTGTAGTCTTGTCATCTTGACAAAAGGCTGCGACAGATTTGTGCCGTCACACGGACACAACACATAAATATGAATTATACGGCTTTAGGGAATGGCTGCTTAGCATATGAAACGGCTTCTCTGGTCGGGCGGTCAATTAGTGAGCTAGCTCCTTTCACCAGCTACCCAGTCTTTGATTGCAATCATTCAGCTCTTACTCTCCATTTCCTCAATTTCTCTGTGATCTCTGCCACTTCATTTATTTAATCAGAGCCAAGATTGAAGCTATTAGTCGCCTATTCTCCAGAGCTGACAAAGTCTACAGGGTGGGAACAGAACCAAACTGGAAGTGGAACTGAAACTTTCCAAAGCCAGAAAGACAACTGACCAAACTGACAACAAGGATGAATTCCAAAAAAAAAAAGCGTACCCAATAAATTAGGAGAGCTATATACAGAAGGCATTGAACTGTCACTAAGCTCTTGGCAGGATATGGAGCAGTTTATAGACATATTAGCTGTTGTTGGAATCTGAAGTTATTTTTAGTTTTTGTTGTTGTTTGAGTTTATACCGGCCTCAAACTATCCAAGATAAGCACTTTCACAGGACCTTGTTTATTGAACTTTTTGCCATGCTGTTATCCTGCCAAGTTACGGATTTGATGGCAGAGGGAGTCAAAACTATTTCAGTTGGTCCCACTGGCGTCAGTGTGACGGACTTATCTCTCTTTGCCGTAATTGGCTGGTCACAAAACTCCTCCCCAATTAGGGATTGTGCAATCATAGCTTGGCAACTGTAACTAGGCACAGCAGGTCTGTCAAGCTTTTGATTTTTTTTTTGGAAGCATTGTGCATGAAGGCAAGAGAGATACCTTGTTTATACACGCATGCACGCACGCACACACGCACGCACACACGCACGCACGCACGCACGCACGCACGCACGCACGCACGCATGCACGCACCAGCTACGTTACAAACAAAGCACAGAGATGCTCGTATTTCAACACAAACAGCGAGAGAGAGATTTCCTTCTCTGATCAAGTAAACGTTACTCCACTATATCTTTACATAGCAAATAATTGTTTGCTGCTATATTTATGCACTGAATTTTGACTTAAAATACATCTATTGTGTAGTATTTCCTCACTGTGTGGAAACTGGTCCTAGATGCTAATGTTAGTGGCTCAGTCCTGCTCTTTAATGGTTTGGTCGTCATTCTTAACACCTTTTCCCCTGCAACATCAAAAAAAAATAAAACTATTTGAAGCATAAATCTTACCACCACCATACATCCATCTTGCCCAAGAAAGCTAAGCAGTCAAACTGGGTTATGTTTGAACAAAATAACAGTCAGATTTTTCTTAATAAATAATAAAATCTGCCAATCACTTTTGACACGCCTGATTATCCCCAATAGAAAAGTATGGATTTGCTCTGTGTCATATTGTGGCAGTGATGCAAAGAATCTGCCTGTCTGGTGAAAGCTGAGTGCTATATTAATGTGTTCATGCAAATGCTGCAATGTGAGTATTGCGGCATGTAATGTTAATGTAATGAGTGACAACTACAGGAATGCATGAGTTTACAGCATCGTCAGTATAATGTGCACTGAACAATGCACCTTAACACACGGCGTATCATATTTTATAGACCTTTATAACACAAATAAATATGTATACACCATATAGCATGTGCTAAAATGGAAATATCTACATATAGAGGAGACATATGCAAATATGGGGTTTCATTAAGGAGAGAGAGAGAGAAGAATATTTTTCTTTATGGTTAGCCATCATTGGAGGGATGATGACTGATTTGTTGTTTTTACCCTTCAGTAATGTACTTGTATACGTGTATATGTGAATAGTACTTTCTTAGAATACCATCACTTCACCGCCCTTGTAAAACCTCCACAGCAGGAGCCTTTTCTTTCTTTCTAAGAGTCTCCCTGTCGGTGTGTGCCTCCATGGAAAGTTGAGTGATAGCTGCAGACATTTGGCCACCAGGTAGAGATACACAAGTTTGTGGAGGATGAACGTTTTTGTCAGTTTGCAAGTTTGTCCATGTGAAGGTCACTGGGCTGTACTTACAAGCAACAAGCACATATAAGAATAGTATTCATCTTCTCATCTAACTTTCCGCAAGCATGCAAATAACTGTATTTTATACAAATGTCAATCTATTGCTTTAACTTGTTGAATAAATATTATTACTGAAAATCGAGAAGAGGGACCAAGTGTGATCACATCTTTGCAAAAATACTAAACTGCAGCACAAAGCAAGTCTGCAAAGAGTTTGGCTCCAAATAAAAGAAGTTTCTTTTTCTTTTCAAGGCAGCATTTTCATCTACAAGTGTGAAAGAGAAAAACAAGCATTTTTCTAGATGCATAAATCAAATCAAATCCTTATCACCTGCTGGTCAGCAAACAGCAGGGAAAACTAGAATTACTGTATGCCTCTGCCAACCAGTAAAGTTGCAGTCTTAATCATGTCTGTCTAAAAACTTAGCACTTCATAATGTTATCCTGTTAGACATCTGTGTGAAATTGTCAAAGCATGAGCAACAAAGCATAAAAAGCATTCTTGAGTAATGGCCAAAATGAGTCTTGAGAGGTCACTGACCACCAAATCAGTTCATCCTCGAATCCAAGTGGATGTTTGTGCCAGATGTAATACAATTCCCGACAGACATTCCTGAGACATCACATTCACGAGAAGGAGACATACATGAGGTCACAGTAACATTTGAAAACCAAAATTTAATCAGTTCATTATCGAGTTCAAATGAAAGTTTGTTCCAAATTCGAGGAAGTTCCCTCAAGGCGTTGCTGAGAAATTCCGACAACATAATGCCTCAGGCTGTCGCTAGAAGCATAAAACTTAATGAAACCAAAGTTGTAATAATCCAGAATTGTCCTTTAAATTATGAGAACACACATTGTATGAAAGCAATGTACGTTTGTCTATATTTGCACAACCTAAATCCAATTTAGCAGGATTAACAAAGTCCACTGTCATTTTCTTCTTCTACTGCTTCCGTCTCCTCCTCTTCTGTAGAAATAGACTAAACAAAGGCAGGGAAACATATCTCTGTGCCCTGCTCTCTGTTCCTCTCTATACACCTTTCAATCCCCCACTTCAACCTTTCTGGAATGCACTCTATTCTGTCACTCACTGCATTTTATTTCCTAGATTCCTCTCCTCCTTTTCTAACTTCTATATCCAATAGGGAAAAAAATGGATGCCTTGTGGCAGCAAAAGTCAAAAACCTATAGTGTCAGAGCACTTTGCGTCATTACTAGCTCATTAAAGTAAGATTTCTGATCTTCGCTCTCTTTCCCTCGCTGTCTGCAGGTGAGCGGGATCAATCCGTCCACCAGCAGGAAACGTGAGCAGCGCGTGTTATTCATGGTGGTGATCATGGTGATCTGCTACCTCTTGTGCTGGCTGCCGTACGGCATCATGGCCCTGATGGCCACCTTCGGGCCGCCGGGACTGGTCACGCCCGTGGCGAGCATCATCCCCTCAGTCCTGGCCAAGACGAGCACGGTCATCAACCCAGTCATCTATGTCTTCATGAATAAACAGGTGAGAGTGGGGTGGGTGGGGGGGGTGGGGGGGGGGCTGCAGCAGGATGAGGTCATCTTGCCTACTGAGGCCAGTTGTCTCGATTGTTCTCACTGTGGTTTGATATAATGGAAATGAGTCATTGTTTCATTATTCACATCAGATGTTATTCCAGTGCCTTCTTGACACTGAATAATCTAAATGATGTACTCGTGGTATGAATGATGAATAACAAGGTCTTTTTCCACATCTGAATCCAGCTATTTGGTACAGATTTGAGGCAACGGTTCAAGTGGCATCACAAGGTCCAACATCCAGTTATTTAATGACATCGACACTTAAATAAGACGACAGAGGCCACGTTGGACAAATCAAATATATTCTGTAATCACCCAACTCAAGCCTTTCGTGTGATTCTAACCAATTCCTAGTAACTGACCGTTTGTCAAACCAGAAGGGTTATTTGCAATGTCATGAAGGCACCCATCGCCTGAAGTGTTGACAATTAGTCTCACAGGGCTCAATTAACCTTGACCCATGCCCACCCTGATGAGTCACTGAAGGAGTTATTATCTTTAATTTGGAGCTCCCATTTTGAGCTCGTTGTTATAAGTGGCCTGGGACTATTATTATAACTGCTCTACTACTTTGTTACATTTAATCTCTTAGTTCATTTCACATGAGGTTTATCACTACTATTAGCTTTATAACTGCTGAACATATTTCTTTTTCAAGTTGTGCATTTCCCTAATATATGACTTGAATAATATTAATATTTCAAAACTTGGCTTCAAATTAAGCATTTCAAGGGTAAAAAAAAAAAAAAGGAAAATACGCTTATTGGCTTTCCAGCGGAGTTAAATTTCAGCTTTTATACCGATTTAAACAATGAGTGTTTTACACCGTGTTAATGTGTTAATGCACTTTAGAGAAGCTTGTACGCAGATTGTGTGACCTGCAAACAGAGGAAGCCCAGCTGTTTCCCCCTTTGTGCAAAATGCTACTGGCTGTAGCTTTATAGTTAGATATCTAGCTAACTCATCTCATCTAATTATCCGCCAGAAAGCAAAAAAGCTTATTTCCCAAAATGTCGAACTAAATAAGAAACAAACTAAGTTTAAAAAAAAATACATCTTTAGGTTTCATTTATTAAGAGTTTAACACTTAAAAACTCATCTAATCTGCTTCATTAGGACTGTGTGGGTGTGGTGGTTTGATCGGATTTGATTGACAGTGACCAAACAATGTGTTGAAATTACCAACCCAAACTTTTCTGCTCCAACTTTTGCAGAATATGTTAAACCTTTTTGGGCCATCAGCTTCTAAACTAGATGGCGCTGGCTCTGCTCAGGCTTGTTTGGCCGGAGGGCCAGAAAGAAAGGATGAAAGTTAAAAGGCAGTCAGGGGTTGGGATGTGAACTCCAGCATCAGACATGCTTCATCAGTCATTCCTTGTGCTATGTGCCACTAGTGGCCAACACGTGGACAACCACATCTGATTTTAGATGCACACACATACTGAAGTATTGATTAAGGACCCTTTGTATGCAAATAATTCATCACAGCAGACCTTTAATTAAAGTAGTGTCACATTATTGTGCGACTCAGGCTTTGTTTGCGTTATTAAATTGAATCTGCAGAATGATGGAAACAATCAGTCTTTTGTTTGAATCATTCAGTTGGAACCTTTTTATTTGGCAATTTCACGTTCAGGGAAGACGGAGCTTCAGAGTCCAGAACAATGGTTGACATGGATCAGAGATTCCTTCCCTTGAAAATTTGATTAGACTATTTTTCTAGCAAAGGACTTTGGTGAATTCAAATCAGATTTAATGTGACACATTGCCGAACCAATAGAAGTACAAATCAATCAATCAGGTTTAATTACACAGCACATTACATAAAACAGGCGTAGGCTTAATGTGAAAAATGTATTCTTAATGGATAACTCCAGTTATATTTACAGACGTCTTTATTTAAGTGTTTATCACAATGATTAACTGTATTTAAATAACTTGCTTCACTGTAGAGCTTTAAACACAGCTGCTACAGTTCACTGCTTTAACAGCTACAACAATTTAGTGCTGAAAGTAATTTCAAACAAATTTGTTAATAACTTGATTGATTAATTATCACAAAATTCAGAGTTTGATCACTCATTCACAGGACACTGGTTGATTAAAAAAAAAAAATGTACGTTCCATAAATTGCTTTTGTTTGTTTTCTTGTGAAATGATGGATAATTTGACCTCTTCAGGCCTCTAAAATCATTCAAATGAAACAATCAATTGAGGAGGGAAAAACATGACTCTTTGGTTTAATTGTTGAAAAGTGAAGATATAACCTGCGATTAAGTGCAGCACTTTGCCTCATTTAAAGGGGTCTCAAGCCAAAGTGGAGCCACTGACTTAGGGGGGCTGAAGGCTTCAGGTTCACTGTGTGGCAATTAGTTTGTGATAATAGGATGAACTCACAGTTTGTTCGGGAACTCCACAAAAGCCAGGGCTTAAGCAAGCCCATCGGCCAGAAGTCAGTAGTTTAATGAAACTCCTCAAGACCCTAGCCATGTTACTATGTCTTGTTTGCCACGTGCTGACAATTTTTCTGCCGGGAACCCTGAAAACACGATATAAACTGCAACAATAATAATAGTGGACAACTGTTTAGTACCTCATTTTGAGGACCTGTTTTGTAGAGGGGCATTCATTTTTTCATTTCTTTACTGTACATGGTCTATAAATCCTAAAAAAGTCAAAGTCAAATTACCACAAAGGAATGCTCAGAATGGAGAGGCCCGGGGGGGGGGGCCTCCTTGCAGGTTAATCCAGTTCCTTTGTTTACACACTTCCTCATTAACTTTGCTTGCTGCCTTGGTGTTATATTCAGGTTGTTTCTTTAGTCTTAAAGCATGCATTAATCATTGACACGCCAATATCCACAATCATTTATGAATATTAAACCAAACAAATGCACAAGAGCAATTATTTCTGTAATGGCTTGCCAACCTCCGTGAATATAGATCTGCTGTATGCTTTGCGTCTGTGTTTTCCCAAGTATGTGATAACCGCAGCTGCAAACATGCCCACAGATCCTACTTGTTATTCCCACAGGGAAGTTGACGTGAACAAACTTCCCTGTCGACAGATTGTATTTACAGAACATATGACATGCACGCAGCATCAGCATACTGCTGCAATATTGAAAGCAATGGCTAATCAAACATTTGATTTGGGGTTTGACTGCTGGAGACGGTTCTGGCTCTCTGGGTGTGTTTGGGTGAAGCACAGCAATTTGAACAAAATCCATCCACATTATAGAAAATAAATCAAAATAAGGGCCTAGTGGAAAATTGAGTTGAACTTTCTTCGTGTCCAACTTATAAAAGAGTACGTGAGTTTATAACTGCATTCCCAGATATTAACTTTTTGTTGTGTGTACCTGGTGTATTACGTTTTTTAGCTGTCATAAAAAAATGTAATATCAAATCCAAAGCAAAGGTAACTGCAGGCGACTTTTGTCCTTGGATGACCGATGACAATATTACTTTCACCGACTGGACTCCTTATTGTTGAAGACATTTAATGCCTATTTCTTAGATTTAGGAGTAATATTGTGGTCTGGAACTTAACTTGTCAAACTTCGTACTTTATTTTTCCAGTTCCTCTCTCGAGCAAAAGTCTTTGTACAGAACCGTACATTCACACTTTAGATTTAAGATGTTCTTTCCCGCAACGCAGCTCATCATGGTGAGAAAAAAAACAACATAGATAACCAGCGGATTGTCTTCCATTCCCACTGCGGCAGACTGATAAAACTTTTCTTCTCAATGTAATCTTTGTCATTCCATTTGGTTCTTTTAAGTGAAGCACAAAATGCTGCCTACGGTTTTAGAAAAGATTCTCTTCAGACTCAGAATTTCATGTACTGTACAGAGAATTATATACAGTACCGTGTGTTGGAGAGTAAATGTTATCACAGCTTCCAAAGCAAATCAAGTGTTATACTTTCAAGTTTAAACTTTCCTCAGAGAGTTACCGTTAAACGTTATTATATTGTGAAGTTGGAAATCAACACACAACTACACCCTGTTTCCAGATGTTGCAACGTCAGCTGGAGGTATACGAGAGCCTCCGTTGCACTCCCATCTGTTCCATCTCACACTGCCTTCCTACTCAAGCCCACGCCGCAGCTATCCGACCTTACAGGGACACCGTGACAGCATGAGAGAGCGAAAGCGAGAGAGAGAGAGAGAGGGACACCGAAAGTCCTGTATGTCATTTTCAGTCTTCAATTCCTCCCAGCCCGTTACTATGGAAACTGTGAGTTGAGGCGAGTTGAAGACTAAAAATGCTGTACAGATACAAGTAGCAGCTGGTGCGTGTTTGTCCCATCCACGATGAACGGCGCTCACAGACAAAGAGGCCTGAGGTGGATGTCAGGGACGTGCACAGAACAATGCCAGGAATTATGGGTAAGTTTACACTGAATTATCTTTTTATTTTCATGTGAATACATTATGGTTTATACTGTATGCTCGCCGAGTGTAGTTACACAAAATAGTGTGCATGGGAGAGGACTTAAACATTGAAGGAATAGCTCAACAGTTTTTTTTGAGATGAGTCTATTCACTGTTCTTTGAGAGATGAGAAATTTGATGTGCCTCTCACATCTGTCATCTAGCAAAAGGGGGGAAACGGCTAACTTTGCTTTGTCCAAAGGTAGCAAAATCCACCTACCAGCACCTTTAAGGCTCACTAATTCACAGCCCATTTCTTTAATCAGTTCAAAAACTCTGTGTAAAAACTACAATCTGTAGTTTTAAAGGGAGTTTGTGTGCCAGCCTATGTCTTGGCCAGGCAAGTGACTTCACATAAATAATACATTTTCGCAGAAGTCCAAGCAGAGTGCTATTCAGAACTTTGAATTTAATTAGAAAACCCTCAATAGCAGCGTCAATGTCACCTATAGCGGTCTCATTTGTTGTCATTATTACTCCTCTGTTCCAGCGCAAAGCTTGACAACAGCTTGACAATGGCTTAAGTCCCGCCCCGGGCACTGATTGGCTAATCATTAGTCTAAATAACATGTCAAACAAACCGACGGGTGGTATAACATCAACATCCCATTTCATTCGCTGTGAATTGCCTCATCACAACCGACAGTTTGACAGACTCTGTGATCTTCTGAGTGATCTACTCCATCACGGCTGAAATAGTCTACTTCTCACGTGCATTCATATATCGACATTAACTTGTATTTAGTTTGCCGTTTGGAGTTATTTGAATAATTAATTATCTTGGAGTTCAATAAGGCATCGAAAAACACACATTGCTAGTAAATAATAATTTACATTTTGTGTGTGTTAAACAAGGCATAGTGGAACCAACATGAAAATGTAATGGCCTTATTTCTTTATTTCTGTCTCCCAAGATCTCAACACTCCCTATAAAATGTTTTTTATTCATGAGAAATAAAACCATGTTTCAGGCCCAAATGGGCTCTTCATCAGGTACATTAAAAAAAACATTCCAACAGAGCACTCAACAGTGTAGCGAGTCCTTGGCAGGCAGAAATCCCAGTTACAGTTTTATTGCACTCAGCACCTTGACAATGAAAACTTCCTAAATGGAATTACTGTAGCTTATATGTAAATGCCTATTGTAATTCCTATCACAAAAAGTTGTGATAAGAATCCATAACGAACATCATCAAAAATAACCAACGTTTTGGTTTCAGGGGAGCTGCTTATTCAATCATTTCAAAATCATCTCAATCCTCAGGCCACTTTAAACAGGAACTTGGATAGATTTGCTTACAGAACAATGTTTGAGACTGGGAACTGATCTGTTGGGATGGATTAAGTCACTTGCTCTTCTTCGTCACAGAAATGAGAAGTTGCAGCAACCGTGTGTGTGGAAATGATTAATACACACAATATGAAACACACTGCAGCCCTTTGCTGAATTGGGAATTTGCCAGGAAATCAGATGATTGTCATTCTGTTTACACGCTCTTGTCTTGACAGTCATTATTTTTTCCGGCTTCATACTCTGCGATCTGCAGGATTCTGCACAACACCGGGAAGTTTATTGGATCAAATTAAGTCACGTAAACGTTGAATGGAAGTAGCGGGTTACACTGCACTGACAGGTTTTTGATAGCAGTGTCACAAAGATCTATTAATTTATGCAGATATGCAACCAATGATTGAACATGAAATATTGCCTCACATATTACATGCACAGGTTATGTTATGTATACTTGATGTCTCCTCTTGCAGAGCCGTGTGAGAACTGGTAATAATTATATCGGTGTATAGTCACGTAGAAACCTAAAAATGTGAGAAAACGTCCCAATGCTTTAAAAAAATAGATGAGCACCTTATTGCCTTGGAAGATGCCCGATATTTGACCCTCTTGTCGTCATGCTCTATCCGTAGAGAATCAGATCCACTCACCCAAACCAGATGAGACCAGTCTGAGATAAACCTTCCCGTGTCATCTCCATCTCCTTCAAATACTCCATCAGTGCATGTCGCTCCTTCCATCTCCCCATCATACTTCATCTATTTATCTGCCATTGCCTTCACCTTTCTCTTGACCTTAGCCTTGACGCCCCTGTGTCTGCACTAACTTCATCCTCTACCTTTTTTTCGGTTGTCTCCCATCTCCCTCTCTTCCGTCTGTCTACTACTACTCCTATATTCTTTGGACAGCTGAGGGGAGCAGGGAGTATATGCATCAGCACCACAGAGAGGTGTGGATTCTCTTGCTTCTTTACATCTCTGCGCCAGACCTCGCTCTGAGATGACCTATATGTTACGAACAAACAGACAAAGGGGGACGTGTGTGTGTTGCTCATAGATATCGTGAGGAGAATTTTCTGGTGATGTCCTGAGGCATTTCTCTCTCTCGGTCTCTTCCCGCTCTGCATGCAGGAGAAACTCAATGTCAAGTCAAATGGCTACAAAATTTATAAAATCAAGACGAGTTTGTGGTGCTGTTAATATTCATGTTTGAGAGATGTTTCCAACTGAAAAGTACTTTCAGTTTGGTCATTAATAGGGAAAGTTCATCCCCATCCAAAGCAGTACATTGCTTGACTACATGGCTGGTACTTTTGTCTGCGGCGTGCCGACCGCAGTGTTCGGTAGGTAATACAATGACTTATGGATAAGTACCTCATACACCCCACTTCAAAAGACCATAACTATCCTTTTAAACGATATGACTGGCAATATTCTATATTTCTGTTTACGAATCCGATGAAAATACCAAAATCAGCAACGCGTTAGTCCGTCTTTCAATACTTTACTTTCCCCAGTCTCAGCACCCCATTAATTATTACTGAAGATGGAAATATTCAAAACGTACAAAAAGGTATATTTTACTTTTACCAAAAAAAAGAGAAATTCAAGAGTAATTTCCCTAAACAGCCGGGCACTGTAGTTTCTAACAAACATTTCTCAAACAGGGGTAAAGGGTATATTCATTGAAGACTATTCTCAGCTGCGCTAGAGAGTATTTACAGCAAACAGGACGGGGATTGATTGCAGTGCAGCTGCTCATCGTAATGATGTAGCATCACCCAGCGCAGCTGTGGAGCTCTATGGCACAGATTAATAAACTATATTAGGCTTTGACTACACGGGCACTACTTGTTAGTACGAGTATGACAGCATATTACATCTTTTCCAGGTTATAATTTTGGTACGGTTTTTCAGCACACGCCCACATTTACATCACATTTCTTTATTGTTAAAGTTTACTGAGCATCTTCCTGTTACTTGTATTTCATTAAAGTGGATTAATTATTGTATCCATCAACCCACTATTGTATCTCTCTCTCTCCATATCAGTTGAAATGTTTTTAATGTGCACATTTGAATTTTGTGGTATCTTCCCTCCAACTAGATGCGAAATACTTTCATCATATTTTGTCCTCGTGAGAAAATGTAGTAGACTATAAGTATACCTGAAACTGTGAGTATACTAAGTATACTACGTTTACTCAAGAGTGGCGTCTTCAGAGTCCCGATTTAACAGGAACTGAGTAAGAGGACTTGAAAATTGTCTAAATTGTGACTGCCTGTGTTGTGAATATGCCCTGGATTTGGTTGGAAATGCCTGGAATTTTAAGTACAGCCAAATACCCTGAATGCATTGTTATGCTTTCGACCTGCTGCTGGGGGTCCTCAATTATTCAGGATCTTCCTACCTGTCCATCAGCAGATACCTGGACTTTGAGCTGTGTTATACAGGGGCTCTGTGATGTGCAAAGGTTGTTGTTGAACAGGAAGATCTGCATTAAATCGTAATCCTGAGACTTCCAGATCGGTTTCTTGGATTGAAACATTTATCCGGGGGTACATTTATCATACGCTGACAGATGGTGTATGAATTTCAATGCCTTTCCTCTGTGCCTTGGAGACAGTCCGCTGTCCACAAAATATTTCCATGTGTTCGGACTCTTGGCACTGGTTAGAATACAGCATTTGTGAAGTACCTGAAATTACTGAAACAATGTCAACAGTTTGAAGAAATACGTTATAATATTATATCTTGTTATCTGGTCAGGCTGAACATCAATTGCAACTTAAATCATGCACAGTAGAATTTATAACCAATTGACTTTCAGAGCGCGACTCACAACAGGAAGAGTAGGAGGAGGAATGGTAGAGCGTTAAGCAAAACATTCTTTTCTATTTTTCCAAAAGAGATTAAAGGGTAAGGCCCCGATAACACGAAACACTTCACTGGAAATGCATGCTCTGCAAAATTATTGTTTTCCTATGATATGGCGCCTGGCGTGCGCTCCTCAGTTGTACTGCGCACTGTGTTTTTCTAGCAGCTTTTAGATGTGCATAGAAGTTTAAATATTCACCAGGTGCAAAGTAGCACCGCTCGTCAATGTCAGACTTGCCCCAGGCAGCAAATTGTATCAAGCAAGAAGCGGGCTTCACTACTTCACCACTGCCTTCCTGTTCGATGCGGTAAGGCTACGTAGCTAGTTAGCTATAGTATGTGAAACGGAAGGGGGAATTCATATACCATGTTGCGATAGATTCATGTGTGGGCTATATTGAGCAGGCAAGTGAGCGCATTATACATTTTCCATTAATCACATATGATGGGTTGCCCACGCTCCAAAAGCGCACCACGCTATTTTGTCTGACCTGCTTTGCCAAGGCTTTTAAGCGGGAAAGTGCGATCCGCCCCTATAAGAACTTAACCTGCAGTAGGCTATCATTTATAATATGAAATGCATTTCTTTTCATCATAACTGTAGTTGCCTCTTCTTTTTTTTTTTACAAAACTCCCTAATATTACTCTATATTATGCTGTAGCTCCAAAACGAACTAGAATGGTAAACAACTCATTTTCATAGAGGGGAAAACAGTGCAGAAACACACTTTCAAGTCACAGTGGAAAGACAGACAGACAGACAGACAGCAGATGATGGAGGGAGAGAGAAGAGAGTGAGACAGCAGCAGATGATTGAGAGGTGAACACTGCATGAACTGTATCTGAAAATTGTGTGCGAGTTTATGTTTCTGTAAGCTAATGTTAACATGCAGCGGTGGAGGAAGTAGTCAGATCTGCACTTATAGGGTAAAGTAGGACTACTACAGTGTAAAATACTCTGTTACAACTTAAAATTCATGCATACATGATGAAGTGCAGAAGGACTCTTATCTTTGTTTCCTTTTTCATTATGTTGATACAATGCAAATCCAGAGTGGCAGAGTGGGCCTGCTCTCTCAGCCTCTTTAAAGATGAGCCAGTGAAGGACCTCATAGCTAGGGATGTTACGTGCTGCACCGAGGCTTCGGAGTAATAAGTGATAAACACTTTGTGAAGTGTGTATCAAGGATTTTATTGTTTTAGATCAATGACGTCTTTGATTACGCTCGAAGCCTAAACATTGAGAAATTATCGTTCCTGAACAAACATGAATAAAGTCTCCCCTCTACCCAGTTAAACCACTGCCACGTCACAGTTTTAGAACACTAATATTGCCCCTCCAGCCATTATTATATTAGGATAAAATTATTGACCAAAGAATCGATTTCTACACTTTTCTTTTGCAAAACTCACAAGGCAATTCTACTACTGGCACAAAATACAGTAGCCTCGATCACAAATGACATGGTTGAGATCATCTGTAATAGATCTGCTTTACATCCTTGGCAACAAGGTGGTTTTGTGTGTGCATGAGAAATTAACCCTTTTGTGAACCAATTTGCTGGAAAAGCTTCAATGCTTAATGAAGCTTCATCTCGTCATCACTACTTTTAGCTGCCCCCCTCCTTCTGTGTAACCAAAGGGTTGTTATGTCCAGCCATGTCTGCCTTGTAGCAGTGTGAAGCACCATGGAGACACAGAAACCTGCTTCCTGAGTAAAAGAAAAGAAGAAAAGAAGAAAAGAATAAAAACGGATGTCATGCTGTTTGAATATTGCTAGCAACAGGGCTCAAGACTGTGACCAAAATGGTCACAGATGCAGATTGTTTTTGCATTGTGCGAGTACATGACGATCATTATGGATCAGAGACATCAGCCACAGTCTATTCCATCCTTGCCTCCACGGTCTCAAAAGTCACCTTGAAGAGCGAGCATTGAGCAGCTGCCAGGTCGCACAGGGAGGGTCGAGCTCCCGCTCATTGCAGACCCGTGCTTAAGGGACAGTATTTGTGCATGCTGAGCAGAGATGCTCTGTTGTGAGGTCTTTCCTTGCACTGTGTGCTGGTTACCTGGTTTTAAGTGCGCAGGTTGAGACTAAATGCTGATACCAGAACTGATACCAGTGTTTAATCAAGAAGCTGTATGCCTCACTGTGACCAAGTGACTGGGATCTATCTTTTATGTGTAAGGCGACATTGAGCAATATATGTTCTGGATGTAACATTTATGTGTATTGCATTCCGATAACACATGTCCAACAACGTTTTGTTGGCTAGGCTTACATTCTAGGTGGTTTCTTGACTTATTTTGCATTACAGTACATTTCTGATCACGTGTTTGTGTTGTATGCTTGCCCCAGTTTTACAGATGTTTCAAAGCCCTACTGGGTTGTCAGGCTCCTCGACGAGGCTCCAGTTTCAAGAGCTCCTCCAAGGTTACCACCAAGGTCATGAGGGGTCTAGCAGTTACTGGTCCCCGCCGCACCAACGACTTCCTATACATGGTAGCCTCCCTGGGTCAACCGGTCGCCACCATTCCCCAACTGGGCCCCTCAGTGGAACCAACCATCGATGTCACCAGAGGCCCCTCTTCAGACACCAACAAACCTGTCGTATCACTAGAGGCCCACTTTGATGGCTGATGATTGGCTATAACCATGAAATCCCCAAATCCCCCAGCAAGGAAGTCATTATTCATGAGAGTGGTGGTGTAACTGAGGCTTGGAGAGCAGCAGCCTGAAAGTCTTGGTGGATTTAAAGCATCAGCATGACCCTGGCTAGTAGACATGGACCGGTGGCAAATCTTGGACTGCCTCTGAATAATATAAACCCGCAGAAGCTGGGAGTCTGCGTTTCCCTGCAAAGAAAAAGCATATATCTCTCCTGCTAGGAGCAGGCATTTAAATGATGTTCTTATCACGGGTTTTGGAGAAAGCACAGTCAGACTGTTATTGTAATAGAAGAGGAATTGTAGGGCTTATTTATGTTGTGCAATATATGATGTTCAGTAAAGCATTCACTTTGGCATAACAGAAATGTGTCTGGAGTGCAGGAAGAGGGATAAGATGTATTTTTGTATTGATTGCTTACTGAAAGTGGTTTACGGAGTGAGGTTGAAGAACACCAGATGTTTATTACCATCAGCATTTTGAAGTCTTTTCTAGAGTGGACAAGATTATAAAGATGTAAGAGACTTAGAGTAATGGGAATGTACTGGTAATGATTTTTTACGCATCAGTCTTTTTAGCTTTTATTCCCTACCAGTAATTTTATTCATTTAAATTCATCACTCGTCACTTTGAAATGCATGTGTTCAATTAAGTGGTTCGTCAGAAGTAGCATTGCTAGCATGCTAGCTCCATTCAAGTTGTGTCAGGAATAGTGACTTAGGAAGAGTGAAATAGGTAAATGTTCCTTCAATAACTTTGTGCATGTGCAGTGTTGCAGTATCATATGCAAATGAGGTTGGAGAAAATACTGTATCTGGTAAATTTCAGTCCATACTAATGATACAGATAATCCTGAAAATGTATGCCTGTCTGGAATGTTTTTTCAGACAGACATTTCCACATGTACGTAAAGCTGTGTTATCTGTTTTTTTTAACTGTGCTGGATTTGATTAAACCCGAAGCGCAGGGCGTACTATGTGTTAAAAAAAAACTGATGTCAAAGCCCTTTTAATGTGTAAGTGATCGTCAAACATCCTTAACAATGATTAGCAGTTCAGTGCCTTGCTCATAGGCACATAGGCACCAGCAGTTTTACGCAGACAGGCATTAGCTACAGTATTCAAACTATTTGCTTCCACAAAAGTCAGCCTGCTGTGTTCAACAGTCTTTGAACACCTGGTATTATCAAAGGAAATCCTGACAAGAAACGGACATTTCCCAGCGTCTCACGAGACATCACGAAGACTTTATTCAAGGGAACAAATGTCTTTTTGATGGAATATGTTTATTCTGTATATATTGATTGCCATGTGCTTGTCTGCAAATTTTTTGATAACTGATTTGACACTTTCTCTTTCTTGCAATACAAAGATAACTGCGGAGTTTCTAAAAGCAGTGCATCGATGCCGTGTTCAGTGAATGTCTAAGCTATAAGTGGTGTGGTACTACTGTAGATCACAGTGTTTGATTTTCTTCATGTAATTCACTTTTAGTCACTGTTTTCTATGTGCTGTCAAGATCTTGTATACATTGATGTACATGAGTTGATACCAAAGCAAAAATAAATTTGAATATTTTTTAAGTTCAATAAACATTTTTTTTTTCTTTTTAAATCTAAATGAATGTGCAGTGCTGTCTTTTGATGACAACTTGTTTAAAAACTGGAGGTTTAAAGTGTGATATACCGTATAGAGATGAATGGTAGAGATATGTAATACATGTATGTAACAGCATAGTCATAACTGACAAATCTGTTGCTTCTTCACCGCAGGATGCAACTAAATTCTACAACTGGTCCTTTAATTTGTACGTTTGTTTGCTTTAACGACTAATTATGTTAGAATGAAACAAAAGTCTGTTTTTAGATTTTTCTTATAATAGGACTACACTGCAATGTAAGAACAATGCCGTTTCTTTATTCTACATGGATGACGATGCCGTCTTATTGTCTGGACTTTTAGCTTCAGTCTCAGACTTTTAGCATGATATCATGCATGTAGCCATCAAGTGCCTATTGAAGGACCTTTTACAGGGCTCTTGTTTTAAAACAAGTCCCCTTGAAACCTTAGAAAGTAATCCGGGGCCGATGTTCTCAACCAACTCACAGAGCTAAAGTTAGCTTAATTGGCCAGCTGGCTACAGCTGATGAAGTCAGTTTGCAGCAGATGTCTCTTCATCCTGCTTCTGTTTAACTCTCTGAAATCAGGGACACATCATTTAAAAAAATAGCAAGGAGTTTGAGGGATAAATCTGCCACTATTATAGTTGTAAACTGCATTATGGCCATCCAAGAAAGGCAGGCTTGATGGGCAAAAAAAAAGGTATTTAAAAGGGGGACTAGGCTTATTAAGAACATCACCATTCAGAGTGCAGTTGGGTGAAAAATTAAATAAAAAGTACAGATGTTGAACAATTCCATTGACAAAAGTATATATAAACAGGCTTTAAATAAAGGTTACCTGGAGTGAACCTAGTAAGCGGCTAATGAAGTTACTGTCTACTTATTGTATAATGTAATAAACTATGTAATTGATTTTCCGAGGGGGATATTAAATGTCAGGGTATACTTCCAACCTGGTCACAAGATTTGTTTTATTCACTGAAAATACCACTAAGCCATCCCACGTTTTAAATTCCCAGACAAATCAAAGGAGGAGTCCTATGACTATCTAATTGCCCTTAATCGTCCAAAATAACGATGCCAACTTTCCAAAGTCAAGAAGATTTGTTTTAATCTTCAATCTCTTCTCTTAAATCTTTTTAACCTGGTCAAACAACACATTGTTCATCTGGCTACAGCAGGGGTGAAAGCAGGTTACACATCAACACAGAGATGAGAGCGGCCAAGTACAAACGGTGTTTTTAACCCACTGAGTGATTCCTCTGGCACAGCTGGAGATTAAGTGCCTAAAGGGCAACTGACGAAGAAGTAGTTTTTGATTCACGTGTGATGGACATCTTGAAATGAATCCATGTGTACTACAATGACTGGAAATCACATCATAATTAGGTATTACTAAAACAGTTGACATACAGTAAAATAATCACTGGATTGGAGTTTTGCCAGCCAGTTGTGTACATTGCAAATCAATGTAATTGACCCATTTATATAGTTTATTAATGGATTCACGAATTATATCCGCAACATAAGGATTATAGCCTATTATATTACTGATGTTATATTATGGACTATGAGAGAAGTTGTCCTCATGTGAACCTTACATTATCAGTGGAAAACAACCAAGAGATTCACAAGAACAGCAAAATCCAACCCATCAGCGCATCCAATGGAGACTTACTTAAATTGGTAGAGGGACTTAAAGTTGAACAAATCTGTTTCTCAGCACTCATTTTTAATCTCCTTCAGGCTTCAGTGCACCTTTAGCAATGTTTGGCTAATTGTTTTTCTGGAATTCTTGGTCCTTGGTCTCCACTGTTAACAATCAAGCCCCTTGTGTAAAGAGACGCTCCAATAATCAACACGGCTGTTGAGACGGCATTGTGATGGACTTCATTCAATGTCTGATTAACCAGTTGAATGGCTGGAAGACTGGAGTGAGGCTGGGATGAGTAGAAATCCAAAATACCTTTTGTCACCAACCCTTTTAGCTTTTGTCAAAAATAAGAGCCAGTCAGTTCGCTCTCTCTCTCACTTCCAACACCTCTCTCTCTCATTTTCAGCTGTGGATAAGTGAGCTTCTTTATTCATCGACCGAACGAAACGAGATGGAATGGGATGAAAAGTTGAGCCCCAGAAGGAGGAGAGAGAATAAAGCATCAAAGAAATATATAACACCGCAATAGGAACACAGACTCCTCTTTTACAGGTGCAGATTTGTGTTGCTACAAGCTCAATTTGACAGAATTCAAAGTTAACATATTAAATGTTGTCAGGACCTCTAATCTTCCGCCTGCAAATGGGTTACAATATTACACGCTTTTGTCCGACAGTGCAATTACATTAATAGACAAGCTTTAAATGTTGCAGTGTGTTCACACCTTAAAAGAGATGAGCTACCTCCCACCTGGAGAAAGATGACAGAGAAAGCTACATGACGACAACTTGGCAACACACACCCATCATAAAGAATACTGTTGCAGATGTTATGTCCATATATACATCAAACAAACACTTCTAAACACTTACTGAGTGATCTAAAAGCAGTGAAGCACTCACAAATTCTGTTTCTCTTGTACTGATAGTTATGGTTCCTGCACTACAGGAGTGTTTGTCTTTGACCGCTGCCAAACATGCCAGACTAAAGAGCTTGTAATATCTGGCAAGCTGCCCTGTGACCATTGGGTCCAGCCAGCATTCTGATGAAACGCATTGTAAATGAGTGCCGACAGCACATGGGATTCCACAGTCAACTCATTAATAAAGTCCACTGCCACCTGAAACTGCCCACCATGAATTTTCTCACAGGCTTTCCAATTCATACCTTTGGACAAGGGCGATACGGCGAGGGTTAAATATAAAAGATATTTTTGACCCCATACCTTGATATTGTGACAATATTGCAGAGTTGACTGGGTGGTTTTACAAAACCATTAACAGATAATCACCAGTAATATGGATATAATATAATGCAGCCCTATGCCATATTACAATACCCAAAATCTAATCTAACCATAACCAGGACAGAGCGGGCAGACTGTAAGACCCTGCTGCAGTAAAATGAGAGGTTTGAGAGTGTGGTGAGATAAGTGATGATAAGAAAAGAGATCAAGCATAAAGGTAACAGAAGCAAATCAAGTCTTGCACTGGATGAGTTGTTTTAGAGGAAGACGTTTTGTGGGATGTATCCTCTCTTGTCAGTGTCTGAGGCAGGGCTTGTGGCAAATGAACATTAAAACTGACTAGACAATTAATTGAGCAGTAAGAGTTGTTTTGTTTTTTTCAAGCGAATCAATATTTTCAGTTGAAAATATCTATGTTTCTACTCAGTAAAACTTATTTTACTGATACTCTCTATTTTTGATACTGATACAGATGTAGTAATTAGGGGTGTAAGAAAATATTGATTTACTCGAGTATTGCAATAGGATTTGATGTGGCGTTTAAACCCCCGACCGCTAGATAACAGCGTTGTAATCCATCTTCAGCCTCGTCTTAAAAAGCCTTGTCTTTATACTACGACAGTATTCCTGACATTCGATTTGAAAAATGGCAATATATTACCTTGCTTACAGTGACGCAATATATTGAATCCTAATCTCTGTATCATGATAGCTATTGTATTGCCAGATTCTTGCCAATGCACCCCTTAATAGCAGTACATTACATGAATCATTAACAACGCAAGGATAAAATGGTGAGCCCGTCGTATCGTTTGTGTTTTTGTTGGTCATTTTTTTTCTTCTTTTTTTGTCAGAGCATTTGGTTTATTGATTGGTTTTGGGATGTAAAGTGTAAAGAATAAAAAAAATATATAACAAAAGGTTTCTGAAAAAACACTACCTACGTAGCTTCATACGTAGCCATCTGCTGGTCCCTGAATGCTCCACTCTGCTTAGTGACACTTGAAGTGGCGATCAAGGGTAATTACTGTATACAACTTTGAAACCCGGGTGACAGTTTGGTCCAAATGAGATTCATTAAAAAAAATTAAATACTAAATGAGTGGGAATTTCTCTGCCAAGGTGGCCACAACTGCAACCCACCTTGCGATAACTTGCTGCGGGAATTGCTGATTTGGTAGAAGGGCCCATGCTGGTTCGGGGGATATACTGGCAAATACTGGCATATATATATATATATATATATATATATATATATATATATATATATATATATATCCACACAAGCAGATCTTGTATATATCCACACAAGCAGATCTTCCCTCTTTCTACAGTCACCCTGTCTTCCAAAGTGCTCTTATTAAATGTTTTGCTGCCTCTCTGTTGTGTGTCACCTGTCTTGAGGTCATGGGCAATCATCTCTTTGCATTTGTTGAATTGTCAGCTTGTCAGTGCAATGCCAAGTGGTATTTTTCATGAAAAAGACAAAATCACAAATAAATACAACATGACATGCCGTAAAGTAACTATATGCCCAAATGAGAATCACGTTTGCTCATCTGCCCACAGAAAGTAGTGAACTGAAGGGTGAAATACAAACTGTCTGCTGAACAGAAGCAAAAGGGCAACCAACCAAGAACATACAACTCCATTCTTTATGGTATAAAGAACCACAGAAAGGATGTTCATGCTTTTTACTGCAACATCAGATGACTTTCCTTTTTCTAAGTGTGTAAAATGACAATTCAATGGTTAATCCTGTTTAAAGTTATAATCCTCAGGATTTATTGTAATCCAACGTCACTGTTATTTTATCTCATTGATATCACAATAGTCTTTTCAAACTGTATCGCTGTGCTAACCAAACACTCTGCTGTTAGATCACATTAAAAGCTTTCAACTGGCAAAATGCATGGTGGCTTTTATCAGAAGAAGTAACAAAAAAGCAATAGCTTAGGTTAGCATAATAGGTTAGCATTAGCTGCTTAAAAATGTTACAAAGAAAGACGTAATTGTAAACCTTTTTTGACAGTGGATGAGTTTTAAATACTGCAGAGTAATAGAACAACATAGATCTCAGAGGCGACAAGGACAAAGAAATTAAAGTTTTCTTTAAGAATTCAAGGTAACACGTGGTGAGTAATTGATATATATATATATATATATATATATATATATATATATATATATATATATATATATATGCCATGAGTGTCAACAAACCAACCAGGACTGAAACCTTGAGGATTACAACCAACTGTTGCGGTCTTCTAACATATTGGAAAACCCTGGAGCACATTGTCAGTAGAAGTCCAATGTAAACAAATGTGTCCATTAGATGGCAGTTGTGAGGCTTCCTGTACTTTCCCTGAGGTTACGATAAAAAGGTCGTAAAAGAATAGAAACAAACTGTCTTTGGTTTCTAAGCTCTATCCTTCATTGTCATTATTGGTGGTAACCATAGAGCCATTATCATCACCCATTTACTGAAGCAGCAAGATGCTGAAAAGACTATTCTGTACCTTTTAGCCCACACCTGACTTTTGACAAACCACCTGTCATCAGAGAGATACTGTGTGCGGTAGTTAGTTAGGCTTGCAGCACACTTAAGCCCAATCATAAGGCTTTAATTGGAGCCATGGGATTCTGTAAGGAGGCCAAGTGGACAGTATCAGGTCATCTTTCCTGTGAAGTCTAGGAGGACTATCGGCAAATAGATCCCACACTGAGGTGTTCGGACAGGAAGCATGAATCACTCATGTCTTTTATGTTAATCATTGTATTTGTAGTAAAAAAACAAATGCCCTCTATCAAAATGAATAAAATCCATAGACAGTTTCTGTCAATGTCTTCTTCATAAGTGCTATTTTCAACAACAGTCAGCTTGTTTAAAGCAAGAATAGGTCTGGCATTTGAATACAGAAACAAAATCCAGTTAGAGTGTGAAAGGGAAAATAAGTGAGTCAGCTTCCTTTTTGTGCCACTGTCACTGTGACACCAGCGTAACACCGCAGCTATAATCATCCACAAGCACGGGCCAAGCTCGGTTATAGAATTTAACTACTCAGACGTCGGCTGATGGGGATTAACTGAGGAAAAGTGACACAACTAGAAGGTTATTAAGGCTGGCCGTGGTAATTGTCCCATCTGGTATTATAGAAATCCACGAGTAAATCAAAGACTAAGGAGGGAAATAAAACATTTAAACTTAGGGGAAATATGACTTTTCCCTAAAAACTCATGGACGGATGGATTGATGGAAACAGGTGAGCAGATGGATGGAAATGAATGGATAGGGTGAAAAGGGACTACGATATTCCAGAGTTCCAGTTAGAGGATAAGAAGTGAAACAGTGTGTGATGTATTATCTCTTGTGCCGTTACATTTTCACTCTAAGAAAGGTCGTACAATTTACCCGAAAGATTAAATGTACTTGGGCCGAAAGTGAAACTTCACAGTATTTTAAAGCAGTTCTGCATTTTTATGAATTATGAATATGTATTGAAGTTGTTATGAATGTACACACACACACACACACACACACACACACACACACACACACACACACACACACACACACACACACACACACACACACACACACACACACACACACACACACACACACACACACACACACACACACACACACACACACACACACACACACACACACACACACACACACACACACACACACACACACACACACACACACACACACACACACACACACACACACACACACACACACACACACACACACACACACACACACACACACACACACACACACACACACACACACACACACACACACACACACACCATGGTTTATGACATTCAATTTCAAACATAACAGCTTTGCACACAAACACAAAACTTGACATGCAAGTGTTCTGCACCGTATATAATACTTAAGACTGTTCAAGGGAATTATTCAGGGTGGTAAAAGTATCCAGCTATGGTTGCATTTCCATATGTCACATATTTAATATAGAGCAGTAAAAGGGAAAGGTCCATGCTGTTGTTAAAAAAGTAAAGAGGCCATATTGCTCATCTTCAGGTTCATACTTGTCTCTTGGGTTTCTACTACAACATGTTTACATGCATATTCAAACATACATGTTCAAACCATCTGTGCAGGAAAACCTGTATTACATATTTTGTTGTCGTTGGTGGATGGTGCAAAACTTAAGGTAACAGACGTTCACTTCTCAGGGCAAAAGTTAAGAGTGGCTCCAGTGTCGGTTTCGTCACTCTCCTGGTTATTCAGTGCCAAAATCCCCTATTAGAGTGTTGTGAAAAACTGAATCCATGGTGCATCAGAGCAAGTCTGGTGTTTTGTCTGACTGTGTAGCCGCTCGGAGCCGCCAATTTAAGGCAAAGACATTTCACAAAATCCAATGCATAAAGGATTCACAACAATGCATACATGTAATCCAGCACAATTCTACCTCATTTATTGCAGTCCGATGGTTTATTGTTCGCTCTCACAGTGTCAGTCACTCCTAATACGAATAGAAGATCCTACTGCTGCTGCTGAACATTGAAAGCGTTTAACTGGCGAAACAGTGCTTTCATTTTTTTTTGTGAAGAAGCGACAGAAAACTAAATGTGTTCCGTCACCACAGTAATGTTTGTTCAAGAAAAACGAGTCTACAAAATAAAATAAATGTATGCAAACATAAGCAGCGTTACAAGATCAGCCTTTTATTTTATTTTGAAATTATCAAAATCAGGCCCCGGGGTGCCTAAATGAACAAGCCAAAAATGAAACAGGAAGTCAGTGGAACATTTTAGTTTGGCACTAAAACATTAGGCTGATTGCGCCAGTTTACTGTTATCAAACTAGAGGCAGGTGAGTTTCCCCTTGTGCATGAAAATGTGACAAAGAAAAGGTTGCTGTGCCTGCTCTAAATTGCCTTGCCTGTTGTGCAGCCACGCCTCCAGAGGAATGAGAATGCACACCAGATGGTGGTCCCTGCCCTGCTGCACAAACAACAGATCACTTTGACAGTGGGGTTTCTGTCTTTTCTCTCATTATAAATGCAGAATGTTCTCACTGGATACAAGACTTTGCTGCTCTGCAGTTACAAAGGACGTAGGCAGGGACCTGGAAACCTCAAAGTGCAATAAAACAACCGTACAAGCTTTTACAAAAGTATATATAAGACGGATGAACAGAAAGTGCATTTAGTTCAGATCATAACAAGCTCATCCAATACGAGAGCAAGCAGTAGAGCAGCAATATAATCTCTATTCCTGTAGTGATTCTAACAGGGCATCACACAGTGCCTCCGACAGGTACCAGGATTGAACTTGTTGGACAGTCCAAGGCATGAGGTATGCCACATTATCAGCCCAAACTGTGATGTCATGACGCAAACTGAAAAAGTAGAACAATGTACCTTTAAGCTGCCTTCAAATGATAATAAATGTCGTCTTCGCTCACCATGAGGTAAGGCACATTGCACAGAGCAGACACTTGCAGAGGCAAAGCACAGCACAGGTATACATCATGAAAAAGTGTCGAAGTCACATACAGCTTTTATCTCATTGGTAGCACTTTAAAAAAGGTCAACGACAACCAGGTCAAAATAATTTAAACTTTGAGCGCAGCTCTTACTGGCAATAGACTTCCGCCTAGTTGGCGCCACCACTCTCCCCATAGTAAAACAATGGTACAGTCAGCGCCAAGCCGCTTTACCGCTGATCATGTGTAGGTGGCTTTGAGGTTGAATAAGCATTGCTTTGTCGAGCAATACATTCCTGAAGGAATGTGAGAATATCTGCAGTGGGCAGAGGAGGTAGAGCAGGTCGTCCTCTAATCAAAAGATCTACAGATCGATCCCAAGCCACATGTCTAAGTGGACTTCGGCAAGATACTGAACACAGAATTGCTCCTGAAGGCTGTGCGTACGTTGGTTTATACATACACACAAGAGTATCGGACAATATATCAACATTGGACATTTTTTTTTATCTCCAATATCGGAATCGGCCCAAAACTGATCAAGTGGGATTAAGGGGATCATTTGGTCTCTTAATTAACTTTACAGTAACTTTTAATCATCATTTTCCTTTAGATAAATAGAGTTTCAAAGAACCTACATCAAAATGATTTCTAAACCACAAGATAAATCCCCCAAATGGCCTTCATGGTGAAATAAATAACGGACTTGTTTTTGAAATGTTCGTCACAGTTCACAGCTCCAGTAATCCCTCTGGACGGTGATGGCAGTAATGTTTGTAACAAATAGCAATCTTACCAGCTTCTCCCTCGTGCACCGTGGTCCTCAACCTTGTGTGATAACACTTCATCAACTGTTCCTCTTTACCTTAATAGCTTCTCTACTCCTGTCCCCCAACACTCCAGTTTTCCTCTCTTCCTGCCACCTCCCTCCAGTTTCTCAGTATCTGAAGTAAATTGGGCTTTTCCATATTAGTAAAAAGGTGCCTCACAAGGTACAGTGGAGGTGGAGAAACACAGAGGCAGTGGGAGTATCGGGAAGGGCAATCTCTGAGCCTGGAGAGGAGAAATTCCCAGGGAAAACAGATGGCATTCCATACTTCATTAATCACCGGCCAGGATGACAGCTAGACTAAATTGGGAAGGCAGGGACCCTGATTCGGTCTCCATCAGCCTCCCTCCCCCTTTTGTCAGCCAGTCTTCTTTTACACACCTTCCTCCGTCTTCATCAGTTGGACTTTTCATCTCTCTCATTTTTCTTTGTCCCCTCCCACACCCACCTTGTCATTACTTGTCTCTACTCTACTTTCAACCACAACACCTTGTCCCCTCGTGAATCTCAGACAGACATTTTTCTCCACCAAATAGCACAGGTCCATTGCAACTGGGGTTGTATTTCTGGAACAGCTTCAGTAAAATGTGTGCACTGCACTTCCCTCCCAGAGATCATATGGCAATCTGTCGTGACCTGGACTGCGTGATCCTGTGTTACCAACCATCAACTATTTGTCTAGTTATGTATCTTTTTCTACAAATGCTAAAGTAAACCATATAAAAAGGTTTATGTAACCTAACCCTAACCCATCAATCACTGAGAGAAAGTTTACAATGTCAAGAATATACAGGACTTAATGAATACAAAACAAATACAAGAGAAGTAATTTAATTAACTAATTAAAAAGCAGCTGCAGACTGGGGTTTAATGGTTGGTTATTAAGGATGTGAAGCGACCAATGGATGCTCGGGATGCGCCGATTGGACGTTTTCAGTCCCGATACTGATTACTAGGCTCTTGGTAGGGCGCTATGAAATTAGTTTTTTTTATTTATTTTTTTCCATTTTATTTATTCCCAAATTCTGTGTTTTCCATTTTAATTTTTCCGGATACGTTTAACCTGCTAACCCCGAGCACTTAGGAAAAAAAGCCTAAAATAACAAACCCAAAATGAATGAAGAATAGCTACTCAACATAAGGCTCAAATGCATATTTCTTGTCACCTTTGATCGGCAACATATTATTATGTTATATTATATATATATATATATTATCATTTCTCCTTGTATGGTTTCTTTGCGTGACTTAAAACATTGCTTTCTTAACTTTTTTTTTTTCTTAACAAAATATAGAATAATCTGTGACTGCTTTTGATTGTTACTATTTTTACAATTAGCGCATGGAAAGCTGCACCAGATTTGTCATTCTAACTTTAATTAACATCCCCTCTCTGGTAAATCTCATCTTCTGACCCTCACCTGTTTAACAGAAATGCACAAATCCCCACAAGTGCCGGCTGTTTGATGGATTAAGTCAGGGTGGGAGACCCTTGAGCCCGAGCTCCTTCATCATCCAGAGATCATTACCCTTGAAGAGACCCAGGAAACTGCATCACCCAAGTGTAGTTAGTTAGTGGTGTCCATGCAACAATGTTGTGCTCTTGCTCTAGCAGTGGTGTAATGTAACTAAGTATATTTAGGCTACTCAAGTACTGTACTTGTAATTAACTTTTTCAATTTTTCAATTTAATGTAACTTAATTATTTTACTCTACTTAAGGATGCCAGTTGTGGTTAATTAATAAGTCACATTTAAATATAGAAAACAAATGAATAAGTTATAGACTGTAAATTGATCATGCTCAAAAACGTTTGTTTTTTTTACCTTTTTTTACCAGATAAGATACGTCAGTTCTAGATAGATTACCACCAAAAGCTAAACATTTGTCATTTTGCGTTTGGATTTGGCCACTTTTAAGGGTTTGCCATTTCTAACATTAGATTTTTCTTTGAATTGGAATTAAAGTGTGATGAGCTACTGATTACATTCATCTCTCTTCTTCTGTCACTTTGCATGTTGTGATAAATTACAGGACATTGCGCACGAATGCTATCGTAGCCGAGAGCACAAGAGAGACAGAGACAAGAGACACCTCAAGCTCTGAATGGCACTCAGCAAAGGGGGGGGGGAAGCGTGGCGCTCAGAAAACAGGGTCACAGATTTTGTAATGAGCCCATAATGTATTCAATTACACACTGACATGTTCTCTCCATCCTGACAACGGAAGCATGTGATGTGCCATTATTCCAAGGTCCTCTCAGGGTCAGTGTGAGTTAATTAAATAGTCTGTTTACCCCGATATAGAAATGTGTGGATGAACGGCTTCAGCAAGTTGTTTAAAATGATTTTTGATGGATGTGCCATTTTGATGTGAAAAGTGTGTGAAGATCAAAGTGGCACAAAACGGCAAATTAGTGTAAATACATAAATTTAACGGCTGCAACTAGCGTTTTTCAAAACAATTAAAATTAACAAAAATTTAAAAAAAGAAGTTCAATAACAACAAAGTTCCAAGAGCTCATTGTGATCTATTCAAAGTGTTGGCTTCGTTCAACGAACAGTCTAAAGCCCAAAGATATTCAAGAAAACTAAGACATCCTCACATAACAGAAGCTGAAATCAGCTTTTTGTTGGCAAATTAGAAATAGCATGATTACCTTCTCCTGGAATCATTTCTGCTTCTACAACTTGATGGCCCCGAAAGTCATTCAATCAACATTTCTTTAAAACGCCGCACTGAATGCTGTCCATTAAACTACAGGCTGTACTAACTGATAGTTTAAATCTTCTTCAATTGAGACGGAAATATCCAATGCCGCGATTAAAGGCACTGAAGTCAAAAATAAGTCGTCGGCTGTTGTAAATGAGCACAGAGTTGTAATGTTGCCCCGTCTGCTGAGGGAATAAAACCAATTACCCATGCTTGTAATCGGATTTCCGGAAGAAAAGACAGACAGCTTGTTCAGTGGCTGACCTAGTGGTTCTTTTTTCTGTGTGATCTTTATTGCTGCATAAACTGAAGTGGATTAAAATCAAAAACCTCCTGAAAATCTTGTCTTTTCAGTGGTTCAACTTTTCACCTCGCTGCAGTGATGTACAGGTGCACTTCAAGAAGCCATGACATGAGTGATGGTTGTGGTTACAGGTTCAATAGAGCACAAAACGGGCTTGACTCAACTAGAGTGGGCGGCAAATTGAGAAATGTTAGAGATTCATCAGATTTAAGTTATTTAATTGATATATTCATCATGTACGTCAGCAATTATTATTCTTTTGTTTACTACTTACAAATTGAATTAAGGAGATAGAATTTTACTAGATTTTTAACAATTTATGTATTTATTTGTGTATTCACATCTAGTCTTTGATCATGAGGGTATATGCTAATGAGGTCTCTGTAGGAAGCTCCTCTCCACTGAGTGACCTTCTTCTCTGAATTGGACACATGCAACAAAACAGGAAGTGGAGGAGACGCTGACGGAACAGAGCAGAAAGTTAATGAACAGTCTTCACAGCTGACAGGAACCGTTTGTAGACACATGCACATACTGTAAATAGACAGATATACCAGCTGACATATACACAAACCATCCACATGAATGCACACACACACACACACACACACACGTATCAGCATCACCACTGACATTTCTGCAGCTCCTCATGCCCTCCCATTCATTTTTCTACTTTCTCCTCACCGTTAACCAAAAAAAAAAAAAAGACATGGCTAGAGAGAACTAGACAGTGGGGAAATCAATCTGCTGTTTCTTAAGTCTTGAGGAAAAATAAGAGGGGGTGTGGTTGTTGGAGTAAGGTAGTTTGTCATTTTTAGATGCTTAATTAATTTCCCAGGTCGCTGAGGCTGAGGGCTGCAGGACTTAGAGGAAAGGAGGTAGTGACGGAGGGATGGAATAAAGGATGGTGAACAAAAGCCCTGATGAGGTTTGTAGAATGTTTCCCATCGACTTTAGATGTACCAAAGTTATGCAGGGAATGGGCTTCTAAGAATTGCATACAGTGCATGAATTTGTCAAAATTGCAATATGGCCCACTGACATTTTTAAATGACAGGAGACGCAATATTTGGCCAAATGTGTGTCAAAATACCAGTTTAAATTAGGACAAAATATTGTTGTGCTGCAGAATTGTCGTGGCCTACACATAACATTCTACAGACTTCAGGAAATATCTTTGTTTGGGAAAAGATCCCTGAAAAAAAAAAAAAAGTTTAAAATGAAAAACCTCATCATGTTTTTCACTTAAAATGAGAATTATGATGGAAAAGTAATCATTCCCTCTAATGAGCAAATCATATCCCAACTGCAAAATCAGTCAAAAATAATCACTATTAGATATTCTTTTGCAATCGTTCCAGTGTGACATCATTACCGACAGCTGTGATGGACAGCCGCTCTGAGTGGGGTCGCCGCGGGGTCAGAGGCTGAGGAAATGTACGTAGAGTAGGAATGTAGAGGAGAGAACTTTGAACTTTCCATATTCGTGATTGTCCATTTCAAAACAGACTGTATATTGATCATACAGACTAACTGTATATTGATCAGTCTGGGGGGTCACATACAGTCACTGACCGGTGTCACTAGCTAGCTTAGCAACATTTCCCCTGGTTAGCCAGCACTGTCAGACCGCCGTGCGTGTTCATAGCAGAAACACAGGTAAACGTTTCCGAAACATGAATCACAAGTCTGTGGAAGAGAACATGCACCAATTTGATCATAAATATGTATAGAGGTATTATTGTTAGTTGTTGTGTCTTACATAGCAGCTGGGTGGCTCTCACGCTAAGTTGCTGCGCGGCTCGTAATTGGGTCGTGAGGAAGTGGAGACGTGTCGTTCATACAGTTTATGCTTGCTACCTTCATCTGGAGGGTAAATGAGTGAATGAAATGCTGTTTGTTATAATCAATAACATGCATGTTTAGGGATATGATTAAGTCATGCATGTTGACATTTTGTTTTACAGATTTCAAACCGCGTTGGATTTACGGTAGGGTTCATCGTTTTCACTGTTATCCGGCTATCTAATCCAGCTTCATGGAGTACTCCTCTCGTTCTCTTCTGGGAGGCTGAATGACTGCACTGTTGAGTGGTATGAATGGACTGAAAAATTGGAAGTAAATAAAAGCCGTGTGCCTGCCGTACGTCTGGTGTGTAACCCTGCAGAGCGGAGGGTGGACGCCCGTGGAGCTGAAATATGGAGCTGTCAGGGAGAGGCACAAAGCAGCAGACAGAGGACACTGTGACCCAGCCAGGGAGTGTGCCGGTTTGGACTGTCTCACGTCTAATATGTCTGTTCTTTTCTATCCCACCCTTGAATTAAACCATAGCTCGATCACTTTCTGGAATAAACAGCCACCATTGCAGAACAAATGCAGATAGGACTGCCACTACAAAAAGGAAATCCATCAACAGGAGAGCCGAGAAAAGATGTCCACACATTTTAATTGAGAAGTAAATTCAACAAGCAGTGACTTCTTCAAAGTTATTATAATAAGCATGTGCTCCTATACCAAATAAACCTTAAGTTGAACCTGTCAATTACGTACAGTGACTATGTCCCCGAATCAACTTCCTCCTGCTCTCAAACTTCACTGTGTGCTGGAACTCTCAGACACAAGAATATTTGGGACGGTAATGAGATTTGCCTACTTGAACAACTCCACTTGAGTTGTCCTTAAAACTATTCTGAAGAATGAAGTGGTATTATTGTACAGTGGGCCCTCAAGACGCATAATAAAAGGTGAAAGCAAAATTGAAGGAAAAAATTGCATACTTTGAAGCACCAATTGTTTGTTTTTTTAAGTATAGTTTACGTCCTGATGCAAATTGCTGTGAACATGACCATTAAAAACAAATATTGTTTTGTTCTCTGACTCAATTAGGATGCAAACTGATTTGTATTTGGCTACAACATCAAAAGAGGTGGGTTGGTTATGAAAAGCTACTTTGACATTACAGATGTCAGGAACCCAAGAAACGTCTTCGATCACATCTCGACTATACAGTAAATATAACATGGATGTAAAAGAACGTAGACACTTCACAGCTAACACCTTTGGCTTAGCTGATTACATACAGATGTTTTGTATAGGCTTTGCTTATGTACAGGCATAAAGCAACAAAGAGAACAAATGCAGCACCAGTGATCGTTACAACGATTAACAAAAAACCTATAAACCTGTAATAAACCTGTCAGGACATGCTTCACACACACATAACGAAGCCCATTTTGAAGTTTAACATGCTCTGAGCAGATGATTTAGAACACAAGCCAGTGCATTGCGTTTCAAAATGGATGCTGAGGAGAGCACCGTCAGTCTGTTTAATACATCTCCTAATCAGAGTAATGGTTTAATCGATGTATCGAACCACTGGGATCGGGTTAATGACAGTACTCTCCAGCAGCACAGGGATAAATCAACACTGAGGTTCCAGTGAGTCAATGATAGCACTAGTGTGCGTCTGTGTGTATCAGTGGTGAAACTGCCTAACTACATGATATAGTGGGAATATCCATATTCTTCACCGCCTACTAGCCAATGCATGTTTGCATGTTGAATAATTCTTCTTATGAAAAATTGCAGAGGTCGTCGTTCAGAATCTGAATACGAGAAGGCAAAGCTTATGCAGCAGGAGTTATCAGCAGTGCTGAATGGCAGGAAAGCAGAACCGGTGTTTGTGTGTCTGTGCATCCGAGCATATGTAGGGGAGTAAAGTACATGATTGTGTCAGCTACTTAAATGTGTAAATGCTTGCTTTTGTGTGTGTGTGTGTATGTGTATGTGTATGTGTGTGTGTGTGTGTGTGTGTGTATGAGGAGAAGGTGGCGGGGGCACGTTGTGGCCAGGCGATAACAGCGATGAATGGCCCCGCCAAGTATCTAATGAAGCATTAGTGACAGACTGAGCGAGGACACTCTTCGCCTCCTCTGCAGCCGGTGCACTGGTTCCCATTTTTCATCCAGCGTGCGGCAGGATTCGACCGAAGATAAAGGAATAAACAAGAGGTGTAGAGAGCCGCGTGGAGGCGACGCTTCTGACAAAACCCTTTGCTCGCCTAAAAAGGCGGTGGATTGTCAGCTCAGCAAAAGCATGAAAAAGGCGGCAAAACAATTTGGCATCTCATTTATTACGTTCGTTAAGCAAGGAGCGTTTGCAGAATATGCTAAATTCAGGATGTCTCCATGTATCAGGAGTGACATTATTGGGTGTTGCCTGCATATCAGAATGGAGGTTTGTGGATGTGGACCAACTGGTAATCAAACACCAGAGATAGGTCCAGATAGGTCCAGTAAGAGTGGGGAGGCGAGCGCTGAGTTTCTCCATTTATTCTCCTCCACCTCCTCCATCAAATGGTAGGACGGGGGTCTCACCTGCAGTAATCTATACACACCGATTACATATTACTGAAGAAAGCACAGTACGGATATATCTTTTAGAAGACAGCTGAAAAGGTGTGATGGAACTGCTAGTACCCAGAGCACGCTAAGCTTTGGAATAACTGTGCGGCATGGCAACATCTCAGCACAAGACGTGAAACTTCTGGACAAACCGCATCAAAAATATTGTGCAAAGAGCTACCATCCCTCTCTGAAATGTACACCAAACAAGATTCTACAAGACCTCATTCATGACAGTCACTACTTTACATGAACCTTTTAACTTGCGGACTTAGTTTAAAACACTAAAAAAAGTATTACCTAACATCATTTGTCTTTTTAAACTGCTTAATGCTCAGAATAAAACATACTGCAACGCTCATCACCTAAGAGTATACGTCACTGCACCTGATTCATTACAGCTGGGTTTACCTCATTCACGTCAGAAAGGTGCATTTATCAAACACATGACATCCCTCAGTAGGATACAACAATCCTTCTTGCGCTATTTAATGCGTTTAGCTACAAAGTTAATTTATTAGAGCATCTCAAGTCCAAGAAGCAACATTTAGAAAAGGCCACATTAAAACCGAAACCCCCACTCATTTACTGAAAACACCCACAGCTTAATCCAGCCAAGGAAGGAATATAAAGAACCATTTATCACAACAGAACATGTGCAATAATCATACACAGAGAGCCCCGGTGGGCCACAGAGCGAGCAGGGATGAGGAGGAAGGTGTTATTGAAATCAGCACCTACCCGGTTTCTGCAGAGGAAGATCCATGGATGTAGACAATGTCCCTTAAAGGCAGCAAAAAGCCACAATCCCACACTGGATTACGTGAATTTCGTGACAAATAATAACGTTCCTCCGCTGATATTTCGGCGAGGTTAATCTGTAAGTGTCTCGTAGCGCACTTCAGGCCTCCCCGTCCGATTATACGTTTTCAGTCCGCCGTAATTTTGGGAAATTGTTTTTCACCAAAACTCCAGATATCGTTGCAGCATTACTGCTACATTCATTTGGATGAGGTCACGTTCTGGTCTGTTGACAGGGTTCTCCTTCCCACCTGGACAGGTGAGCGTTCTGCTGCAGCATGACGACACGTGAAACACACGTGATTTGTTAAAACGTGCTTGTTTGTTAGTTGAAGGCTACTTTCACCTGGCTCACCTTGGGCCCACTTGGCACGTGCAATATCCTGTTTCAACACCCAAACTGCATGACATTCACTGCAATCCAGAGGGGCGCTGTTTTACCAAGTTAAAGGAACCCAATTGCAAATGTGGAGGAAATGGTCGTGGCAAGGCAATACAAAAAAATTAACCACGTGGCAAAGAAAATGTATAATATTATCTTTTTTAAAAAATGTATTATCGTGCTTTATGAAACTTACAATAATAACTTAGACAATAGGCTGACTCTACTGCTCTTATAGGACAAAACACAACTGTGAGTTAAGAGTACTATGAGAAGGACACAAAGGGCCCAAACGGTCAAATGGAGGGCCCTAAACCTGGAGCCACAGTGTGAAGGGTCAATTCAAATGAAACATCTTCGCTTTGAAGTTTTCTTAACAAAGAGCCCATCATGACACTGTTATGAGTTTGAGATTCAATTTCGGTTCTATCTGGCGATAACCGGACTATCGGAGATCACAGAGGCGTTCAAAGACTGAGTTGCAAGTCTACAGTTCAGTTTACTTTATTTCACCAGGATGATCTCCTCAGTATTAATAATGCTTTGCAGGGAGTCCAACTCGTAATAAAAGTAAACAACACAAGTGCAGTAGTGTTCAATCTGATGCACACAGTATGGATACTTAAATGTAGGAGTTTGAGGGAAAAAAAAGCAAAAAGACACATTTATGAGAAAAGGTCACGACATATAACAGGAAAAAAGATGTAACAAGTCAGAGTGAGATGATTGCTACTTTTTAAAATGTCACCTTTCTCGAGCTCAGCGTGCCATATGTGCTTTGGAGATCCCCCCTCCCCCCCCCCCTCACAATTCAGTCCACATCAGTCTCAAAGATGTAACAGTTGTGCATATTACAACAAATAACTTTCACATCTACATTTAATTGATTATATCTGGCTAATTGTGTCCAGTGTTAACCCCGGACCTCACATGATCAATAGGACCCATCAGGAACACGGGGTTTCTAGTACTCTCTACCTAAGCATTTCTCTCCCTTGATTCAGTGGACAAGGATGGGTAAACGGATGGAAGGTGCTTTATCTCCTTTTCAGTCAACCTCTTCTTCTTTTTCTACCCCCTCCTCCTCCTTCTCTCCGGCTCCTGCTTCGCCTCCTTAGCTTCTCCTCCAGAATGCAGACGAGTCAGGTGAAATGAGTAACGGCTGGCCGTTTCTGCTAGATCGACATACGTTACCAAACCATCCATCAAGCAGCTGACAGCTCTCCGATGCCTTCTCCAGAGGAAGGGCCTCACCATTATGTGCTTCACACATGCACACACACACACACACACACACACACACACACACTCAACCACAAACTCCCACAGAACCTCTCAAAAATCACCCATCAGCCATTTTGAGTTCTCTATGCAGAATTACGATGGTAGGTTTGGGACTGAGGGAGAGAGAGAGCTGGATAGAACGGTGCAAGAAAAACGCTGTTACAGCACAGGGATTGCTATAAAGCTGAAGCAGTGTTCTCTCTCTGTTGATGTTGTTATGCCATGGAATCAAATGGGAGCTGTATTGTGTTCTCCACCTGTGATGATTGGAAAGGAATCTCAGTGTTTCCCTCTCAGTTGGCTCAGAAAGGTTTGGTTATGACAGCAGAATAGCCAGGCGTCAGCACACTCTCCAGTCCCCTCTTTAGAAAGCTCAGTGCACTGTGGCTGCAGATGTTTTACTGCTGCAACTATTTTAGCAATGCTTTAGCAGGAGAGACTTTTCACTCCTGACTCTGATTTATACAAGTCTATGCTTTATCAAGCTCCTTCTCGTCTAATTTCTCTGTTTCTTGCTCTCTATAACACATCACATATTCCAATGCCCAAGGGCCCAAAGCAATCATTCTTCCAATATGGTGAGTTTAATGTATATGGATATGCTACAGGTGCTTGAGAGACACTGGAAGTATCTCAAAGTGATTACATGAACTTAATCAGCAACATGAATCATAATCGAGTGGACTGTAAAAAACATGCTGAGCAATAAAGAAGAAAAACAGAGTTACTACTTACACAGTTGTTCATCATCATTATGTTCTCTTCTTCAATGCAATTTTCCTCAAAAGACAATAAATCTGAGAATTTGGACGATGAGAATAAATTCAAGGTCAGTTTACTCACTCAGCTGTCATGGAGAAAACCCTGTTTCCTCAAAATTACATTTGTATACTGCTAATTAGCTTTTTAAAATACGTAATGAGGATTCCTAATCGCTGCCTGCATTATGTTAAAGCATTATGTTTCCTTAATCAAGTGCTTTGAGTGCCTAAAAATAACGATGAAAGTTTTGTTTTTTTTTAGCTTTAGGTGCTCCAAGTGGAGAAAAAAAATACATTATCACTGAAAAATGTAGCAAATCCAAAATGAACATTTTAGGAAACTGGTAAATAGTAAACAAAATGTCCTCATTATGGTGATATAAAATGTAATCTGGGCGATATTATGCTTCTTACAAAAAGTATTTGCTGTTTCAGACCAGTTGGATATAAATGTGATTTCTATTCTACGAGACAGAAACCAGAGCTTTCAACCATGGCACATAGTTTTCTTCAGCACGGTACGGATGAAAGCTCCAGAAAAAGCTGGGAGAGAGTCAAACTATTACTTCCAAGGTCAAGTATGAACAATAAAGCATTTAAAAGTGAATTAAGGACTCCTTTTGGTTATTTACATGATTGGTGTCTATGTAAACAGTAAGCATGATTGGCTGACACTGTAAGTATAACATATGGTATATAATGAAGATTTAATACTTAACAGAAATCAAGGTGCTCGTCAGAATCAGCTGAAAAAGTTGAGGAAGGGAGGAAATGTTTTGTACAAGTCCAATTTGTATTAAAACTGTGTTTACTGGACCTTTCAGCCATTCATATTTATGACGACACGGGGCAGACCTCATCAAAGAATGTGACACATTTCTTCAGATTGTCTAGGTGTGAAAACATTGGTCCTGCTAAACAGCCACAGCCAGCAGCAATGTGTCATCCTATTTGACAACCAAAATAAATGAAATTGTGCATTCTTCACTGGCTGAACAGTGAGGTAAAAGGATCTTAGTTGGGTCCTTCATTTTGTTTTACTTCAGTGTTCTGAATCATAATCTCTCCTGATATGAAACACTCAATAAAACAAGAGGGGAGCGAAATGTTTTTGATTGACGTTTTAATAAATCTTGCATCACTATGAAAAAGGATTTTTATGGTATAAGGATTCATGTTCAGATGAATTATGGAGCTCAAGCAACTTTTCCCTTCCAGTCCGGTTCCCCTCAGTCTCTTAAAGGGTTCTGCAGACACCTGCTCCGACATGGAGCGCTGTCTCTTACTCCTGCCTTTCATGGGTGTTGATCAAAAAACATCATCAAATATCCAAGTGTATCATTTATTGCAGCTTTTATTCCAGTCTTGCTTGAATGAATGACTTGACATTTTATTCATCATTCCTTTCACAAAGCCACGCAACAGATGGTTTTATTGTGCAGTGTTAGTGGTGGATGATGTTAATACATATCTCATCTATATATTATAGATCGACCTGCTGCTGTTTTTGCCTTTTGTCTCCTGTTTTGCTTTGTTTGTTCAACTCCTTTGTTTGCGCCTGAGTTCTTTGTTTCGATACTTTCGAAAATTGTTTTAACTTTGTAAACACTTTATCCTAAATTGATTTCATTCATCATTTTAAGTGTTTTTACTGTCGTCTGTCTTTTGTGTCTTTCAAACAAATCACCAAAGTGTGAAGTTTTTTTATCATGACTCACGTCTAGACGATAATGTCTAGTCTGGACGTGCTTTAATGTTGCACCTTTTTTAATAAAATGTCAAAGTCATGGTCCAATCTCGGCTGACAACCAATTCTCTGGCCAAAAGCACATCGAGCTCATCTAGCTGACCTCCTCCACTCCAGACTTTATGCTAATGCTAGGGATTGAGTGAAAACTAAAATAATGAATAATAACAAAATAATGAACGAGGCCACACCAACTCATCTCAAATCATCCTTCTCACATAATAAATAATACACGTACGAGTATGAATACAAGGAATGTATAGTAAACATAGCTGCTCAAAACCATCTTAAAGTATATTTGTATAACTTATTTTATACACCCAGTGTACAAATACACAGACCATGCAGTACAGACATAATAGTGAGAGGCAATACGATAATTCATGGGGCTAAAGCATCACTGTGTTGCAGTATATCAGTGTTGTTATTTTACGATGTCCACCCTCCTGCAGAGAGAAGAGTCCTCCCTCTTAGAAATGAGGGGATGATCCCTCTCCATATCATTTAACTTATGTATTGGTCACTCTGGCACATTATCGACTCGACTTAAAGCCGAAAGAGATGTGTGCTATAATAATAACCAGAGGGATTCTCATGTGCTGCTTTTGATGGACAGAATCTTGGCGGTGGATTAGAGTCTAAAGTACAGAAGACAGTAATCACAGCTGCACAGGGAGGTCATTATTTGGTGAGCCAGTTCAATTATCTGCAGGATATCTTTAAGGGCCAGGGCTGTAAAGTCTCCATTTCCTCTTTTTTTGAGACACACAACTTTGCTCATGACTGAGGCATTACATTGACACTGTGCATTCACAGAGCAGGAAGAAAGGAAAGAGTGGATATGTATTATGGATCTGACCCGCTGGGGGACCCTGGGGCAAAAAATGAGTTGTGGGCCCCTGTTGACCCCCCACATTCATCCCACTCTCTCTGCATCTCCAGATTGACTATGTGTCAGTTTGTGCTTGTTTGATTAGACACACTTTTATTTTGGAATATAAACTAAAATAATCTGTCCATCCCTTTTCTGCAGTTTATTCAGTCGCTGTGACAACAGGCTTGAACATGGTGGAGACATCCTCCCGGCTCTTCCTGGGGGATCTCAAGGTGCTTCCCAGTCCAGCTGCGACATGTAATCCCCTCTTGTGTATTTGGGGTCCCTCCCATCGTCTTCTCAAAGCTGGGAACCAGCTGAACCACGTTATCCACAAAAAGCAGAAATGTAATCCTGAGGCAACCATACCAGACTCTGTCCATGAAAATCACAAAGAAAGGACCCACCTCTTACAAAGATCATGTAAGGGGACCCAAAATGTTTGGCTTAATCATCGTCATCATCAGTTTATGTTTCTGGTGATGCCTCAGGACCACCCAGGGTCCTGACTTGGAGACTCATTATTATTTTTTTCCCTGCTATCTGAGGAACCAACTTGGCTTCTGTGACTGTGGACTATTTAAAAGTTGGTTATTTTGAGGATTAAGGAAACCCACAGAGAGGCGTCTATTCGTCACCCCCTGAATGATCCTATGTGCACAGCGTGGGTGTGTTGAAGAACTGCCGAGCAGTAATATGAAAACTCCTGCTCTAATGCAGAGGGGGGGGCTGCAGCAGTAACAATATAGCGTCCTTGGAGACTGTGTGTGTGTTTGTTATATAGCCAGCATCACAAACACCCCTCTGTGAGGCTGACAGGTGGGACGTGAGATTAATGGTGTCTTTTCACTCTCACAAGAAAGCCACCGCAGGCCGTGGTGGTGGTTGGCAGAGAGATTCGAGGTTAAGTAGTTCTTTTGCATGTCAAAAGTGTGAGATGAGGCTTAGAATGTAAAGTTGGAAAGCAATTCTAAATCAGCCGATGAACTGTGTACTCTGAACAACTGTTAAGTTAGAGTAAATGTGCATTACAGCAGATAACGGTATTGGAGGTCAACACACTTATCTTCAATACTGATAAAAGGGCACAGAATCCATCCTATGTTGTAAATTTGGACCTGACTGTAGCAAAGTCAGTCTATCTTACCGTAAAAAAAATAAAAATGAAAACATACAGTCCAGGGCAGCAGTGTAACACAGGGACACGTCTCCCCACAGCTCACAGTGCAGGGTCTATTCTTGCCGTGTTGTGTAGTTTGCCTGTTGCCCTCCTGGTCAGAATTCCTTAACGTGCTTCGCTTCCCTATCCTTCCAAGATGAAAAGACAGCCTTGAAATTGCCCGAAGGTATAAATGTGAGTGTGAGTGATAGTCTGTCCACCTGTATTAGCCCTGCGATGGATGCGTGACCTATCCAGGGAGTTAGTTGTGCTTCATGCCCATTGTGTGCTCAAGCTACACCTTGTTCCTGGAGAGGAATAGATAAAGAAAATAATTGACATACTTGACTTTCAGCCTCATGGGAATAGCTAGCTAGCAAGTCAGACGTATTTTTATTTTGAATTCAAAGCTTCTTAGATTATATATATACACTGCTTTATTCATAAACAATTTCTAACTTGTGGGGAATCAGGGTCACAACAGGAAATGACAGAGGAAGCCTTGATGATACATTGTGCCACTGTGTAATCTGTCATAGCGTGACAGATCATACTGCATTAATCAGTGTGATCGTATCCGTGTCTAAGGAATGTCTGTTGCTGCTGGGAAGCACTAAAGCGTTAGAAGATATTAAGCTCTGACATCTGTAACCATCTTCCTCATGATGAAAAGTGAACACCAAAAACACCAGTGCTGTTCATTTAGTATGAAGGCAAAATCAATGGCAAAATCCGAGAGCGCAAATGAGATCCATGCGCGGGCGCAAATCAAACAGCAAAGCGTGAAATGCACCCATAACTGCTCTGCCAAGCACATAGCGTCTTGGTGCTCCTGTGCTGGTTGAACATGTTTAAATTAGGTAATATTCATACATGTGGCGCAAAATTGGCCCCCGATGCAAATGAGCCTCAAAAACATTTTGGATTATTATTCCATAATGAATGAAAAGATTCATTGTATAAACAAATAAGCAAACTATTTCTTCCCTTTACTTCCTTTCCCTAATCCAGGACCTCTGGCTCAGGCCGACTCTCACCCCTCACAACCGACTGGCTTGAAGAGCATGTATTCTTTGCCACATGGGTAATTGCAAAAAGGACTGTGTGTTTGCGATCTAACATCATTAGCGCAATATCTTTTTGTGAATCAGATCTTGAAATGTGTCAGATAGCGGTTGACAATCCATTCTTTGTGAACTGCCAGAGTTTTTGTATATTATATGTACACCAGGGAGCTATGGAGCCTCACAGATAAGAGGCTAAGGTAGTTCAATAGTCCTAACTCTCTGTGTTTTAGGGAGCGCTCACGAGGATGCTCAAGGTATTTTTAAGTTGATGGAAGGCCTTGAAAAATCAATGTGAGGTGGGTAAATTTCCCCTGGGTGGTGTGGAGGAGAGCTGCTCATCAAGTAAGTAACTGCAGGGCCCAAATGAATACCACAGACATATACGTGGAGAAAATGAGAGCTCCTCCGCCCATAATGTGAAGCAGTAATGACGACACAGAGGAGAGGTGTGAAGCCACTCAATCGCTGGCCCGCAGGGCTTCCCGACCGTGAAGGTGAATGAATGAACGAACGCCGTGTGAGTCAAATAAAGGACATTGGAGTGAATTCCAAATGTGGCAGCCGCTGAAGCTTATCTGTTTTAGCATTTTGAAGAAAATGGCGTTTAGCTCACATGTTTCTGCACAAACAAAATGTCAATCAGAGCTGATTGTTTCTGAGACCGAACAGTTCAAAGGTGCTCAATATGACTTTCAGAGCATATCTAGTGCCTCGCAATGGCGACTGTTGAGCTGGTGGCTCACAGCTAATGAAGGTCTAGCGTAAGAAGACTAGGCTAGGCTTTGTCCACAAAGCACAGAGAAGCTTGGATTACAACACACACCGAGGGAGAGCAGCTTCATGCTCTGCTCAGGTAGACATTCCTCCTCTATATCGTCATATAGCAAATAGTTGTTTGCTACTATATTAATGCTCTGGATGTCGTAGGGAACCTTTAATCACTGCAGGTCTTTCTCTGTGGTGTGTCATTCCCTGTTCCTCGTGGTCCACCTGGCTCTGTTTTGTCTCTCTTTAATTGACTCTCTTTTTCGCTCTCCCCCCTCTTCCTTCCTGTCAACTGGATAAATGAAAGCCCATCAAGAAGATATCAAGATGAACATTAAAGTAGTCTAAGGTTGACAAGAAAATAAGAGTCATCCATCAAAGGGCTTGGCTAGTTACACAGCATGTCAGAGAACCCCTGGGGTTCTCAACAAACTGCCTGGCCCTCTTAAATTCAGGATCGCCATAAGACAGCGGGACGACAAGCTGAGATATAGAAAATAAAATCTCAAATGTAGTTTTCGTTAACATTTCTGAACAGTTTGGAGTCACAGCTTTGGTAGAGGAGGAAGTCTTCATCTTCATATCAGACCTCTGGAATCTGCTTCATCCTTCTTTGTCCAGGCTTCGCCTGACTTATTTGTTTACACCATCAACCTAACGCTCCGTTTCGCTTGCAAAGGTCAATGAATATTTGTGCGCCACATCAGTTGTTTTCCTTTGTCACAGATAAGCTAATATGTATACAGTTTTGTCCTCCCGTCGTGATAAACATCACCGAAATGAAACCTTGTGCACATCTTAATATCGCCTTTTATTTGTTGCTGTTGATCATTCTTTGTACTGTATAAAGCTACCAAGTATACATTTCCCACTAATACATTCAAGGGAAATGAAACAAATCAATTAAGAGGGTAATGATGCAGTATATTAGGTTTTGCTACCTTTGAATTCATTGTGATATTATGATGCCGGTAAAGGAGGATGACTTTGCCCCAAGTCATCATCATTTTATAATTTCCTTCAACTTAGTCAATAGTTCATTATGAGGAAGGGGTCAAGCTGCCGCTGTGGACAAGATAAGCAAGTAGTAACCAGTGATGAACTTCAGACAGGTAAAGTGCAGCATAGTGTCTGTTTGCTGCTGCTGTATTCTGACTTAACAAAAATCACTTTATCTACATGAGGGTGTCGTCATTTCCTAGGAAATAAATCACATCGGAGTGTAAATTAAAAATACCAAATGAATTATTTGACTGCTGAACGTGTCTGGCAAAAATAGTTTGTATCATGAGCAGACCTGCTGCGTCCCATAAATCTACATACTATTATTGACATAACGTAATGTAATGTGATACATAAAAACCCGGCACATTTACTCAAATAGAGAGCATAACAACGTAAAGGAATGGGGACAAAATGAAGTGAGAAACACAGTGGTGCTTTGAGCTAAACACTAATGTCAGCATAGTCAGTGACAATACATTATGCTGATGTTAACGTAGCAATCCCTAAAGGTCCCATATTGTACGTTTAGAAACGCTCAATCCATGGAGTAATATGCACAGCCTTTAAATGAGCCGTCAGGATCTTCATACAGTTGTGGTGTCACAACTATACAATATATAGACTATTTCACAGTTTTAAAACTCTAAATGTGCCCCAGTTTATTATGAGTATGAGTTTCAGACAGAAGGCGAATACAGGTACTGTATATTCAGACAGTACGAGACAAATGAAGAGGATTTTGAACATTAAAGCGTGTAAACAAAGCATGAAATGAGCACAACATCCTTTAAGATGTTCGTCCTGCAGATGAATGCAGTAGGCTACCTGAAAATCTAAAAAGCTTCCTTGATTTCCTGGAAAAGTTTATGTGGTTGGCAAGAGTCATTAATTCTTAGCATAAACTAAAAGTATGTCAGCTTTTAATCTCATGCCTCTGAGGACTAAGGGAAGCACTTTATCTCTTTGGTATCTTTGATATCAGTTTGTATTTCTCTCTGGGGAAAAGTTTAAGAGCAGAATGAAAGGTTATGAGCGAATACCACAGAAGTCTGCTTCTCTAATTGGACTGCTTAAGGTTACAAATCCTGCGACGGACAGGTCAAGAGACAGAGACAGAGCCAGGTTATTCACATCGTGACTCTTTGGCATTGGACGAAAGGCTTCTGCCACCGTCAGGAAAACGATCTTGGCAGAGACACACAGTAAACCTTGTGACGTCCACTCTGTTCAGCTCTCAACTGTAAAGAGCTCCTGCATTGTACCAATTCACATGCACTCAAAGTTATGTTTGGTAACACCTAGATCAGTCACATCGGGCATCACAACACACCCTGGACCCTGATAATGGAATAGGCTTCAGCTGACACGGAGCAGCAATCCTGCTTCCAAGTCATGTGAAGATAACTTGGCTCGTTGCCACGTTCGCCCAGCACATCACACGGGGCTGACAAAAACAAAAAACCTTCGATGGCAACACAGGATTTGCTGGCTGAGCACATGCTTGAGTGTAGTCCCAGAATCCTCAAACTACAGCGTGATCATCCTAAAACCACAGCAGAGAACCTATACAGCACCATTTATCACTGCCAAGTTGTAGGCCCACAACCCATTGGTTTGAAAGCGTGTTCCCTTCCACACCAATACTAACCACTGAGAACAGCACGAGCATCGAGGAGTCAAACCGCTGTGTTTGAGGCCACGCGACCTGCAAACAATTGTACAAAAAGGGTGCCGAGGTAACATGCTGCTTTCTCTTCCATTCTGGTCAAAAAATCGAATAATAAAAACGAGAGCTTTTCTCACACATTGTCGCCACACCAGCATCCCAATCACTGGGTCGCATCCTGCCAGGAGAAACAATTGATTACTGAGCGAGCCATGCATTCAACTATAATTAGATATCCAACATAATCAGTTAAGAGGCAGATAGAATTAATTGGGGCTAATTAATCAACCGTTCCCTTATTCGTCTGTTTGCTACAAAAAGAGATTTTGGCGTGTAAGCTCAATTCAGGCAGCCAAGCAAATGAGATCTTGCTTCCAGTGAGCCTTTTTTTTTTTTTTTTTTTATCTATTTTGCTGTCGACACAAAAAAGCCAACATAAAAAGAATGAAGATGTATGGCTTCTATTAGCCGTTGTGATTTGAGGTAATACATCAACAAACTTTAAATAAAGAGGAGGTCAAAGGTGGTATTGTGTAACTACAGCGATCATTAAATGAGGTGGAAGCTTCTTCTTCTTTTTCTTCTCCGTTGTGTGAGCAGTGATCCGAGTGCCGTCCAGAAAATGGATCGTGTGTGTGTGTGTGTGTGTGTGTGTGTGTGTGTGTGTGTGTGTGTGTGTGTGTGAAATGGGAGGGTGGAACTTGCAATGCCCTCTTTTTTGCTTAATATTGGTTCAGTTCTTTTCTCCTCTTTTCGTCATAATTATAATCAGTGGCGGCTGGTGGAAAATGTTCTTGGTAAAATGTAAAATGTTCTTGCCACATCCAATCAATTTCAGCAAACATCCCAGAATGATTTAATGCAAACAAATTAAGGTATCAAACGCGCATTACTACTTTGCAGTTAAATATTTAACATTTATTCCAACACGAAAAAAAGCAGTAAATAACACTTTCACAAACACGTCAGGACATCTTATTTTAGTCACCCTCACAGGGAGTTCAGTATAATATAATATATATAACATATAATAATATTCTGTATAATATAATAATATATATATATATATCATATAATATTCTGTATAATATAATAATATATATATCATATAATATTCTGTATAATATAATAATATATATGTCATATTCTGTCCCCGTTGTTTTAAAAAGATAAATAAGTTATTATCATGACGTCATCCAGCTAGTCAAACCTGTCTGGTGTACAGCTAGTAGAGAAGCTTCATGTACTGCTTCTCTTTCCTGCTAGTCTGCTGTCTGATTGTGAGGTCAGGCTGATCTGGGATCAGCTCTTTCAGTAGTTTCTCCTCTCAGTTCTCCTCTCAAACGGGTCTTGGAGGAGTAGTGCTCGCGCTGGCGCTCTCCTGTAGAGACTTCTCCTGACGAGAACGCGCAGCTTGGGGCAGGAAAAAAACTGCCCCAAGCTGAATCTATTTGAGGACGCTGATTGGCTGAATTGTATGTCACTCATTTATATCTTTACTCAGCATTGGCTAAACTGCTTTATAGACCCGCCTCTTTGGGGCAGTTTTTCCAGCGCCCCAGCCAGCTGAGACGTGCACACACAGAGAGGAAGAGCAGACAGGCAGAGAGGACAAGCAGGAAAAGCATATATTTACCGCAGATATCATATTTTACACATATTACTGGGTGATTCCATGTTTCAAAAACACAAATATTGACAATTTGTATAGTTTATTTTTATTTTAAATTTTATTTTTATTTTTATTTTTATTTTTATTTTTATTTTTATTTTTATTTTTATTTTTATTTTTATTTTTTGTAGCTCTAGGGGGGGCGGCGCCCTAGCGCCCTCTATGGACCAGCCGCCACTGATTATAATGATATATTATCTTCAGTAAATTCGGTGGAAAAAAAGGTGATTGAGACTGAAACACTGTTTTGCGGTCTTCCTGTCTGTCTGCAGGAGGAATCTTGAGGTCTGTCAACTGTAACTGTGCTGATTAAAAAATAAAAATCACCAATTATGGTGAGTAAAATGACTCCGATGGTACAAACTAATTTGCTGAGCCTTTCTCATGCAATCCTGGTCACATTTAAGTAAACATAGGCATTCAACTAATCCAAATCCGAGCCTCGTTTCTATGGAACCAATAGAGCTCAACAGTAATCGCCCAATCTTTGAATAGCTCCGGTTCCGGAGGTGGATTTCCATTCATTCACTCCACTGATGTTTCAGAAAATCCTTTTATAAAGACTTGTAAGCCTGGAACTAAGCCGACCAACTACGTACGAGTCGAATCGGAACCATATAATATTTAATTTTCAGCAATAAAAAAAGATTTGAAAACGGGCAAAAAAGAGAGGTACGAGACTGTGTACATAACTTTTTCAAGAGTGAAGGAACTACTCATTCCGTAAACCATTGTAAATGGCAAATTGTCGCCACTAGAAACTTCGAAAAAACTTATATTTCCCTCAAGAGTAGGTGGAGACCAAAACTGAGCTAAGAGGAGAGTAAATATTGGACTTAAAACACGTCTCCAAATGAATTCTAACGTTGCCTTGTGTCTGCAGGATGTGTAAATAAACCACTGTTTGTTGAGCATATCAACTTTATTTGGTGAAACTGTGACTGTTTGTTGTGCTGCCTCCAAGAGGCCAAAATGAATAAATGATAATTAATGCAGCTTTAAAGTTGAAATATCAGGGTTCATTATTACTAGCATCACTTCCACGAATGAAAATGAAATGAAATGAATAGAACTGACAAGAAAATCGTCTCCAGACCATTAAAACACAGAAACTAGTCAGTTATTTGAATATGAGTAATGATTCAATTTAGGTCTTTAAAATCTTGAGTTTACTAAGTACAAGGAAGGCTTCATTTTATAGCCCACATCCATTCTACTTAGAATTATTATGAACAAAAAGTTAGGCACTGATGGTTGACCAGTGGTGGTCCACGAAATCTTTCAACTATACGGCTCACCCAGTAGACCACTTTGGACTCGTAGCCATGTGTTTCCATTACATGTAATTGCATCACTGTAGTCCATAATTAATGTATAAGTGTCTTATATTTGCAAAGTTGTATTATTATTATTCGATTTTATTGTTATTTATTATTCTCATCTTGGTTTTTCCCTCATTACCACCTCTAAAACAATTACGGTGTACAGCCAGTGCACCATAATTGTTTTAGAGGCGCTCCATAAAGATACCTTTTGTTGTGGCTGGAATCAAAAGCATTACCCAGAAATCAAATCAATGTCTGCATTCAAATGTTTTCATTCCATTTTCAGTCATTTTGCTCTCAACAAAACAACTTTCCCATGTGAAATAGCATTCATTTTAGTAAGTATTGATGTGCATTTGGCAGAAAGACACAGAAGTGGCCTCAGTGCAATTAAGCTAAGCACTACACGGATTGTCTTCAGCCACTGACAGGATTAGTTATAATGAGGACCAGTAGGGAAACGACAGAGAGGTGGACAGAAGAGCTCTTTCCTCGTGGAGATGTCCTTTGAATGTATTCAGTGTTGAGGCTGAGGAGGTGAGTCATATTCATCCTCAGGTCCGAGTAAACAATGGTGTTTTTTGGACACATTGGTTGTGAGCCCAATATGGGCTCTACAATCTGCACAGCATACGACATCCTCTGTCCCTGGACCCTCGCATCGGAAAAAGGAAAAACTCCAATAAACACACAAACATCTGCAGGCAGGAGGTGATGGGATCTTGAGTAAGTGCTACAATTGAGTAAACCAGACCATTTGTTATGTGTTGTGTGTACACTCTGATGCCAGACGGTAGATTTAGAAGAGCATCCATTCTGGCTTTACCTTGAGCTCCTGATTCCATTTTTTCGTGTGTTGGTCACGTGAGATGAACACAGAATCGCCGGCTGCTGGGACAGATTTACAGCGCCATTTACACTCACTGCCTTTCCAAGCGACTGGGACATTGATGTTTCTTTTTACGTCTGGATTATGGAGGGAAATTACATGGGGATTCTGCTTTTTTTTTTCCAGGCAGCCGGCATCCTCATCTTCAGCTCAGCTCGTATCATTGAAGCGATGTTAGTGGACAACAGAGAGATCCGCTCAACGAGGAAAAGCAAAGCCTTAAACACAGGGGACAGCCGCCTCCTCTTCTTCTTTACCTCCCTTTACATGTGCACGTTTGTTCTGCAAGGCTCCCAGCTCGGGGGAAAGATCAATACTTAATTTAGTGGAGCATTGAACCATCTTTAAAAGTACAAACATCATTTGATTATCAGTGTGTCATTACAACAGTGTGACTCTTATCAACGTGAATTACTCCCACAGTGTAAGAAGTTCATTTGTTGATCTTTTCTCTCCGATATCTCTGATTGTAGAGAATATTTTGAATGTCATTAAAGTATCTCACCATGGTCAGATGTCTTTGTAAAAATAAGAAGTAAATAAGAAGGGCAGGTGAAGGAGCGCAATCTCTCCTCCAACAATAGACCCTATAAGTCCTATTCTTAACATCGCTTTGACTTTCCTCCCATTCACTAAGCTTCATTTTGTCAAGTGACGCTGATGCTGGCGGGTCAGAGGTCAAGAAGCGTATCTTCACGCTTGTGATACGCGTCTTGTTGTTCTGCAAAGTGTTTTCTTGCAATCAAAATTGGCTTCATCAGACGTTTGTCGTGCAAACCATCTAATTTGGCATTGGGACTGGATGCTAATCCATTCCCCTCTGAATAAGACACATCACAATGAATCTGCATTTAAAGTTGTTTTGTCAAATAATCAGAAAGTGCACACGCACCAAAGAAGCAAACAAAATGATGCAGACATTTTTCTTTCTCTTTTCCACCTTAGAGCTGGTTTAGTGTTGCCAGAGAACAAATCACAAAGGGAATTGTTTGCCAGCAGGGCCAACAATTCTCATTGTGGAGGGCAGTGTATCATCAGACAGGCTACACACTCTCTGGGCTCACTAACGCTCGGCAGTTGCCAAGTCTTTTTAGAGATATATTCACCCATAACAGTATTTGGTTGTGTTTATTACAAAGAAGGAGGGCAGGACGAGGTAAGGAGGAGGTGAAGGGATATCAATAGGTAGAGGTAGACGTTACAAAGCTAAGTCATCCAACATTTGAGTAAAGAGTAAAGATGGAGGACGCAAGAACTTGGATGAAGAAGCAGAAAGCTGCTCAAGAGCCATGAAGTACGATGGAACCAGCACAACTTTTGATGGATCCTTAAAACAAGCCAGCTGTTGATTGAGCCTTAAATCAAATCTTTAATGTTTAACAATCTCTCATTTCTGAAATCTCTTAAATCATGTTGAACTGCAATGAACGCTGAGGTCAAAATGCATGGAACATGAAGTAGGACGTCAAGAGTAGAACACTTTATGAAGTGGGAGGGAATCTGCTGATTGGACTGCACATTGCACGGATCATTGATAGTTATTCATGGGATGATATAAAGACTTCATCACATGAAACACAAGAAAAAAATGAAATGTTGAAGCAATTAAACACACTCTTTCTAACACTTTTCAGGAGACAGATTTGTCAATTCAACAGACTCTTTGGTCTTTTGCTCCTACAGCTTTAGTTGGTATTACCGTGGATGTATTAAACTAGATAAAGTGCTGCCACTCAATCTTGCTGCCAATTTGTCCCAGTGGCCCTCGCGCTTTTGCATTGAAAAAAAAAAAAAATCCCCTCCGGCTCAAACATCATTTACCCCAGAGACCAGTATTATAAAAGAGATGTCTGTAAAACTGTTGAGAGGCACCTCAAACTGCAAACAGGGTCAATTATTACTCTTTCTATTATGATTATTGAATCCATTAAGGTTTTATACACATTTCAAAGAGCCTAGAACAGAGATTTGTATCTGCATGATTTCATCCCAATGTAAAGCGTATTGGCCGAGAGTTACTGCCCTGTTCAAACTTCAGAGGCCCACTGATGAGGCAGCATACTATTGGCTGTTGAAGCACTTATTTACGCTACTCCCAAAATAAAAGCCCCATGAGCTGTAACTATTTGAAACAATAAGAGTTCTGCCATGCAATTACCCCCCCCAGCGGATTGGCCATTGTTCTCAGAAGGCTAACTGGTCTGGTCCAAATGGTGCTCCAAGCTGTCTGAGGATTTCTTAGTTATTTATTGTTATCAAGCATTAACATTTAAAGTCCAGCTGTAGGGTACAATGTCATGGCATTTTCAGTTTAATTTATGCACCTCTGGTGGATATTGTCAGCGCAGGGGCGTTTTAAAATGACACGCTCTGTTGGCCTGGGGTAGAATGAGATTATTGGTTTTTTGAAAGAGCCAATTGTTAATGACAATTGGTTTTTACACTACATCTGTCGCTTTAATCCAAATTCTTAGTCGACGAGGTTCTAGCTTTACAGTGAAATTGCAAAAAAAAGGAAGTGGACAGAGTTCTCATAGGAATACAGGCTCGTCAGCCTGTGCAAAAGCCAGTTCACAAGGAGCAAAAAGGGGAGTTGTTGAACAATTATTATAAAGAAAACACAAATGACCTTCTTATAAAAGCCCTTTTGAAAGGTTAGGAAAATGCCACATACCTCAACTACAATTATCCACACTATGTTGCACTGAAAAGTTTCTTCTTCTTCTTCTTTAATGTTAAGAGTATTGGTGGATAAGAAAATATGTAAACGTCAATATGAAGGCTGGCTCATTGGTGGCTGGAGGAAACCATGCAAATCTATAAGTACCCAACTCCATCCTTCCTAGCTTAGAGTCATGCATTACCTTGACAGATTGTCAATGTGAGTGAGAAATAGCTCGCTAAGACGAGTGAAAGATGTGTAGCACAATATGTAAAACAAAAGGATAATCGTTTCTGATAACTTATTAAAATGCTTCCCAACATCCTTTGAATAACTAAGCAATATATTCATAGTTATGCAAACACTGTAATTGGTGTAACAAAATGAAGAAGAGGAATATCATCAGGTTTGTTAAGCAGGCCTGTCTAGTCAACACAAGTTGGTCAAATAATGACATAGTTAATTGCAATGCTCAAACACACACTCTTGACAGTTCCTGTACACCTAAAAGTACACCACACTGACACTGCACAAATATGACTTACCCCTATTAATGCACCAGTTTCCTCCATAAGACCAGGGGCTTGCAACAACCAACCAAATAGTTACAAAACTATGCAGTATAAGTAAACAGTCTTAAACTCGAGAGGCAGTTAAGAGTTTTTGGCTGCTTCAGTAACTTTCTATAATGGTCTCACTGGGCTGCCTGCCATAAGCCCCAACCAAGAATCCTCCAATGAGAGTGAGGTGGTAATAACAGTAATTCAGATCAACAGCAACCTACAGCACCTCCCGAAGACACCCGACTTTCCAGCTTTGTCTGGTTTCATACAAATTCAACCTCTTTCCATCCACCGCTATCTTTTTGTAGGTTTATACCAAAGGCCAAAAGAACGAAAGAACGATATTCCAATACAACAAACTTTGAGCTTATCTTTTATCTCCTATATAGAAACCATCATTCTTACTCTAAATATTAAGGATGCATCTAATAAATGGCTAAATATTTCAATGTTTATTGCTTTTACATGATGTGGTTAAAGCACTTATTTGCTTCATTGGACTCACACTTGGATCAAAGCAGCCCACCAGGAGACTTCATCAGTAGGCCTGACCCTGACTAACAGCACTCCCCTGTGGTAAGTCTGTATTGTTACAGTTCCTCGCTGTCCTAATGAGACTGCCAAGACCAATATCTTGCACAGTTCTTGCCTTCCTCCATTTATACATGTGCCCATGTGGATTTTTATTCATATATGCATTATGTGTATCATCTATCTTGCACACAGCCCAGGACTAAGTATAAATGTATAAACACGCAGGTTTGTGTCAGGTGGTCATATTTATCTGACCGACAGGTAAAGCAATCCTTTGCTACTCTAAATTGCTCACTACCTCTGCTTCGTAGATCTTTTGAGATCTAACTTATTATCCCGAGACGTCTTTACAAATACATCTTGCCTCAGTGATTTCTACACAAGCTATTTTTACTAGGATGACCGCCTGGTTACGCAACATAATTGTTCTGTGCAATCATCAGCTCTCCAAAATAATTATGATTGTATGCATTCTGTGTGCAAGTCATTTAAGAGATGAGCAATCACTGCGTAGAATAGATGGACCGGTTTCACATGTCCCCGGACTGGAAAATGTAGATTAGTATAATAACTAATCTACATTTAGTAGAAAGGCAATTCCAACTGTGAGTGCGTTATCATTTTGAGGTTCACTCTCGCAGAGAGGATGAGTTGTGATTTGAATAGTTTATGAGACAATGTTTCCTCTGGTAAATGACAAATCTCCCACGGTGCTGCAGAGATCACTCGGCCTTTTCCAGGTTTGAGTTACACTTCAGGCATTGTTTTGAAATATGTGCTCACGGGACAGTGTATGGCCTGTTGCAAAACTACTTTCAGTTGCCTATTTGCACATCCAGCAGACACAGAGCAACATTCTTTTGGAGTTTTGTCTCTTGGCAAACCTAATAAATGTAAGTCTGAATAAAGAACTGAAACTGCTGCTTGTCGACAACGCCGATGAGAGCGTTGAAAGTAAACCAAAACATAAAAATTGTTGACTGTAAAATCAAAACAATGAGATGAAAGATGCTAAAAAAAAAGCCCCGTCGAGCATGAGGGGAACTGCAGAGTCACATGATGATTCTGCTAAATCCCCATTGGTGCACAGAAATAAGTGACTGTGATGTCACAGTTTCCAAAAAGAGCCTCGCCCACTTCAAACCAGCGAGAGAAGCACGTAAACCTCTCAGGGCCTTTAGTGATGGCAGTATTCTTAAATGTGCCGGATTGGTCACCTTAATGTAACCCCCCTGGCAGTGTCGATGGGGTGGACATGATCAGTAGAAGGGTGAGGAAGATGGCAAGGACGGACGGAAAGAGTGGGCGATAGAGAAACAAGGAGAAGAGGGTGAGATAAGAAGAGAGGCGGACAGAGGTGGGGTGCAGAGGGACAGGGCCTAATTGAAGAGAGGCGGGGCGGTGAGTCGAGGAACGAGGCTAATGGCCAAGCCCACAGCTGGCTCACTTGGATTAGTGGGGGGGGACTCATAAATAAACCTGTGACAGCGATAAATATAGTATGGCTGGTCATCAGCACATTACTCACGCCCCCCCAAGGACATGGGGACTCTCACACACACACACCGTGACTGATGAGCGGCTGATTGAGGATCAACATTACAAAAAATCCCCAGAGGAGAATAAAACTGAACACAAAAGGTAAGAGTAGATGAAGATGACCTTTAACATGCACTGGATGAAATGAACAGTGAGGGATCGAAGGACAGCAGCGATAGAATCTATCACTCACCCGGTGTGGAGATATATTGGTTCTTATATAAGGTGTCAGTGATCAAGCCTATCAGGGTTTAAAGGAATGATATAAAGTGCAATGTTTCTGAGCTGCCTCGTGGGCCTTAAAGGGCAATATCTTGTCCAGAGGGGCTTTGACAGAATTTTAAATTCCTGCTGACGATAGAAAAATAGTTCAAACTTGTAATACAGAATGATGAAACAGGTCGGGGAAATGAAATGACAATGCACTTTCTGATCCCATAAAACTGCTCGTTAGTCACATTTTCATTGCTTTGGTACTGGTAACATTTGACTTTACATTGTGGCTCAATAAGGACCAGCCGTGTTACCCAGCATGCCCTCCTGGCTTTCAGGGAAACCCTTGGTTTGAAAAGAACAAGGCTTGGGCATGACTGCCTATGTGCCGGTTGATGATCAGCAAATCTTGCTGCAGTAATTTCTTCAAATTAGACCAGCACCACGATGTTACCTTGGACCTAAGGATCGACATCAGTGATGCAGAGACGGAGACAGTCTATACATGAGGTTTGGATGCAGATCTTTGAAAGAAGAAGCTGGGTAAACTTTACTTGCTCATTAACATGGCCAAAAGCACAGTTGAATGTGTGTCGCACAGCTTGAGATTCATCATCAGTTTTGATTTAGGAGGCAAGTATGAATATACTTGACATAATTCAAACCAAAGGGATTATATGAATACAATCTGTCACTGTTGTCTGCAAACACAGACAGGGAAAACTATTCAGAACTGATTGTCTCAGTGATAGTTCGGGGAGGTTTGTCAAACGGACGTACTATTTCATCTCATAATACTTGTGTAGAGCAGTCAGATAAAGATAAATCAACAAGATAAATAAAGTCTTTATTATCTCAGGTCAGACTAATCCTAAAACTAACGGTTCCACTCAGAGTCGTATATATATCACATAATGACACAGAGGGGGCTAGTGGTGAAGCTGACACTATAGAGACAGTTGCAGATTGGTTTGTAATGAGAGCAGCAACACGGCAACTATCTGCCCTCTGATAATACTGAGGGAAGATGAAGCAGCTCCAGCAGACACATTTTGGTGATCTCTGCACATATTAGCTGCTGATGCATCAACTTAAACGTCTCAGGTGCAGGCTCTCTCGTGCTTTAATTAAATGGTTGTAATGAAATCAGGGCTGAGTTTTAAATACACAATAAGCAGTTTAGGATAGTATTAAAAAGAAGGATTTGCTCAAAAATGTGAAAGGGGCCGATGCTGACCGGTGCATATAGAGGTGTTCCTTTGTTCCTGAACTTTCCACCGCAGCATTGCTGGATCTCCACAACGGAGTTCTTCTACTTGGTGCGTTGTCATTCTTGCAATGAATTGAAATCGAAGGTATTAAGACACGCGTCTCAACATGAGACGCAAATTAAACATTTCAAACGCATCTAATCCTCAAAGCCGACCAAGCTCAGAACAAGAATTCTCCAGTGCAGCGTTTTAGTTTGTTTGATATGTTAAAAGAAGAAAACAAAACACTTCAGAAGTTCATCGGCGCACATGCTTTTTAAGTTGAATGACCTGATTGAGTTTATATGCAAACATAATTAGAGGAGAAACATCGACACCAAAGCATATCTGCCGTCTGTGAGGTCTCTGGATGTTCTCTGGATGTTCTCTTCAAAGGGTCCGTTCACTGAAATGACTAATCAACATTTTTTTGTTTTTTTTCCTCAGGTACTTCAGTGGTTTTGAGTTATCCGTCTCTTAGATCCCTGCCAACACTCGAATATGATCAAAGTAAATGGATTTTTCCAAATCGTTGATTCCTATTACAATTCATTGATTTATCTATTTTGCCATTTTAAATGCTGGTGTGACCAGGCGTCACAAGCTCAAACTCTAAATGTCCTGCTCAGTACATATTGTTTATACCTACATAAATATCTATGTATTGGCTTCAAAAATCCAGTATCTGTCAGGCTATAATCACTATCATCGTCATCACTAAAGTATATTTTAATATCCATGGGCAAAAGAGATGCAGCTTTAAAAAAAATAAGCATTTTACAGTATTAAGCACAGCTGTGTAAGTCTGACTCTGTGTTCTTAACTAAAGGCCAAGTTTAATGTCATCCTAGATACACCACTGTGGGTGAAATACGTTGACATTTTTAACCTTGTGCTTTAGTCTCAGCAGCTGTTTTATTATCATCCATCATCTTTGTACCTATTGGCCTAGAATCATAACACGGCTCAACTCCGTTCTGATTCTATCCAGCCTTCTGCTTTAGTTGAGGCTACATTTTACATGACGACATGTTCAGTGATAGGTTTTTAATCCGATCGAGCTGAGAGAACAACAACGCACACAGCAGAACCAGACTCCCGGTAAGATTGCGCAACGTCACCTTCTTGTGGCCATAGATGGAGCTGCACTCCTTCAGACGTTACAAATACTCAACATTAATGTGCCAGCAGCGTGGAGACAGCTACATCTGTCAAGTCATTGACAAAGTGTATAGTCTGATCCCAACGCACATACAGCTCCCACAGACGTCAGCCTAACCCTCCCCTAGCTGCATAATTACAAACTTTAATTTAGCAAAATTACAAAATGCATTATTCATCAAGAAATGTACTCATGGCATTCAACACACACACACACACACACACACACGGTTTCTAGAACAGCTGAACAGTGAGTCAAGAGGTGTGGTATAATATTTTATTCTCATATTTTATGGAATACAAAGCCCCCAACCCCCCCGCCCCCCCCCCCTCCCTCCCCAAAGAGTGTGCACATCAGATCTGGTGGAAACTATCGGGACAAGGAAAAGAACAGGCGAGAGACAAAAGGAAGTCGTTTCATGGGCGTGGAAGTGTGTGACTGAGATTTAATGTGTTCATATAAAAAGTATACCCTCTCATCATGAATGAACCCTTTTAAAAAAAGCAGCCATATCTGGCTCGAGTCAGTTGATAAAAGGGCAGCAGCCATGACAGCTGAACAAAAAAAAAACAAAAAAAAAAACTATTTAACAAAACAACGAGTTTCCTTTTTGTAAAAATAAAACTTCTTTCCATCGCTCTTTTCCATTATGACTACAAGTTAAGTGTTCAATCATGTGCAACAATAATTTAGCTTTACATGACTGCAGATTCAGTCGCCTTTCCATTCTTTTACAAAATCTCTCGCTAAGATGCACAACAGGAATGGAATATTTCCCCAATCTGACTCGGGAGAGAAACAAAATTATAATTACAAAAAAAAAAAGACAAATAGCGGAAGGGATACGAAAACAGCCAGCAGGGCTGCAAATGAATGCAAGCCTCGTATGTACTAGCAGCCAACCTAGGTCCAATAATGTAGGCTTCTTCAAAATGGCTCTGAAAAAAATCTGGAGTGTGTTTTGACAGCTAGCCAAAACGCCCCCAGTGAATCTGTACCACCGGAACCATAACGCAGACTCCCATCAACTGGGACAAAAGGACTGAAGCACATTTAAGTATTGTCAGAAAAGGTCTTCGCTAATCTCATGACATGTAAAAACCAACCAGCTCGTAGACACACTGGGATGGCAAAAAACCACGGACAAGTATAGTGAATTAAAAATAACATTAGTAACATCACTGCCATTGAATCCATACATTTCAATGAATGACTAAGTCCATTTCAGAAGATTGGGGAACCCCAGAACTGTGTCACACCAATTACCATGACACGGTTTGTCTTAGTTCATTTTTCCCCCCCAAAAATGAATTGTAATCTTTTCCTGACCACTACACATCAAAACACACCAGAAAACAAGTTAACCCAATACAATACACACAATCCAAGGTTCACAGTCCGAGAAGGTGCTGTTTGAAAAGAGCCTCAGGTCCTCTATGTCCACGTGTTTAAAGTGTCCGAAGCGGTGAACCGGCAGTTTCACCTTTCAGCAAAGAGCAATTCATGTGGTGGACACTGAAAAAAGACATTTAAAAAAAAAAAAAAAAAAGAAGAGAAGAAAAAGACATGTTCAGGGTAATGGCGCTTCACCTTGTCAGCCACGTCTTTATTTGACTTCCAACAGCTCTTTCTCAGTTGCTCTGGTCGGGAGAATAAACAGGCTGTAAGCAGCTTGCCGTCCATGTCTACTCCTCTTCTTCAATCTGTATTTCCATCCGTCCCGTCCCAGGTCCTCACACCATGTAGGAGTTCTGGTTCTTCAGCTTGTCCAGCTCTTTGCTCTGCTGCCTCAGAAACAGGATTCTGTAGTGGAGGAGAGAATGAGTATGTGAATAAAGTTTTTTTTGTCCCGCTGCTCTTTGCGGATAGAGTCGGTGGCAGACTTACGTGTTCTGTTGGATGGTGAGTTTTTTTTAAGATGGAAGCATAAACTACATTTCTATAACCACAATAACACAAACTCAGACACACACGCCAGCGTGTCGTTACAATTCATAACTGGCATTGCAGATTTGAATATGTTCTGTTATTGTGGCACAACAATATGAACGTGTGATGCGAGCGTGGGTTGGAAATGTTAACGGTCGCCTCACCTCTGTTCCCTCAGTGTGGCTTGGATTTCACACACTCTGACCAGGGAGCGGAGGTTTTTCATCTCTGTGCAGATCTCAAACATGTACAAGCTGCCCATGTTGTGGATGTCCTCCCGCAACCGAGCCGCCTGACGGAGAGGGGATGAGCGCTTATTGTCAAAGTCAGGACTATAGACTTTATTTTTCTTAAATCACACAAACGTAGAAATTTCATCAATGCTTTGAAAACAAAGATCAACATTGGCTCACTGATTCTGAATTCGTCGAGCTGAAGCTTTATTCTTGAGACAAATCCCCATCACAAGGACCACTTACTCGGTCTTTACAAAGCTTGCAACCACAACTTCCTCTGAGCTTCCTCTTTAGAAGGAAGATGATTTAGCGATTATGGTTTATTGCAACCTCCGTAATGATGCTACTGCTAGAAAATACAGAGGTAACCAACTTGTAACACTTAAACACTGCAATGCAACATGTGTGTGTGTGAATCTATGTGGTGGACAATACCTGTTTCTCAGTGTTCTCTGAAGGCCATCCTTGGATATGTTTGATGAGGCTCTCATCAAAATGAGACGCCAGGGAGGGGGAGAAGGTGCCGGGGTTGTCGGCCTGGGTTTGGCTGCTGCTGCTGCCGCTGCCGGAGGGGACATGAGCCAACGCGGCACCAGATGCGTTTGATCCCGTGCACAGAATCTCCTGGCTGATGGAGCGAGACAACCGATTACCGAAGGTGTAGACGGCGTAAATTAAATCCAGCTGCAGTTTCCCTCATGATGGAATACTGCTGTGTGGATACTACGGATCATTCAGTCCATGGCATTTCTCTCTCCCTATTTATTATCGTAGAATATTTAAAACACAGCTCATCGTATTTTGATTACATTTGGGTGAATAACAAACCTCACCAATGTATTTAACAATGTCATGAGAAGTCAAAGTGAGGCGCTATGAGAGTATGTAAAAGAACACAACATACTTCTGGTCCAGAGAACTACATTTTAAAAGTAGGCGCTCTGGACAGGCACCCCTCTAACAGGCACTGCACTTGTTACTCTAAGTAATACACAGACGTCTTTGGAGCAACTTTTACCAAAACAAATGGTCCATTTGAAACCTGACGCATGCTGCTGCTGACGTTTCTAACGTGTTTCTTTGTAATTCAGATGTTTTGTATTCGTTTGCTTTACCTCCAAGCAATTTATCATCACAAACAAAATGTCTTCTACCTTCTCTGCTGGAGAGTTCTGGGGTCCTCTGGGCGCTTCTCTGCGGTCTGAGAGAGGGGCACTGATCCTTGTTTACCTGAAGACATGCTGCCCTGAAGACGGAAGAACAGACGGGAAGAGACAAATAAACAGGAATGAAAACAAAAGGAGGGGAACCGGGACGAAAAAACGTTAAGTCACAACGAAGTGGAGAAGAACGAGAGAGTGAGGGCGAGTCAAAGTACTCGTCCATTCTTCAGATGATTGGACTTTTTCGGCTACTTTTGGTTCTGCGACTCACCCTCGTTTGTGAAGATGTGATGCTGCCGGGGTGCACGCCCAGAAGAGACTTCTGGCTGCTCTGTGGCGTGCCGTTCCGCGGTGAGACGTACGGCCGCGGTGATGACGCATCAGACGTCAGGGAGACGGGGGACTGACTGGAGTGCTGGGCTGAAGGGGGGGGGGGAGGTTCATTAATATGCTTTCCTTTTGTTTCGATCATCTTACACATGACGAATATCAAGAAATTAAAAAAACAAAACAAAGCCTGCAGTCATTTTCCTTGCTCGGAGTGAAGAATAGCACACATACGAATAATCCGTTTAGCAACAAGGCGGCCACAAATCTGACGACAACAAACAATTTAGAAGAGGACATCTTTTGTTTTGCCATAGACACTTAATTAAGGCACACACGCAATTCACTTGCATAAAAGGAAGAACCTCATTGACTGAAGGTCAACAACACATTGTGTCTTACACTGCATTTAAAAACCTGATTTGCAGGAACAGGGAGACCAAAAAAAAACACAAAAAAAACGTGTTGGTGGTGAGAATGATGGTGAGAAACAGCGAGGCGGCCGTACCTTGATTGGAGTGCTGAGCAGCTGAGAGCAGAGCGGTGATGTTGAAAGCAGGTCCAGCAGTGAGGAGCTTATGAAGCACAGACCGCAAGGAAGCCTGGGTGACGGCAGCTGCCAAGACTGGAGGGAGGAAAGAGTTAATGTACACACACACACACACACACACAGGTGAGTGAGCAAGGACACACAACAGGTGAGTGCACAAACGCGCACAGTTAAGTCAGAAAACTAAAATCAATGGAAAGATTCATCGGCACAGGAGTCGGTTCACGTTTGTGCCACTTTACCAGCAAACCGCTATCAAACAATGAGCACACGTCACCCATTAATAACAGGATCCCAACACACACAGATAAGGGATGGAAAGATATTGACTTTTTTCCCGTACACGCAGCTGTGTGCACACATATCACCGCACTGGCCCGAATACAATAAGCCATGCAGCTACAGACTTGAGCCCGACACTTGTTTTGCTGCGTGATCGCACTACAGATCAAGACACCACGGAAGACAGCCGGGTTAAAAGTGACACCAGGTGTTTTCTCTGATCTGCTGACCGCTCACCCTCGTTGAGTTTGGCCATGTCCATGCTGCCGTTGTTCATCTGCAGAGCGGCCTGCAGCGCCGGGAGGAGCTGATGCAGGAGGGCCGGGTCCTGCAGCAGCGCTGGTGACGGGGACTGGACAGACTGAGGCACCTGCCCCGAAGAGGAGGAAGAGGAGGAGGAGGACATGGCGGAGGGGGTGGAGCCTAAAGCACCGGGAGCAGAGTTCAGGCTCTGAGAGGAAGAGGAAGAGGAGGAATGGCCGGAGTTGGATGCTGTGGACTGGTCCCCTGATGTGGTCTCTGTGGAGACGAGCAGAGCAGGAGGGCAAAGCATTACTTAACACAATATTTGTCAATAAAAAAACAATCTGTCTGTATATTAAATATTTCTCCAGAAATTCTGCCCTACTTACTTGTTGAGGCTTTGTCCTGCAAGGCCTCTTGTCTGTAGTCCATGTCCCTGGGGAAACTATTTGCCGCCATCTTGACTGGGTCTTTCTGTCGTTGTTCCCTGAAGCAGATTAAGCAGAAAGCAACAGTGACAATGTGCAGGCTGCAGGATGCCGTTAGACTCTGAATCCTAAGCTAATGATATTCTGTGGAGACCGGTGCGCTGCGTGATCTAATGTATGACTCTGCATGAGAATGAGCAACTTGATTCCTGTTTCCAGTTACATATTGAATTCTCTCAGTGCACGTATGTGGTAATGTGATTTTAAGAGGGCTTGCCTCTCCAACAGGTCCTTGGGCTTCTCCCACTGGGAGACCTCAGTTCTACAGTTGTAGTAGTACTTCTTCCCAGAGGAGCTGATGTGTTCTGTCCAGTCATCTGCTGGTTCCTGGTGCTGAGAGAGACAAGACATGGGACGTTATCAAGGCCAATAGTTTACTGAGTTTTCAGTTACAGACTAGTAAAGTTTGGGAAGTCTACTGGGGATCTCACAGGGGCACCAACTGTGAGCCACAACTAGATTCCTTTTGTGATTATTTCCCAGCCTGCTCCTGGTGGAAATGTAGAAGAACTGTTGGACAATAGAGCAGAAACAGAAGCAGCTTTTGGCCACAGCTGTTCTTGTGTGTGCAGTGACATGTCACTCTTCTTCACTCCACAACTCTACCAGTTACTCCTCCTCTTCCACAGTCCAACCTGTACACGTTCTTGTGCAGTCCTCTCCATGTTCAATGACTACAGACCCTCTTAAGGACTTTATTTTCAAAAAAAGCAACTAGCAACAAATGTAGCGATTTATTCAGAACATCAGGGGAAAAGCAATAGATATATAAAATATATTATATTGTCAGTCATTCCCATGCATGCTCCTCAAAGTACTAGCAGTAATATAATATTATAGACACACCACGGTCTGGTAAAGGTCTGGAGTGAGCGCACCTATTGGATGTTACAATGTTCCCGTCATTGACATTCACGATCTGCATGAGCCAAGACTAAATACTTTTGGTAAACATGTTTGATTTGATCTCAAGACGAGACAAAGACAGACTTAAGACAGCTCGAACTACCTTATAGCAAACCATCGAGATCACAGGAGCTGGCCACAACTCTCAAAGTTGTTAAGTGTAAGACTGGCATAAGAGATATTAGGAAAAGCTGAAGAGTACGACTAAAAAAAAAAATGATTACCCAAGCTGAAAGCAGACTTTACATTCTCTGCGATGGAGTAAATTGTTTTACAAGCCTTAAAAGTTCATAAAAAGTTCATAAAAGTTCATTTATCTGCAAGTCATGTCATGGAAACCATGACATGACTTGCAGATAAATGGGCTATGCTCCTCCAGGGATCATTTTCTGATTTAAAGAAGTATTAGAACATGAGACAATGCAAAAGTATCACTTCCTATGAACTAAGCATACACAAGTCTATGTTCCCTTAATAAGTAAGCATACGTGCTCCTGTATTAGGTCAGCATCCCTGACTTTCCACCCTCAGTAATGGACTACAGCTTTTCAGTATGGATTGGAGCCGGTATGTTTAATATTCATGATCACGTACGTATATATGCCGACAATTCTAGTCATTACAACGATTCCAGGAAGACAGTGTACTTTGCCTCATCTTGTTTTTCGTATTGCACTGATTTCAAAAGTGACTTCTTCAGAAGAGGCTTGAGTCACAACATCATGATGTCATGCTATCTGGGAAGAAAATAAAGCTTGGTGTCCTTAATCAAGATACATATGGACACTAGTAGTAATTGTTGATTATAGTAGGGTTTTGGTATTACAACAAACAAAAAAGGATACTAATTTACATGAACTAGTGCCACAAAAACAGGATTTTAAATTGCAGTTTACAGTTTTACATTACCTCCCGACAGAAACGGAACATAATGTATAGTTTTGAATCGTCTCTTTATTTATCCTGCGTTGTAAACACTGCTGTCGTCTGTTACAGCTCATACATGTTTATGAGTGATCGGCTACCCGGAGTATAGCATAGAGAGGTGGGGAGGGGGGGGGGTTTGAGTCAATAAACTACAACAACAGTTATTTTTGCAGCAGCCAACGGCTAATCAAAGTGTTCCGGGCCTGTCAACCTTAAAGTAGAGCAGAGAAGAGCAAGAAGGCATAAGTATCAGCCGGCCCACGTAGCAAAAGATAATGTTTAATAACTGAATCTGGGTCTCTTTAGTCTTTCCCTGTGTTCCTGTGTGGATTTCATGATGGAAGCACCCAGGTGAACAAATGAGGAAAAACCTGCCTTTTGGCTCCACATTTGTCACAGTATAGCAGTATACATCAACACCATCAGTTAGATGGCCTGTATCCATTAGGCTGATGAACCAATGTCCAACGAGACAATGATGAACATCAGAGTATCTTGCTTCATTGCTCAGTTCAACCAGATTCTGAATGTGAATAATTAAATATTTTAATGAGGAAGTCTTAAATCAAATAAGACCTTTTTACTCTATAAAGGGAGCCTGTTACAGAAATATGAGGTTCTAATCACGCATTGTTGTTGAGACAAAAAGAGAGAGACGCCGCTATATAATGACCCAATGCTGCGTTCCAAGGTAGCGTGACGGCGATTTCTACAGGAAATGCTGAGGGTATATCATCAGACAACACTGGACAACGTCTTACCCTGTCTGCAGGCTTGCTCTGAGTCGCATGCGAGTCGGAGCCATGGTGGGAGCTGTTGTTGTGAGAGTTCTCCTGAGGAGAGCCGCTGGTCCCTGAAAGAAAGCCACTTATCAGGTCACAGAAGATACACAAAGTTCTGCAGAGGGCTGAATCTCAGTAACAGCTGCAATTGCCAAATAATAAACACTCGGCTTGAGATTGTTCTAGGTTTGCATTGTTCACATTCACACAGCAGTAATAGCTGTAATGTGATCTGATGGCAGCGAGATGACAATAATCTAAAGCTTCATTTTGTTCTCCATCAAAGTTTTAGTGTAAATACTTGTGTTTGTGTACAAAATGTATTACAACAAGCTGAGGCTGAGAACCATTAGTTTGCCTGCATCCACAAAGATCTGATGTGTATCTGTATTGGTCTGAGGTTATGGCAGGACCAAGATGCTAACTATTCCTTGAAACAACCCTTTAAGATAACGACTTGCAAGCATGTGTAAGATGACCGGATCCGGGCTTACCATTTTTCCCTCTAACTGCGTGAGAGGTTTTGGCCTTGCCATGCCCCGCGCCGTCTCCATGTCTGCTGACAGGACTTTCGTCTGAGCGTCGCAGCATCTTGAAAGGGGGTGTGGGGTCTGATGAGCCATCACGCACCTTGTCATAGCGGTGAAGGCTGCTGGACTGGCTCTTTGGCTGAGATTTATGGGTCTAAATCGAATAAAAAAAATGGCAAAAAGACTTGTTGGGATGGGTCGTTTTTGTCCTGTTTTCCTTGTTTTGTTTGAGTTCATATTTGTGTGAACTGTGTCTGTAATTAACATTACAATAGGAGTATAGAGCAAAGGTTCTCTGCATTTCTTCGCAGTTTTTAGGGTTGCTGCATCTACAACATAACTTCATGAATTTTCCAATGTATCACTCTAATGGGAAATACTACACCTTGATTGGCTAAGTTAGTGGGAAATAATGACAGGTGACTGTTAACAATTACATTTTGTCGTACCTGATAGGATTGTGAATCCCTTCTGTCATTGCACCTGTGAAAACACATAGAACAAACGGCAAGTTAACGGCTAGGTTGATTTTGTTACCCTAGCTACAGACTTTATGGAACATAACGTCATTTAGCTACTGATAAATAGCTGCCGTTAGCTAGGTTAGCTTGATTTACCACCTTAGCAACAGCTGTTTGCTCATTATGTCACAAGTAGAAAATAATAAATCGTGTTTAAATCACATCGTACATACTGTGGCCTATACACTGACGGTAACCATTACCACGTTAGTTAGCTAACGTTACGTTCGCATTTAGTTAGTCGATAAGCTAAATATCCGGAACCCAGAGCTAATTGCAGGAAAAGCTGTTAGCTCGTAGCACTGACAGCTAATGTTAACGGTTAACGTTACAGGAAAACATGAGTCACTAATCCACACTCAAAAAAAGGTAAACCCCACGAATATCTTTGACAACGTTATGGTTTGTGCTTGAATTACCCATCGCTGACTCTTGTTGGTTTCCTTGCATACATCACCATCAAGGCCGTGGTGATGTGTGTGTGTGTGTGAGGGGGAACCGTGGCCTCCTGTCTATCTTCTCTCTCAGTTCTCTTTTTCTTCAGCTTCCTGATATATCTGGGCTCAATCTATCCTACCAAACAGATACCTACAAGCCGTGCACCGAGCACCAGCACTGCATAGCGGGTGGTCTTTATCGCAAACCACCCTCAGTGCATCACCTGACATGTAGATATACGGTATACGCTTTTAGCTCGGCCGATGTTGCTCAGCGAAAAGCAGCAGAGTCAGGAGGAAACGGCGCAGACGAACTCCTCGGTGATGTTTAGGTAGAAAAAAGCGGTTCCGGTTGCATCTTTCAAATTAAAATTATTATCGAGTCGGCTTCAGTTCCAACCGTATTGAGTAAAGAAAAGTACCACAATGAAGAAAGATTACATTAGGTACACTTCATTGCGTTTTAGACAACCCAATGGATAGCTGTAAACTAACAAAACCGAACAACAACAAAAAGATAAATGGTATCACTAAATGAGAAGGAATGAGCACTGAAACATTGATGCGATTGTTTGAAAAGTCCCTCGTATAGAAACAAAAACGAATATGATAATGAAATGATAATCATTACAACACGGGAAACTTCCTTGTACGCAGAACTTTCATATAATAAGACACATTTTATGTTAAATTGACAAGTAATGTAAAGTTGGTAGTAAAAATACGTTGTATGTTATGTTATATTTTTCTAATTTTTATATAATTTCATTTTAGCATGACAAAGCAGAACAAAAAAACTACACGACCTCGATGTGACATTTGTTTTACCACAGTTGTAAGTCTGCGCTCTTACTTTGAAGTAAATCGCTTCATTTCCGACAGAGCCGTGAGAGTCGCGTCATCTCCGTTCACTAGACCTTTTTTTTTTTTTTACAGCAATGGCGGATCATGGTGCCTCTGTGCCCGGAAGTTAGCGGCGTTATTATCCCACTGCTCTTCTTGGCAAGACCCGCCCTGCGTAGCATTCAAGCGTTGTGATTGGCCAGTGCCACATAGTTACAGCCTAGTTATATGCGCTCTATGGTTACGGCAGAGATAACCGACGAGTGATGCACTTCAATAAGGGCGTTTAAAGAAAGAGACATTTTATTATCAGCACAACTGATTTAAATTAGCCTATGAAATGCAAATTCAATTTTCTTAAGACCATTTTATTAAACAGTGTATGATTAGAGGGGAAAAGTTAGATTTGAAATATTAATATTAAATACATATTTATATATATATATATATATATAGAGTTGTGGGTGTAGGTGATGAATGAGGGTATCCATTTTGGAGTATGAGCTATTATAACAAAGTAAAACAATAATAAGAGAGATATTTTTGACTGGGGAATGTTACTCAGTACAAAAACTACACTATGAATAATCATATTGAACATGTATTCAATTGTTTTATGTAGGGAATATTGTTTGTGTATATTAGTATCCTAATCACTGCAAGGTGTGATCATTGGTACTGCAGGATTTTAGTCTGTGCAATAAAGGCTGTTCAAACTACTGCTTCTCTCCCTAATTTTCACAAAAGGAAAGTTTGGCCTCAATCCCACTACCGACTCAACAAAATGTTTGGGTGTTCTTGTTTTCTTGTCTGTTTCACACTTCAACTCTCTACTCCACCTTGGTTCAATTGTGTCTGCAAAGCTCTCCCTGGCTGCCTGTCTCACCGTAGCAGAATAAAGTGTTTAGAGAATAACATCTCAGCATGTCTATCGTCATTCTAGCTAGTAACCAGTCATAGTAACAATTTGTCTGGCATACATCAGTGTAAACTGAGATCGCTCTCCAGGATTAATCTGGATTAATTGGCATCAACACCTTCCATTCATGGCCTCAGCACCACATGTTCCCTGGCCTCTCACATCTCCTGCAACCCTGTCTCCTCCAAAAGGAAGTACCCATAAAACTAAACTGCACTCTTAATTAAAAATTGAAAATGCTTTAGTTTTAGACCTTTGACATTTCATGGTTGCGACCATCCCACTCGTGCCACGATTTCCTGGGAAGCAGCATTCTTGCTGAAAGTTAGTCGAGAAGAGCGACACCAATCTCATATTTGTTAGTTTGTCTTATGGGAGCAGGACGAAACTGCCTGAATCTGTTGGAGGCAGCTGTCGGTAGACTCCATGAGGTCACTGTGCCCAGCAAAGGAATACTCCAGCACCCAAACTCCCATAAAACCTCCATGTCTTTTTTCCACTTTTTTTTTTGTTTTTATACGGATTAAACCGGAACACACTGGTAATTTATCACAACAGAGACGTCCAAGTGTGAAATTAAAATGAAATGACAATCAAATAAAAGGTTACTGGAAGGATGTAACTGCTGACCTCAGATTCATCTGTGTGACATATGTGCAAAGTGAACTGGTGAACATTACGCCCCATGCTCTTTGATTGTTGTATTGATTGCACGCCGGCTTGATTTAGGTCAGACCTAACACAGATTCACTGAACGAGGGACGGTTTCTTTTACAATCTGACCAGTCGAACACAACCTCTCTCTACAAGTGGATGTTCAAATGCCGTTCATACTCATGAGGCACTAAGCGATGTGGCCTGCCTGAATTCATGGAATGCAATGTCTCTGGTGAGTGCAACTTAAATTTTGTGTGGTTGTGCTGAGCTGCTTTTCCTCTACTTAAAATGTGTTGGAATGGACACAAACATATGTGTTACACTCCTAATCTGTACCCCAGATTAGGTGTATTAGTTCAAATAATTATTTTTCTCACAATATATTCACTTATCTGCTATTTAGACATTAGAATATGGAAAAAAAAACAAATATTTCTGTGGATATAGTATTGTATTTCTGTAGATGTGCTAATTGAGGGATTCTGGACAATATTTATTTCCAGGTTCTATTATATAACAAGTGCATTTCTGTTGAACAAATCCTCATGTTTTTCAACAGAATTCTGCATATTTGCATATATTTTCTTAAATTGATCAAGATATGGTCTGAGAAAGGGTACAAATCAATTCATTTTATGCAGAGGACATCCAATAGCACCATAGTTATATTTTCATCTTCTGCTTAATGTAATTTTAGGTAAGTAATACTATAATCATCCATGCAGACGTGTTCAATTTAATCAAATGAAGAAAAAGAACCCTGAATATTATTGATACAACATTAACTGATTGAATAGTTTACCAATTTAGCTGTATGGAAAGTGTTTTAACGTAATGTTGAAATACCTCATACCAGCATTAGGGGGCGGTAATATCTCAGAAGAAGCATCTTCCCTTCTTTCTTTCCTTTCTCTCATAATTTCTCCACCTTCTTTGTCATGCTCTAATCTCCCTATTCGCCAGTAAAAACAAGACATCTGGATCAAGTTACTCTATATATATATATATATATATATATATATATATATATATATATATATATATCAAGGATTTCGATATTGGTTGAATTCTTCTTCTCTGTTCTCAGAGTGAGGAGGATGCTAAGCCGAACTGAACACAGAGGTACATCCAAAGTGTAGCAGGTTAAGAGGTTATATGTACATGAGAGACAATGTGTATGCAATTTGAGCGCATTAGGTTTCTTTTCTTTTCACCTCCCTAGATAACATGTCTGTAATACTGGAAAATAAAGCAATGATCCCCATAACAATAAATCGTTTTAGGGCTTCCCTTGGAGTCTTTCTTTTGTGTTATCACACCCTCTGTTTAACCTTTGATTTCTATCTCTGGGTTCTTGACCTCACCTCATAACCTTAAAAACAAGCTCTCTGAGTTAGAAACAGGTGCAGGTGGTGTGTGTGTGTGTGTGTGTGTGTGTGTGTGTGTGTGTGTGTGTGTGTGTGTGTGTGTGTGTGTTTATACATGTGGTCGTGCTCTGCTCCTCCTCCTGCAGGTGTGTGTCGGCTGCTATCTTCAGTGATGTCTGGAACAGAGTCTCATACAGACAGAGAGGAGGACTACAGGTTCCTCCACAGCATGTTGATGGAGAAGAAGCTTCATCTGCTCTTTAAGGTGAAGACACGTTTGTGCTACAAGGATTCATGCTTTATTACATCCACTCATTTCAGTGGCAGCATCTATTTTCAAACTTCTTTTAGTAGCAAAATACAGATCTTATTTTGTAGGATACCAGTGTAAAAATACTGCATTACAAATAAATGTTCATGGAATCAAAGCTTTACTTCAGCAAAATTCATTAGTATTGTCAGCAAAGTAACAGTAAAACACCATACATGTTATAGTATTATACAGGACGAATGGCTGCTGTTGTACCATTGCAGTTCTTTCAATAAACAATATTTCATCATTATGAATGTCATTAGTAGTATAAGTATTAGGTGTATTTGGAGTTTTACTGCAGAGAAAACCTTTATTGTGATACTTTCCCGACTTGACAGATCCACGAGCGGCTGAGGCGTTTTGAGAAGCGTAGCCCCGTCCCCGTCCAAGAGCACGCAGCGAGTCTGGCCTCAGATGTAAGTGACTCTCTCCAAACATCTTTTGCAGATGGACGCGCCGCCGAGGACGACAGTTTGACAGCAGAGGGAACGGGGAGGATTATTTCGTCTTTCAAATTGTTTCCTCCTCATACAGATGCCTTTTGCCTGTCACACAGAAGAAATGAATGGAACGCACAGTCCTACTTATGTGTCGTGAACTATGACATCTCATATCAAAACTCTGTGACCGCTGACATTATCACTTGAAAGGCTGCGTTTTACAGCAGATATCGTTTTGCATTTACATGCCAGGACTTAGGTCAACAAGGACAGTGCCGAGCAAAAAGCTGCTCAAATCATTTTGTGTGGAGTCTAAAACTGCACGACCAGTATATTCCCTTCAGTTGTGCTTCATATTTCATATACCAGTCCTCTTCGATCCTGTTACCAACCAATCACTTCCCTGAATCAATTTGATCATGTTCCACTTTCATTCCCTGATTTCCCCATCTTGTTCCTGGACAACGTGTTAAACAACGTGTTTCCCTTTACTCTACGCTTCCATCTGTTCTTGTCTCCATCCCCAAACCACACTCCCCTTCCATTATCTCTATTCTTCCTTATCCTTTCACCTCTCTCTCTCTCTCTTATACCCAGTGTATTGTAATTCCTGCCATGTTTCCATGCCGTCTATCTAGCCCTATCCTCTCCCCCAAACTCCTCTCCATCTCCTTCTCTTCACTCCCTTTGCTTCAGATTCTTTGAGGCAGCAACTCTCCGCCTGGCTTAAATCATCAGGACCTACTGGAAGGGCCAAACCATGGGTCTGTTTCCCCTCAGAGAGGCTTCTGTTTGCTCACAGTGGAAACTAATGACCTTCATGCATTGTGTCTCTGGAGTGTGCCTCGACATCTTGAAGCAGTAGAAGTCATTACAGTAATATGCTTGACAAGACGGTGCGACTGTACACAGTCAATCGCCGCCTCTTCACTTTGCCGATGACGGTCAAGGCTGCTTTGTTTTAGCCGTCGTGTAGCCTTGAACATTTGGGAGCTTTTTTTTTTTTTTTCCCTCGACGGTGGTTTTAAAAGGCACAAAACAGGAACACGGAAAAAAAAGTTATCATCAAGAAGAAACAAGCGAAGTCTTTGTGAAGTGAACGAGGTCACATGAAAGTGTAGGAAATAAGGACAGTGTGTGTCACTGCAGTCTGAACAACACACAAGTTGAATTTCACGAACTCTTTTTGTCTTTCTGCACGTTTCTCCGTCTCTCTTGGCTCGTACAGTGTAGACTAGAGCAAACCTCTGAGGCCATGATATAAATGTACACCTCTAATTATAAAAAAATACATATCCTGCCGCTCCTCTTTTTCTTTGCTTCCAGTTGGCGGAGGAGCTGATATACCGAGGCTGGGGAGACGAAGTCAAAGAACTGGTTGCCCTCTTTTCCAAACCCAACTTTAAGGTGAAGAGTATTTCCTTCCATGTGTTCGCTGTAGCTTCACACATGTGTGTCAACCTAAAACTCCCCCAGCCAATTCCTTTGTCCGGTTTAATCACATCATTTCTACCAATGGAGTACACACACAAACCTTTGGGGAAATACGCTCGTTTGCTTTCTTGCCAAGAGTTATCAGAGAAAATGGATACCACTCTTTTGCCTGTAAGTAACAGCCCTCAGCCGGTAAGCTTAGCTTAGCACAAAGACTAGAATAGAGGGAAGAAACTAAAGCCTGGCTGTCATGGTTGGAGAGCAGGCAGCAGGGGATGGACCCAAACGCAGACAAAAAACGACCAAGGAGCCGAAACAATGCAATGATTTATTTCTAAAAAAAAAGCTTCCAATTCAAGCTTACAAGCTGGAGTTCAACATAACAGAGCGGAAAACAGCAGGCAAGACAATATGGTACAGAACTCCCAACATAACGGAAGACAAAACCGACGAAGAACAAAATAACTGGGCTGGTATAAACAGGGACTGAGTAATGGGGAAGTGGGAACAGGTGAGCAGGAGCATCAGACCTAAAACATGAAATTCTCTGGCGACAGAAAGATGCAACACAGTCCAGTCTCAACATAAAAAGTCAGAGCGAGTGACGCTGGCTTCTCGAGGGTCTCCTCATGAAACTGCAACTTGACATTTTTACACTTCATTTTTTGTAACAAAAATGAGATACAACTAGTTAAGTTAGCTATTTCCTCCTTTGTCCAGTCTTTGGTACTAAGCTAAACCATTCAAAATGAAGCTACAGACAGGAGACGGTTATAGCCATACAAGCCGTTTCCATCTTTTTAGGCCACTTTCTTGCTGAGAGAAACAGCTTTACTCTCGCAAAAGCCACAATCTCTCCTTTTTTTTACACTTTAGTTTTTGTACAAACCATTGTTACATTTGGACAGAGCCAGGCTAACGTTTCCCTCTGCTAACGCTAGCTTCATATTCAACAGAGAGCGGTATCGCTCCTCTCATCTAGCTCTTGGCAAGAAAGCTAATACGCGTATTTACAAACGGTTCCCTTAAGTGACTTCCTAAAAATCTGTAATATTACCGCACACTCACACTCACATAAACATTCCCCAAACTGTGCAAGAGTGCAGTTTTCTGTCCCTGAAGCGTAGCCTGTAATTCCCATTCACACGCACCATTTATGAATTTAAGAATGTAATTAGCTCGGAAGATGTTGTTTTGCTTTGTACATGTTCAGTCATATGTCCTTTTTGACCTCGCTAACACTAGAAGTGTAAATCTGAGAAACTATAAATCCATGCAGGAATGCTTCATCTGAGCTATTCTGATGCTGTTCAGGCGACTGAACATTGGAGCTGACGCGCACATCAAAAGGCCTTTATGGCTCACACAAAGTGACAAATTCATCCAACTGCAAATTCTAATGAAATTTATTTCACCTAATAATGTTGCCCTCTGAGAGGTGCTGACATATATTAACCACACTGGAACTGAAGCTAATCTACTCTCTAATCATGTTTATTAGTGTTCACTCATGTAGAGGCCCAGACTACTCAAATGCATGTTTCCTTATTTTAGTTCTGCTGACAGTCATATTTCAGACACACACACACACACACACACACACACACTCACACTCACACACATACATCGTTTGGTTTTCCAGTGAGCTGCAGGAGTTGTGTTTTTTCTTAATGAGGAGGCGAAGCCAGCCGAGAACTAACAGGTTTGTTTAAAGAGTCTTAATGACCTGTTTGTTCTTGGCCCGAACGCAGGAGCTCACACATACTTATGAGAGACTCGGGGTAAACCGTTCTGTGAATGAATGTTTGTTTTTGAAAACCCGTCTCTGAAAGTGTCCAGAGACACATTGCTCACGCGTTGGCAGCTTCTCAGCGGGGGCAACTGTTGATGGACAACATGGATAAGCAGACTAACTGACAGATGGATTGGCTGATTGTTAAAAGGATGAGCCCCCCCCCCCCATACCCCTCTTCTCATTGTTTCTTATTACATTAAATTCCCTTTTCAAGAATAAACTTAAATGAACTGTCTGGGCATTGATAGTGAGTCATATATCAATTCCCAGTCCCATCACTGGAAAAAAAAAACTTCTTCTAAGACGTGTGTGATGTTTGAGGTGAGCCAGTATGACTGTCAGCAGTATAGGGGTTGCTTTCAGGTGGCCCACAGGCTGGCAGTACATTCCAGACTAAATCAAATTTGGCGTGTTGGCACCATCAAAACTGAAGGTTCGCAACCAAACGGGAAGTGTTGTATTTGGATTCAGTCGCTGTAGTGAGTGTGGGCAGGCCAGTCAAACTTGTTGGAATGTTTGCGGAGTCTCAGTCACCTTTGATTAGTCAACAGTGATTGGTGAACAATGCTGAATTTGAGCGGCTTGGCAGCTAACAGTTTTTTCTTTTTTTTTAATCATACTGTTGATCTTAGCCAGCGCCATTTTTCCAAACAGAGTGATTAAAGGATACTATCCCCGTGCCACATCTTTTCACAACACCTAGAATTCAAAGTTCCACACCTGAACACAGATCAGCATCCTCACTGTATTTCTGTTTCCTCCACAGAGTCTCCTGTTTGTCCATGACGCTGTAGCCCAGAGAGACTTTGAGCCTAGTCTGCCACCAATACCCGATGGCGCACTGGAGGACGACGAGGATTCGGTCAAAATCGTCAGTCTGGTCAAAACTAAAGACCCCCTGGTCAGTAAACATGTCTTCATCTTCCAGAAGTCAAGTTAGAAATTAGATTGATCTCAGGCTTAACTTTAAGACTTCAACATTTTGGGAAATACACTTAAATGCTTTCTTTGCGAGAGTTAATGAGAAGATTGTTACAGTATTACTCTCGTGCCTGTATGCTAAATGTGCAGCTAAAGCCAGCAGACAGTTAGCTTAGCTATGAATGAAGACTGTAAACAGGGGGAACTAGTCTGGCTCTGCTGAGAGGTTTGTAGATTGTTTTATTTTTAAAATGTTCTTAGCACAACAAGAATGAGATATAACATGTTAGTTAGTAAGTTCTGGAGCTGGCCATCTGTTTCCTGCTGTTTCCATCCTCCATGCTAAGCTACGATGACCTCCTGCTGGCTCTTGCTGCATATACGTATAATCACGAGGGTGGTATCACTCTTCTCTTCTAACTCTCGGCAAGAAAGCAAGTAACTATATTTTCTGTATGCCTCTAAAAACAAGCACAACTGTACTTTCGGCCTGTCAGCCTGTTTCTAATTTGGTCTACCTGGCCTTGTAATGAACACAAAACAAACTAAAATGTAAGTATTTAAGTTAAGACAACCATGTAACAATGTAGCAATGTGTAATTTGTCCAGCGGCAATATCTGACACACACACACACACACACACACACACACACACACAGGCAGTTCAGAGCAATAAACATATCCAAGAGACAGCTGATTTTTTTCTCTGGTGACTGAATGTATGTCATGTTGTCAAACTGCGTGACTGCTCATGCCCTGTACGCCAAGGTGTAGCAGGACTCACAATGAATGACGGGACACACAAGGAAAAGGTTCCTGCAGCAGCCAGGAATTTACAGTCAATTCTTCCACATCTTTGTTGCCATATATCTGCTGTGTGACGCACAACATACTTTCAGCATTGTTCTGTGTGTGTGTGTGTGTGTGTGTGTGTGTGTGTGCATATTTACGCATGTGTGTTTGTATATCCAAAGCAAAACTATAAACGAGTCCTTTTAAGCCGTATTGAGCATTGAAATGGGAGAATTTCTTTTCTGTTTCTGACGTAAGTCAACTTGTTTCAAGGTCTTTAATCAGAGCTCATGTTCTTGATACCGGAATGATCTGCCCTTTTCCACCTTGTTCCAAAGCCATTGTCACTTATTTCTGGAAATGTCCCGGATCAAGTGTAACTTGACTGAAAACAAACCAAACTACAAAGAGTGCCTCTGCCAAGGCCGCAAAATCCTCTAAAATGTGTTATTTTAATAATAAAACGAGGTTCTGATTTTTTTTTTTAGATCTGCATCAAGATCTTCATAAAATGCATATAGTGATGGACAGCTGTGGGGTACATGTGCCAGATTTTATTCCACTCAAGTAGATCCAGTAGTTCATTAGAAAATAGCAGAAATGTAAGAAGAAGAAAAAAAAGCCTTCACGCCCAAAGTTAAAATTCCTTTAAAAAAAATGCTGATATCCTGCAGAGATCCTGCAAAATAAAACACAAACAAATGCTGCCAAATACATAACCCTCATGTCAGAGAATAAATGAGAATTATTTAGTTAATGATGGACATTTTTGTGCGTGTAGCTCGTGTGTTAGTGTTCGAGCTTTGAGAGTGGAACGTGCTTCGGCCCAATAATAGAGAACACACTTTTGTATTGATCCCAAAACTAGATTACAAAGGGACTGACCTTTTTCTGACACGGTCTCTTTGATCGATCTAACATGTTCCCGTTTTTCCAGACAACAGGGTTACACCCGAGCATGAGCTTATTGTAGTCAGCAACATAAGATGCTCTTTCCATTGCCATTTGCTCCACATCAACAACATCTGTTGAAAATAAAGCTGATTTTGGATAACCTTTTCCAGCGCTTTGTGTGTTACATGAAGGCAGCACCGCTAAATGATCTCGTCTTGATACAAATGACCTTCGCTGGAATGAAGCTCGTCTCGACTGTGATAAAACCCGCATGTTATTTTCACTCTCCGTCGCTTGACCTCTCTGCCTCTGTGCATCTGCTCGTCTGTTTGTTTATCATCCTTTCATTCGCTAATCATCCTCAAGGGGGCAACAATTAAGAGGGATAAATCCACTGGGGCTATTGTTGTGGCGAGGATCATGCGAGGAGGTGCAGCTGATAAGAGCGGTAAGATGATGTATGACTGTTTCTACAGTGTATTGGTGTGCCCACTCTACTCTCTCACTCTACCTTCATACTGTATTAGGTTGTAGTAAGAGTATGATGGCACATAGTGAATGCACATGTTACAATGAAGAGCATGTGGTACAGATTTCCATATGTATTTCCAACACTTTGAAGGCCTGATCCATGAAGGAGATGAGCTGAGAGAGGTGAATGGAGTCTCACTGCAGCACAGGAAACCAAAGGAAATCCTTCCTCTTCTGGTTAGTCTCACACACGTTTGATTCTGTCTCCTCATTGGATGGTTCTGTTTCTCTCTTTCCTCTTGCTCTCAACTTTTTCTTTCTTCTCTTCAGTGTGGTAACGTAAAGAACAATTTTTGGGGGGATATTTTTCTTATTGTCAGCAAAGAACAAAACCAACGAAGCATCAGTCTTGTCTGTCAATATCATTCAGTGTCCCTACCATGTCTGTGGCTCTCAGCTCCAACCCTTACCCGAATCATTTTATTGTTCCTATCAAAGACTGTTTCAGAAAAGATCTCAGTCATTCTGAAAAACAACATGTCAACTGTGGTTTTTTGTTAATTAATATCCAGCTAAGGATTAATCCACATTTGGTGGTCTCGAGAGTTTGCAGGTGCAGGATGGTGTGTTTTAGATGGACCCAAAATAAACCATGGCCCATGTTCATGATAATGAAGGACCATGACACAGTGCAATGCCGTATGTGTTTCCATAATTTCTGGACAACAATGGGGCTGCCTGGCACATAGAAATATCAGGATTTGGCTGCACGGACAATGCTTGTAGTGGGCTATTCATTTTTAATTTTATTTTTTAATTGGATTTGTTGACAATAAGAAAAAAATACAATATGGAATATGGAGCTACAGCCAGGAGACGGTAAGCTTAGCACACATTATGTACAGTGTACTAGAAACAGAGGAACTCTCCCACCTAAAGCAAAAGCCAAGAAGCAGTATTTTGTTATACTATTGCTTTTTTGTACGGATTAAAAACAAGATCAACATTTGAATTACTGAACTGATAGGTGGCAGGCTGGCTTTGTTACCTTCGGACAGAACTCAGCCGGCCGTTTCGTCCTGCTCTTATGCTAAGCTAGGCTAATCGACTGCTGGGTGTAGCGCCGTATTCACCATACAGACGTTTATGAGAGTGGCATCATTCTTCTCATCAATAAGAATTTTCTAAAATATCTAACAACTGTTTTTTGCACAGACTCGTTCTCAGGGTGAAGTTACATTCACAATAGTTCCTGCCTTCTCCAAGGAAGAAATATCACCAAATAAGAAGGTACAGTAAATATTAACTATACATATATTTCTGTGTTTTTTTAAAGTTAGCATGCAATCTGGCTGCATGAGGAAAGCTACCCAGCTGGTTTCAGTAAAAACAGATGAAATCAGTGGCTTCTTGTGTGTTTGGTTATATTTTGTGTTTTTGCCACGGTGCTGTCACTACAGCAGCACATTGTCATGAAGTAAATCTTGCTCAGACAGTCAAGGATAAGACACTCACTAACTTCATTACAATATACATCTTTTCATCATTTAAACACTTGGTTTATCATTTTCCACATCACATGTATTGAACCGCATCAACTTAATCTAACGTTAACAATGAATCAGCACACCTTATGTGGAAAATAAGTTCCACAATCCTTATTTTTTTGGGGGGGGGGTTTAGGAAGAATTCATGGCCACAACCACCACATACATGAAGTGGATGTCCAAGCTGGAAACTGTTAGCGCAGAGGAGCATTTGCAATGGATTAAAGACAAATTATTTTCTATGATCATGGTCATTTCTCAAAAATGACACCAACATATGTGAAAAAGCACCAGACAAAGATGTTGCGTCCACTTCTAGGATTCAGAAGAACTTCACAAAAGTGGCATTAAGAAAAGAGAAGAATGAATCAATTGATTACATAGAATGTGCATTTTCTGTTTGAAGGCAAAAGCATGAAACTCTTTTCTTTCCTCAGCTGTTTAAGCGGGCTCTGTTTGACTATGATCCTAACGAGGATCCCACCGTTCCGTGCAAGGATGCGGCCGTAGCCTTTAGACGAGGGGACGTCCTTCAGATCGTCAGCATGGAGGATGACACCTGGTGGCAGGCATGTCACCTCGGGGACAGCAACACTCGGGCAGGGCTCATCCCCTCGCAGCAGCTCCATGAGAGGTCGGGCGATAGCAACACGTTTATACTCGCTTGAATTAAATCCTGTTTGGACGCAGCCCTGTTCTATTTATTTGTGTGTGTGTGTGTGTGCTATTTGTCTTTCTTCAGGAGAGTTGCCCTACAGCGACCTAAAGCCCTGTTCACGCCTCGACGAGTCAAACCACCAGGTGATGATCCAACGTTAGTGCGTAAAATCACCACACCTGAAAAGAATAAAACCTTTTTTAACACTTCCCAATAAACATATTGGGGCTCCTTTAGCGCGAAGCTGAGAGGTGACAGGTCATGTCTGAAGAACCCGGTCAAGGTCATGGGTGAGCTCTGCTGCCACCCCGTTGTACTCACTGCTTTTGTTTCCTCCACATGCTCCACAGATGAGGGGGAAGGTACTGTCTGTTTGAATTTTGCTTATTAAACTTACCTTGAGAGTAGTTTACATGATAAAATACATACGTATTACTTTAGGTTTTTTTCTTTGGTGTTTTTAAAGATTTAAAAGGATGTATTGTCCAAAAATAATAGCCGTGTAATTCTCCATGCGCTGTCTTTCCAGCATGGAAAGGATTCTGTTAAATGTTCCTCTAAGCAGGTTTATGGTATCTGGCCTTCTGCAGTGTGCTAGTTTTTTAGCTAACAATCAATTTGTAAGAGTAAGGTAGTTATTAATACATCTAAATTGTGGATATCATTTCTAAATAAGACCATTATTTGATTTTCCAAAGCAAAATATTAGGAGATTTGGGTTAGTACATATGCTAATACTTTGAGTATGAAATTTCAGAGCAATGCACGTGTCATCCCTTTGTGGTTTGTGTCCACGATTTCCTCACTCTTTCCTCTTCCTATTTTTTTTCCAGTCATGGAGGATGTAGACTACGGAGCGATAACAGGGATCCACATTGGTGAGATGTTTGAATTGTTCCACTCTAATCCCACTGATACTAGAGAATGGACCGGTATGACACAAGACAAGAAAAACTCACGGCAATTGGACACGACAGCTCGAAACAACACACACATATTAAATATATATTGAACTTAGCAACAAAAATAGATGGAGCAAAAACAGTCACAAAAGGAGACCCTGGTTATAGTTACAGGACAAACCGGTTAATATGGTGATGTCGTTTCGTGGTTTGGGGATTTGAGGGAGAAGACTGGAACAGCAAATGTGGTTTTAGCCTTGCCATTTATCCCATTTGTCTTGATCTCGTGGATTGGATATGATGTGCTGGTGTGTGTGTGTTTGCGTGTGTGCAAATGAGCAGTGCAGGATGTTCATATGGGGGGGCGTGCACTTATGGCTGATTGTAAAAAGGCTCCTTACGTCTGTACAAGGCAAGATAATTACAGATGCTGCACTGTATCAGTTCCTAAAGTCATGTGCATTTAATAATGTGCATTTCATCTTATCTCAGGCCAGCTTTCACCTGATGACGTGGTTCAAGACTCTGTGTTTCCTCTTTGTCTGGCATGTAAACCTTTATCAATGCTGCACGACCACATGACAGCATGCAGAGTAATCAGAGCAGAGAGTGGCTGAAAGAGAAGGGAAATAGTGATAATAGTGGTAATACTTTTCATACTGAATGTTCTTGTCCACTCTTTTTGGACTGCAGGTTAAGGCTCATATCAGATGATCTTAGCATGAAGGGCCCAGGTCCAGTTCATGACATGCATTGCATGTATTCACTCTCCTCGCGGTCTTATCTCTACTCTTACCCTTATTTCATACTGTTGAGTGAAGCAGAAATAGCTTGCAGCATTTCCAAAAATGTACTACAGTTTTACAGCTGAGAGCTTTTTCAGCAACACATGATGAATTCCACTGCCAGAATTACTCAAGATTGACATTTCCGATATGTTTTCCTCTAGACCTTATTTCATTCTAGGAAATAAGATACATCGTATGCTGTATAACATATGTTTAGTACAGTATGTATTACTCTCTGTTAGTGAAATCATCAGTTTAAATCCTGTGTAAACAAAAGTTTAAAATCTCTACTCATAGTGCCATGTCTCTTAGAATGAAGCCCAGAAAGGAAATAGACAGATATGCTTACAAAGTGAAATTGCAGCTGACGTGACGTCAAAGAAAGCCTGGCAGCATCACTTAGCAGCAGTTAACATCATGAAAGAGAGCGCGCGCCTGCCAAAGCCAGGCCAGACCACAGTCGCATGGCAGACGCTGGCTGTCAGACGGCATACGAGCAACGCGTGACAGTCTGAGTGGTCGTCTGTTGACTGAGATTTGTGCCGTTCAAGGCTGGTGCTTGACACCAGAGTTTGGGTGGCTGTGTTGATGTATAGCTCTCCCTTCTGTCACGACCCTCGTGGTCATCTGAGTACCTTGTGTGCTTTTTAATGTCGAAGAGTTCTAATGTTCACACTTTTCAATATACTTGCATTCACCAGTTGAGTGAATGTCAGTCTGTACCTGCTCGATGTGTAAATTAGTAGGGGATTGTTTCCTAACACATTCACCACATCAACTTCATAAAGCACCACAATGCCAGATGTTGTGTCGTGCTGCTGTCAAATGGGCAAAAAAAAAATCAATGAATGCAGGTTTTTAGGACTGTCACAATGTGGCTAGATCTTCAGCAATACAACTAAGCAGGTCTAAGGTCCCTCTCTTTATTTTCCAGCCGGTCTAAGAAAGAGTTTTCGACTCGGGAGAAAGAGCAGCTGGGCCAGAGAAGCGGCTCAGTCCAAGAGGTGGAGCACAGGGGTACGCAGCTCAATTCGTCCCCCTACCTACAAAGAGGTGATCCCCTACCACAGAGACCCCAAAGACAGACACCGTCTGGTCGTTCTGGTTGGTACGTATGAGCTAAGAATACAGGAAGAAACCAAGCAAGCTCCATCTTGTGTGGAAAGTTTGTTTTGAAAGCACAATGCCAAAAGCTTGGAAAATAGGTTCCAATGCTATGAATTAGTCCATGAGCAACTGGTGTGATACATGTACAGCATTTAACATTGCTACACAAAGCAAGGTAGCTACATTGCACATTGTGATCAACTGCCACTGCCTTTTGTTGGTCCATATAAAACACTAAAAACAACACAATCCCATTCAGTAAAAGGACAATATTATAGAAGCTGTAGTTGATCAAAAGAAAAAGTAATGCATTGATGAAGATTTATGTCCCCACTGAGTGCAAGAACGATCTTTTCCCATCAGAACCACGTAAACACTGTCAGAGAAATCAAAGTCAGAATATATTGTGTTCTCTTAAGTTACCAAGTGGCCCACCCCAGATTCACATCTCTGCCAATCCTGCAGGCCTGCTCTATGTATTTTTGAGCTATATCTCTCCACTGGGAATTCCACGTTGAGCCCCTGCTGAAGGTCTTTTTAATGTCATATCATGACACAACTGTAGGTCATATGTGACCAAGGGAAATCAAAGAAAGGGGAGAAGGGGAGAGATGCAAAAAGAGGGGCAGAAAATCGAAAGTGGAAGGCTGAAAGGAGAGAAACACGGTGAACTGAAGAGGTGCAAAAACAAAACCAGATAGAGAGGAGATAAATAGGTGAATGTAGAGGAATGTGATGATTGGATTGTGAATAAGATCCTTCATGATGTCAGCCAAGTGCTCCATCTTCAAACTGGAACAGTTAAGACAGCTTGGATTTAGATTTAGACTTCTTTAATTCAGTTGGAGCTTACCTCGATTCTGGATTATGTTTTACTGTCTGCTGCGAAGGCTCTCCATTGACCGGAGGTCATCATTAAGAATATATAGCTTATTGGCAATAAATAGGTATAGACGGTAAAACCAAAACCTGGATCCGCTAAAACAGGACCTGCTTGATAATGTTTGGAAATGTGTCTGTTTTTGTTTGCATTGCATTTACGCACTTTGAATGAAACAATAGACCGTTATACCCCAGGAAAGCTGGTGAAAGGGACTGCCAGCCATTTTAAGTCCTACGGATTGTGTAAAAAAAGGTTAGGGGGAAAGTATCCTCAGAGCTCGATGATGCTCCTCTCCAGCTCTATGGAGCAGCTGTGAAAGAGATCACCAGTGTAACAGTGGAGAGTCTATAAACTTGATATTTGGTAATGTATCAAGCTCATGCAACGCTGTGATGGAAAAGGCAGGTATGTCAAGAATCCTACTTTCAGACAGCGCTCCATTAGTCTGATGCAATCTGGGGCTGCAGAAACCTGCTTTAGAAGAAAATCCCAGATGCTGCAGTATGTGTGTGTGTGTGTGTGTGCTTCATCCTGTACATCCTACACTATAATGACACTGATACTGTGTGCCTTTGCAGATGTCACGTTTAATTGTGATGCTATGTATTTTCCAGAGGGCATAGGAGCATTTAACGTTCAACAGAGAGACAGGGGAGAAAAAGAGCGAGGTTGAATCATTGTCAGACTGAAATCAGTATGAAATCAGAGCTCTGTCTGTCTGTCTGACTCTCTCTCTCTCATCTTCTGCTTCTCTGACGATAAAGACAGATGTGTCACCAGATCACTGAGCATATTTGATGTCGGACTTGTCGTGAGGAAAACATTAGTACACAGAGATATTGGGAATGAATACCTACATACAGAACGCAGTGTTTTCATCTTTGTCTCAAGGGCCCAGCGGCGTTGGCGTTAATGAACTGAAGAGGAGGCTCCTGATCTCCCACCCTGACCACTTTGGCGTCACTGTGCCGTGTAAGACAGACATCCAAAAGTGTCACCGTTACCTGCCGCCCACACGATGGTTTCTCAAATTTTTAACAGCCGCCGTCCTGTTCTCTTTCAGACACCACACGTGAGAGGAGAAGGCGGGAGACTGAAGGGGTGGATTATCATTTTGTGTCAATTCACATGTTTGAAGAGGATATTCTCAACCATAGGTACATAAACAGGTGTCACCCTTGTGGTTTCCTTTCCCATGGTGTTAAAAAATAGTCCCACTCACTCTCCCTTTTCATTAGAGTGATGTCCCCCCATTTCTACTGCTGTCTGACAACCATTTGATGCTGCCTTATCGTCTTTCCTGTCCGTTCCTGTCCCTGATTCTGTTCGGGCCTCTAGGTTTGTGGAATATGGGAGATACAGTGGACACTACTATGGAACAAGTCTACACTCTGTGGACAGAGTGATGGCTGAAGGCAAGGTGTGCCTCCTGGATGTGCACCCTAATGTGAGTATTATGTCATTAAAAAGTTCATGTTCACATAGCCAACTGAATTTGAGGAGCAGGTTTCTTTTAAACAAAATCATTTACGTGTCCCTGGTAAATCATTCACACTGATGTTTCATACCAAATGTTAATTGCGACAATTGCCACGTCAGTAATAGTTTTTCATCAGATTTTCATCAGATTTCATCATATAATAAAAATGAAGTTTCCAAGGGCTTGTGTGTGTGTGTGTGTGTGTGTGTGTGTGTGTGTGTGTGTGTGTGTGTGTGTGTATGTCACCACCACAGGGTTTAGTTCCTGGCAGTGGTGCTTCCCTCCTGGCCTCTCCATTGAACACAATTGGCAGTGGTGTGGTGGTGAGAAGCCAGTGAGGGATTGCATGCTACTGGTTTGTTGGGGTCCCCCGAGTAGAGGTGGGATAACATGAACCTCCACTGGTTTCGCCCTGCCAATTAAAGTACTTGCTAACAAATAGCGTCGGGTGACTCCGTGTGTGTTGGAAGAAGCACGGAGCACTCTTAACACTCTCTGCGTCAACAATGAGAGTTAGCAGGTAATTAGTACTGTGGTACATGAGGATAGTCCAACATTTAGAAACAAGGAGATCAAATGCAAAACAAAGACATTCATGAGATGTATACAGTAGGCTGTTGCATATTATTGCTTGTACATCATTAATACAGCTGGAAAGTAATCCCTCATGGATTCTTCATTCTACACACATATTCGGTTGCAACATTTGAGATTATTCAACATGTACTTCAAGAGCTGGGCTCTTCACCTTATTGTTTTAATATGTGGTTCACAACCAGGGTCAGGGGATCTGGGGTCCTTGAGGGAGTTCTATGGGGGTCCCCAGAAATATGGGGTATAGTTTATTCTCCCTATTTAATTCACTCCAGAGGCGAGCCCAGTGTGAGTAAGAGTCATGAGAGAAACTATTGTGATCACAGGCTTCACTTCCACAGTTATCTCCTCAACTGTAGTTGACAACTATAACATTTTGGTCTTAATCATATCTAACAACCAAAATATTTTCAGATGGAGGTCCCTGAAGCGAAAGCTTGTGAAATGGAAGTCCATGACCTAATGTGTATCAATTTAGGGGTCCTGGACACAAAAAAAAGCTGAGAACCACTATGAACCATGAATATTGCTGCCTACATCTAACCTTCTTTTTTGTTCTCCGTCACCACAGAAAATAAAGCATGTGTACACATCTGAATTCAAACCATACGTGGTGTTCGTGAAGCCCCCGCGTATAGAGGAGCTACGCCTCACCAGACGGAGAGCTAAATTCATCTGCGATGAGGACGATAAGAACTCAGTCAGGATCTTTTCAGTAAGATAAACCACAACATTAACACACAAAACACATGCCACCAGGTCCATGTGTGAAGTCAGGTGCTTGTTCTGTGTCTGGTAACATGAAGGGCGGTGTGAGGTCAAACACTCTGGCCTTATTGCACCCACCCAACCCCACAGACGTACACACACCTTGCCTTACACATAGTTGACCCTGTGGTTTGCATTTAAGAGATGTTTAAGAGACAGGGGGAGTTACAAGGCTGCTCGGTGGGTGGCTTCTTGGTCCATGACTAACATGCAGGTGAGTACTTTTTGTCCAGGAGATGAAGGGTTACATCTCGTGTGTACATGTGATGGATTGAAATAATGACTTAATGAGGTGATTGAAACGGATCTCAAAACGAGAGCATGTACGTTTAATGGTAGATCTGTGACAAAAAAGATGCTAGGTCACTCTCAAAACCCCCATCTGGCTTCTCCTTCACTGTCTGACCCTGGCGGCCAATGTGGCCCTTATTAAACCCATGAGGTCACACACCTGTGTTGCAGCATGGCTGGGGGGATGCCCAGTGCCAAGCACCACAACCATTAGATGGTTCAGGCCATAGAAATAGAATAGGAGCAGAACGGACTTTCCCATTCAAATCAATGTAGCCAGATGGTCAGAGTGGCAGCCATTTTTTATGTGTTCCCTTGCCATTGCAGCCGTTCTAGTGGGCTGACGTCCATATAAACTGAACTGACAAACAGCAAGTCAAAGACTCACTGAAACATTCAATGGAGTAGTAAAAGAGAGAAGCACAGAGAGCCAGAGTAAATGAGTCAAATTTAACAACTTAATGCTTAATCCACCAGATGAATGACAACCTTTGTTCGGCTCCTTTTCCGTAAACGTTAGCATTTTATCATGGTGGAATTAGCAGCAGCCAACAAGCAGGCAGCTAGGCTAACTAGCTCGTCAATTCCACCATGCTTTAATGCTACACTGGTTACAGAAAATGAGCCGAACAGCAGCGATGGGTCTAAGTGTCCCACCGTCTCACTCCCCGCCGCTCTAGAGAAGGACAAGCTACCGAGCCGTCCGTCAAATGCTCGTCAAATGGCCACAGAAAACAGTTCAATGTCCGTTCTACTCCTACTCTATCTCTACGTACGAGGCATATCTTATAGGGCTGTGCTTTTCAACCTGTTCGACAGCTGGTGCCTCCTCCGCTCAGCATGTAACGATGTGTTACGCCTTGGTAACTATAGCTGAATAGGGTCCGTTCCATATCCTGTTACGTTACAGTATGTGCAGATTATTGTAAAACAACTTCTTGGAGGATGTCACCATATGCTCAGGCTTTAGCTTTTCTGTTTCCATCAACAGCATTTGTCAGATTTACACTGAAATCATAATTAATCATCAATTGCTTTTTTTTTTAGTTACTTCTTTTCTGTGCAGATTCGTCTCATCTTTTACTAGATGGATAATCAAAGGAAACCCAAATCAAACGACGAAAAGAGCTGAATAGAGGTATTATAACATCATGATACTGCATTTTATTAACCAAGTCGTTCTCTTTTCACAGGAGGAGGATTTTGAGGACATGATTAACTTGGCTGAAACCATAGAAAGCCAGTGCGGTCACTTGTTTGACAAGGTGATCGTTAACGGAGATATCGCTGTGGCGTTTAGAGAGCTGAAGGTGGACCTCGAGAAGATGGAAGAGGCAGAAGTCCAGTGGATTCCTGCAAAGTGGATTTGCTCTTCACCAACAAAAGCACAGAGAAGTTGTGGATTTGAACTTTGAACTCACAAAGAAACAAAAAATCATTTCTTGATTGTATGTAGTTAGAATTCAACACCTTGAACCATGAACATTTCATTTTTGTCATATTTCAAATATTTTTCCTGTCCTGTGATTACCACAGTTTTCCATGGTGTCCCTTAGTGTGTATCTAATTAAGCAAACAGAATCCATCTCTCTCTCTCTCTCTCCCTCCGTCTGTCCAAGAGCCAGATTTTCTGTTGGCATTTGGCTGAAATAACGTCGGCTTGCAGGACGGAGAAGAAATAAAAAAAAAAGGAAACTGTCCAGAGAAACTCTACTTGTGGCTGAGTGTAATCCCTCCCTGCCAAATTGCAAACATCAGCATGTAATTATTCTGACAGCTGCTGCACTTCAATTAACTGTAATGTACACCAGAGAAATATTATTAGTAGCAGTCAGGGAGGAATTTTGCCAAAATGCTGTACAAAATAGGGACACAAACAAGATAACAGTCAATTAAAGACTGTAGATGAAGCAGAAGAAAGTTTCAGAATTTGTACATATTGTAGATGAGCCTGATAAATGCTTTAACCAGTGTGTATGTTTCCCAACTGTACTGTAGTCACTGTAGCTTGGTTCTTGACGATTTCTAAGGGTTGAAATTGTGTATTTTTAAGCACCCTATGCCAAAAATCGACACCATCATGGACCCTGAATTTTAAAGAAGCCGTTTTTATTCACAATCATATTGAGACAATTAAGAATAATTGGCAGAGAGTCACCATTAGAGACACTCCATTAACAAATACTCATATTTGAGCATCACAGCTGCCTGTTGGTTGCAGATTCAACTGTTCACTCCTTCACACAAGCTGCTTAATCCACATTCATGGTGTTTCCTTCCCCTTTTTTGGATGCTGTGCTCAATTGGGTGTGAAGGAGTGTTAATGTGTCTGTCATGTTGTGTTTGTGAGGAAGAGGGAACAGCGTGATGTGTGGAGACGCTAATGGCTTTCTAGGGACTTCGCAGACGTTCGCAGAGAAAGTAACGACCGCACATAAAAGCTTTACTGTAAAAGCACGGTGAGGCTTTAAACATTGTGGATTAGGCTGCAGGGATTAGGCTGCAGGGATAAAGAGCACGCCATTTTGTCTCAGGTATTTATTATAGTTTGGCAGGCTTATTGTTCAGTGTCACAAATACATGGGTAGAGATGCAAACATGAGTGTGTCCACATGTCCCCGAGGCATCAAAACGTACATAACAGACTGTCAGGGAACAACAGTCGCACTTCTGCCAAAGCGTAGCAGTATAACTTCATCACATCACTGAGAATCTGCAGGCACCCTCTGAGATCATAACGATGCCATTTAAGACACCGGAGTGATCCAATGAAAATCCACCGTTTTATGTTCACTGCCTTTCCCACTTCAAACATTACACAGAAGTATGATGTCAATTGGTCTCGGATCATTTGGCTCAATCATCTGACTGTCTATTTGAAGTATGTCAAAATAAATATGACTGATGTTAAACAATACCTTCGCGTGAGAAATGCATAGCTTTTAAACAAGCAGCACAGTAACGTACATGCTGAATGTATATGGGAGTTAATGATACAAAACTGAAGCAGGACGGCGAAAAGGTTTTTAGTTCATTACAGAGAAATTTGAAGGAGTCATCTACTGATTTGTATTTCCTGATATTGACACATTAAAGCCAGACTATGGAAATTTGGAAAGAAGAAATAACAATCTTCCTCTCACGAATAAAAAGTTGCTCGATTCAATACACTCAGGGGTTTTGTAGCTCCAGCCTTACTTGGTCTGGTATGACCAGAATGTTATGGTGCCTAATGTTAACTAATGTTAGCTAATGTTAGCTAATGTTAGCAAACTTACTGCTGTAAGACTAACATTACTGACTCAGATCATTATCATTACGACACAGTTGGCTTTGACATGCTAACTTGTAGTTTATCTTTTAAAGGACATGTTAGCAAGTCAGAGGGAAACACTTCGCTGGTTTGATTACAAAAGTAAAACAGGAAGGGAACACACCTGGCCTAACACCTGGCCTTTAGTCGCTAACTGTTCAAGCTAGTTGCAAACTTTGTCAGTTTTCTGTCTGAAGCTGGGCGGGGACTATCCAGTAGGTTTATCAGTGTTTTGCTAAAAAAAAAAAAAGTATTAGGCAACAATCTCCTACTCTAATCTCCTAAATATAAACTATATTCAAGATCTACATTTGGCAAAAGCTACTTCTTCAAGATACTCGAGAACACAATAAATTTCTCCAACTCACACTTTGGCCCTTTGGATAGGCCTGGAGTTGGTGAACCTGCAAGACACACACACACACACTCGTGCCAAACTACCCAAACAAGAGGAGATATATGTCCTTCCACAGAGCTTTTTACAGGTCTCCAGGCAGCCGAATGAAGGTGTGTTCCCAGCTAATATCAACAGTTGAACCGGTGAACATATCACAGAGGGACGGGAGTAAATGGTGTGTGATAGCATGTAGCATTCTCCGACCACTGCTGAGGAATGTGAGCAAGGAATTTACTGCACCTAACGGGGATGCTTCTGGTCCATGTGTTTTTCAGCTTTGAAACCATTGAAACTCAACCTGCACACCAATACAGCTGAATTATGAACAGGGACGAGAGTTATGGAGCCCTTTAATATGTTTAACGGTTGAATAAGTGCTGCACGGATTTGAGCCATAACCCTTTAAAAGTTTCAATTGCAGGCAGGAAAATTGCATTGTATCACATGTTTGAATAAAGATGATCAAGTTATGATTATGCATGGCAAAGTCATTACTGTATATCCAAACAGTCTTACATAAGACTGTTTGGATAAAACATGCATGGATGACAGCTTAAGTTGAACCACAGCGTCTGAATACTGGGCCAAGTGCCAGCATGTTATCATGTAGTTACACTAATGACAACGCTAAGCTTCTGTCAGACCAACTTTTATGTAATTGTTTACAGTCCTTGTTCCAAAATGGAGACAGACATTGACAAATGTGAGAATTATAGTTGGATTCGCCCTGCTCACACTGCAGAGAGCATAAAAAAGATCCACATTTCTGACACTCAAATGCACACTCTGACTCACTTTCTCACATAAAAATCTGTATGTGCAACATTGTCTGAGGATTATAGAGGCATGGATCAAATTCATTTTCCAGTGTCTGTGTTGACTACTCTATGAGCCAATTTGTACTGAAATCCATTTCAGCTCAGCAGGCATCACTGCCTAACACGAGGCACAGTTTGGTGGTTTTGCTGGTTATTAGCAACCATGCAATTACACTCGTAAATTTCCAGAGTCCCCTGGTAAAACATGCATTAATATCTGCTGACAGGATTTTTGGTAAAACCGCAAGAGATTCATATGCTTCATGTAGAAAAATATGAGTGTTTAGCACAGGCTGTAGACACACCAGGCAAAAATCTCACTAGTAAAATCTAACGACCGCATTTTCTGATATTCAAGTTGCAATATTTTTCATTTCCTGGAGTGCTACCGAGGTCCACGGCTGTCGTTCTGAAAGCTTCTCTTCACAGAGCTCTCCGGAGTAGTGATTGGATGGTGGGAGAGCCAATAGGCAGCTGAGCAGCAGGTTATTTGAACTCTCCTCACACAACTCAACTAAACCAGACAACATCCTCTGACTTTTAAAACATCATTCTCTCATAAGAGACTGTCATCATCTGTCTGCTCACTGCTCCCGTGGGCACAGAAAGAAGAGGAAGGAACACTTTTAACCTTTTTTAAATTTTTTTAATTTACCTTTACATCAAGTGTATCCAGGATGGGAACCTGCTACTTCTATTTACATCTGGAAGTCTACTGATGCACCTGTTGATCAAGGAAAACTTTGTATGTTCAACAATGATCAAAGTTGCTGAGATGAAGTCTGAGACTCTGCTTCATTTTGAGGACAACATGAGAGCAGAGGAGAGGAGCAGACTGAACTGTGTAGACTTACCTCGGAGCAGTTTAACAGACGAGCAGAACAGAGAACTGCTGCGATGCCAGGACACCGCTGACGACAGCTCTCCGATCAAGTACAGAAGATACGGGTACGCCCTTTTTGTCTGTGTTGGAAATATTGTTTTGAACAGTTAAACAGGTGGTCCTATGAAATGGTGAAATGTATCGTAAAATGCAGTATTTTAAAGACGTATAAAAAAGATAATTCTCTAACCTGACAATATGTCAAACTAAAATGTGTTTTATGTTCTGCCTTGACATGCATAGTTGAAAAGTTCTTTGCAGTTCTTTAGAAATGTCAGTCACAGACATTTTGTTATTTATAAGTTTCATAGTTTGAACAGAAGTGATCGTGGGTGGTCTTTGTGAACCAACGGGGCAACTTGTGATTCCTCCAGGTCTCGTCTGGGTGGGGTGAAAGTTCGCCACAAGAGACAGGTGCTGCAGGACATGGCCCGACCGTTGAAACATTGGCTGTACAAACACCGGGACAACCCGTACCCAACCAAGACAGAGAAGGTCCTGCTGGCTCTGGGCTCACACATGACGCTAGTGCAGGTGAGAGACGAGCTTGTGCAAGAGAGCATGGATGGAAAGGAAAATCTACTTTAGGGATGTGTTGATTATGAGTGTTGTGGGTTAAAAGTTAGCCCGTGCTGTTCTTTAAGTTAACAAGGTGCATCTGTGCAGGTCTCAAACTGGTTTGCAAACGCCCGGCGGAGGCTGAAGAACACCGTGAGACAGCCAGACCTGAGCTGGGCGCTGAGGATCAAACTGTACAATAAATACATCCAGGGAAACGCTGAGAGACTGAGCGTGTGCAGCAATGACACTGACTCTGATGGTACGGGCTACAGCATCATTTCATAGTGTATTTAAGTTCATTAATCTTTATTTGTTGAATTATGAAAAAAAAAAAGATTTATAACTGAAACTTTTTCCACTAAAACAGCAGTATTTATAATAGTTTGTGACATCTTATATATTATATTTAGTTTCCTTTGCTGCAGATGAAGAGTGTCCCTTACAAACTCCTATCAGCCAATCAGACTTTGGCAGGTCATCTTCCCACAAGAGCGTGCCCGAGAAGCAGGGCAGCATCCTCGCCATGGCGGACTCCGCCAACAGTGACGACGGCGCGTCACCTCCATCCAAGTACAAGAGCGGTTTACTGAACCGGTATCTGAACGACACCCTGCGGCACATGATGGCGGCGAAGGCCGAGGGCATCCCCTCGGCCCACAAGAGGAGGAGCCACTCCGAGTCATTCAGCTCCATTGAGTGTGATCGAGATGTCGTCTCTCCGGCGTCGTCCTACGAAACAGAGGCCAACTTCGTCTACCACATGGGTAAGAGATGTCAGTGTTTGTCACAGTGCAGGACAATATCACACAAAGAGCAAATAGATGAGAGGAACATTGAGCTTTAACAAAATCTACACTGAACATGTCTAAGTAGAATCAGGGAAAGCACGTAATACTGCAACATTGAGGGTAATTTGGGAGGAAAAATTGGTGCTAGCACCCCCTGTCCACAGAAATGATGAAAGCATATTCCTTGTTAATTGCAGATTTATGTTGAATTCGAGGCAAAATGACACTTTAACTACCCTGCTTCCCCTCGGTTCATCTTTAACACACCACAGCGTACAATAAAATAAGAACAGACCGAACAGAAACTTCCACATGGCTCCTCAGAGCTCCCTGACATTAATAAATATCTGCCTCAGAAGTTCTGCGAGATTCAATTATAAAGTTACAGCGAATCTGGGAGGGAGTGACACCTGGGTGCCCTTTCAGACCTATAGGGAGCCCAGCACACTGACAACACTCAATCCGCTAAAGGTACAGGAGCCAAAGCCTTTACAAACATTACTAATAAAGACTCATGCAGATGCTGAAATCCCTCATTTTAAAATTGGACAGAGCTCACGCTGGCTGCCGCTTCACACCGCAAATATCATTTCCATATACTAGAATGTGCCATTTGTTCCGCTTCAGCTTCTTGCCATAGTGGAAATGTCCAGTCCAGTCTCAAGGACAATTACAGAACGTCTGAGACTTTATTCTTCCCAGGGTGAGAAGAGGGAACCTCAGCCAAATGTAGAAATGGAGCAGCCTGTCAGTAAAGCACTGAAGACGTCTCGTTGAGCGACTGTCAGAGCTGCCACTCATTTGTGAGACAACCCAGAGCAAGATCACTAATATCCATTTGGCTTTTCCCATTGCTGTTAGAGGGTGTAAGCTTTGCTTCCCTGACTCATGTGTGCTTTGGCAGGCGACTTCTCATAAGTGTTACTTTCCTACTCAAAATTAATCTAAATGGACATTATATTATAAGAGTTGTATAAAGATTTTTGAAACCAGTTCTACTCTTTAGCATATTTCATCTAAAAATAAAACAAGGCATGTTTTAGTTATTTCCAGGAAAAACATTACAATCCTGGTCCCAGTCTGAAGACAAATATTTAATGGATATTATGATAGACTGTGACAAGACTTCTGATCTGTATCCGGGAAACTCAGTTTAACTTAACTTGAATGATTACGGTGATTCATCGTTTTAACAGGCTTGTACTATATTTAACCAGTGAAATGGTAAATTGTATAAAGTGTACTGTCACGCTTAAACGTGCAAAATTCAGAGCATATCTATAGCCTCCACAAGGCTCTCAACGTGGCGACTGATTAGCCGGTGGCTCGCAGCTAACGGTGCTAACAGCGCAAACGATGGAAACAGTGCTCACAGTGCTAACGGTACTGTTTACCTAATGGGGAACCGGTTTGAACAGATTACACAAAAGATATATAACATGTTAATTAGGGAGATTTAGAGGTTTCTTGACTGGTTAGTTTTTGTTGTTTTTTTCCTTTTGAAAGTACTATGCTAGCTAGTTTTCTTTCTTTATGCTAAGCTAACTGTCTGCCGACTGCAGCTTCATATTTAGCGTACAGATATTTCAGAGATATCAATCTTCTCGTCGAGCTCAGAGCAAGAAAGCAAATAAGCGTATTTCCCAGAATGTTACACTAATCCTTTGAACATGTTATTGCTCTCTTACTATTGAGTATTTGGGGGGTTTTCTTGATGTTGTCATACACTATGTGGCCATCAGCACTCTTGAAATGTTTGTGCAAACTTTTAATGTATCCCTGCTGGTCATATTAACAGTGTTTGCAACCAAGTACGACTCCTCTATGAAAGTGAAGTGGAAAGTCAAGCTGCCAGATTCATGACAGGCACTAACACCATTAACACGTTTATACTCCACCTGGGAGACGGTTAAAAGTAAACCTCAACTGATGTAATAAGTGATGCCACCACACAGTGTCTTACAAGGACGCTTTTTACACATATCAGTCTGAATAACACAGGCAGTAAAGTCTCATGGAATAGTGGCCTATATGTTAGTGATGTTACCATTTACTGTAGCCTGCAGGAATGTGAGGGTGTTTATTGTTGTACTCGCATCAACTTCAGTGTTTCCCTTAAAAAGACTGGAGAGCCATAAATGTGACCACAGTTGTGTTTTATTGGACGCAGAGCGACGAAAAACATATCTGGAAAAACACCTTGCTGCGTTTTCCACCCATTTTGTTTCAAATGAAAACATGCATGCTGACGGGGGAGTCTCTTGGTAGTGAATACATATCGGCATTGAGGAAACAAGGTGTTACAATATTTTCTCAGCACACAGTTGTTTTGTCAGTGTTGATCCCAATGACAGACTTGTGAGATGGGGGTTTAAACCAAATACTTAAATCCCCTCTCAATTGTAGTTTCGTAAACATTCAAATATTTGTTGCCCAGAAGATTGATACCTCCCTCATGTTCGTCAACTAAATATGAAGCTGGAGCTAACAGGCGGTTAGCTTTAGCTTAGCACAACAAATGGAAGAAGGGGAAGACAGCTAGACTAACTGTTTTTGACTTTGTTTTATGAGTGCAAACCTGCAACTTGTTGTTTTTACACTTGAGTTTTTGTACAGATCAAACAAATGTAAATTGTTAGCTTCAGAGGTGCTGGTAAGTGCATTTAGTTTTGTTTGTTCAAACAGAGAAAGGCTAGCTGTTTCGCTTCCAGTCTTTATGCTAATTTAAGCAAACCAGCTGCTTGCTAGCTTCATATTTAGCGTACAAACAAGAGAGTGCTATCAATCATCTCATCTGACTTTCAGCAAGAAAGTAAATAATAGTATTTTCCCAAACTATTCCTTATTTGTTAATAAATAAGGTCTAATATAAAATTACAATACTGCAACTCAATGTAGGCTAATGTAAAAAAAGTGAGCAGCTTCATTACCTTTCGTAGAATTCAGTTGTAACTGATCCGTGCTGTGAATTTGAGACTCACCAGAGGTAAAACAAAGTTTTTTTCTTGGTAATAAATACAACAGAGGTAAGAAGTTTCTTGGCAAAGTGCGTGATAAGAGAGAAATACTCAGGGACATTCAGTAGCAAAAAAACATGAAAGCAAAATGATTTACTATCAGCAAGTAGTTGCTCTTGGCTGCCGCCTGGCTAAAGAAATCAGAAACGGGGATGTTTCAGGCTGTTAGCATTGAAAGACTGTGTTTCACAGTGGGCCTCTAATTTCCCTGTCTGTTGCTCTCTGAGGAAAAATTGCCTTTGACCAGCTTCTATTTGCTTCAATGAAAAAAGGCAATATTCCAAAACTGAAATGGAAAATAAGTTATACGTATAATGCACGGACCTCAAACAGAGAGTGTAAAAGCAATATAATATTATTATTTATTCTGCTTCTAGTCAGAGATACTGTAGTTTCATTTCAGGGCATTGTGAGAGAAAGACAGTTTCTTCTTCCACAGATGAGGCCCATAGGTATTCAATCATAAAACACTCCCCTGCCCGTCGGTATAATATCACTTTGAGCTCAAGCCTTGGTAAAAAAAATATGGAGATGTGCAGGGACAGCTGTTGGAAGGGAATAACACGCAGTGGATCAACTTTACAGGTGCTAGCAGAGCTTTGGAAACCTGAAAACACAGAGTCAGTCCTCATGACACATTGCAGATATATATATATATATATATATATATATATTTATTTTTTCCACTCAAAAGCTCAAGAGAAACACTGCATTGCATTTGTTTTGGCAGGAGCTGAGCACAGCCTGACTGGTGCACTTCAGTGAGTCAAACCTATCTGGCACTGTAAAACACGTCCAGAGAGACACTGGACGAGTAGTAACTGGTGTTTGTATTTGGGAGCAGCTTCACGTGAACAAACACAGACACTAAACTCGTGCAAATGCACAATCACCCGTGAATACACGCACAGATAGTCACACACATGCTGCAGATTTAAAACTCATGTATTATCACTAAAATAAGGTCATGAAGCCAACATTGATTACCCTGTGTGATTATTCTCTGTTTGCAATTTCATTGCTATCTAGAAAACTGATTCAAGTCCTTTTATTCTCTCTTGCAGACACGGTGGACTATGCTTCAACTAAATGTGACAGGTATGTGTAATTATTTATCGCTCTATCTGCAATCGAATCAGCTGTTTGCATATTTTTTGCATTCTTTCATCAGCTTGAAAAGTAATAATCGATATAATCCCCCTCTTGAAACTGAACCACCACCTCTAATTCATCCACATTATTCTGGCTGTATATCAGAAGGAGAAGCAAATCCACCATTTCTGCTTTGGATTTCTGAGATTGCTCTTTGGCTGATTTGTCTCTTTGTCTTTTTTTCATATGATCACAGGGAGCAGCAGCAGCAGAAGAGAGGAGGCGATCAGGGCTGGAGGGAGATCCACGCCGCCGTGGCTCTGACCAACTTGGCCCAGGGGCAGAGCTGCACAGCGGACCAGAGCAGCGCGACGGTGCCCGGAGCTGGCACGGGCCAGAGCTGCACCCGAGGGCCCTTCTCGGTTACGAGGACCACTATCATGGACAGGATGTTTGTCGCGGGACCCACCGCCGCTCTGAGGCAGAGCTGCACCGCGGGGCCCACTCTCACCAGCCGCATCATCCAGAAGTCCTCTCATATCTCAGAGGTCCAGACTGTTAACGTGGTCCTGGCAAACAGTGTGTAGGCATGTCACTGGAGCATCTGGTCTATCGTTCCATAGAATACCAGATGCTTAAGTGCCTTGCAGCCTCGGTTATTTTGTAATTCTGATCAACTTTGACATTTTAAATCCTTTTTTACATTGTTAAATAGAAAAACGAACCGAATGCAGTTTAATATTTTCTACTGTTTTTGCCATGTTTCTAATGTCTTCCTATTGTCGTCTGTTGCAGTAAGTTATATTAACTTCCATGAGACTGGATTATCATCCAATGCTTAAATTTGACAGCAGCTATTTGAATAAACCCAATGTGAAATCTTTTGACCAGTCATTTGCTTTAAATCATCACGTTGCAGTGGTTGGAGCTGCATACTTATGTTTTACTGAACTGTATTTAGTGGTAGTTTTCATGTGTGCAATTGTGGGTCTCGCAGTTTCATTATATACTTTCAAATTGCTTTTTAAATGGTTGTAATATGGGCAGAAGGGGTGGCATAGAGGACTGAGCGTGGGGGGAGACTGCAAGCGGAGTGCTGAGGTCCTTCTGATGAGCATCGATCCAGCTAAAGCAGGATTTGCATAGTTGGACATTTTTTACATTTGTTAGAAAGAAGGTCAGTAAATCAACAGTTTTCAGAGAAAAAGCTCTAAAAACCAACTGTAGGCTAACTTTGTAGCACAAAGCGGCCGACAACTAGTCGGCAACTAGCTAGTGAACACTGAGCGTGTAGAAGCTAAAGAAGCCAGAGTTAGCTTTGTGGTGACCAAAGACAGAGCTAAAAGGAAAATTGCCAGGTCACCATAAATGTGATTAAAGCTTATGTTGCAAGATCAGATTGACGGTTAAAAAATATTAAAAAAAAAAAAAAAAAATTAATTCTCAAATTAAATGAGGACACAACGATGTTTACTGAATTTTGTATCCGTTTTTTTATAAAAAAAAATATCTGCACACCGTATTAAAAGCTCCCAGCTATTTTAATTTTGCAATGTTTCGATCTAACAGAGATCTCCATGAGGCATTATTCAAATATAATTTTTGACCAGCTTTTCTGTTAAAATTGTTTTTCACAATATTTCTGAAATCCCGCCAAATGTTGACAAAAGCAGCCCAAATTTCCTCTCCCACCCAACTTAATCACAACTAGTCCAAATGGGCAGAAACCAACCCAAACTGGGAACACTGGCTCCATGTGTGTATATGTACGTGTAGACAGGCTGCTGATAGCGAACAGCTTCTCATGAAACAATAAGGTAAGTTGCTCACAAGTACAACAGGATGTCTTTCTGGGGAACAACATCACAGCAAACGTCGTTATGATAAGTGTCAACTGTTTTTGATGTAAAAACATAAAATCAAATACTAAAAGAGAGCTCAGGAATCGTCGGACTTACAATATGGGGTCATCTGCCCAAAAAGGTATGTTGTTGTTGTTAGTATACACACACACACCACAATAACCCGAGGGAGGATGCCTGGTACACTTGTGGTGAGCGTCCTACATCTGGGGACATCCTGACACCAAACATAAGCTTGTAATCACACTCAGTCCTCTGGGACTAATTTACAAAACATGATTACCAAGATTTTTCCACTCCCGGTTTTGGTCTGTTTTTTGACATTTTGTGCAAAGAATGTTTTTTAGTCTTGCATGTGCAACAGGCTAGTCATCAACAAAATATCATGGAAAGAGCACCTCACTCCCGTTTCCACTGTAAAGCTGCTCTTGATTAGACTTCTGCACCACATGGACACGTCATGGCAGCTCTCAAATGGTAATTAAACAGTAATTAGTCTTGAGGGGACGGCATCTTGAGGTTGTCATTTATTTCAGTTTGAAACAATACAACGGTCACTGGACCATAACTCCAGCACATGTCATTCAACGTTAAGGCAGATATCAATTTAACATATTGCTGAATATGATTCAAGTACAGGAATAAAAAGGTCGACAGGATTTCAAACGAGAAAAAGGAATTCGAACAAATAGCAACAATAGATGAAACCAATACTAGACTGTGGACAGGAAGCTCTTAGGAATGCTGTCATACTATAATGTGTATAATGCCTTCAATACGTCAGTGGGACATCGCACCACACAGACACTGATAAATAAATGGGTAAAGAGAGCCCAGCTGAGACTAAATGTACAAACGGCTTGCTGTTTTACCAGGCAGCAGAAAGGCAAAAGAAAGTTGTGAATTAAAGTGAGTAGAAGAGCATATGTTATCGAGCTCTTGTTACTGTAAACCTTACACTTGGACTTGTGGAAGTTATGGTCCAGGTCAGACATGCAAAGACAAAGAAAAGGTTTAGTTGCAACAAATCCCATGAGATCCAGATGGCTACTTGTCTTGCATATTTCAATGTAAAGAGGAAGAGAGAAAGAAACAAAAACAGGAAATCGGTTCATTTGAAAGCCTCTATAGGTTCTGAAGCGCGGACTGGATTAACATGAACTGGTTTCAGTAACCGGGGTCCATTGTGAAAGGCCTTATTTGGGGGGAGCATTCACAGTGTTGTGGTGCATTATGACAGATCACTCATGAAAACAAGCCTCTTCCACCACAATCCAAGTGATGTGTTGTTTGTCTTCATGAACACTTTAACTGTAACTCTGCAGCTAGAATTAGACATTCAGGGGACTCCTGTCTTGATTATAAGGAACTATTTTGGGGTAAAATTTGGAAAGCTGTGTACTGTAACCTACAAATTGGTTAATGTAATAGGCACTACGCTATTAACCTGATGCCTTAATGCACAACAGAATCGCCGCTGCCATTAAGCTAAATTCAAACCAGACGTGCACTCGTATGACGTGCACTTGGCGTTGTTATGTCAATTTAAAACACTATACTTCCTCAGGCAAGACGTTGTTTTTGCATGATCCTTTCATTCATGTGTTAAACAGAAAGTAGTGACAGATGATGGTGGAAAAGGAAGTGTGCAAACAGCAAAGTCCCTTCGACGGACAGAACTATTCCCAACAATAAACTTTTTTTAAAGTAAAAAAAGTACTCATCCAGTTCCCCCCCCCCCCCCCCCCCCCCTCTCTCTCTCCCTCTCTCTCTCCGTTTCTTGTCTGTAGTCATTCCCATCACTTTGGTGCTTTTTTTTTTCCTTCCGTCCAGTTTCAGGGTATGGAACAGTATCCTCCACATGCCCGGCCACTGCCCTGCTCCTGTTCCCCCAGACGGACCCTCTGACCCTGGCTTTCACTCTCCCAGAGCCCCGGGGTCTGGAGGATCTTCTCCACAAGCTCCTCAAAGGCACACTGGACGCCATCTTTGGTCTTTGCACTGGCCTCTGTACAAAGGAAAGAGGGTTACCAAGATTTATAAGATCAGCTACAAAAAAAAAGAACTGGTGGCACACTTTCCAAAATATTACAAAAAAAACCCCACTACATGCCAGCTTTTAAATCCCAAACCGAGCCAAACAGCCTTCTTTTTACATTACAGTCACTAATGATAGAGATTTAAAAATATCCATGTGTTGACAAACATGACATATGAAGTATGACATGACTTCATTTAAGGAGCCGTGGGGTGAGTACGTCCTCACAGCGGATTAAATCCACGACATCTTCTTGCCCAGCCCTTTTCAAAACCCCGTAATTTAGCCCGTTCTAAAATGGAAACTCCATGAATGTTAACGAAATTTCCCAGAAAGGGGCAGATTGGAGATGAGAATCAGCAGCACATGTAGACATGGATGGGATAAATGAAAGCCCGCTAGATTTTAATCATAATGCACTTCTTCTGGAGCGGCCGCATCTTTCAGCGCGCGAGTCTCGGTAATGCCGAAGCAGTATAAACAACGCAACAAACCCAAACCAAACTCACGGCTTTCTAAGTGATGTCTTTAATGTTCCAGCTACGCAAAAATACCGTTCTGACTTTCAAGTACAGTACGGTAGGTTTTAGTGGCTCGACACAGGAAGTAACATGTCACGGCTCTAGTAAGTGACCACGTCTGATTTGGACTCTTACCAATAAAAAGCATGGAGTGTTTCCGAGCAAATTTCAGCCCCTCATTTCTGTCCACTTCATGGTCGTCCTGAAAAACAAAAAGACATCCGATGTGCTTTTTCTCTATGCGGAATAACACCAATGGACGGTGAACACATTTATTAAACACTTCCAGGATTTCCAGGTATTGTACGAGTCAAACTGGCACAAACGGGACTCACGCGGTCGATTTTGTTCCCAACGAGCATCTTTACGATGTCATTGCGAGTCGTGTAGGTTTCCAGTTCATTCAGCCAGTTTTCGAGCTTTGTGAAAGTCTCACGCTTCGTGACGTCATATACTGTCAAAAGCAAGCAAAGAGAGAAAAAGGAGTCAGTGGGAATATTTGACACGAGTGTTATTACATCTTTGTGAACTCAATAACTCATTTTAACAGGACGCTGCAGCTATCCGACGGCCGTTGATTTACAGTATTTATCCAAAGTGACTTACAGGATAATGTGTAATGAGTAAGTGCGACGAAAAAGTGGAGAGTGGGTGTGATTATTTTACTGGGGAGAGAGAACATCGCCTGTAGGTCTGGAGTTAAACACGTTATGTGGCTTTATAAGCATCGCTGTTTACCGAGTATGACTCCCTGTGCACCGCGGTAGTAGCTGGGCGTCAGGGTGCGAAACCTTTCCTGTCCGGCGGTGTCCTGCAAAAGTAAAAGACACTTAAAATCAAAAGGCAGCAAAAGCAGCCATGACACCAAACTTCAGAGCAACAGGTACACGTGTTCCCGATAAATCTGCAAGGTTTCAGGACTGTCCCGCAGTGGAATCGGCCTTTGATTGACAACTCCGCACAGATATTCTGCTTGAGGGAATTCTTCCTCAGAACACTGTTAACATGTTACATTTCCATACATTATGAAATGTATGCAATTATATTCTAGTAGTATTTTGAGACCTGGCATGTATTTGGGCCTAGTTTATGGCCTCACCATGTATGTTGTGTTTTCATTGGACATTTATGCCTTTCAGTTTCTTTAAGAGATTCTGTCTCTGCAATGTCGCCATCTTGTGGAGAAAGCCTGTAGTTCATCATGTTTTTCCTGACAAACAAAGAATAAACTATAGACAACACCTAAGGACTTCAGCCTTACCCATATGGCGAGCTTTGCTTTGTTCCCATCTATTGAGAGCGTCTTTACTTTGAAATCCACACCTGATCAGTCACGAGACAAAGAGAGGAGAGAGAGAGAGAGAGATAAAAGGGTCCATGTTAAAAACATCAGAAGCTTCCATACATCTGTGTATATATCTATATATATAGATATATACACATATATATGTTTATTTAAGTCTGTGTGTGAGATTGTAGTAAGTAATGTAGTAAGTTAAAAACCTATGGTCGCAGACTGGTCTGGGTCAAAGGTATCTTCTGTGAACCTCAGAAGGAGACTGTTTGGGGAGATTAACAGCATGGATAAGCAGCATACAGTATAATAGGCTGTTGGGTAACAACAACTATACAGTTTATGTTGATAATTAACAGATGATGATAAGCAGCAAACAAAACACCGGTGAACATGTTTTTTAAACTGCCTCTGTGACGTTGACGTTATTAGTCACCTTAATGGTCAACTTGTTACCAGTAAGTATTTGGTCTAAACTCAACAACATTACCGGCTAGCTGTAGCAACAACTGCTGAGCAACGGGGAAATAAACTTACATAACTAGGAGAATGTCAACATTCACAACAGGCTAACAGCTAACAGCGAGCTACACACACACACAGACACACACCTGGACTTTCCGACTCCGCTTTCGCCAATTATCAACAGCTTCAGAGTCGTCAGCACGTCGTCCTCCATATTCCTGACGGAGCTAGTCTGACTTTGTACTTTGCGGCGCTTTTTAACGGTGAATTTCACTTGTTGTTTTAGAGCAGCAGGCAGGCTAAGCAGCTCCGATGACAGCCTGCTGGTGACGCAACTTCCGCCCGACCTGCGACGCGTGACGTCACGGAGGTTCATCACGAGGTTTGAAATAAAATAAAACAAAATAGAAAACAAAAAATGTCGTCAGTATGTTATTGTATTATTATATTATTGTAGACTTGATGTTGTAAATCAATAGAGTTGAATAGAGTTTTGTTTAAATTAAATTAAATTGAATGAAACAATTACGAGATAATTTACAAAATTACAAAAATGATACAATGTTTTACAATAATGAAAGGAATGTGTTTTATTTCATCAGGAAGTTACGTTGTGAATTTGTAAAAAGTAAGTTCTGTGACATGTTGCTAAAATAAAAAAAAAATGTAAAAAAAATGTTCACGTGGCTTCTATTTTGTCCACTGACTTTAAATACCTAAAACAGTTACACAAAATGTGGTTTTATGTTCATGGTTTGTATATTTTAAACAAAGCCACATATTCCTTTGCTATTGTGGGCCAGTTTACCCTGGTGGATGGGGGATTAGAGAGAAGTCTACCATAGAAAAGGACTCTCAACTGACTGACTGAAAACAAAGTAAATAAAGATCCACATTATAATAGGCCTTTGTTCTATGCCTTTACATTTCATCAATCTTCAAGGGCCCAAAAGTTTAATGTTACCTCACCCATGAGAAGGAATCACCTGGGGGTTAAGAAAAAGGAAACCATTGACAGTAAGTATTGAAATGGGACCAGTGAACCGTACTACACCAACTGTTCTACAATAGACTCTTTGACCGAGGCCCTCCTCAAACCTCATCAGTCTCTGTTCATTGCAGAGTAGCCAACCCTGTTATTATGCAAATGTCATCTAATGAAGGAGCAGAAAAGAGTCTGCAGCGCAATAAATACAGCTGGTTGTGAATCCTCACAGCTCTTTCTAATGTTGAAATTCATGAGAAAAGGAGCAGCTCTTCTATATTCCCCAAAGTAGTTTTTTGCAGCTATGGCCAGACTCCGCACAGATTGCATAGAGAGGCCTCTAAGCATCTGTTATGAGATGATGGGTCATTTTATCGGATCCCATCCCTGGTGGTTCTTGATCGCCCCACTTATTCTCTCGGCGAGTCTGGGGAGCGGATTTTATCTCCTGGAGGACAGAATGTCAAACGATATCGAAGAGCAGTTCACACCTGTCGACGGACGAGCCAAGCTGGAGAGGAAATACATCCAAGAAACTTTTCCAAGAAACGATTCCACGTTTTCACGTTTAAGACTGAGCACGGATGGGAATTATGCAACTCTCATAGCTGCGAGTGACAGGAATATTCTGACTGCGGAGTCACTCCAGCACATCCTAGACTTGGACTTTAAAGTTAGGAGTATGGTAGTGCATTTTGACAACCGGTCCTTTGAATATGCAGATGTTTGTGCTGAGGTGATGGGATCCTGCACCTCTAACGACATTTTAGATATTATTGAACACAGTGCCAACAATATAGATACAGTCAATTTGACATATCCGTGGTATTACTCTGATTTTAGGAATATTCCTTTATATTTAAGTCTGGGGAGCGTGAAAGTGTACGAGGAGAGCTCAGCTGTTGAAAGTGCTAAAGCCATACAGGTCCATTACTATTTACGTGAGGACAACAAAACAAAGACTGACCTTTGGTTGGAAAGCTTCATTGATTTGGTCTCAAACAAATCATCAACTTCCATTCAGGTAAGCAGAACTTTAACACGCTCCTTTTTTTTAAATGAACAGCTTTTTGTTTAATTAATTAGCTTCTATTAAATGTATTATTAATCTTTTCTAGGTGTCATACTCCACCTCCATGTCAATGCAGTGGGAATTTAGAAAGTCTCCAGCATCCGTCATCTATTTATTCTCCATCACCTATGCCACTGCCATCACATTTTCAATCATTTCATGTTGGAGGTTAGTAGAACATCTGCTGAACATGTTACAAGATAGATTCTGTACGCATGGCTCTTTCTGATCTCAGATTTTCTTTTAGGTTGGATAACGTGAGGACGAAGGTGTGGGTGGCCTCCTGTGGGGTGCTCTCCACGGGTCTGGCAGTCCTGAGCGGTTTTGGTGTGCTGTTGTTGCTGGATCAACCTTTTGTCATGACAGTGGCCTCCTGTCCTTTCATGATACTTGGTAGGTTCTGTTGAACATCCAGGTCCATGAGGTCCCATTGTCCAAGGAAGAATCAAAGTTAGAGAACCCTCAAAACCAATACAACTTCCTGTTAACCTAAAAAGTAAAACATACTACATTGACATGACATTCTAATGAATTTCCTTTTTGGTGTTAGCATTTTTTAGACCAGACGTATTGTCATTAGAATCTTGACTTCTGATTATGTACATTATACTTCTTTTCATGTCACACAGCCATTGCCGGATTAACCAGTTTGGGGCCCCCTGGGCAAACATTTGTTGTTGTGCCCCTAAAATCCAAAAGTAATGCAGAGAGGGATTACACAACTCCAGTTCAAAAGTCTGGAAATTAATGGAAAACAATGGCTGCTGCTGCATTGAACAGATGTAAAATCATACATCCTGCATTTGAAAAGGATAAACAAAATAGAAAGAAGTCTACACATCATTTAAAGAACTGTCAAACTGTGGTTTAGTCCTTTAAAAGATCTTGCCAAAGGCTTTTGAAAAAGACAAAGTCACAAGATAAGGCCCCACCTCACTTTATTGTGTACTTTATTGTGTACTTTATTGTGTACTTTAGTGGCGCAAATTCCCAAACATTAGCCTCGCACACAAAACAGGAAAGAGTCACAGAAGCTAAAATCTCTCTCTCCTCTGTCCTTCTACCTCAAGGTATTGGACTGGATGATATGTTCATCATGATCTCGTGCTGGCAGAGGACCCGCGTTCTGGACAGCGTCCCCGACCGGCTGGCCGACACCTACAAGGACGCTGCCGTCTCCATCTCCATCACCACCGTGACCGACGCTCTGGCTCTCTTTCTGGGCTACAGCTCGCCCTTTGGTTCAGTCCGGTCCTTCTGCCTCTACTCTGGGGTTTCTATCTGCTTCTGCTATCTGTACAGCATCACATTCCTGGGGGCGTGTATGGCTTTGAACGGACAGAGAGAGGCAGAGAACAAGCACTGGTTCACCTGTGCCAAAATCCCAGAAGATTTACCATCCAGGAGTTCAAAAGCCTTCAGTATGTGCTGTGTTGGGGGGAGCTACGATAGAATCACTGAGAAAGAGGAAACGGAGCCCTTGAGTCTCATGTTTGAGCGGTTCTATGGCCCATTTCTGACCCACAAATTGATAAAAGCGTGTGTTTTTGTCTTTTACGCAGGCTATTTAGCTGTTAGTGTCTATGGTTGTTTGATCTTAAAGGAGGGACTCGACATCAGGAATCTGGCTTTGGATGATTCCTACATCGTCGATTACTACAACAATCAAACGCAACACTTCTCTGAATATAGCTACAACACGATGGTAGCAGTGAAGCAGCCCTTCCGGTACTGGGATGAAGATGAACAGAAGCATCTGCGTTCATGCATTTCAAATTTTGAGAGTTTAAACTTTGTGAATGGGACTTTTGCTTGGTTTCATTCCTTTCTACAGTACGCAAATGCAACCAATCTCAACATAGGTTCTCGAGAGGCTTTCCAAACACATCTGCCACATTTCTTGGAACTCAATTCCATGTTCAAACAAGACATCAACTTCACTGCAGACAATAGGATTCAGGCCTCTCGCTTTTTCATCCAGACGCTGAACAACACAACAACAAAGGACTTGATGATTGGACTCAGGAAAACAGCAGAGGAGTGTGCAGTAGAGCTCCTGGTGTACCACCCTGCTTTCATCTACTTTGACCAGTATACTGTCATTATGGACAACACCATTCGAACTATCCTGGTGGCTGTGATTGCGATGCTGGTCGTCTCGCTGATCCTGATACCCAATCCTCTTTGTTCCCTGTGGGTGGCTTTTGCAGTTTGTTCAGTCATTGTTGGCGTGGCAGGCTTCATGGCGCTGTGGGGTGTAAACCTGGACTCCATCTCTATGATCAACCTGGTCATGTGCATTGGTTTTTCTGTGGACTTCTCAGCACATATTTCTTACTCTTTTGTCTCCAGCTCCAAGAGTGACGTCAACGAGAAAGCCGTGGACGCTTTGGCCCATTTAGGCTATCCGATACTGCAAGGAGCACTGTCCACTATTTTAGGTGTGGTGGTGCTGTCCATGTCTGGGAGTTACATCTTTAGGACGTTCTTCAAGATTGTGTTTCTCGTGATTACATTTGGGCTGCTCCACGGCTTAGTGTTCATTCCAGTGTTTCTGACTCTGGTTGGGGCCTGTGGGAAGTGGCGTTGAAGTGGGGATCAGGGGTGTAAATATAGAGAGTGCAGGCCTCTGGTGGTCCACTATCATACTGTTGGGCAAAGAATAGGCCCCTGCGAGTGATTCAGATTGCCACCTCAGAAATACACAGAAGAATTATGAATACACTTTTTTTAAACTGTTCAATAAATGAATAATTTCTTATTTTCTTTGGTATTTTTGTCATATAGAGAAATGCAATTATGATTTCTGGGTAATATGCATGCTCATGTTGTCGTTGAAATTGTAATTCCACCGTTTGGCCACTATGTAAAATTTGCTCCAAAGCCGTAGTTCCTAATCTACACAGATATTGGACCAATCAAATGCAAAAATTCACGTGCGGTAGAGAACATGTAAAAGGCGCTATCATGGTGGGAAATTTCTTCTTTCTAGTAATTACAATTTTGTACAAAGTACACGAGTCAAAATACACACCAAGGAAATACTACTGATTTTGTAGTATCTTTGTAAAATCATTTGTTTTGTATGGAAGCCCATTCCCGCCAGCAAAAAAAAAAAATAAGATCACTAAAAAAAAAAAAAAAAAAGAATAGTAACTTAAAAAAAAAAAAAAAAAAATGTAATTCACAAAAAATAAAAAATAAAAAAAAGAATCCACCCACAAAATAAATAATAATAATTCTAATAATTTTTATTTTTTTTTATTTAACTTTTTTCCACCAGCAAAAAAAATAAATAAAAAACTTTTGGTGCATCCATCTGTACAGACCAGACCAGATTTTTCCAGTTGCTATAGAAAGTTGAAATTATGAGATACTTTAACACAACAGTCATAGAAGCAGCTATGACATATGAATGGATTGTGAGTACATTGAAGACTTCTTTAAAACGTGGCTTTACAACACATGAAATACAGATGATGTTTCACATGGATTGTACTGAGCAAACGCACCCTTGAATAGAATGTTAAGCAAGAAGCAGCTCTGGAGTATAAAGAATGAAACCAATGTGGCTGAGGTGGCGACCAATAAACTATGGAAGCCCATTCACGCCAGCAAAAAAATAAAAAATAAGATCACCAAAAAAAAAAAAAAAATGTATTCACAATATATATATATATATATATATATTTTTACTTTTTCTCTGTCAGCAAAAAAAAAAAAAAAAAAAGATGTTTCCAGTTGCTGTTTATTGGTAAAGTAACCAAAGTTTAAGTTACTAAATTAAAGTAAAATAAAAAAAAAATGATTATTTATTTTGTGGGTGGATTTATTTTTATTTTTTTGTGAATTACATTTTTTTATTTTTTTTTTAAGTTACTATTTTTTTTTTTTAGTGATCTTATTTTATTTTAATTTTTTTTGTTAGTGATCTTATTTTTTTTTTTTTTTTTAGTGATCTTATTTTTTTTTTTTTTTTTTGTTTTGCTGCCGGGAATGGGCTTCCATAGTTTTTACTTCAGTTTGAGTTTAATAATTATTTTGTGATTTTCCTGTCAAGTGTCGAACTAAACAATAGAATGATTCTTAATCTATTCTGTTTCGACATGTCAAACCTTGTGCATTTTGTCTAATTTGTAACAGAGCTATGTGCTGCCTCATTTTATGTAACAATAAATCTTAAGAACATTCCGACTCACAGACCGAACACACAAAAAAAATCACACGTTTTTATTTGGGCTTCTTTTTATTTATCTCAGCTCAACTAACATTCATTAAACACATCCATCAGAGAGCCATTCATCAACAGTTCTCAGCATATATACATCTATATACAATGTTCCCGTTACATCCCAATCATATATACAGCTAAACATGGATAAAATGTGTGTCTCAATTTGAATCAAAAAACTGAAAAAGGCAACAACATGAAGCATATATGCTGGTAGGTAATCTTGACATGAGTTACACTTTCAATTAAATGTTTAAAAAAAAAAAAAGATGAAATATGGATTTCATACACTGCTGCTGTAATTTCACTTGAACATTTTAAGAGGCATAACTGCATGTTTCTACCAAGATTTTCACTTTACAATTAGACATCTTAACTTCCTTTATACAGAGAGCAGTGCCAAGTAGGCATTGAAGATTGGAATCTTTCTTCCACGGCACACAATGTGTGGAAACAGAAAGGTAGCGAGCACGAGACGTGAGACATCTCTCTGCTTTGATAAAGGAGACACCAACGAACGATAACTGGCCTTGTCTGAATAATCTAAAGATTAAGACAAATTCATTTGCATTTTCAAGAAAATGCTGATATTCTGCGGAGGCTTTTTTCGGAAGCCAAACTCGGACTACTTCAATAAATTAGGCCAGAAATCCTAAAGATCACCAGATGAACACAGCTTGTATTCGTTGCATGCTTTGTGAGGCTGAGCATCAGTAACTGTTCCGTCTGTACACGCAGCATGAATGCAATAAATGACACGAAGAGCGCACAAGTGCATTTTCAAGTCTTACACCTGCATTACCCAAAGTGCCGAGTTCAACTTTATATAGTCGAACAGTACATTCCCCAAAAGGCCACCATTCAAGATAAGTAACAGGGACAGATGCAGAGGGGGACAGGCGAGTGTAGATGCATACATGTGATCCTCCAATCATCCCACATACAAAGAATCCAATGGAAAGTCAAAGAGCAGCACGCCATTGTGACACTTCTTGGTGCTTAATTAAAAGAAGAAGTAGAGAGTGTCACCTGACCTGGAAGATATATATACTAGACAAATAACATATGAACACAAACCCTGGAGGACAAGTGACAAATAGGAGTTGAGATTTAGTTAACGTTTTGTTACGATTGCACGGCAGCTCTTTGGGCTAAAGATCAGCGTTTCCCATCGACGGGTCTAAACAGACCTGGCTCAACAGAGTTTAAACAGATTTCAACTCCTCTTTCAACAATTAACAGTATGTATCATGCTGCTTTTCTGTTTGAGGTGCATAATTACATTCATGTATTATTTCCTCCCAGCAACTGATTCAAGTGACCTGAGCAACATACTTCACATTTAACATGTGACACAGGGAAGCTTTGTTTAAGTGCCACATGACAGAACTACCTATCTGGGAATATTGATGAGATTCCACGAAGGGGACAGCGTGAGTTATTCACTGCTCATGAATTGAAGTCCTTCCATGACCCCTGAGCTTTACAAACCTGACCCCCTTCCCCCCCTGTTGCTATACCCTCTTGATTGTTGCTGTGCTTGCAGGTTTCATCTGGTCTCCAGGGCCTTGCCCTCCAGGACCAGCTGAATCTCTTTGACATCCAGTGTCTCATACATGAGCAGAGCATCTGCCAGGTTTTTGTGCTCCTTGGTACGAGACTTCAGCAGGGCTTTGGCACGCTCATACGACTCCTGGTGACAGCGAGAGAGAAAAGATGGTAAGAAAAAAAAAAAAAAAAGGTTTTACAAGGCTGGTTGGATTTGGAGTTTTTGTTCAGCATCAAAAACATCACACAGACCTTCAATAATACTCTGATTTCACGCTCCACAGCTGCTTGCGTCGCCGGGCTCTGGGCTGTCATGTCAGTATAGGTCATCACACCCAACTGGGAGACAGGAAGGGGGGAAAAAGAAAGAGTGATGCTTTGAAGGTTTTTGGATTTGTTTTTACAGAGTGGAGAACTGCTTTCTGAACAAATCATCTTTACACTGAGAAATGTAATGCAAAGTCCGTCACTTTCGCCGTCGGACTAATCGGCCAAACCGATTAACCCGTCAACCTCTACGATGAACAGCCTTCCCTTTTCAAGTCCCATAAGGTTTGCTTACCTTTTCACACATTCCAAATCTGGTCACCATCATTTTAGCAATCTTCGTGGCACCATCGAAGTCGCTTGATGCACCTGGAGAAGAAGACATATTAGGCCAACCACATTCCCTCATGTTAGAGAATCAAGAGTTCCCCTTATGTCCAAACATGTTTTCGGGAACTCTTGTCTCACCGGTTGTTATGAACTCATGGCCAAATATAATCTCCTCTGCTACCCGGCCGCCCATGCTGACGTCCATCTGGGCCAGCAGCTGAGAGCGAGTCTCACTCCAGCGATCGTCCTCTGGGAGCAGGGACACCTGACGAGATACATTGAAAAAGACTGAGAGGAGGAATGAAAAAATGAAAGGGATGAGAGGATGTACGCGGTTTAAAGTAAGCACAGTTTTGCACCGGACCTGGTTATCAAAACCTAATATGCAGAGTTTAACCGTTTAGTTTGGAAGCTCACGGTTTCCTTACATGTCCCAGACTGTGGCCTCTGGGCATGATGGTAGCCTTGTTAATGGGCATGGCATCTTTGGTGTAGTAAGCCACGATGGCATGGCCCGATTCGTGGTACGCTGTGATGAGCTTGTTTTTCTTGTCGATTTCTGCACTTCTTCTCTCAGGGCCTTGAAGAAAAGAAAAGATGGTATGATTTATTATTATTATTACAGTGAAAGGAAGCCTTTACCATGCAAGATGAAAAAATAAAAAATAAATCATAATTTAACAATTGCAGGGAAACAAGAAAGGGGGTCCGTCTTGGCACATCTTCCTGATTACTCACCCATGAGGATTTTGTCTTTCGCAAACTCCAGCTCCTTCAGGGTGACCATGTCTTTGCCATCAACTGCTGCCTTCAGGGCAGCCTGGTTGACCAGGTTTTCCAGGTCAGCGCCAGAGAAGCCCACTGTGCCCCGGGCAATGATATTGGCCTCAATAGCTGCAAGAGAGAGAGCACGCGACATCAAACAACAGTCCGTCTAGGCCTCAGACCGGGTCAGTAAGCAAACATTCAGCCGATGATGTTAATGATGCTGATCTCACACACACCTGGATCCACTTTAATCTTCTTCAGATACCAGTTGATGATCTCCGTGCGTCCTTTCACGTCTGGTTTGGGTACAGTCACCTGCATGTCGAAACGTCCTGGGCGGATCAGGGCACTAAAAAAAAAAAAAAAAAAAAAGATCAGCTGGTTAGAAAAGGGCTGATACCGTGTCAGTATCTGGGTCACTACATCCAAAACGGCCTCAGGGTTGGAGTCCAGTCTTTGTTATTATCAAGGAAAGCTGGGCGTGAATGTGCGTTGTAAGCTCTGACATGTTCACAGGCTATAGCAAGAGACACAGAGGCAAACGTACTTATCCAAAGCTTCTGGGAAGTTGGTCGCTCCAATGATGATCACGCCTTCATTTGGTTTAAACCTACAAAATAATAGCACAATAATATGCAAGTCAGTGTCTGCAATGCAGCAGCTCTCCTTTTGCTTTCTGTTCTTTATTACCTGTAGTTGAAGAAGTCAACTGCGGGCCACACGTATTAAAGTCCTGCGACAGCCACAGATAACAGATTTTTCTATTTTTTTTGTCTGTAACTGAACTGTAAAAATGCAACAGATACATTTAGAGATTACCCGTCCATCTCTGCAAGTAGTTGGTTGATAGTCTGTCTGGAGTAAGGGTGCATGGGAGACTCAATCCTTTTCCCTCCCACACTGTCCAGTTCATCAATGAAGATCACACAGGGAGCGTTGCCTTTAGCCTCCCCTACAAAACAGGAATGTTAGAAACAAATGTCAAAATTAACACATGCGTACCACAATATTCAGCACAACAGTTATCATTAGAGAACGGGTGCGAATGCTGAAAGGCTGCGGCTAAACTGCATTGCTGGCTTTAAAAGGTGACAAATACCCATAATGTTTAAAAGCTGTACTCCGAAAGTATGAAAGATATGGAGCATTATAAGGTCTGAATGGAGAGAGAGAGAGAGATTTAAAAAATGTATTAAAATTAAATTGGTGTTTCTACTCAAACGTAGGATTGAGTAGATAACAGTTTAAAAGCATGAAGAAGTGTGAAAATGGGTTAAATTTAAAGGTTCACTTTGATCACTTGAATGAGGAAAATATCCCGGAAAACATTGAATATTTGTGAAAGTATGGACGGTTTGAAGTAAAAGTGGGCGTGTCCTAGTTGAGCAGAACGTTTTGATGTTTGAATGACGTTTCTCTACTGGAAGGAGTTAAGTATCAAAAAATAATACATATAAATTCACACCAATTACTTTTGTTGCCACAATCATGCAGCCCTCGTATCAGTAGAGGTCAACTCTACACACTAAGCAAGGAAAAAGAAAAGAATTAAAACATTTTTATTTAAATCATGATTTTAAAAATCCTACTGAAAAGGTTCCGGATGCGGCTGGCTCCCACTCCAACAAACATCTCGTCAAATTCGGACCCGGAGGCGTAGTAGAACGGTACATCGGCCTCTCCTGCCACCGCTCTGGCCAGGAGAGTCTTCCCGGTCCCCGGAGGACCAACCAGTAGAACACCTAAAGTAGAGGAAGAGGAGGAAGAGTGAGAGAGCGATACAAAAACAAGATCCCTGAACAGAATTGAAGAAAAATGCACTGTGAGCGATAGCGATTACCCTTTGGCAGCTTTCCTCCCAAGACTGTGAACTTCTCCGGGTTTTTCAGGAACTCCACTACTTCCTGCAGCTCGTTCTTAGCTTCTTCTACCCCTTTGACGTGCTCAAACGTCACGTTTTTCATCTGGACGGGGTCCACAGCAGAGTCCAGGCCTGATGTGGTTCGGAACCGTACTATCCAAAATGGTTAGATTAAAGTTCGAAATCACACTGCATGGCACGGTTAATGAACTGCCAAACACGCTGCCTGTTACTGAGGATTATTTAAGAACCACGTCTGATTGCATATATTAGTGCTTCAATACTGCAGGCTAGAATATGCTGCTGTTGTTGCCTGCAAATAGCAGAACATGGCTCAGTTATACCGAGCTTAGTTCTTTCCTTTAAAGGGTCAATACATGTTCAAGATGCATAGATTAGTTTAGCCGGCAAATGCTGGGCTTTATTATTGACATTCACATTTTGACGGATTCAAATGTTAACATATTGGAGGTGATTTCACGTGTGATTTCACGTGTGATATGTAGAAAAGGAGCCTTTACCCGATATGAAGGGGGTCTTGGAGATTCCATAGAGCCCAACAAGAAGCAGCACCAGCAGGATGAGACGAGTCCTCCTGAGAGAGTCTGAACAGTTGGAGCACGAAAACTATACATCAGCAATGTTTTAATGCTTCTAATGGAACAACGGTTGTGTGACTCAATTTGAGTTTGTTTGTATTAAAACTCGCCTTGTGTGCGTTGTGTCAAGACTTGAGCTTTCAGGAAACCCTCAGCGAAGCCCCTCTTGAACACATCCTGCTGCCCCTCGGGTACGCTCTTGTTCTTAACCAGACCGTCGAGATTTTCAACTTCTATCCCCTTGTCCCGTGTTAGGAAACCCTGCGGAACAAGGTAGGACTGGTCAGCAGTATCCACAAAGCCACAATACGCCTTCACTTTAACCTCAAGGCCAACACACTGGACGAGCTGTGTAGGCCTGAAAACTTAAGGTGCACATGCTCCGCCTTTATTCTTAAGATTCCTGCATGGGCAGAACAGCTGGAGGCCCCTTTTGTTTGGTCAGGCAGGTACAGAGGCAGCTGCTGATAATTACTTAGCTAACATAGCTGCATAACTGATAATATTAGCTAACTAAATAATAAAAAAAAGACATCTATTTCAGCAACTTTTCTTGTGAGCAGAAGATCCAACGGAAGACAGGCCCATTTAAGTTTCTCTTTGACTTGACAGCAGAGAAAAAAAAAACAACAGGGATCTGGTGCGTTTTCTACTCAAGAGCCAAATATTTTTAAATTTTGAATCTCAACAGGTTTTGAATTTTTTTCTCCAAAAAAAGCAGTAGCCTAGTCAGATGAAAATGTTGTTGTTGTTGTTAAAGCTACAGGATAATTCATGGTTAATAGTCTTGAACTGTATCTCCAACATGCTTATTACATTAAACATGTAAAGGATATTCTTAATGCAATAAGCACATTAAGCATATAGCGTTACATGCTTAAGGATTTGCATAAGCATGTGAATATCTCGGAGTACTTGCCTTCATAAAAGACGGCGTGAATCCTTCAGGGTCCAGGGAGCGGTCGGCGGCTGACTGCAGTCGTCTGGTTTTGCTCTTTAACGTTTTAAAGCCTCTGTTTGGAACCCACACTTGAAACATGAGGAAAGCATAATGATGTTTAAAATAGATTAAAGAGCTAACCATGTTTCCACAGCATATGACTTAACAAGATGAACATAAACATTGTAAATCTAGGCCACCACAGATAATATTGACAATTAACTGGAATATTTGTTGCTCCCTCAGTAACGCTATTTATATTCTTGTCAAATAACATTACAAACCAACTCTAGTAATGTATTAGTAACAACTGAATGCAAAGCTTTGGATTAGTAATATATATATATATAATATATAAATATTACATAGTAATCTATAGTTACCGGGCCAGTGTTGAAGCTCTGTGCAGGCCGACTGAAGAGGAGAGGGGTGCTGCCTGGAATAAGGCATGGCAGCCCACGAGAAGCCTGGGAACAGAGAACAAGGCTTAACTGATAACTCTGAGACACCCTGGGGAGAAAAGTGGTAGCAGAGGCCCTAGTTGCTTGTTAAGACGGTTAACTAGTAACTAAGCTGATCAAAAAAAATGAGATGCTTTCCACCTACACTAACTACTATGCAGTCAAGTGAAACACAATATTAACAATTCTATTTACGTAGTACTATTTCCAGTATGGGAGACCCGTTGATAACAACGATGTACACTCTCACCATGCTTATTGTAGTAAAAGGAGTGTGTAGAAAGATGCGAGGTCCTCCAGGCCGTCTGTCCACCCGATCGCAGTGGCGTCTCCTGTGGACTCAGGCGTGGGAACACACTGTTCACCAGCTCGTCCAGCTGCTGCGCTCCCAGGTCTGATAAGCCAAGCTCACGCAGGTTCCACGTGGGCTGCACAAATACATTACACCATCTTCTGTTTGACATTTGATTTATATTCCACACAAAGTTATTGTGGAACAGGTTTTTGTTAAACACGTGGACTTGGAACAACACTGTCTCTGACTGGTGCAGCAATTACAGATTATATCTAATTAATGTATACCTCTGTGCAGTGTAGCTCTGAGTCTGAGGTGTGCTCCTTGTGTTTTCTTGATTTGCTGCTGCTGCTGCTTCCCACTAAGCTCTTCATAGAGTGGAGGACATTGATGAGGTGGCTAAGTGGTACAGTCACCTGTGATCACATCAAACAGTGACAGTTCAACCGGCTAGCTGGTGTTACGAAGTCAACATGATGTAAAACAAGCCTACACGCCAGTTATTTCTAATTTTAAAAAATTAGCGAGGTGATAACGCTCATTAACGCAGTCTCCCACCGGAAGGTTAATGAATGTTCATATCGGAACAGTTAGGTTAACGTTAGCTAGCTTTAGGTTAAACTTCTCCCAACGGTCCGCACAGTCTTTATTTAATAAAACAGAAAGATAACAATATTGAAAGAATGTCCTCTGACGTTAATATGAATATCTTTCAAATCATCAAACTATAACAAACTGTCGACAGCGGTCTGGGTCACTTTAGAGAACAAGCTACGGCTAGCTTCACTTAGCTAGCAGGAGTTAAGAACCAAAACAACAACAATGCTAATGTTAGCTTGGCCTGGCGTCCCCTGCTTTCTTACCTGTGGTTGGACTGTCATTGACAAAGAAAACATGTTTTATTCTCTCTGGTACACAACGGCCGTTAAGCTCCACAAGTTGAGCCCCTGTCCTTGAGACTTAAAGGTCCGTATTTCTTTAACTTAGCTCACAGTAGCAGGCATAGCAAGTGAAACTGCGAACTTCAGCGGTAGCTGAAAATAAACCGGATGTGACCTCTATCGTGTTGTAACACATTGTAACCCTGATTAATGTTCTCATTCTTCTGACCCAGTTTAAGTTCCGTTTATATATCTCCTATGGAAGCCCATTCCCACCAGTAAAAAAAAATAAAAAATCACTGAAAAAAAAAAAATAGTAACTTAAAAAAAAATAATATAAAAAAAATAATAAAAAAATTCACAAAATGAATAATAATAATTCTAATAATTTAAAAAAAAAAATTATTTTACTTTTTTTCCACCAGCAAAAAAAAAAAAAAAACTTTTGGTGCATCCATCTGTAACCATAACACTGACCAGATTTTTCCAGTTGCTCTAGAAAGTCGAAATTATGAGATACTTTAACAGTCATAGAAGCAGCTATGACATATGAATGGATTGTGAGTACATTGAAGACTTCTTTAAAACGTGGCTTTACAACACATGAAATACAGATGATGTTTCACATGGATTGTACTGAGCAAACGCACCCTTGAATAGAATGTTAAGCAAGAAGCAGCTCTGGAGTATAAAGAATTAAACCAATGTGGCTGAGGTGGCGACCAATAAACAGCAACTGGAAACTTTTTTTTTTTCTTTTTTGCTGACAGAGAAAAAGTAAAAAAAAAAAATATATATATATATTTTATTTTTTTGTGAATTAATTATTATTATTATTTTTTTTTTTGTGAATTCATTTTTATTTTGTGTGAATTAATTATATATATATATATATTTTTTTTTTTTTAAGTTACTATTTTTTTTTTTTTTGTGATCTTATTTATTTATTTTTTTTTTGTGATCTTTTTTTTTTTTTTTTGCTGACGGGAATGGGCTTCCATACATTCACGCCAGCAAAAAAAAATAAAATAAGATCACCAAAAAAAAAATAATAATTAATTCACAAAAAATAAAAATGAATTCACAAAAAAAAAAATAATAATAATAATTAATTCACAAAAAAATTAAATATATATATATATATATATATATATATATATCTTTTTTTTTTTTACTTTTTCTCTGTCAGCAAAAAAGAAAAAAAAAAGATGTTTCCAGTTGCTGTTTATTGGTCGCCACCTCAGCCACATTGGTTTCATTCTTTATACTCCAGAGCTGCTTCTTGCTTAACATTCTATTCAAGGGTGCGTTTGCTCAGTACAATCCATGTGAAACATCATCTGTATTTCATGTGTTGTAAAGCCACGTTTTAAAGAAGTCTTCAATGTACTCACAATCCATTCATATGTCATAGCTGCTTCTATGACTGTTGTGTTAAAGTATCTCATAATTTCGACTTTCTATAGCAACTGGAAAAATCTGGTCAGTGTTATGGTTACAGATGGATGCACCAAAAGTTTTTATTTTTTTTTGCTGGTGGAAAAAAGTAAAATAAAAAAAAAATAAAAAATTATTAGAATTATTATTATTTATTTTGTGGGTGGATTTTTTTATTTTATTTTGTTTTGTGAATTACATTTTCTTTTTTTTTTTTAAGTTACTATTTTTTTTTTTTTTTTTTTTTAGTGATCTTATTTTTTTTTTTTTTGCTGCGGGAATGGGCTTCCATAATCTGCAGTTAATGTACAACTTTAACATTATTATTCAGCAAATTCACACCAGTCTGAACTGAGATAAATGTATGGAAGCCCATTCCCACCACTGTGAGGAAACAAATAAAGATCCTGTAAGTCATTATAATGAGATACTATCTCAAAATAATGACTTAGTATGTCATAAATATGACTTACTATCTCATAATAATGAGATATGTATCTACTATCTCATAATTTCGACTTACTATCTCATAATAATGAGATACTAAGTCATAGTTAGGAGATACTAAGTCATAGTTAGGAGATACTAAGTCATAATAATGACTTACAGGATCTTTATTTTTTTCTCACAGTGGTGGAAATGGGTTTCCATATGAATGTGATTTAATAAACTATACTTAACACCTATATTTCCCAGTTATAGCAGAAAGTAAGTATCCTCATTCCACAAGCTGTCACAGCTTTTCAGCCAATTATCTAAATTTTGAACATCAAAATCAAAGATTCACTACAATAAATGTTTGTCCAAAGAATGCGTTTATTGCATGTCAAAATGTGCTTCACGTACTTATGTTTGAGAGCACCACACCCTTTCTTTAGATACATCTTAATTTTCACTGTACAGCTGACAAGAAACCAGAATGCATGTCTGGATTGTCTTTTCTCTGTTTCTCACTTTATGCAAAGGTGCAATCTTTGATACTATTGCACTGATGCCATAAAATAAATATATACTTTTACACATAAATACAATATTGGTCACCATCTCTATTTGGTCTATAAGGAAATTAACCTCAAATATTTCTATATTTCTAACAATAAATATAAAAGTCCTTAGTAATCAGAAAAAAATATTGTCTGACAAAACATGAAAGACCTAAAAAAACAATTAAATGTACAATAAATAAAATAACTGGCAATGACAATGGGGAATTGCTTAAGGTCAACAGCGACTGTATAATCATGAATTAATTTCAATAAATAGTTGACTCAGTGATGTGAGTTAAGTGTCAGTGGTCTGTGACTGTCATAAATAAGACCACCACCTAATGCTAAGATCACTACAACAAAGAAAATGTGCCAGCATTTATAATGCACAAATCTTCTGTTTCTTAAAACACGTAAAAAGTATCCATGAAGTCAAAATGCTACACTATATGGCAGAGTCTTACACACCTTTCTGACCATTCATTGATCTAAAGTAGCCTCTCCATTTCTACTGGAGCCTCATTATACTTGAAAAAGCCACAAAGCAACAAAAGTGCAACAATTCCACCCCAGCTTCATGTTCTTTGACGGTTGACAGATAATTCAGCGGATTTTCCTGTGAGGGGGGAAAAGATGAAACTGAGTTTTGGTAGTTTGTAGTATGGCTATAAAGCAAAAGTAATACGTGATAATAGACCAGGACATTCGTGATCAGCATTTTGCTTCCTCACCTTCTCCTCCGTTGTAAATAAAGCTGGACAAGCCAATGGGCAACCAGAGGCCAGAGTGCAGTCAACACCGCAGTGAGTGGAGAAAAGTCAAAAGGCCACCAAGATGGTCTCAGGAACTATAAAAACAGAAACTTGCATTAAAGCGACCGTTTGTTTTCTGATTGGATACAACTTGGTCATGAAATGAAGTATAAAAAAACATGACCATATTCAGTTTGAAATAAAAATCTACAAGAACCTTTTGTGCTAGGGAGTCCTCCTGCCTTGGCGAAGATGATCTTGACTGAAAAATTCAATAACGAAATATAGAAATCTATCAATATATAATAAATTGTCATGCAATGGTACATTTCAGTAAACACACTGTGGTTTAAAACCTCTGGTCTTTCACCTGTGACACCGCAAGCGCCTCCAGAGCGTGCAGCCTCTGCAACACCGTGACCATGTCACGCTGCAGCCGCAGCAGAGCTGTAGCTATTTGCTCATTGACGTTTCCTCTGGCAGAGCTGATTGGACGTCTGCTCTGTGACACACAGCAGCAGGCAGCATCGACACTGGCACACCGGTGAGCGCCGCAGACAGTCCTTGGCGACCGTGAACCTGAAACAGGAGTCAGAATGTGACAGCTTTAAAGGGTCTAGTGTGTAGGATTTGGCAGTGAGGTTGCAGATTGAAACCAACTGAAACTTCTTCAGGATGACAAGCATGTAGGAGAACTACGGTGGCCAACGCCAAAACACAAAACTGCGAATGGCCCTATCTAGAGCCAGTGTTTAGTTTTCTGTTCTGGGCTACCGTAGAAACATTTGCCCGGCTCAGTGAAGAGGTGATTATACTCTCAAGAAAAGATACTCAATGATATTATACTCCATTTCTGCCAATAAATCTCCCCTAAATGCTGCACACTAGTCCTTTATTGCTACATTTAAGTGCAACTTTTGTGGAAAACTGCTGTGTTTTAGGGTATCAGATGCCTTTAAATGCTATAGGAGGATGACACAAGTACACATCTTAGAAGAAAGCTAAATTAGGGATACAGTGTCAGTGTAAATCAAAGTCGACAGGCTCACCTCTCCCTCTTCTTGACAAGGGGCTGTTGTGCTGGCTTGCACTCATCCCTTCTTTAAGATAGGAATCTCCCATGAATACTTGATCCTCTCCTCCCTTAAGCGTAGTGTTGCTCTCAAACGCTGAGGCAGCTCCTGATCCAAGTGACAGTATTTTTGATGTAGAACGCCCCTTGATAGCAAAAGAAGAGAGTCAACCACAGCTTGAACGGCCATTATTAGGTCAGAACACATTACATTTATGGTATTGTATTTACTTTGCAACTCTTTATGACTTTATTTCATTAATGTTGATGTGATTAAAGGGATAGTTAGTATTTTATTTGCTTTCTTCCCGAGGGTTACATGAGAAAAGAAGCTCATCTAGCTCTCGGAAAGAAAGTAAATAAGTATATTTCCCGCATTGTTAAAACCAATCCTTTGATGTTGTGCACACTATGGAGGAGGGACACCACACCTCTTCCATGGCCAGATGCTCCATTGAGTCACAGAATTCCTCATTATCTGAGTCTGTGGATCGATGGTTCTTCTCAGGAAAAGCATCAGTATGACCTGCACACGGACAAAATGGTAAATTATATTGTTTTTCAATATACATCTACATAATAAACATTTAGCGTGTGATGTTTTCTCTTTTTTTTGACAGTATTTTGCTGCTGCACCAATAACATTTCCCAAGACCGATAATGTATGCTATACATATATTTACAGTATATACACACAGTGTTATAAAAACACGTGTACACATTTTGCATTAATGTGTAATCTTACCACTCAGGTGTCCATTAAAGTGCATATAGGAGTTATACTGGACACTGGGCTCCATGCAACAGGCGAGCTCCTCCTCCTCCACCTCGCTGTTGAGGGAGCTGTGACCGTTGGTGAAGGAGGACATGCTGGGCTCCATGCTGCTGCTGGACCCCCGAGTGTCAGACCTCCACCTCTTGTCCACCATCAGCAGCCTCGGGTTAGGCCTCCAGTCTGAGAGTGTACGAGAGAGAGAGAGAGAGAGAGAGAGAGAGAGAGAGAGAGTACAACAAAACATGTTTGGGTGCTCTTTGTCTTGCCATATCTCACCCTGGATGTGTAAAAGTGCAAATGACATTTGTCTTTATCTCGCTACTGTTCTCATTTACAGCATATGGATGTATACAGGAAGGAAAATGTATCAAATTTATTTACTTTCCTACACCCTTAACATGACCTCAAGGGTGTCACATTGTGGTGAAAATGTTATTCTTAAAGAAAAAATAAAAGTGTGATGGCCAAGCGGCATCTCCCGATGCTGAAATATGAAGCCAAAGACTGCAGTTCCTCTAATGGCCACTTGAGGCCGGCTCCAAATGCGAGTCAATCCCCGTAGACCCCCATGTTAAAATGCCCAACCTTACAGCAGAAATAAACATGTTTACATGCTACAAAACAATGGTTTTGGTCTCTATAGCTACATTCATTAAACTGTACAGAATATAGAATATCACCTTCCTAACCCTTTAAATCATGTAAAAATACTGTTGGTGTAGTGTCTAACCTCTACAACACAGCACATTTCACGGCACAAAACAGCCAACAACTTCTACTACAGATGGTACCTTTTTCCTCCTCCTCTTCCTTGTCGTCATCGTCTGTATTGTCTTCTTCATCCCCATTCTCCTCTTCCTCACTTTTCCTCCAATCACTACTTTCCTCATTTCTCTCGATTTCACTATTTTCATTGCTTCCCTCTGCCTCCTCGCCACTTAGGACGCTTACGCAACGAGCACTGCTGTCATTTTCTCCGAGGTTTTGTATATCAGCCCACAGATCCCCATAGCCTGAGCGGTGAGGGAAACACTCTTCATCAACTCTCTAGCTAAGTAAATGTTGCACAATGTACATCTACACAAAGCAAAGACACACTCACAGTTGACAGTTGAACATTTTACAGCTTCTACACACTACACTTATAGCACAAAGGCAACGATAAAGGGCAACAACCAACACACTGAAATACAGCACATTCAAGACAGATTGCACAATAACGTTTCATCTAACAATCTCATTTCTTAAAGTTCCTGCAGTGTAAGCCGAGGACGGTGTACACATATCACTCTTTTGTCAAATGAAACTGCATTGAAAGCAACTTAAAGAGGTTGAAATAAACTCAGCTACAGCGAACACCAAAGACTTGCCTTCCATTGTCGGTTTGATAAACTGTTTGACCAGCTCGTCTAGTGATAAAAACACAAGTAAGACAGGCTCAGTGTTAGAAAAAATGTCCTCTGTGTGACTAACAATGATGCTTAACAGCAGTACTTGAGCAGCAGTGCTCCCCCCTGGAGTGTATTCTGCTCTTATTATGGAATCACTGATCGTGTACATTACCTGCATGGTTCAAAAAAGGCCTGGTGAAGGGTCTGCTGTCCACCTCATTATCTTCTTCTCCTTCTTCTTCTTCTCTGTCTACCGCTGCGTAGAAGTTGCCAAGCTTCTCGACCAGATCGGACACTTCATCCGAGACTGGGATGGTCTCCAGAATCTGACAACACATTAATAATACATGTTCATGCATATTCTTCCAATCCCTTTTAAAACTATTTGAAATGGTAACAATGAAACACTTGCTTTTGCATTATAACAGGTTTTGGTACAACTTTCAACAAGCCACCAGAAAACAGGTTAATTAGATGTAATTACACGTAGCAAAGGTTGACTGATTCATCTGCTGGACCATGTAATTAAAGCTGATTAAAAAACAGCTGATAACTGGAGGACCGGATGCTGTGAGCTGAAACGTTCATAATCAAATTTGTAAAAGCAGTCTGCTGTTGTTTAAAAGCATCTGTCATTGTTCAACAAATTGTTCAAATACATGAAGTGAGTCCTTTTTCTATTAACAAGAGCAGCTGCTCTGTGAGGCCGTACTTTACATCAACATGCTAACATGCTCACAATAACAATGCTAATATGGTGATGTTTAAGTATATTGTTTACCATACACTACATACACGATTATACCTGCATCTTGGTGTCCTCTTATTGTATTGTATTTCATTTTTGTTGTTGTATTTGTTTTTGTTGTTGTTTTTTTTAAATATGTATTCATGTGTTCTGGAAAATAAATGAAGTATACTATCCTAGTTTAGCATGTTAGTACGCTAACATTTTCTAATTAGCAATAAACACAAACTGGAATTGACGCTGATGGAATGTCAAACCAAACAACAACATTTTGACCTGAACAAAGTTATAATAATTCAAAGTCATGCTCGTGGTGGCGCTAGAGAGACATTCAGGGGGTCACTTAGGTCAGCATGATACATCCTCTGGGGACCAGGAATATCGGTGCAAATTTCACAGCAAACCATAAAAGAGTTGTTGGACTAACTAACTCTGGCTTTAAAATAATAATAAAAATGATGTGCTTCATACTCAAATAAATTGTCTTCACACAAAGTGTCTTTAACGATTCAGGAATCAGTAATCTGTGAGAAATGTTGTATTTGAGGATGTATTATACATATAGATATATTTACTGTTCGTTAGGCACACATACTTTTCTTACCGAGCAAAAACATCAATGTGAAGAGAGATGTGTACTCCAAGTGTATTCACTTTTTATTATTATGCATACTGCCTTTCCTCAGCTTTAGTTTTCCTTGAAAGGACTTACCAGCTGGATGTCCTCAACATAATTCCTCATTGCTTCCTCCTTTGTCATATTTCCCAAAGAGCTCCATGCATCCCTGGTAACACAAAGTCTTAGTTCAACACTTGAACCCATGAGAGGAAAGTGAACACTGAATAGCTGTAAAAAAAAGGGGAAGTTACAGACGCAGAAATGTCACGATCTTAATCTATTCTGTATTACTGCAGGATTATCCATACTTGCAGTATTGTGCTGTAATATCTGGGTATTACATTATTAAAATAAGTCATGGATTAGGAACAATGGTACAGCAGACATGTGCAGTGATTGTGCCTTTGACATAGGCTCTGAATGGACAGGGAGCGAGACTCTGATGGTATGAATATTAGTGAGTTAGTTTGTGTGAAACATGCAAATGCACCAGCTGTCGGAATTTAGTTGTGGAATAAAACAATCGTGCGTGCATTAAGACAACATTTTATACCATTTAGCTTTTCCACTAGTGTCCCAGAAGCCGTTAGGTCTTGGGATGTTGCAGGGCCCCAAGGTGGCCTGCTTGTAGTAACTATAGAACATCAGCATCATGTCATCAGATGGCTGGAAAGGACCTGAGAAATGAAAGAAGCAAATATACATAATATATACATATAACATATATATTACATGTGAGCTACAGGAGTTGTTAGACTTGAGATATGACTGATTCAGTTAATCAGCTCTTATACTTATAGCAGCTTTATCAATAGAGGGGCAGCCAAGAGTTACAGCTCTGTATGTAGGTCGATCACCTGGAGTGTTTACGCACACACAAGGCACGGACTTCACCGTACAGCACATAACGCAAACTGAATAACCAGTAAATTCACTTTCTGACTAAGATAGAGCAGCATCACCTTCTTCAGGCAAACTCCGGATCACTTTAACTGCAGCAACAAATTTCGCCCCCAGGCTGTGTATGTCCTCCTCCTGCGCCATGCTGAATCCCAACCAGGATGAAGTGAAGCAGTCCTCACGTCTTCAACAACGATATGAAGCAATTAATGGGAAAAAAAATCAAATCAGTTCAGAGTGTGTTTAGCGAAGGACACTTCAACACAATTTGGTCATGACGCCAGCTGGTTGCCACTTGTCTTATCTAAGGAGGCAGACTGTTTCCTCTTTAATCCAGGATATTCTAGGAGAAATGTGGTTTATTAAATAAGACATTGTCGGTTTAGCACCACTAGATTACATTATTTAATTCTCTCTACGGCTGATTTGTTGGAAACTCACCAAAAAGTTCATATTCGCCGGTGGAATAATTATTTTATTAGCCCGGTGTTTGTCAGCAATATGCAGTAGAAAGCCAATTCCGACTCCGGTCAAGGATGAGCCAAACAGTCAACGTCTAGTTACTAAGTATGTCTGGGAAATGTAGTTTTTGTGGAACAAGCCTCGCAGAGTAGCGGATCAAAACGTAACGTTTACTACTTCAAGCCCCACAAAGCCCTCTCAGCCGGGATTTAAACCGCGGTGATGTATGGGAAATGTAGTGTCGTGAGGTTAGCACTGAGGAGCACAGGACCTGTAAAGTCTACAGTAGACCTATGTCTTTAAAACTCAATAGTGAATTTTAACAGTGCTTTTCTTATCTCATAGAGACACACATTGGATTTTCTGCATTTCTATAGTGTCAAATTCATAGCACAAGTTTTATATTTTATGTATCTTACCTTTCTGTTACTACCATTACCAATAATGGTTTAAGGATATATATTCAATTTATGTTTAGAAAGTGTGACTGTGTGATAATGTTGATGTTAGTTATTGCTGTAACTGACTATCTTGAATTTGCTTGTTGTTTGTTGCTTTTTTACAGGATAATCTGGCTTTATGATGTGTGTATTTTTGTGGTGTTTATTTTAAAAACAAAAATAAAAAGAGGGAAATAAATGTTTTACATATATGTGTTATTTAACCTAAAATATATTATTCATATTATAAGTGTTATTTTACAATAATACTAATTCATTATTTTATGAAACTACTAGAAAACCAAATAGTTTATTAAAATAATCATGACTGTTATTATTTTAACTGAATTCTTTACTGATAGACTTGTACGTCATCACAGTGAAATTTGATTGGTCCACTGCTCTTCTCCCTCGGCCTCTCAGCCAATCACGGGCCACCGTTTATAACGTAGCTGCCATTAGTCACAGGGCTATTGTGAACCGGAGGCTCGCGGCCCCACAATGCCAGGCGGGGGAGCCCCTCTCTCAGCTACACACCACAGCATCACCGCCTCGCCTCACTGACACACATACACACACACACACAAACAGAGAAAAGGACAGAGAGGAGAGAGAAATGCAAAGGGATGTAAGATGGCAGAGCTACAAATGCTATTAGAGGAGGAAATCCCTGCCGGTAAAAGAGCTCTTGTAGAAAGCTACCAGAACCTGTCCAAGGTTGCGGAATACTGTGAAAACAATTATGTTCAGGTAAGAGACGCCTAAAACGGCCATTAAATTCGGTGAATTTTGCCAGCGATCTCCGTCGAGTCTGCGGTGCTTGTATAGTAACGTTAGAAGTGTAGTGAAACCACAGGGACAGGAAACGTTGGTCGGAACGAAAGGGATCCTCAAAACCGCTAGCTGCACGTAGTGGCCTTCTTCTTCTTCTCCTGGTGTAATGATTCATGGCTGTAATTCGGTATTTTCTCGCGGTTTACCGGAGCCGTGGTCTCATTTGAACGTGTTGGAAGCTGCTGGGGGGCTTACAGAGGGTGTGTCGTTGTTATGACCGAGTGGTTTTGTCACTGACTGCATTCTCTGATAGGTACCTGTGACACAATATATTATATATATATATATATATATATATATATATATATATATATATATATATACATGTAGACGTTAGCGTTAATTATCCTTGTTTCATGTGACTTGAACCCCCAAAAAGGCGTCATAACAGCGTTATAAACGACTTAAATCTAATATTTTGTAGACGTTATTAACGTACGCTTAGTCACTTTAAACTCAGTATAACTGTAGCATATTGAGTAAAGCCCCTACTATAGAGATGTAGTCATTAAAAGAGGAGCCAAGCATCTCTCAACTGTTAGCTTGTTTATTGGTGGATATATCATTATGTGGGTCAAGTCCTTAAAGACTTGGGGGGGGGGAAACACAAGTCATTGACGACTCAAGATGTGTAGATAAGCTACTCGTGATGCTGGAAGTGTTTGCTTACAGTGTTGAAAACATGGCTGCAGAGCATGTCCCTGGGTCATTTGCTTGTAATCAAATGCATGGTGCAGGTTAATGATAGGTGTGTCTGCTGCTTTTTGCATATACAGACTGAATGTTGAATCAGTGTCGGTCAGGAACAAGCATTAATCAGAAGCAGTGGCTCCCAAACTGGGGACAAACCTGTAGGGACCATACAAGTTAGACTTATTATTCTACTAATTTAATTGGAAGTTTTGAAGAGAGTCATTATTACTAGCTAGTGCTATTTCCCCACCCACAACACAAAACGTATATCAGTTGTGTGTATGTTGGATGGTCTCCCTCAGACACAATCACAGTGATACCAACGTGTGTAGAATATTAAAACAATTGTTGGGATTTCTAGCCTGAAGAGTTCTCTCACACTAAACCTCATCACGCTGCTGCTTTGCCACAGTGAGAATGTATTAATTTAATGTGTGATATATGTGAGAGTGAATGAGCTCACACCGCAGACCGTCACTAGGTTCAATGGTCTGGTGTGAACGGCAGCGGCATGCTGACAGACCGGCACACACCAGAAACCTCTCTGGTGTGTTGCTGAGAAAAGCCCACAGTTTGCCGTAACAACACGTCGGATTCGCTTTCCCTTGCTTGCCATCAGTAGGTTACACTCCACATACACAGCTCTGTGTTGGAGTGTGCTCGCCCCAACATCATTATGCACAAAGCTACCCGAGAATTTGGACATTAAGCTCAAAGGTTGTGTTATTATCACAAGTCATTTAAGGTCTCACAGGTACAATTCAGTTGACAGTTTGAGAGGGATTGTCACGCTTCTGTTGGACAAAGTGGCTGACATATTGATTCATACATGTTCACTTATGGATGCTTTACATTTCAGTAATTTTGGATTATTGTGTGGACATGAAATGATGATTTCGCCGGCTACATCTTGTCAGGAACAACAGGTTGATAGCTTGACCCTTGTGTGTTCATAAACTCGACGGTGTGATGGGTTAGGGTTAGGGTTACCCTAACCCGGTGTGATGATGCTTACCCTAACCTTCTGCTTCAATATCTAGCCTGCAATATGAAGATGCATGTACGCCGCTTCTCCCGAATAGGGATTTCTTCGGGGACATTAAAATCATTATCTACAATCCTGCATCTGAATCCACTTGACAAACACAACAGGGAATTAGCAGTAAGCTGTGCAGGACGTTACAGCGTATGCTCCGGCTGTGAGCAGTAATATTAGACGTGCAATATGTTTCTGTAACACAGCTCTAAATTTAACATTTTACAAATGCAGTTTACGCGTTCACAGTATCAACCAGAATAGCATAATTTCTCAGAATACCACACTGCCAGTGATATGCCCTGATGTGTAAATCCACTCTTATTCTGAAAGAGTTTTATTTTTAGATGAGATTGTTTTTTGGCCAATGAAAAGCTGTCACCTACAAAATGATTGCTGATGAAAGCAGAACTCCGCTGTGTACCTTTCTTCAGGCCTTTGTACACTAAAATAGCAACTCTTTGGATGATATCGGTGTTAACACTGAAAAGAGCTGTTTTTGGAAGGTCTTTTGCTGCTATTGCTATGTAAATGGGTCGTAACATTTCGGCTTATTGAACAGTACTTTTTTCGTTTTCGAAGGTATCCGTTTCAGTTTTTGTTTCCAAGATGAAGAGAAATAGTTTTTCCTTTCCACAAGCACATGTGTGAAGAAAGGGGGTGTAGGATGGAAACTCATTCTGCTTCATATTTCCCTGATGTCGACCCCGGCTAAAAATCCCCCCCCGTCAGCTCACATGAGACCCCTCTGACTCACTGCCGTTTCATTCATGACTCATGAGCTTCATGATATTCCAGTGTCAGACCTGGTGTTCAGTAGGATATGGCACTGTCAGCACTATGCATTGTTAAGGTTGAGTCTGGTGCTGAACACAAAAGAAATTCCAAGTGGAGCCCTTACAAAAAAGCCTTTTGTTGGCTTAATATGAAACACAATATCTCAAAGCAGGAGAAAGTGAGTAAGAGAGAGAAAGAGAGAATCATAATGTGTATAACAAAGATGTAGGCAATTGTTATGAAGGGTTTTCTATTCGGGATATTTTCAGAATTTGATTCCGTTAGTAGTTTTAACCTCTCGTTTAAATCCCAGCTCACACCTTTTCTTCTTCCATCTCCTTCTCATGCGAGCGTTGCACTTTGTTACAGATAACAGTGGGTGGCTAATGTTATCTATTATTTTTTTGTATTTCACTCATGAGAATAGTCAAATGCGAGGTGTTTTAGTAGTCTGTACGTGTCCTCGGAAACACAAGTCAGCGTTTTTCCTATAAGCTCAGGTATGAGGACCTGTTCCGGTCTCTGTGATAATGCTGAGTAAGCCGGTATTGTTTCCTCTTCAGAGGTCAGCTGACCTGTTAGTACCACCAGATATCTGCAACAGAAATTGGTGCTGCAGGTGGGAAGGGGGGGGGGTTTGTTAAGTGGTGTCATGGAGCAGGTTATTAGCTTCATGCAGCCAAACACAAACCAAATGATTGCTTGGTGACAGCTGGTAGATCAAAGCCAATGTCTTTGAGTCGCTGCATTTATGGGATTCTAGATCAGAGCTTTAAAAGTAAAAAAATAATCATAGTGACTGATCAGTTTTAGGCATAGAGCAAGAGATCAAACTCGATGGGTTTAAGTGTTTTTAAAGCAATAGTTTGAGACACACTTTGTTGGCTTTAGAGTTAGATGTGAGGTTGACGTCTCTCTCTCTCATATCTGTATGTTCATCTGTAAGTGTGAAACCAGAGCCACCAGATGATTGGCTCAGCTTAGCATAACGATAGGAAACAGGTAGAGTGATTCAGCACTTAACTTCCTGTGAAACCACAAGTTGTTACATTTCAGTTTTTATGCAATATGTTCTTAAGTGGGCATTAGAGATGCTGTTACGTAGGCTTAGTTCTTGTTTTTTTTTAGAGAGAGTCAAGCTAGCCGTTTCCCCCCCCCCCCCCCTACTTCCAGTTGTTATGCTACGCTACGCTTATTGTTTTCTGGCCTCTAGCAACATACTTAATGCAGAGATATGAGAGTAATAAGCCTATTTCCTAAAATATAAACATAGTAAGTAACAAGTCATGCACTGAAGTACTTAAATTGTTGTTGCTTTTTGGCTTTTTGGTGAAACAAGTTAGTTGAGCATGTGGTAGTCATTTTATACACTAATTGAGGAATTTATTAATGAAAAAATAAATTCAAAGGGATCAGTTATATTGACAGTAATTGCTTGTTGTAATCCTGCTTCCAGTTTCCTGCAAAAGACTGCCAGTCCCCTTGTTGGACGGGTCCTCCGTGTGGCTGCATTTCCCCCGTTTCATTTCCAAACTATAAATATGTCCATTCAGTCCCTTTGCTATTTAAAGGCATCCACAAACAGATGGTGGATATTTGGGATCCCAGGAAAAACGTCTTGGCATTCCTGCTCCCTTGGCTCAACTCCCACCATGCACCTGTCCCACGTTGTCCATCTGGGTTATTCGACAATTATACTTGTCCAATTCCAGGCTGCTCTGCGTCCACAAAGTCATTCCCTCTGAGAATTATGAACTCTTGTTTCACTTCCCTTCAGATCTTAACGGGGCTTTTTTTTGGATCTTACACACCTTACTTCTCTCTGCCAACTTCTCTATTTTCTCCCGCCCACACACATCCTTCCACTGACGTGTGTCTTCTTTTTCCTCTTTCTGCCAGGCTCAAGACAAGACGAAGGCCCTGGAGGAGACCAAGGCCTACACCACCCAGTCTCTGGCCAGCGTGGCCTACCAGATCAACGCCTTAGCTAACAATGTGCTGCAGCTGCTGGACATCCAGGCCTCGCAACTGCGACGCATGGAGTCCTCCATCAACCACATCTCCCAGGTCAGGTACACGCCACAGTGCTGGAAGACACTCCGACCCTATTGCATTTATGTAAACGCAAACATTACATTACAAATTATTTCCATCCATAGTGAGGGACATTGGTGGATCAAGGTGTGGTTTTTTTGAGGATTCTAAACTGAAGATTAACCCTATTGGAGTACAATAAAGTAGTCACACTTTATAAAGACAGACGGACAGACATGGCGGGGCCATGGATCACGCTGGAGCTGCCAAACCTCCACAGCCCCTCTTCAGTCCCTCTTGCTTCATCAGCAGTCCTCTCTCTCTCTCTCTCTCTCCCCCCCTCTCTCACCCGGCCACCCTGCCTGTCAGCCAGTGAATGTTCCCGTCCCCCGTCCCCCTCCCCGTCCCCCCGTGTGTTGTCGGGGATGAGGTGAAATCCTGACGCCAGCTTCTCTCGCCTGGTTAGCATGTTGAGCTTCCGCTTTACTCCACAGGCTGCAGCACAGTCGGGCGAAGTCTAATGAACTTTTTTATCGTTCTTTGAGCTGCTCGGCTGATACTCCTGCCTCGGGTACGATATAGCTCTACAGGGACTTGTAACCACACTGGACAGAAACGCTTCAGCCAGTTTATAGTCACTTAACTATAGTCGGTACTGAGTCAACCAAGGGAGAGACTCGCATCAGCCCCAGTCTATCCATCCTGTTTAAAATACTTCTTTTTTCAAAGCAGTCATTTTGATTACTAAAGCAGTTAAAGCACAGGTGGAACTAATAACATTAACGATGGCTCCATGTCTTATGAGAGCACCAGTGAAGCCAATATGCACAACACTAGAGCTGCAGAACTGGTAAAGCTAACCGGATATAACCTTCATTAAAGTTATTTATTTATATATATATATTTTTCGTAAAAGCTATATGAAAGGTACTATCATATCAAGATTCCTGTCCTTGAAAGTGTCTCAATGTAGACATCTCTCACAGGTAGAGGAAAGTTAATTTACTCTGAGCTGCCTCTCATACAGGTGCGTCCCCGGGGCTTTGATTCATTATTCTAGTGGCGATGCTTCCAAGTAATGACATTCTATCTTGCTTGGTTGTGCCAGGTGCTTCCCAAATTTCTTCCCCCGAAAGAGTTAAAATGGGATTAGAAAGTAAAAGGTAGCCGAGCTCTGCTGCCAAATCCCAAACCCCGTCTCTGTAGGATTCAAACGCTGCAGAGGAGGCTGTCACAACGTTCGACCACAAAATGCCACGAAATGCAAAAACCACAGCAGGTTTAATAAAAGCAGAGCGGCTCCCCCATTTCCTTGAGTCCCGCTGATTTGTCGTTTGTTTTCTGATTCATCTGAAGCAGTTGTCACTCATCAGCTCAATCGCACACCCCGTGTCTCTGTCTGCTCCATTCCAACTGGCCAAATCCTCTCAAGTGCAGGATGTATCGAGTTATATCTGCGGGTAAAAACGGATATTGACACCGATGCAGGCACTTGTGAGATTTCATTCATAACTCCAGAATATTATGTCTACTGTCGAACTGGCTGCATTTGTAGACGTGTTACTGAGCCGTGTATGAGATCATTGATGCATGAACTCACCGACACGCCTCGTAGTTTCAATACAGACTGCATCGTATTTTTCCTCGAGCCAATAACAAGAGTAATATACAAAGTACAGATTTAGAGATATAGAGCCAGGAGTGGAAGTTACTGCGGTGCCATCTGCTCACAGAAACACACTGCAGTGGTTGAGCAGACAGCCAGATGTTTTAATGGAGTAAAGATATTACAAAAGACAATTAGAGCACAGAGGTCCGTCATCAAGGATTAGGTAACAGTTACTATATGTTTCATGAAGATGGCCTAACTTTGTGTTCAGTGACGCATGTGGAGAGGAAACACAGAGTCCAGTCCTCAGCTGCAGATGTGCGCCGTGCTTGCTGCACTGCTGCTTCAACAGTTCCTCATTGTCGCGAGTAACTCTGGATGCTACTTTAATGTTATTACACTACAGACACAAGATGGGTTGTGACAGTTTAGTAAA